>JBBGZY010001350.1:0-1255000 GCA_037952925.1 Lithobates clamitans
ACTTTAATGGTGTCCTAGTCCGTAGGGTTCAATATTGAGTTGGCCTACCCTCTGCAGCGATAACAACTCTTCTGGGAAGGCTGTCCACAAGGTTTAGGAGTGTCTATGGGAATGTTTGAGCATTCTTCCAAAAGCGCATTTGTGAGGTCAGGCACCCGAATAAAACACCTTTGGGATGAATTAGAGCAGGGACTGCGAGTCGGGCCTTCACGTTCAACTTCAGTGCTTGACATCACAAAAGTGCTTCTGGAAGAATGGTCAAACATTCCCATAGGACTCACTCCTAAACTTTGTGAACAGCCTTCCCAGAAGAGTTGAAACTGTTATAGCTGCAAAGAGTGGGCCAACTCAATATTGAACCCTATGGACTAAGACTGGGCTGCCATTAAAGTTCATGTGTGTAAAGGCAGGTGTCCCAATACTTTTGACAAGTGTATGTGTATCATGACATCAAAAGAGTCTTGTGTGGTAAAAGCAACCAATGGATTTATTGAAGCTCAGTTAAAAATACTGTTAAAACCATACATATTAAGTACCGTATATACTCGAGTATAAGTCGAATTTTTCAGCCCTTTTTTTTGGGCTGAAAGTGTCCCTTCGACTTATACTCGAGTCCCTGCCGTCTGTCTGCATGATCAGCGTGTCATGCAGGCAGACGGCGGCCGGCGTGTAATGATACTGTTCGCCGGCTATTGCAGCTTTCAAAAGCCGCGCCTCCTGCTCATCTGTGATAGGCTGAACAGCTGTCAGTGTACAGCCTATCACGGACATTCTCTCATCCTCGTCCGTGGTATGAGAATGAGAGAATGTCCGTGATAGGCAGTCAGCGGTCAGCCTATCACAGACGAGGAGGAGGCGCGGCTTTTGAACTGTGGAATGGCCGCCGAACACTATCATCACACGCCGGCCACCGTTTGAGGATGGAGATCGCCACAGGGAGGCTGCACAGGACACAGGTAGGCTGCACATGCACACAGGACATGTACAGGACACACATGTACAGGGTACAGGCAGGCTGCACAGGACACAGGGAGGCATGCAGCTGCAGATGGGCATTGTTGACCCTCCATTTCTCAACCTCGACTTATACTCGGGTCAATAAATTTTTCCCAGTTTTTTGTGGTAAATTAGGGGCCTCGACTTATACTCGAGAAGGAAATCATCCATAATAATGTGATGATTACTGAATGGAAACCTTGCTGTGTGTGAAAAGTTTACTCAGCCTCTGGAACTTGATTGTGCTACAAAGGTATAAACAACTGTGCCTGGTCAGTGATTGGTGAAGTACCAGAGGTACAATGACCAAAGTGGAGTAGAACAGTACCTGGCTAGCTTGACAAAGGGCCACACCTGAAATGTGTTGTTATGATGACAGCTTCCATCCTTGTCCACTAGCTACGCTTGCGCTTCATCTTCCGTGCAGACTTTGCTTTGGCTGGTGAGCCTCTGATACAGACTGCGCTGCTGCCTTGGCTTCACACATGGCAAGACATATATCCTCCTGACCCAGCCATCCCCACATCATCAGGACACTGTCTGCCCTGGTCCCCTGATCCAGACCATGCTGCCGACTCAACACCCAACAGTGGGACACCGATTCCCCAGACATCCCCAATCCATTGGTACACCATTAGCCTTGTACCTTCAGGAGATTGGACGCTGGCTAGATTTCTATAACCCTACCACAATGCATGAGTTTTCTTGTTAGTGTCTGTAGGTGTTGGACCTCTTCTCCTTCCTGGAGAAACCAGCTTCACTAGTTTTATTGTTTCTTCATTTATCTCCTGATTCTTCAATTAACCCTCATTGTCTTTTAATGCCTACAAATAAGCAGGGTATCTGGATTAGTCCAACCTTAATAAAAACCTTGGGAACCGTACTCACACCCCACACTGGGGTTGGCCTGTAATGTTGCTTTGGGCACTGGATCCTGTGTGAGGCGCTCACCTTGGCACTTGGTGCAATGGCTTGAATTATCAGCAGGGTGCTATACAAGTACAGGGCTGTGGTCCATCATAATGGATCCCAGTTCCTAAAGACCCCTTTCAGAAGTATGCCCACCATACTGGATGAAGCCTGGACTTTATATAGGGTCAAGTGTTGTGGACAGGTAAGACGAGGTCACCCTGTATTTCTTACTTTTACTGAGTAAAATGGGGCTATGTTTGGAAGAATACACTTGACAGTGCAAAGGTTTCAAACTTGGTGCCAAAATTCAACCACTCACAGCTTTGTATCCGGTAGATTTGGATGACCAGGTGTGGTACATCTTACCATTGTTCACACACTTTAACATCACTTCTGCCTACAGCCAAAAGGCTTTGTTGCCGGACAGTTTACACCTAGGCTATCGTGTATTCCTGCATATGCTTACATTATCTCCTACACTCTGGGCTATTGCTGTGGTTGACTTGGCTGTCTCTGTCCTAAACAAACATCTCACTGTATCTATTGAAGATGTTCTCTTTTTCAAAGATTCTGCTGACAGAAAATTTGATACGCTCCTAAATGCACTTTCTAAACTGGCAGGCCCAGCCTGCAACCAGCTGATATTTCTGTGTGTCAAACTGCAGCTAACTAGACTAGGACAATGAATAGCCAACCTGATCCTGTTTTTCAGGATCATTCGATTGCAGAACAATTACAACTGCCTTCTGCTCTTTTTTTTTTTTTTGTGTGTGTAGGTGCCCTGGAGCAAATCATGGGACAAATATCCAGAATGGCTCTAATCTCTGTTCATATGCACAGAACTCTGGCTAAAAGCTTGGACAGCCAGTAAAAGATGCTACACATGTATGCCTTTCCAAGCCTCAGTCAGTTCAAGTTGTTATGGAAGTGTGGATGCACTTGAATTTATCCCATCAGACAGAACCAACTATAAACATGTTACAACATGCATACATTTACAAACTTGACTTTGATCCAATCCAGCTGCAGAAGACATCCACAGATTGTAGTAGGCCAGCAGAGCTTCAGCCAGCTCAGACTAATGCTGGCCATACACTATACAGAAAATCGGCCGAAAAATCGTTCATATAGACACTTCGTTCGTTTTTCGGCAAGTTAATGGGCACAAATCGATAATCTTTTGTGACGTTTTTGTTGAAAAAAAACGAACGGCAAGTTTGGAAATTTTATGCCGAACGTACGATAAATTGCAAGTTTAATGCGTTATTCGTCCGTGAAAAAACGAATGGTTGCTACTGCGCATGGTTGAAAATAATTTAACCCGGAAGGGAAATATTCGTGTCAAATACGTTCGCGTCCAAACCTCATGACCAAGCGTCAACACCAACTATATAAAGGCCCGTACACACGCTCGGACTTTTTGACAACAAACATGTAAATTAGCAGTTCTGGAGAAACATCTGACCGTGTGTACGCTCCATCGGAAAAATTTTTTTTAATTCGGACTTTTGTGGGCTACGAACGGACAAACTTTCTGTCCACAAAACTCCGATCGTGTGTGCCCAAAATACCATTGTACTTTAGTACAAAGTACAAACACGTATGCATGGTCGGAAGCAAGGACCATCACGAATTTTTAATGGCTTAAGAATAAATCTGCTTTGCTGGTTGTAACATATTTTAGTTATGATTTGTGTTCTAGTGATATCAATCCTTTTGGTTTGTTTTTTAAGGCCATTTTGCTTATTGTGCATTCACAACATAAATAAACTTACAAAATTATTAGACATGTTCTCTGTCCTCACAATTTAAAAATATAATTTAAAAAGAAAAAGAGCAAACGATACACATCAAACGAAAAAATATAGCTTATTAAATCATACTGAAATCCACAAATTCAACCTGCTAAATTCTTAGCCCCTAAACTCCCCACACCAGTGGCCTTGTTGTGTATCCTTGGGGCTGATTTTGCCACTGACCACCATGCTGCTCAGGTGGGTGGGCTTGCTGTGGTGGGTAGGTTTGTTGTGGAGGAGTGTTGTTCAAATGACACACATGAGATTTAGTGGTTAGCTCTTGTTTCCTGGCCTTGCTGAAGAGCTGGATGATTAGAGCCTCACATAGCTCCCTTTGATCTGCGTCAAGCTCACGGAGCTTACTAGCATTAAAACTGCCAAACCCTTCAGCACTATCGGGTGCTGTGTTTATCAGAGAAGTAGCCCTAGTTAAGAACTCAGCTGTGGCCTCATCCAGATGTTGGCTCTTCCTGGCCCTTTTTTTGGGAGGACGCAGGGGAGGGATCCTGCACTCAGTTGTTGTCTGGCTGCTGGGCCCAGGCTCTTCTTGGCTCTAAAGTTCTTGTGTGTGTAAAACCAACATCATTTAAATTTTTGCACATCATTAATCAACAATTTTCATGTCATGACTTTATAATTTGTAATGTGTCCAAATAGGAAAGAAGATCATTCTGACTCCAGCATTTCTCATTCTTGTCCTAATCCTTTTTGGCCACTGCTGTCTATTGATATGGGACTCACTTTTTGTACCCCAAAAAAGTACTATGCATTCAGGGTCGTAACTACCACCATATTGACCCATGCAGGCGCTACGGGGCCCGCAGCCGAGTGGGGCCCAGTGAGGATAAGAGCCCCGCCGGCACAGTCTCCCAGCCAGGGGAAGAGAGAGGAGAGGAAGAGGCGAGCTGTCCGTATCAGCAGAGCTGAATTGCCCGATGTAAGAGCTTTCATTAGGACTTCCAATGTTCCCGGGGCTCACGTCACATAGCTCCACCTTTTGGGCCAGTGCATTTCATAGAACGCCGATCCAATGCGGGACATGTGACGTCATCAAAGGCGTCGGGCCAAGAGGTGGGGCTATGTGATGAGCCCCGGGAAGACGGGATAATTCAAATGAAAGCTAGTACAGTGGCCAATCCCGCTCTCTGCTGATCCTAGTAGCTTGCCTCTTCCTCAGCATATGTGGGGCTGTATGGTGCACAGGCAGACCAGGCTGTATTGGTCACAGGTCACGCTGCATTGACAGTAGGGCAGCTGTGGGGGGGGGGCTGTTTGCAGTGTGCCCCATACAACATTTTCTCATTTGCCAACCTATAAACGTCTATGGTAGAATTCCAAAGTGATAATTTTAAGACATAATATGCAAGCTAATTGCCATTAGGGATGAGACCAACAGCCCCCTGTTAGTTTTGCACCAGAACATTTGAACAGGCCAAAAATTGGTTTTAACACGTGAACACCGTTAAAGTCTAAGGGAGTTGAACATGAATAATTCTAAGTGGTAATTTTAAAGGCTTATATTTATGGCATTGCCATAAAAAGTGTTTGGTGACCTGGGTCCTGCCCCAGGAGACATGTATGAATGGATAGAAAAGTTTAACAAAAACACATTTTTTCATGAACAGTGATTTTACTAATGAATAAAGTCAAACAATCAAAGTGTAATATTCCTTTAAATGTATTACCTAGGGGGGGTGTCTATAGTATGCCTGTAAAGGGGCGCATGTTTCCCCTGTTTAAAACAGTTAGAGAGCAAAATGACATTTCTACTTTAAAAAATGTCATTATAAATTACGAACGGGAGCGACAGAATTTAGAACCAGCTTCTTTTCGCGGGGACTCTCGGATTGCCTTTGTCTCGCACACAAACAGAACGTAATCTTACATCACACGCTCGTTCGATTGATATACACTATGCGTGAAAACTCCGCTACCCGAACGGAATCACGCATTCGTTCGTACCGCGTGTTAACTTGACATAGACGGCGCATGCCTGAAACTCCGCCCCTGACGTTCTTTTTCTTGAATATTGCCCGCCCCTTTTCTGTTCGGTGCGTAGTGAGGAGCAACAATGGCGGAGACACATGTGTCTGAATGCAGATCCAGAAAGGCCACCAACATGACATTTGAGGAGATGGTGGAGATGGTTGGAATCTTGAAAAAACAAGATTATGATGGGAAACATGGCCCATATGCACATCCCAATTTGGTGAAGGACAAAATCCTCACTGATGTGGTGAAGGCCTTGGAGCGGAAGTTTGGGGTCCATAGAAAAAAGGACCAACTGAGGAAGCGCTGGTCTGACCTGAAAAACAGGGAGCCAGATCAGTACCTCAAAATAAGGAAGGAACTTCGAAAAAGTAAGTACTTGTGTGTCCCATTTATGATTCTTCACTTGCCTGCTTCTCCATGTGCTTTTCTTGACTGTTATACAGAATGTTCGTAGGTGGTTAAATAACGTTCGCGGGTATGAAATAACGTTCGTAAGGACCAACAGTGATCGTTTGCCAATGAAGACGACTTTTTGAAACTGATATAGGCTTATGACTGTTTTGGTCATGATCATTTATGTGATTGAACGAATTTAAAAGACATTGTTGTCTAGATGTCTTTGAAATGTTAATTAATTCAGTGGAATGTAAGGAGAGGACACAGCAGCTGTTTACACATCTGGACTCAGGAGCACTAGTGTGGGACACCCTAAAAACTTCACACAAAAAGGTAAGTATTGAATTTGGGGTCGAAGGTCTTTTTAATCATAACCAATGAGTAAAGGGACAGGGGATTATAGCGGTGCTAAAGTATTCCAGGTGAATAAGAGAAAAGAATGTAAGATAATAAACTTTTTATTTAACAATATTAAATACATAGAGAGGGCAATAAAATGGTTAACAACAAACAAGCATAGATATTGCGTGCGACCCAAATGGCGTAGGGTAGGCTGGATGGAGACGGCCATCAAAGAAAGGGCTCGGTTTCATGTCTTCAACTTGGTTCTCTTCCTAAACAGACAATTGTACACCACTTGAAAGCAATGTTTCATTTTCCTATTTCGGGCCATAAATATCTGTGTGCTAAGTATACCTTTTTTTAATTGTTCATAGGGAATCAAAGACGCCGACAACAGGGTCAACAGGACCCCCAACCTCGTCGGGACAACCAACATCCCCGGGACCCACAACCTCGACGGGACCCCCAACCTGAACCCAGCACCAGCATCACAAATGATGAAAGAGAGGTGGGGGAAGTGGGAGCCTGTACCTCACCAGGTGAGTGTCTGACACCCCAGCTTCAGGTAATCTATGTATGCCTGCATATTTCTAAATACATGTTTTTTTCACACTTTTTTAGGTGATGTTCTGGTTGTGGAAGAGCCACCTGACCACTTCACAACAGACAGCGCCCAAAGGCTCATAGGTCAGATAATGCTCTGGAACGCCGAAATTGATGCCATGAGAGCTCGTCTCAACTCAATGCAGCAGGAAATGAAGGACATGATAGATGTTTTGGGTAGAATCTAAACACTTTTGACGTCCATAAACATCTATCATGTTCTTCATTTCCTGCTGCATGATAATGTTCAAATTATTGATTATGTTTGTTAATTGCCAAAAAAAAAAAAAAAAAAAAAAATAAAATAATGAAGAAAATTTTACACAAAAAAATGATAAAAAAATAATCTAAAAAAATAAAAAAAAAAAAACTAAATTTTATCTAAATCTTTTATACAAATTTATAAAAAAAAATGATCTAAAAACCAAAAAAAAAAAAATTTGATCTAAATATTTATCAAGAATTTTCGATTAAAAAATGAGATAAAAAATTAAAAAAAAAAAAAAAAAAAATACTCAAAAATTTGACCTTAAGATTTTTTAGGCTAAAATTTGTGTAAATAATTGTTTATAATAAATCCAGAAAAGAAAAATTAAAAATATTTTGTTAATGTTGAACTTTGTAAGTTCGAGGTTGTCATAAAAGTTCACTTTTAGAATATGCCTGTTTGTGCAAAGAAAAAAACGCACAGGAATGTGCACATATAAAAAAATTTTTGAAACAAAACAATGTGTGTTTTTTTATTTCAATGCTCAATACCAGTATATTTGTTAAGTTGCTGTGGTTACATTGACAGTGTACTCTAAAATGTGTGTAGCTGAGACACAGCACAATATAATAGTTAGCTCAAAGTGAGATTGGCACCTCATGTTGCACATCAGGTTGGTTTGCACTAGTGGCAAAAAAGAAAAAGATCAAGGCTATTTGCAAAGCTAGTAAACAGACAACAGTATTTCCTTGGAAATCTCATTTTATTAAGAAGTAAACTAATTAATCAGCAAGTAAAAAAGTAGTCCATATATTGTTCAATGACAAGACGGGCATTCTGGGAGCCCAAACCAGCACATGCACTTAATCACAAACAAGCTGAAAAGTGACAACCTCTTAAGTGTCATATAAATAATGAGCAAAATTATTCTAATGTGAAAAAATTAAACAGTGTATAAATTGGTAACATAAAAGTCCAATAAAGTAGTGACGTAGTGATATGTGTGATGCTTCACAAATAATACAGATCTTCAGTGAGCAAAAATCTTCCACCACACCGCTGTGCACTGTGATCTCCACTCCCCTTCAGCGAGCAGACTCACCAGCTATTTTTGCCTTACACTCTCGTGCTTGGCTCACAGGCTATTCCCACACAGTAGGGGGTACAGTGATAATTTCCACTCAATTCCTGTTGGATATCCAGAGCATATGCTAGCGTACTCTCCACATGAAACAAAGAAAAGCGAAGCAATAGTGCAGTAACGCAACAAACTTTAATAAAAGTAACACTCTCCTCCACCATTAAACTCACATTTCAAAAACTTGAATCAAGCAGAATAGCACAGCACACATGGTCATCACCAAAAAACACTCTCCAAATAATAACCGGACGTATGGTGGTCACGGCGGACCCAGGCAGTCGGATGTTCGGATGACTCTCACCCGTTCCTCGCGTCTCCTGGAGCCGCTTCCCCGCTTTCCCGTATGGCGCCTCCTATCTCAGCGTCCTACGTCTAGCGCGTCAGATTGCCTCGTAGCCACGCCCCGACATGTTTCGTCACAAGGGACTTGTCAGCCAATCCCATGAATAAGTCCCTTGTGACGAAACATGTCGGGGCGTGGCTACGAGGCAATCTGACGCGCTAGACGTAGGACGCTGAGATAGGAGGCGCCATACGGGAAAGCGGGGAAGCGGCTCCAGGAGACGCGAGGAACGGGTGAGAGTCATCCGAACATCCGACTGCCTGGGTCCGCCGTGACCACCATACGTCCGGTTATTATTTGGAGAGTGTTTTTTGGTGATGACCATGTGTGCTGTGCTATTCTGCTTGATTCAAGTTTTTGAAATGTGAGTTTAATGGTGGAGGAGAGTGTTACTTTTATTAAAGTTTGTTGCGTTACTGCACTATTGCTTCGCTTTTCTTTGTTTCATGTGGAGAGTACGCTAGCATATGCTCTGGATATCCAACAGGAATTGAGTGGAAATTATCACTGTACCCCCTACTGTGTGGGAATAGCCTGTGAGCCAAGCACGAGAGTGTAAGGCAAAAATAGCTGGTGAGTCTGCTCGCTGAAGGGGAGTGGAGATCACAGTGCACAGCGGTGTGGTGGAAGATTTTTGCTCACTGAAGATCTGTATTATTTGTGAAGCATCACACATATCACTACGTCACTACTTTATTGGACTTTTATGTTACCAATTTATACACTGTTTAATTTTTTCACATTAGAATAATTTTGCTCATTATTTATATGACACTTAAGAGGTTGTCACTTTTCAGCTTGTTTGTGATTAAGTCACATATGTATGCACATTTTTATAATTAGCGCTGCTATCTGATTTCACTTGGAGGGAGGGCAGGCACTAGTGAATCATTTATCATTATTTTTGTATTGTTTTAATTTAAGCAGCAGCTGTCAGTGAGGGGTAGGTCTGTGAGCGCAGCGTTTGGCACATAGGAGAGGGCGGTATTCCTGTGTACCATACCAAGTGACAGCACATGCACTTGCCCTAGCTGGCATCACAGCCTATTGAGCTGGTGGGGAAAAAGGCTCATCACTTTTCTCAGAGGCAATGTAGCCTCATCTGCCCCAAAGCCTAAATTTATTACCTCAATATTGTCAAGAGCATTTTAAAAAATTAATGTCCCTTTTTGTATAATATCCTAAAATTCAGAAAGTATCATCACATCTCCATCAGAGTGGCGTCCATTCATCCCAACATCCAAAAAAGGCTACATTCTAATTATATGCTCCCTCACCCCCTCTGGTGGCACATTCGTAAACTTTAAGGGGGGGGGGGGGGAGTTGAATTGGTAGCTGGTTTTGACAAGTAAACCTCTACACTTCCATGAGAGCTAAATGCATGAAAAATTATTTAATATTTTGCCTGACCATCCATCTTTAGAACATTGTCAGGCCAGTGGCCAGGTAAGAAGTGGGCAAATCCGTCAATCAGAAGGCACATTGTTCAAATCTATACACATTTTGACATACATCGGACAAAATAATAACAATGTTAGTTAATTAGGATTATTCGTTAGGATAAAGTTATAAACACAGGAAGTCAGCACAGCACAGGGATGGTGTGAGCCCCTCATAATGCTAAATTCATCCTAACGAACGTATCATTTTGACCTTTTGAAGGTAATCTTGCAGGCCCTTGCACTACATGCTTGGGAGAATTTAGTCAGCAATCTTACCAAAAAAAATAAGGTATACTATGTATGTGTTTTGCAAAATCAGCAGATAGAGTAGTTATATCGGTTGACTGTTTTTTTTTTATTTTTTTAGGGGGGGGGGATAAGTATTTGCACAAACAAAAAGGGAATCTTGCACTCTGCATGAATTTAAAGGACAGGAATAATATTGGGACACATTTTAGAGGGTGTTTGTGGTAAACATGAAAATGAAGCCTAAAAAAAACCAGTTTGAAGTTACTAGGCTAGGTGTGTGTGGGCCAAGGGTAGCATGCTGGTGAGGTTAGTGAAGGAAAATATGCATGTAGGCCACCAAAAAGTTACAGCATGCATGAGGACAAAGAGGGCATTCATTCCCAGCATATTACAAAAATGGGAAGGATGGAATAATAAATTTCTAAAATAATTTTGAAAAACACAAAGGTGATATGAAATCCAAAAAAATTACACGAATATAGTCCTTCTGCAGGACTTGGATAATAGCAATACATGTCTCAGGAATAATCTCTCCCAGAGCCTTGTGAGAGATCCAAGTGGTAAACTTGATATCCTGGGGACCCCTCCCTGTCGCCAAATAACGTAAGGTAGCTATGAGCTTTGGCTCTGCTGGAATAGCAGCCCTCATGCATGTGTCCTGCTTCATGATATAGGTGGACAGCAAGGACAATAGTTGCTGAAAGCAGGAGTCCGTCATCCGGAGATAATTCAGAGAATCATTTGGATTATTCTCCTGCAGCTCACGCAGCAAGGGCATATGGCTAAATTGGTCACGATTAAGTAGCCAAGTTTTGGCCCAAATAATCCTCATCCTACTACTCTGACTATTCCTGGACCGGGCTAGAGTCACAGCAAGAACTGCAAGCCCATAAACAACACACTCTCTCCTAGGATTGTGTAACATGGCTGGTTGTCATACAATTTTACAAACGGTCGTAAACGCAAGATAACGCACGAATCTGCACTGACAAACGTATAATAATTGGAAATTAGCAGAGGGAGCCCGAAGCGTTGACGCTGAAGAATTTTACGTCTTCTTTGGAAGTGTCATCCGTACGTTGTAACGTGACTACGTTCGTGTTTGTTGCCTAAACGTCAGACCGTCTGCATGCAATACAAGTTCAGAGAGACAAGGCCCTTTTTCAAAAAAAAACAACGGGAAAGTTTGTACAAGGTCCGATCGTGTGTATGGTGCTTAACACACACAGAACAGAACGTTGTCTTGCCACTGACCAGACAAAAGGATTACACTGGCCAATACACAGAAGATTTAAGAAGTGAAGGTAAGCAGACCAGTACTATAGTTCTAGGGTATTAATTGTTAGGTGTAGTTTGGCAACTGAACAATGCTGCATTTTTTATTAATACAGGAGCAATGGTGGACAAATTTACATCACCACATTTCCTGCCACAATTCATTGAAATGTACCGAGACCTTACATGTCTATGGAAAGTGCGCTCCAAAGACTACTCAGATCGGCAAAAACGTAAAGAAGCGTATACTAAATTAGTGGAACTATGCACTGTTGTGTATGCAAAAGCAGATATATCCTATGTGACCAAAAAAATAGCCAATCTGCGTACTATCTTCAAAAAAGAATTAAATAAAATTAATGAATCCAAAAGATCTGGTGCAGGTGCAGATGAAGTATATGTGCCACGCCTGTGGTATTTTGAGAGTCTACGTTTTCTGACTGACCAGGAGGAAGCACGACCCTCTGTGTCAAGTTTAGACAGTATCAGTGAGAATATTTCAGGAGATGAAGAAGATGGAACATTTGACGAAATGGCAGACAGTCAGGTAAAGTCTGAATATTCGGTTTTAATATACACCTTTATATGTACACATCTGAAACTAAACATTTAAGAGAATACAGCCAAAAATCCAAGCACATGTAACTTGTTATTTTTTTTTATTTAAAGAAAAATCTTACATAACATCTGTATTAAGAAATAAAATAATATATAAATGCAGCCACTCAAATGTACATATCATTTAGACATTGTTTTGCCAATCGACTGCTCCAGGACCCAGAAAATACTGCATATAATCAATGCGACTCTGGCGAGCTACTTGACTGGAGAGACGTGGTGGGGCACGGCCTAGGTTTAATAAGCCTTCGGTGTCATTACGCCACTCACCAGGCGTGACATCCCCAGACAAAATATCTTCCCGGTCCAACTGGGATTGGGTCATGTAGGTGGAGCTAGTACGCCGTAAGAAGTTGTGTAACACACAGCAACTATGTACTATTGTGTCAATTCTTGAGGGGGCTACATTTATTGCAGTGTGAAATATTCGAAAACGGTTGGCCATAATGCCAAAGGCGTTTTCAACCACTCGTCTAGCCCGAGATAACCGATAATTAAAAATTTTTTGATCAGGGGTCAGGTTTTTGAGGGCAAAAGGTTTTAAAATATGCTCTGATAACGCAAACGCGTCATCCGCAACAAAAGAGAAGTTGAGACCTTCAACTGTATCCTCTTGGGCTGGGAGATGTAGAAGTCCATTTTTTAAGTGATGGAAAAAAGAGGTCTTCTCTAGTATCCCCCCATCCGAATTTCTGCCATTTTTCCCTATGTCAACATAAATAAATTCATATTTGGCATTGACAATTGCCATTAGGACAATACTAAAGTAGCCTTTATAATTGAAGAAGAATGAGCCTGAGTTTGCTGGGGGTATTATCCGAACATGTTTGCCGTCTATGGCACCACCACAATTTGGAAAATTCCAATAGTCTTCAAATTGTTTGGCAGTTGCTTTCCACTCCTCCACAGATGATGGCAGCTGTGCAAAGATAAAAATATATGTTACAAAAAAATCAAAGGCTTAATTGTCAAAAAATTAAAACAATTGACTTTATTATACAGGATCTATTTGGCAGTGAAACACAAACTGTCACATCACCACCAGTAAGCATTACCAAAAAGAGAAAGACAAAGCAAGATGCAACAGGCAACTTTCTACTACAAGCATCTGCAGCGTTAAATCAGAAGAAGGATGAATGTGATGACCTGGGTGCATTTGCAGCAAAGAAAATGCGCAGGATGTCAGAAGACCAAAAACAATTACTGGAACCATTACTCATTCAACTTCTTAATAAAGGGTTAAGGGGGGAGCTGACCACAAATACACACTTAGCTGAGCACAAAACCACACACCCACAATCATTGCAAAACACACACCCACAATCATTGCAAACCACACACCCACAATCATTGCAAACCACACACCCACAATCATTGCAAACCACACACCCACAATCATTGCAAACCACACACCCACAATCATTGCAAGTACCTCAACAAATGCATCCGTGGAACGTACCATTCCCACAGCAGGATCGTCAACAAAGCAACTGGGGACATGATTATCAGTACACATCTTTGTGAATAACATACATTTGAGTTTAAATATGTTATGTTTGTCAGTTTGACATGTTATGAACTAGTTTGAGTTTACTGATATGTTTAGAGCTTCTAAAATCAAAGTTAAACAAAGCAAGCTGTACAGTGTTTGAGAGTTAAAAATAAAAGCAGTGTGTCATTACCTTTAGGTATTCCTCTTGCATGATCTTTATAATGGCTTGGCAGGTCTCTGGTATGATGCGGCCAAGTGACTGGGCAGAGATTCCGGTAGTGAACTTTAAATCTTCATAACTTCGGCCAGTTGCCAGAAACCGAAGTGTTGCTACCAGTCTCTGCTCTGCTGGGATGCTTGGTCTTAAAACGGTGTCTTTTTTGGTTATAAGGGGTGACACCTTACTCAATAAGAGCTGAAAGGACTCATCAGGCATCCTGAGATAGTTCCGATAGTCATCGGGATTGTTTTCTTGGAGCTCTCGAACCAATCTCATATGAGAGAAGTCATCCCGGTTCTTGAGCCACTCTTTACTCCATAACCTTCGCCTTTTGATTATGGGTTCCTCTGCTTGTTGGATAGCCATCACTCCAAGCATGACTATGCCAATGGTCCTTTCATCCACATCCATATTGTAGGTAGAGGGTTCGTTCCGACGTACGCACGAACGTATGTTGCTCCTCGTCAAACACAGGAAGTCACAGTACAGAGGTCAAACACATTTTGACGCTTCCTTTTATAAATGAAAAAAACGAACGAAAAAACGATACATTGCTGTTCATAAACGATTTAACGATCGAAAATCTTTACTTACCTGATGGCGTGATCGTTTGCGGTCATTACCGAACGTTCTTTTTTCGAAAATGGGTTCGGCCGATTTTCTGTATAGTGTATGGCCAGCATAAGTCTTGTCTCTGTCCAATTAGTCTGCAGCTGGGGCCCGCTAATCCAAGTATAGATGCTGAGCCCAAGGACACATTCGCCCTGCTCCCCTTGTAAGTGGAGAATCTGGATAGGGGCACTCAGGCTCTGCCACTCACAATTTAATTCTGCACTCTCCCTGGCTGTGGGCAGCAATACGGTAGGGTATTGTGGCAGAACTGTCACTTGCAACTAACTTTACACCATCCCTCGAGGGGGAGAATCCGGGGTAGCGGTAGTGTTTAACTGTGTTTTGCTGACTGGCTAAACGTGGCCAGCGGTGCTGCTATAGTGGGAATGTTTTAGTAAGCATAGCATTAATCTTTTTTAGCTTAGGAGAAATGTCTATAACAGGCATATTATCCTGATCTAGTGCCTGAGAAGGTAAGGAGGCCTCCTCTTGTTCTGGCTCAAGGACAAAGTCAAAGACTGATTGATTCAGGTGGGGAGGTCAAAAGGGCAAGTCTGTAGTACTACAGCAAAGACATGGATTGGGTACTGTATCCTGGATACAGTACCCAATCCATGTCTTTGCTGTAGTACAATCAATCAGCTTATGAGTTTGGGTGTCACCACTTCTTGTTTCCATGTTTTGTATACAAAAATCATACTTTTTTATTATATACAGTATTGCATGTTTGGTTGCCTTTAAGAAAGTCCCAAATTCGATACAATAAAAAGCGTTCAAACCCTATCCTTGCTTTGCCTTCCATGATGGGCATACCCCCACAGGAGTCTTCAGAGACCGGATTCTGCAACAGGGAAACCTGTGCCTAACTCCAGTTGCACTACATGACAAGGAGGTGCCCCTACAGCAGGATCCGGTACGTAGTGGCATTAAAGGCCACCCTACACTTTCCAACATATGGGGTCCAGCTCCCCCCACAAGGCTCTGCTGAGGTGTCAACCAATCTGGAAGCTGCATGAAGAGCCACAGAAGCTTTGAGGTAGCCAATTGTTCGAAGAATCATCTTGGAATATAATCATTCAGAGAGAAAGAGAAGCCTCCATAGGGGAAAGTAAGCCTCTCTCGGTAGAAGGAAGGATCACCTAAGCACACTGGAAAAAAAAACTGAGGCTAGCTGGAAGTTGAGAGAGTTATATAGGGAGATGTCCCTGCATACTTCTTTGTTATTCAATCATGTGAAGGTAGCTGCATACAACCCAGCCACAAAGATTTAAATAAGCCTTTGTCCTGTACGATCAGGAAATCAGGTTTTCTTTCTTGCCAAGTCTCAGACCTGGATAGAAGAAAAACAAACAAATCCTTCGATAGGAAAAACAGCTCCCTTATACAGTGGGGACGGAAAGTATTCAGAGTGACCCCCTTAAATTTTTCACTCTTTGTTATATTGCAGCCATTTGCTAAAATCATTTAAGTTATTTTTTTTTCCTCATTAATGTACACACAGCACCCCATATTGACAGAAAAACACAGAATTGTTGACATTTTTGCAGATTTATTAAAAAAGAAAAACTGAAATATCACATGGTCCTAAGTATTCAGACCCTTTGCTCAGTATTTAGTAGAAGCACATTTTGATCTAATACAGCCATGAGTCTTTTTGGGAAAGATGCAACAAGTTTTTCACACCTGGATTTGGGGATCCTCTGCAGTTCTGTCAGTTAGAACGTTGGTGGACAGCCATTTTTAGGTCTCTCCAGAGATGCTCAATTGGGTTTAAGTCAGGGCTCTGGCTGGGCTATTCAAGAACAGTCACGGAGCTGTTGTGAAGCCACTCCTTCGTTATTTTAGCTGTGTGCTTAGGGTTGTCTTGTTGGAAGGTAAACCTTCGGCCCAGTCTGAGGTCCCTAAACACTCTGGAGAAGGTTTTCGTCCAGGATATCCCTGCACTTGGCCGCATTCATCTTTCCCTCGATTGCAACCAGTCGTCCTGTCCCTGCAGCTGAAAAACAACCCCACAGCATGATGCTGCCACCACCATGCTTCACTGTTGGGACTGTATTGGACAGGTGATGAGCAGTGCCTGGTTTTCGCCACACATACCACTTAGAATTAAAGCCAAAAAGTTCTATCTTGGTCTCATCAGACCAAAGAATCTTATTTCTCACCATCTTGGAGTCCTTCAGGTGTTTTTTTTTTTAGCAAACGCCATGCGGGCTTTCATGTGTCTTGCACTAAGGAGAGGCTTCCGTCGGGCCACTCTGCTATAATGCCCCGACTGGTGGAGGGCTGCAGTGATGGTTGACTTTCTACAACTTTCTCCCATCTCCCGACTGCATCTCTATAGCTCAGCCACAGTGATCTTTGGTTTCTTCTTTACCTCTCTCACCAAGGCTCTTCTCTCCCGATAGCTCAGTTTGGCCAGACGGCCAGCTCTAGGAAGGTTTCTGGTCGTCCCAAACATCTTCCATTTAAGGATTATGGAGGCCACCATGCTCTTAGGAACCTTAAGTGCAGCAGAAATTTTATTGTAACCTTGGCCAGATCTGCGCCTTGCCACAATTCTGTCTCTGAGCTCTTCAGGCAGTTCCTTTGACCTCATGATTCTCATTTGCTCTGACATGCACTGTGAGCTGTAAGGTCTTATATAGACAGGTGTGTGGCTTTCCTAATCAAGTCCAATCAGTATAATCAAACACGGCTGGACTCGGATGAAGGTGTAGAACCATCTCAAGGATGATCAGAAGAAATGGACAGCACCTGAGTTAAATATATGCATGTCACAGCAAAGGGTCTGAATACTTAGGACCATGTGATATTTCAGTTTTTCTTTTTTTAATAAATCTGCAAAAATGTCAACAATTCTGTGTTTTTCTGTCAATATGGGGTGCTGTGTGTAATGAGGGGAAAAAATGAACTTAAATGATTTTAGCAAATGGCTGCAATATAACAAAGTGAAACATTTAAAGGGGTCTGAATACTTTCCGTCCCCACTGTATGTATTTCATCTGTGTGTTTATCTAGAATTCAGCTTTAACAAGTGCAGACTGCAATCATTCCTTTATTAGAATAGGTGATTGGGATGTATGCTAATACTGGTATATTTTAATGTTTAGATGTGGGCATCTTTCTGGTCGCGCCAGTTTTGATCAACTATGTGGAAGATTTAACTGATACATACCTAAACAATGGAGTTGAGTCCAGTTGTAAGTCAAGGCACCAAATATAAAATGAACAAGTTCCACTACAGGTGGCCCATTTTGGTTTACATTAACATGAAACAAGACACTGATAGGAAAATAATTTATTCTGCATACTGTTACACAGTAGACAACACTAAAGTGCACACTGCTTAGAATAATAAAAAAAAAAAAAACATCTATTCAAGGTGCTGGCAGTCTTACTTGTCACAACTCCTTACAGTCTAATGTTTAATAGCTCAGGCATTGAGAATTAAGAGGTTACCTTATGTGGAACTACTACAGAACTCTTCTACACTAACTACACAGCCTACAGCATTATGGTTCAATTGAGTTAAAAGATTTTAGTAATTCCAGCTTGTGGCATAACTTTATTTAGGCTTCCAGCAGAGTGTCATTTGGGAACCTCTGAGCACTTTTTATGTGGCTCAGACCTGTGAATCTGTAAACAATGAATCAGTGGATGCCATGATGCACATTGCTGTAAATGTGATTGGAATTAGCAGTCGCTAGATTCCAGCCCAGCCATTTACACTGGGAAAGGTCGTGACTGCTACATCAAAGCAATTTTTTTTTTAAATTGAATTAGCACTTTATTGCAGTACAGGTAATTGCCACTATGATTGAGATGTGAATTTCAGTGCATGGTTGTTGGTTGGGAGATAATATCACTTCTTTTATATAAATAGTATTTTTATATATTTTACGTGGTTGATTACTTGTTTTTGTTCCTGTATTTATTGCTTTTTATGTCCGTTTTTGAAGACCTTGCTTCCCACACTGACACCACTTCCCACCACTATTTTTAGACCCAGTGACACCATTACTGAGACGGTTTCTATATGTCATGCTGGCAGATCATGGCTGGTGGGAGGAGACAGCAGGTTGCTGTAGCTGCCTGATAACATTACAGCACCCTGCCTTATGCCTAGTACACGCAATTAAAAAAAAAAAAAAAAAAAAAAAAAAAAAAAAAAATCGGACAAAAAATACTTTCGGAGAAGTAATCTTATAATCTAAACATTAGTACACGGCTTTTGAGAGCCGATCATAACAGTTCATGGGAAATTATCCAAAAGGGACAAACATGACTGTTTACTTGTACGAAAACAGAACGAACAATTTTTGGGTAATTAGTACATTACTGGTCACACAATTTTTTTTGTACAAACATGCTTGGAAATGAAAGAATACATTACAATATATTACTTCTGAAGTTGTATTCTGTTGTACAAGAATTTTCGTAACTTTAGTATGCTATAGGTTTTCGACATGAGACTAGCATGTGAAAAAAAAAATAAGTAAAACAGACGATCATTTGTCCGCTATTTTTGTTGTGTGTACAAGGCATTCCTCTGAGGCTGCATTCACACCTGATCATGGGCAGAATCGCAGCGATTCCACCCATGATTTCAAATCACTGTAAAACAAGGGATGTGTTTGTGATGTCATCACTTCTTAAGTAATGGATAGTGCTTGATATCCCCCAGCAATCAGGCTGGCTCTATTGGGGTTGCAGCAGTTCCTAATGTTCTCTGTAAGGCTTCATGTACACACAGCCTACTTTGACCACAGAAAAATGCAAAACATGGTAAAATCACGCTGTGATTTTGCAGCAGTTTACTTTTCCAATGGTCAAAACGTTCCAATCATGAACCTGATTCTTCCACTTTCATGAGGAGATTGAAGCTCCCCTAACTGCAGCAGTTCCTAAACTTTGGTAAATGCCTATGTGTACATAGACACATGGGCTTTTATGGAGTTGAGTTTAGGAGCTTTGGCAAATAACACCAAAAAGCTTCTAAACTCAAGTTTAGGAGCTGTAGTGTACATGAAGCCTAAGAGGCTCACAGTTTGCAATGAAATCAGATTAAACAACATCAGTACAGGAGATGCCCATATAACTGTGCAAGACCAAAGGGAGGGCTGGAGTTCAGCTTTGAAATCTCACAAGCTTTCAAATATAACCCTGCTTTTTTTTTTCCCAGCTGGATGATTTCCCTTGCTACCTGTCATGGTAACTGGAACAGGAAGCGAAAGACACATACAGTGGCAAAAATGAACAGAAGTTCTAATCCAAAAAGGCTGGAGTTGGGCTTTATACAGTATGTAATAGGTCAGACTTAGGCCCCATTCACACTAGAACACGGTGTGGGAAACCCACGTTCAATGCGCGGTTAATGAACCATGTTCAAAATGCACTGCAGTTGTGATCCTCAGCTGGTGTCAATGTTAGCTCAATGGCAACCCAAAAACAGGTCAGAAACGCAATGTGCTTGTCTGCACCGGATTGCATAGCACTTTTGATCCCGCTGGCTGCAAGTTTTGAAAAGTAGTGCATGCACTACTTTTGGTGCAGTGCGATTTGAGCCAATTCAAAAATAATAGCCTCAAATTGCACCACAGTGAATGGCATGTGAATCTGAATTGCACAGTAACAAGCTTCCTGGTGTGAACTGATCCTTCGTTATATTTTTATGAGCAGAGAAACAAATACCCATTTTCCCATATTAACATGGTTAACCGTCTTACAGGTGTTATTTCTTCACTGAAATATAAATCTGGTTTCTATATTCAATAGCACCTTTTATTTAGTGCAGCTGCTGTGGAGTGCTGATCGCTGGTGCAATGCTTTACAGGCTCCTGCAACAAAAAATAAGAAGAAAAAGTATGTTTGCAGAAGACTTGCAAACATACCATACATTCCCTGTAACATGCTAAAGCGGTTTACTTGAAGCCCTTAAAGTGGTTGTAAACCCTTTTAAGTGACTTTTACCTATATTTTGCCTTATTCTAGGCTTACCTATAGGTAGTGGAAATATCTCCTAAACGTGCGCCGTTTAGGAGATATTTCACTTGTAGTGCGCCGTTGTCGTCATTGGCGCATGCACTGTGAAGAAACGGACCACTGTGCCATTTCTTCCCCTAGCGTGTGCGGTGACTAGCGGCTCCCGTGTGCATGCGCGGGAGTGACGTCACACGACTCCGGCCAGTCACAAAGCCCGAGTCCGTGGCCCCGGAAGGAAGAGGGGCGAAGATGGATGGGGCCTGCACAAGGGACAGCGAGGGCTTTGTTTGCAGGTAAGTGTCATATAATGGGCTAGTATGCAATGGATACTAGCGCAATATGCTTTTAATTTGCAGGCCTTGCGGGGAGCAAAAGAGGAAGTAAAACCCACCGGGGTTTACTTCCTCTTTAAAACTACTTACAGTTCCAGTCTGGTAGTTTTTTTAAAATCAAAAATCTTAATGAGAGTTCTGGCTATGGCTTTAAACAAGATTACAAACACTGTTTAAAGCCCGTTAAGAGGGTGTTTAAAGTTATACTCCCAGACCGTAGCTGAAGGGTATTTTAGGGTCTTCAAGAAAGCAGCTTTTAAAACACTTTCTGAATTGGATGCTCTTAAGACTTGAGTTTACAAGTCAATACTAATCACAGCCTGTATGTTTAGGGCCTAAAGTGCTTTTTAAGTTGGAGAACCACAAAACACATGTAGTGCTTTAGGAAATAAGCCATAAAACTGGTGTTGTAGAATTGTTAGTTTGCACTGTGGCACAATCCTGTAGGTATGAAATGCTCAACAAATGTAGCAGCAAAATTGTTCAAATAAATTAACAAGACGTAGCCGACATCTCTGGGAAGTGTAAAAGTTTAAGGCAACTAAGGCCGCAGCTTAGTTTGAAAGTTCAGGTCTTCACTGGAAGTGTTTGCTTGCACTCAAAGAGATCAGGGTTGGGTTCTGGGAGACCAACCGGATGCTCCGCTGTGGCTATCAAAAATAGATCTAAGGTTGTCTCTGTACATTTGGCAATAAATCGAATAAAAGGTCTCACGTCCCCTTCATTTGCCAGTTCTAAAACATGATAATATTCAGACCTCTGCTCTTTCCGGATGGTTACTGGTGGGTATCCTGCCTGCATGAGAATGAGATTCATGAGCAAGCGTGAAGTTCTTCCATTACCATCTACAAATGGGTGGATATAGACCAGTTTATAATGCGCTAAGGCTGAAAACTCCACAGGATGTAAGCTCATGGCTTCATCTGAATTCAACCACAGCACAAACTCCTGCATATGCTTTTCAACGTCTCTGGGATGTGGTGGTATATGATGACCCACAAACACTTGGGTAGTGCGAAATCTCCCAGCTTCCACAGGATCCACATAGCCGAGCACTCTCCGGTGTATCTCCAGTATGTCGTTGATTGTCACAAAACCAATACGAGAAACTAAAGTGGTGTTCATATATTTCATGGCTGCATGCATACCAATCACTTCATTTTGTTCCTCAAGGCTCTTACCAGGCACTGCGTAGCGGGTTTCAATTATATGGCGGATTTCAGACAATGAAAGTGTGTTGCCTTCAATGGCCACCGTGTGATAAATGTGGTGATAATAGGACTCCTCCATGACCCTGCGGAGAGCTGAGCTACCCTTTGGAATGGACATCAATTTCTTAACCTTGCTGTCAATTATACTGAAATACCTCTGATCTATTTCTTCAACCAATGGCAATGTCCGATCGCGGTTTATTAGAGCCTTTTCATTGTGGGGAGAGATCATTAATGCTTTGGAATATAGGTAGTCTGCCTGGATGACATCTTTTTCTTCCTCCAAGAGGATACCTAGCTCATTAAGAGCATCCACATGATCTGGATCCATCTTTAAGGTGTGGAGAAGAAGTTTATGTGCCTTTTCTCTTTTGCCTTGACGCTTCATTTCTAGGGCTTGGTTAAGAGAAGCTCTGGCTTCAAACGCGACCTCTGCAATATTAAAAATACATCTTTAGTAAGTCACAGTCTTTATCAGCCATGGGCAGTCACATTCTGTTTGCGTTAAAGTGGACGTAAACCCTGTCCTATAACCTGTAAAGTGAACAGCCCCAGAGGATACACAGGGATGAAACAAATCTCTCTACATAAGTTTTACATTTATATCTGCTGTCTTTCCCTTTCTATATTCTTTAGAAAGTGCACATTGTGTTAGAGATTTTCTCTTCCTGTTCAGTGCTGGGAGTGGATTCTTGGCATACAGCCAAGACAGCTGACTGGAGCAAAGGCACACACCCCCAATCCACATTAGGCAGAGACTTGCAGAGCTGTACTGTGACAAGTCAAGCTCTCTGCTAATTTATTTATAGCAACCTTCGACACAAATATCAGGCTGCTTTTATCTTGGTTGACAGAGAACTTGTCAGAAGTTATCATGCTGATAACACAGCAACGAAACAGCAGAAACACACGGGACTCAGGGCTTTGGAGAGAGATAAGAAAACACTACAGATATATGTGCTTAGGTCAAATTTCATGAAATCAGGTTTACATGCACTTTAAATCAAGAGGTTACAAAAAAAAAAAAAAAATGAACTAGACAGGTATCATGAGCCCTGTCTCCACTGTCTATAGATGGTACTGGGTGACATTGCAACACTAATGCCCTGTACACACAAGCGGATTTTCCATCTGAAAAATCTTGGATGGTTTTTCCAATGAAATTCTGCTCAAGCTTGGCTTGCATACACAAGGTCACACAAAAGTTCTCTGAACTTTCAACCGTCAAGAACGCGGTGACGTACAACGGAATTTTGCGCGTCTGAATTTGTACAGACTAATGCATTTTCGGATAGGAACTTTTCCCGACTGAAAAATAGAGAACCTGCTCTCAATCTTTTGCTGGCTGGAATTCCGCCAGCAAAAGAGCGATGGAGCATACACACGGTCGCATTTTCCGACAAAAAGCTCTCATCGGAGTTTTGCTGGCAGGATTCCCGATCATGTGTACGCGGCATAAGAGCATGCCCTCATCTACTTGCTTGAAATGTACAGTTTTTTTTGAAGGGTGGACTGCCATTGAATATCTAGGACTGTTTGAATGAAATAAAAACTGAACATGTGTACCAGGCTTTAGTGAACAAGGTCACCAATTCAAGTAATATAGATCTTTCCAAAAACCAGACAGACAACAATGAAAACACTTTTTAGTAGAATGAATAAAAATGTGAACCTCTGGCAGCTTGTATTGGTTTCTGGGTGAAGATTGTCCTCCACTCCCTCTCTCAAGCAATGGGATTTCTCCCAACAGAGACACAGAAAGCAATGAAGACTTGGGAGACATTTTTAACTTTTCCTAGAAATATCCAAAACTACCACGAAAAACATTTTGGGCAGAATTCAGATGTATCAGAGTAGTTCTCATGTTTATTTTAAACCAAATGCTGGTCACATTTTTTGCCATGGTATGTGGAAGACCTTGGTAGGAAAAGATGACATAAATGAACATATAACAGAATGTCCATTACCTGGGGAAGGTTTCTGTTTGAACACCAGAAATTCAATTGCAGCCGAAGTAACGGTAAGACCCGTTGACTGTCCTGTGTATGTGTGTATGCGCTCATCTCCTCCCCAGAGGTTATAATGAAGGAGAACTTTCAGAGCTCCTCTGTAATGTTCCTCCAGCCCACTCAGGGGGACAAGGACCACCAAAAGTGACCCAGATAATATCACCAGTGCTGCTCTCATTCCATAGCGGACACCCAAGTGTGGCCACTGAAAGTCCGTGGCGGCCATTGAAGTATCCATCATCCAATTCCACACATTTGCAGCATGGTCATGCTCAGGAAGGTCACCACGGTCCTGCAATAAAACAAAACATGCTAAATGCTGCTGTAGAGAGACTTAAGGCTTATTAAACAAAGCAATGGAAAGTGCTGTAAGTGATGACAACCAATCAGAAATCATTTTTTTTACCGATATGGCCATAGTAAACATAAACCCGATTAACTGACACATAGATATCTTTTATGCTCCTATACGAGGACAAGGAAATAATCTTTCAAAAATAAAAGTAGATTATAAATCTTCAGCAACAGTAGAACTACAGATACCAGAGTGCTTTTTAAGACAAACCACTTACTGTCTCCATCTGTACCCCACAAACTGGCCTAAGGTTGGGATATACAGACCAATTCCATACATGTCTATCAGTTGTCAGGCATTAAATCCAACCTGTGCTTAGACCAGCATGTCAGAAACCTCATTGCATGTTATGGTGCAGGGGGTCAGTCTGCCCACACCATAGTAACTCATGATGCTGATCCAAAGGTCCTGTGCTCCCCACAACCCAGGGGAGCCCAAATGGCACCTTAGTTAAGAAACACTAACCTAGATAATGCACATTAAAGTACATACAGGAGAACCCCCCAACTAACTTACACCTGTGTCAGTACATACATGAGAAGAACCCCACCTATGTCAGTTCATATATCAATCCTCCCTCCTTTACACCTCTGTCAGTGACAGTACATACACGAGAACCCCCCCCCCCCAGTGACAGTACATACACGAGAACCCCCCCCCCAGTGACAGTACATACACGAGAACCCCCCCCCCAGTGACAGTACATACACGAGAACCCCCCCCCAGTGACAGTACATACACGAGAACCCCCCCCCCAGTGACAGTACATACACGAGAACCCCCCCCCCAGTGACAGTACATACACGAGAACCCCCCCCCCCAGTGACAGTACATACACGAGAACCCCCCCCCAGTGACAGTACATACACGAGAACCCCCCCCCAGTGACAGTACATACACGAGAACCCCCCCCCCAGTGACAGTACATACACGAGAACCCCCCCCCCAGTGACAGTACATACACGAGAACCCCCCCCCCCGTGACAGTACATACACGAGAACCCCCCCCCCCCAGTGACAGTACATACATGAGAACCCCCCCCCCCTAGTGACAGTTCATATATTAAAACTCAAACCCTACCACACCCTTTCCTTTACACCTGTGTCAGTACATACATGAACAACATAACCGACCCCCCCTTCCTTTAAATCAGTGTCAGTACACACATGAGAACTGCCCTTCCATTATCAGCACATTCATGAGAACCCCCCACCCCAACACCTTACATCTGTGTCAGTGTCCGTACATACATGACCCCTCATTACATCTGTCAGTGACCGTACATACATGACCCCTCGTTACATCTATCAGTGACCGTACATACATGACCCCTCGTTACATCTGTCAGTGACCGTACATACATGACCCCTCGTTACATCTGTCAGTGACCGTACATACATGACCCTTCGTTACATCTGTCAGTGACCGTACATACATGACCCCTCGTTACATCTGTCAGTGACCGTACATACATGACCCCTCGTTACATCTATCAGTGACCGTACATACATGACCCCTCGTTACATCTATCAGTGACCGTACATACATGACCCCTCGTTACATCTGTCAGCGTCCGTACATACATGACCCCTCGTTACATCTGTCAGTGTCCGTACATACATGACCCCTCGTTACATCTGTCAGTGACCGTACATACATGACCCCTCGTTACATCTGTCAGTGACCGTACATACATGACCCCTCGTTACATCTGTCAGTGACCGTACATACATGACCCCTCGTTACATCTATCAGTGACCGTACATACATGACCCCTCGTTACATCTGTCAGTGTCCGTACATACATGACCCCTCGTTACATCTATCAGTGACCGTACATACATGACCCCTCGTTACATCTGTCAGTGACCGTACATACATGACCCTTCGTTACATCTATCAGTGACCGTACATACATGACCCCTCGTTACATCTATCAGTGACCGTACATACATGACCCCTCGTTACATCTATCAGTGACCGTACATACATGACCCCTCGTTACATCTGTCAGTGACCGTACATACATGACCCTTCGTTACATCTATCAGTGACCGTACATACATGACCCCTCGTTACATCTGTCAGCGTCCGTACATACATGACCCCTCGTTACATCTGTCAGTGACCGTACATACATGACCCTTCGTTACATCTATCAGTGACCGTACATACATGACCCCTCGTTACATCTGTCAGCGTCCGTACATACATGACCCCTCGTTACATCTGTCAGTGACCGTACATACATGACCCCTCGTTACATCTGTCAGTGTCCGTACATACATGACCCCTCGTTACATCTGTCAGTGTCCGTACATACATGACCCCTCGTTACATCTGTCAGTGACCGTACATACATGACCCCTCGTTACATCTGTCAGCGTCCGTACATACATGACCCCTCGTTACATCTGTCAGCGTCCGTACATACATGACCCCTCGTTACATCTGTCAGTGACCGTACATACATGACCCCTCGTTACATCTGTCAGTGACCGTACATACATGACCCCTCGTTACATCTGTCAGTGACCGTACATACATGACCCCTCGTTACATCTGTCAGTGTCCGTACATACATGACCCCTCGTTACATCTGTCAGTGACCGTACATACATGACCCCTCGTTACATCTGTCAGTGTCCGTACATACATGACCCCTCGTTACATCTGTCAGTGTCCGTACATACATGACCCCTCGTTACATCTGTCAGTGTCCGTACATACATGACCCCTCGTTACATCTGTCAGTGTCCGTACATACATGACCCCTCGTTACATCTGTCAGTGACCGTACATACATGACCCCTCATTACATCTGTGTCGGTGACCATACATACATGACCCCCACCCCCCCCCCCCTGTGTCAGTACATACATGAGAAGAACTCCACCTATGTAAGTCCTTATATGATAATCTCCCCTCCCCCTTACATCTGTGTTAGTGACAGTACATATATAAAAACTCATCCCCGCCCCCAAACCTTTCCTTTCCACCTGTGTCTGTACCTACATGAGAACCCCCACCTTACACCTGTGTCAATGACAAGACATACATGATCCCCCATTACACAAGTGTCTGTACATACATGATCAAGCCCTAATGACACCAGTGCCAGTATATCCATGAGAAACAACAACCCCACCCCCTTTTCCCACCTGTGTCAGTACATACACAGGAAGCACTTCATATATGACAGCCCCCAGACACCCCTAACCAATGTCAGTACATACATGGGAGCCCCCGAACAATCCCATCAGCTGGGAGCGATTGGACTTCCTCTTCAGGATTACGCACAGCAAACTTCTAGCTCTGGTCCCACCTACCTGAACGTCTCGACTCCTATTGGCTACTCCCGTTAGGTACCCTTTTCCTCTAGCCTATCGTCTTTCTTCGCCACGCCGCACGGCACGGCCTCCAACACTAGGAGAACACACTGTGGTAGAACTTGGTCCTTTGATGTGTCCTCAAACCAATCTATGAGGGCGGCTTCCTTTCTGGAATAGTCCTATTGAGGGCCATAGGAGAGACTACAACATGGCGCCCTGAGCGGGGACGAAATGCTTCGTTCTCTAGTAGCTACTTAGAAACAAGGACGTAATTCTTAGAGGATTGGACGGCAAACCAGAGCGTGGTGTATTTTGATTGGACGCCATGTAAAGTGTACATGTACGGAATATCAGGAAACCGAAGTTCTAGAGAGTTTTGGAAAAACGATATATTTGCTTAACGATATATATATATTATTGCCACAAAAGCCAGCTAGTGATTTAGTGATATTATAATTACCATTTCATTTAAAGCTGCAGATATGATGACTGAAAACTCAAACTCAGAATTAAAGCGTATGTAATCAATCATGTTATAAAACAACCCGTTCAGTTTGAAATAGAAATGAAAAGCAAAACATTTGTGTATAGATATAAAAAAGTAAAACACTTTTTTTTACCCTTTTTTTTTTTTAAGTGATCACATTCCCTCTGTTCTCAGCTGCATAAGAGCTGGGGGAGGAGAAACATCAGTCCATTGAGCTTCCCAGTGAATGGCTGTGTAGGGGGAGGATGTCAGGACAAGTCTAATAATTAGGTCTGAGAGCAGGTTGAGTTCCCAGCATAGCATGAGAACTGACCACACTGTGTTATCCTGCTTAGTGTGGTCAGTTTTTAATAGCAAAGCAGAGGAACTGGCAGGCACCAGTGGCGTCGCTGGGGGGGTGACACTCGTGAGTAGTGGCACCACAACACCGCCCGCTGCCCTACACTGATGTGCCTCTGGGATCTCACGGCTGTGTCCCTCAGCGGAGGGGACCGAAGCCGCCTCCCCCTCCTCTCTGTTTACATCAACACAGGAGGAGGAGGAGCACGGGACACACACACCGCTGTCCGCTGTGTATATCTGTCCGCACTGTTCTGAGGTCTGTACACTACTATATATGTAGATTGATATGTGCAGGGGGGCACTATGAGAGGGTTGAGGGGGGTCTGTACTGATGGGGGGGTTTGCACTGAGGGAGGGGGTTTATACTGAGGGGGGTCTATACTGATGGGGGTGTCTGCACTGATAGAGGGGGTTGTACTGAGGGGGGTGTCTATACTGATGGGGGGTCTGTACTGAGGGAGGGGGATCAGTACCTAGTGGGGGAGTCTATACTGAGGAAAGGGGTCTGTACTTAGTGAGGGGGGTCTGTACTGAGGGGTGAAATCTATACTGAGGGAGGGGGGGTCTATACTAAGGAAGGGGGGTCTGTACTTAGTGAGGGGGTCTGTACTTAGGGAGGGGGATCTATACTTAGTTGCGGGGGGGGGGGTCTATAGTTGTGAAGGAATGTAATGTACATAATGATAATCATAAAAATGCCTATTTTCTTATGTGTATACATGCTTCTATGCAACTCCTTATTTATTATATAGTAAACAGCTCAGCTCTGCTTTGGAACCAAAAGATGGCGTCTACCCCCTACAGCCCCTGCATTGGAGGTATGAGGAAGTAAGGAGAAGAACCAGCAACAACCAAGCCTCAGCATCAAGTTTCTGCATTCCTCTTGTATTTCAGCCAATAAGATGTACCCTTTAAGGCCCGTACACACAATCTGACTTTTTGACAACAAACGTGCAAATTAGCTGTTTTGGGGAAACATCCGACCGTGTGTACGCTCCATCGGACAAACTTTTTTTATTTTCATCGGACTTTTGTTGGCTGTGCAAACGGACAAACTTTCCAGCAACACATGTCCGATGGAGCAAAGTCCGATCGTGTGTACACAAAGCCATCGGACTTTTGTACAAACTACAGTACCTGCCCGCGAGAATGTTTCTCGGCGACAGGGTACTGTACATCTCACGCTGGCTGCAATAGGAAAAACAAATTCCCCTCTGGGAGCATACCAGGCCCTTAGGTCTGGTATGCATTTTAAGGGGAACCCCCTACAACAAAAAAACGGCGTGGGGGATCCCCCAAGATCCACACCAGACCCATATCCCAGCACGCAGCCTGACCGGTCAGAAAAAGGGGTGGGGATGAGCTAGCACACCCCCCCTCCCAAACCGTACCAGGCCGCATGCCCTCAACATGGGGAGGTGGGCGCTTTGGGGCAGGGGGGCGCCCTGCGGCCCCCTCCTCCCCAAAGCACCTTGTCCCCATGTTGATGAGGACAAGGGCCTCTTCCCGACAACCCTGGCCGTTGATTTCGGGGTCTGCGGGCGGAGGGCTTATCGTAATCCGGGGGCCCCCAGATCCCGGCCCCCCACCCTATGTGAATGAGTATGGGGTGCATCGTACCCCTACCCATTCACCTGGGGGAAAAAGTGTCAATAAAAAAACACACTAGACAGGTTTTTAAAGTAATTTATTAGGCAGCTCCGGGGTTCTTCTTCCGACTTCTCCACTCTCTCCGGCCTCTTCTCCCGGTGTCCGGTTCTTCTCTCGCTCTTCTGCCGGGCAAATCTGCTATCTTCTGCTCTTTTGCCGCTCTTTTGCTAGCGGTGGCCTGGTCTTCTCCGTCGTCTTGTTCCCTCTTCTCTTTTTCCGATGTTGACACGACGCTGTCTCCCACTGTAATGCTGTGCACGACGATTTATATAGGCATGGGGCGTGGTCACTGGGTGATGTCACCCGGTGACCCCGCCCCTTATGACATCACAGTCCCGTGGCATGATGGGACTGTGACGTCATAAGGGGCGGAGTCACCGGGTGACCTTGCCCAATGCCTATATAAGTCGTCAGGCACCTGGCACACAGCATTACAGCGGGAGACAGCGTCGTGTCAACATCGGAAGAAGAGGGAACAAGACGATGGAGAAGACCGGGCCACTGCTAGCAAAAGAGCAGAAGATAGCGGAGGAGCCCGGCAGAAGAGCAGGAGAGGAACCGGACACCGAGAGAAGAGGCCGGAGAGAGCGGAGAAGTCGGAAGAAGACCCCCGAAATCGGAAGAAGACCCCCGGAGCTGCCTAATAAATTACTTTAAAAACCCGTCTAGTGTGTTTTTTTATTGACACTTTTTCCCCCAGGTGAATGGGTGTCAGGTCACCTTGAGGCTAGGTGACAGATGCACACCGTTGGGATCAGGAGTGCACCGCAAGGTAGTGGACCCTACGGCTGACTGCTGCGGATGGGAGTCAGGGTGGTAAGGAAGGCAGGGCCGCTAAAACACCAACATGGATCCCACTGGGGGTCAGAGCATAAGATTCCCTGGGGCGTGGAGTCTAAGAGCCAGCAGGTGTTCACCAGAGCCTCTAGTGGTGAGGATTGACTGGGCTGCAACTGGCTCCAGGTCGTGACCCGCAGGGTCCCCCAGCTCACACCCACAGTAGGCAACAGGAGGATATGGATAGTAAGGGAATAAGCCAAGGTCGGGGGCACAAGCAGACAAGGACAACAGAGTTCACGCCAAGGTTCAGGGTCACAGACAAACAGGGACGCGGGGACGCGCCATATGTCAGGGTCATGAGCAGACAGGAATAGTTGAGAGCACGCCAAAGTCGGTAACTGGAATCAGACGTTGGAAACACAGCAAGTACACACGAAAGCTAACACACAATGGATGATCAGCACTGCTGGCTTGCAGTGCACAGGTTAATATAGGGTTCCCTGTCTATATATAAAGGAAGGGGGGTCTGTACTTAGTGAGGGGGTCTGTACTGAGGGAGGGGGATCTATACTTAGGGGGGGTCTACAGTTAGTGGAGGGGGGTCTGTACTGAGGGGGGGTCTATACTTAGTGAGGGGGTCTGTACTTAGTGGGGGGGTCTATAGTTAGTGGAGGGGGGTCTATACTGAGGGAGGGGATCTATACTTAGTGGGGGGGTCTATAGTTAGTGGAGGGGGGTCTGTACTGAGAGCGGACCCGCTGCAGGGCGAGAACACTGCTGATTACAGATTAAGGCTAAGAGTCAAGCAGCGGCTCTTTACCATGTGATCAGCTGTGTCCAATCACCGATGTAAATAGAAGCTGGTTATCGTCATTCCTTTCCTCATGAGGATCGGAGTAGAGAGCTGATACCTGACTTTTCTAAAAGGGACATGTACACTGATAATGAGGGCCAATGTGTGCTCCCCAGTGCTGCCAAAAAAGTGCTCACTAGTGCTGCCAATCAGTGCCTCCTCATCAATGCCACCTAGCAGTGCCCATCAGTGCCACCTCATCAGTGTCATCTATCATTGCAGTCTCATCAGTGCAGCCTATCAGTGCCGCCTCATTAGCGCACATCAGTGAAGGAGTAAAATTAACTGTTTCCAAAATGTTATAACACACTATGATTTTACGGTCTTTGTTTATTTAGCAAAAAATAAAAAATCCAGTGGTGATTAAATACCACCAAAAGAAATCTCTATTTGTGTAAAAAAAAAAATTATAAAAATGTAATTTGGGTACAGTGTTACATGACCACACAATTGTCATTCAAAGTGTGACAGCGCTGAAAGCTGAAGATTGTCCTGGGCAAAAAAGGGGTAAAAGTGCCCAGTAGGCAAGTGGTTAAGGCAACCTGGGGCAAAGCTAGTCCACATCGCTACACACACCTTTGTGTCATCTACAAAAAGACATGCCTTACACACCAAACCTTTAGTTATATCACTTACAAATAGAATAAATAGAACATAACCTTGTGGTACGCCACAACAGACTGGTGATCCCATTGTATTTTTTCCTTCCATCTCTGATCTACCTAGAAAAAAGGATTTGCCCCCTTTCTTAATAGATTTAGCCATTTCCTCCTCTGTTTTGCTTTGACAGCACTGATAATACGTTTGGCCTCCTTTTGTCTGTTTTTATACACTTCTCTATCAGCTACACTTTGTTTAAATGCTGATTTTTTTTCCCCTTTTACAACCTACTTACTTCCTTAGTGTACCATATTGTTTTTATTCTTCTGTTTACTCTTCTTAGTGTAGCACAGGGCTGCTAATAAATCTAGTTGTGCTAGGTGGTAACTAGCCTGGCTAATTGGTAGTTTTTGATCCACTGATTTTTGTCCTAAGTCTGAGTTTAATTTGTAGCCTCTCTCTTCTGTCAATAGGTGGAACTGTTGCCTTGGGCATTAGGATGATGGATTACAGTGAATTCAGGTGATGGGTAAATAAGTTTCTCAGCCAATCAGCAGGAGTTTCTTTTGGCTGCTGTGCATGCTGGGATAGGCTATTTATTTGGGAGGAGTCAGGTGATCAGGGTTCTTCCTGCCCCACGCTATCCAAGAGTTCTACTGGCTGCTAGGTCTATGTGAGGCCTATCCAGTAATTCAAGGTTCCGCAAATGAGCAGCAAAGCTTAAGCCTGGGGCAGCCTGTGTTAGAGGTTCAGCCCGAGGGGAGCCTATTCGTTGCCAGAGGTAAAGCAGAAGCAGTTGCCAGAGGGACGACCACTTAGGGTTGCCACCTGTCCAGGATTCACCCGGACAGTTTGGGTTTTGAATCATGTGTCCGAATTTCAGTCCACCTGAAACCTGACACAATATTTAAACAAGGCTGTGGCTCCCCAAGTAAACAAGATAGTCATACACACATCTGTTGCTGTCCGGGAGATGCGGGCAGCTGTTTGGGGGCAGGTTTGACTGAAGGGTGGGTTGATAATGTCAGCAATTCAGTTTTGCCACGCCCACTGTTTGCCAAGGTGCGCTCTGTTCACTACATTACTACTCTCCTTGGGGCACCAAAATGTATCCAAGGCCTTTTATAATCCTATAGTGTTTACTCCAAAAAATAAAAAATTGCCCTGTGCTGCAAAAGTGTTCAGGTTTGGCTTGAAGAAAAGGTGGCAGCCCTACGACCACTCCTGTTACCAGAGGCAAGGTTGGAAGGAATGAAGTTCTCAAGGAGTACCAGAGCAGTCGCTTCACTAGGCGGGGATGGTGAAGTAAGTGGGAAAGCTTCAGTAGAGACTTATCCAGGAATACAGTGGGTAGCTGTGAGTAAAGCTTGAAGGAGTACAGGGGGTAGCTGTAAGTAAAGCTTGAAGATAAGGACAGAGGTTAGCTGTGGGTGAAGCTTGAGGGATCCAGCAGGTAGCTGAGAGGCCAAGAAGTCTAGTGAGAGGCGGCGAGCTGAGCTTGAGGATCTACAGTGGGATACTGTGAGTTAAACTGGAAGATCTACAGTGGGATACTGTGAGTTAAGCTGGAAGATCTACAGTGGGATACTGTGAGTTAAGCTGGAAGATCTACAGTGAGATACTGTGAGTTAAGCTGGAAGATCTACAGTGAGATACTGTGAGTTAAGCTGGAAGATCTACAGTGAGATACTGTGAGTTAAGCTGGAAGATCTACAGTAGGATACTGTGCAAGAAGTTGTTGCATACAGAGTATGAACAGACATCTGTTATCTTCCCTGCACAGTCCCCATCCCCCTTCAGTTAGAACACAAACTAGGACAAACTTAACCCCTTAACTGCCCCCTAGTGTTAACCCCTTCACTGCCAGTGACATTTTTACAGTAATCAATGCATTTTTAATCGCACTGATCGCTGTATTAATGCCAATGGTCCCAAAATTGTGTCAGAATTGTTCGACGTGTACGCCATAATGTCGCAGTCCCAATAAAAATCGCAGATCGCCGCCATTACTAGTAAAAAAAAAATGAATAATAGAAATGCTTTAAATCTATATCCTATTTTGTAGACTCTATAACTTTTGCGCAAACCAATCAATATGTGCTTATTGTGATTTTTTTTTACCAAAAATATGTAGAAGACGTATCGGCCTAAACTGAGGAAAATTTTTTTTATATATATATATATTTTTGGGGGATATTTATTATAGCAAAAAGTAAAAAATAATGCATTTTTTAAAAAATTGTAGCTCTTTTTTTGTTTATAGCGCAAAAAATAAAAAACGCAGAGGTGATCAAATACCATCAAAAGAAAGCTCTATTAGTGGGAAAAAAAGGACGTCAATTTTGTTTGGGTGCAACGTCGCACGACTGCGCAATTGTCAGTTAAAGTGACGCAGTGCCGAATCGCAAAAAGTGCTCTGATCAGGAAGGGGGTAAAATCTTCCAGGGCTGAAACGGTTAAAGTGCAAGCTTTTTTAAAAATAGCCCGTGGAAGCTCAGGAAGGGCAGGTCCAAGTACACTGTCCTCTCTCAAAATATTCCAATATTTTTTCAGTACATTCACCACCCATCAATGTTGGCTAGAGAACGTGGTGAGGAAAGTCCATTCAAATCGGTTTGATGACTGTTTTTCTGCAAGCTGTTTTTTTGGTTTAACCGAGACAAGAGAACTTTGATTTTGAGTCAACGCTCGTCAATATTCTCTTTCCAGACATTCCTCAGAGTATCCTTTTTTGAAAAAAATCTACCTTTCAAAATTCCTGATAGAAGGCCGAAGTCCTCCTCTTTGGTACAGTTCCTATGAATTCTTTGAAACTGTTCACTTAGAATTGCTTTCAACCAATTGGGATGGTGGCAACTTCCAATCGGGATTAAGCCATTCCTATCAGTACATTTAAAGTAGGTTTTTGTTGATAATACATTATTTTCCCAATAAATAGTTAGATCCAAAAAACTGACTGCTTTGTCACTCCACTCATATGAAAAATGTATACCCCATGTGTTGGAGTTCAGTTGTGAAATGAAATCGTGTAAAGATTCCACATCACCCTGCCATATGAAGAAGGCATCATCAATATACCTTCTCCAAAATTTTAATCTTCCAAAGAATTGACTGTAAATGGCCCTATCCTCCCAAAAGTCCATGAAAAGATTGGCTAAGTTCGGGGCGAATTTAGGGCCCATAGCTACGCCAGTTTTTTGTAAGAAATACTAGTGGCCATAGTAAAAATAATTGTGTTCCAAATGTGAGTAGATCCAAAATAAAGGACCTCTGCTGTTGGATGGTCTGTCATCAAAACCTATTAACCTATTATATTTAGCTGCCTCATAGCCTCTATAATGAGGAATTAGCGTATAGAGGGATGAGACATCGTCAGTAACAAGCAGAGTCTCAACCTCAACACGTATATCTGCTAATTCTCTAATGATCTGTGATGTGTCTTTTAAAAAGAAAAGAGTACCAGCTACCAGAGGTTGTAGAAAAAAATCTATGTATTTTCCAATACGTGAAGTGAAGGAGTCTATCCCACTGATTATGGGTCTACCTGGAGGTTTTTCAGAATTTTTGTGTACTTTGGGCAAATAATAAATTATAGGAACCCTGGGTGTTAAGGGAATTAAAAATTCTTTGTCTTTTTTGTCAATGATCTCATTCATATAGGCATTTTTAATGATTTTATCCAATTTCATTTTAAATTTATAGGTGGGATCACATTGAAGAACTTCATATGTATTTCTATTTGACCATTTTAGCTATATAATTTTGTTTTTTTAGGAAGAACAATATCTGCTCCCTTATCAGTGGGACAGATGACAGAACGAACTGGAGCATACTTGAGACCTTTATTTAAAACCTCCTTTTCTGTTTGGGTAAGTTGAACTCCACTCAAATTAAAAATTCCAATGCAGTTTACCTTTTACTTTTTTTGTTGTTTCCTCCTTCCTCCCCTACATCCTCTAATTTCCTTCCTTTGTTGTTTCCCCTGCACTTTCACTTGCCTAAAAAAACATGGGCCCGATGTTTTAAAGGGGCCCTATTGGACGCTGTTGAGGCTAAGCATAATATGAATTATGATACTCCACTTCTCCTTCATCAGAGTAATCCTCCTATGGTTCATATCAATTTTGTAGCAGTGCAGATGAATTCCTATTGTATGTATTAGGACTGCTATAATAGCCTGTATGATTCAGCTTGTTTTTTTTCTCATGGGGGACTGGTATGGACCATGTGCACTTGCAACGCCCCCCTGCCCCAAAGCACCCACCCTCCCCATGTTCAGGGCATGTGGCCTGGTATGGTTCAGGAGGGGGGGTTGCTAGCTCGCCCCCCCCTATCCTGACCTGTCGGGCTGCATGCTCACATAAGGGTCTGGTATAGATTTTGGGGGGGACCCCATGCCAATTTTTTTTAAAAGTTTCTCTTAAAATCCATACCAGACCTGAAGGGCCTGGTATAGACTGGGGGGGGACCCCACACAGTTTTTTCATTGATTTTTCATCTATATTGCCGGGAGCCGGCAATACATTACAGCCGCGAGCAAGTTTAAATGACATTTTTTCCTTTAGAAATGTAATTATTGCTTCCGCATGTTCTATACCTTACTGTACAGATGTGCCACTTTACAGGCAGACTAAGGGGACCTCAGGCACAATATCTAAAGGAATTATTTTTATTGTTTCACGTTAAGCATCATTAAAATCACTGCTCATGAAAAAACGATAATTTTAAAAACTTTTAAATTACCCGGTACCTGGGTGTCCATACACTTTTTATGGCAATAACTTGCTTATAAGCCATTAAAATTAATTTATTTGGATTTTTCATGTTTGTGTCCCATAGATTTTAATAGGGTTTGCAAGTTTGCTAGAACTTTTTGCCTGTTCGAGGTGTTCTGGTGCAAACCGAACCGGGGGTGTTCGGCCCATCCATAGTAGCCAGTACTCCTTCCTTTTTAAAAGACACATCACAGATCATTAGAGAATTAGCAGATATATGCATTGAGGGTTAAACTCTGCTTGTTACAGTCTATGTCTCGTCCCTCTATACCAGGGATATGCAATTAGCGGACCTCCAGCTGTTGCAGAACTACAAGTCCCATGAGGCAGAGCAAGACTCTGACAGCCAGAAGCATGACACCCAGAGGCAGAGGCATGATGGGACTTGTAGTTTTGCAACAGCTGGAGGTCCGCTACTTGCATATCCCTGCTCTATATGATAGTTTCTTGTCATAGAGGCTATGAGACAGCTAAATATTTTTTAGGTTTTGATGAGACTATCCCCCCAGCAGAGGTCCTTTATTTTGGATCTACTAACATTTGGAATGGAATACAATTATTTTTACTATAGCCACGAGTATTTCTTACAAAAACTGGCGTAGCTATGCGCGCCTAATTCGTCCCGAGCTTAGCCAATCTTTCAGGGACTTTTGGAACTTTTGGGAGGATAGGGCCATTTATGGTCAATTATTTGGAGGATTACAATTTTGGAGAAGGTATATTGATGATGCCTTCTTCATATGGCAGTGTGATGTGGAATCTTTACATGGTTTCATGTCACAACTAAATTCCAACACATGGGGTATACATTTTTCATACTAGTGGCGTCAATTTTTTGGATCTATTTATCGGGAAAATAATGTATTATCAACATAAACCTACTTTAAATATACCGATAGGAATAGCCTTATCCCGATTGGAAGTTGCCGCCGTGGAAAATTGGTTGAAAGCCATTCCAAGGGAACAGTTTCAAAAAATTTGTAGGAACTGTACGAAAGAGGAGGACTTTGTCCTTCGAGCAGGAATTTTGAAAGGTAGATTTTTGGAAAAAGGATACTCTGAGGAGTGTTTGGAAAGAGAATATTGACGAGCGTTCTCTTGTCTCAGTTAACCACTTGCTTACTGGGCACTTAAACCTCCCTCCTGCCCAGACCAATTTTCAGCTTTCAGCGCTGTCACACTTTGAATGACAATTGCACGGTTGTCAGGTCACCTTGAGGCTAGGTGACAGATGCACTCGGTAGGAGTCGGAAGTGCACCGCTAGGTATTGGACCCTAGGACTAACTGCTGAGGATTGAACCCTGGGAGGTTCAGGAAGCAGGTCTACTAGATCACTAACACAGATCCCACTGGGAGCTAGAGCATAGATTCCCCAGGGCGCGGAGTCTAAGAGCCAGCAGGTGTTCACCAGAGCCCCTAGTGGTGAGGATGGACTGAGCTGCAGTCTGGCTCCAGATCGTGGCCCCCAGGGTCTCACAGCTCACGCACACGGTAGACTACAGAAGAAGAGGAAGGAGGCAGCAGGCTGGAACAACAAGGAAAGTAAGGAATAAGCCAAATTTTAGGGCGACTAGCAGACAAGGATAAACATAACACGCCAAAGGTCAGGGTCACAAGCAAACAGGGAAAGTCGAGAACAGGCCAAAGTCGAAAACTGGAATCAGACGTAGGAAACACAGCAAGTACACACGAAAGCTAACACACAATGGTTGATCAGCACTGCTGGCTTGCAGTGCACAGGTTAATATAGGGTTCCCTGATAGGAGCTGAGGTGGAGCCATGCTAGAGGAGAGATTATAAAAGCAGTCAGGTGAGAGTCAGCTAGTCTCTAGAGATGAACACATGGAGACAGGTAAGCTGACAGACAAACTCTATTGCATAACCATGACAGCGGTCATGCTACACTGTACCCACATTTTTTTCATTTTTTTCCCCACAAATAGAGCTTTCTTTTGGTGGTATTTGATCACCTCTGGGTTTTTTATTATTTGTTAAAAATTTTTTAAAAGACTAAAAATGTTGAAAAAAAAATACAAAACATTTTGTTATAAAATTTTGCAAACAGGTAAATTTTTCTCCTTCATTGATGTAGGCTGATGAGGCTGCACTGATGGGCACCGATAGGCTGCATTGATGGGCACTGATAAGGTAGCACTGGTGGGCACTGATAGGCGGCACTGGTGGGCACTAATGAGGCGTCACTGGTGGGCACTGAGAGGTGGCACTGAAGGGCATTGATAGGTGGCACTGATGAGGCATTGATTGGCACCACTGGTGGGCATTGATAGGTGGCACTGATATACACTGTGTGGGCACTGGCAGGTGGCACTGGTGAGCACAGATGAGGCGGCTGTGTCTTTTTGGGACCGATGTCTCTTACAAAGAAGCCGTAGGTCGGCTTTTTTTTCTCCTCACGCTGAAAAACAAACAAACAATTCCTGATCTTCTGTTTACATCACGTGATCAGCTGTCATTGGCTGACAGCTGATCACGTGGTAAGGGGCCAGGATCGGCCCCTTACTCCGATCTGTGATCACCCAAGTCTCATTGACACACATATTAGTTCTTTTGGCATAGACCTTTTAATTAGTTTCATATAGCTGGTCTATATATAGCTACGTGCTCTTTTGTCTTCACCTCAAATGTTTTAAGTTTATTTTTTGATTATTATTTTTTGATAATTTTGCACATAGACCCTCTCTCTCCTGTTTTTGATGAGGATATTCATAAAGGAATGAACTGTGTTTAGAATGTATTGTATATGTAATCCTTTTAATACACATGTATGTGTATTTTTGAGACATACATACATTTGTGTTTTGTAAAATGTTTTAAAGTTTATCATTGAGCAGCACATTTGTAAAGTGTCATTTTTAATTTATGCTATCTTCTAGATCAAATTTCATGATTCAAGTAGATGATTCAATATATATATAAAATTGTAATTTTATATTTGATCCACTAGATGGCAACAGTGTGTACTGCACGTACGCAAAAGATCATTTGTTTGCCTTTTCTCCCTTTTTTCTATATTTTTTCCTCCTTTATATTTAAATAAAATTGTCTGGTTTACACTATGGGGCTTCTCCCTTTACATACATGATCTTTTGAACACATGGAGCTCATCCCTGCAAGTGAATCAAGACATGCTGTTTGAAATCTCCACACCTGTGGTCATTCCGGTGTCTTGCCGAGAAAGTTCCCTCGGCGGATAAGGACCCCCCCTGTACTGCGCAGGCGTAGCGCCTGCGCAGTACGAACTAGTATGAGCCGTCGGAGATAGCCGAAGCTCAAAATCTACAATCAGCTGTACACGGCGCCTGCGCCCTTGGTCCAGGTTCCTTCCCCACCATCCTAGTGGACCTAGAGGGGGAATAAAAAAGAGCCGAGCGAAGCAAGGCCGTGCCCGAAGCGTGGCGAGTGAAGCGAGCCCGCGAGGGGCCCTCTTACAAGCGCCGTGTACAGCTGATTTACACCTATTCACCTTCGACTATTTCCGCCGGATCTTACTGCGCAGGCGCAGTACAGGGGGGTCCTTATCCGCTGAGCGGAACTTTCTCGGCAGAACACCGGCACAAGCTTCCTTGATATCTGTTATAGGGATCCATCAGATCTGGAAAATGTAGTCAAACTGCAATACACCTCCATCCTCTCCCTTAGTTTAAAGTGGGCTTAAAGTGAAAATCCAGCTTTAAATTTTTTCCCTGCTCCGTCCTAACACTTATGCCGATTAATGTGTAAAAAAAGAGATGCATATACTTACCTATTTTCAGGCGCTTCCAGTATGGTCATGTGATCAACTTCAACTGTGTCAGCCAGTAGCAGCTGCAGGGGAGAGAAAGGCACACCAACAACCAATGGGCCATGGGAGTCTATGGGTTAAGCTGCCGCTGTAGGCTTTACCAGCAACTGGCTGACACAAGAGGATCACGTGACTGGACTGGAGCAAGCTGAAAATAGATGCATCTTTTTTTACACAGGATAGTCAACCTAGGTGTTAGGTGGGGAAGGGGACAATTTTAAGGCTAGTTAAAGTGGAACTTTAGTCAAAAAATGAAGTCCTGCTAGATAATGTCAGGATGGTTCCTTTTGCAGGTATAGTTATGTAAAACATTAAAAACAAGTGCCTATGTTGTTTAAAAAATAGTAATATACTGTCTCATCCTGCACTGCACATGCTCAGTTGCTCTAGATTTTTAGGCACTGTGCTGAATTTGTAGAGGCCGATCTGACAGCCTAAAGATTTAATGCTGCACAAGACTCTGGGCTTCAGCAAAATGGCAGCCTCCGGCAAGAAGAAATAATGACAGTGCTGGAGGCAATTTACAGCACACACTCATTTTGGCAGCAAATGTGGAATGTATGTTTCTTGCAAAAGAACAATATTTTTTAATGATGTTGTTATGGGTAAAGTTCTGCTTTATATTTAAGCTGGAATTCAATTTTAAACTTGGGTTGGTATTTGTTTTATAGAAGCCCCAAATCCTGGTGTTCACAAATGCAGACTTAGCTAATTTAGCTGTATATCATAGAACTGAGATTAGCAGCAAAATTACATTACTGCTTATATTAGTGTATCAGGACTCCTCGCTGGTCTAATTTTTCATCGACCTAGGCAGCGTTGGTTCGTTAAAAAAAAACAGCTAGAAAAAGATACAGGGGCTGACAATTTTGTCCTCTCTCTAAATGCATCAGTTAGGTGGCTGTTATTCTTACTCGCGGTTTCTTATATTTTTTGATTCTCCTCCAGAACAAGCATGCAGGTTGCAAAAGTTCCTAAATGCATACTAATGACAGGTCACCAACCAAGGATGGTGAAACAGCAATCCTCGGCCCTCTGAGCCGGCCGGGGACAGCAGAGAGTCCAAGTCAGAGTCCGAAATGTGGGACATGGACCTGGCCAGTGTTCGGCCGTGCGTCTCCTCTCTCCAGGCCAATAGGATTGCTTCTTCTTTCTGCCAATCGGGAAATGGGTCTCTTAACATGTGTAAAAAAAAAATGCATATACTTACTCTTTTTTGAAGCCTATTAAAGCCTCTGGCCCTAATCACGTGCTTCAAAAAAAAAACACACTGGAATCCATGGTCCGGCGCCCTGTATGTAGATCAGGGGGACGGACGCATGGATAGGGGGGGCGGCGCCCACGCGCCCCTAATGGACAGACCGCCACTGTTGACACTCCTAAATGGGGTACATTATAACCTATGGAAAGCTCACCTATAATGTACAAGACATCTTGTAAACACAGCTCAGCAGCAGCCAACAGCATCCTAGACAGCGAGGGAGACACATCCATGAAGCCACTCTCACTATTCACCGACACATTTGGATTTGTAGCAACATGTGTAGTAGATGTTAACACCTATATAGTAAAAGGAAGGGGACACCACTAGTGTAATGTATGGTGTGTCACCTCCCTTCTCATTGCTGAGGTCCTTTCCGTCCTCTCTCCCTCAGATCATTTATCCCCTTCCTATATGAAGTTTGCCATGGATTACAATCTGATTTCTACAATCTCCTTGGAATAGATTTATCAAACAATAAGACTCAACTATCTACTGAGTAGGGGTCTCCTGACCAGATATACACTAAGTGGGTTGGTTAGGAAAGAACTTGCACTACAGGTACCAACAGACATTAGAGAACATTCACCCATTCTGGACATTTATGGTTGTATCAGGGAATGTTTTTATGTCTGTAGGCTCTTCTCAATACAACCCTGCTCGAGTCTTCTTGGGCATGGAATAGATTGGCCAATAAGGGCAGAGTTAGTGTGACGTCATCACGTACTGGCATGTTGGCTGGATTCTGCGGCACTATTTTTGTGGATAGTTTGTTTTTATTCAACTTTACGTAAGTGCAATACCTTTTAGAATAAAATTTGATTTGATTTGGAGTAAAGGATGTGGCATGCTGGTTTCATGTGAGGATTTTACCATCACATTCCATCAAGTTATCCGGGGGTCTGGCAGTGAGAGTACCGACCTTTACTTTGGGGTACAAAAGCGCATTTGATCTCCAATTCGAGATCATCTTGGTCTGGTAAGGGGCCCTTTTAACTTAAAGTGACTGTAAAGTCTCGTTTTACAAAATAAAATAAAAATAGCAAACATGTTATACTTACCTCCTCTGTGAAGTTGGTTTTGCACAGAGCAGCCGGGATCCTCCTCTTCTTGTGTCCCTCTTCGCTGTTCCTGGCCCCTTCCTCCTCTCGAGTGCACCCAAAGCCAGCAGCTTGCTATGGGGGCACCCGAGCAGAGTCACAGCTCCGTGTGTCCATTCAGACACGGAGACCCGACCCGGCCCCCTCTCTCCACTGATTGGCTGACTGACAGCCGTGGAAGCCAATGGCACCACTGCTGTGTCTCAGCCAATCAGGAGGAGAGTCCCCGATGGCCAAGACACTTGTGGTCATCGCTAGAGAGAGATGGGGCTCAGGGAAAGTAATTAGAAGTGCTGGGGAGGCTGCTACAAACAGAATGTTTTTTATCTTAATGCATAGAATGCATTAAGATAAAAAAAAAACCTTCTGAGGTTACAACTCCTTTAAGGAGCACTTATAGCACTGCAGCACTTTTTTCTACGGATACTTAGAAGCACAGAGCGCTTTATTCACACATGATTCATCACGGATTTTATGTTTATATGAATTTTACACATAACCAATTTTGTCACTTTGGATAAAAAACCTGTTTTTGCATTGATTATGTTATATTCAATAACTTTTCTTTCACTCATGGTTATTATCAATCAACTGTGTTTACTCTTTTTAAATCATAATCACAACAGAAAGCACCGAAATGACCCTAATCAAAAGTTTACATACCCCAGTTCTTAATACCGTGTATTGCCCCATTTAACATCAGTGACAGCTTGAAGTCTTTTGTGGTATTTGTGGATGAGGCTCTTTATCTTCTCAGATGGTAAAGCTGCCCATTCCTCTTGGCAAAAGGCCTCCAGTTCCTGTAAATTCTTGGGCTGTCTTGCATGAACTGCATGTTTGAGATCTCCCCAGAGTGGCTCAATGATATTGAGGTCAGGAGACTGAGGTGGCCACTCCAGAACTTTCACTTTATTCTGCTGTAGCCAATGACATGTCAACTTGACCTTGTGTTTTGGATCATTGTCATGTTGGAATGTCCAAGTACCTCCCATACGGAGCTTCCTGGCTGATGAATGCAAATGTTCCTTCAGTATTTTTTGATAACATACTGCATTCATCTTGCCATCAATTTGTAGCTCACACATCCCCAAAACATCAGCCTCCGTGTTTCACAGTAGGAATGGTGTACCTTTCATCATCGGCCTTGTTGACTCCACTCCAAATGTAGTGTTTATGGTTGTGGCCAAAAAGCTAAATTTTGATCTCATCACTCCAAGTGACTTTGTGCCAGAAGGCTTAAAGCTTGTCTCTGTGCTGTTTGGCGTATTGTAAGCGGGATACTTTGTGGCATTTGCGTAGTAATGGCATTCTTCTGGCAACTCGACCATGCAGCCCATCTTTCAAGTGTCTCCTTATTGTGCATCTTGAAACAGCCACACCACATGTTTTCAGAGTCCTGTATTTCACCTGAAGTTACGTGGGTTTTACTTTGCATCCCAAACAAATTTCCTGGCAGTTGTGGCTGAAATTTTAGTTTTGTCTACCTGACCGTGGTTTGGTTTCAACAGAACCCCTCATTTTCCACTTCTTGATTAGAGTTTGAACACTGCTGATTTTTAATTCCTTGGATATCTTTTTATAACCCTTTCCTGTTTTATACAGTTCAACTACCTTTTCCCACAGATCCTTTGACAACTCTTTTGCTTTCCCCATGACTCAGAATCCAGAAACATCAGTGCAGCACTGGATGAAAGATGCAAGGGTCTGTCAGGAATCCAGAAACTCATTGACCTTTTATACATACACACTAATTACAAGCAAACAGCTCACAGGTGAGGAGGGTTACCTTTAATAGCCCTTCAAACCCCTTTGTGTCAACTTGTGTGCATGTTATCAGGCCAAAATCACCAGGGTATGTAAACTTCTGATTAGGGTAATTTGGGTAGTTTCTGTTGTGATTATGATTTAAAAAGAGTAAACACGGTTGATTGATAATAAATGGCTTCAGCCAAACACTAACCATGAATGAAAGAAAAGTTTTTGTGTTATCATTCATATTCTCTGAAAAATGGCCAAGAAATCATAAATTCTGCCAGGGTATGTAAACTTATGATTTCTTTGCCATTTTTCAGAGAATATGAATGATAACACAAAAACTTTTCTTTCACTCATGGTTAGTGTTTATGTGCAACTTCTGAATTGCACGTAAATTGAATTTAAAAGGAACAGCGCAATCTTTATTACATTCTTCATAGATCGGCTAATGCAAACACATATTTGTACAACATATCTATCTTATGGTCAGTCCAATGATGTCTGTAGGGACCCATTATATGGGACCCATGCATGATCTGCATGGAAAGTATATGGATCCTCCTCTAGATACAGTAGCAAAGTATGCCTAGAGAGGTAGTCTTCAATAGGCAAGTTAATACAGCTACCAGTGACTACTTTCCAGGCACTCCTACAGTCAGCTTGATTTTAAATGTCAATTGATACAGAAAAAAGGTGATAATTTAAAGCGTATGCAATTCCAAAAACAACCTTTATTTTTGCCTGGACATCCTGCCAGTAAAACACTTTCAGTCCTAGCCTGACATTCCTCATTCTTTGTACAGTATCAGAACAGAAACCATGGAGAAAGGACTAGGGAATCCAACTTCTTTCCTGTTCTAAATAACAGAGGAGTGTGGTTTTGTAGTCTTCAAAGATATCTGAGAACAGGCAGATTACACGGAAGTTATCAGCTCACAAGATTTCAGGTAACATCAAACAAATAAACCAAAACACTTCCAATTGTATAATTATGGGACAAACTAAAGCAATGCATTTTTGGTTTTAGGTTTAGAAATGCTTCAAACTACTTTCAGATAATAAACTCAGGCAAGAAGTATTATGTTCAAGTAACAGCTTTATTTAAAAAGAAGTCTATAAAATAAACCTTTATTCACATGAATAAACGGGTAGACCACAAGTTCATTAGCGGTTCTGCCAACTTAAAGCATTAGTTCACCTTTTCATAAAAAATGAAAAGGTGAACACACACACACCGTACACCCTCCCCATCCCCTCTGGTCCTTACTGTACTTACACCTCTGGAGATGGTGAGATGTCAGTGCCCATACAGCCAGTCCAGCATTCTGGTTGCATGGGCATTGCCGGTGGTAAGTACAGTGAGGACTGGGAAAAGGGAGGGTTGCGACGGGGCGTTGGTTGAGGGTGTTAGTTCAACTTTTCATTCTTTTTTGCAAAAGGTGAACAATTTAAGTGAAAACGCTTTGTTAAAAAAAATACTTAATAATTAAAACACACGTTTTTCCCTTTTAAATAAACACATTGTAAAATCATTTTTAATTTTGTTCTTAAAAAAAATAAAATGCAGCCTAAAAAAACACAAAAAAACCTGAGATAGTGATGCAGCCATTCCAGATGATGATCTTAAGAAAATGTGGAAGAATGGCGCTTCAACGCAGCATATTGGTTTTATGACCTTTTTTTTCCCTTTTGGCATTAGGTTTCCTGTTTGATTATTCCAAACTCTGTTAATAATGCTACAATTAGAAATACAACATAAAGTACAATTAAGGCAATTCCATAAACACGACGAAGATGGAAGCACTGCACGGTTACGAAAACCAGTGAAAATACCAGGCTGATTCCAAGACCTCCAGCCAATATCCACATCAAAAGACCATGTGCATCTAACTGAAAAACAAATAGGAAGAACATTAGAATGGCTCGTTTACCTTAGCTTTGGTGGGTTGTGTGTGTGTGTAAAATTATAGTGCAAAGAAGAATCTGAGCTTCGGCAAACTATAAGCAAATTCCAGCTGACATTTGTTTAGCACCAGCCTGAGATAGCAGCAAGACTCTTAATGATATGGGAAAACCCTTCCAGAATTTATTTAACTGTACGCTCTCATGCTAATGGTGTGTCATATCCTAGATTGTAAGCTCTAACGAGCAGGGCCCTCTGATTCCTCCTGTATTGAATTGTATTGTACTTGTACTGTCTGCCCTAATGTTGTAAAGCGCTGCGTAAACTGTCGGCGCTATATGAATCCTGTATAATAATAATAAATATGCTGTCGAAATCCACTATGAAGTAAATAATATGGCATTACCATTTAGAACAGTGGTTCTCAACTCCTGTCCTCAGGGCCCACTAACAGGCCAGGTTTACAAGATAACTGAAATCCATCACAGGTGATATCATTTGCTGCTCAGTGATTGCAGTATTCTAGTCTGCATCTCCCCAAGGTAATACTTAAAGTCTGGCCTGTTAGTGGACCCTGAGGACAGGAGTTGAAACCACTGATTTAGAGGTTAACTCCACTTTCGTGGGAACAAAATTAGCAAATAAACAAAATAATATAGTATATATAATTTAATTAAATGTTAGTACAAATGACCTTTCCTTTTCAATCTGCAGCGCTGTAATTTTCTGTAAAATGCAATACAATATGTCTACCTGGAGGTGTTCTGTACGCAGATGGTGTACAGAACACCCCCTGAAAATGTAATTTCCTGCTTGTGTGATTGGCTTACTGATTTCGCCAGAAGTCTGCACTAAGACACAAGTCAGATTTTGACCAAGGAGGAGGATATAAATGGTATTATAAATTTAAGCACCAAAGAAATTTCAAAGGAAGAACTCTCCACTCTTAGTAAAGGTTTGAAGTTTGTTCCACCCCGGAATCTTAACAAATTCCAAACATTTATAGATGTGCAGAAATACACGCGCAAACTAAATATAAAAAGGTACATTCTAAGCAATCCTGCTAGACAACTGAACAGAGAAGCATCTGTGGTGACACATTCAGGGCTGTCGAATGCTTCGCTTTTCAATACTCCTAGCAATGCAGCACCGAATGTTACCATCTTTCGTGACCTAGTGTTAAATGATCTGGCTAATTTAAATATTAGATCAGTGCAATCTCAACACAATATCAAGGTTGGTTTGGAATCTCTGTGTAATAGGAAGGATATCGTCATACGCCCCGCCGATAAAGGCGGAGCGATTGTTATCCTAGATCATGATTCCTATACTAATGAAATGCTGAGAATTCTTTTGGATACAAGCACTTATTCCCCCTTACCATCTGATCCAACCTCTGGTTTCAAACAGGAACTGAAGGTCCTGATTGATAAAGGTTATAACCTGGGGATCCTCAATAAAAAGGAAAAGGAGTACTCGGTCCCTTTAGCTCCCTGGCTACCGGTGATGTACACATTACCAAAAATCCATAAAACCTTGATTAACCCACCGGGTAGGCCCATCATCAGTGGTATTGACTCCATAACTTCACGTGTGGGGAAATACATAGATTTTTTTCTACAACCACTGGTGATGGGCACTCCTTCCTACCTCAAGGACACTAAATATGTCTTCAATTTATTGAATGAAATAGAGTGGAAGGCTAAATATATGCTGGTGACAGCTGATGTCGCATCACTCTATACATCAATATCCCATAATCTGGGACATGAAGCTGTGCGCCACTTTCTCTATCGGGACTCCAGTATTTCCACCACGCAATGTAATTTCGTGATGGAGCTACTGGACTTCTCGATGGAACACAATCATTTTTTGGTATGGTGGCACACATTATTTACAAACAAAGGGAGTGGCCATGGGAGCTAAATTTGCTCCCAGTATGGCCAACCTCTTCATGGCCAAGTGGGAGCAGGATGTAGTCCTATGTGACAGTCCACCCCAGTTGGCCATGTGGAAGAGATTTATTGACGACGTCCTGTTCATCTGGGACGGCGACATCAACTCTGTAACCACTTTCCTGTCTGTTCTTAACAACAATGATAGGGGTATAGCACTCACCTATGAAGCCAGCCCTACCCAAATCCATTTTTTGGATTTGGTTATTACAATTGTTAACGAAGCTATTACCACCTTGACCTATTTCAAATCAACTGACAGGAATAGTTTCATTCCACTCGACTCCTGTCACCATCGCTCCTGGTTGTTTGCTGTCCCCAAGGGCCAGTTTTTGCGTCTAAGACAGAATTGCTCTGACCTCAATGAATTCTGTAAGGAAGCCTTAACTTTAAAATCCAGATTTCTGAATAAAGGGTATGATGCTGCCACACTAGATTCTCTCATCATAGAGGCACAGAATAGGGAACATGAGGACCTATTAAGCGACAAACCTCCCCAGGTAGTAGACAGAAAGGACTTTGGATTAGCCTTCCTTATGACCTACTCGAGCCAACTTTGGGCCATTAAAATGTTTATTAAAAAACATTGGCCCGTTATCAAAAATGATCGGGTTTTGGGACCCTTACTGTCTGACAAACCACGTGTTTTATTTAGGGGAGCCTCCAATTTCAGACATTTATTGGCACCCAACATCCCGGTTCCACCTATACGCCCCACCTTTTTTGGTGACCTAAAAGGATTCTCCCCTTGTAGGAGATGCAATGTCTGTAGGGTTAGTTCACTACGAGATAGAAGACTAACGGAGTTTACATCTAGTGGTACAGGTGTCACATACTCCATCAAATCACTCATCACATGCACCACGAAATGTGTCGTATATCTTCTTAGATGCCCATGTGGGTTGGAGTATGTGGGACGTAGTATTAGGAAATTGAACGTTAGGCTGGGGGAACACATAACCAATATCAAACAAGGTTTTGACAAGCATAGTGTCTCTAGACACTATGATCTTGTGCACAACAGGGACCCCAAGGGAACTGTTTTTATTGGTATTGAGAAATATGTCCCCCATTGGCGGGGCAGCAATGGTAGAAGAACCATCTCTAGATCCGAATCTAACTGGATCTACAGACTTGGTTCTCATGCCCCCAATGGTTGGAACATAGAGTGGGACATCAACTGTTTTATCAATAATAGTTGATGTACCCCTCAACAATAGGTCTCAATCTACTGACATACAATTCCCCTATCTCATTTTAATGGTGACATAATATTTTTATATATTTTTTTATATATTTTAATTTTTATTTCACAATGTTTTGATTGTGATGTATTATGTCTGTTGGGGTAATCCAACAGTTTTTGTGCTATACTTACTTCACACAATATATCTTATGCACCTTTAGGTGTGGAGGATTTTTTAGCCTCAAACTGTATGTTTTTTGTGCTAATCTGCATTGCTGAGTATTTCTTATTTTTTGCCACTAGATGGCATTGTCTGTAACACACACTTTTTTCCCCTGTATAAACATCTAGGCCATTTCTCCTATACTAGATGAGTATTTTACATATTTAATTTATGGGCGTCTGTTAGAATATTATTCCAAATTCATAATTCGGCACTTATAGGTGTTATATTATATTCATGGCAAGCTTGCAAAACATATTTGGTTTTATGATTAATCATAAAAAATAGAGTATGTGTGAATGACCTTGATCAATAGATTTGACATGATTCTTCTTCTAAAGCTGAGCATTGCTGGATTTTTCTGGTGTAGCCAATTTGAGTATGACATTTAAAGTTCTTTGGTATAGAATGTCATGAGAAGACGAAAATAGACACGTGTCCACATAGCTAAAGGAATATACATTGTGGATTATATACTGTTAAGTTAAGTTAGTTTGTAGTTCCAGTCATATTAATAAGTACTAGTATATAGTTACTTAATGTAAAGTTGATAATATGTGTTCATATTATATAGATGTTTGGTTATACCACATTACATGATTAGCATATTACTTCAAATATGGAGTGTTACATGTGGACTTGTCAATCGTATGCCATATATGACTATGAGTGCATACTGAAGCTAGCAGAAATGAATATGTGCCATACAAGGTTCTAAATTGGTGTGAGGTTATGACGTTCACACGTTCACATGTAACATATAAAGCCAATGCTTCCATATTGAAGGAGTCACAGACACACAGACAGACACACACACACAGACACACACACAGCTACTAGGATAGATACTGACATGTTTACAAGACACTTTGATAAGTTGGGACAGCTGTCAATTCTGCCAGAAGACTGAGAACGTCATTTCCTGTTTCTTCTTGGAGGAACACACAAGACAGCATGGAGACAGGAGGGCAGCAGCCATGAAGCAGACATGCTTTCAAAGCTTATTATAGCTTTATAACTCTTTTTCCTATTTCATATATTTTTACCTACATTGAACTGAACTATTATATTTTTTACATTGTATTTATGATGCCAATTGTGTGACAATAAACTCACACTTTGTTTTAAGTCAGTTTTGCTATCAATGCTATTTCATCCGGAAGCGCCTCTGAGATACAAGAATATTAGATATTAATAATATTCTTCATTTTGGCGAGTCAGCAACTGCAGTCATTTCTCAATTTTTACGGAAATCTCGATCCTTGCTGAGGGGGGAGAGATTAGCGCAGTTTTGCAAATATTCAAGTCTCGAGAAAAAAGACGGTTCAGAACCTATCAACCAAGAGGCGTTTGTGTTGCATCAGATGTGGACAACAGTCCAGCAACAGACGGTTGAAGACGAGAAATTCTTCTAAATACGGTGAGTAAAAGTTATGGAATTTATTGATGAAATAGCTAGAGACAGCAAGCTAGAGTTTAAAGATGTGTCTTTATATCCAAATGACAGTCACTTGTGGAGATATATGTACAATGAATGCTTAAATGCCAATACACAGATTGATAAATCCAGGTTCACTGTACATAAATTGCGTAAAAAGATAGCTAATATCTTAAGCTTAGTGAGAATATTTAACAAAATGATTATTAATGTTGATTTACCTGCTAAAAATGTGTGTACATTACAGCAGACAGAATGTAACACTGTACAGAACACAGGGAAACATGAAAATTTGTCTCCAGATTCTCTTAATTGTCCAAACTGTGAGATTTTTTGTAATTATATAGAGAATCTTGAGGAACAAATTGACTCCAAAACAAATCTTTTGGAAAAACTTCAGAATGACAGTAGGTTGACACAGATTGCTGTAATAACTACAGATGACAAAAAGACTGAATCCAAATGTAAGCAACAATCCTCTTATATTCCGGAAAGTTCGGATATGGAGAATGTTGATGCTACTGATGAAAAAGAAATGAAACATAAAAAATTATTATGTAGAACTGCAAAACTAAAATTGCAAATACATGACCAACTTATGAAAATTTTAAAAGACTTTCCTATTTATGACACTGAGGCAACTGTATTTTCCAATTGGGATTTATTTGAAATGTTTGCGGATCGTTTTAATCTGTCAAATGATCAACGCAATTACATATTTCAGTTGTGGGTTCCTGTTAATTTTGCTAAACGAATTAACACACCTGTTATTGATGACGAAGGTCAGTAAAAACAAAATGACGCGACAGATAGACTGCGACAATTATTGCTATGTATGACCGGTGAGCAAATACCGACCATAGAAATGTTAGATCTTTTACAGACTACTGCAGAAGAAAGTCCAATTGACTTTAGAATTAAATTTTGCAAAGTTTATAAAATGATATTTGGAGTAGATGATGACAATGACCCAGGTTTAAAAACAGCTTTCATAAAAAAATTTAAATACCTTGACCCAACTTCAGTAGCTATAGCGCAGGAACGTCAAAATTTAAATGATATAGTAAATTTCATTGATAAAATTAGGAGACAATTGAATCAAAGCAACCTCACACACGAGATAGCTATAATTCAATGTGACAAAAATAGTCAGGCTGCAGACATGTCAGAAACGACAGGTCTTAGTAGGAATGACAAGGACAGCTGCAGACAAGTGAGGCAAGGAGAGCCTATCACGTGTCTTTACTGTCATAGATCTGGTCATATGAGAAAACATTGCTGTAAATTTAAGAGAGACTCACAAATAAAAACTAAAGATATGGAGAATGAAAAATCAGCTTTTGTAAAACCTGTTTTTTCATGTCAAGATAACATTTTGACTGAATTGCCTTATGCCACTGAAGTCAAACAGATCAGTAATTTGACTGTTAACAGCAGTTCAGACAACACTGTCACTGAAAAAGAGGGTTTATTGCCATTGCCAAAAATAGAATCACATCGGGATTCAATTTCTCTGCCATTACAATATGTAGCACCAATTATTTTAGATGAAAATGGTAGGCCATATATACAATGTTTGCTGAATGGTAAAAACATTAATTGTCTTATTGACAGTGGATCTGAGATTAGCCTTACCAAAGAAAACATACCTGTGAAACCAAATTCTCCTATGTGTAATATAGTGGGTTTTAATAATACAGGTAATTGCACTGCTAGACAGGTATCTAATGTAACATTTGAAGTACCTGGATTAGTGAAAACTAACATTAACATTTGGGTATGTCCCAAAGCAGAGAATATACTCGGCATTGATGTAATCAATGAACAAAAATGGGTGATCGATTTGGCTAATAAAAGTATTTGGAAAGATCCATCTAGGCCCAAATCAGTGCTTATTGATCCCTCTGTATACAGTAATGTGGGATCCGTTAGCAATATGTCTAGAGAACAAAAATGGCCTGATGTTGATGGTAATTGTGCTCTAAAGGAAGTGGTACAACGTTTTCCAAGTTTGTGGTCAAAGTTCAAAAATGACATTGGAACTTTGAAAAATACTGAATTGAATATTGAGGGAAAAGATCCAGAACCCCTTAATCAGTATGAGTTACCACTAGAATCAATTGGTCCACTTTCTGCCATTATTCAAGAGTTTGTACAACTTGGAATTGTAAAGAAAGCTAAATCAGTGGTAAATAACTGTATTTGGCCTATCAAAAATACTGATAATTCATATTCTTTATCAGTTGACTTAAGGACATTGAATAAACATATCACAAATAATCCAGTTCTTCCTGATAAATCTAACTTAAAGTTAAATTTGAATGCTGAGGACAAAGTGTTCTCTGTATTAAAAATTATGAATAGCCATTTTTCCCTTTCTTTAGCGAATAGCAGCCAGTACAAATTCGCATTCACATTCAGAAAAGAGACTTATACGTTCACTCGATTAATACCTGGCCTAGGTATTGGTGATGGTATAGTTCATGAATCTATAGCAAAAATACTTTCAAAATTTTCTAGGCCAGACTGTATTTGTCAGTATGTGGATACGATTCTGCTGAGTACTCAGAATATCGATGAACATATAGCTCTTTTGTCTGAGTTGTTTATGATGTTACAAGCTGAAGGTTTAAAATTAAACGCAACAAAAGTCCAGCTGATGAAAAATCAAGTGAAATACCTTCACATGCAAATTAGTCAAGGAAAGAGACAACTGTTGCAAGAAACAGTTAGAGATATCACTGCAATCCCAACTCCAACAACTCATAAGGCATTGCGTCAATTTTTGCATAAAATAAGTCATTGCAAAGAGTTTGTACACTGTTTCACAGAAAAAGTTAATCCACTATATAATCTTTTGAGAAATAAAGGTAATATAGTAGACCAATGGGGTCCAAATGAGGAAAATGCTTTTGAAATGTTGAAAAAAGATTTGCAGAATGCTCCAGCATTAAGTACAATAGAGGTTTGTTCTGAAGCATCTTTTGTTTTGAAAACTCATTTATCTGAGAATGCCATCTCAGTAACGTTGTCTCAATTACAAGAAGGTAAGGAGAAAATAATTGCCTATTTCTCCAGAGTTTTATCATTTTTGGAAAAAACTTTTGAGTCAGGTGTAAAGCAACTGCTAAGTGTTTACTTTGCAATTAAAGCTACAGAGAACATAGTGAAATCAAACAAAATCATTGTACAGACACCTGACTGCTCACTAAAAGGTATTTTTGAGGAAGATAGTTTTAAAGAATGTCGTAAAACATATCCTTTATGGTTCAGAGCTTTATCATCCAAACACATTCAGATAGATGTAAAAGGAAGACATCTTCAGGAATGTACACCAGCACATGTTTATACAGCTGTATCTGAGGAGTCTTCATCTCAGGTTTCCAGCATAAGAACAGAGAAGGACATAGAGCCAGTATTTATTACTGCAGAACAGTCTAACACTAGAGTAAGAGCTTCAACACAGAATACAGTTACGCACATTTCTAATCTTTTAGAGATGAGAACAAAGGCATAGTCCATTGTCATCTCTGGGTGGTACAAAACTTTTCTTTTGTTTGTGAAAACAGAGATTTGTATCATGACCAAAGTAGGTGTTGCGTCCTGTCATACCTAAACTTCACAGTACATATGATTTATAGTTTAGGCCATCTTAGACAGGATAAGGACAGTACATTGTCATACAGAGGTTCTCTTTGAAGGAAAATATAAGATAATATTATTTTACATATAGTTTAACAAATTCACAAAGGTATTGTCTCATAATGTTTTAACATTTGTTGGAAAAAAGTTACAAGAATTTAATGAAAATATTTTATGCCTGATTAATGATACTGCATTTCTTTTACAGAAATGGCATCTAAAACCAAATAAATATGGAAGATAACATGCTCATATGAAGAGCACAGAGAATATCAGGAAAATTCAAAGTTAAAGAAGGAATCCTCTAGGGAAGAATATTGGACAAAAGATTTATACTTCAGATTTATGACTGTTTTATCTTATTCAACAAGATTTTTCTAATCTAACAGAACTTGACGAAGAAACTTTAAAGACATTTCATGAAGAAAAAAATAATCAGAAGAAACTTTATCTACTATAGATAAAAAATTTGGGACTCAAACATTTGTCCACATATACATTTTTTGATAATCAGATTATTCTGATATTAATGTTCATATTAAGTTAGGATTATCATTATTATTTTTATTTGTTTTTCCTTATTCATATATTGAATATTTTTAGGTAACAACTGCACACTCATTCTAGTTTATAGAACATCTTTTGTTCATAACTTAAGAAACATATTACTCTTAATTGAAATTTGGAAAGTTATTACATGTTTTAGAGTGTAAAGTATATTTCCAAAGAGCTAAAATATTATTTGAGCACAAATATGGAAATATATTATTGCATAATTTATTTTAATAATAATAATAATTGTTATTATTATTAATAATAGTAATTATAGATATGAGTCATCATTATGTTATACATTTTTAAATTCTATATCATTATTTTAAGATTTTGAATAGATAGACCTAAGAGAAGTTAAAAAAAGTAATTAGAAAGGAGAGTTATTTCTAGCTGCTTCAGTTCTGAGGAATATTGTGTTCAATCATTTGATACAAGGATGTGTAAATGTGACACGAATGATGTTTTGAATGTATTAGAATATTTGATATGATTAATCATAATTCAGGGGGGATTGTTAGAATATTATTCCAAATTCATAATTCGGCACTTATAGGTGTTATATTATATTCATGGCAAGCTTGCAAAACATATTTGGTTTTATGATTAATCATAAAAAATAGAGTATGTGTGAATGACCTTGATCAATAGATTTGACATGATTCTTCTTCTAAAGCTGAGCATTGCTGGATTTTTCTGGTGTAGCCAATTTGAGTATGACATTTAAAGTTCTTTGGTATAGAATGTCATGAGAAGACGAAAATAGACACGTGTCCACATAGCTAAAGGAATATACATTGTGGATTATATACTGTTAAGTTAAGTTAGTTTGTAGTTCCAGTCATATTAATAAGTACTAGTATATAGTTACTTAATGTAAAGTTGATAATATGTGTTCATATTATATAGATGTTTGGTTATACCACATTACATGATTAGCATATTACTTCAAATATGGAGTGTTACATGTGGACTTGTCAATCGTATGCCATATATGACTATGAGTGCATACTGAAGCTAGCAGAAATGAATATGTGCCATACAAGGTTCTAAATTGGTGTGAGGTTATGACGTTCACACGTTCACATGTAACATATAAAGCCAATGCTTCCATATTGAAGGAGTCACAGACACACAGACAGACACACACACACAGACACACACACAGCTACTAGGATAGATACTGACATGTTTACAAGACACTTTGATAAGTTGGGACAGCTGTCAATTCTGCCAGAAGACTGAGAACGTCATTTCCTGTTTCTTCTTGGAGGAACACACAAGACAGCATGGAGACAGGAGGGCAGCAGCCATGAAGCAGACATGCTTTCAAAGCTTATTATAGCTTTATAACTCTTTTTCCTATTTCATATATTTTTACCTACATTGAACTGAACTATTATATTTTTTACATTGTATTTATGATGCCAATTGTGTGACAATAAACTCACACTTTGTTTTAAGTCAGTTTTGCTATCAATGCTATTTCATCCGGAAGCGCCTCTGAGATACAAGAATATTAGATATTAATAATATTCTTCAGCGTCTCATGCAGAGTTTATGTGGGCGGTGTGGAGCAATTGTGTGTGTCAGATTGGCACTAGCCTTGTTTTTCAATCAGCCAATGAATGCGCTGTATGGCGCATCGCTTGTGTTTATAAGGCGCATGCGCGTGCGTGGTCAGGTACCCCTGATGACGTCAGTTGTGACGAAACGGCCGTAGGGTCACAACGCCAACACGCATCGCGCATGCGCGATTTAGTTTTAAACAGCAAAGGAGTTTTTATTTTGTCACTTTTGTTGTAAGTGCTTTTATCCATTAGCTTTTATTACTGCATCTAAATAAACCCAACAGTATTAGTCTATCTACACTATTGGAGTCCCTCTTTCTTTTCTTGGGATCTGTGGTTTACTTGTGCCTGGTCTATTTGGGAAGAAGCTTTGGAAGGAGTCCCTGGGAGCATTCCCTCTACATTGGTGCCCTTGTCACTGCGGATCAGTTGTCTAAAGAGTAGACCAGCAGGCTAACCCAAGGAATCTATTGTGAGACATCCCCAGGAGTCCATCTTCCACTACTAAGCCTGTTTTCACCCCCCTGAGTAAGGGCGGTCGCAGGCTCTCTGGTAAGCCTCCAACTTTATCATCTGGTGGCGGGCTGTACTAGCGGTGGACCATGTAGCTTCGAACCCTGCATTGGCTTATTTTTTTACTTGTTTTTCACTCACCACATCTATGAACTTTATTTTAATTACTTGCACCTGTGTTTTACCTTTTATACACCCTGTAGGGTATGGTTTTACACCAGTTAATACCACTTATTGTTTTCACTATTGTATTTCAATTTTATGATCCAATAATTTTAGGTCATAACATAATATTTTACACGTGTTTATAACATATATGTTCACTTTATTAGTCCAGCGCTACACTGCCTTTGTTTGATATATTTTCTATGTGCCCTTGTATTGGGGTTATAGTGTTTTAGCTGCAGGATTCCCTTCACGGTTCTCTATATTTACTATTATTTTTATCATCATTTCTGTTTACCACCTAGCGCAATTTCTTTTTCTTTTTACTTAGATTTTGACCATGGCCTGCAACAAAAATGTGTTTTTTTGTGCGATACCGTGTTTCTCCGAAAATAAGCCCGTGTCTTATATTAATTTTGGCAATCAAAAACACAGTAGGGCTTATTTTCTGGGTAGGGCTTGCCATTTAATGTGCTGTCTTCTCTCCGCCTCTCCCTCCCTGCCTGTCAGGAATCCCCAGTGTGAACATAGTAAAAGTGGCTGTAAACTGCTAGAATTCTCTCTATTACAGTAGTATATAATGTAAAAGGTGTGTGTGTCTGCAATCTAATTGTGTCAAATACCGTCTTATAGCGCCGCGCAGTGCTTCCATAAATCGCCTGAGTGGTCTTCCCCACTCCGAGCACTGCAGAGGGAGGGGGGCCCCAAGATCCCCCGCGGACAACTGGAAGAGGAGGGGAGCAGCAGATCAGCTGAGCGCCATTCGGCGCTTCTATGGCCCACCTGGGCTCTCTTCCCCGCTCCGAGCACTGCAGAGGGAGGGGGGCCCCGGAGATCCCCCGCAGACAATTGGGAGAGGAGGAGAGCAGCAGGAGATCAGCTGAGCGCCGCTCGGCGCTTCCATGGCCCACCTGGGCTCTCTTCCCCGCCACGAGCACTGCAGAGGGGGAGGGGGGGCGTAATCCCCACTGACAGCTGGGAGAAAAGGATAAGAGCAGCGGGAGATCAGCCGAGTGCCGCTGTACTGAGAGTATTTGACTCAATTAGGTTACAGAAACACACACCTTTTACAATATATACTACTGTAATAGAGAGGATTCTAGCAGTTTACAACCACTTTAAACTAGGGCTTATTTTCTGGGTATTGCAGCCCTAACCGAATATTGCAGTAGGTCTTATTTTCAGGGTAGGTCTTCCCCTTCCTGGGGAACACGGTACTCTCAAAGAGAAATCACGTCTAAAAGGATGTAGACCCTGCCACTTACCTCATTACACTTGACAGATAATTAGAAAACCACCCCATACAGATTCACTTTGTACATGGACACATACAAACAGCTATTCCTTCAGAACAAAAGGTAAGAATCTGCAACAAAGTTTGTTAAAGTCCTTGCAATGTACAAAGATCACCCAGAGACGGAATGTTTTTTTTCCTCAACAAAAGTGGAGTTACTCTTTAAAGAAGCTTGGCACGTTTTATACCATGTAACCGTTTCTGTGTCTCTAAACCAACCAACAAATAGCCAGATGGGGCCACGTAAGACACCTTCTTGGCTCAATATGGAATTGCCCATATTTGAAGTTGGCCACAGCCCATCTTGCCCAGGGACAATTATAAGGATCATTTGAAGGCAAAATGTATGTCCTAATGCAGCTTCCTTCCCTGCCATTTAAAACCCATGTCAGTAACTCTTGGGAGACTCCTATAGCAGCCAAATTACCAGCAAAGAGAAGGTTTACATAGATGGGCAAATAAAAGTATAATGTTTTTTTAGTAAGCACATATTTTAGGTTTTTGCCTAATGTATCTCAAGACATTTTTGATTTGACTATTTTTTTTGCGAGTACTATACACACACATACACTTATAAACACACACTATACATTAAAATAAGATACAGTATATATATATATATATATATATATATATATATATATATATAAAACAATAACACAAACTGAGAAGCTTATTTGCATCAAGCCAATCTCTTTTACACTTTCATCTAAAAAATATTGAAGACTATACATTCCCCTTAAAGGGTAAGTTCACCTTTGTACACTTTATTTATTTTTTCTAAATTCCAGCTCCCCTGTGCACCAATATAGCATTCATGTACTTTTTTTGCAAAAAATATCAACGCTATCCATAAAATCTACAGTCACTTACTTTTCTTGTCCTAATCCAGGGAGTGGGCAGAAACACTTTCTCATTTCTCAGCCCCTTTCACATCTCTGCATAGCGGGAACTCGCATTCCCACATATGTTTTTTTTTTCTAGGGGGAAGGCGTTTTGGAGCACTCATCACACATAGGGCAGCCCATCCACCTGAATGGGCTGCCCTACACACAGCTCTCCCCAAAGAAACTTCAGAACTTTTTTTTTTAGAGAGTGGAGCTTAGTGCGTATTTTACTGCGATTTTTGGTGCAGCGCATTTCTGAAATGCAAGGAAACGCACAGATGTGAATGGAGCCTCAATGTTCTTGTGTTACCGCACCAATTTCACTTTCAGGCCCCATTCACATCGTGCACATTTTGTGTCTCGTTTTTACTGTGACACGCATAGGGCAGCCTGTTGATTTCAATTGGCTGCACTACATGTGGTTAATGGGACGTTTTGGCGTTTTGTAGATTGCGGATTTTTTACTGTGCATTTTGCAGCATTTGCCACTCGTTTTTTCACATAGCGAAATACGTGTTTGCTTCTGTGTTTGGTGCGCCATTAACAAATTAATGGCACTAAAACCGCAACTGTTGTGGTAATTTTAGGTGTATAAACATGGCCATACACTATGCAATCTGATTGTATATTGTGTATTTAGTGAGAAGTGTGATTTAGTGAGAAGAGCCTTTTAGTTTTGGATAAAGTTAGAATCTGTCAGTTTTTTCTTTCTTCTGTCACTGTCCATTTAGGGATGTTTCCCTTCACTTCCAGTCCTGGATACATAACAGGTGGTACTATAAGCCTAGGTTCACGCTAGTGCTGCTGCATAATAATGTGTTTTTCAGTGCATTTTTGTAACATGTTTGTAAACACATTCTGATGCGTTTGTGATTTTTTTTGTAGAAGGTTTTAAGCACAAAACCCTGGTAAAAATGCACCAAAATAGCATGTATATGCACTTTTCATGCGCTCCCATTGAAGTCTGTGGGGCCAAAATTGCACTACGCTGTACTAAAAAGAAGCACCTGCTCCTTTTCTAAAATCGCACTGCACCATATGTTGTATTGATGTTAATGGGCACCATAGGGAATGATTTGCATTGTTTTGCATTGCAGTATGACGGCCGAAAAGAAAATGCACAAGTGTGAACAGGGCCTTAAATTTGGGATTTCCCAGGAGTACAAAGTAAAAAAAAGTTTAGGGTAACCAAAGAGTAATGCGGAACAGTAAAACCAAAGAAATGCCACTCTAGGTGAGTGACCGACTCTCACAAGTTGTGAACTGGTACCCAGGGTGCTGCACAGCTCATCTGTGAGATTCAGTAACATGCACAAATCCGGAATATTGCTGCACTCTTTGGTTTCTTTATCAAAGCAATAAAATGACATCACAGGTATTACAGGAACATTAAAGTGGAAGTAAACCCTTTCTGTAAACTTGTAGCTACAGGTTAGCCTATAATAAGGCTTACCTGTGGGGACTATGAATATCTCCTAAACTTGCACGATTTAGAAGATATTCACTCTTCATACAGCCAGTGATGTCACCGGCGCACGTGCTCTGAAGAGACGGTATACAATCCCTTCAGAGCTCCGAGCGACGGTCTGTGACTCCTGCACGTGACGTCATTGCAGCGCCGCCAATCAGACAGTCGGAGCATGCAAACCCTAAAGGAGGACCAGGTGAAGATGGAAGTGACAGTCAGAGCTGACAGCGCAGTGCTGTAGGGCTTCGTTCTAAGGTAACTATTTCATAATGTACTAGTATGCATCGCTAGCACATTATATCTTTATTTTGCAGGGTTTAAAAAAAAAAAAATTGCTGAGGTGTACTACCACTTTAAATGATCCTGTCATACCCGTGATGTCATTTAATGCTTTAATAAAGAAACCAAGGAGTGCAGCAATATTCTGGATTTGTGCATGTTATTAAAAAGTAATGCAGCTGCAATTTATGTTCATATATACAGCCATAGTTTATTGGTAAAGGTACACAAAACAAAATACAGTAAAAATAAAATGAAAAAAGGGACTACAGCAAATCTCGGAATCTCTGAATCACAACTCACCTGTAACACAGTCTTTGATGGGCCCATCTGCAGCAAACAGCCTAGACCAACTCCAATTAACACATCTGTAGTCCAGTTAAGGAAGGGAAAAAATAAAAAATAAACTTACCAGCTCTATGAAAGCAGTGATTAGCTTGAAGATAAAGCACACTATTTACACAGGTTTTATCAAACACAGTGGTATATAATGATAATTTGTAGATTATACTATTTAATTGCAATCTCTCTCACACTCCAGGGAATTAACTAAACACCCAAAGGCTTGCTCTCAACTTGAATTTATTGAATAAAACAGCATAGTGGTGTGCATGTGGAACAATGTGGCCAACTCCATATGCTGCAGTCTCCCTCTATAATACCGTCACCCTCTATTTTCAGGGCCCAAACCACCTCTAAAACATTGACCCCCTGAAATTCCCTATGTACCCACCCCCACTATTACCCAGCCCCCAGTGATCCCACCTAAAACCTCCCAGAGGAGCTGGAACAGCACAGCCAGAACCACTGCCACAGAATAGACTCCCCAGATGTTGCCCCTATGTATGCAGCTGCACTCTAATGCCCCGTACACACGGTCGGACATTGATCGGACATTCCGACAACAAAATCCTAGGATTTTTTCCGACGGATGTTGGCTCGAACTTGTCTTGCATACACACGGTCATACAAAGTTGTTGGAAAATCCGATCATTCTGAACGCGTACGTTGGGACTATAAATGGGGCAGTAGCCAATAGCTTTCATCTCTTTATTTATTCTGAGCATGCGTGGCACTTTGTGCGTCGGATTTGTGTACAAACGATCGGAAAATTCCGACAACGGATTTTGTTGTCGGAAAATTTTATAGCCTGCTCTCAAACTTTGTGTGTCGGAAAATCTGATGGAAAATGTGTGATGGAGCCTATCACACATTTTCCGTCGGAAAATCCCCCCCTGTTTGTACGGGGCATAACACTTGGCCAGCTAAATGGGGACCAATCCCATGGAGCTCTGCACCCTGAATCTCATTGGGCAGATGTGGTGAGCACCTAAGTGTAAGGTTTCCCAGGGAAATACCAATCCACAATATGCATGATCGTTCCCATATAAGCAGTGTAGACCTTCAAAGAATGGGGGCAACCATGGAAGTCCAAGGCCTTAGTTTATACCGTGATTGGGACTAAAATGTCTACACATTGCTGTTGTAGGTACCACAATCCACACACTAGGCTAATCAACACTGATGTTTAAACATTGTAGCGCTTCAAGTCACATAGTCAGCTGAAAATCACAGTGAGTAAATACTGATGTAATGAGCATATTAGATTGCATCCGATCCGGATGGTACACAGCTGGGTCCCAGCACACCGGGTACCTCAGACGATTCAGGCCATACATGGGTCTAATTTCAAAATAATTTTCTTTCGAAAATCTTATCTAAGAATTTTCGTTCATATTTCGCACCATTAGTGGGCTGCAGCAACAGCCGATTTTCGTGCGGCCATCGAGTTTGAGTAATCGGACATGTTGGAAATTTGAAAAAAATACTAACAATTTTCTAATCAATAATGGGAGAATCATGCGAGAAATGTAATCGAAAAAGAAGTGCCATTGTGCAAGAAAAGAAAATTCCCGGAAAGAAAAGAAGATTCCCAGCCACGAAAATTCTTTTCTGTAGCAACAGGAGGTGAAATTGAAGGCTTGGTTAGCTGAATTTCGAAATCAATGGTGGTGCCATCGGATCACAAAATGCACGAATTTTCTGATTTTCAAAAGAAATTCTTTTTGTAGTTGACTCCTCTGTGGGTGGTAATTAGACACACCTGCCGTGTTATGACACACTCCCGTTAAGGAAACTCTTTTATCCTGCAAAGTAAAAGCATGATGGGCTAGAATGCAATGCATTCTAGCCCATTATGTACCACTTACCTGCAAACGAAGCCTGCGGTGTTCCCGCTGGTGGCCGCATCCATCTTCTGCCCTCTTCCCTACTGGGCCGCGGACTCTGGCTCTGTGACTAGACGGAGCTGCGTGACATCACTCCTACACATGCGTGCGGGAGCCGTCAGTCACGGCACATACGAGTGAAGAAACAACATGGAGGTCCGTTTCGTCACAGCGCATGCGCCGATGACAGCATCGACGCAGTGTACAGGAAACATCTTCTAAACGGCGCACGTTTACAAGATATTTCCACTACCTACAGGTAAGCCTTATTTTAGGCTTACCTATAGGTGAAACGTACAAATGTGGGTTTACAACCACTTTAACTAAAAGAGGGAATGCGGCAGTTTTCCATATAGAAAACGGCTGCAGATTCCCACCAGGTGTGACCTTGTCATATGGAATGTGAGCGCCCTGCAAAACAGCTCACATCCCTCTCTCTGCCCATGTAGGGATTACACTACATGAGCAGAGCCTGCAAGGTTAACAACCCTCCTCTTCTCCCACTCCGAGCTGGGCACGGGGAAGCCACTGGCAAAGAAATTGAAGAATGCAGCCCCAGCTCTTTGGTCTCTGTGCTGCATCTGTCACACCCACAAAAACAGAGAACTGATCTCTCCTAACGAACAAAGGGGCTTGCAGCCCTTTGTTAATTAGGAGCAGCGTCTGCTTCATTTTTATGTTAAGAAGTGTGGTACAAGCATTGTGTTAGCACCACTCTTTGGTAATTCCACCCATGAAGTGCAGATATTGTCAGAATACTTTGTTTACCATACTGCTGCCATAACAGTAACAAAGTAATGGAAATGTAATTCTTACATGAGTCTTGTACATAATGTTAGAAATTCAGAATATGGGGAATATTTAATAAAACAGAGTGCAGTTTCCTAAAATCAGATTAGTAAAGATTAATTTCTGTGTGGTTGCTATTTGTCTTTTAATGAATCATCAGTTAGGACTGATATATGTCAAAAATAGAGAAAGGAAAAAGGGCACAAAATTGTAGCTGCTGTCCATAGTCACAATTCTTGTTCAAGAAAGGTGCAATCAGACTGATTGCTATCAGCCCCAACATATAATTAGGTTGTTCGTTACTTTAATGTACTGAAAAAATTACCATTTCAGTCTGCAGCGCTTTACAACATTAGGGTAGACAGTACAATTACAATACAATTCAATACAGGGGGGAATCAAAGATCCCTACTTGTTAGAGCTTACAATCTAGGAGGGAGGGTCAAGTTATACAAAAGGGTAATAGCTGTGGGGGATGAGCTAATGGAGAAAATAATGCAGTTGTTAGATGGAGGCAGGATAGGCTTCTCTGAAGAGGAAAGTTTTCAAGGCTGACCTAAAAGTGGATAAATTTGGAGACAGTCTGACAGATTGGGGTAGCGAATTCCAGAGGATGGGCGAGGCTCGGGAGAAGTCCTGGAGGCGGATATGGGAGGAGGTGATGAGGGAGCTAGAGAACAGGAGGTCTTGGGAGGAACGAAGAGGGCGATTAGGTTGGTATTTTGAGACTAGGCTAGTGATGTAGCTGGGGGCACAGTTGTGGATGGCTTTATAACTTATTGTTAGTATTTTGAATTTAATTTGTTGGGCGAGTGGCAGCCAATGGAGGGATTGGCAGAGAGGGGTAGCAGACACTGAGCGGTTTGTAAGGTGGATGAGTCTGGCAGCAGCATTCATGATGGACTGAAGGGGGGATAGTCTATTTAAAGGTAAGCCAATGAGGAGGGAGCTGCAGTAGTCAAGGCGAGAGATAACCAGGGAGTGAATCAGGAGCTTTGTGGTTTCATTGGTTAGAAAGGGACGTAGTTTAGAGATGTCTCGGAGGTTGAGGTGGCAAGCTTTGGAAAGTGATTGGATGTGGGGCCAAAAGGAGAATTCAGAGTCCAGGATAACACCTAGCACCCTGACATGTGGGGATGGGTGGATGGTTGTGCCATTGCTCTTGACAGATAAGTCAAGGGAAGAGGCACGTGGGGGAGGAAATATTATAAGCTCGGTTTTGGACACGTTGAGTTTGAGGAAGTGGGGTGACATCCATACAGATATGTCTGTTAGTAAGTTAGTGATGCGTGAGGAGACTGATGGAGTGAGTTGAGGGGTGGAGAGATTGATTTTTGTGTCGTCAGCGTAGAAATGATATTGAAAGCCGTGAGAGGCTATCAGCTGACCCAGGGAAGAGGTGTAGATTGAAAATAAAAGAAGTCCAAGAACAGAACCTTGGGGGACCCCCACGGAGAAGGGAAGAGGAGTGGAGGAAGTATAATTGTAAGTGACACTGAAGGTGCATTGGGATAGGTAGGATGAGAGCCACTGAAGAGCACAGTCACGGAGACCACGGGAGTAAAGTTTTTTGTGGAGGAGGGGGTGGTCAACCATGTCAAAGGCAGCTGAAAGGTCGAGAAGTTGGAGTACAGAATAGTGTCCATTGGTTTTTGCAGTTAGTAGGTCATTTGTGAGTTTTAGAAGAGCAGTTTCTGTGGTGTGTTGAGGGCGAAATCCAGATTGAAGGGGATCAAGAAGGTTATTCTTAATGAGGTGGTCACTCAGTTGGTTGTAAACCAGGCGTTCAAGGAGTTTAGAGGAAAAGGGGAGCAAGGGAATAGGATGTGTGTGTGTGTGTATATATATATATATATGTATATTTATATATATATATATATATATATATATATATTCCATGCATGCATGCATGCATGCATGGCAAAAATGCTTATTTAGTCTCTACAGTCTTCACCCTCCTGCTGATCCAATTTTTAGCTCACCAATCTATACAAAGCCTGAAGTGTATCTCTAGCTAGAACTAGCGGTGCACTAAAATAAAAGTTCTGGTGCTGAAACCGAAAATTCAGGAAGCACTTGCACGTAATCAAAAACTGACAGTTTTTTAAAACATTTTTTAAAATTGAATTAATGTGACTGGCGTTTTTGCATTGAAGTCAATAGGGGGCCTTTTTGCATTGAAGTCAATGGGACATGACTTTGCATTATGGGATGCAGCATGCCATTATCGGCACCTTTTATTTTATAGCAGCAAAACGCTGGTAACCCAATGTTCGGCTGATAATTTTCGGCGGCTGATATATCGAAGCATCCCTAGCTAGAACCGTTTTTAGTTTTGGACAAAGTTTGGAAGAGCTAGAACTTCTGTCAGGTCTTTACTGCGGTCTGGTTCTAACTCTTCCTACAAACTACATAAAACCTCATATGAAGCCATCTAATGGGAGATGATCTGACTCCTTCACAAGAGTGTACAGTTCTCGACTTGACCTACTGAGCTTTGAATACAGGCTTTTTTTTTATTTATTTTTTTATGATCCTATATTGTATGACATTTTTGGAGTTTGCACTATGGCACTTTATACATTCTAGTATATATTTGCATTATAAGGTTTATGATATTTTAATTACACGCTTTATGGTAAAAAAAATTTTTGCACGCAAACATTTTATTTATTTTGTGTCCACTATCCAGATAGTGCAGCATTTCCTTTAAAAGTATTGCTTTTGCATGGTCGTATGGGACGTGATCAGTGCTAGCAGCTGTCCTGACAGCAGGTGTTACATATTTACATATGGTGGCTCGCAAGATTTATTTGGAGTAGACGAAGGCTGGCCATACACAGCTCGGCAGTGTTGAATGAATGAAAGAAAATCTATTCCTTCATTCATGCTGATAGCGTGAATGGAGGAATCTCCACTGCCACATGCAGATGCCTGAAAATAATGACGCTGCCAAAAAGGGACATATATATATATATATATATATATATATATATATATATATATATAGGATATGATAATATTATCATATTATGGTATTTCAGTAGTAAATAAAAACATATATGAAACCACTATGCATTGCCTTTACATGCCTAAGAAAATGAATGCAAGGATACTGAATATAATTCCACCAAAGCATGCAGAGAATGCCATACGAGGATAGCCTTGACGAGCTAGCGTGAGGTCAGATACAAAATCTGTAAGGATAGAGGAAAGAGAGCTTATGAATAAAGCAGTAAACAGGTGAGACCGCAACATATTTAGTGCCTGTATGGTCTACAAGGAAGTGGCTTAAAAGAGACCTTCCAGTAACATTATCTTCCCACCTGCTTTTGACTAGTTGACCCTAGCTTGAAAACTCTCTTGTAAGTGGGACCCACAATCTACTTTTTATCAGACGGAGGTCCAGACAGATGAAATGATGCTCAAAAACAGCATTAGATATGAAATAGCTAAAGTAAAATTGCATCAGCATGTGCCACTGTGTGTGAAATATAATGCTCAGCTTTCACTTTTAAGAAAACAAACAGTGTAAATGTATTTGGCAGGATCACAATTATGCAGCTATAAAATGATTTTATATATATATATATTTTATTTATATTTATATATTAGGGGGCTGTTACTGATTAAAATTTTCGTGTTTGATTAATCAATTTTTTTTAATCGATTAATTTCGATTAATTATAACGCACATATAGATCCAACTAATTTTAGTTGATCTCCTTGCATTGCAACTCTGCATTAGTCATTGGTAAATGTCGCATACACTATATCACCCGACACTAGTTAGTTTCCACAATCCATGACTTAACACTTTAAAAAAAAAAACTTTTTAAAAAATTTTTTAGGAGTCTTTTAATGGTTAATTTGTTTTTAGGGTGGACCTCCACTTTAACAAGACATTTTCAAACTTACAGCTCAATTGTTTGCTATCTGGGTAATGCCTCCAATGGGTATACCAGTCCTGTTGACAACCATCTAAAATGGGAATGCCATTTCACTTCCCGTTGTGTCTCTGGGACAGGAAGTAAAATGAAAGCTCCACACTGGGATGCACAAGGCAAAGCCTAAACCGAGAGGTGTTTTCTCTCTGCATAACCTAATCTAAAACTAAAATACAGAATATATACTTTAAATCACCACGATTCCTCCTCCACAATTGACCTGTCCAGTACAGACAACACACTCACCTTCATAATGCCTTCCAATGCTTGTTTATTCCCAGCAAGGGTCACGTATCATCAGCATGGGGCGTGTCCGGCCAATCACAAAACCGGCTCGCAGCCACACCTCTGCAATTCGTGGACACGCCCACTCGGTTGAAGCCTTTCAGGCCATGATTGGATCAGTCAGGCACCTGCTGTATTCCATTACTTTACCATTGTCCAGCGTGGGCACCGTCAATGACTGGGGAAGGGGGGAGGAGTCCGGTGACGTTGATGTCCGTGACGTCACCGGATCTCCGACGCAACTCCCTGAAGACCTGGAAGCCGGCGGAGAGGTGAGTACCGATCAAAAGAATTTTGATCGATCAAAAAAATTAACGATTAATCGAGGAATTGATCGTTAATTTCCCCAGCCCTAATATATATATGTATATACTGTATAGAGATATATATATATATATATATATATATATATATATATATATATATATATATATATAAAATACTGGCAAAAAAAACAACAGCTGCAGTCGCTATTGTGCATGCATGTCAAGTGATACCGAAATGGTAGCTAAGGGGCAGCATGTAACTCTCAGGGTGGCACCAAAGCAAATTTTCAACTCTAAGCCCGGGTTCACACTGATGCAGTGTGGGACACCACATGTAATTCGCACAGGAATCGCAGCACATTCCTATGCGAATTACATGTGGTGTCTCTGGGGTGTGATTTGAGCCATGGATTTGTTTGGATGCACCCCTTTTTCGTCTGCACCAGAATTGGATCGCATGGGTGTCCACACCCATTGATCCGATTCTGCAAATTGCACTGCGTTTTGTACACCGATTTCGGGGTGTCTTTAACTTGACACACTTAACTTTAACTTTTACACATGGAAGATATACAAAAAACAAATATATACCCATCTATTTTTCAATATATGCTCTTTTAGCAATAGTGGCTATATCCCTTACCCCAATCCAACATATATTTAACAGACAATTATACATATGTCATTTATTAATTTGCCAGGTGTATATATTTTTCACCCTATGGCAAGCCCCTTTTTTCAGCTGAAATATATTTGAAGCACTTCCGTTCTGGAGCTGTCTGCGCGCTGTCCCTCTATCTCTCCTTGTGGCATGGGGTTGGGCACTCCATGTTTCTTTACTGCAATCTGGCTAAGTATCTACGAGCACTCAAAATATATGTTACTGAAAATATATGTTATGACTACAAATACTTTTTGTCTTTTTAACTTTATTATCCCATGAAGAACACATACAATATACCTAATTTTTGCTGTGGATGCATAACTTGCTTTTGAATACACACACACACATATATATATATATATATATAAATAAATTATATATATATATATATATATATATATATATATATATATATATATATATATATATATATATATTGACATATTGTAATGTATATTGTATTTCTTAGTACCAATAGGATTCTCTGAGGAAGCTGTAAGCGAAACGCGTAGTGATCCCTCAGTACGTTGATCTCCGGTGGGGCCCTGATATGTAAGACCTTCTGCATATACTAGCCACAGAGTCCACCATATCGATGGGCATAACTACAGGTTTTCTTAAGTGTTCACATATGTTTCACCCAGGTGGGACAATATCAAACATTTATGGAATCATTTGATATGTACTTGAAAGTACATATCAAAGGTACTCTCAAGTACATACATGAAGTTCCGCTTTAATATCATCTACATGGCTGTTTGCTTCTAGAATGTTTTGGAGACTTTGGAGAGCTGTCATTTTTGGACCACCCAGCTACTCTTTGACCCCACCCAACTGAAAAAAAAAATCTAAGAACAGTGACTGGACATCATTTTGGCTTGTGTGTTATTAAAGCATCACTTATGCAAACAAGCTTATAAAATAGACACTTCATCTACTGACATCCATAGGATTATCCAGGCTCGCACAGTACTGCTATTCATTTATCTCCTTATATGTGGTACTGCCCAGCTCAAGAGGGTTACAAATCCTCCAATTTCTGTAAATTTAGGTTAACTACTCACTAATAAATATAGAGAGATATCTATAGAAGACATGTTGCTTACTAACCCCCAATACTGTTCCCCCAGGCAAGCAAGGTTAGCCCCAGGACTGTGTTACTCAGCCGGAAGACAACTCCAAAAGTGCGTAGAAGGTTAACAATTTCAGTTGCAGCAGCACTGATCCAGAGAGCACTGGCAATGAATCCCAAGAAGGAGAACAGCTGAGGAGAAAGCAAGAGAAAGCAATAAACATGAAGCATAGCACACACTAGAGTACAGTGAACAAAACCTGTCTTTTAATCAGATGCTTACAAAGTAGTACTTGGGTGGCTGGTTGTTCTTAGTTGTGAAAAAAATGAGGACTGCCAGTGGAGTTCCAATGATCACCAGAAGAGCCCAGATGGGCACTGTGCCCTGAATAAGGTACAGTGCATCTATGGGTGGAAGAAAGCAAAACTTACATCTTTAGTAACTTGGAAAAAATGTTTTGGATAGCAACCAGCTAAAAAAAAATTGACTACAACAAAAATCCACATTTACCAAAATAAGTAAGTGAAACTGCGCTGGAAATAAAATAGTGTACAACATATAATGGACAGAAGACTCAATCGAATAAATAGATCACAAAGTGAATATAAAATGAAATGTGTGATAAAAAAAAAACAACTCAAATGATGACGTATGGGATCAAGTGCTCATGCGTCACATAAAGTGCCAACTGCACTTATAGGAAAAGTGTTCCATGCATAGAGATCGGCTCAACAGCTCCCCTGTGGCCACACTACTAACTCACTTGAGCTTTGAACCCTGCATACCAAGGGTCAATACACGTTTTTTGCAAAAAAACATTCCAGCTGGCTCCACCACGCCTTATCTCCTGGGGCTCCTTCACCATCAGCCTTTACTCTATATGTGCTCAGAATCATAAACAATAGGAATCATCATTGTGCACTATAAAAACTTTATTCCACACTAAAACATCCACAAAGACTCGGCAGGTTAAAAACTCACATTTAGTGGTGCCTAACCGACACCAGTATGTAGAATGTGTGTGATGTGTCCCTGCTCGGCTACCCCATGCCCCCAGAGGCCAGCAGGAACAAATAGGAAATGCAAATATGAACCGGAAATGACATTAAACTGACCGGAAGTGACGTATCCCAAACTCCGCCTTGATCCCAGGCGTCATCATTTGGATTTGTTTTTTGTATCACACATTTCATTGTATATTCACATTGGGATTTATTTAGGCTGTTGAGTCTTCTGTCACTTTGCCTATTGTAAGTTGTACACTATTTTTTCCATTTCCAGCGCAGTTCTCACCTACATGTATTTTGGTGCATGTGGATTTTTGTTGTAGTTTTCTAAATGCATGAATTGTACACTCGATTGAGCGCTGGTACATATTATTGTAAATGTGTGATTATATATGAGATAGCGACTGTTTAGCATAAGAAATAGTATTTTTGTGGGCACTTACATGTTCCTGAATTTAGACAGAAGACACAGAGAAGAGGACTGGTGATTAGTTGAATGCAGTTTAAAGGCCTCTGCCAGTTGAGATCCTCTTTGTCAGGGTCCACCACAGGGACAGAGATACGAAGCAGCACCTCTATGGGGAACTGGGTGGGAGTAAGGGGTTAAAAATGAAGTTAATTTAATTACACATGGAATGACTTGTCTTTTAGCCCCCTAGATTTTTGTTACCTTTGCAACTTTTAGAATTTTCCAATGCCAAGGTTTTTGCCTCCACTTCCTTGCATCCACTGGATTTAGAGATTCCAGGAGGATCTGGCAGGTTCCATGCTGCACTGCTATTAATGGTCGATACTCATCACCTGTGTAAAGGGGGGGGGGAGAGATGAGGACTGTGTAGGGAAATGTGTGCAGAGGTGGGGAATGGGGGAGAGCAGTGCAGAGGCCAGCGCTGAGAAGGGGTGGAAGTGAGACAGCCTGTGAAAGAGAGCTGAGCCCTGCACTCTGTGCGTAGCGCACCCCTGAGCCCTGCACTCTGTACTTTGAGCACTCTTGAAACCTGCACTCGGTATGTAGAGCACCCCCGAACTCTGCGATCTGTACGTAGTGCACTCCTGAACTCTGTGCATAGAGCACCCTTGAATCATGTACTTGGTACATAGCACAGCCCTGAAACTGCACTCTGTACACAGCGCATCCCTGAACTCCCAGATCCTCCCACTGTTAGCGCAATTTGGTCACATCCACTATTCTATGCAGTTTGGTGGGTTGGGGCATGGTTGAGTTCCTGCACCTATATTCTGAGAATAAAAGCCCTAGATAAATATATATAATCTTACAGATACAATGGCCCTTTGAGGGCAACTATAATTGCTGATGCGGACCACCATAGAATTGAGTTTGACACTCCTACTCTATTATATGCACCCTAGACTAAACAGGAATGTAATCCTAATTAGAACAAAAGATTACAGCGCACACATGTAAAAATGCAAATGCCATCCCAATTACACCACCATCCCCCATATAAAATCGCCACAAAAAAAAAAATCACACAAGAGAAGAAAAATAACAAAAAATATACTTTCCCTACAGCTTGGCTATCACTTGTGCCGACTATCACTTAGCCCTCCAGGCCATTTCATGTGGTCCTTGCACCCAGGGCTTTTTTTTTTTCAGCCAGAATGAGGTGTAATAGAGTTCCACCACCTTTGGCTCTCGCCTTCCATTCCCCGTGGATTTACTTGCCTTACAACTTGGCTATCACTTGTGGCGACTAAGAGAGGGGCCTCCAGGCCATTTCATGTGGCCCTTGCACCCAGTGCTTGTTTTTTTCAGCCAGAATGCGGTGGAATAAGAGAGGGCAATCCCGGATGTTCCATTAAGATCCTGGGATGCTCAAGCAATGTGTGGCGTATCCTGGATCTTGCTGGAAGGCCCACTGTTTGTTTCATGTGGCATTTTTACACAGTGGTTTGGACTAACTAAAAAGTGGACCTTGCATTTTGATGCACGGTCTGCTTTATAGGGAATTTCAAGAAAAAGAATCCTAATGCAACTCGTATACTTAAAAAAAAAATATATATTCTCAATCTATTTGTAGCTGCTGACTTTAACTTTTTTTTTTTTTTTTTAAGACCAAAGTTCCTCTTTAAATTAGCCCCTATTTGAATAGTTCCCAGTATGTGTGTGCGAGGTAGGGACCCAAGATACAAAGCACTTTAAGGGCAGGAACTGATGTAAATACAATATGTAAAGCACTGTGTGAATTGTTGGCGCTACATAAATACCTGTAATAAATAAATTATGGGCTGCCCTGACGGCCAAGACTAATATTTGAGAGACAAGATGGCGTAGACAAGCTTAAACACTACCATGAGGTGCTGGAGCCTTGCTTGATGCAGAACAGTGCTTTTTACCAAGGACAATTTGGATTTATAATATTCAAAAAGGATATAAAACAAGCATTTTTAGCTAACGCGGAAAAGAAATATTGACATGAAAATTTTCCACTTGTAGTTTTTTTATTTGAACCACTGCATATGTTTGTTTTCTATTTTGCAAGGAAAACTATTATATATTATTGAAATGTGCATAATTTTTCTTTTTTTCAGCCTGAATGACCCTTTAAATGCCTCCATTGTATTTTATGGGTGCAGTTCAATGTCTGTTTTCACAAATTTGACATGGAGCTTCAAGTAAAATCTGCAATTCAGCAGCAATCCAGACGGTTCCAGACTGTACATTACAATCAAAATGTTTAATGTTTATGAAGATATGAACACAGAACTGTCTCATCTGTTAGAAGTACAGAAGCTAAAAATGATCATACCAAACTCAGAGCCATGAGGAGTGGATTCACTAGGTTCTTCATTGTCCGTCAGAAGATCTGATTATAGAAAGAGGAAATACAGGACATAAAAAGGAAAAAAAAAAGCCGATTTAACAGGATCAATCTTACAGTTTAACTACTGTGTGGTATAACTCATAACTGATTCCTTCAAGGAATTTTACTTTTGTTATGCTACCATTAAATAGCTAAGCGACACTGTGTACCCAACAACTCTTTAAATTAAAAGCTGAGTATAAGGATTTCAAGAGCCACCATGTGGTTTACTGCAGCAAAGTTACAATGTTGTCCATGCACCCTTTCTTTCACTTCCTAAGGTCTACAGGAAAAAAAGTCAGCTTATTTGCTGCCACAGGCATTGTGAAGTTCACCAGTGAGCTTAAAGAAGAACTATAGGCCAAATGGTTTTTTTTTTTTTTCCATTTTGGATAGAGAAAGGGAGTGTTATAACCCTTGTCAGATTTTTTTTTTCTACCGCCATTTGTGTCCCATTGCAGATATTTCTCTTCATTTCTTGTCCCATAGCCAAACAGGAAGTGAGAGGAAATCCCTGCAAATTAAGGGCATTCCTTAGGAACCCCCAGGTCACCAGAACTAGTGTCCCCACTGGAAAATTTCCCCTCTTACTGTTCTAGGAACAACCCAAAATTTGAGGTTTTCTTTTACTTTCTCTTTCAATGATAATGTTAAACAGGACAAACCAGGACAAATGGAGAGGGTGAATCTCCTTAACGGAGGCACAGACAGCAAAAGAACTGACAAGAGTTCTAATCCCTCTCCAAAAAAAATAAAATAAAAAAAAAAAAAAAAAAAAAAAAAGGTTTGCCTTTAGTTATACTTTAATCACCAATCCACTTCCTATAACCCTTAAAAGTAGACGTCAAGGCAAAATACATTAAAACACATACAAGCATGCTTCTAACCTTAGATTTGAGATCACAATGCAGTGTCTCTGCTGCTATGAAATGCCATGTATTGTTGTTCTCTCTGCCCAGTTCTCTTCTGCTGGACTATAGAACACCCCATTCTTTTCTCCATACCATAGGAGGGAAGACTTCTGTTGTCCAAAAAACAAAAACAAAAAAACAAGGAGAACTGGGTAGGACCAGCAACACGGCTTAGTATTTCATTGCAGCAGAGGCAGTATGTGTAATGATATCACGTACTAGACACCCAAAAAATCTGTAGCTAGTGGCCATTTTGTTCAGGAATCATACGTCAGCCATGACAGTTTGTCAGAGTAGGTACACATTGCAGCAGTAATCTTAACCCCCTCCCTCCTCCCTTAATTCATGGAATTCATAGGCTTAACTCAGGCTCACTTCAAAAGAGCCATTATCTCAGCTTAGAGACATACAGCAACAGCTATTTCCTACAGCTCCTTCCTATCTCTGCTATCTTTTCTGCTTGCAAAATGCCTGGGTTATCAGAATATAACAAGATGAGCAAAAATGACCTGACTGCTGAGTGTGCATTAAGAGGAATTGACTTCGGCGGCAAAAATCGTGAAGGTGTGATTGATTCATGACCTACAGGAGTTCGATATTTGGGCAGACCAGAACCCGGGGGTACCTGAACCAGAAATGGTTTTCGCTACTTCAGAGCCCAGTGGTTCAGAGATGGCCTCGCAGGATGGGCAAGCAGAGACTGACACTGAGGTATCACCGAATGTCACCTCAAAGCATCAGCATGAGCAGGCCAGCCCCAGATTGCCTGAAAATAGACTCTCCTCAAGTGCAGGAAAAGCTACAATGCATCAGGGAGACGGATACTGTGGGGTACCTGCAGTTTCTTGAGCGGCAGGTTGCGGCTGAGCGAGAGGAGCGCAGGACTGCGGTTGACAGAGAGGAAAACCAGACTGAAAGAGAGGCTGCAGAATGCCGGGCTGAGAGAGAGGCTGCACTGAGGGAGGCTGATCGTCGGCACGAACTGGAGATGGATAGGCTCCAGCAGCAAAGACAGGCTAAGAACCCCGGATCCCTAGAGCACAGGGACGCCTCTCTGCCTGTGAGACAGGCAGCCAAATTTCGAGTTATGGAAAAGGACAGTGACATTGACGTTTATCTACTGTCGTTTGAAAAAAATTGCCGTCAGTACCATCTGCCCCCAGCACAATGGGCCTGGTACCTGATGCCAGGGCTGCGAGACAAGGACCTGGATCCATATGTTGAATTGCCAGCAGAGCAAGACGACGATTATGAGGCCATAAAGGCTGCGATCATCCAAAAGTTTGTTAACCCTGGAAGTGTACTGGAAGCGTTTTAGGTCCTTGCAAAACGGGCCTGAGGACTCATATATGGATGTGGTAAGTCGCTTACGCACCACATTCTGGCAGTGGACTAAAGGCTTGAAAGCCAATTCTTTTGAGTCCCTGGAAGATCTTATGATTGAAGATCAACTTTTGCACATCTGTCCTACAGACGTCAAACAGTTTGTGCTGGAGCGGAAGCCAACCTCTGTTAAAGTAGCAGAAGAACTGGCAGATACCCATATCAACAGTCGGGTATCTGACCATCGCAAGGCTCTTCTGAATGGCTGGAAAGAAGGAAATCACTCATGGCAACCCCTACTCCGCCTGCAACCCAAGTTTCTCAGTGGCTGGCACCTGCAGTTCCGGTACCAAGCCATTCCTGACTGACAACTTCAGATGTTATACCTGTGGAGAACTCGGCCATCTCCGGACTCAGTGCCCTGTGCAGAAGAAGACCACATCATCTGGCCCACCGGCCAGCAACCCTTCCGCTGTGCTGCTCGTCAGTGTGAAACCTCAGGGAACCAATGCCCACTTGCAGCCAGTCATCATCGGCACCCGGACTGTAACTGGTTTTCGAGACACCGGAGCTGAAGTCACATTGGTCAGACCAGAGGTGATAGAAGAAACGGACATCATCCCAGAGAAGTTTGGAGTTGGAGGGATCCGTTCCCGCATACCCCGTGCATGTGTGTTCATTGATTGGGCTCAGGAAGTGGGATTAGAGAGGTGGAAGTCTCTGAGGAGATCCCCACTGCTGTGTTGTTGGGTGCAGATTTAGGGACCCTTGTCTCATATTATGCCCCTGCTGAGAACACCCCCATGGAACCCCCTGGACCCCCCAAGGTACTCTGACAGATGTGGGTTTAATATCTGGGCAACCTGGGGAGGGTGGAGTGGAAGTGCCAGGTCCTCCTTCTTCAAAGAACAGAGAGGAGACCCCCTTGCCTGTGAAGGTAACAGACCTATGTTCCAATGATGCTACAACTGTAAATGCTAAATGTGATGATGATAATGCATTGCCAATATTGGTGGTCACTCGCAGTGCTGCAAAGGCAGCTGAGGGGCAGGCTCTGGTCGCAGAACAGCAGGAGGCGGTCCCTGGGCCCTCTCCTTGTTCTGACCTAGTGGACTCCACCTCTGTTGATCATCAGCAGTTGTCTTTGTTTGCCACAGGACTGCTTGCTGGGACTTGTTGTTCAGCCTTTAAGCCAGCACTGCAGACAGACCAAACACTAGAGCAGCTCAGGAGTCTAGCTGATCGCTCCCTGCAGAGAATGACAAACAAAAGGTCTACTGGGACAAAGGAAAACTGTACAGAGAGGATTTGCCTGCAGAAGTGAATGAGACTGACATTAGGTAGGAGGCAGCTTGTTGTACCCAGTCAATTCAGGGGACAGTTGCTAAAAGTGGCTCATGAGATTCTCCTAGCAGGGCACTTGGGGATCAGAAAGACCCAGGGGCAGTTGATACATAACTTTTATTGGCCTACCATGCTTGCTGACATAGCTGACTACTGTCGTTCCTGTGTTACCTGTCAGTGAGTCAGTACCTGTTTCTGTAAATATTTTACTTGCACCAATTTTGACCTTTTAATTATTAAAACCTTTTTTTGAAAAGTGTTAATCTTGTCCCTAAGCTCTTAATGCAAGTTAGAAAGAACCTGTCTCTTGAAGAGTGCTACTGTATAGGATAAATCTCTGAACATCCCTGTCTGTGTTGACAGTGTGTGCTACAGACGATTATCCTAAAATAATAATTGTAATGCTAAATTGGTGGAAGTTCTGACACTTCAGTAAACAAACGTCAGTGCTGGCAGTTAAAGGTTTAATTGCTTAATTAGCCCAGTGACAATCGCTTTCAGGTTCCTGGCACCTAGATTGTGGTCCCGCAAGCTGGAAAATCTTTGAGCCGGGTGCAGCTGACAGTAGCATTGTTACGTAAGTGACATTGTGGTGTGAGATTGGCTGGTCCTTTGTCACGAGTTATTGAGGAGTACAGGGATCTAATACCCGCGTTCGTCACAGTATGCACTGAAAATTATGAGCTTAATGGATTTCTAGCAGGATCAACAGATATTTTTCCATGCTGGCAATGTTTTTTTTTTTTTTAGGAGAGACAATGTACTGAATATTTTTTTACATTTTACCCAGACATACAATGTAAAGGCTCCAATAGAGCAATTTCCCTGAAATGATGCGTCTTCTACCTGTTCACATAAACCATTAAAGCCAATATCTCACAGCTAGAGTCTCCATTTAATTGTTTACAGTAGGAAACCAACATTTGCCTCAACAATGACTGTAACATTTGAGAAAACATCAGAAGTCTGTGCTTACTTATACCAGACTAGAGAATAAGATACCGCTCAGGTGTAGTATGTGATGGATTACTCACGGTGCTGGCCCCGACTCGCTACCGCAGTAACATGCAAATTAGAAGAAAACTGGTCGCACACCGCAGTTGTTATCCAATAAAATGTCCTTTATTCTTCAAACATTAGAGCAGGATAGGCTACAGTTGACATGTTTCACACGTAGGAGTGCTTAGTCAAGCATTCCTACGTGTGAAACATGTCAACTGTAACCTATCCTGCGCTATTGTCCCATGTTTAAAGAATAAAGGACATTTTATTAAATTACAACAGCGATGTGCGACCAGTTTTCTTCTAATTTGCCTACATATACCAGCATATGAGTTACCTTCCCAGCTGTCACTCAAACGGTTGTGGAGTTGTCATTTGTCATACGCTTGATGAGGCAAGAGCAAAATGGAAACAAAATAACTAATATGTTACCTGGCTCGCTTAAGCTGGGGGCAGCCAACGACCGATGGCGCATCCTCTGATAGATCCAGGCGGAGAGCACCACCACAAGAACATAAGCCACATACATAAGTAGATACACTGTGGGAACAAGATAGAAAATTAGACCCTGTAAGAGTAATACAGCTTAAAGATTTTACCTTGAATTTAGGTGCCAATATAAATAACAGAAGTAATCTCGCCATTATTCTTGAATATTTTTTTGCAGGCCACGGTCTACCATAGACAGGCATTAAGGCTGTAATACAAGCTTTTTACTTTAGGTGATGCATAGAAATTTAGTAAATGCAGAAAGCAAAATGCAAGAACTTAGTGTTTCTATTCAAAATGGTTAGATGTAACTGGGGAATTTTCAACTATCACTGAAAAACCCATAAAAGTAAATACAGAACCAGCTGTATATACAGCCAAAATTAAAGTAATTACGTGTTGTATGATATATAGTGGATGAAATTACATACTCCACTGGAAGTATTAAAGTGGTAGTAAACACCGCTTACTCACTTGTACCTACAGGTAAGCTTATAATAAAGCTTATCTGTAGGTACAAGGAATATCTCCTAAACATGCACCATTTAGGAGATATTCACTACTTCTGCAGTCGGTGATGCCACCGGCGCATGCGTACTCTGTGCTCTGAAGGGATGGCATGCTGTCCCTTCAGAGCGCTGTGTCACGGCTCCCGTGTGCATGAGTGGGAGTGATGTCATCGTGTCTCAGCCATTCAAACGGCCAAGGCCCATGAACCCGGAAGGAAGACTGGGTAAAGATGGAAGCCCTGTCAGCGGTGACAGTGCACCATTGGAGGGCTCAAACTTAAGGTAAGTCTTTCATAATGTGCTAGTGTGCAATGCATACTAGCACATTATGTTATTACCTTGTGGGGGGGAATTTTTTTTTGGGGGGGGGGCGTGGGGGGGAGAGAGTTTACTACCGCTTTACAGTAGTTGTAAATTCTCACACATACCCAATAAAATAATGGGTCTCGGGTGATACACAGGGATAAAACAAATCCTTCTACATAAGTTGTATCTGTTTATCTGCAGCTGTCTCTCCTCTCTACAGTCGTTCACAGTTCAGAATTTTTTCAGCTTGTGAGCTTTCAAAAAGCAGGGGACGGAGAGCTACACTCTGCAGAGATCAGTGAAAGCTAAGTGGAGGGAAGGGAAGGAAAGCACCCCCCCTTCACTGAGCACACAGGAACAGAGCTGAGGCTATCAACCATAGGCTGTGTCCTGGAGGTCCCTTCCCAGTCACCTTTTTACTTCTTGGTGTCTGGAAAACATGTCAGAAGGGACTCATTCAGATAGCAGAGACAGGGGGCAGCAGACAGAATGCCACTTAGTGCTCTGGATTGAGTACAATAGTAACACTATAGAGGGATAGAATTTGTTCATATTTCTTGTCAGGGATTTACAAACGTTTTAATTAGATATGTTCATATAAATAGCTGGAATGTCACTGTTAGGTATAAAACCCATTAGTAAAGACTGATACCGAAAAGAAAATACAATTCAATAAAATAGGACTGTGAGAAAAAAAAAAAAAAAGATACACACCTAGAACAACAGGTAAGGTCACATAACCTTGATACAGCACATAAAATGTTAGGAAGACGGCAGCAATGTAGAATACAATATCTCTCAAGAAGGGACGAGAAGCAGCAGTGAATGGCTTTACCAATGCGATGCCTCCAGCTACGACTGTGGTGACAAATACACCAGCACCTGGGAAAAAGGACACATGGGTCGTCATATGCCTCACTTTTTTGGAAGTTAGCTGAACACAATGTTAAATGTTATTGGTTTTAATACATACCAAAGAGAGCACCGATAGCCAGCCCAGCAGTCCGGGAGTCTGAGAACGCAGCCACAGCACTGAACACATCAGGGGCCCCATTCCCAAAGGCCAGAAAGGTGACACCATGAAGGTTAAATGGTCAAGGAAGTCTGCTTTACCAATACGTCAACCTGTTTTCCAGACTGGCCCATTGTGTTATGCTACCAATGTAGAAAACGGTCTACCATTGTGCAACTAAAGCTCATATAATTATAGCACAATAGTAAAGTGTGGCCATTGCTTAAACACTAGAAATGCACAATGGAAAAAAAATGTGAATAAAAAAAAACAAAACAAAACAAAAAAAAACAAAAAAACAAAATGAATGTATTGGTGTTTGAAGTGTGTAAATAATAGATGTACAGAACAGGAGTTATTTTCAGAATAAAAAACACCTTCCCCTCTACTCATCTCCTTAATGTGGAAATGATTTAATTAATTTTTTTTTATTTAAGTGGAGCTAAACTCTGCAATACTCACCTATCCTTTAATAGTCCAATGTCCCTTACCAGCATCTTCTATCCGGTTCTATCAGGTTTCTCATTCTGAGGATAGGCAGCACATCCCATACCTTTCCAGAACACCAGATATGAGTTCCCCTTTCTTCTGTACATCATTCCCTTTAGTTTTCAAATCAACCTGGCCATACACTCTACAAAGTAGTTGTCCTCGTCAGCTGACTCCCGCCTAACATCTCTCGCCTGGAAAAATTGTATTTTTGGTTTACCTGTAAAGTCCTTTTCTTGAAGTACATTACAGGACACAGGGTTATCTTTATCTCCATTACGCCAAGGATGTCCCAAACAACCACAGCGTCCCTTCAGAGACAGAGCAAGGGACAATGCTGGTAAGCTGAAAAAATATGTCCGCACACCGGTTAAATTCAAAGGGACAACAAGTGACTTGGGCAGTACAGCAAGGGAGGCAGAATCACATCCACAGCTGCTGGTTCGCAGGCTGGGATAGACAAGCATGAGCCATCTACTCACTTGGAGCCAAAAAAGCACGTAGAGTCACCAACTTCCCCTGCCAAACCAAACCAGGGACATGTGTTTTTTTTCCTGTTATGCAGTCTTGTAATATACAGTATATTTACAGTCTCTCACTAACCATGTGCTGGAAATTAGGGGGGATATAGCTATTGACAGCTATAGACAGGACAAAAAAAAAAAAATCCCCGACAGCACCACTGCCCTGGAAGAAGAATGAGCTTCCTTTTATGAAAAGAGATATTCCAATCGCCTGAGAGAAGGTCATTATTCAGGAACACAGATTGGAGAAAATAGAGAATGGGCAGAGGAGAAACAACAGTCGCATACTGGGTCTGCTCGAACGTATTGAAAGCAAATGACCATCTGACTTTATTGAAAAACGGTTGCTGGACATTCTTGGCGAGGTGGTTTCACTAATACTTTTGTGGTTGAGATAGCACACAGAATACCAGCACGCCCTCTACCTCCAGGAAACCCACCCAGACCATTTATTCTAAAAATGCTCAGCTTTCTTACACTGGAACCAATCAGCAGTTATTTGCTAACTCCTTCCAAGGTGGAAGACTGTTATCACTAGGTGTATCGGCACCTCCCGTGTTGATGAGTACTAGACCAGGCCTGTTGCCTACTGGCTCTTCAAAGCCGGCTACTGAACTTAGCCCCCAATGGAAAGTCCTTCGTGGATAACAGTTTTTTGCTTATTTTTTCTTTGTTTTTGTATTGACTGTGACCCGGTTGGTCCATTTGCCCTAAGAGTGCTTAATCATCTCTCTTGCAGGATGTACTTTCATCATCAGAGACTACCTATCTCGATTTTTTCTAGTTCATGCCTTCTAGAAGCCCACCCAAGGGGTGTCATACAAAAACCAGTGGTTTCAATGCTGTTGTTTTAGTGTCCTATGGCTAAGCAAGTGGTTGTGACGAGCTGGAATGTTAGGGGCCTGGGAGACAGGGTGAAACGACTGGCAGTACTGCATACGATTAACCGTTTGGGTTCCTCAATGGTGTGTCTACTAGAGACCCACATGTTGCCTGGACACGATACCCCATTCTCTGCAAAATTATTTGGTGCCCAGTTTCATTCTGCCTTCTCGTCCTATGCCAGAGGGGTCAGTGTTTTAATTCACAAGAATGTCTCTTTTGTGTGTACTACTTCGCTGGTTGATGCCAATGGTAGATATATATTCTTAGTGTGCTCCTTGGATGGACTACGCTGCATTATAGGGAATATATATATACCACCGCCCTTCTCGGTAGAGGTTTTAAAAATTCTGGCTGCTTTCTTGTCCCACCACCCGGGTATCCCCACCATTATTGTGGGAGACTTCAATTACTATTTGGATGCTGACCTAAATAAGTTATCTACTAGGGCTTCTTTGGGTGGCCAGAGGGGAGGACAGACAGCCTTTGCTCGGCTACTCGTGGAGATTGGGTTGAGATATTTGGAGGCTTAGTCATCCACGGATAAAAAAGTATTCATGCCATTCTACAACATATGGAAGTCTCTCAAGAATTGACCTGGGTCTTGGCAATGATGTGATGCTCCCACTAGTGATTTCCTCACATTACGAGGCTAGAACCATATCTGACCATTCTCCGTTATGTGTTGAGATCCGTACAACTGGGGTGGCCAAGCGGGTGGGTTGGAAACTTAACCTGTTCTGGTTGTCGCTCCTCCCTAATCCTGATCCTATTTATGAGAATTTGAATGTCTTTATACAGCTCAATAAGCCCTCAGCGTGCCCTGGTATTTTCTGGGACTCGCTTAAAGCATATTCAAGGGGACAATTCATCACATCCATCAATGCTATTAAGACCAGAACTAAGGCTTGGGAGCGCTCTGTGCTACAGGAGGTTGAGAGAGCTGAGTCCACTTTTGTTGACTCCCTCTGAACAGACTGAAAGAATTTGGCATGAAGCCCAGAAGCTAGTCAGGCATTTGACCTTGACGAAAGTGGAAAATAAACATTATTTCCTCCAACAGATATTTTTTGAGGAGGTAGAAAGCACAGGCCATATGCTTGCCATGATGGTGAGGTCACAAAAAGGGGTCATCTCATATAGAGGCAATAACTAATCCTACCGGGACTTTAGTCTCCTCTCATGCTGATGTTTTATCCACATTCCGGGAGTTCTATGCAGACGTATACTCCTCTAAGGTTTCACCTACGCCTGGGGAAATTAGCTCTTTTTTGGATCAATGCAATATTCCGCAACTTTCGGCTCTGGACGTGGAGCAGTTAAATGCTCCCCTCACGACTGATGAATTGCTGGACGCATTGGCGCTCTCCTCTCCTGGTAAGTCTCCGGGCTCGGATGGCATGCCGGCGGAGGTGTACAAGCGTTATTCTAAATTACTGATACCGCATTTAAAGGGGGTGTTTGAGGACGCGAGGGAGGTGGGACGTTTACCCCATTGCATGAATGAAGCGTTTATTGTACTTCTTTTGAAACCCGGTAAGGAGGTACATTCCCCTGACTCATACATGACCCATTTCATTATTAACCACGGATGTTAAATGTTTGGCAAGAGCTCTGGCTACTAGACTAGCCAAGGTTATACATAAAATAATTCAATCAGGGTTCATTCCCTCCAGATCCACAGCCCTCAACATCAGACGCCTTTTCCTTAACCTCCAAATACCCATAGATAACCGGGACGTAGAGCAATTCTGTCCCTGGATGCAGCTAAAGTGTTTGATAGCGTCGAGTGGCCCTACTTGTGGGCAGTGCTGAGAAGTTTTGGACTGGGAGACAAATTTTATCCAATGGGTCAAGCTGCTTTATGCAGCTCCCAAAGCTAGGATCCGCGTGAATGGAGACCTCTCTGACTCGTTCTCTCTTTTCAGGGGCACAAGGCAGGGGTGTCCACTGTCACCCCCGCTGTTTGCGCTAGCACTTGAGCTGCTTGCCATTGCGATAAGATCATCCACGTCTATTGTGGGTTTTAATAGGGGACCGGTTGCGGAGAAGGTCTCCCTTTACGCGGATGACACCTTATTATACTTGGGAGATACAGACAATTCTCTTACAAAAGCTATGCAGTTGATACAACAATTCGGCTCTTTGTCAGGATTTACTATTAACTGGAGCAAGTCTGTTCTCATGCCAATTGATGATCTAACAGTCACACTACTGACTGCTGCAGAATCCCTTAAGGTAATCTCCACATTTAAATATTTGGGAATACAGGTGTCTGCTAACCCACGGTTGTATCTAGAGGAGAATCTCCTGCCCCTTTTCAAAAGATTGCAAATGATATGTAACACTTGGTGCAAACTTCCGTTATCAGTAATTGGGAGAATAAATCTTATTAAAATGGTTTGGTGCCCCCAACTGTTGTATATTATGCATAATTCGCCACAGTGGATACCTCGTGGATGGTTTAATCGTATTGACACACTGTTTAGGTCCCTGATATGGAGGAAAAGAGTAGCTAGAATAAGCCTTTCCTCTCTGCAGTATAGCAAGGATAGGGGAGGGGTGGCAGTTCCAAATCCGAGACTCTACTTCTATGCCTCTCAACTACAACACCTGAGTGGTTTCGGGTCCTTGAATGATTCTGGATCAATTGAAAGTTTATTACGGACTGGAACTTCAAACGCTTCAGTACTGGCTCGTTTAAAGGCAGGGCTTCCTCACTTACCACAAACAGCTCCCACCGTTATTCTTCTTAAAAAATTATGGACTTCAGTCAAATCTAATTTAAAGATAGTAGGATTTCTGGCAGAAACCCCCTTATGGGACAATCCTAATCTAGAGGAGGTGTTCAAATTGGAGGGCTTTCGGGCTTGGGGACTAGCCGGAATCTGTAATATATCCCAACTATATAAACACAATGTGTTAAAAACATTTTTAGATATACAAACAGAATTTAATAACAGGGCCTACCGCACACCTATACAACTGCAGCGTTGGGGAAGGAGGGATTCTTGCTTATGCTCCAAACATTGTGGAGAAGAGGGGTCACTAATTCACCTGATGTGGCGCTGTTCAAAAATTGCATCGGTATTGGGGCGCTATAACTGAGGTCATCTCCTCAGTATTTCAGATTAGGGTCCCTTTGGACCCCCAGATATGTATCTTAGGTGCCATGGATGAAGAAATATACCCATCCCCAATTAACCTTGCAGTGATCAGACTATTATATCTAGCTCGTAAACTAGTGGCCAGATTCTGGCTTTCTATACATGTCCCTACTAAACAACACTGGATAGATCAGGTTAATTATATCCTCCTAAGGGAGCACTTAACCTAGAAACAACATAGAAATGCAGTACGGAAATTTTATTCCATTTGGCAACCTTGGCTGGAAACACCCTGGGTTGGCACCCCCAAGATTAATTATGCAACGGTTACTACAGGTTTAGAAGGTACTTAGGGTTCAATAGAAGATGGCGCGATTATGTGTTATTTTAAGGGAGGTGATGGGCACGTTCATCCTCTGAGGTAAGAGGAAAGGAACACATATGATTGGGTACAACATGGGCAACACTGTTAATTAGATGGCCCGTTGGCCGTAAGTTTTGTTGGTATTGGAATAGTGGATGTATGTACGTCCGTTTAAGCTAATTCTCATATATGTACTAACCAAGATATGTCCAAGTACTTCTTATTTTTTGGTGTCACTGCTGTACTGATTGTCAATTGTACAATGTTTTTCGGTTACAGTAACAAATGTTATTCCTTGTATGGTAGTATGTAAAATGCTTTCTGTCTTTGTTGACACAATAAACTTTTTTTCTGATTTAAAAAAAAAATGCTCAGCTATAGGGATAGGGATCTCATACTGTCCAAAGCCCATATGAAAAGGAATATTGCATTCAACTGAGCAAAAATGTCATTCTTTCCTGATTTTTCAGCCGAAGTGCAGAAACAACGGGCAAAACATGTAGATGTTAAAGTGCTTGTAAACCCTTACACATAGATAGTGATTTGACTGGCCTCAGGTGATACACAGAGATAAATCAAATCCTCTAACATAAGCTGTACCTAGTTATTAGTAGTCTTCTGTATAGCCATTAAAAGTCCAGAATTTTTAAAGCTTGTCTGAGCTGTGAGAAAAAAGGGGGCGGAGAGCTGAAGTTACACTCTTCAGAGTAAAGTGACTAGAGCTCTGACAGCTGATTGGAGGGAAGGGACACCCCCCTCCACACAGTTCACAGGAACAGAGCTGAGGCTGTCAATCAGCTGGTGGTCCCACCCCTGTCACCTTTTCTCTTTTTGTGTCAGGGAAATTTGTCCGAAGTGATTTATGCTGATTGCTGAGGAACGAAGCAGCAGAAAGAAATTACACTTCGTGCTCTTAATTGAGTACACACTATAGAGAGATATGCTTTGTTTGAGGATTACACCTACTGTAAATCACTTATGCCATAAGATATCCTGCTAAACTTCGAAAAGTGGAAGGAGATACCACACATTTGGGGCGAAGAGCCCATTCCCCCGAGACAGTAAGAAAGCAAATTGCCCTAAATACCAAAAAGTTGATGGGCAACGACCTCTTCTGCCAAGACCTAATCCCCTAAACAGAGATCGCCCAGGACACCACTCCACCCCAGCAGGCTGTCATCTGTCTTCAGGACCCTCCAAGATAGAGGGAGAAATGATTTTCCCATTTCCAGCATCCATGAGGTAATCCACCAGTCTCGTGCTGGGGAGTAACAGCAATAGGGAATCCAACTTCTGCGTTATTCTTTCCAATGGGGAGGGAATATGACTGGGAAGGGGACTTTTTTGCCAATGTCTAATCATGTGAAGGTGGAAGCATAACCCTATCGATATGGAGATGAAGATAGCCTGAGATAGATAGATATATATATATATATATATATATATATATACACACACACACACACACACACATATATATATATATATATACACACACACACACACACACACACACACACACACACATATATATACATATACACACACACACACACACACACACACACACACACAAGAAGGAAATCAATGGAGCTGGGCATCATCATCTGAAAAGTGGCTGCATCCAATCAGATGCAACTGCTGTTCAGTGGCTGGCTGTCCAATTAAAAGTGACAGAATGGTGGGTAAACTATCAGTATATGGCCTGCTTATGGAAATCAAAGAACATTTGGACATGACTATCTCACACAGTCTCTTGGCTTCAATTCAAAACAGGAATATGTGGGTCAGAGAAGGAGGAGCACACGGAAGATCTCATTACTGCTTACAACTAAGGAAAACAGAAAAGGTATTCTAATCTGTCCAGTCACTTTTTCCCACCATGAACAGTTTTGGGGCTATTGGAGGCTGCCCTGTAGGCATTTGATGATTAGCAATTAGAAGGCCAACATATGTCAATGGGCACCTTTAGTTGTAGCCGATTAGTATACTGACTACAACAGTACTTAGTACACTACTGACATCAGCTACAACTAAAAGTGCCCATGGATAAACAACACACATACTACATTACCACAAAAACTTTAAACCATAATTAGGTAGCTGAAAAAAAGGATACTGCCACATTATGGGAAAGCCTGAGTGTTCTTGAGATTGCAGACAAGTTTGGACAAAAGCTAAAAAAGCAATGGAAAATGGTAAATCAAACACAATGAATGAAATAAACAAAACAATTAATGTAAGACATTGCAACGAAGACACTGACAATAGTCCCATCCAAAATTAGTTACTGAGCCCTATGACTATTTAGGCTTACAGTTCACACATTTCAGAAATTTACATTTATTTAGCCTTTTTTTGGCTTTTATCAAAACCTAAGCAAAAGAAAATAAACATATTCAAGTCTACAGTCAATGGTGATATCAAGCACGAGATGCCATCAAAGCAATCCAGAGTATTGGAGAAGTAAGCATCTGGCATTCAAAAGAAAAGAAGGAAAAGGGTGGAGACCAGTGGCGGCCTGTCCATTAGGGGCGCCAGAGCGCTGCCCCCTTTATTCACGGCCGCCACCCCCATGCTCTATCCACGGCCACTATTTTCACAGGACACTGCCACCCCCTATTAATGCGTCCAGCCCCTTTCAGGACGCCGGGCGCGTGAATTACAGCGGCGGGGGTGTTTTTTTGAAGCACATGATTAGAGCCAGAGGCTCTAATAGGCTTCAAAATAGGATGGGCTCGTGGCGCAGAGCAATGCGCTAGGAGCCCACCCAGGTGTTACAACAGTAAATGAATATTTGCTATTGAAACACTGATCCTCAATCCGGGCCAATTAGAAGCAGGTCTGAGACCCATTTTCCGATTGGCCGAAAAGAGGAGACTCCCAATTGGCCACCGAGAAGGAGGGAGGAAATGGAAGTAGCCGTGGAGAGCAGGAGAAAGGAAAGCCGTCGCCTCCGTGCAAGGGAACCCGCCGGGAGAAGCACTGCCCACCATAGATGGGGCAAGTGCACCAGACCCACCCACCCGACCGACCGGGGGGGGTGGGTAGTGGGCAGGGTGGCAGTTGCGACTGTTTGCCACCCCCCAAAATAAATTACTACCGGTCACCACTGGTAGCGACTATAAGTGAGGAAGGAAGAGTTGGGGAAATAGAGCATAAGGGGTTAGAAAAACAGGAGAGCTCAGAAGTAGGACTGTAACATGGATGGGGGGGTAAAGTCATAGGTCAGAGGCAGTGCCTAACAAAGGTCACAATCACTACACAGATGCAAGCCTGAAACTAACACTAGCACAGTAGGTAAATCCTATTCAATCAACCTACATGAGAGGGTAAGCTACACTAGGCCTCAAGTCAATACTTGAGTTCCCAAGGGCGATAAATCAGTATACAAGGCATTCTTAATCATGAGATTAAGTACACCGAGGTGGGAATTTTATTGGTTTAAAATGATCTATTCTAAGCAGAAAAACATATTACCAAAGAAAAAATGTCCTATATACCTGAAAATGTATTTTATTGAGTGCTCATGTGACCAATTTTTCTCTTAACTTTCCTCTTACAAAGGGTGGGGGTGTGTGTGTTCCTGCACTCCCCAACTGCCCAGTGCCACAACATAGATGCTCAAAACCAGTCTGCTCTGTTGCTATATGTATCTTGTTCAGCTGCTATTAGTGTTGTCAGCATGGCTATGAAGCCACGGCCAGTTAGAAGCAGAAGGGCTGGGTGAGGGATGTATCAGCTTATGATGTCACGGGCTAACAAATGAATTACAAGCACTCTGTGCAACAGCATGGCATGCTGTAGGTCCCAGGCAAGAACACAAGAGGCACCTTTACAATGGTATCAGATGGTATCACAGATTTGCTTCCATGGTAAGCCCACAGGGCACTGGCAAAATCAATGGGTATTTTTTATGGATTGTAACTTCAAAAAAATCCAGAAGAATGATTATTGTGAGGGACAGAGGAATGTACTGAATCTGTGATCTTAGGTTTACATCTACAACTGCAGGTAGCTGAATAGTTAGAACAACGTATAATTTTGCTTAGTTGGAAAAGGCAGAAATGAGCAAATTTAGGACGTGTATAGCATGTCAAAAGTTTTGTAAATCATCTCCAACCAGACAGGTCTATGTAGGAAAAGAAAAAGTCAACTGAAATACTTACAACTTCTCTGCAGTTACTGCAAGAATGATGAAAAGGTAAAGAAGCCACAGGGCCTATGCAGGAAACAAGAGGTGAGATAAAATTAATCTAGTAACTGTTGTACCAATTCAAATCCCAAATAAAACCCCACACTTTTAAAGCTTACCTCCAGCTACTTGACAAGGTGTTTTCTACTTTCAGTATGAATGGAAACCATGTTTTTATATATTAAAGCTCAAAGCTGGGGGGACCCTGCATAAAGCGGAACCCTGGGATAACCAAACATTGTCTAAATACAAGTTGCATGTGTGTTTTTACTTGAATCTTGGGGGGCTTTGTGTACTTCTTCCAGATCTGTGCATTAACCTAGTGTGAAACTTTGCCTCTGTGCAGGAGCTTCCTGTAATAACGACAGGTCACCACCGCTCTCTCTCCTTGTGCAGGGTGACTGTTTTGGTATCCGCCCCCTCCTGTAGGCAGCCTGTAGTGGGCGGACCCAGCTGGGTCCCACCTACAGCTCTGCCCTCTGCATAGGTTATTTACAGCATAGTGATGATGTCTCTGGTACTTTTGTATGGTAATATCTGGGTCCGTAAAGATATGCACACAAAGTCTAATATCTTTTGTGGCTATTAAGGAAGTATTTGTGCCTGGAGTTCTGGATTTACAGAATACTTGATTAATCCCAAGGGAAATTGGAAAATGATTGTTAAAGCAGAACTTTAACAGAACAGAACTTTAACTTTAACAACTTGATAAAAAATAATGTTCCTTAGCAAAGAACATACATTCCACATTAATAACTATGCTACCAAAATTAGTGTGTGCTGTAAATTGCCTCCAGCATTGCTCCGGTTTCTTCTTGCTGGAGGCTACCATTTTGCTGAAGCCTAGAGCCCCTAAACAGTAGTAAATCAAAGCGGAACTAAATCCATCGATTTAACAGTTTAACAGTCATGATGAATAACTATGCTCAGTGCCAGTTGCTGATCACAGCTATCCTTTTATTCAGCAGACAGACTTTAAAATGCCCAATTTTCAGTACACAAAGTGCTATGTACTCATGAAGATAGCAGCTGCAGCAGTAGGCTTGTGACAGGGCCACTTAAGTAGAAAGTGATTTATGTATTTTCTGTTGTGCTTACTTATAACAGCTATAATTCATATTAACAAGTTCATCTAGCCCAAGTCAGGCTAGCATAAAAGTAATTAATGAAAAGTATATTCAGCATGCCAACAACAGAACTAGAATCAGCATTTCACAGTTGTCCAGAATAAAGACATATCTAGAAAATAAGGTCATGTGAATATACTGCAATCATACTATACCAAAACACAGTATCAATATTTTGTACAGACATACTGCACCAAATAACATGTACAGTATGTGATACATATTAAGTAATACTGTATGTGAAATAGCATTTAAATTAATACAATCAGCATCTACAGCATTAAAGTGATACTAAAGTCTCTTTTTTATTCTTTAAAAATAGCAAACATGTTATACTTACCTGCTGTGTGATGGTTTTGCACAGAGCAGCCCATATCCTCCTCTTCTCGGGTCCCTCTTCGGAGCTCCTGGCCCCTCCCTCCGGTCGAGTGCCCCCACAGCAAGCAGCTTGCTATGGGGGCACCTGAACCACAGCTCCATGTGTCCATTCAGACACGGAGCCGTGGTTCGGCTCCGCCCCCTCTATCTCCTGATTGGCTAACCGACTTTGATTGACAGCAGTGGGAGCCAATGGTGCGGCTGCCGTGTCTCAGCCAATCAGGAGGGAGAGTCTCGGACAGCTGAATTAGGATAAAAAACCTTCTGTCTTTACAACCACTTTAAGGCAAAGTCCCTACAGTATATTTGCAACCCATGGCAGAATTAATTCTCAGGGACTTATGGAACTTGAAAGATTAACATTAATATGCCTTGTCTTATAAAACAAGTCTTTAAAAGAGTCCATGTGATCACCAAATGAAAAAAAAAAACAAAATGCACAGCCAGTTTTTTGCTACAAACTATCTTGCGTGAGCTTTCCCAGTCTTGGCAATATAAATTCCAACTGAAGTCTTTCACAAGAGTTAATCATTGTTAGGTTGACGTAAATATATACTTACATACAAGAAGATAGCCAGCGCAAAGAGTGGCGGAGGAAAGATGCAGAACGCCCCATCCAGGTAACTAATGTATCCATCACTGTCCCTGCAATCCGGTGTGCTTCTGATGAATTTACATCGAAGAGAAACATTTACCTTTCCCACCTCTTGACACTGCACAAAACAAACAAAACAGGGCTCAATAAATCCAAAGTTAATCACTTATGAAGGTTAGATTACTTCCAAAATTCTATATAAGATGAGCCAACCAAACTACAGGGAATGAGATTCAGCCAAAATTGGGCTCGTTTGTTGATATCTATGAATTAACCAAAAGAGGGTCCCCCCCCCTCAAAGCTTTGTTCTAATAAGCACTTGACTTTGTTTTGCATTTTTTGGTGCTCGTCAGAAAGAGGGGAAATTAGAGTTGCTAAATCTATCCCAGTGAATCTGTAAAGGTGTCCTTGGACTGCCCATTTCCCCCCTTTCTGACCATTTTTCTCCCCTACATCCCTGTCTGCTGCCCTCCCCCCTATGACCTGTCCAGCCCCCCTCCATTCATGAATACTCTCTTTCCCCTATGATCACTCTTGCCCAAGTCTTTCCATACATAAAAGTGTATCTCTTTCTTTCCATCCTTTCCATTTTCCATCTGCAGACTTGCCAAAATCAAAATGTGGACTTCAATCACGGACATGTTTTTAACCACTTCAGTTCTCGAGAAATTTTATAATTTTTTGCACACGTGTAAAAATCTGCATTGTTTGCCATAAAAGTACTTAAAGCACAGATCATTGTATATATTTTCGGAAAGCAAAGACCTTGAAGTACCAAAAGATAGTAGTTGCTCTCTGTCCTGCAAGATTAAGGCCAGCTTCCAACAAGGGAAATCTTTTGATACTTCATACATTCTGAATACATTCTTCCCTAACTAGTATGATGCTTTTTGAAGGTATCTGTAACTCAGATCCTTATGCCCGGGGCATTATCTCCAAATCATATTCCCATGTTACAGCAACCACCCCCAACCCCGCCCCCCCCCACCACTCTCCCTTCCTACACTACCTCCTGGACCTCTGACCTGAATATACATTTGGAGCAAGAGTATTGGGATAGTATCTAGGCTATGATTAAATCTTCCTCCCAAAATATGTTAGCAATAGAAACAAATTACAAAGTTCTACTACGTTGGTACTTGGTTCTGGCATATCCAAAATATTCAAGAATATCCAAAAATTTCTGCTTTCTATCCCCATTTGTTTCCAGGGCTGTGCAGATAGGGGCACTCATGCCCATATCTTGTGGACTTGCCCGATCATGCAGCAATTTTGAACTGAAAATGATTGTAAAGTTAGGTTTTTATCTTTATGCATAAGGATATAAAGCCTTCTGTGTTGTAGCAGCCCCTCTCAGCCCCCCTAACACTTACCTGAGGGCCCTCTCTGTCCAGCAATGTCCAGTCGCCTGAAATTCTCCCTCCTGATTGGCTGAGACACAGCAGTGCCACCATTGGCTCCCGCTGCTGTCAAAGTCAGCTAGCCAATTAGCAGAGGGGACAGGGCTCTGTGTCTAAATGGACACAGGAAACTGTCACTCAGCTCAGGTGCCCCCATAGCAAGCTGCTTGCTGTGGGGGCACTCAACAAGAGGGAGGGACCAGGATCGCCGAAGAGGGACCCGAGAAGAGGATGATCTGGGCTGCTCTGCGCAAATTCACTGCAACAGAGGAGGTAAGTATAACATTTGTTATTCTAATGCCCCGTACACACGGTCAGATTTTCCGACGGAAAATGTGTGATAGGACCTTGTTGTCGGAAATTCTGACCGTGTGTGGGCTCCATCACACATTTTCCATCGGATTTTCCGACACACAAAGTTTGAGAGCAGGATATAAAATTTTGCGACAACAAAATCCGTTGTCGGAAATTCCGATCGTGTGTACACAAATCCGACGGACAAAGTGCCACGCATGCTCAGAAAAAATAAAGAGATGAAAGCTATTGGCCACTGCCCCGTTTATAGTCCCGACGTACGTGTTTTACGTCACCGCGTTTAGAACGATCGAATTCTCCGACAACTTTGTGTGACCGTGTGTATGCAAGACAAGTTTGAGCCAACATCCGTCGGAAAAAATCCTAGGATTTTGTTGTCGGAATGTCCGAACAAAGTCCGATCGTGTGTACGGGGCATTAGAGGAAAAAGAAAACAAGACGTTACAATCACTGGAAGTCTTCAGGATGTTATTGTTACCCCTGTCGCCTGGCCCAACTTTTACCTTGTTAAGCTGTTGTACTTGTGACTTAACTAGGGCCCAGCTGAAACTAGCTATACAAGTCTTGACAGTATCTAAACAAATGATTGCCAAGCCATGGAAGACCCCTTCACTTTGTATTGTGGAGACTAATGCCACGTACACACTTTTCAGCTACAAAAGTCCGACCGGACTTGCCTACACACGATCACACCAAAGTCCGACGGATTCGTACGTGATGACGTACACCGGACTAAAATAAGGAAGTTTATAGCCAGTAGCCAATAGCTGCTCTAGCGTGGGTTTTTGTCCGTCGGACTAGCATACAGACGATCGGATTTCTGGGTCCGGCTGAGTTACGACGTAAAGATTTGAAGCATATTCCAAAGTTACGACGTAAAGATTTGAAGCATGTTCCAAATCTAAAGTCCGTCAGATTTGCAACTGGAAAAGTCCGCTGAAGGTCCGGTGAAGCCCACACACGATCGGATTGTCCACCGAATTTGGTCCGTCGGACAAGTCCGGTTGAAAAGTCCGACTGTGTGTACGCGGCATAAGAACAAAATCACACGAACCATGATACATAGCAAAACTGAAGCCACTATGCTGGAAACCATGGGTGGACCATTTTCTCCCAACAGCCTTTGACACTTCCCTTCTAGAGCTATAACATCCCTAGCCTTAGTCTTGATAACTGATTGTGCCCAGGGCCTGCTATGCGACATCAACCTCCTTTCCCTCTTTTACCTCTAATTTTTTCCCCTCTCTCTTTTTGTTACTACCTCATTGTACCTGGGATTTACGTAATAACTATTTTCCCTTTTAGCGTACCCTCTTCTGATGGAATATTAGCCTTGCACTCCTTTCTCAACTTCCATATATATAACAGCTGTTTGAGGGCTTCTTGCCCCTACTATTCACCTTTGTAATAATGGAACAGATTACTATGTCCTTATATTTTTGTCATCTATGACATGATGTCTTCTATATACTCTACTGGAAATCTATGGATAACCCATTTTTACCTGTATTTTTCTGATCTACTGTGGTTCTGTATATTCTACTTGCATTTGTCAATAAAAATATTGAACAAGAAAAAAAATAGTAGTTACAATTTTTTAAGTCTATATTTGTGCAACTGTTTATCAAATGCATATTTTCAGGAAAAAATATAATAAAAAGAATTTCAGTACAAACACACACACAATATAACACCCAACTGTTTGGTCAAGTAAAGAGATACAAACATGTCAAGTCTTAAAATTGTGTGATACCAAGGCTCCTCCTACTCAGCATCTTAAAGTCGGTTGATGTGGTCCCAGGATCCCAGTAAGAGTTGGAGAGCTTGTGATTATTTCTTCACCCATTGGATGTACTTTGTACGTCCAAAGAGCTGAACAAGTTAAAGATGCATGCTTGAGAATTGTCATCCCTATCCTTGTTTTACTATTTAGAAAACCACTGTGGATCTAGCATATGCTTATATAGGCGTCCTCACACTTCAGTGACTGTTCCAGTGACTGTTCCATTTCAGTGGCTCACAATGCAGTAAAGCAAGGATGAGTATGAAGCTTGCATCTTTATAAAGCAATCAACAATGGCAGCTCCTAAATTTGACATGTTCCTTTCAAAAACATGTCTATAGTTGCACTTGGAAAATGAAAGCTCCCAAGACATTTTCTTTCTGCCTCTCCTAACTATAATGATTCACTGTAAAAATCTGTTGCTGCACTCATGGTATTCCATGAAGAAATTTGCAACAGTCCCTGGACTTGCAGAATCTTTGGTTCACTTACCACTGAATGGAAGTTCTGTCTCTCTGTCTCTCTCCTCTACAGCCCTTCAAAGTGCACAGTTTACACTGCATTTCCCAGCTTTAGAAGGCAGGGGGTGGTGATCTGATGTCACACACTAAACAGCATAGAGCAGGGAGCTGAGTGTAATGTGAAACCTGAGATTCCTGGAGGGAAGGGACACAACCCCCTCAGTACAGTCTCATAGGGAAACATGCACAGCTGATGCTGTCAATCACCTTCTGTTTGCTGGGGGGGGGGGGGGGGCATCCCCTGGGATTCTGTCAAAAGTGACTCAAGTAGACAGCAGAGAAAGGAGAAGAGCGCAGATAGGAACCACACTAAGGTAGTTTGGATTGAGACTAGTTCACACTATAGAGCGATAGGCTATGCTCATTTTTAATTTCAGAGGTTTACAACCAACCGCTCTAAATTGTGCATGTTTACTACCAGCTATATCAAAACATTGTTATAGAACCACATGAAAGTCTATGCCATAAAGCACGAATTTCCCCTCTGCACACTGTAAAACTTCCTCTTTATAAAATGTAATCAGGAAGCACTATACACTGGCATGTGACCAGCTGTAACGTTACCCCTTTCCAATAGTAAATACTAAATTGTAATACTAAACAGTATAAATAATATGTGATAAGGAGAACTGGATGAAATAAGGAAGTACAAACTGGATGATGAGACTGGACATATACAAAAAGCATCAAGAATAATATGACACACTATGGACACTACTGTTATCAGGTTTTTCTAGTAGCCACTGACGTATACATAGAAATGTTCTAAGACACTTGCACACAAACATTCTCGTTCCATATTTTTATTGAAACGTTTCATCAGTATAGCAAAACATCATAATAACAAATATCCCCATCCGGGAGCCAACATGGCCCTTCGGTAGGGTTTAACAAAAACAGAATTTAACAAGATAACAGTGTGTCAATGTAACAACGAATATATATAACATACATCGGTTATACCTGATCCCCTGAAGGCTTGTTATAAACCATTGATCAGAGAAATTGAGCGACAATAAACTCTTTGCGTGCCATAGGTCTATAAGGTTGAACAGGGGTCGGCAGAGGATCAATGTCTGATTTTGTTCCAGTCGGTTCAAGGGAGCACATGCCAGCCACCCCAACAGGGATCACGCTGTGGTCTGTATGTGCTCCTCCTGCTCCTCCCGGATATTTCGGTCCTGCCCTCCGCCTCCTACCTGCCCCTCCATTTCAATTTATTAAGTAAATGTATGGACTGCCTAGTGACATTGCTCCAAATGATGTAGTTAGTGATAGAGGACTGTGATCATATGGCATGCAAGGTAAGCTAACAAAAAACAAGGTGCAGGGGAAAGAAAACAGTAAGTGAATTTCACTTTTAATAAGCACAGCCATTCGAGTAGTCATCTTGTTGCCATAATAGGTAGTAAGGTAAGAGAGTAATAGAAAAGGAAGAGGAAGAGAAAGAGAAAGTGCATCTGTGGTGTGATTATCGAAGAAGAGCGGAGGAGGGAACCAAGTGCCTGAATCAATTGTTGAGGGGAGTCAAGTGGCCCAGATATAGGGGAACCTTGATCTAGCAAGCCTAAGGCTCCCAAGTCGCTTCAAACCTAGGCACCCTGTCTAGTAATTTTGCAGTGATTTGTTCTTGGGTCATAATCCTAGAGATTTTCCATGCCCTTGCAACGGTAAGTTTTGCTACTAGGAGCATTAAGAAAATAAGATTATTGGTGTGTTTGGGGACACCTTCTATTCCGTGGTTCAGTAACACAAAATAGTGGGGGTTTGTGGAATTCTATTCCCGAAAGCAAAGGGGTGAGGCGTCAGGAAAAATTTTAGCAGGTCTGGAGGGCACATAATACCAGCGTGTGAAAACTTTAACGTTTGCCTCTATTAGGTTTGTGTTGAGAATACCCTTGTAAGATTTCTGGAAATGACAGTGCCATTTATTCGGCTCCCATGACAGGCCCAAGTCCACCTCCCATGCCTGAGCATATGGAGACAAGCTGTGTTTACTCGCCAATAAGGCGCAAATCAGCGAAATACCACCCCTCTGATCCGTGAGGGCACCACACCACTGTTCCTAAGCTGTTGGTTTTGGGGGAATGGGTTTGTTTGTCCATAAAGTGTTTAGAAATGTCTTAATTTGGTTGAATCTAGATTTCTCGGTATTCGGCATTTCAAATTTGTTAACACAGTCAGTCAGCATGAGAGGGCCCGATGCCATTAAGAAGTGTCCTATTCTAAACATGCCCTTATTTAACCACCACCGGAAAGCTGTTGTGTTCAATCCTGGAACAAAGTCCTGATTGTGAAAAATATGGGCCAATGGTATCAGGGAAGAAACTAGCAAATTCTGTTTGTGGAGCCTGTCCCCACTCCCGTTGTGTCTGGGAGAGTAAACATTTTCTTCTTCCCTGGAAGGAGAACCTCATCCTTGCAGTGACTATGGGAGGTGCATTGTGACCGATCCGGCCAGTCAGCCATAAGATGCGTATTGAGTATAGGGCAAAACAGAGCCCCATAGGTAAACCTTACATTTGAAAAAAAAAAAAAAGGAGGAGGTAGCCTATGCCCCGGGAATCCGTAGTTACACTGGGGGTCCCTGAAATGTGGAAGCCCCCCCTTGTGAGCACCCACCTCCCCATGGTCCAAGCAGGGATTGTCTGCATGTTTCCATCAATGTCTTTCTGTGGATCTCTATGGGGAAAAAAAGGGGGGGGGGGTGAATTTTAAATATCCAAGTCTCTGTGTGGTTTCAAGCTTCCTGTGAACCTGGTCTTCAAAGTTGAGAAAAGAATGTCCAATGCTTTTTCAAAAGCGTGTAAAGACAGCGGAGGGAGTAATCATGTTATATTAATTCCTAAGGGGGTGAGGGATATGGAGGGGAGGTAATCAATAGAAACATGTCCAACTCATCTGCAGGAAAGATAGTATTTAAGGGAGGCAGAGCTACTATGTCAGGTTAGACTACCTGCAGTGGGGGATGTGTTGTAGACCTGGGGTGTCCCGATAGTGAGTGCTAGGATCCAATTCGGGGGTGTCAGTAGGCTATATGAATCGTAACAGGAGGAGGGTTTTCATCTTGGAGGGCGAGAGTCTTTCGATCGTTTGGACTGTTGTTTTTGCCAGGTTGGGAGCAGTGGACTGGATGGTGAGGGGTGTTTCGTAGATGGGGTGCCTCTTGTGGGAACTCCTGTGTGATGATCCCCAGGCGGGTCAGCAGATGTTCCCCTTCGCCAAACGTAGAGAAACCATAGGATTTATTCTGAAAAGAGAACTTTAGGCGCAGGGGAAAAGCCCATCTGTACTTGATATCTCTTTGTATAAGAGCCTGGAGCAGAGGTTTTAGGGCCCACCACTTCTGGATTGTGTACGGTGACAGGTCAGCAAAGATCTGGATTTGTTGACCCTGCAAAAGGATATGTTCTGCTGCCCTGGAGGCTTTCATGACACCCTCCTTTACCGCATAAAAATGGGGCTTCACAATTATATCTCTGGGCAGTCCGTCTTTGCGGGCGGTTGCAGGGCTCTCTGTGCTCTATCTAGTTCCATCCTGTGCTCCAAAATGTCAGGTAACAAATCTTTAAGTAGGGACCTGACTGCTGCGGGGACATTGACATCTTCAATTTTGTATAAGGCCGTCTCCAACTGATCCTGGAGGTCCTGGATTCTGGCGGTGTTCTGGTTGATCCTGCCAGTTGCCTGGTCTGACTTTTTTTCAAGTACCTCAATCCTTGCTCCCAACTGTTGTAAATCAGCATGTATGGATGAGATAATCTGGGCTGCTGTCTGGGCTAAGCCTGTGGAGAGCATAGCAGAAAAGGCGGACATCAGGGCTGGCAGGTCTATTGGAGAGTGAGGGGAAAATTGTGGCGCTATATTGCAGGTGTTAGGGGATGATAGGATGTCTCTCATGGGGGTCCTGTGTAAGTCTACAAGGGTTCTTTCTGTGAGTGACTGTGGGATTCGGGGAAAGTGAGGTCAGGAGCTTGTTACTCACTGTTCCCAAGTCTGGTGTTTGCTCCATTATTGGTGCCGGTCCTGTGTTCTGGTCAGAAATTGACTCCTCTTCTTCCCCATGTACAGTATGTGAAGCAAGCGCGGTATCCATCCTGAGGTAACTGAGGCGGCTGTGTAGTGGCTTCCAGGTGACTGGAAAAGTTCCTTCTCGCCGAACCAGCTGATATTAAACTATTCCTGGTTATGTCCCAGGCCAGCGGGTGTTAAAACCGGCCCATTCGGGGTGCTCTGTTGGCTGTGGCTGAGGTTTAACGGCCGGAACGGCACAGAGCTCTCGGGCTATGCAGCCATCCTAGAGAGCCTCGCACATGCGCCTTGCACACAAACATTCTAGCCAGCAATAAAGACACACCTTGATATAATCATAAATTGTGGCATACAAGTGTAACTTAGGGGCGGCCCATCCCTTAGGGGCGCCGCCCCCCCATCCTCGCCACCCACTATATGCAGTGGATAGATTCATATATAGCATTAATCTAACCACGGCCGCTCCCTATTTATGTGTCCGGCCCCTTTCGGGTTACCGGGCATATGAATTAGAGCGGCCAGGTTTTTTTGAAGAACCTGATCAGAGCCATAGGCCCTAATAGGCTTCAAAATAGGGTGGACTCAGGATGCAGAGCATTGCGTCTGGAGCCCACCCAGGTATGTTGCAACAGCAAATTTTCATTTACTGTTGCAACACTGATCCTCCTCCCGGACAATCTGGAAGCAGGTATGAAACCGGTTTCTCGATTGGCCAAAACGTCAGGCAATCCTATTGGAGGCCTAGCGCCAGGTGGAGGAGAGAGGAGACACTGCGGAAGCTGCTCCAGGAGAGGACACTGGACCAGCTTTCCCCGAACCGGACACGGGTAAGGACAGCGGGTGGTGGTGGGGGGGCTGTGTTAGTGCTGCTCCACCGGCGGCCCGGGGGTGGTTGTTTGCCACTCCCCAAAAAAAAAACCACCACCTGCCACTGGTGTAACTTCTAAACTAGTACCAAATCCAGTCCAAGTCATACACGAGTCTCATAAAGTAAACTCTCTTTACTTTCCCTGACTGAGCTAAATCCTTCTTCATTTGTGTCTCACATGCTCCCCTGATCCCTAGACACTGCAGATCACACTGGGAGGATTTTAGCAACAAAGACAGTGCTGTTAATCCAGAAAGCAGTGGGCAGGACTGGGTGTAGTCAGGTGCTCACTGACAAGCTACTGTTTTGTGGATCAGCAGTGGCAATGCTAATAGCCACACCCCATGCAACATCTCACCCACTGCAATTCAACAGTCACAGCCTATATGAAAGTCGAAACTCTGCTGTGAATTTAGAAGCAGTGCAGCATTGGTGCCACACCATTCCAAGAAACTGGCAGGATGAACAGGTATTTGTTAGGCTTTGCACGGGGACTAAGAAAAACAAGTGCAGATGTACTCATAATTAATTGATGCAATACATTTTTCTCAATGAGGCCAAAGTTCTACTTTAAGCCAATTTATTGTAACAAATGATTAACATGATTTAAGTGGAGATGAATTGAACATTAAACTTCCTCAAAACATCCAACAGCAGCAAGTCCTACAGTCTGCTTGAAGCCCAGCAGAGTTCTCAATAATCTGTACAGTAGGACTGCTTAGCACTGCTGTGGCCATTACCATCATTAGTGCAATGCACCACTACATACCAGCTACTAAGACCTGGAGACCACTGCTGGCCCAGACAGGCCTGAAGTTTTTGGTCCCATTTACATGAGGATTCATTTTTAATAGCACCTAAACGAGGTGCGGTTTTGGCACGATAAATGACGTGGCAATTGCGGCAAACCAAACCACATCGTGCGAAGCTTGTCACCCAAAAAAGGAGCAGGAGCTTCCTTTGGCCAACAAGCATCCCGAACCCTAACACGTGTGGTGTGTTTTTTCACTATTGCAGTGCGATTTGGAATCGCTAGCAGCATCACAGCAGTTCTGCCTGAGATCCCAAAACACCAGATGTGAACAGGGCCTAAGATCTCCCCAACCACTGGTCTGAGGCCTTTATTTATATGGATGTGATACAGAGGGTGACGGGGGCATTAAGGGATGCCTGATGTATAAATTAAAAGTATGACTTAAGGCAAAACTTTTTTTTCCCATTTTGGATAGAGAGGAGATGGATTAAAACACCTATAAGGTTTTTATTGCTGCCTGTGCCACCGTTAAGGAGATTCTCCCTCTCTATTTGCCCTGTTGACCATTATCATTGAAAGTGAAAATAAAAAGAAAAAAAAAAAAATCACAAATTTTGGGTTGTCACCAGAAAAATAAAAGAATGGAAATCTTCCAATGGGGACACTAATTCTGGTGACCTAGGGGTCCCCAAGGAATTCTCTTAATTTGCAGGCATTTCCTTTCACTTGTTTGGCTATGGGACAGGAAGTGAAGGGAAATCTTTGCAATGGGACACAGATGGTAAAAAAAAATTAATAAAAAATCTGTCAGGGGTTATAATCCACCCTTGCTCCATCCAAAATAAAAAAAATATGTTTGCCTATAGTTCTACTTTAAGTTTTACTTTATTCTTCAAAGCCATACACTGTCAAGTTAAAGAGGGATTTAATTTAGCCAGAAAAAAACTAAATTATTTTATATATATTATATATATATATATATATATATATATATATATATATATATATATATATATATATATATATATATATATATATATATATACACACACACACACGTATACATACATACATACATACATACATACATACACACACACACACACACATATACAGTGCCTTGCAAAAGTATTCGGCCCCCTTGAACTTTTCAACCTTTTGCCACATTTCAGGCTTCAAACATAAAGATATAAAATTTTAATTTTTTGTGAAGAATCACCAACAAGTGGGACACAATTGTGAAGTGGAACGAAATCTATTGGATATTTTAAACTTTTTTAGCAAATAAAAAACTGAAAAGTGGTGCGTGCAAAATTATTCGGCCCCTTTACTTTCAGTGCAGCAAACTCACTCCAGAAGTTCAGCGAGGATCTCTGAATGATCCAATGTTGTCCTAAATGACTGATGGTGATAAATAGAATCCACCTGTGTGTAATCAAGTCTCTGTATAAATGCACCTGCTCTGTGATAGTCTCAGGGTTCTGTTGAAAGCGCAGAGAGCATCATGAAGACCAAGGAACACACCAGGCAGGTCCGTAATACTGTTGTGGAGAAGTGTAAAGCCGGATTTGGATACAAAAAGATTTCCCAAGCTTTAAACATCCCAAGGAGCACTGTGCAAGCGATCATTTTGAAATGGAAGGAGTATCAGACCACTGCAAATCTACCAAGACCTGGCTGTCCCTCTAAACTTTCAGCTCAGACAAGGAGAAGACTGATCAGAGATGCAGCCAAGAGGCCCATGATCACTCTGGATGAACTGCAGAGAACTACAGCTGAGGTGAGAGAGTCTGTCCATAGGACAACAATCAGTCGTACACTGCACAAATCTGGCCTTTATGGAAGAGTGGCAAGAAGAAAGCCATTTCTCAAAGATATCCATAAAAAGTCTCGTCTAAAGTTTGCCACAAGCCACCTGGGAGACACACCAAACATGTGGAAGAAGGTGCTCTGGTCCGATGAAACTAAAATCGAACTTTTTGGCCACAATGCAAAACGATATGTTTGGCGTAAAAGCAACACAGCTCATCACACTCAACACACCATCCCCACTGTGAAACATGGTGGTGGCAGCATCATGGTTTGGGCCTGCTTTTCTTCAGCAGGGACAGGGAAGATGGTTAAAATTGAGGGGAAGATGGATGCAGCCAAATACAGGACCATTCTGGATGAAAACCTGTTGGAGTCTGCAAAAGACCTGAAACTGGGACGGAGATTTATCTTCCAACAAGACAATGATCCCAAACATACAGCAAAATCTACAAAGGAATGGTTCACAAATAAACGTATCCAGGTGTTAGAATGGCCAAGTCAAAGTCCAGACCGTAATCCAATCGAGAATCTGTGGAAAGAGCTGAAAACTGCTGTTCACAAACGCTCTCCATCCAACCTCACTGAGCTCGAGCTGTTTTGCAAGGAAGAATGGGCAAGAATTTCAGTCTCTCGATGTGCAAAACTGATAGAGAAATACCCCAAGTGACTTGCAGCTGTAATCGCAGCAAGAGGTGGCTCTTAAAAGTATTAACGCAAGGGGGCCGAATAATTTTGCACGCCCCACTTTTCATTTTTTTATTAGTTAAAAAAGTTTCAACAATCCAATAGATTTCGTTCGACTTCACAATTGTGTCCCACTTGTTGGTGATTCTTCACAAAAAATAAAAATGTTATACCTTTATGTTTGAAGCCTGAAATGTGGCAAAAGGTTGAAAAGTTCAAGGGGGCCGAATACTTTCGCAAGGCACTGTATATATATATAATATATACATGCATTCAGTCGTAGTATTTTTTGTTGAAAGTAGCTATAAACCACTGTACAATGCAAACTACAGCACAGGCTGCTAATTAACACAGGGGGCAATTCAATAAGGCAACACACTTGTAGATGTGTATATATAGCTAGACACCCTGAAACATTTTCTTTTTTAGTAGTTAGTAGAAGCATGCAGCAAATTCAATTAGTCCTTATTTGCAATACCTTTAATGTATGGTGCTATTTTGTTGCAATCAATTTGTAAAAGAATACTAACATATCAGAAAGAAAGTAGAAGTAAAGCCACCCTTTATGTTGGAGTAAATTGTTGATTGTGTCCAAATCTTTTGAGACAATCTGCAACAAAATTTGTCTTTAAAGGGGTTGTAAAGGTAAAAGTTTTTTCACCTTAATGCATTCTATGCATTAAGGTGAAAAAACATCCGACAATACCGCCCCCCCCGTTTTACTTACCTGACCCCTCGAAAGTCCTGCGCTCGCCCCCCGGCATCCTCTTCGCCGCTCAGCCAGGCCGTTGATTGGTTACAGTGGATGGATTGAAAGCATGGATTGTCAATCACATCCAATGATGCGGCGCGCCAGGAGCGGGGCCGAGTTATACAGTGATTGGCTCTGGCCGGCGGCTGTATCACGGGGCACTTCTGCAACCACTCAACACCATGCGAGGGAGCTTGCATGAAAGTGTTGAGTCCTTGTGGGGGGGAGCCGAGACAGCCGCCGAGGGACCCCAGAAGACCAGGTTCGGGGCCACTCTGTGCAAAACGAGCTGCACAGTGGAGGTAAGTATAACATGTTTGTTATTTTACAAAAAATATATATATATATCTTTAGTGATCCTTTAAGGCTCCATTTACACTGCGTGTTAACACCCATGCGATCCGATTCTGGTGCGGACAAAAAATAGGGTCCTGCGCGATTCTGGTCCGATTGCGATGCAAATTCAGCCGTACAATCTGTATGGCTGAGTTCACATCACACAGACATCGCATGTGATCTGCACAGCAGTGCAGTGCAAATCACATGCGATGTCTGAAATCACAAGAACAACTACATCTTTAGTGTCAGTATGTTTTAGGTAGCATAAAAATGCAAAATGTGCACCATAGTTTCTAAGCCCTACTACGGGTACAAACAGCAAAAACCATGCACATATGGAGCATCACTGTAGCCGTCAAGAGCAGGAGAATATCTTTTGGGTTGTTTTTGGGGGTAGGTTAAAGTTATAGCAAGAAATATACTAAACTAAAGAAGAAATATACTAAACTAAAACTAGATTAAGAATAATAAAAATTATTTTTATTGCTATTTTGATCAGTTTTTTTTAAATAATAATAAAAATAAATAAATAAATAAATAAGAAAAAAAAAAGAATAATAAATAAATGAAATCAGGAGATATCCATTAGCATTTACCACCAAATGAAAGTCCAATTTGCAATGAAAAAAACAAAACAAAAACAAAAAAAGAAAACATGTAATCATCTACCTGGATAGACGAAGTAGTTTCAATAATACAGTGGATATAAAAAGTCTCCGCACCCCTGTTAAAATGTCAGGTTTCTGTGATGTAAAATAAATGAGACAAAGATAAATAATTTCAGAACATTTTCCACCTTTAACCACTTACCAACCGGCCCATAGCCGAATGACGGCTGCAGGGCGGTTGGATAACTCTGGGAGGGCGTACTATGACGTCCCCCCAGAATTCCCCCCTCGCGCGCCCCCTGGGGCGCGCACCCGAACACTTCCGTGACCGCCGGGTTCGGAGGACCCGGCGCATCACGGATCCCGGTAAATGGCCGCTGATCGCGGCCGTTTACCATGTGATAGCGCTGTCAAATGACGGCGCGATCACATGTAAACAGACCGGCGTCATCTGATGACGCCGGTTCCTCTCCTCCCCTCCTGTGTACACAGTGAGAGGGGAGGGGGATGGATGGATGTCTGCAGCGCTGTGGGCTGTATGTGTAGTGCCCACAGCGCTGCACAGAGACATCCAGGCATCCATCCATCCATGCTCAGCCATCCCCACTACACTGCAATGCTGTGCAATAGTCTGCAATACCCCCACAATACTCTGCAATGCTGTGCAATACTCTGCAACACCCCCACAATACTCTGCAATGCTGTGCAATACTCTGCAACACCCCCACAATACTCTGCAATGCTGTGCAATACTCTGCAATACCCCCACAATACTCTGCAATGCTGTGCAATACTCTGCAATGCCCCCACAATACTCTGCAATGCCCCCACAATACTCTGCAATGCTGTGCAATACTCTGCAATTCCCCCGCAATACTCTGCAATGCCCCCGCCATACTCTGCAATGCCCCTGCCATACCCTGCAATGCCCCCGCCATACCCTGCAATGCCCCCGCCATACCCTGCAATGCCCCCGCCATACTCTGCCATGCCCCGCCATACTCTGCCATGCCCCGCCATACTCCGCAATACCCCGCCATACTCCGCAATACCCCGCCATACCCCGCCATACTCTGCCATACTCTGCCATACTCTGCCATACTCTGCCATACTCCGCAATACCCTGCAATACCCTGCAATACCCCGCCATACTCCGTAATACCCCGCCATACCCCGCCATACTCCGCCATACTCTGCAATACCCCGCCATACTCTGCAATACCCCGCCATACTCTGCAATACCCCGCCATACTCTGCAATACCCCGCCATACTCCGCAATACCCCGCCATACCCTGCCATGCTCGGCTGTACTCGGCCTCTGTATGTGGCCAGGCTGTGGAAGTCTCACACATGTGGTATCGCCGTACTCAGGAGGAGCAGGAGAATCTATTTTGGGGTGTCATTTTTGGTATGTACATGTTATGTGGTAGAAATATTGTATAAATGGACAACTTTGTGTTAAAAAAAAAATGCGTTTTAACCACTTCCCGCCCACCGGCCGTCATACAACATCCTTGACTTTGTGCGGAGATATCTGAATGATGGGTGCAGCTACAGGCATCATTCAGATATCAGCTTTTTCAGCCGGCGATTCCCTACACCATGAGAATGATCATAGCTGCTGTTCCACTGCTTGATCGTTCTTACGGGAGGCGAAAGGGGATGTCCCCCCCTCCCGCGCTTCTACCGACTCACGGCTACGATCGAAGCCAGGATCGTTTTTTTTTTTTTTTTTTTTATTTCAGGCTTCCCAGCCTAGAGGTGAGATGTGGGGTCTTATTGACCCCATATCTCACTGTAAAGAGGACCTGTCATGCCATATTCCTATTACAAGGATGTTTATATTCCTTGTAATAGGAATAAAAGTGGTCAAAAATTTTTTTTTTTTGGAAAAAAGCATCAAACTAAAATAAATAAAGTAAAATGAACAATAAAAAAAAAAAAAAAATTTTAAAGTGCCCCTGTCCCTGTGTGCTCGCATGCAGAAGCGAACGCATACGTAAGTCCCGCCCACATATGAAAACCGTGTTCAAACCACACATGTGAGGTATCGCTGCGATCGGTAGAGCGAGAGTAATAATTTTGGCCCTAGACCTCCTCTGTAACTCAAAACATGTAACCAGTAAAAAATTTTAAAGCGTCGCCTATGGGGATTTTTGAGTAGCAAAGTTTGGCGCCATTCCACAAGCGCGTGCAATTTTGAAAGGTGACATGTTGGGTATCTATTTACTCAGTATAACTTCATCTTTCACATTATGCAAAAACATTAGGCTAACTTTACTGTTTTGGTTTTTGTAAAGCACAAAACAGTTTTTTCCCAAAAAAAACGCGTTAAAAAAATTGCTGCGCAAATACCGTGCGAGATAAAAAGTTGCAACGACCGCCATTGTATTCTCTAGGGTCTTTGCTAAAAAAACATATATAATGTTTTGGGGTTCTATGTAATTTTCTAGCAAATAAATGATGATTTTTACATGTAGGAGAGAAATGTCAGAATTGGCCTGGGTGCTCCAGAACGCCTGAAGGTGCTCCCCTGCATGTTGGGCCTCTGTATGTGGCCATGCTGTGTAAAAGTCTCACACATGTGGTATCGCCGTACTCGGGAGTAATAGCAGAATGTGTTTTGGGGTGTAATTTGGGGTATGCATATGTGGTGTGTGAGAAATAACCTGCTAATATGACAATTTTGTGGGAAAAAAGGGGCTAGCACATTGCTGGGGTAGCACATTGCAATGGCTTCTTCCTCTAAGTGATTTTTTCTACAAGTGATATGCACTTCATTCTCTGCACTTCAGCGATTGCACGAAGCAAACAAATACAGCAATCTGCACTGGAAAGCAGCTAACAGACTGCAGGTGACCCGTCTCTCTATTAAGCTCTCCTTCCACTCTGTAACATGCACTCTCTACCACTGCTCCTGACACTCCTGTCCTCTCTCCTCAAACTCTCTTACCTTCACCCCCCCTCTCCACCCGCCTGCTTATACATATCACCCTGCCTTCTGTCTTCCCCCTACTACTGCTCTTACCAACTCTCGCTCATTCTACATCCATACACTGATAAAACCTCCAGTACTCTGAGACATGCCCCTTCACATAAATCACAGTCCCACATTACCTCCCTCACCCTCCTGCTTCTCCTAATCTCTGGTGACATATCCCCAAACCCTGGGCCACCATCATCTGTCTTTGCCCAACGCTCCCATCCCCCTACACCCTCTGGCAGGAGCCGCAACCCACAGAACTTGGTCCATATTCCTCTTTCCAAAACCAGCCCCCCCTTTTCCTGTGCCCTGTGGAATGCACGTTCTGTCTGCAACAAACTCGCCGCCCTCCACGACCTCTTCATCACAAATTCCTTTAACCTTCTTGCCATTACTGAAACCTGGCTTCATGAATCGGATACTACTTCTCCTGCTTCCATCTCCCATGGGGGCCTTCTCTGGACTCACTCCCCCAGACCAAGTGGACGGAAGGGAGGTGGAGTGGGAATCCTTCTAGCCCCATGCAGCACCTATCAGGTTCTTCACCCACCTCCCTCTCTGACACTCTCCTCTTTTGAGGCACATTGCATTCGTCTTTTCTCTCCCATTTCTCTAAGAATTGCTGTCATCTACCGGCCCCCTGGACCGGTATCAGCCTTTCTTGATGACTTCTCTGCCTGGCTACCCTACTTTCTCTCTTCTGAAATCCCCACAATTATTCTTGGGGACTTCAACATCCCTGTCAACACTAACACTACTATTACTTCTAAACTTCTCAGTCTAACCTCATCGCTTGACCTGAAGCAATGGATACAGGCTCCTACCCACTCCAACGGCAACACCCTTGACCTTGCCTTCTCCTATCTGTGCACTCCGTGCAACCTTTCCAACAATCCATTCCCACTCTCTGATCACCACCTTATTAGTTTTGCTCTCTCCTTGTCTTCCACCTCTTCTCCCTCCAACCGCCCAACAGTTACACGCAGAAACCTTCGCCACCTCAACCCTTCTCTTCTCTACTCTGCTACTGATCACCTCTATGACAAAATCTCCCCCCTGTCCTGCCCCAACCTAGCTACTTTCATTTACAACAGCTCACTGTCCTCCTCCCTAGACAAGCTGGCCCCCCTCACTACACGCAGAATTAGGCCCCGACTGCTACAACCCTGGCAAACAGATGACACCAGAAGTCTCAGAAAACGTAGCCGCGCTCTTGAGCGCCTGTGGCATAAGACTAAGACCCAGGAAGACTTCACACAATATAAATCTGCCCTCCTAAAATACTACTCCTGCCTTCACACTGCCAAACAGACCTACTTTATCACACTCATCAACACCTTCTCATCCAGTCCACGTCAACTCTTCTCTACCTTCAATACTCTACTCTGTCCTCCACTGCCTCCACCCACCAACTCAATCACCGCCCAGGAGATTGCCAATCACTTCAAAACTAAGATTGATACAATTCATGAGGAGATCGCCAATGCGCAAAAACCTCCCCCATGCAACACCCCATGTCCACAGATACAGTCATTACTTCCCTCATTCAACCCTGCTACTACTACTGAGGTTGCTAAACTTTTATCTAGCACTCATCTAACCACTTGCCCCCTGGATCCTGTTCCCTCGCAAATGCTACGCTCACCCTCTGACTCGATTCTACGCTCTCTAACTCACATTTTCAACCTCTCCCTCTCTTGTGGCATCTTCCCAAACTCTCTAAAACATGCGCTAGTCACCCCCATACTAAAAAAGCCCTCACTGGATCCCACCAATCTCAACAACTTACGTCCCATCTCCTTACTCTCCTTTTCCTCCAAACTTCTTGAAAGACTGGTCTACAACCGATTAAGTGACCATCTGACCATGAATAAACTTCTTGATCCCCTTCAGTCCGGTTTTCGCCCTCAACACTCCACGGAAACTGCTCTCCTTAAACTCTCAAATGACCTACTAATGGCTAAAGCCAATGGACACTATTCTGTACTACTTCTCCTGGATCTCTCTGCTGCCTTTGACACAGTGGACCACCCACTCCTCCTCGAAAAACTCCACTCCTTTGGTCTCCGTGACTGCACTCTTCGCTGGTTCTCATCCTACCTATCCCACCGCTCCTTCAGTGTCACTTACAACTCTACTTCCTCCTCTCCTCTTCCTTTTTCCGTTGGGGTCCCCCAAGGTTCTGTTCTCGGACCTCTCCTTTTTTCAATCTACACCACCTCCTTGGGTCAGTTGATTGCCTCCCACGGCTTTAAATATCATCTCTACGCTGATGACACCCAAATCTATCTCTCCACCCCCCAGCTCTCTCCATCTGTCTCCTCACGCATTGCCAACTTATTAGCAGACATATCAGCCTGGGTGTCACATCACTTTCTCAAACTCAACCTATCCAAAACCGAGCTCATGATATTTCCTCCCTCAGGTGCCACTTCCCCTGATCTCCCTGTCAAGATCAACGGCTCAACTATCAACCCATCTCCCCACGCCAAGGTCCTAGGTGTAATCCTGGACTCTGAACTAACCTTTCGACCCCACATTCTATCACTATCCAAAGCTTGCCGCCTCTGTCTTCGCAACATCTCCAAGATACGCCCCTTCCTAACCATTGACACCACAAAGCTTCTAATCCACTCCCTGGTCATCTCCCGCCTTGACTACTGCAACTCCCTCCTCAATGGTTTACCTCTAAATAGGCTATCCCCACTTCAGTCCATCATGAACGCTGCGGCCAGGCTCATCCACAACACAAACCGCTCAGCGTCTGCTACACCCCTCTGCCAATCCCTCCATTGGCTGCCACTCAGTCACCGAATTAAATTCAAGATACTAACTATAACTTACAAAGCCATCCACAACTTGGCCCCTAGCTACATCTCTAACCTAGTCACAAAATACCAACCTAATCGTTCTCTTCGCTCCTCCCAAGACCTCCTGCTCTCAAACTCCCTTGTCACCTCATCCCATGCTCGCCTTCAGGACTTCTCCAGAGCCTCCCCCATCCTCTGGAATGCTCTACCCCAATCCGTCCGTTTTTCTCCTACTTTATCCACTTTCAGACGATCCCTGAAAACTCATCTCTTCAGAGAAGCCTATCTGGCCCCCACCTAACAACTGTACATTTATCTTCTCAATCAGCACATCACCCACAGTTATTACCTCTTGTATCTCTTGACCTCCCCTCTTAGATTGTAAGCTCTAAGGAGCAGGGCCCTCTGATTCCTACTGTATCAAATTGTATTGTATTTGTACTGTCTACCCTCAAGTTGTAAAGCGCTACGTAAACTGTTGGCGCTATATAAATACTGTATAATAATAATAATAAAAAAAAAAAAGTAAAAAAAAAAACCTTGATTTTGCAAAGAATTGTGGGAAAAAATGACAACTTCAAAAAACTCACCATGCATCTTTCTAAATGTCTTCTTTCCAAAAAGGTATCATTTGGGGGGTATTTGTACTTTTCTGGAATGTTAGGGTCTCAAGAAATTAGATAGGTCGTCAGTACTTTAGGTGTGATCAATTTTCAAATATTCGCACCATAGCTTTTGGACTCTATAACAAAGACCAAATAATATCCACCGATTTGGGTTAATTTTACCAAAGATATGTAGCGGTATAAATTTTGGCCAAAATATATGAAGAAAAATTACTAATTTGCAAAATATTATAACAGAAATGAAGAAAAATGCATTTTTTTACAGATTTTTCGGTCTTTTTTCTTTTACGCCGCAAAAAATAAAGAACCCAGCGGTGATTAAATACCACCAAAAGAAAGCTCCATTTGTGTGAAAAAAAGGACAAAAATTTCATATAGATACAGTGTCATTCAAAATGTGAGAGCACCAAAAGCTGAAAATTGGTCTGGTTAGGAAGGGGGTTTAAGTGCCCAGTTGTCAAGTGGTTAATGTGACCTATAAAACTATACTCAATTGAAAAAAATAAATAAAAAACTAAAATAATGTGGTTGCATAAGTGTGCACACCTTCTTATAACTGGGGATGTAGCTGTGTTCAGAATTAAGCAATCACATTCAAACATGTTAAATAGGAGTCAGTACACACCTGCCATCATTTAAAGTGCCTCGGATTAACCCCAAATAAAGTTCAGCTGTTCTAGTGGGTCTTTCCTGACATTTTCTTAGTTGCATCCTACAGCAAAAGCCATGGTCCACAGAGAGCTTCCAAAGCATCAGAGGGATCTCATTGTTAAAAGGTATCAGTCAGGAGAAGGGTACAAAAGAATTTCCAAGGCATTAGATATACAATGGAACACAGTGAAGACAGTCATCATCAAGTGGAGAAAATATGGCACAACAGTGACATTACCAAGAACTGGACATCCCTCCAAAATTAATGAACAGAAGAGAAGAAAACTGGTCAGGGAGGCTGTGTTTTTGCAAAGAGTGAGCAAATATTGCCAAGTCAAAATGTGCCATGATGATAGACTCATACCCAAAAAGACTGAGGTGCTTCAACAAAGTATTAGTTTAAGGGTGTGCACACTTATGCAACCATATTATTTTAGTTTTTAATTTTTACTTCCCTCCACCTAAAAGATTTCAGTTTGTTGTTCAACTGAGTTGTACAGTTTATAGGTCACATTAACAGGTAGAAAAAGTTCTGAAATTATTTATCTTTGTCTCTTTTTTTTACATCACAGAAACCTGACATTTTAACAGGTGTGTGTAGACTTTTAATATCCACTGTATGTACAGTTTTACTAACACACGTCAAAGTCGCAAAACTGTGTTCAGGTGCTGGGATTTGTTTTACCCTCCATTATGAATGGGATAAGCATTGTAATCAGGGACGTGCAGTCAAGGGAGGCAGGTGAGGCAGAGCCATGAACAAAAAAAAAAAAATATACCAAAAAAACAAACAAAAAAACCCAAAAACAAATCGAGCTTTGAGTGTTGTAGCTCGTCGACCTGGGGTCACAGAGACCCCAAATAGCTGAAGTATTACCCCATAACTGGTCAAATTTGGGGCTCCTGCCACCTATAGTTCCAGAGATATGGGGCTCCTTGTACAGCCTGTCAGAAGCTACATACAGAGTGGCCAGTTTAAATACAAGCTTGCACACTCTGTTTGCAGCGGACTGAGAGGATGAGTTCACAGTGCCTCTCACTTCTTGTCAGAAGCACTGAGCTTAATGGACAGCTTGCTTGGACCAATGGTAAAGCACCATTAGAGCTCCAATAAAAATTCTGCAGTGGAGGCTCTCCTCTCACTGCAGTGTCATAGAAGGGGGCATGTGTCTAAAAGACAAATGCTCCCTTCCAGCCCAGCCCTCTTAACTACAAGGAAAAAGCATGGGTTTATGTGTATAAGGCTTACCCATAACCCCATGTTTTTCTCACACAGTTAAGAGGGAGAATGAGAATCTGCAGCTGCTAAAAAGGTACGGTTATAAAACATATAGCATAATAATGTATTATGCTATATGTTATAACATAATACTTTATTATTTATCTATTTACTGTGAAATTACTGGTTTGAAGGTATAACTTCAAATTGCAGTAATCTGTCTGTTAAGCCACCTGCTTGAGTACAGTTATTGAAAATATAGTAAATTACCTTAAAAACAATATATAAAATTATTTGTATATTACTCACTTACGGTAATGAACCCCTTGCCACTCAGGCCAATTCTGACACTTCTCTCCTACATGTAAAAATCATCATTTTGTTGCTAGAAAATTTCTCAGAACCCCCAAACATTATTTTATATATATATATATATATATATATATATATATATATATATATATATATATATATATATTTAGCAGACACCCTAGGAAATAAAATCGCGGTCGTTGCAACTTTTTATTTTACACGGTATTTGCGCAGCAATTTTTCAAATGCTTTTTTTTGGACAAAATGAGTATGAATATAATAAAAAAAACACAATAAAGTCAGCGCGATTTTTTTGTATAATGTGTAAGATGATGTTACACTGAGTAAATAGATTCCCAACATGTCACGCTTTAAAGAAGTCACGTGTTCAGTGACGCAACGCGTCAGAGAGGAGCCAGGTGTCGTCGCGGCAGAGCCTGGAAGTACCCTTATGTAGTCGGACTAAGGAATTTTAACTGTAAGTTACTATGTTTTTTTTAGGGATGCACCGCATGTTTTTTTTGGTGCCGAAACCGATACCGAAAATAAATCTTCCTTGATCCCGAAAACCGAAACCGATACCGAAAGTGACTGTTTTTAAAAATATTTTTATACAGGAGATGGTCAGCGACTGCAGAGATGGTACAGGAGATGGTCAGAGACTGAGGACATGGTACAGGAGTTGGTCAGAGACTGCAGACATACTACAGGAGATGGTCAGAGACTGGGGACATGGTACAGGAGATGATCAGAGACTGCAGAGATGGTACAGGAGATGATCAGAGACTGCAGAGAAGGTACAGGAGATGATCAGAGACTTCAGAGATGGTACAGGAGATGGTCAGAGACTGAGGACATGGTACAGGAGATGGTCAGAGACTGCAGACATGGTATAGGAGATGATCAGAGACTGCAGACATACTACAGGAGACGGTCAGGGACTGCAGACATACTACAGGAGACGGTCAGAGACTGCAGACATACTACAGGAGATGGTCAGAGACTGGGGACATGGTACAGGAGATGGTCAGAGACTGAGGACATGGTACAGAAGATGGTCAGAGACTGGGGACATGGTCAGAGAGTCAGACTGCGGACATGATACAAGAGATCAATGCAGCCTCACCAGTGCCCGTCAGATGCAGCCAGCCTGTGTCCCCGGTAGTGCAGCCAGTGTCCCAATTGCAGCCAGTGTCCCCAGTAGTGCAGCCAGTGTCCCCAGTAGTGCAGCCAGTGTCCCCAGTAGTGCAGCCAGTGTCCCCATTGCTGCCAGTGAAGGGAGAGAGCCGCCGCCTCCTGTTTGATTACAGCGCCGGGAACATAACAGCTTTCATTTCAATAGCTGTGTGTTCCCCGCTGTGCGCCGTCACATACAGCCCCTCCCCCTTGTCCGGGCACTTTGATAGATAGACAGATCACCCGTCCCATTAGACGGTTGATCTATCAAAGTGCCCGGACAAGGGGGAGGAGCTGTATGTGACGGCGCGCAGTGGGGAACACACAGCTATTAAAATGAAAGCTGTGATGTTCCCGGCGCTGTAATCAAACAGGCAGCTGCCCCCCTGATAGGCGGCACCAGGGGCCGGGGCAGAGCCCCGCCCCTGCCCAGGCCCCGCCCCGTTCAGTATCGGCAATAATTCTCTTTCAGCTTTTTTCCGGAAGGGCCATTTTCGGTCGATATGTTTCGGCGGCCGAAATTTCGGTGCATCCCTAGTTTTTTTAATAAATTTGTTTGGAAATACTGCACTATGGAGCCATGTCCTCACCTTACTGGATGAGCCTGAAGCCTTTTTCCAATACTGTTATTGCCATGGTTATCGTTGGAAGTCAATCAATTGCTGGGATCCTGCTTTTACTTCATACCGAGGCTTGATTTGACCCCTAGGGGTCTCCATTTGAGTTGAGAGGCTGGGGGAAACAAGTGGCGCACTACGGATGGTGATAGTAACTAAATGAAGTGGATACCGATCAAATATATTGCACATGCACTTTTTTCTTTCTTTCTATGAACTACCATATGGAGATTTGCTCCCTACTTAGTGGAGTCTGATTGCACTTTTTCATCATTTTTGGACTTTGCACTTTATGAGAATTATTTGCACTTTTGTCGGCACTTTATGAATTTTTATGTATGGTCATTATTCAACATTTTAGTGAGAATTGGTCACATTGGATTTGTTAACACATTGGCTGCAGCACATCCTTGGAAGTTGCTGACAGTCAGTGGGTTTCAATCATTTACTATTTTTCACTTTATTTTACCTAGTATTCCTAGTTAGCGCCACATACCTTTTATACATATTTTCTTTCTGTGTGGGAACAATTATACAGTGGGGATGGAAAGTATTCAGACCCCTTTAAATGTTTCACCCTTTGTTATATTGCAGCCATTTGCTAAAATCATTTAAGTTCATTTTTTTCCCTCATTAATGTACACATAGCACCCCATATTGACAGAAAAACACAGAGTTGTTGACATTTTTGCAGATTTATTAAAAAAGAAAAACTGAAATATCACATGGTCCTAAGTATTCAGACCCTTTGCTCAGTATTTAGTAGAAGCACACTTTTGATCTAATACAGCCATGAGTCTTTTTGGGAAAGATGCAACAAGTTTTTGACACCTGGATTTAGGGATCCTCTGCCATTCCTCTTTGCAGATCCTCTCCAGTTCTGTCAGGGTGGATAGTAAACGTTGGTGGACAGCCATTTTTAGGTCTCTCCAGAGATACTCAATTGGGTTTAAGTCAGGGCTCTGGCAGGGCCATTCGAGAACAGTCACGGAGTTGTTGTGAAGCCACTCCTTCATTATTTTAGCTGTGTGCTTAGGGTCATTGTCTTGTTGGAAGGTAAACCTTCGGCCCAGTCTGAGGTCCTGAGCACTCTGGAGAAGGTTTTCATCCAGTATATCCCTGTACTTGGCCGCATTCATCTTTCCCTCGATTGCAACCAGTCGTCCTGTCCTTGCAGCCGAAAAACACCCCCACAGCATGATGCTTCCACCACCATGCTTCACTGTTGGGACTGTATTGGACAGGTGATGAGCAGTGCCTGGTTCTCTCCACACTTAGAATTGAGGCCTAGAAGTTCAATCTTGGTCTCATCATACCAAAGAATCTTATTTCTCACCATCTTGGAGTCCTTCAGGTGTTTTTTTAGCAAACTCCATGCAGGCTTTTATGTATCTTGCACTGAGGAGAGGCTTCTGTCGAGCCACTCTGCCATAAAGCCCCCACTGGTGGAGGGCTGCACTGATGGATGACTTTCTACAACTTTCTCCCATCTCCCGACTGAATCTCTGGAGCTCAGCCACAGTGTCCTTTGGGTTCCTCTTTACCTCTCTCACAAAGGCTCTTCTCCCCCGATAGCTCAGTTTGGCCAGACGGCCAGATCTAGGAAGGGTTTTGGTCATCCCAAACATCTTCCATTTAAGGATTATGGAGGCCACTGTGCTCTTAGAAACCTTAAGTGCAGCAGAATTTTTTTTGTAACCTTGGCCAGATCTGTGCCTTGCCACAATTCTGTCTCTGAGCTCTTGAGGCAGTTCCTTTGACCTCATGATTCTCATTTGCTCTGACATGCACTGTGAGCTGTAAGGTCTTATATAGACAGGTGTGTGACTTTTCTAATCAGGTCCAATCAGTATAATCAAACACAGCTGAACTCAAATGAAGGTGTAGAACCATCTCAAGGATGATCAGAAGAAATGGACAGCACCTAAGTTAAATATATGAGTGTCACAGCAAAGGCTCTGAATACTTAGGACCATGTGATATTTCAGTTTTTCTTTTTTAATAAATCTGCAAAAATTTCAACAATTCTGTGTTTTTCTGTCAATATGGGGTGCTGTGTGTACATTAATGAGGAAAAAAATGAACTTAAATGATTTTAGCAAATGGCTGCAATATAACAAAGAGTGAAAAATTTAAGGGGGTCTGAATACTTTCCGTCCACACTGTATATGCTGGCGGCTTCTCACACCCTTTATTTATCCTTCTGAGTTTGGTTTTGCGCATTAGTTCCTTCCTTTTTATACGCTTTAAAATTGCGCACACTCGTGGAATGGCGCCAAACTTCAGTACTTAAAAATCTCCATAGGCATTGCTTTAAATTTTTACAGGTTACATGTTTAGAGTTAGAGGAGGTCTAGTGCTAGAATTATTGCTGTCACTAACGATTGCGTCGTATGTAACCTGTGTGTATCTGGCTCTGATACTAGCCAGTGCCTGACCAGCCACTGACCTCACCACACGTCCTTGATTGTAATTGTGTATAGTGTATGTAGATATTTATTTTCTCTCCTTCCTCATACATATAAGTGCAGAGAAATACATGAACATACCTCAAGTCATATAATAAATATGTGCTACAATACAAACATATTTGAAATGATTTAAGATTAATGCCTGTGAGGTTTCTACTTACTTCAACGTCTTCTGTAGTGTCGTTTCCATAGTTCCCATGTGTCTCTGAAGCTGAAAGTCTGGAGAATAGCGTGAGGTTGGTGGCTTCTTGACTTGTAGGTGCAGCAGTCACAAACCATTGTGAAATGGCCAGGAGCATCCTGTGTTTGACAAGCCAAAGTTAACTATTCATTCAAAGAAAAGCTACAGTATATATACACGGACCATCTTTCACTGTCATTATGTCACGACATGCTCCTCTAACACGGGGTGTCCCCTTCCTGTCTAGATACGGCTGTTGTGTATACACTTCCTCCTTTGCCTCACATGATCTACAACAGGGAAGGAAGTTACAATGGCATTCAAACAAGTCACATTTCAATCATACCCTCACACCCACATTTTCTGTTTTGCTGAATAGTGATGTGATTGACATGTCCTAAAATAAAACCTTTTTTTTTTTTTTTTTTTATTACACTTTAGTGGCTATTAGTGTTTATGATTTGCTTATTCACATTTCCAGTTTTTTTTTTTTAAACACCACAAATCACTCTGATAGAACTGCCTGGGTTGGTCAAGCAGGATTTTGAAGTCAAAACTGTAAAAGACTGAACAGCGTGATCTTAAATGCATGGTTATATCACTTTTTAGCAGTAAAGTCGGTATTCCAAACAGGTAGAAATTATTTTGAGTATTAGGAAAGTATAATGGAACATTTGATACCCTTCCCTCATAGCTCCCAACTGTCCCTGATTTTGGGGGACTGTCCCTGATTTGGAGCAATGTGCCTCTGTCCCTCTTCCCCCCTGATTTTGGTATGATCCATATAGTCAGGGCCGTCTTTAATATTGATTGGACCCTGGGCAAACATTTTCTTGGGGCAGGCGCCCCCCCCCCCCCTCCACAACATGGACTGGGGAGGTGAGGGGACCCATCAATAGACAGAAAACTCCTCGGGATCCTAGAACTCCTGGGATCAGTAAAACCCATGCTAACCTCTGCACCCCAAACCTCCCCCATCCTCTCCACTCCAATCCCCCACCCCTTTAACTCTACCTGCCTCCTCTGCTCATCTTTGCACCCACCTTACTTACTTCAATACACCCCCCTCCTTGCTCACCTGTGCACCCAAACTATAATTCCTTCTCTGCCTTCCTCTGCACATCCCACACTACCATCCCCACCCACACACCAATTAGCTTGCCTTTGCAGAACAGGTTGACGTTAGGCTGAATGACCACCGTTCCAGTCAGGACTTTCAAGTATGCCTCTTCATCTCCCTAGTGGGCAGCATTCAGTATATTACTACAAAAGAGAGAAGGGGATTATAGGGACTTTTAGGAAGCCTAAATCTGGTAAGATTATGTATTTCCATCCCTATGGGACTTTAAATGAAACCGTGGCCCGGTAGGGTCACAAGTTTCCATCCCTATTAGTCAAACAAGAGGGGGAGCGGAGGGGGTGGGACTTTGAATGAAGCACATGAAAGCGAAATGATGGTAATTATGTGGAAGAGAGGAATTTTATTGTTACAATATAAATGTACAAAGATTGTTGATACATGATAACAACATTAAAAGGATAATATACGTATCTTGAAACATGACCATTGATGTCAAGGTACAGGTAAAATACAGTACACGATAAATTGATAACAGGATACCAATTGAAAAGCGTGGTGATTCAAATGAAAAATTCCAAAGTTCCACAAACATGATAGGGTAAAATAATAAATATAAGGTAAAACCTGCAGGGCCTATGGCCTCACTAAGCCTGTAAAGGTGATGATTGTATAGAAACTTGAACCAGGTATAGAGTAGGTGAAGACACGGCATCATGTAGCTCTACGCGTTTCGTGGCTGAACGCCACTCGTCAGGAGCATGCACGTGGTAGTCTAAAAATTGGATATAAAGATAATCAATGATGGATAGAGGTAAAATGACATCACCAGCAGCATGTCAGTGCATACTTACTGGTTAAGGTCTGCCGGGTAATGGAATAATGTGGGCCGCCAAGGCATCCGGAATAACCTCCAACCGGGAGCCGCAGTGGACGGGCCAACGGAAACCCCTAACACAGGCCGTCAATGGGGAAGGCATGAAACCACGAGGAATCACTGTGAATGGGTGAAAATTAGTGGATAGAAGTGAGGGAATGACAAAACTGGAGGTGGGATGAAGATAAAAGGGGGGAGGAGAGAGAGAGGGCAGGAGGCTGTGCCGAGGTAAAGAAAGGAAATGGAATAAAACCGGTGGAGAGACTGCCAGAAAAGGAAATGTGGAACCAGATGGAAAAGAAATTGGGTGAGGGAGGAAACAACAAGCCAGCCATAGAAAGTGTGCACATGAAAAGGGATCGGTGTGGAAAGAAGCCCGCTGGGGACAGTGGTGGAGTGAGGACGAGGTGACTGGTGATGAAGGGTATGAATAGGTACATACCTGAAAGGAGTGGAAGACCCGTCGCTAAGAAGAGATGGGTGTGGAGTATAGTATCCACAGAGCCTCGAGTGTCAAAACCTTCCGGCAGGACGCCCATATAGGTGCCGTCAAGGCTCCACCCAACGCCGTCATGCTGCGTGGCATGGAATTGGGGGAGGGCAAGCACCGCTAATTGGAGCATTCCGGCCAGACGGTACTTGCATAGCTCCCCCATTGCTCACGAGTGTGGAATCAACCAGTAGGTGCGTGATGACGCCTGAGGCGTCACACGCACTGCATGGGAAGCATGACGCCGACGCGCATGACAGCGCGCCCGTCCCCCCCGGCATACAGGGAGCAAGGAGGGGGGCGGAAGCCTGTGATGCGCGTCACGGCCCCCGGAGGAGGAAAGCGGACGCCTGTAGCAGTCACATAAACCAAACCCGCATCAGCATGGGGATAAATAATAAGAAGATAATTGAAGTTGATGCTACATAAGATAACTGATAAGAATACTATGGATGACAATTAACAAAAGGTAAACTATATTAAAACACAGGAGGGGCTCAACATAGGATCATTGGTGGCAGGGGGAGTTTTAAAGGGTAATTGCAGTGAGGCTTAAACATGTGCTTCCATCCCTAAATATATTACTACAAAAGAGAGAAGGGGATTATAGGAAGCCTAAATCTGGTAAGATTATGTATTTCCATCCCTATGGGACTTTAAATGAAACCGTGGCCCGGTAGGGTCACAAGTTTCCATCCCTATTAGTCAAACAAGAGGGGGAGCGGAGGGGGTGGGACTTTGAATGAAGCACATGAAAGCGAAATGATGGTAATTATGTGGAAGAGAGGAATTTTTCCACATTTCCTTTTCTGGCAGTCTCTCCACCGGTTTTATTCCATTTCCTTTCTTCACCTCGGCACAGCCTCCTGCCCTCTCTCTCTCCTCCCCCCTTTTATCTTCATCCCACCTCCAGTTTTGTCATTCCCTCACTTCTATCCACTAATTTTCACCTATTCACAGTGATTCCTCGTTGTTTCATGCCTTCCCCATTGACGGCCTGTGTTAGGGGTTTCCGTTGGCCCGTCCACTGCGGCTCCCGGTTGGAGGTTATTCCGGATGCCTTGGCGGCCCACATTATTCCATTACCCGGCAGACCTTAACCAGTAAGTATGCACTGACATGCTGCTGGTGATGTCATTTTACCTCTATCCATCATTGATTATCTTTATATCCAATTTTTAGACTACCACGTGCATGCTCCTGACGAGTGGCGTTCAGCCACGAAACGCGTAGAGCTACATGATGCCGTGTCTTCACCTACTCTATACCTGGTTCAAGTTTCTATACAATCATCACCTTTACAGGCATAGTGAGGCCATAGGCCCTGCAGGTTTTACCTTATATTTATTATTTTACCCTATCATGTTTGTGGAACTTTGGAATTTTTCATTGAATCACCACGCTTTTCAATTGGTATCCTGTTATCAATTTATCGTGTACTGTATTTTACCTGTACCTTGACATCAATGGTCATGTTTCAAGATACGTATATTATCCTTTTAATGTTGTTATCATGTATCAACAATCTTTGTACATTTATATTGTAACAATAAAATTCCTCTCTTCCACATAATTACCATAATTTCGCTTTCATGTGCTTCATTCAAAGTCCCACCCCCTCCGCTTCCCCTCCAGCATTCAGTATAGGTGACGGTAGATATGACCTCAGGGGGCATGATATACATATGAATGCCTCCGGTCTGTGGCTATTTACATATCAATGCCGGTTATTTACCTGTAAACACAGGGTCAGCAGGTGAGTCATCTGTACACACTAGGGCAGAGCTGGGCAGCATTAGTAGCAGCACTTCACACAGATATCAGCACACAGCACGGGACTAAAACTTCAAGGAACAAGGGAATTTAAACCAGGATAGTTGGCAAGTATGAGGTAGCTGCTTTGGCCCCCACAATGACAGGGCCCAGGGCAGCTGCCCCTTTTGCCCTGCCTTAAAGACAGCCCTGCATATAGTTGTTTATAATATGCACTTTTTATCTTTCAAAACGTGTTTCCCAGTGCTAAACCTTTGCATCTAAATTCTAAATTGCTGCATTTGTAAATTTTAAAAGACAATATAAAGAAATAGTAGTGGTAAAAAAAGCCCTTGTGGATTTATTATTTTTAATGTTTTGGGGATTCATTCCCCTTTAAGGGGGTGTGGCAGGGGGCTTGTCCTATGCCAACATACATTTGCTAGTAGGTGTCCCTCATTCCCATTTCAAAATGTTGGGAGGTATGTTCCCTTTCCTTCTCCAGACTCTCACATTCACTGGGCCAGGGGGATGTTGGGAAGAGGCCCTTGTTTGTATCAACATGGAGACAAGTAACCTACCATAGGATAGCTACTAACTCCTTTCTGGCAAGCTAGGCCGCATGCTTGGGTATCTGGTATGAAGTTTGTGGAAGATTGGCTACACCAGCCACCACCCCCCTTATTTTTTTGTACAGGGTACCCCCTTAAAATTAAAACCAATATCAGACCCAAAGGTTCACCCTCAAAATGTGTTGAAAAATAAAAAGAGCATCTTTCAAGTCAACAGCTTAGAGTGAAATCTAAAAACGATGCAGCTGTAAAATGCCCTAACTTAATAACTCAAAGAAAAAAAAGCTGTTAAGAAAGTTATAGCATTTATGAAAGAAATGCTTCCCACAAAGAGAGAGAGTTAAAGGAACACAGTACAGGCTATAAGCCTAACCCAACTGTGAAAAGGCAAGAGAGTACCCCGATTCTGACTGGATGCGGTCAGATGGTTGAAATGCAGCAGCTCTCAGCATGCTACAGGGTATACTGAAAAACAAAGAAGAGAGGGCACACCAACCTTGCGCATTACCCAAGTGGTATCTTTAATAATGTATAAAAAGACATATACTCACAAATACATACATGATAAAAGCATTTCAAAGTCCATTGTAAAATCAAAAGCGACCAGGTCACCGAGACTATTCCCAGCACGTTTGGAGACCTTCAAGATGGCTGACACCTTTTAAGGGGAGATCCCCTCTTCCTCCTTTTGATTTCACCATGGACTTTGATCTGCTTTTATCATTTTCATGTTTGTGAGTATATCTCTTTTGGTACGTTTTTAACCATCTCAATACAGGGCATTTTCACCCCTATCCTGCCCAAGCCATTTTTCAGCTTTCAGCGCTGTCACACTTTGAATGACAATTGCGCGGTCATACAACACTGTACCCAAATACATTTCTTTTTGTGGTATTTGATCACCTCTGCGTTTTTTATGTTTTGCGCTATAAGCAAAAGAAGAGTGACAAGTTTGAAAAAAAACACAATATTTTTTACTTTTTGCTATAATAAATATGCCAATTTTTTTTTTTTTTTTTTATAAACAAATTTTTTCTCAGTTTAGGCCGATATGTATTCTTCTACATATTTTTGGTAAAAAAAATAAATAAAAAAACCGCAATAAGCGTATATTGATTGGTTTGCGCAAAAGTTATAGCGTCTACAAAATAGGGGATAGATTTATAGCATTTTTATTGTTTTTTTTTGTTTACTAGTAATGGTGGCGATCTGCGATTTTTATCGTGACTGTGATATTGTGGTGGACATATCGGACACTTTTGACACATTTTTGGGAACATTCACATTTATACAGCGATCCGTGCTATAAAAATGCATTGATTACTGTATAAATGTGACTGTCAGGGAAGGAGTTAACACTAGGGGGTGATCGAGGGGTTAATTATGTTCCTAGGGAGTGTTTCTAACTGAAGGGGGAGGGGACTCACAAGGGGAGGAGACCGATCGGTGTTGCTCTGTACTGAGAACACACCATCGGTCTCCTCTCCTCTGACAGAATGTGGATCTGTGTGTTTACATACATAGATCCACGGTCCTGCCGTGTTACCAGGCAATCGCGTGTGCCCGGCGGACATCGAGGCCACCGGGCACGCGCATCGAGTGCCCAGTGACACAGCGGGCGCATGCGATTGCCGCGGCCGGCGTGCGTGCCCCCTGGTGGGCCGGGAAGGCGAGGGCGTCATATGACGCCCTCCCAGAACGAGAGCCGCGCCGCCTGGCCGTCATATGACAGCCGGCGGGTGGAAAGCGGTTAAAGATACCACTTGGGTAATGCACAAGGTTGGTGTGCCCTCGCTTTGTTTTACAGTGTTCCCATTGGGTTAATTTCCAGACCCTCAGAGGGCAGCAAGACTTGTGCATTCGTTTGAACCACCAACATCATGTAACACTTCCAGCACCATTACACCACCCTTTAGCACAGGAGAATTATTGTACCGTCTATACCTCAGGGTATAGTGTCTGAAAGATTTCAGAATGGGTTGGTAAAAGCCCACCTCCAGTATGCGGATCACTCCTAAAAATTTAATTTCCTGCTTGTGTGAATGGCCCACATATTTTCCCAGATGACTATGCTAAAATGAAAAAGTACCCATTTTTGGTCACCTCATCCAATAGGCATTTATTCTTTGGTAACATATTCCCTATGGGTTAACTACTTCAAAAGGGATGTTGAGGGGGCGTGTCCTGACCATGGAGGAGTGAGGTTGTGTCTTGCCTCAGCTCCGCTCCACCGCCGCACTAATCAGCAAAAAACGGGGGGTAAATCGCCGCTACAGACTCCCCACATGTCACAGAGGCTCAGGCAACCTACACAGCCGGCAAGGACTGATAGTTCCAGACAGGGACAGCTGGATTTCTACTTCACGGGGACCCGAGGACAAGGCCGCGAACCATCCAAGATGGCGCCGCCCGGGAAGGCCCAGAAGGCGAGCAAATCCTCCCAGCCAGCTGCAGCCACAACACGGGCACTGAAGGGAACAAACTCCCCAGCATCTCCGGTTCCATCTCCAGGGTCGGTGAGTGATTCTGCCCCCTGTGCTTCCCCAGCTTCTCTAGGAGGCCGCTCTGAGATCTCTGATTATCTCAGTGATGAGGACATTCGGCGCCATATTATGTCCCTGCCTACCAAAGAGGACTTAGAGCGCTTCACAAACAGAGTGGAGAAAGCCTTCACTGAAGACATAGCCCAATTGAAAACTGACACCACTCACCTGGGTAACAGAATAGAATCTATTGAAGAAAAACTGGAGGAGGCTCTCCCCACTATTGCTCTACTGCAATCACAATGCCAAATGCAAAGCCAACAGATTGAAAGCTTGCTTTGCCAGCTGGATGACGCTGAAAATCGCAGCAGGAGAGCCAACATAAGGATCAGAGGCCTGCCTGAAGCCACAGCTTCAAGGGATATTATCCCCACACTGACAGACATCTTCAGGGATATACTAGGCCTACCTGCAACTACACCGATAGAAATTGACAGAGCACATAGAGCCCTGAGACCTCCATCCCAAGACATGGACAATCCTAGGGACATAATTTGCAAACTTCACAAGTATAATCTGAAAGACCGCATTATGCAAAAAATGCGTGGTAAACCATTCTATGATTTTGACGGCGCGCACTTATTTTTCTACCAAGATATCTCTAGACGCACCCTCATGCAACGCAGGGCCCTGCGTCCACTCCTGAATGCCGTTCAAGAGGTGGGTCTGCCGTACCGCTGGGGCTTCCCTTTCTTCTTACAAGTGACAAAAAATGGACGCCAAGCCACACTGCGCAATAAGGATGACCTACCGAACTTCCTTTCCACTCTTGACCTGGCTCCAGTGGACTTTCCAGATTGGAGAAGCACATTTAATGCTCCCGGGACTCAAACCCCATCTCAATGGTCAACAGTCTCCCGCAAGAACCGCAGAAGAGACAGACAGCACCAGAATCAAGACACTGAAATAGGACCCTCCACCACAAGAGATTAACACCGCAGTCCTCATGTGACACCTTGATAGATATGGATGGCTTATACAATTCATACGCAGCCCATAGGTGATACCCTGAGGACTATGGGTGAACTACTAAAAAGGTCCACACTCACACTCCGGGACTTTGCCCCCCTTTTTTCTTTTTCCCCAATTGGACATGCAAAGCAAGATACCCGCGAGCAAATCCTCAGATTATCTACGATCACTAGCTACAATCAATAAATGAGGGACACTCGCTGACAAAGCCCAAGAACCAGATGACCTCATGCGAAAACCACCTTCCTGACCTTATTGTCTCACCCATTTTTACTTAGGCCTCATACAATGCCAGGCTGCATACGCCCCCCTAGAATGACTCCCCCCTGTTTAATACTATGTTCTACTGATGCGGTGGACGGAGACGGCACCCCATGTCTCCCCCCGTGTTTAGGTTCATGTTTCCCCACGTAGGCCACCCCTTGTTGGGTATTGTCCCTAGTTGGGACATTAGTCTAAGGTCTGAGGCCTCCCCTGCTATTAGGGCAGACCTCACACCTCACAAGCAGAACCTCTGCTCATTATCACTGTTACTCATAAGTTGTACTGTTTTGTATGTTTTAACAATACTCTCTTTGTGCTTTTTTTTCCTCTACCTTTCTGACCTCTCCCACCCCCTCCCTACCCCACCCCTTTTTTCACAGGAGCGATGCTTCACTAGGGGCTCCGTGCCGGATGGGCTCGACCGCGCGACATGCGTCCAATCACCTGACCCATCATGTCTACATTAAAGGTAATATCCTATAACATAAGAGGCATATGCTCCCCTGGGAAGAGAAGCAAATTATGGTGGGAACTCAAAAAACTGAAGGCACAAATAGTTTTTCTACAAGAAACCCATTTTACCCATCTCTCCTTACCTAGACTTCCGACCCATTTATATAACCAATGGTTTCACAGCACTTCCCCAACCGCCAAATCTAAGGGAACTTCAATAGCGATCCACAAAACATGCCCCTTTCAACTTTCAAACAGCAAAATAGACCCATTAGGTCGATACGTTTTCCTGAAAGGCACCATAGCAGAACGTACATACACGTTCGCCTCGATATACGCCCCCAACTCAAATCAAATTTCCTTCATAGACAAGGCTCTTGAACTCCTGACAGAGTTTAAGGAGGGATTTGTAGTCCTTGGAGGAGACTTTAACGTCAGCCCAGACCCTTCCATTGACACCTCCAACTCTAGTCACACCCACTCTTACGCCTTTCTTAAACACTTCCGTAAGTCCTTTCAATCACACATGCTCGTTGATGGCTGGAGGGCCCTACACCCTGCGGAGAGGGACTTCAGCTATTATTCGGCAATACACAATGTCTATACCCGAATAGATCAAATATATGTTGATCGGCGGGCACTGGAGCTCCTACAGTCAGCATCCATCGGTAACATCACTATATCGGATCATGCACCGGTAGGTGTGACTCTTAAGCTACCATCCGGCTCTCGTGGGGCATGGACATGGAGATTAAATGAAAACTTGCTGGATGATGCGGCTGTGGGGGCTGGAGTGTCGGAAGCCATCACAAATTATTTTAGAGAGAATATCACTAATGATCTGAAAGAAAGCACAGTATGGGAAGGTCATAAGGCTGTAATAAGAGGAGAGTTAATATCTTTAGGGGCCAAACTCAAAAAGATGCTCCAAGCTGACTTCACAAGAGTACTGACTGCCCTTCAAGAAGCAGAACTAAAACATAAACAAAATGAGAGCCCTGAGGCATTACAGAGGTTGACTGAACTACGAAACTTGTTGTCACGTCTACTAGATAAACAGACTCGAAAACAAGCCAGACGCCTATCACACAAATATTATGAACATGGCAATAAATGTGGGCGCATGCTCGCTAGAGCTCTTCGTAAGAAACAAGCCCAGACTTGTGTCCACAGGTTGCGCTCCCCAAATGGAGATGTTTCAGTCCAATCCTCTGGAATTGCCGCAGGGTTCCAAGAATACTATACTCAACTTTACAATTTGACCACTGATCACCCTTTAGATGCTCAGGCAAATAGGATTACAGCCATACGAGACTACCTGGCTTCAGCCGGTGTTCCACCCCTAAACGAAAATCAATGTACTGAACTAGAACTAGAAAATATCACCAGAAGAGATAGAGTTAACAGTGAAATCCCTACCCAAAGGCAAAAGCCCAGGCCCAGACGGCTTTACAGGGACATATTATAAAATGTTCCTACATCTTTTAAGCCCCCACATGTGCAGATATTTCAATTCCATTGCAAATGGGAATCCTATCCCCACGGAGGCACTTCTAGCACACATAACAGTGCTACCCAAAGAGGGCAAAGACCCGATGCTACCCCAAAGCTACCGACCCATATCCCTCCTTAATGTTGACATTAAGATTATGGCGAAGGTATTAGCAAACAGACTTGGAAATCTTATACCTAACATAGTCCACCCAGATCAAACAGGGTTCATCAAAGGGAGAGAGGCAAGAGATAACTCAATTAGAGCCATCCAACTCATACATTGGGCGCGCACCCGCCCAAACTTAAAACCTTACGTAATTCTTTCTACTGACGCCGAGAAGGCTTTCGACCGGGTCGATTGGACATTTCTTAAAATGGTATTGGAGACACTAGGACTCAAACCACGCATGCTAGCCTCGATCCTAGCTCTTTATTCCACTCCTTGTGCACAAATTAAAGTGAACGGAGTACTATCCCCACAGTTCCCGATTCGGAATGGCACCAGACAGGGGTGCCCACTTTCCCCTCTCCTTTTCGCCCTAGTTCTTGAACAGTTGTTATGCACTGTCAGAGCGAACATAAATATAAAGGGCTTGAAGATTGGAACGACTGAACACAAACTGTCTGCCTACGCGGATGATGTTCTATTTCATCTATCGGAGCCCCTGATCTCGTTGCCAAATTTGATGAAGGAACTGAACGAATTCGGATCATTATCAAACTTTAAAATTAATTTCTCTAAATCAGAAATTTTACCTGTTCACTTGCCTCCCTCCCTGAAGAGTAACTTGCAAAATGCATTCCCCTTTGCTTGGGCCAAATCTTCAATTAAATATCTAGGAATACAACTGACAGACAGATATGATACCCTGTACACCACAAATTTCCCCCCACTTCTTAATATAATTAAAAAAGATCTCTCACAATGGACTAAGACTGCTTTCACATGGATAGGACGTGTCAACATAATCAAAATGAATATTTTACCCCGCATCCTTTTTTACTTACAAATGATCCCCATACCCATACCGAACAAGTTTTTTTCCCAGATTAATAGTATACTATCGGGTTTTGTATGGAACTCGCAGAAACCTAGAATAGCCTTGAGAGTGCTGAAACGATCCAAATTGGCGGGAGGGCTAGGAATTCCTGACATTTTGCAATACCATAGAGCTATAGTCCTTCAAAGAATCCTCAGTTGGCGCTTCCACACCCAGTCCAAGCTATGGGTCTCCTTGGAAAAATGGCTAGCGGGTAGGAATCTGGCTTATGCGCCATGGCTACCTAGAGAGTACAGGGGATTGTCGGAAGATACTTCCCCGCTGACACTCCATGCACTCTCCACTTGGGACAAATTAAACTCAAATTTAAATTTGTCTCCTCCCATGTCACCACTAGCTCCACTAGGGGGATTTCTCTGGTTCCCACCAGGAGAACGGATGGGCTTTTTCGGCCCTTGGTTGGATGATGGAAATGCCAGCTGTGGGAAACTAATGCATAAAGGCAAATTAATGGACTTTGAATCTTTACAAAAGAGACACGAAGGCTCCAGAATGAACTACTGGAGATACAGACAGCTCCACCACTTCTTTCAGACAAATGGGAATTCAATTAGAGACCTTTCCACTCTCACAAGCTTTGAAAAAATTTTCATAGAAGAAGACCCAATCCCCCACATGGTCTCCGAAATGTATCGCCTATTAAGTAATACTACTGACAATCTTAGGCCAACTTATATAAGGGCATGGGAAAGGGACTTAAAGATGGATCTTCCCCCAACTCAGCTAACACACCTCTACCATCTAACCCACTCGAGCTCCATAGAATCCAAATCTCAAGAAACTAATTATAAAATTTTATCGCGTTGGTACCGGGTCCCGGCTGACTTAGCTCGCATCTACCCCATGGCATTGGACCTGTGTTGGAGAGGGTGTGGACAAAAGGGTACACTCCTCCACATTTGGTGGGAGTGCCCATTGATACAGCCATACTGGAGTGAAATTAAAAACCTAATAAAAGAGATTTTAGATCTCGACATCCCTATGTCACCTGCACACTTCCTCCTACACATTCCACAAATGCCAATCAGTAAATACAGAAAATGTATATTGCCACATCTCCTAAACGCAGCCAGACGCCTCATCCCGATATACTGGAAACAAACCAAGACCCCATCAAAAACAGACTGGATAAAGAAAGTGAATGACATTAGGGAAGCTGAACACTGGGTAGCGACCTGTAAGGGGAAAGTAGAAAGATTTGAAATTATATGGACCCCCTGGAATGAATACATGACAGAACCTGACCATGAAAACTCCAGCTTAGACATAGCCCTACTAGAGTTAGCAGAACCTTCCCTAAGATCTCGCCTAAATGTCAACAATACCTCATAAAGAATAAGACCCACATTAAATGTTGAGAAGACGTGCGGTGGTCGGGGCCCGTTCGGCGCGGATTCCTGTGACTTCTTCAAACACAAGGTATGCTCCTCTCCTACCTTCCCCACTCTACCCACCTACCTATACCCTTCCCTTACCCCAACTCCTTATCCATACTTTCTCCCCCTTTTTCACCTATTTTCTATCACTAACTAGGATTTATAGAATATGCAATTTTTCTATACCCATGGACGGGATACTAACTGTGTAAACACTCTGCAACAGCGAGCAACAAAGCAATAGTGGCCAATCACGGGGGTGTGGGCCCGGCCCCTCTAGGCCCTGTTGGGACGGGGGGGCCGTATCTCGCACCCCAGAAGATAGAAGTTGGGGGGGTGCTCGCGCCGAGGTGGCGGCCCGGGGGAGGTTGTCGGAGGCAGAAGGCCCCCCTCTCCCCGGGCTGTCGTCGGGGTGGGCGCTCCATATACCCACTTGAACAACTTGCACCCTGGGTGGGGGAGGACCGTCACCGGATGGGGCTCGCGCCCCGGGGATGTAAGGAATCAATAAGATATCTAAAAGCCACAAAAATTGTGATTTAATATTACTTATGACAGGGTTAGTTGCAAAAGCTTGTATCGCTGTAAACCTTCCTTGGGCCACACTATTAAGGCTTACTCTATGCAATGTATCTGTTTTCACTGAAATGTTCTCAAAATAAAGATTATACAAAAGGGATGTTGACACTGCAACTTTCTTCATCAAACACTGAACATGCACCAGGTGTTTATATAGAACCAGACCCTCCTATTAAGGAATCAGTCTGGAAAGCATCTGGTGAAACAAACAGCTTTTTCTTCAGAACAGGAAAAGGAAGGACTGCTCGCAAATCCTTGCAATGTACATAGATAACCCAGGGAGGATGTCCCCCCCCCCCCTCATCAAAACATGGCATTACACTAAGACTCTCCTTGTTCAGCCCTACAGGATGGAGTTCCACTTTAAGCAGCTATGCTTATAAAACAGTGCAAAAAAACATGTGCTGCACAAAACCCATGGCAGCTATAGATCAACTTTCAGAATTGTTTGTGGTTTGAGGCTAGAGTGGACTTTAATGGTACCATAACACTTGGGATACACAAATAGATAAAATAACGTTTTGTTTTTTTAAAAATTAACATAGACATGTTAAAACATACAAAAGTTTTTTTTTTAAAACAGCTCTATGAATTCATACATATAAAGGTGCAGCTGGAAAGGGTAGTAATACCAGTTCACCCTGTAACAATCATATAGGCATGCTCGACATGTTTCGCAGGTGATTCACCGCTTCTTCAGGAGCTCAATTTGCATATATATGATGTTATTAACAGAGATAATGTACAGTGCCTTGCAAAAGTATTCACCCCCCTTGGCATTTTTCGTGTTTTGTTGCCTCACAACCTGGAAGCAACATGGATTGTTTGAGGATTTGCATCATTTAACCACCTAAGGACCGAGCCTCTTTTTGAGATGTTTTGTTTACAAATTACCTAGAACCCCCAAACATTACATATTTTTTTTCTAAACACCCTAGAGAACAAAATGGCGGTCGTTGCAATACTTTCTGTCACACCATATTTGCGCAGCGGTCTTACAAGCGCACTTTTAAAAAAAAAATACACTTTTTTGAATTAAAAAATAAGACAACAGTAAAGTTAGCCCAATATTTTTTATATTGCGAAAGATAATGTTACGCCGAATAAATTGATACCCAACATGTCATGCTTCAAAATTGCGCCCGCTCGTGGAATGGCGACAAACTTTTACCTTTAAAAATCTCCATAGGCGACTTTTAAAAAATTCTACAGGTTGCATGTTTTGAGTTAGAGGAGGTCTAGGGCTAGAATTATTGCTCTCGCTCTACCGATCGCGGCGATACCTCGCGTGTGTCGTTTGAACACCGTTTTCAAGTGACGTTTTGACGTCGCTTCCGCCCTGCAATGTTATGGAGACGGGTGGGGGCCATCTTCCCCTCACTCGTCTCCATACCCAGCAAGGGTGAAGATCTAATCGCCTTCGCCGCTGGTGGCGGTTCCGGTAAGCAGCAGAGGGCACCGGAGCGCGGCGCCCTCTCCCGCCGCCGATAAAAGCGATCTCACGGTGAATCCGCCGCAGAGACCACTCTGATCGGAAAGTGGACCGCCGGCCGAAGAAGAGGATACCAGGGTTATGGCAGCTAGCTACTGCCATAACGATATTCCTCTTCAAAGTTAGGACGTATATCGGCGTGCGGCGGTGGTTAATTTACAGAACATGCCCACAACTTTGAAGATGATTTTTTTTTTTTTATTGTGAAGCAAACAAATAGGACAAAATAACAGAAAAAGTCAATGTGCATAACTATTCACCCCCCTAAAATCAATATTTTGTAGAGCCACCTTTTGCGGCTATCACAGCCCCAAGTCGCTTTGGATAAGTCTTTATGAGCTTGCCACATCTTACCACTGGGATTTTTGCCCATTCCTCCTTGCAAAACTGCTCCAGCACCTTCAAGTTGGATGGTTTGCTCTTGTGAACAGTCTGACCACAGATTTTCTATTGGATTGATGTCTGGGCTTTGACTAGGCCATTCCAACACATTTACACGTTTCCCCTTAAACCACTCAAGTGTTGCTTTAGCAGTGTGTTTGGGGTCATTGTCCTTCTGGAAGGTGAACCTCCATCCTAACCTCAAATCACCACAGAGTGGTACAGGTTTTGCTTTAGGAATATCCCTGTATTTAGCACCATCTCTGTGCTGCCTCTCTGATTAATGCCCTCCTTGCCTGGTCCGTGAGTTTTGGTCTGCTAGCGTCTCGTGGCAGGTTGGCTGTTTTGCCATGTTCTTTCCACTTGGTTATGATAGATTTGATGGTGCTCCTAGGGATAATCAAAGATTTGGATATTTTTTATAACCTAACCCTGACTTGTACTGCTCAACAACATTGTCCCTTACTTGTTTGGAGAGTTCCTTGGTCTTCATGGCAGTGTTTGGTTAGTGGTGCCTCTTGCTTAGGTGTTGCAGCCTCTAGGGCCTTTCAAAAAGGTGTGTATATGTAATGACAGATCATGTGACACTTAGATTGCACACAGGTGGACATCATTTCACTAATTATGTGACTTCTGAAGGTAATTGGTTGCACCAGAGCTTTTTATGGGCTTCATAACAAAGGGGGTGAATACATACGCACATGGCAATTATCAGTTTTTTATTTCTGTAAAATAGTTTTATGTATATATTTTTCTAATTTTACTTCACCAACTTAGACTATTGTGTTCTGATCCATCACATATAATTCAGATTAACTAAAGGCTGTAATGTAACAAAATAGGTAAAAAGCCAAGGGGGGGTGAATACTTTTGTGAGGCACTGTAAAATACTACAAGAAAGAAAGGAAAATATATTAATCACAGTACAAACAGTATAACATTGCAAAGAATGATTAGAGAATAACACGGTAATGGCAGATATGGTGCCCCCCCAAGAATGCCGGAAACGTCCTTCGCAATTCAAATTTGCTAGGACGTAGGTACCCCTTCTTTGTTAACATTAACGGCTTCAGCCCCGGAAGATTTTGCTATAATAAATATCCCCGAAAATATATATAAAAAACAATTTTTTTTCCTCAGTTTAGGCCGATATGTATTCTTCTACATATTTTTGGTAAAAAAAAAATATATAATCGCAATAAGCGTATATTGATTGGTTTGCGCAAAAGTTATAGCGTCTACAAAATAAGGGATTTATAGCATTTTTATCATTTTTTTGTTTTGTTTACTAGTAAATGGCGGCGATCTGCGATTTTTATCATGACTGCGATATTGTGGCGGACATATCGGACACTTTTGGCACCATTCACATTTATACAGCGATCCGTGCTATAAAAATGCATTGATTACTGTATAAATGTCACTGGCAGGGAAGGGGTTAACACTAGGGGGTGATCAAGGGGTTTATTGTGTTCCCTAGTGTGTGTTCTAACTGAACGGGGAAGGGGACTGTTTAGGGGAGATGACAGATCGCTGTTCATACTTTGTATGAACAGTCGATCTGTCTCTTCTTCCCTCAGAGAACCGGAAACTGTCACACACAGATCCCGGTTCTCCGTGTGTCAGCAGCAATCGCAGGAGCCCGGTGGTGATCGTGACCGCCGGGCACTTGCATCGGCCCTGGTGGGAGAGTAGCGGGCGCGCGCCCCTAGTGGCCACAGGGCGAAGCGACGTAACAACGTCGTTTCGCCCAGCCGTGCCATTCTGCCACAGTAAAACTGCGGCGGCTGGTCGGCAAGTGGTTAAAAAAAATTTCTAGGCACCCAACTTAACTATAGATCAACTTTCATCACTTTAAGGCCTCATACACACTGAACGTTATAAAAACGCCAGTAGAGTTAGCTGTAGAATGAGTTTTGAAGCATGATTTTTTAGCTTTTTTTTGTGAAACTATACTCCCACAGAAGCCTATGGTTTAAAAATGTTGACAAACACAGAATAGTCGCATTTTTAAGCTTTTATTAGAGTTCGAGCATTTTTACAGCTGAAAAAACACCTCTTAGAACACACTAGTTCTGGGGGGTTTTTCTAGCCAGAAAACACCCCTGCCAAAAAACACTGATAACAGCCTGTGGGGTTTATTTACTATAGCTAAAGTGTGCAAAATCAGGCTCACTTCTGCATAGAAGCCAATCAGCTTCCAGGTTTTATTGCCAAAGCTTAATTGAAAAAGCTGAGGTTAGAAGCTGATTGGTTTCTATGCAGAAGTGAGCCTGATTTTGCACTCTCCAGCTTTAGTAAATAAGCTCCTATGTGTGCATGGACACATACTGTAGGAGAACATGCTGGGGAGTTTACTGGCTGCAGAAAAAAAAAATGTCTGAAGCTAAAAACAGCAGCTGTAAAAACATCCAGTGTGTGTATGAGGCCTAAGGGCTCATTCTCACTACAAAATCTGACATTTATCTTGCAGTGTTTTCAGCTCATAGACATGAGAAAATAGAATAATTACAACCAATGTATTTGAAAACCATGAAGTTTACAGGTCCTTAGATATGGTGGCTGCATTAGTTTTCTTTTTTTTTCTTTGTTGTCGTCTGGTGATCATGCCAGTAACACACTTCCTGTCCAGTGCCATCTTAAGAGCATTATAGGCCCCCGGTCAATACAGTGCGCTGGGGCCCTGTCTACACAATCACGCACCCCAGGACTTATGGAAGGTAATAAAACACAGTATCCCAAGACCGGTAGAAAGTAAAAAAAAAATAACTCCTGGGACATGCAGAAGGTAAAGGAGCTGGCAAAGGTAATAAAAAAACAAAACAAAAAAAAACCAAAAACAGTACTCTAGGACCTGTGAAATACAGTGCCTTGCGAAAGTATTCGGCCCCCTTGAACTTTTCAACCTTTTGCCACATTTCAGGCTTCAAACATAAAGATATAAAATTTTTATTTTTTGTGAAGAATCACCAACAAGTGGGACACAATTGTGAAGTGGAACGAAATCTTTTGGATTGTTGAAACTTTTTTAACTAATAAAAAAATGAAAAGTGGGGCGTGCAAAATTATTCGGCCCCCTTGCGTTAATACTTTGTAGAGCCACCTTTTGCTGCGATTACAGCTGCAAGTCGCTTGGGGTATGTCTCTATCAGTTTTGCACATCGAGAGACTGAAATTCTTGCCCATTCTTCCTTGCAAAACAGCTCAAGCTCAGTGAGGTTGGATGGAGAGCGTTTGTGAACAGCAGTTTTCAGCTCTTTCCTCAGATTCTCGATTGGATTCAGGTCTGGACTTTGACTTGGCCATTCTAACACCTGGATACGTTTATTTGTGAACCATTCCTTTGTAGATTTTGCTGTATGTTTGGGATCATTGTCTTGTTGGAAGATAAATCTCCGTCCCAGTTTCAGGTCTTTTGCAGACTGCAACAGGTTTTCATCCACAATGGTCCTGTATTTGGCTGCATCCATCTTCCCCTCAATTTTAACCATCTTCCCTGTCCCTGCTGAAGAAAAGCAAGCCCAAACCATGATGCTGCCACCACCATGTCTGACAGTGGGGATGGTGTGTTGAGTGTGATGAGCTGTGTTGCTTTTACGCCAAACATATCGTTTTGCATTGTGGCCAAAAAGTTCGATTTTGGTTTCATCGGACCAGAGCACCTTCTTCCACATGTTTGGTGTGTCTCCCAGGTGGCTTGTGGCAAACTTTAGACGAGACTTTTTATGGATATCTTTGAGAAATGGCTTTCTTCTTGCCACTCTTCCATAAAGGCCAGATTTGTGCAGTGTACGACTGATTGTCGTCCTATGAACAGACTCTCCCACCTCAGCTGTAGTTCTCTGCAGTTCATCCAGAGTGATCATGGGCCTCTTGGCTGCATCTCTGATCAGTCTTCTGCTTGTCTGAGCTGAAAGTTTAGAGGGACAGCCAGGTCTTGGTAGATTTGCAGTGGTCTGATACTCCTTCCATTTCAAAATGATCGCTTGCACAGTGCTCCTTGGGATGTTTAAAGCTTGGGAAATCTTTTTGTATCCAAATCCAGCTTTAAACTTCTCCACAACAGTATTACGGACCTGCCTGGTGTGTTCCTTGGTCTTCATGATGCTCTCTGCGCTTTCAACAGAACCCTGAGACTATCACAGAGCAGGTGCATTTATACAGAGACTTGATTACACACAGGTGGATTCTATTTATCACCATCAGTCATTTAGGACAACATTGGATCATTCAGAGATCCTCGCTGAACTTCTGGAGTGAGTTTGCTGCACTGAAAGTAAAGGGGCCAAATAATTTTGCACGCACCACTTTTCAGTTTTTTATTTGCTAAAAAAGTTTAAAATATCCAATAGATTTCGTTCCACTTCACAATTGTGTCCCACTTGTTGGTGATTCTTCACAAAAAATTAAAATTTTATATCTTTATGTTTGAAGCCTGAAATGTGGCAAAAGGTTGAAAAGTTCAAGGGGGCCGAATACTTTTGCAAGGCACTGTATAAAAAAGAAAACAGTGCCCCAGGACCAGAATAACCATACAAATTATAATCTGAGGACAATCTACTTTAGACGTTCTAAGGACTATAGATCTATATAGGGCATGTTTGATACAGATTGATTGGTTCGTTTACGTAGGCCCTCATAATTACATAGTTTTGATCAATCTAAAACTGTATAAAAACAGTACAGTCGGATTGCAAAAAATGTATGGAGCATCCTATCAAAGTAATAAACCAATAGTGGGGATTGGGATGGAGAAGGGAAGGAGGCTGCTGTGACCAGGAAGTTGTTTGCAGGAGAAAAGCGCACCAATATTCAAGGATCCTGGAGGCTGGATTACTGGACAGAAGAACAGAAATGTCAAGTATCAGGTTTTTTTTAGCAGTTTACCCACTCTTGCCACTGCCACACTATTTGCCCAGTAAAACAACTCCTTGATTTACCTACCGTTTCCTGTGGCAGAGGCAGGCAAAATATCCGAACGCGGCGGCGATGGGATTTGTAGCACGCAGTAGGCTGGCTGCGCAGCTCTCCTCAGAGTGACTGACTCCACCCCCCGGGAACAGGGAGCTTGAACACGCAGCCGCCGCGGCCTAAAACTCCCTCAAGCAACAGCAGCGGCCATCTCACGTGACGTCACCTGACAGACTGATAGTCAGTCAATAGTGAGTCGTGATTCAGCGGGCGTTAACTCGGACAGCCGCAGCGCCGGCCAGCGGCTATTCTTTTGGTTATACAACCAGACATGCTAGGCTGGGGGTCACTGGGCAGGTGGGGCCCCCCAGGCAAGTGGGGCCCCCGGGCAACTTCCCAGCGTGCCCATGCGAAAAGACGGCCCTGTTCCTGTCCAAAGGTGATGAAGCTCACTCACTGTACTGCATCTTTGGAGGAGCAGCATTGTCACTTTAGGAAAGAAACTGTTAGGATTTCAGAACATCTCCCCTTCACGGTGGGGGTTGTTCTTGTTGTTATAAGAAAGATAACTACTCTCTGTTTTCTGTACAATACAGATGTTTACTAAGGCTAGGTTCCCACTTATGCAAAACACTATTGCAATAGCACAGCTCCTTGCAATCTGCTGCAGGTGTCATTACAAAGTTACAGGTCATTTGCCTGCACCGCACCGGATCGCATGGTAGAAATGACTATAGGGTCCAGTTTTGTGCAGCTCCAAAAAAGGTGCATGCACTTCTTTGGTGCGATTTGAGCCCATTCAAAATGAATGGGCTCAAAATCGCACCGCACTGAATCGCATGTAAATTGCACAGGGATGTGGCGTGGTTCCTGTGCGATTCACATGCAGTGTACAGTGTGAACCAAGCCTAATCTTAATGAATGTCCAATCCTGTAGTAAGCAGGGCTTCCTGCAGCTAAGAATATGAAGTGTCAGATAACTTGGACCTGCCCCTTTGTGATCATGACTTCTGCAAAAATTCAAAGATTTTGTGTTTCCTCTGGGTAACCACCGTGCTGCTTTCCGTACCACAATAAAAGAACACTAAAGTATACAGGACCTGAAATCGCAGAAGTTGCTAAAAGTTCATCATGCATCTTTCCTAGATGTGCTGGCATAGTCTTTTCCACAAAACAGACCTTTGTGGTCAGACGTTCTTCACACATAAAGACTTCTGAGTGTCTTCAGATTCTTCATGATTTTGCACTTACATTGATTTCATACCAGTTTTCTATGGTTCTATGAAAGATATAATATTCTAGTAATAGACATGGAGGGAAAAAAAAAAGCCTTCCTGTGAAACAAATGGCATTGGTCATGGGGATTTTCTCCAGACCACTGCAGCAGAGAGATAGCTAAGGTCATTAAAGATTCAAGGTTCCAGATAGATTATGTACTACACAAATTATTCACAATCTATAATTGAAATTTCATCCATTACATACATTTTAAATGAAAACATAAAGCAAATAGAAAAAAAAATAGGCAAGGGAGGAGGTATTAGCCAGAAAGTTGCAGAAGCTAGCAGAAAACAAGTATAAGGGAGTGGTAACATAAACTCCTACAAGGACACACTCCGCGTAGAATTTGCATGAAACCCCTGTTTGCGCTTTTCTTTTCTTTCACGCAACAGAATCATATATTTTTTTTTTACTTTCTGCTATAATACATATCCAATAAAAAACAACAAATTGTCATAAATTTTGGTGAAAATTCCAATAACAACAAACTATGGTATAAATACTAGAATTCATTTTTTTTTTTTTTTTTATTACTAATAAAAAAAAATCAGCAACTTATAGTGGGACTAAGATGGTGCGGTGGGCAATCTGATACTAACTTATCCTGGGTGGGAACTGACTAACTGCTATTGATATCATCAGGGACACCAATACAGTGATAATACTATACACGGTCACTGTACTAATGACACTGGTTGGGAAAGGGCTAACATTTAGGTTGATCATAGGGTTAAGGGCCAGTTCACACCACATGCAGTCCAGTGCATTTTTTCTGCATCCAAAACGCATGGATAGTAGGTTTTAAATGGCATAGTTCACACCAGTATGGTCAGTTTCAGTTCCAGTTCCAAAAAAAAAAAGTAGAACATGCTGCATTTTTTCTGCACTGGACTGTACAGTACTGTAACACAGTAAAACGTATCAAAAATGCACATAATTGCACCAAAAATGCACATGTCCCCATTTAAAAGGTGTAGAAGAAAAAAGGAGGGGAAAAATGCACTGGAAAGCACCAAAAACATGCATGCAGAAATGCATCCGGACTGTTTCTATGGTGTGAACTGGCCCTAAGATAAAAAGTATGGGTGGGGGGGTGGCACTGGACTGCACCAAAAACGCATCAAAAATGCACTGGAACGCATGAAAAACATGCATGCAGAAAAGCATCTGGAACGCATTCGGACTACGTTTCTATGGTGTGAACTGGCCATAGAAATGCAATACGGATGCCTTCCAGATGCTTTTCTCTATGCAAGTTTTAGATGCATTTTTGACGCAGTCTAGTACATTCCCCCCCCCCCTTAACCTTAGATAAGGACGTGTGTTCTGGTGCATTTTACAGCGTTCCAGTCCAGTGCCGGAAAAATGCAGCATGTTCTACTTTTTTTTCCTGAGACGCACTGGAACTGCAAGCACTGGTGTGAAATATGCCATTGAAAACCATATAGCCTAATTCTCATGCGTTTTTGATGCAGAAAACACAGGCACTGGACTGCATGTGGTGTGAACTGGCCCTAACTGCTTTTTACTAAAAATCTCTGTTTCTTAGCCCTGCTTTGCAGGAATAGGAAACAGAGGAGAAATGTTTCCCCCTGTACAGTATTGTGTGTTGATTGTCAACACAGGGCTCTGAGCTGTGATTGGACACAGCTGATGAGCATGCCCCAGCCATGAATCATTGGCTGGGACCTGCTGACAGATTCCAGCTGTGTACAATCACAGCAGGTGTTGGTGGGAGGGGGGCATCTAAACCCGGAAACAGGCAGCAACGTAAAAGTACTTGCTTTACCTGCATGGGCCGCCCGTTTGCAGTACATTGCAGGCAGGTGATATGCAAGTAGTTAGGGACAGCAGTATAAAAAAAAAGGTATAAAGTGGTTGTAAACCTCTGACATGAAAAATGGACAAAGCATATACCACTATAGTGTGTACTTGCCTTGATCCAAAGCACCTAGTGTGGTTCCTATCTGATGTCTCTTCCTTCTATCTACATGAGTCACTTCTTACAAGTCATGCTGACAACACAGAATCGCAGGGGACAGCCCTGGCACTTTTAGATAAACATTTTATGGATTGCAATTATAATTTGGCAGGGTAGCAAAAAGACTGAGGGCATTTTTGGAAATGTGGAACCATAATGAACATAATATTAAATCTACATATCACATTCATAAGGAGAATATTACTTTTCCAGATGTGAACTTACACGTGAAAAAAAAAATTCTTCCAAGATAAACCACTTTTTCCCATTTTTTGCAGAATAAGTATTTTGTCTTTTTCATTTGTTTATTTGTTTGGTTTTGGATTTTTCCATAGTTCACATTTTTGTGCTATTTCTAGTTAGTTCAGTGGGTGGAGTGGTGTTGGTTATTGGTGTTCCTAAATTTCTTTCTTTAAAAAGAACAATGAAAACTCCGACACTCACACAAAAGGTCTGGTGTCATGGGGTAACTGAATCATCACAAAAAAGAAAACACAACAACCTCCAAAGTGACGACCACAATAACAAATATTTCTTTTTAAATACTATACGCGGAGGGACGTTTGTAAGAACTTCAAAAGGAACAATATTTGGTATTCATGGAGCTGTATATCTAATAAAATATTTTTAAAAATTAAGAAGGATAAATGTACTTTCACATTGAATGCGCCGGCCGTTAGCGCATTAAACGCCGCTTTTTGGCCACTATCGGGGCACTTTTAACCCAAAAAAAGGTTAAAAACTCCTGTTTTGCGGTGCTTTTAAAGCGCTGGCCATTCATTCCAATGGGCAGGGCATTTTGATAGCGCTAAATACATCGCTTCCATCCCACCCCAAAGGTGCTGCTTGCAGGAGTTATAGTAATGTCCCGCTAGCGCACCGCCCCAGTGTGAAAAGACACACTGGAATGAATGTGAGGCGGTTTTCAGGCACTTTGCAGAGGCTATTTCTAAAGCGCCTGAAAACCGCCCCGGTGTGAAAGGGGTCTTCATCTCGAAAACCACAATGGGTACCCATGTACAAAATTGGGGGCAAGCAAAATGCTAAAAATTATGCCACAAATTTTATATGTGCTTCATAATTCACCGATGGTCATCCCTTTGAAGCTATTCCACATCATTATTTCCATTTTTAGGTCCCTTTTTTGGCATTCCACAACTGCTAGATTGAGGCTGGAGCTGTTTCAGCGCCCACCCTCTAACCGTACTATTTAGCCTCCCGACTGCAGCACAACAGCAAGAGCCATACGCCCAGAAACCGCATCTTATTGACCCCACTACCAAGATCCTTAGACTCATTGTTGGGATGGAAGTCGCTGGTGGCCTGGAAGCATTGCACTTTGGTAAATCTAATAAATTGTACCCTACCTATAATCTGATGCAGAAAATCTGGAATAAGGTCAGGTCACTAGAGCAGGTTAAGGGGTTCACTAGGTTTAGCTCCATATGGGGTAATGATCACTACAGCGAGTTTGGGAAAACGCAATATGGTCTGAAATAATAACAATATGGGGTCACTTACGACAAATCTTTAATAATGGTGAATCACGCACTCTCTCTTCTCTCCAAACGCAGTTTCTGCTCCCCCCATCCATGCAATTTTATTATTTGCAACTTCAACATGGGATCAGGGCCCAACAAGGTGCAGATTTATGGGTACAGAGCCCCACTCCCATTTTCAAATTACATGTATGAGGTAACTTCCTATAAGGGGTTCATATCCTGAAGTTCTGCAATTTTACTTAATATGTTCCTTCCAGACTGTACTGGTAAAGTGATTTCCCAATGGGAACGAGATGTTGGGACCTTTAAAGAGGAGCAATGGGAGGAAGCTTTATTAGAAGTTACCCAGTGCTCTCTTAAAGCGGAAGTAAACCCATCCATAAAACAGTTTCCTTTCCGGCATGTACCGGAAATGTAACACTCCCATTGGTTGTGTTCTCAACCAAACTGTCAAACCATCCAATGGCTGGTGTCATAACTGATCACATGTGCAGTATTATGGCAGTTGTAGATTAAACAGAGGCAAAGATGGCAGCTTCCTTGGCTGAAAACGATAGGGTTTACTTACACTTTAATGTTGCTCAATGTCTATCTCAGCTATACTTGCTTCTTCGAGTCCACTTCACACCTGCTAGACTAGCTAGACTGGGTATGCGCTATGACCCTACTTGCACTCGTTGTATTGGGGATCATGGCGATCTGATACATCTTCTATGACGGTGTCCAAAATTGCATGTATAGTGGAAGGGGGGGTTGTAGATACTATTCACAGGGTCTTACAGGTTCAGATTTGAGAGGACCCTAAACAATGTTTGCTGGGTATAATAGATGTTAAAGACGCCTCTAAGCAAGCAATAGCCAGAGCTCTTTTTCAGGCTCGAAAATTTATTCTGGAGACACTGGAAATCTACAGATCCCCCCACAGTGAAGGAATGGATTGCTCAAATGGTTAACACCATGAGATTAGAAAAATACATTTACCAGCATAGGGGTAGTTCTAGGAAATTTGGCAAACTTTGGACACTCTGGTTGAGTGTGCCAGGCTTAGCCCCGGTAGATCTCTGTCTGGACAGAATATTATTATAATAGAGGTACTATAGATTAAAAACAAGCACTAAGGGTTTCTTTTTGAGGAGTAAGGAGGAAATGTTGTTTCTAAATATGCCTGACTGAGCGTTTGAGGTCGGACATTGTGCTTTGTATTGAGGTTTTGTGTCTGAGCTGTGATGCTTCCTTTTGTATGGATTATTGTTCTAATGGAAAAAAGTACACACCGATTCTGTATTGCTCTGGAATCTGTAATGTTTATTGCACATTTAGGGAACCCTAATTTGCCCCATTTTCGAACGATCCCTGATCCCCAGTTATGGGCGGGTTTTGGTATTAAAACACTAAGAGATATTATGCCCACTGGTGCATTGATGTCCTTTGCCCATATGTCTAGGACATATGGGCTCCCGGGATGGATGTATTTCCGCTATGCCCAGCTACGCCACGCGGTCAGGGCGCAGTTCCCTGTCCCCCCACTCCTCCAACTGGATCCATTGGAAGATCTATTATCCAGTAGTGACTTAGAAAAACCTCTCTCTGCTTTATACAATACCCTGCTACCTAAGGACTCTCCCAAGATGGATAGGTTGTGGAATGCATGGAAATTAAATATCCCCACCTTGGATAGAGAGGACTGGGAGGCCTGCCTGGAACATGGTCCCAAAATGGTTGATCTCAGCTGGAGATAAACTGACGCATAGAACCTATCCAGGATGTATCCTGATAGGGATCCACACTGCCCTAGATGCCGGATGCAGACTGGTACCTACCTACATATGTTTTGGGACTGCCCCGCATTGTCGAAGTTCTGGTTGGGGATATTTGATCATTTAAATATCCGGATGGACCTGTCTGTCCCCAGAACACCTAAGTTGGCTCTATTGGGCATACATAAGGATGAACACAGATCTCACCATAGTAAAATTTTAATCTCACTTCTCCTCTATTATGCCAAAAAAAGAAATCCTCTGTAAGTGGTCTTCTGCCAGCCCCCCCGTCCTCTCATCTTGGGAAAATAGAATTAATGCCGCCTTGCCTCTGTACAAGTTGACATACCTTAGTCGGGGATGCCCCTGGAAATCTGACAAAGTCTGACTCCCTTGGATTACTTAGTAGAAAAGTTGTAAAAATCTCATACTGGTTGATATGTCAAAAGACCACTGAGTTATAGCGGGATTGATTGTTTTTTTTCCTCCCCGCCTCCTACGTGGCTTCTCCTTCCCCCTGAATCTTCTTGCCCCATTTCCCACTTCCCTCCCTATCCCCCCCCCCCCTCATTCTCCTACTCCTCACCCTGACTGGTATGATCCATATATGTGACTTTCCCTTACTGCATTAAGTGTATTCTGTTTACTTAAATTGGATATTATGCGATGGACATTATGTGAGGAATGATATTGCTTGAAGATATATATGTGATCTGTATGAAATTGTAAGTACTGCATACTTTGTCTGCTTTGTACTGTGAGTTATTCTTTCAATAAAGCACTCCTGATTGTTAAAAAAAAAAAAAGTAAGCGCTGCCCTTTACGCAAAAAATTGTGAACAATCTGCAATTAAATTAACTGATTAATCCACTTATAAAATACATAGCAGATGTAAGCAGCACGGTGATTGGCAACAGATCATCTCTTAACATGGACTTTTTATATTCACATCTGCTATGTATTTTATACGTGGTTTATTCAATTCATTTAATTGCAGATTGTTCACAATTTTTTTGCGTATAGGGCAGTGCCTACTTTTTTAATTGACTAAAATTGTAAAAGTGCTAAGAACACAAAATGTATTCTTTGGTTGAATGCTCTAGCTAGTAAGTGAACTGGACATCAAATATTATTTTGACTGTGCCTTTATGGTGGAAATAAAAGCTACATATAAAATATGCTTAAACCCACTGATTCCTCTAAAAAAAAAAAAAAAAAAGGATCTGTGTAAATCTCTTACTTCAATTTGCTCCGGTCAAGTCATGCAGAAGCTCCGGCTCCCGTATGTCATGGAGTGGCTGCTGCGGGGGAGAGAAGGGAGCGGGCAATGGAAGTCGGTGGGGAACGTCACATTTCCCGAATTTTAGCTTCGTTGTCAAGCGCTACATGACACAGGGGAAGCCTGAACTTCTGCATCACGTGGCTGGAGCAGTTCACATTGAAATAATCCGTTGTTTCAATTTTAATGGGGAGTAAACATACAATAAATCACTGAACTTTGCAATGCTTAATTATTTTTTGTGCTTTAAGTGTCTGAAAGTGGTCAACAGAGGGGTATTGTTCCATCAAGGACCTGCAAAAATGACATTTGAAATACAAAATCCACTCAGGCTTGAGTGTTCAAGTGAGTGTACACCATCCACATTCCATTCGTAGCTGAGGAGGAATACAGAGGAAAGCAGTGCTGACTCAAGCGTTACATTACTAGCCGTATACTGAACCTTCACTGGGCTCTGCTACAGATCTGTTATCTAAGGTAGGTACTAAACATAGCTAAACAAATAATACACCTTCTGAATATCAATTAGAAACTTTCTTTTATGTAAGGAAATCAACAGCCATGTATGCAATCCTGAAGGAAGCTGCACAGCATAGGGATTTTTTTTTAAAACTATACACGGAAATTATTTTAGCATGAACTACAAGTGTTTATCTGTATCATTTAAAGAGGATAATAATGTAGCAATAGCAGTGTTCGCACAAAAAAAAATCTTCTATCTCAAATTGGAATTCCAAACTATTCCTAACTATGCTTAAACCTGCTCCCACCTATTCTGTGGAAGGAAGATGCCTATACTTACCTATTCTGGAGGGCTCCAGTCCGGTCTTCAGTGTAGAGGAGAGACTGCTGTCAACATCTGGAGTGCCTGGACAATGACATCACCCATAGGCTTAATATGGGGCATTCGTTGTTGGTTGTCTCTCCTCTACACTGAAGACGCCCCTGGGAGCTGATCATATGACCAGAGCAGAGCACCCTCAGAATAGGTACAGTGGCTATAAAAAGTCTACACACCCCTGTTAAAATGTCAGGTTTCTGTGATGTAAAAAATGAGACAAAGATAAATAATTTCAGAACTTTTTCCACCTTTAATGTGACCTATAAACTGTACAACTCAGTTGGAACTACAAACTGATATCTTTTAGGTGGAGGGAAGTAAAAATAAAAAAACTTAAATAATAATAATACGGTTGCATAAGTGTGCACACCCTTAAACTAATACTTTGTTGAAGCACCTTTTGATTTTATTACAGCACTCAGTCTTTTTGGGTATGAGTCTATCAGCATGGCACATCTTGACTTGGCAATATTTGCCTACTCTTCTTTGCAAAAACACTCCAAATCTGTCAGATTGTGAGGGCATTCCTTTGTTGATTTGGATGTATGCTTTGGGTCATTGTCATGCTAAAAGGTGACGTTCCTCTTCATGTTCAGCTTTCTAGCAGAAGCCTGAAGGTTTTGTGCCAATATTTACTGGTATTTGGAACGGTTCATAATTTCCTCTATCTTGACTAAGGCCCCTGTTCCAGCTGAAGAAAAAACAGCCCTAAACCATGATGCTGCCACCACCATGCTTCACGGTGGGTATGGTGTTCTTTTGGTGATGTGCAGTGTTGTTTTTGCACCAAACATATCTTTTGGAATTATGGCCAAAAAAGTTTAACCTTGGTTTCATCAGGCCATAACACATTTTCCCACATTCTTTTGGGAGACTTCAGATGTGTTTTTGCAAAATTTAGATGGGCTTGGATGTTTTTCTTTGTAATAAAAAAAATCTGTCTTGCCACTCTACCCCACAGCCCAGACATATGAAGAATACGGAAGATTGTTGTCACATGTACCACACAGCCAGGTACTTGCCAGATATTCCTCCAGCTTCTTTAATGTTGTTGTAGGCCTCTTGACAGCCTCCCTGACCCGTTTTTTTCTCGTCTTTTCATCAATTTTGAGGGGATGTCCAGTTCTTGGCAATGTCACTGTGTTTGTGTCATATTTTCTCCACTTGATGATGACTGTCTTCACTTTTTCATGGTATATCTAATGCGTTGGAAATTCTTTTGTACCTTTCTCCTGACTGATACTATTTAACAATGAGATCCCTGTGATGCTTTGGAAGCTCTCTGCAGACCATGACTTTTGCTGTAGGATGCGACTAGGAAAATGTCAGGAAAGACCTACTAGAATAGCTGAACTGTATTTGTGGTTAATCAGAGGCACTTTAAATGATGGCAGGTGTGTACTGACTCCTATTTAACATGAGTTTGAATGTGATTGCTTAATTCTGAACACAGCTACATCCCCAGATATAAGGAGGTGCGCATACCTTTGCAACCACATTATTTTAGTTTTTTATTTTTACCCCGCCCCCTCTTAAAAGATTTCAGTTTGTTTTTCAATTGAGTTGTACAGTTTATAGGTCACATTAAAAGGTGGAAAAAGTTCTGAAATTATTTATCTTTGTCTCAGTTTTTTACATCACGGAAACCTGACATTTTAACAGGGGTGTGTAGACTTTTATATCCACTGTAAGTATAGGCATCTTCCTTTCACATCCACTGTAAGTTTAGGCATCTTCCTTGCACAGCGCAGTTAGAATAGGATTTTGAAGAGGGTAGGAGTAGGTTTAAGATTAGTTAGGAACAGCCTAGACTTCCACTTTAAGTTCAAAACTGTAAGTTCAGAGGATTTGATACAGTTTAAACATGCTTATTTTTATATAGGATGTGATAATTTGTTATGATCACTAACTTTAGGACTGACATTAACACCTTCCCGCCCAGCCTATAGTAAAATGACGGCCAGGGGTTTCACTGTTCTGACTGGGCGTCATATGACATCCTTCAGGACAAGCCGCTTGTGCCTGCCAGTGCCCACCTGTGATGCCTGTCAGTTCCCATAAAGGTCCATCAGTCCCCGTCAGTGCAGCCCATCAGTGAAGGAGAAAAATTACTTAGTTACAAAATTTTGTAACCGAAACAAAGAAAAAAAAAAAAAATCAGTGGTGATTAAATACCACCAAAAGAAAGCTCAATCTGTCTAAAAAAATGATAAAAAATTTAGTTTGGGTACTGCATTGCATGACCACGTCGTTAAAAATATTACATTTATAAAACTATGCAATATATTTAGGAGGCAGTGAATGTGACATTCAGCACACATACACAGGTGTACACCCTGTAACTAAAAACACATTAACCACGAAGATTCACCAGCAGTGAATATTAGGTGAGTGTCACTTTTACTGCTTTACAAAGATTATTATACAGGATTTATATAGCGCCAACAGTTTGCGCAGCGCTTTACAACATCGGGGAAGACAGTACAGTTACAATACAAATCAATACAGGAGGGATCAGAGGACCCTGCCCGTTAGAGTTTGCAATCTAGAAGGGAGGGTCAAGTGGAACAAAAGGTAATAAGATTCTCCTATATTTCTAAAGCAGTGAAAGTGAAATTCATCAAACTTTCACTGCAGGTGAACAATGCTGATGCATGCACTTTAGGGCTCATGCACACTGCAGCAAAAAAAAAAAGCTGCTTTTACAGGCATTTGAGCTTTTTTTCACCTTGAAGAAGCTTGTACTTTTTTTATTGAGCTTCTTTGAGCATAAGTGTATTTTTCACAAACCCTCCCCTTGGCTCATTTTTCCAATTTTTTCTTTTTGTGTGTTTGAGCTTCTTAAAGATTTTTCATGCTCTTTTACGTGTTTTTGTGCACTTAGGCGTCTTTTCTGCTCAAAAGCTTCTCTCAAAAATGTAAGTTTGGTGGGTGGTTTTTCTCTGCCTGTAAGCTCCCAAAAAAGCCATAGTGTGCATAGCTACATGGAGGGGAGTTTCCAGGCAGAAAAAAATAATGCCGCTTACACACGGTCGGACTTTTCGTCTACAAAAGTCCGACGGACGCCAACGGACTAAAGCTGGCTGACAATCCGATCGTGTGTGGGCTTCCCCGGACTTTCAGCGGACTTTCACAGCCTCAAATCTGACGGACTTTAGATTTGAAACATGCTTCAAATCTTTACGTCGTAACTACGCTGGACCCAGAAATCCGCTCGTCTGTGTGCTAGTCCGACGGACAAAAACCCACGCTAGGGCAGCTATTGGCTCCTGGCTATCAACTTCCTTATTTTAGTCCGTGTACGTCATCATGTACAAATCCGTCGGACTTTTGTGTGATCGTATGTAGGCAAGTCCGTTCGTAAGAAAGTCTGCCGCAAGTCCGCCGCAAGTCTGTCGGACAGGCTGTCGGACTTTTGTAGCCCAAAAAGTCCGACCGTGTGTACGCGGCATTGGAGCTCAAAAAGGCTCAAAAGTCTGTAGGAGCAGCTTCTTTGAGCTGCAGTGTGCATAAGACCTAACTGTGATCCATTCACCTGCAGTTAAACACTTTATGACCAGGTGTTTTCTGACAGGTTTTGTTTACAAGAAAAAAAGCTTTATTTTTTGCTGGAAGATTACTTAGAACCAAACATTATTTATAGATTTAATTAAAAAAAAAATTTTTTAGCAGAGACCCTATAGAATAAAATGGCTGCCTTTTTTTTCCTTGTTTTTTTTTTTAGGTCCACGGTGTTTGTGCAGCGGTTTTTCAAACACAATGGTTTTGAACAAAAAACACTTTAATGAAATTTAATGCAAAACACAATATATAACCCAATTTTTTTTGTGGAATATAAAAGATGATGTTACGCCAAGTAAATCGATACCCAGCTTGCCACGCTTTAAAATTGCGCACGCTCGTGGAATGGCGACAAACTATGATACTTAAAAATCTCCATAGGTGACACTTTAAACCTCTTTACAGGTTACGAGTTTAGAGTTACAGAGGAGGTCTGGTGCATTAGTCTCTGCATGCACACACGGGGGTGCTTTACTTTTTTTTTTTTTTTACACTGTACCAACTTTATTTTTTGATTACTTTTATTGCCATCACAAGACATGTATCCCTTGCAATAACAATAAAGCATGACAGGTGCTCTTTATAGGGACTTCTGGGGTCTCTTCTCCTCTACCCTTGAAAGCATCAGATCAAAAAAACAAAAAATTATTGATCTGATGCTTTAAAAAAAAAAAAAAAAAAAAAAAGAGATTGCTTACATCTGCCCTAAACTGGAAGGGATTTCATAAAGTTGCCACCTAGATCATAGTGGTGAAGAGAGATGATCTGGTCTCTTTTCGGCTCTGTGGCCAGCCGCTTAAACCGCCAAATCATTTTCCGGGCTCGCTGGTGAGGGCGGTAAGCCTGAGAAACACCGCTTGGGGGGGGGGGGGATGTGGTTGTGGTGGCACAACCCCTCTCACTGTTTCTAAAAGCAAGCCAGCGGCTAATCAGCTGCTTGGATCGCTTTCATCAGAGAGCATTGTCGGCTGCAAAAAAACAAAACCGAGATTATGGCCTCAAAACTGCAAAATATATACACGTATAAAACAGCTTGAGTGTTATTGCTTAAAATGTAGTAATGAGGGGGGAGGAATTTTTACAGTTTCCACTTCACTAAAAACAGAATAAAATTGAAAATAAAACCAGGATTCACTATAAACTTTACTTTTCTGGAGAAAGGTGAAGGGCCATCAAGTGAAAAAAACTGCTAGCTGCATATGAAAAAACTGCTGATACTGTTTAAGTGAAAATTATGCGATAGTGGAGGTAATCAGTATGAATGTTATCAGAAATTGAGTTATTGATTGTATGAGCAGATACTTGTGACTTCATAAGAGCCCTACTGAAGGTTATTTTTAGTCTTTCCTTACCCTGAAAATGCTATTGGCCAAGGCGATCAGTTCCTTGCAGCTAAACAGTAAACTGAAATAATTCCAGGTAAGAAGTTCTGTCCAAGCTGAAATTGTTTTTTTATGCCCATTACAGTGTATAAAAAAAAAAAAAAGTCAGATTTGGAAGTTCTTAACCATCTGACCCCTGAGCCATTTCTGAAACTTCTCTCATACATGTAAAAATCTGTATTTTTTCTAGAAAATACTTAGAACCCCCAAAAATACATACCTACACAGGCAGTCCAACTCCTTCAGGATGGCACATCAATATGTGCCATTGCCAGAAGGTTTTGCGGTGTGTCCTAGCACAGGTCTCAAGAGCATGGAGGAGATTCCAGGAGACAGGCAGTTACTCTAGGAGAGCTGGACAGGGCCATAGAAGGTCCTTAACCCATCAACAGGACGGGTATCTGCTCCTTTGTGCAAGGAGGAACAGGATGAGCACTGCCAGAGCCCTACAAAAATGACCTCCAGCAAGCCACTGGTGTGAATGTCTGACAAAACAATCATGAGCGTGGCCCGAGGCCCCGACGTCCTCTAGTGGGCCCTGTGCTCACTGCCCGGCACCGTGGAGTTCGATTGGCATTTGCCATTGAACACCAGAATTGGCAGGTCTGCCACTGTGCCCTGTGCTTTTCACAGATGAGAGCAGGTTCACCCTGACCACATGTGACAGATGTCAAAGGGTCTGGAGAAGCCGTGGAGAATGTTATGCTGCCTGTAACATTGTTCAGCATAATGGGTTTAGTGGTGGGTCAGTGATGGTCTAGGGAGGCATAACCATGGAGGGATACACAGACCTCTATAGGCTAGACAATGGCACTCTGACTGCCATTAGGTATTGGGATGAAATCCTTGGACCCATTGTCAGACCCTACTTTGGTGCAGTGGGTCCTGGGTTCCTCCTGGTGCATGACAATGCCTGGCCTCATGTGGTGAAAGCATGCAGCCAGTTCCTGGAGGATGAAGGAATTGATACCATTGAATGGCCCCCACGCTCACCTGACCTAAATCCAATAGAACACCTGGGACATTATGTTTCGCTCCATCTGACACCACCAGTTTTTTTATTTTATTTACATATATTTTTTTTTTACACTGTACCGTTATTTATTTATTTTGATTAACTTTATTGCTATCACAAGGGATGAACAACAGACAGAGAAAGAGGCAGCAGTGGGAGTGGGGGGGGGCCCTTTCCGCCACCTGTAAAAGTGACCGAGCAGCTGTATATCCACTTGGATAACTTTGATAACTGTGCAGAATCGCCAGCTGAACAAAAAACGGTATAACCACCTTAATATGTGGTTGCATACAGTATAAGTACGGTGGTATTAAGGTGGTTAAGACAGCATAAAAAAAAAAAAAAAAAGCTACGACCAAAGGCTTCCGTATGATAGTCTAAACAAGTCCTAAGTCCAGTTACTATGTGATACAAGCCTCATATACAGTGAGGGAAAACAGTATTTGATCCCCTGCTGATTTTACACGTTTGCCCACTGACAAAGAAATGAACAGTCTATAATTTTAATGGTAGGTTTATTTTAACAGTGAGAGAATAACAACAAAAATCCAGAAAAACGCATTTCAAAAGTTATAAATTGATTTGCATTTTAACCACTTCCGGACCAGCCGCCACAGTTTTATTGTGACAGGTTGGTTCGGCAAATCGACGTTAGGTTTTTTTTTTAAATAACAAACATGTTATATTTACCTCCTCTGGGCAAAGGTTTTTCACAAAGCGGCCCCAATCCTTCTTTTCTGGGGTCCCCCGGTGGCGCTCCTGGCTGCTCTTATGCATCGAGTGCCCCCACAGAGAGCCGCTTTCCATGGGGGCACTCGTGCGGGCGCTCTCCCGAGTCCTGCTGCTGCGTCCATTGACACAGACAGCAGGACTCGGCCTCGCCCCCAGCTCCCGTGTCACTGGAGTTGATTGACAGCAGTGGGAGCCAATGGCTCCCGCTGCTATCAATCTATCCAATGAAGACCCGAGACAGCTGCTGGGCTCGTTCTCGCCGCTGGAAAGATTGGGTTCGGGTAAGTAAAAGGGAGGCTCTGTGGGGCAGCTGCACCACAAAAGGTTTTTCACCTTAATGCATTGCATGCATTAAGATGAAAAACCTTGAGACTTTACAACTCCTTTAAGGTAAAGTGGACCTTCACTCCTCAAAAGGGACTAAGTCTGTGCTTCTGCCCCGCTCTCCACAATATAGAAGCTAGGTTTTTTTTCCTTTTTTTTTCTAAATCCGTCGCTACTATTCTGACCCAGTCGGGAAGAATGTGCCCTTGCTCCTGCATCCTCACATATCTCAGGTTACTGCAGGAGCAAAAACACAGAGCGGCTGGAAGGTGAAGCTGGAGGTGCATTACTGGGGGGCTGGCTGCCTAAACCTGGAAAAGATGGGCAGCTCCCAATGACTGAAGAGGCAAAGATGCCAATACGAGACCTGGGCTGTCGCAGCAGAACAGCATATTGCCACGGGACAATGTTGGGCAGGCAAGTATATATTTTGAAGAGAACCCAGCATAACAGGTATGAAGCGTTGAAGTTTCTCCAAGTAGTTGCGAACATACAATGTTGTAGACACTTTCTAATACAGTTATAATTGTTATATATGCAGGTACCATGTCTGCTTTTGTTTTAGTTTCAGTAAAGATCTTTCTTACATTTTTTACAAGAATAAACAGTTCTGTCATGTGACAATTCATCTTTTCTTCCTGAGTGAGGGGCAAGGTTATAGGACACTGTGAAGACACACACTGTGCCTGTATTCCATAGTCTGCTCAGCATGAGGCAAGATGCAGGGGGTGTGTTTAAGGGGCAGGCTGTGATTGGGAGGGGGGTGTGTGCCAGGGGTGGTCTGTGATTGGGAGGGGGGCAGAGTGGATGTACAAAACACCCAGTACAGGCATGCTGTGTGTCTGCACGGTGTCCTGTACCTCTGAATGGTCAGCCAACGGACGAAAACTGACCACGCTAACACAGATCAGTTTCTGTACTTTGTGCGGTCAGTTTATAACAAGGAAGAAAGGTGACTGGCAGGATCAAACAGGTACTTCAGATAGAAGTACATGAAAATGATAGCGACTGTGATTTATAAAATACACATATGTAAACACACACACAAAGTAAATATTTAGGGTAACATACACTTTACTACTACAGCAACTTCTTTCAGCTTTACCAAAATCACAGTAAACTATAAGAGCATACTCACGACTGATAGATTCTTGGAAACGCCTGACAAACCGGAACTATTTAACGAATATATAATGTAACCTATGAAGAACAACAAAAGCAGCGAGTTAGGATTTGTATTGACAATGCAGTTATTTTGAGAACATGTATATCTTATCGCTCTATAGGCTATACATTGTCAGATTTTATTTGTTAGCGTATTTGTTAAGCTATATTACCTCCAAGGCCTCTTTTCTATTGTGCTAAGCCCTTTGACACAGATTTGTTGAGGCTGTGCAGTTCCATAGCAGAGACATATACAGTAAAAATTTTGAAATATTAACTTCCTCATATTTTTCTTACTGAATATTTACATAAAAAAAAAAAAAGAAAAAAAAAAAAAAAAAAAGGATTAGGCAATGGCTGTACTCCACCCACTATACATTTTTGACCCCCTAGAGCCCAGGCTATGCCGCCTTTAAAGGAAATGCAAAAAAAAATTAGTTTGAACATGCACTAAAACACGCATGCTTTCATTTATTTCTATTGGTTTTAATGTAGAACGTATGTGTCTAAAAATATACAACTGAATGCAGTTTAAATCAGCGACTGGCATTTCATAGACAAGTACCTTCCTTCTGTTTTATTGGATCATTACATAGCAGTTTATGTCAAGGGCCAACGATGAAAAATATGTATGCTTTGCTTGCTCTACACAGCTAATATCCAACCAGGGCGATGCCCAGTTTGACCACATGGAGTCATTTTAGGCATACTAAAGCGAAGGATTACCTTATTAGATATTCAAACGAATGTTCACACGAACATTTGAATGCACATTCTCAGTACATTCGATGACTTGTTTTTGATGAATGTTGTTCAAAAGTACCGTATTTATCGGCGTATGCCCATTAATGCAGCCTGATCGGTGCCCATCTGCAGCTTCACCTATGCCGATTAATGCAGCCTGATCGGTGCCCATCTGCAGCCTCAGTGCCCATTAAAGGATATGTAAAGGTTTGTTTTTTTAATAAAAAAAACAAACAACTATGTCATACTTCCGTCCTCTGTGCAGTTGGTTTTGCACAGGGTGGACCCGATCCTCCTCTTCTGGGGTCCCTCAGCAGCGCTCCTGGCTTCTCCTCTTCTTGAGTGCCCCCTTGGAGAGCCGCACACCCTCGGGGCACTTGTGCGGGCGTGCTCCCGTTTCCTGTTGCTGCATCTATTGACACAGACAGCAGGACTCGGCCCTGCCCCCCCCGGCTGTCAGCCTCACTATTGCCCATTATTGCAGCCCGATCACTGCCCATCTGCAGCCTCACCATTGCCCATTAATGCAGCCTCACCAGTGTCGGGTTACACAGAGGGATCTCCTGTTTACTCGGCGCTCGCAGTCACACACAGTCCCGCCTCCTCGACCGGCTCCTATGATATAGACAGAACACTGATCCAGTGCCGGGACATGTGACATCTATTCTAGGAGCCAACTAGGAGGCGGGACTGTGTGACTGAGAGCCCTGAGCAAACAGGAGATCCCGGCTCTGTGTAATCTGGTGGGACACAATCCAGTTCTTGTGCATCTTCTAACTCTTGGTGTGGTCCAGCATGATTTCAGCCCATTTAAATGAATGGGCTGAAATTGTACTGCACCTGGAAAACATGTGAATCGCACAGGAACGCACAGTGTGACCCTGTGTGATTCATCGCATGAACCGGCCCTGATTCCTGGAGCCCAGTGCTGGAAAAAGTTCCGCCACCTGGCTCCACTTCCTTGCCTGGCAAGGGTGCACTAGTGTGAGCACCTGGGGCGATAGGCCTGCATGTCTAGCGGGGTGCCCAGTGTCCCGGATGCCATGATTGTCCCCTGTGTAGCAGCCAGCATCTCTTTGAATCAGGGGTGGGGAGAGGATACTGCATGTGCAGGGGGGGCACTTTGGGAGGAGGGAGGACTTGTGTTTCGGGGGGGCAGAATTTCATAAAACGCCCCCAGGCACATGCAGTACCCTCTTCCCCACACCCAAATCACTGCAGGTGTTACTTTTTATTAGTTCCCCCCGCGCAAATGTCATGTAGTGTGTGTGTTAATGACAGACCTCAGATGAGCGGCACATGCACAGCACCATCTCGCCTCCTCCCAGGCTCCTCCTCCTGTATGTGTACACAGAAGACATCTAAACGGAGGAGGCGGGTTCATCGGAATTGCACTGATGTCAGCTGCCATAAAGAGCTGAGATCGCGTGGGACAGCAAACACCCCGCACAAGCTGCGGGGCGGGGGGTTGTGCGCCCACATTAGCACGCCCCTCCCAAGAAAGTCACTGCTCCAGCAGGATTACATTCATTCACTGGCAAGCGAAGGGTGGCCAATCAAGAAGGTATGGTTGCGCCGGCCCTGCTGACAACCCCCTCCCCCAGGGTGTGGCACCCAGGGTGGACCGCCCCGCACCCCCCTCCCGTGGTACACAAATTGGGTGCTGTGTACACTCTGGCAGCTGCTATCAAAAAAAAAAAAAGAGCTATCTGACTCAATGTTTGTCAACAACACTGCTCGGACAACAGAAAAAGTAACATTTTTACTTTTGTATCTCTTCTGTTTCATTCCCCTGCAGGTATTAAGGAACTAAAGTGATTGTAAGGCTTCATCTTTCTTTTTTTTTTTTAAATAACAAACATATCATGCTTACCTCCACTGTGCAGCTCATTTTGCACAGAGTGGCCCTGAACCTCAACTTCTGGGGTCCCTCACCAGCTCTCCTCTTATCAGATAACCCCCTAGGAGAAGCTCTCTCCCAGGGAGGTTACCTTGCGGGCCTGTTCCCGAGTCCAGCATTTGCGTCCATAGACACGAATGCCGGACTCGGCCCTGCCCCCCACATCATTGGATTTAATTGACAGCAGCGGGAGCCAATGGCTGCGCTGCTATCAATCTATCCAATCAAGAGCCGGGACCCTGTGCAGAGAGGGAGAGCGCGTCTCCGCCGAGTGAATTACGGGGCTCAGGTAAGTAAAACGGAGGGGGCTGGGGGGCAGTCACTGCCAGAAGTGTTTTCACCTTAATGCATAGAATGTATTAAGGTGAACAAACACGAGTGTTTACAACCCCTTTAACTTTTAATTATTTATTTTTTTTACTGGTCCTCTGTTAAAGTGATACTAAAGTCTCCCTTTTTTTTTTTTTATTAAAAATAACAAACATGTTATACCTCCTCTGTTGCAGTGGATTTGCACAGAGCAGCCCCAATCCTCCTCTTCTCTTCTCTTCTCTTGCCCCTCTTCGGTGCTCCTGGCCCCTCCCTCCTGTTGAGTATACCCACAGCAAGTAGCCACAGCTGTCCTCACAGCTCCGTGGGTCCCTTTTCTCTCCTCATTGGCTAAATGACTTTAAATTAACAGCAGCGGGAGCCAATGGCACTGCAGTCCTGTCTCAGCCAATGAGGAGGGGAGTCCCAGGCTGCAGAGACACTCCTACAACATCTCTGGATCTAGATGGGACTCAGGTAAGTATTAGGGGGGCTGAGGGAGGCTGCTGCACACAAAAGGCTTTTTATCTTAACCACTTGACGACCGCCTCACGCCGATGTACGTCGGCAAGGTGGCACGGACAGGCAAAATCACGTACATGTACGTGATTTGCCTTCCGCGGGTGGGGGGTCCGATCGGTCCCCCCCCCGGTGCCCGAGGCGGTCGCCATTTCTTCCCGGGCAATGAGAGGTGAGGGGGCGGCCATCCATTGTTGGCCACCCCCTCCCGATCGCTCCCGGCGAATGAAATGCTTCCTTTCCCTCTGTAATGTAAACAGAGGGAAAGGAAGTGATGTCATCTCTCCTCGAGCCGGTCTTTTCGTCGCCGCGCCGAGGAGAGAAGACATCCAAGTAAGTCTGCACAACACTACACATTCAGTAGAACACGCCAGGCACACTTGTCACGCCCCATCACCCCCCGATCACCCCCTGATCACCCCCCTGTACCCACTGTCACTCTGACACCAATAGCATTTTTTTTTTTTTTTGCATTGGTGTCAGTTTGTGTCAGTTAAAAGTTTTAGGGCAGTTAGGTTAGCCCCCTTTAGGTCTAGGGTACCCCCCCTTAGGTCCAGGGTACCCCCCTAACCCCCCCTAATAAAAGTTAACCCCTTGATTACCCCCCGTCACCAGTGTCGCTAAGCGATCGTTTTTCTGATCGCTGTATTAGTGACACAGGTGACGCTAGTTAGGGAGGTAAGTATATAGGTTCGCTGTCAGTGTTTTATAGCGACAGGGACCCCCATATACTACCTGCTAAAGGTTTTAACCCCCTGATTGCCCCCTAGTTAACCCTTTCACCAGCGATCACCGTATAAGTGTTACGGGTGACGCTGGTTAGCTAGTTTGTTTTCTGTAGTTTATTACAGTTTATTACAGTTTATTATAGTTTATTATAGTTTTAGGGCACCCGCCGTTTATTACCTTATAAAGGTTTAACCCCCTAATTGCCCGGCGGTGATAGAAGTTAAGTTTTTAGGATCAGATAAGGTCTGCGTCGCCCCAGGCAGCGTCAGGTTAGCGCCAGTACAGCTAAACCCACGCACGCAGCATACACCTCCCTTAGTGCTATAGTATCTGAACGGATCGATATCTGATCCGATCAGATCTATACTCCCCAGCAGTTTAGGGTTCCCTGAAACGCAGTGTTAGCGGGATCAGCCCAGATACCTGCTAGCACCTGCGTTTTGCTCCTCGGCCCAGCCCTGCCCAGCCCACCCAAGTGCAGTATCGATCGATAACTGACACTTACAAAACACTAAGCACACATAACTGCAGCGTTCGCAGAGTCAGGCCTGATCCCTGCGATCGCTAACAGTTTTTTGGTAGCGTTTTGATACAGTCGCCAACAGTCAGGAGCTTTTTTGCCTGTCAGTCTCACTAGTGTACCCCTAAATTTAGAGCCCAAAATGGCAAATAGAAGGTACACTAGTGAAGAGGCCTACACGTTTCTGAGTATGACAGATAGTGAAGAGGAAGTCACTCATCTGTCAAGTTCAGGCTCAGAATACGATCCTGTAGAGGACAGCGGCTCCATGACAGATAGCTCTGACGACAGAGTTGTGGTCCCTGCTAGGGTCAGGCGTACCAGACCCCAATCTTCTTCTGTCCTTGAAGTGCAAGAACCGCAGGGCTCTCGTATGGAGCAGAGCAGTACTAGCGCCGCTACTTCTTCTGGTGAACTGGCAAGCACCAGCGGCCTAGTACACCCTGGTCGTACATCCAGCACTGCAGTATCACGTGGTGACGTGGCGAGTCCCATAAGTGCAGTTCAAGCTGGCGAGGTGGCAAGCACTAGTAGTGTCCCGCTGCCACCAAGAAGACAAAGACAGGCCCGTCGTGCCCATAGTGCCCTTCCTGCTGCATTGGCCAATCCGAATTGGGAACCTTCCACTTCTGCAGCACCCGTACTTCCCCCTTTCACTGGCCAACCCGGAATTCAGGTGGAAACAGTTGACTTTACGCCACTGGATTTTTATTCACTGTTTTTCACCGAAGATCTCTATAGATCTATTGTGGACCAAAGCAATTTATACGCTGGTCAATACATCGCCACTATGCCCCAGTCCACCCTTGCCAGAGATTGGAGACCAATTACGGTCTCCGAATTTAAGACCTTTCTGGGCCTTTCCCTCCTCATGGGGTTGAATAAAAAGAGTAAGTTGCGGTCATATTGGTCCACTGACCCAATTTACCATTCACCCTTGTTCTCTGCTTCCATGGCCAGGGCACGATACGAGCAGATTTTGCGGTTCATGCACTTCAACGACAATGAACTCTGTCGTCCTCGTGGAGACCCTGCATACGATCGGCTCTACAAAATTCGGCCCCTCGTAAACCACTTCAACCAACGTTTTGCAGACTTGTTTACCCCCCATCAAGTTGTCTGCGTTGATGAGTCCCTGATTAAGTTTTCTGGCCGCTTGTCCTTCAAACAGTACCTTCCCAGCAAGCGTGCCAGATACGGGGTCAAGATGTATAAGCTCTGTGACAGGGCCACAGGCTATACATGTAGATTTATGGTTTACGAGGGAAAAGATAGTCACGTAGAGCCGACAAACTGCCCTGACTACATAGGAAGCGCTGGCAAGATAGTGTGGGACTTGGTGTCACCCTTATTCGGAAAGGGGTACCACTTGTACGTGGACAATTATTATACGAGCGTGCCACTTTTTAGTCACTTGTTTGATCATCAGATTGGAGCATGTGGCACCGTGCGACCTAATCGCCGGGGCTTTCCCCAGCGGCTTGTAGATTCCCGTCTTAGGCTGGGGGAGAGAGCCTGCTTGAAGTATAATAATTTGCTCGCTATGAAGTGGAGGGATAAGAAGAATGTTTTCGTTCTCACCTCCCTTCATGCAGACACGACGACCCAAATTTCTACGGCGACTGGTGTTGTGGAGAAACCCCTCTGTGTCCACGAATACAACCTTAATATGGGAGGGGTGGACCTCAACGACCAGTTGTTGGCGCCGTACTTAGTTGCCCGTAAGGCCAGACGCTGGTACAAAAAAGTGTCTGTATACTTATTTCAATTGGCTTTGCTGAATGCTCATGTGCTATACAGAGCTTCAGGACAGACTGGATCCTTCCTTAAATTCCAGGAAGAGATCGTCAGAGCCCTTCTGTTTCCAGACGGTGCTCTACCTCACCTTCCCCAACCAAATGCAGTAAGCCGGCTGCATGAGCCTTATGCCATCCCGAGTACCCCTACCCAACGAGCCCCCCAAAAAAGATGTCGTGTCTGCAGCAAGCGCGGATTTAGGCGTGACACCCGGTCTTATTGTCCCTCCTGTCCTGGCAATCCTGGTCTTTGCATGGGTGAATGCTTTGAACGCTACCATACATTAGTTGAGTATTAGCGTAGGGTTCAGCACTGCACAGACTAGGCACACTAACACAGGGTCTCCCAAGATGCCATTGCATTTTGAGAGACCCAAACCTGGAACAAAAGTTACAAAAGTTAAAAGTTACTAAAAAAAAGTGTAAAAAACAAAAATAAAAAAAAAATTAAAAAAAATAAAAACACAAAAAAAAATATAAAATAAAAAAACCAAAAATAGTTGTTGTTTTATTGTTCTCTCTCTCTCTATTCTCTCTCTATTGTTCTTCTCTTTTTTACTCTATTCTATTCTGCAATGTTTTATTGTTATTATGTTTTACCATGTTTCCTTTTCAGATTTTTCATACTTTACCGTTTACTGTGTTTTGTTGGTAACCATTTTATTGTTTTCAGGTACGCCATTCAGTTGCAGCGCGGATTTATTTATCTTGACAGCAACAGCGTTTGCTCCCACGATATATAAAGCCGTGACTCCAACGCTGTCGGAGGTGATTTCACCACCACAGTTACATACTTCAGCATATATGCCGAAGCGTGGGGGCAGAAGTGGGTGGAGGAGCGATTTGCTCCTGCCTTTTGCGGGAGGATGCCCCCATGCTTCGGCATATATATATTTTAGGCACAGGTTGCGTTAAATGTTTTATTTTTTACTATTTTTTTTTTTTGTATTTGCTTTGCAGGTATGGTAAGTCTTACTGTTATACTGTAATGTTGCTTTGTTTTATTGTTAACCATCATTTGCTTAGCAGGTACGCCATTCAGTTGCAGCGCGGATTTATTTATCTTGACAGCAACAGCGTTTGCTCCCACGATATATAAAGCCGTGACTCCAACGCTGTCGGAGGTGATTTCACCACCACAGGTACATACTTCAGCATATATGCCGAAGCGTGGGGGCAGTAGTGGGTGGAGGAGCGATTTGCTCCTGCCTTTTGCGGGAGGATGCCCCCATGCTTCGGCATATATAAATGGTGCATGTATGCCCATCATTAGAAGTGGGTGGATGAAGGGAGGTATTCTAATGGTGGGCATACCCACCGATCAATATCTTTTTTTCGTTCAGCCCACAGGCTGCATGAAAAAAAAGTTTACAATATATACCTAACAAGGACCAGCAACGTACTGGTATGTTGCTGGACTTTGAGTGGTTATACCAGAATGATGCCTGCAGGTTTAGGTATCATCTTGGTATCATTCTTTTCAGCCAGCGGTCGGCTTTCATGTAAAAGCAATCCTAGCGGCTAATTAGCCTCTAGACTGCTTTTGCAAGCAGTGGGAGGGAATGCCCCCCCTCCCCCACCGTCTTCCATGTTTTTCTCTGGCTTTCCTGTCCCAACAGGGAACCTGAGAATGCAGCCGCTGATTCAGCCAGCGGACCATAGAGCTGATCAGAGACCAGAATGGCTCCAAACATCTCTGTGGCCTAAGAAACCGGAAGCTACGAGCATTTCATGACTTAGATTTCGCCGAATGTAAACAGCGCCATTGGGAAATTGGGAAAGCATTTTATCACACCGATCTTGGTGTGGTCAGATGCTTTGAGGGCAGAGGAGAGATCTAGGGTCTAATAGAGCCCAATTTTTAAAAAAAAGAGTACCTGTCACTACCTATTGCTATCATAGGGGATATTTACATTCCCTGAGATAACAATAAAATTAATTAAAAAAAAATAAAAATGAAAGGAACAGTTTAAAAATAAGATAAAAAAGCAAAAAAATAATAAAGAAAAAAAAAAAAAAAAAAAAAAAGCACCCCTGTCCCCCCCTGCTCTCGCGCAAAGGCGAACACAAGCGTCGGTCTGGCGTCAAATGTAAACAGCAATTGCACCATGCATGTGAGGTATCACCGCGAAGGACAGAACGAGGGCAGTAATTTTAGCAGTAGACCTCCTCTGTAAATCTAAAGTGGTAACCTGTAAAGGCTTTTAAAGGCTTTTAAAAATGTATTTATTTTGTCGCCGCTGCGCGTTTGTGCGCAATTTTAAAGCATGTCATGTTTGGTATCCATGTACTCGGCCTAAGATCATCTTTTTTATTTCATCAAACATTTGGGCAATATAGTGTGTTTTAGTGCATTAAAATTTTAAAAAGTGTGTTTTTTCCCCCAAAAATGCGTTTGAAAAATCGCTGCGCAAATACTGTGTGAAAAAAAAATATGAAACACCCACCATTTTAATCTGTAGGGCATTTGCTTTAAAAAAAATATATAATGTTTGGGGGTTCAAAGTAATTTTCTTGCAAAAAAAAAATATTTTTTTTATGTAAACAATAAGTGTCAGAAAGGGCTTTGTCTTCAAGTGGTTAGAAGAGTGGGTGATGTGTGACATAAGCTTCTAAATGTTGTGCATAAAATGCCAGGACAGTTCAAACCCCCCCCAAATGACCCCATTTTGGAAAGTAGACACCCCAAGCTATTTGCTGAGAGGCATGTCGAGTCCATGGAATATTTTATATTGTGACACAAGTTGCAGGAAAGAGACAAATCTTTTTTTTTTTTTTTTTTTTTTTGCACAAAGATGTCACTAAATGATATATTGCTCAAACATGCCATGGGAATATGTGAAATTATACCCCAAAATACATTCTGTTGCTTCTCCTGAGTACGGGGATACCACATGTGTGGGACCTTTTGGGAGCCTAGCCGCGCACGGGACCCCGAAAACCAAGCCCCGCCTTCAGGCTTTCTAAGGGCGTAAATTTTTGATTTCACTCTTCACTGCCTAGCACAGTTTCGGAGGCCATGGAATGCCCAGATGGCACAACCCCCCCCCCAAATGACCCCATTTTGGAAAATAGACACCCCAAGCTATTTGCTGAGAGGTATAGTGAGTATTTTGCAGACCTCACTTTTTGTCACAAACTTTCGAAAATTGAAAAAAGAAAAAAAAAATACATTTTTCTTGTCTTTCTTCATTTTCAAAAACAAATGAGAGCTGCAAAATACTCACCATGCCTCTCAGCAAATAGCTTGGGGTGTCTACTTTCCAAAATGGGGTCATTTGGGGGGGGTTTTTGCCATCTTGGCATTTTATGGCCTTCAAAACTGTGATAGGTAGTGAGGAGTGGAATCACAACTTAACGCCCTTAGAAATCCTGAAGCCGGTGCTTGGTTTTCGGGGCCCCGTATGCAGCTAGGCTCCCAAAAAGTCCCACACATGTGGTATCCCCATACTCAGGAGAAGCAGCAGAATATATTTTGGGGTGCAATTCCACATATGCCCATGGCATGTTTGAGCAATATATCATTTAGTGACAACTTTGTGCAAAAAAAAAAAAAAAAAAGTGTTACTTTCCCGCAACTTGTGTCAAAATATAAAATATTCCATGGACTCAACATGCCTCTCAGCAAATAGTTTGGGGTGTCTACTTTCCAAAATGGGGTCATTTGGGGGGGTTTTGTGCCATCTTGGCATTTTATGGCCTTCAAAACTGTGATAGGTAGTGAGGAGTCAAATCACAACATTATGCCCTTGGAAATCCTGAAGGCGGTGCTTGGTTTTCGGGGCCCCGTATGCGGCTAGGCTCCCAAAAAGTCCCACACATGTGGTATCCCCATACTCAGGAGAAGCAGCTAAATGTATTTTGGGGTGCAATTCCACATATGCCCATGGCCTGTGTGAGAAATATATCATTTAGTGACAACTTTGTGCAAAAAAAAAAAAAATTGTCACTTTCCCGCAACTTGTGTCAAAAAAGAAAGTATTCCATGGACTCAACATGCCTCTCAGCAAATAGCTTGGAGTGTCTACTTTCCAAAATGGGGTCATTTGGGGGGGTTTTGTGCCATCTGGGCATTTTATGGCCTTCAAAACTGTGATAGGTAGTGAGGAATGAAATCAAAAATTTATGCCCTTAGAAATCCTGAAGGCGGTGATTGGTTTTTTGGGGCCCCGTACGCGGCTAGGCTCCCAAAAAGTCCTAAACATGTGGTATCCCCATACTCAGGAGAAGCAGCAGAATGTATTTTGGGGTGTAATTCCACATATGCCCATGGCATGTTTGAGCAATATATCATTTAGTGACAACTTTGTGCAAAAAAAAAAAAAAAAAGTGTTACTTTCCCGCAACTTGTGTCAAAATATAAAATATTCCATGGACTCAACATGCCTCTCAGCAAATAGTTTGGGGTGTCTACTTTCCAAAATGGGGTCATTTGGGGGGGTTTTGTGCCATCTTGGCATTTTATGGCCTTCAAAACTGTGATAGGTAGTGAGGAGTCAAATCACAACATTATGCCCTTAGAAATCCTGAAGGCGGTGCTTGGTTTTCGGGGCCCCGTATGCGGCTAGGCTCCCAAAAAGTCCCACACATGTGGTATCCCCATACTCAGGAGAAGCAGCTAAATGTATTTTGGGGTGCAATTCCACATATGCCCATGGCCTGTGTGAGAAATATATCATTTAGTGACAACTTTGTGCAAAAAAAAAAAAAATCGTCACTTTCCCGCAACTTGTGTCAAAAAAGAAAGTATTCCATGGACTCAACATGCCTCTCAGCAAATAGCTTGGAGTGTCTACTTTCCAAAATGGGGTCATTTGGGGGGGTTTTGTGCCATCTGGGCATTTTATGGCCTTCAAAACTGTGATAGGTAGTGAGGAATGAAATCAAAAATTTATGCCCTTAGAAATCCTGAAGGCGGTGATTGGTTTTCGGGGCCCCGTACGTGGCTAGGCTCCCAAAAAGTCCCACACATGTGGTATCCCCATACTCAGGAGAAGCAGCTGAATGTATTTTGGGGTGCAATTCCACATAGGCCCATGGCCTGTGTGAGCAATATATCATTTAGTGACAACTTTTTGTAAATATTTTTTTTTTTTTTTTTTTTTGTCATTATTCAATCACTTGGGACAAAAAAAATAAATATTCAATGGGTTCTACATGCCTCTCAGCAATTTCCTTGGGGTGTCTACTTTCCAAAATGGGGTCATTTGGGGGGGTTTTGTACTGCCCTGCCATTTTAGCACCTCATGAAATGACATAGGCAGTCATAAACTAAAAGCTGTGTAAATTCCAGAAAATGTACCCTAGTTTGTAGACGCTATAACTTTTGCGCAAACCAATAAATATACGCTTATTAACTTTTTTTTTACCAAAGACATGTGGCCGAATAAATTTTGGCCTAAATGTATGACTAAAATTGAGTTTATTGGATTTTTTTTATAACAAAAAGTAGAAAATATCATTTTTTTTCAAAATTTTCGGTCTTTTTCCGTTTATAGCGCAAAAAATAAAAACGGCAGAGGTGATCAAATACCATCAAAAGAAAGCTCTATTTGTGGGAAGAAAAGGACGCAAATTTCGTTTGGGTACAGCATTGCATGACCGCGCAATTAGCAGTTAAAGCGACGCAGTGCCAAATTGGAAAAAGACCTCTGGTCCTTAGGCAGCATAATGGTCCGGGGCTCAAGTGGTTAATGCATGGAATGCATTAAGATAAAAAAAAACTTCTGCCTTTACAATCACTTTAAACCTCTTATTAACCCTTTAGTTTGATTAACTCCTTATTCTCCTTTCATTAATTTACCTGCATATTTTTTTTTTTATATTTTTACACATTTAACATATATTTACACATTTCACATGAAAAAAAAAATTGAAAAAAGAAAAACTCACTTTATTTCATTTGGATCTAAATTTGCAATGCTTTGTAGCCACATTGTTTAATCAGGTACACTTTATCTACAGTAAGGGCGGTTTCACACTGCCGCGCTGCAGTTTGGCAGTAGCATAGTGTAAACAAGTTTTTTGTACGGGTTACCAGAACTTTCCTATAGACTTAGATCATGCATTTGTACAATAAAAAAAGTCTATGTGAAGGCGAGGGTAACCCGCACGAAAACCACATGTAGGTTTAAACTAACACTGGTCAAATAAACAGTGTGTTTTGTTATGTTTTATTGTCTAAGGATTGTAAAAAAAAAAAAAAAAAAAAATTTTGCAAGAAAATATTATGAAAAGATTAAAATATGTTTTTTTCCCCCTTAAAAAACAATATATGTGAACCTTTACCTTGTAAAACAACCCATGCAGTTTAACCACTTGCCGACTAGCCGCCGTCATTGTACGTCAGCTTAGGAACTATTGTGCTGCCGGAGACGAGCGCACCCACTGGCCAGCGGGGGGAGCTAATCAGCGGGTAGGGCGGACAAGATGTTGCGATCGTTCCCCGTAGTGACAGAACGGGGATCTCCATTCTGACAGGGGAGATCACATAGATCCTGTCTTTCTGCTATGCAGGAAGACGGATCTGCGCGTTTCCCCAGTCACACACTCCCCCATACAGTTAGAAAACATCTGCAGGGAACACAGTTAACCTTTTGATCGCCCCTGATGTTAACCCCTTCCCTGCCAGTGTCATTAGTACAACAACAGTGCATATTTTTAGCACTGATCACTGTAATGTCACTGGTTCCCAAAAAAGTGTGAAAAATGTTAGGTGTCCGATCTGTCCGCTGCAATGTCGCAGTCCTGCTAAAAATCGCAGATTGCTGCCATTACTAGTAAAAAAAAAAATAATAAAAATGCCATAAATCTATTTGCACAAACCAACCAATATACGCTTATTGCGGGGTTTTTTTTACCAACAATATGTAGAAGAATACATATCGGCCTAAACTGAGGAAGAAAATAGTTTTTTTATATTTTTTGGGGGGGGGGTATTAATTATTTCCCAAAATTGAAGCTCTTTTTTTGTTTATAGCACAAAAAATAAAAACCGCAGAGGTGATCAAATACCACCAAAAGAAAGCTTTGTGGGAAAAAAAGGAAACAAATTTAGTTTGGGTACAGCGTCCCACGCAATTGTCAGTTAAAGCAACGCAGTGCCATATCGCTAAAAATGGCCTGGTCATTAACCACTTGCCGACCGCCTACCGCATATATACTGCGGCAGAATGGCACGGGCAGGCAAAATCACGTACCCGTACGTGATCTGCCTCCCGCGGGCGGGGGGTCCGATCGGACCCCCCCCGGTGCCATCGGCGGTCGGCATCTGACTGGGAGCGTCGGGAGGCGAGGGGGAGACCATCCGATCGTGGCCCCCCCCTCGCGATCGCTCCCAGCCAATGGGAATCCTCCTCTGCCTGTGTGTCGTTTCACACAGGCAGAGGATGTGATGTCATCTCTCCTCGGTCTGGCAGTTTCCGTTCCAGCGCCGAGGAGAGAAGACAAGTGAGTGCACAACACACACACACACACAGTAGAACATGCCAGGCATACTTTACACCCCCGATCCCCCCCCGATCGCCCCCCGATCCCCCCCCAATCACCCCCCCCCCTGTCACAAACTGACATTAGCAGTATTTTTTTTTATTTATTTATTTTTTTTTTTCTGATTACTGCATAGTGTCAGTTTGTGACAGTTAGTGTTAGGGCAGATAGTATTACCCCCCTTTAGGTCTAGGATACCCCCCTAACCCCCCCTAATAAAGTTTTAACCCCTTGATCACCCCCTGTCACCAGTGTCACTAAGCGATCATTTTTCTGATCGCTGTATTAGTGTCGCTGGTGACGCTAGTTAGGAACGTAAATATTTAGGTTCGCCGTCAGCGTTTTATAGCGACAGGGACCCCCATATACTACCTAATAAATGTTTTAACCCCTTGATTGCCCCCTAGTTAACCCTTTCACCACTGATCACCGTATAACCGTTACGGGTGACGCTGGTTAGTTCGTTTATTTTTTATAGTGTCAGGGCACCCGCCGTTTATTACCGAATAAAGGTTTAGCCCCCTGATCGCCCGGCGGTGATATGCGTCGCCCCAGGCAGCGTCAGATTAGCGCCAGTACCGCGAACACCCACGCACGCAGCATATGCCTCCCTTAGTGGTATAGTATCTGATCGGATCAATATCTGATCCGATCAAATCTATACTAGCGTCCCCAGCAGTTTAGGGTTCCCGAAAACGCAGTGTTAGCGGGATCAGCCCAGATACCCGCTAGCACCTGCGTTTTGCCCCTCCGCCCAGCCCAGCCCAGCCCACCCAAGTGCAGTATCGATCGATCACTGTCACTTACAAAACACTAAACGCATAACTGCAGCGTTCGCAGAGTCAGGCCTGATCCCTGCGATCGCTAACAGTTTTTTTGGTAGCGTTTTGGTGAACTGGCAAGCACCAGCCCCAGGCAGCGTCAGGTTAGCGCCAGTACCGCTAACACCCACGCACGCACCGTACACCTCCCTTAGTGGTATAGTATCTGATCGGATCAATATCTGATCCGATCAAATCTATACTAGCGTCCCCAGCAGTTTAGGGTTCCCAAAAACGCAGTGTTAGCGGGATCAGCCCAGATACCTGCTAGCACCTGCGTTTTGCCCCTCCGCCCGGCCCAGCCCAGCCCACCCAAGTGCAGTATCGATCGATCACTGTCACTTACAAAACACTAAACGCATAACTGCAGCGTTCGCAGAGTCAGGCCTGATCCCTGCGATCGCTAACAGTTTTTTTGGTAGCGTTTTGGTGAACTGGCAAGCACCAGCCCCAGGCAGCGTCAGATTAGCGCCAGTACCGCTAACACCCACGCACGCACCGTACACCTCCCTTAGTGGTATAGTATCTGAACGGATCAATATCTGATCCGATCTGATCTATACTAGCGTCCCCAGCAGTTTAGGGTTCCCAAAAACGCAGTGTTAGCGGGATCAGCCCAGATACCTGCTAGCACCTGCGTTTTGCCCCTCCGCCCGGCCCGGCCCAGCCCACCCAAGTGCAGTATCGATCGATCACTGTCACTTACAAAACACTAAACGCATAACTGCAGCGTTCGCAGAGTCAGGCCGGATCCCTGTGATCGCTAACAGTTTTTTTTGTAGCGTTTTGGTGAACTGGCAAGCGCCAGTGGCCTAGTACACCCCGGTCGTAGTCAAACCAGCACTGCAGTAACACTTGGTGACGTGGCGAGTCCCATAAGTGCAGTTCAAGCTGGTGAGGTGGCAAGCACAAGTAGTGTCCCGCTGCCACCAAAAAGACAAACACAGGCACGTCGTGCCCATAATGCCCTTCCTGCTGCATTCGCCAATCCTAATTGGGAACCCACCGCTTCTGCAGCGCCCGTACTTCCCCCATTCACATCCCCAACCAAATGCAGTCGGCTGCATGAGAGGCATTTTTATGTCCTCCCGAGTACCCCTACCCAACGAACCCCCCCAAAAAGATGTCGTGTCTGCAGCAAGCGCGGATATAGGCGTGACACCCGCTATTATTGTCCCTCCTGTCCTGATAATCCTGGTCTTTGCATTGGTGAATGTTTTGAACGCTACCATTCACTAGTTGAGTATTAGCGTAGGGTACAGCATTGCACAGACTAGGCACACTTTCACAGGGTCTCCCGAGATGCCATCGCATTTTGAGAGACCCGAACCTGGAACCGGTTACAGTTATAAAAGTGTAAAAAAAAAAAAAACACAAACAAAAATATAAAATAAAAATAGTTGTCGTTTTATTGTTCTCTCTCTCTCTATTCTCTCTCTATTGTTCTGCTCTTTTTTACTGTATTCTATTCTGCAATGTTTTATTGTTGTTATGTTTTATCACGTTTGCTTTTCAGGTATGCAATTTTTTATACTTTACCGTTTACTGTGCTTTATTGTTAACCATTTTTTTGTCTTCAGGTATGCCATTCACGACTTTGAGTGGTTATACCAGAATGATGCCTGCAGGTTTAGGTATCATCTTGGTATCATTCTTTTCAGCCAGCGGTCGGCTTTCATGTAAAAGCAATCCTAGTGGCTAATTAGCCTCTAGACTGCTTTTACAAGCAGTGGGAGGGAATGCCCCCCCCCCCCCCAACATCTTCCGTGTTTTTCTCTGGCTCTCCTGTCTCAACAGGGAACCTGAAAATGCAGCCGGTGATTCAGCCAGCTGACCATAGAGCTGATCAGAGACCAGAGTGGCTCCAAACATCTCTATGACCTAAGAAACCGGAAGCTACGAGCATTTTATGACGTAGATTTCGCCGGATGTAAACAGCGCCATTGGGAAATTGGGAAAGCATTTTATCACACCGATCTTGGTGTGATCAGATGCTTTGAGGGCAGAGGAGAAATCTAGGGTCTAATAGACCCCAATTTTTGCAAAAAAGAGTACCTGTCACTACCTATTGCTATCATAGGGGATATTTACATTCCCTGAGATAACAATAAAAATGATTTAAAAAAAAAAAAAAATGAAAGGAACAGTTTAAAAATAAGATAAAAAAATAATAATAATAAAGAGAAAAAAAAAAAAAAAAAAAAAAAAGCACCCCTGTCCCCCCTGCTCTCGCGCTAAGGTGAACGCAAGCGTTGGTCTGGCGTCAAATGTAAACAGCAATTGCACCATGCATGTGAGGTATCGCCGCGAAGGTCAGATCGAGGGCAGTAAGTTTAGCAGTAGACCTCCTCTGTAAATCTAAAGTGGTAACCTGTAAAGGCTTTTAAAAATGTATTTAGTTTGTCGCCACTGCACGTTTGTGAGCAATTTTAAAGCATGTCATGTTTGGTATCCATGTACTCGGCCTAAGATCATCTTTTTTATTTCATCAAACATTTGGGCAATATAGTGTGTTTTAGTGCATTAAAATGTAAAAAAGTGTGTTTTTTCCCCAAAAAATGCGTTTGAAAAATCGCTGCGCAAATACTGTGTGAAAAAAAAAAATGAAACACCCACCATTTTAATCTGTAGGGCATTTGCTTTAAAAAAAATATATAATGTTTGGGGGTTCAAAGTAATTTTCTTGCAAAAAAAAATTATTTTTTTATGTAAACAATAAGTGTCAGAAAGGGCTATGTCTTCAAGTGCTTAGAAGAGTGGGTGATGTGTGACATAAGCTTCTAGATGTTGTGCATAAAATGCCAGGACAGTTCAAAACCCCCCCAAAATGACCCCATTTTGGAAAGTAGACACCCCAAGCTATTTGCTGAGAGTCATGTTGAGTCCATGGAATAATTTATATTGTGACACAAGTTGCGGGAAAGAGACAATTTTTTATTTTTTTTATTTTTTTTTGCGCAAAGTTGTCACTAAATGATATATTGCTCAAACATGCCATGGGAATATGTGAAATTACACCCCAAAATACATTCTGTTGCTTCTCCTGAGTACGGGGATACCACATGTGTGGGACTTTTTGGGAGCCTAGCCGCGTACGGGACCCCGAAAACCAAGCACCGCCTTCAGGCTTTCTAAGGCCGTAAATTTTTGATTTCACTCTTCACTGCCTATCACAGTTTCGGAGGCCATGGAATGCCCAGGTGGCACAAAACCCCCCCAAATGACCCCATTTTGGAAAGTAGACACCCCAAGCTATTTGATGAGAGGTATAGTGAGTATTTTGCAGACCTCACTTTTTGTCACAAAGTTTTGAAAATTGAAAAAAGAAAAAAAAAAATTTTTTTTCTCGTCTTTCTTTATTTTCAAAAACAAATGAGAGCTGCAAAATACTCACCATGCCTCTCAGCAAATAGCTTGGGGTGTCTACTTTCCAAAATGGGGTCATTTGGGGGGGGGTTTGTGCCACCTGGGCATTCCATGGCCTCCGAAACTGTGATAGGCAGTGAGGAGTAAAATCAAAAATGTACGCCCTTAGAAATCCTGAAGGCGGTGCTTGGTTTTCGGGGTCCCGTACGCGGCTAGGCTCCTAAAAAGTCCCACACATGTGGTATCCCCGTACTCAGGAGAAGCAGCTAAATGTATTTTGGGGTGCAATTCCACATATGCCCATGGCCTGTGTGAGCAATATATCATTTAGTGACAACTTTGTGCAAAAAAAAAAAAAAATTTGTCACTTTCCCGCAACTTGTGTCAAAATATAAAACATTCCATGGACTCAACATGCCTCAAAGCAAATAGCTTGGGGTGTCTACTTTCCAAAATGGGGTCATTTGGGGGGGTTTTATGTCATCTGGGCATTTTATGGCCTTCAAAACTGTGATAGGTAGTGAGGAGTAAAATCAAAAATGTACGCCCTTAGAAATCCTGAAGGCGGTGATTGGTTTTCGGGGCCCCGTACGTGGCTAGGCTCCCAAAAAGTCCCACACATGTGGTATCCCCATACTCAGGAGAAGCAGCTGAATGTATTTTGGGGTGCAATTCCACATAGGCCCATGGCCTGTGTGAGCAATATATCATTTAGTGACAACTTTTTGTAAATATTTTTTTTTTTTTTTTTTTTTGTCATTATTCAATCACTTGGGACAAAAAAAATGAATATTCAATGGGCTCAACATGCCTCTCAGCAAATTCCTTGGGGTGTCTACTTTCCAAAATGGGGTCATTTGTGGGGGTTTTGTACTGCCCTGCCATTTTAGCACCTCAAGAATCGACATAGGCAGTCATAAATTAAAGGCTGTGTAAATTCCAGAAAATGTACCCTAGTTTGTAGACGCTATAACTTTTGCGCAAACCAATAAATATACACTTATTGACATTTTTTTTACCAAAGACATGTGGCCGAATACATTTTGGCCTAAATGTATGACTAAAATTGAGTTTATTGGATTTTTTTTAGAACAAAAAGTAGAAAATATCATTTTTTTTCAAAATTTTCGGTCTTTTTCCGTGTATAGCGCAAAAAATAAAAACGGCAGAGGTGATCAAATACCATCAAAAGAAAGCTCTATTTGTGGGAAGAAAAATACGCAAATTTCGTTTGGGTACAGCATTGCATGACCGCGCAATTAGCAGTTAAAGCGACGCAGTGCCGAATTGTAAAAAGTGCTCTGGTCAGGAAGGGGGTAAAACCTTCCGGGGCTGAAGTGGTTAAGGGGGTAAAACTTTCCGGTCCTTAAGTGGTTAAAACAGAAACGAAAGACAAACTATTGTGTATATATTTATGCACATATACATACAAACACACATACTGTATTATAAATATATATTTTACATAAATCTTGGTTCTTTCTTAGTTGCATAAGGGCCTTAGAGAGGTGGGGGTAGAGAAGCAGCTGTACACTGATCTTCTCAGTGAATGGCTGTGCAGGGGGACATGTCAATACAAATCACTGGAGGACAGGCAGGCTGTGCTCCCAGCACAGACAGAAAACTGACCACACTGGGATGGACGTGCTCTCATGCCTAGCGTAGTCAGCTTAAAACAGGAAAGCGGGGACACTTACAGCATCACCAGGTATTTCACACAGCAAAGTAAGCAATAAAGAGAGAACAGAATGCTTTTTGAAGTGGGAGTAAACTCCCATGTATGAAATTTACCTATAGGTAAACTTGCGCCATTTAGGAGATATTTTCTTTAGATGCACCGGTGACGTCACCGACACATGTGATCTGAAGGAACAGCATACCAGTGGCGTTCCTTCAGAGCCACGCTGTAGACAGTGACTCTCGCACGCATACATTTTCAGGCAAGCCTGTCATAATGTGCTAGTATGCAATGCATACTAGCACATTATGACTTTAACTGCTCGGGCCCGATTTTTTGGATGCGGTTGTAGACGGTACAACAGACATATCAGGAATATGAAATTCTGGGATAACATATTCTTTAAAGTAATGACAATAAAATTGCTCTGGCCCATAGGGAGTGAACAGGTGAAAGAAGAATTCCCAACAGAAAGATTTTGTGTTCCTCCTGTGCAATAGGGAACAAAACACATGTATAAGCACTTTGACCTGTTTTGAGGATTGTCGAGATAGCAAAACACACTGACAAACACCCATAAGCATAATGAGCAAACGGGGCAGCGACTGATTGTTTTCTGTGCCGTGATCTATCAGCCTGCTGCAGTACAGCGATTCACGCGATCAGAGCTTCTCTGCCTTATCACCATTGACCCAGGATACACAATATGCAGTAGATTTACAAAATGATTGCAGATGAATAGATGTTGTATGCTAGGGGATATGCTTTTCCTTGTAATGAGATCAAGTTGTCAGGGTTGTTGCAGCACTTTCACCCAGCTAGTGCCAGGAAATAAACAGAGAAGAGAGGGTGGTGCCTAGTGCTGTGCTGTAACTACCTGATGGGAATGTCTATAAATTGGGCTTTAGACTGGGAAGGAGCTGACAGTACATACAGACATAAAGATGTGCGTTTTCTTTTGTTTTTTGTTTTTTTACAATGTGGCCACAGTTCTACATGCACATAGTTCCCTAAGGCCCCTTTCACACTTATACGACTTGTCCCACGATTTTGTACTGCAAAATCGTATGACAAGTCATTCTCCATGATTTCCAGAGACTACCATTCATATTGGCACGACTTAAGGTCGTGCCGACTTGAAAGTAGTCCCTGCACTACTTTGGTCCAACTTCTATGCGAGTTGTACTCTGTAGACCTCAATGTTAAACCCTCAAGTAGTATGCAAATCGTGCCTGAATAATATAGACACGATTTCAGTACGACTTTGTAAGCACAAGCCTGGCTCGCTGATCGGGAAAGGAAAACTTTTTTTTCCTTTTGCGATGAGCGACAGGCAGTGCTGAATTCTGAGGGGGAACGCTGCGCCAAGTTTTAAATGAAAAAAACGGCGTGGGTTTCCCCCCCCCACGGACATACCAGGCCCTTAGGTCTGGTATGGATCTAAGGGGAACCCCCTACGCCGAAAAATCGGCGTGGGGTCCCCCCCAAAATCCATACCAGACCCTTATCCGAGCACGCAGCCCGGCCGGTCAGGAATGGGGGTGGGGACCAGCGAGCGCCCCCCCCCTCCTGGACCGTACCAGGCCGCATGCCCTCAACATGGGGGGTGGGTGCTTTGGGGCATGGGGGCACCCTGCGGCCCCCCCCACCCCAAAGCACCTTGTCCCCATGTTGATGAGGACAAGGGCCTCTTCCCGACAACCCTGGCCGTTGGTTGTCGGGGTCTATGGGCAGGGGGCTTATCGGAATCCGGGAGCCCCCTTTAATAAGGGGGCCCCCAGATCCCGGCCCTTCACCCTATGTGAATGAGTATGGGGTACCTACCCATTCACCTAGGGAAAAAAGTGTCAATAAAAAACACACTACACAGGTTTTTAAAGTAATTTATTAGACAGCTCCGGGGTCTTCTTCCGACTTCGGGGGTCCTCTTCCGACTTTGGGGGTCTCTCCGGCGTCTTCTCCCGGTGTCCTGATCTTCTGCCGGCTCCTCCGCTATCTTCTGTAGCTCAATTGCTAGCGGTGGCCCGGACTTCTGCCTTCTTCTTTTCTTCCAATGTTGACACGACGCTCTCTCCAGCTGCAATGGTCTCTGAGCTCTCTGCAATGGACTTATATAGGCGGTGACCCCGCCCCCTTATGAGGTCACTGTCCCGGGGCATGCTGGGACTGTGCCGTCATAAGGGGGCGTTGTCTTCACCCGGTGACCACGCCCCCTAAAACGTCACAGTCCCGCATGCCCAGGGACTGTGACGGCATAAGGGGGCGGGGTCACCGCCTATATAAGTCCGTTGCGGAGAGCTCAGAGACCATTGCAGCTGGAGAGAGCGTCGTGTCAACATTTCTGGAAGAGAAGAGGGAAGAAGACGATCCAGAAGTCCGGGCCACCGCTGGCAAAAGAGCTACAGAAGATAGCGGTGGAGCTGGCAGAAGATGCGGACACCGGGAGAAGACGCCGGAGAGACCCCCGAAGTCGGAAGAGGACCCCCGAAGTCGGAAGAAGACCCCGGAGCTGCCTAATAAATTACTTTAAAAACCTGTGTAGTGTGTTTTTTATTGACACTTTTTTCCCTAGGTGAATGGGTAGGGGTACGATGTACCCCATACTCATTCACATAGGGTGGGGGGCCGGGATCTGGGGGCCCCCTTATTAAAGGGGGCTCCCCGATTTAGATAAGCCCCCTGCCCGTAGACCCCGACAACCAACGGCCAGGGTTGTCGGGAAGAGGCCCTTGTCCTCATCAACATGGGGACAAGGTGCTTTGGGGTGGGGGGGGCCGCAGGGTGCCCCCCATGCCCCAAAGCACCAACCCCCCATGTTGAGGGCATGCTGTACAGTCCAGGAGGGGGAGGGCACTCGCTCGTCCCTACCCCCATTCCTGACCGGCCGGGCTGCGTGCTCGGATAAGGGTCTGGTATGGATTTTGGGGGGACTCCCTCGCCAGACCTAAGGGCCTGGTATGCCCCTGGGGGGGAACCCACGCCAGTTTTTTTTATTTAAAACTTGGCGTGGAGTTCCCCCTTATGATTCATACCAACTACTGTATGTTTTCATTTGTTAATGCCAAAAATGTGGCAAAGTCGTACAAAGTAGTACTGCTCCCAAATCGCGGTAAAATCGTGGCCGCAAAATCGCGGTAAAATAGCGCGACTCTGAAGTCGTATAAGTGTGAAAGGGGCCTAAAGGATTTTGCAAGGATACTGTAGTTTTGGTTATACCTTAAATTCCAAACAATTTACTTTTGCTCTGAGCAGGCTTAAAGCGGTGTTCCAGGAGCAGAATTGTTTTTTTTTTAGTCAGCCGCTACAAACACTTACCTGTCCAGGGAGCCCGCGATGTCGGCCCCCCGAGGTCGATCCATCCATCAGATCAGGTGCAGGCGCCGCCACTGTAACTAAGGGAAACCTTGCAGCCTCACTGCCGGTTTCCAACTGCGCATGCTCGAGTTGAGCAGCGCTTTGTGAATGGCCAGCTTGTCTTCTGGGACGCACATAGGTCCCAGAAGACAATGGGGGGGGAGGCTCGCCGCAGAAGAGGATGTGACATCCAGGGCCACGTCCCGGCTGGATCGGAAGTACACTCAATACTTCCAAAAAAGGTGCTATAGAAGAAAAAAAAAAGTTTTATATATCCAAAAACGAGGGGTGGTGAGGTGGTTTTTCATTTAAGACCACCTCTTAAAAGTGGGTGAAACTCCACTTTAAAGTAAATGTAAAGGTTTTTTGTTTTTTTCTCTAAATAAAAATAACAAACATGTTAAACTTACCTGCACAGAGCAGCCCTGATCCTCCTCTTCTGGGGTCCCCCGGCGGCCTCCCTGGCTCTTCCCCTTCATCGGGTGCCCCCACGGAGAGCCGCTTTCCCTGGGGGCACCTGGGTGGGTTTGCTCCTGAGTCCTGCTGCTGCATCCATTGACACAGACAGCAGGACTCGGCCCGACCCCTGGCTCCCGTGTCACTGGATTTGATTGACAGCAGCGGGAGCCAATGGCTCCTGCTGCTATCAATCTGTCCAATAAAGGAGAGAGACAGCGGCCGTTGGGCTTGTGCACATCGCTGGATCAGGCTCAGGTAAATAAAAGGGGGAGGGGGCGGGTCTGGGGGGCAGATGCAGCAAAGAAGGTTTTTCATCTTAATGCATAGAATGCATTAAAGTGAAAAACCTTGAGACTTTACAAACACTTTAAGCTAACCAAAATTTACATGTTTTTTTTTCTTTTTTTCTTCCAATTAGCCAGTGGGCGGATTGAAAAAAAAAAAAAAAGAAGACAAACGGATTTCTCAATCCACAGAAGCGAGGTGCACAGTTGGGACATTGCATTCTAACAGCAGGACTCTCCTCTGTCAGAATACACTGGTCAGCAGCTACAGCCAGGCAATCGAGAAACAATTTCCAACAAGCCCATATGACAAAAGGTGATGTAACGATCGACTTCTGTTAAGCAGGAAACGGACACACATGGATCGAAATTTGTCTGCATCCTGTAGAACCAGCCAAAAGTCCATCTACAGCTAGGGCTTTTTAACCTGTTCCCGCTGAGCGTACACAGATGTGCGGCCTCAGCTTTCGGGGGTTATACCAGGATGATGCCCACAGCTGCAGGCATCATCCTGGTACTGTTTTTTAGAGCCGGCGATTGGCTTTCCAGGGATAACAACCGATGCGGCTAAAAGCCGCTCGGCTGTTATACCGGAGGAACGGGAGGGGACATCCCCCCTCCCGCCACTCTCAACGGGCCTCCCAATCCACCGGGAGACCCGATCAACAATCCGCCGCCTCCGGCGGTTAGCCACAGACTGGAGCAAAGCTGGAAACGGCTTTGTTCCAGTCTCCTGAACGTAAACACGGAAGTGACGTCATGACGTCACTTCCCGTTTACTCGGCTGCCAATGGTGCCGGTTTTAAAAAAATATACAGTATTCAGAATCGCCGAAAACGGCGATCTGAATACTTTGAAGTGCAAAGGAGGGATCGGGGGTCTTTTAGACCCCCCGATCCCTCCATAAAAAGTACCTTTCACCATCTATTACTGTCACAAGTGATCTTTACATTCCTTGTGACAGCAATAAAAGTGATTTTTTTTTTTTTTTTTTAAACAATTTATTAATATAAAAATAAATAAAATAAATAAGAAAATGTTTTTATTTAAAGCACTCCCGTCCCCGCGAGCTTGCGCAGCAAAGAAAACGCATACAGAAGTTGCGCCCGCATATGTAAACGGTGTTGAAATCACACATGTGAGGTATCGCTGCGATCGTCAGAGCGAGAGCAATAATTCTAGCACTAGACTTCCTCTGTAACTCTAACCTGGTAACCGTAAAAAAAAATTTAAAGCACCACCTATTGAGATTTTTAGGTACCGTAGTTTGTCACCATTCCACGAGTGCGTGCAATTATAAAGCGTGACAGTATCTATCTATTTGGTATCTATTTACTCAGCGTAACATCATCTTTCACATTATACAAAACAATTGGGCTAACTTTACTGTTTCGTTTTTTTTAAAACTCATGAAAAAAGTGTCCCTTTTCCCAAAAAGTTGCGTTCAAAACACCGCTGCACAAATACCGTGTGACATAAAATATTGCAACAATTTTATTCTCTAGATTTTCTGCTAGAAAAATATATATATATATGTTTGGGGGTTCTAAGTAATTTTCTATCAAAAAATATGGATTTTAACTAGTCATGAAAGGGTTAAACAGGTCTATATTTACACATTATGTTCCCCTAGATATGATTAGGACATTCAGTACAATCCCCAGCTCTTGCATTACGCAACTGTTTAAGTGAAAACTAATGCCAGAATGTGCTACAGGAGGCAGAGAATGTAGACTTTCGTGTTTTTTTTTTTTTTTACTTCTCTCAACCTTCCTAATACCACCTAGGGCCATAGATTATCTTGCTGCGTTCAACCACAAATGTAATGGCCACGAGCAGGAAGCACACAAAAAAATAAAAAAATAAAAAAAAATAAAAAAAGGAAGAAAAAAATTAAAAAAGGAATGAAAAAAAATGACCAGTATGTAAATGTTGGGATATAGTAGTGCCCCGCGACTGGCTACTCTGAGGGCAATCATCAGATTTACTGGGTGATACTGGTGTGAGACTGAATCATATGTACCAAAAGGGCACTACTGTTTTCACGTGGAATTTACGATCATCACAACCTATGCTTACTATGCAAGGAGGTCACCATGACAACAAAAGAAACATTGTGTAAACAGCTCTGCAGATCATTTCAGGGTTACATCTTTCCCAACCAATACAATTTTCTCCAGGAATAATTTCCAGTTGTATCATGTCACGCCCAGTGGTTGTAGACCGTTTCTGGCACACAGCCTGGTCTCTAGAATTTATGCACAGTGAGCAGCTCAGAACAAGAGAGAGATCTATTGAGGTACTGATGTCCGTTACTTCAGCTGGAGCGTGCAAGGACCCAATCACACCTAATGCCGCGTACACACGAGCGGACTTTACGGCAGACTTTGCCCGGCGGACGGGATTTCGTCAGACAATTCGATCGTGTGTGGGCTCCAGCGGACTTTGTTTTCTCAAAAGTTGGACGGACTTAGATTTGAAACATGTTTTAAACCAATCCGTCGAAATCGAGTCCGGTCGAAAAGTCCGCTCGTCTGTATGCTAGTTCGATGGACAAAAAGCCACGCTAGGGCAGCTATTGGCTACTGGCTATGAACTTCCTTGTTTTAGTCCGGTCGTACGTCATCACGTACGAATTCGACGGACTTTGGTGGATTGTGTGTAGGCAAGTCCGTTCATTCAGAAAGTCCGTCAAAAAGTCTGTTGAAAAGTCCGCCGGGCAAAGTCTGCCGTAAAGTCCGACCGTGTGTACGCGGCATAAGAGTTTTGTAGCTTGAAATTCGAAGCTCCAAAACGCTGGAAGAGAAAAAAAAAAAACAATAATTCTCTACAGAGATGGTTCACATCTCCACAAGACTTCTGAAGCTCAAAAAAGTTCTGGCCCTTTTTTTGTAGCTCGAATCAGACAGACTGGTGCGTTTCTGACGCAGTTTTTGTTTCATATAAAATGCATTGAAAACGCTTTGTGCGTTTTGACTCGCGTCTTCAACCCCTTACAAAAAAAATGTAAAAAAAAAAAAAATAAAAAAATGTATAGAAAAATAAAAGCGGATGAAAATACTGAAAAAGCTGAATAGCATAGCAACAAATAATGAAACAAATGATTTTCTGCTCTATCGGATAACAAAAAAAAAAGCTCAAGAACGCTTTAAAAATGCTGTACAAAAATGCTCAAAAACATGCAGACACCCACAAAAAAACGCTCACAAATGCAATACTCAAGCGTAAATGCAGCCTTAATAGTAGTGTTGCACTGACATTTCAGACGCCGAAAATAGGGTTTTCAATGTTGTGCCGAAAGAAAAAAAGTGCCGATAATGTTTTCCGAAAACGCCCACGATTTTGCCACAATTTTATCTGGCTTGTGGTGTGCTTTTCATAGGTCATGTGACTCAAGAAAATGCATCAAAAAAGCAACACAGGTGCATTTTTGATGCGTTCTTGTTGCGTTTCAATGAGGAGGTACGTTTTGTGGTGCGGTTTGCCAACTATGCACTAAAAATGCAGCAAGCAGGATTTTTAATACTGCTTCAAAAGGTGCCGGTAATGGCCGACAATAAATACATGTACATTCGGTTATATTCCGCGCTTAGGTGTGGGCTGGGCTGCTCCCTCTCTTGAGGTGGTCCCAACTGGAACCCTCTTGAAAATAATTTTTACAGGTATAGGGTTGGTGGCGCTGCCCATCACCCGAAGAGTGATCCTCCACAGTAAATCACCCGGAAAGAGTGAGTCACTGTGGAGGATCACTATTTGGGTGACGGGCAGCGACAATAAATACATATTCATAATCATGATATTAATTAAAAAGTCGAATATAATACAATTATTTATAAAAATATATATATTTAAAAAAAAAACTGTCAACTTCGGTTTCGGCCAAGTGCATAATGAATTTTTGGTTTTGGCACCAAATTTTTCATTGCGGTGCTCCACTGCTTACAAGGACTCCCACAGCAGGCCTGCTCAGAGGAAAGCATTGCTAGGGCAAAAATCAGCTTTTAGGACCCATTCGCACCCGATCATTTTCTAGCTCGAAGCTCCAAAATGCTCAGGGAGAAAAATAAATAAATAAATAAATTTTAAAAAAAATCAATTATTCTCTATGGTGGTGGTTGACATGTCCACTCCAAAATGCTTGAAGCTCAAAAAAAAGTTTTGTAGTCACTTTTGAAGCTCGATTTGAGCAGATCGGTGCATTTTTGAAGCAGCCGAAAGCAGAAACACATAGCAACAAATTATGTAACAGGTGATAGTTTTCTCTATTGGCGAGTACAAATTTCCAAAGCGCTTGGAAAACGCTGTACAATAAAAAGCTCAAAATGTGCAAACACGTAACAAAATGTCTGGAAAAAAACATGCTCAGGTGTAAATGCAGCCTGCTGGATTTTACATGCAATATTCACTGTTCTCCTGGCAGGGATGACTTCCCCTGCCTCTCCCCCCCCCACCACCACCACCAGGAGAAGACAATGGCTTGGCGGGAGGGATTACCCAGCAGCACTGTCAGTGTTGATAGGGAAATCAAGTGAATTTTTTTTCCTTACGCTGGCTATACATGATTTACTTTCTTTCATTCAGACAGTGGATTGAACTAAAGAAAATTAAATGATTCCCCCATTCACACATTGGAGGTGGATGGGGGAATCCCTGCCAGGGAGCTATTGTATTCTGACAATGAGGAGGCATCCCTGCTGTCAGAATACACTCATCAGCACCACCGGTTTGAGCCTGGGGCACTGATCCAGTGGAAGTTTTTCAAAAGGCTGGTTGTACAGAAGTTGATTGAGAGAACGACTTCTGTACAACCAGCCTGCCCATAGATAGATCAAAATTTGCCCGGTGCCTGCTGACTGGCTTTAGTGTAAAAAGACTCTTACAAAAAACATTTGAGTTATTTTGGAGTTATTTTAAAGCGGAGTTCCACCCAGGCAATCTGGGCGGAACTCACATGCGCGTAACATCACATGCGCGCCCTGCCCCCCTGCTGCATGCGGCTCCCACTCCTTGCGAGGTATGATACTTCGCAGCTTCCGTCCCCTGCATCTTGCTACATGTGCCTCACGGTATGTGGGGCACATTTTTTTCTAAGGGGATCACTGATGGGCATATTTTGTTAAGGGGCACGCTGATGGGCACATTTTGTTGTGCCCATAGAGTGCCCCTTAACATAAAATGCTCCCATTAGAATGCCCAATTATAAAAGGTTCCCCCCTCACAGTGCCCCCTTTAGATTAGGTGTGCCCATCAGAGTGCTCCTTAACATCAGGTGTCCTTATTACAGCGCTTCCTTTCATTAAGCATTCCCGTCAGTGTGCCCCTTAACATAAAATGTGCCCATAAGCGTGGCCCTTAACATAAAATAAGGGGCATGCTGATGGGCACATTTTATGTTAAGGGGCACAATGACGGGAACATTTTATGTTACGGGGCACTCTGATGGGCACAACAAAATGTGCCCACCAGCGTACCTCTTAACATAAAATATGCCCATCAGCATGTCCCTTAACATAAAATGAGAGGCATGCGGATGGGCACATTTTATGTCAGGGGGTACTTTGATGGAACACATTACTTAAGGGGGTACTTTGATGAAACACATTACTTAAGGGGGTACTTTGATGAAACACATTACTTAAGGGGGTACTTTCATGAAACACATTACTTAAGGGGGTACTTTGATGAAACACATTACTTAAGGGGGTACTTTGAAGAAACACATTACTTAAGGGGGTACTTTCATGAAACACATTACTTAAGGGGGTACACTGACGGTGGCAACTGATTCATGGGTAGTCTGAGGGGGGCACCCAATGTAATGAATTACTCTGATAGGGGCACCTGATGTAAGGGAGAACATCCAATTTATATTAGTATTACCAGAGTGTGTAGAGGAAACAGTAACAAAAGTGCCAGAGAGTGTGGCTTGCGCCAAGAAAAGGAAAGTAGACGCGTACAATATTTCATGGCATAGACTTGAGATTCGGACCTTGGCCGGGAGAATTTTAATGACCAGACAATCTTGAATTTTAATTCAATACCCCTGCAATAGACCCCATCGGTCTCTAAGCAATAGACCCCATCGGTCTCTAAGCAATAGACCCCATCGGTCTCTAAGCAATAGACCCTATCTACAGGGCCATCTTCAAGGCAGGGCAAAAGGGGCAGCTTCCCTGGGCCCCATCATTGTTGTGGGGCCCAAAGCAACTGCCTCATACTTGCCAACTATCTCAGTTTAAATTCCCTTGTCTCGTGAAGTTTTAGTCCTGTGCTATGTCCAGATATCTCAGTGTGAAGTTCTGTTACTAATGCTGCCCAGCTCTGCCCTGTTGCCATGTACAGATGGCTCACCTGCAGACCCTGTGTTTACATGTAAATAACCTGCAATGATATGTAAATAGTGGCAGCATTAATATGTATTAATATGTAAATAGCGGCAGACCAGCGGCATTGATATGTAATTAGAGGCGGCATTCATATGTATATCATGCCCCCCTGAGATCATATCCACCATCACTTCTGCTGACTGCTGCCCACTATAGAGATAAAGGGGCATGCTTAAAAGTCCTGCCTACAACTGTGTTCAATAAGCCTTACATCAGCCTGTTCTGCAAAGGTAAGCAAATTGGAGGTGGAACCCTTTTTTAAAATAACATGGTGCCACAGCCCTGTGAATTTTGGTGCATGTGAATACGCACATCTCAGAAGATGCATGAGGGTGTCATTAACAATTAATGGCACTGCTGTGTATTTGCTAAAGGGCAGCACTTTTTTTTTGGTGGTGTCAGGAAAGCGATTTTGCATGCATTCCCGACATACACAAATGTAAACGCAGGCTAAATGTCTCAGTTATACTGGTGGTCAGTGTAAATCTTCTCATTACATTGGGGCTTGGTGTACAATCCTTTCATTCACACTAGTGTGAAGGTCCCCCTTACATTGGTGATCAGTGTAAATCCCTTCTTACATTGGTGGTTACTGTGAATGCCCCTATTACATTAGTGGTCAATGTAAATCCTCATTACAATAGTAGTCAGTGTAAATCCCCATTACAATAGTAGTCAGTGTAAATCCCCATTACAATAGTAGTCAGTGTAAATCCTCATTACAATAGTAGTCAGTGTAAATCCCCATTACAATAGTAGTCAGTGTAAATCCCCATTACAATAGTAGTCAGTGTAAATCCCCATTACAATAGTAGTCAGTGTAAATCCCCATTACATTAGTGGTCAGTGTAAATCCCCATTACATTAGTGGTCAGTGTAAATCCCCATTACATTAGTGGTCAGTGTAAATCCCCATTACATTAGTGGTCAGTGTAAATCCTAATTACATTGATGGACAGTGTAGAAACTCCTCTTTATATTGGTAATCAGTAAAAGAAATCCAAACTTCCATTTGTAGTCGAATCCTCTCTTACACTGGTTGTCCATGTAGAAGCCCGCTTTATATTGGTGGTGAGTGTAAATCCCCCTTTATTGGCTGTTGATGTAAAATACCCCATTACATTGGTGATCAGTGTACATTTCCCTTTACATTGGTGGTAAATTCAGAATTGCCCTTATGGTGGTCGGTGTAGAAGTGTCACCTTACATTGGTGGTCAGTACAAATCTCCATTGGTGGTCAGTGTAAATTCTCCCTTACATGGAGATCATTGTATATTCCCCCTTACACTGGTAGTTGGTGTAAATGCTCTTATTACATTGGTGTCATTGTAGAAATCCCTCTTTATATTGGTGGGTGGTGTCAATCATGCCTCCAGCGATGCCTTTTCCAACATGGGGTCTCTGCTCACAGCAGAAAGCTCTTCCCCTTCATGCTGTTGGCCGTCAGCTAACTTTCTCCTGCAGTATCTGCCTCTTGTCCCAACATGGCATTTGTCTGCAGCAATGGGGGGGGGGAACCGCGGAGAGGATGAGCGGGCAATCCGCTGTGTTGGTATGGCAGCAACTGCTCTGCCTAGGGCTGGACTGGGACAAAAAATTGGCCCTGGACTTCATCCAGAGCGGCCCACTTTACTGCAAACACCTGGTGTTGGTGCTTCAATCATCACAGCACCAAGGTTGTTATGGTGTCAGGATTATTGAAGCGCATTTTTTCTATTATAATATATGATGAAATAGTATAACTCACCATAATGCAGAATCAGTGGGAGCCCTGAGCGTGTCACTTGCCATTGTCTCCTGCCACCGGATGCAGCGTGTCACTTACCACGTCACTTGCCACCGGATGTGTGTCACTTGCCACGTCACTTGTCAGCGGATGCAGCGTGTCACTTGCCACGTCACTTGTCAGTGGATGCAGCGTGTCACTTGCCACGTCACTTGTCAGCGGATGCAGCGTGTCACTTGCCACGTCACTTGTCAGCGCATGCAGCGTGTCACTTGCCACGTCACTTGTCAGCGGATGCAGCGTGTCACTTGCCACATCACTTGTCAGCGAATGCAGCATGTCACTTGCCACGTCACTTGTCAGCGGATGCGTGTCACTTGCCATGTCACTTGTCAACAGATGCAGCATGTCACTTACCACGTCACTTGTCAGCAGATGCAGCTTGTCACTTGCCACGTCACTTGTCAGTGGATGCGTGTCACTTGCCACGTAACTTGTCAGAAGATGCAGCGTGTCACTTGCCACGTCACTTGTCAGCGAATGCGTGTCACTTGCCACGTCACTTGTCAGCAGATGCAGCTTGTCACTTGCCATGTCACTTGTCAGCGGATGCGTGTCACTTGCCACATCACTTGTCAGAAGATGAAGCGTGTCACTTGCCACGTCACTTGTCAGCGGATGCAGCGTGTCATGTGCCACGTCACTTGTCAGCGGATGCAGCGTGTCACTTGCCACGTCACTTGTCAGCGGATGCAGCGTGTCACTTGCCACGTCACTTGTCTGCAGATGCAGCTTGCAACTTGCCATGTCACTTGTCAGCAGATGCGTGTCACTTGCCACATCACTTGTCAGAAGATGAAACGTGTCACTTGCCACGTCACTTGTCAGCGGATGCAGCGTGTCACTTGTCAGCGGATGCAGCATGTCACTTTCCACGTCACTTGTCAGCGGATGCAGCATATCACTTGCCACGTCACTTTCAGCGGATGCAGCGTGTCACTTGCCACGTCACTTGTCAGCGGATGCAGTGTGTCACTTGCCACGTCACTTGTCAGCAGATGCAGCTTGTCACTTGCCACGTCACTTGTCAGCGGATGCAGCTTGTCACTTGCCACGTCACTTGTCAGCGGATGCAGCTTGTCACTTGCCACGTCACTTGTCAGCGGATGCAGCTTGTCACTTGCCACGTCACTTGTCAGCGGATGCAGCTTGTCACTTGCCACGTCACTTGTCAGCGGATGCAGCTTGTCACTTGCCACGTCACTTGTCAGCGGATGCAGCTTGTCACTTGCCACGTCACTTGTCAGCGGATGCAGCTTGTCACTTGCCACGTCACTTGTCAGCGGATGCAGCTTGTCACTTGCCACGTCACTTGTCAGCGGATGCAGCTTGTCACTTGCCACGTCACTTGTCAGCGGATGCAGCTTGTCACTTGCCACGTCACTTGTCAGCGGATGCAGCTTGTCACTTGCCACGTCACTTGTCAGCGGATGCAGCTTGTCACTTGCCACGTCACTTGTCAGCGGATGCAGCTAGTCACTTGCCATGTCACTTGTCAGCGGATGCAGCTTGTCACTTGCCACGTCACTTGTCAGCGGATGCAGCTTGTCACTTGCCACGTCACTTGTCAGCGGATGCAGCTTGTCACTTGCCACGTCACTTGTCAGCGGATGCAGCTAGTCACTTGCCATGTCACTTGTCAGCGGATGCAGCTTGTCACTTGCCACGTCACTTGTCAGCGGATGCAGCTTGTCACGTCATTTGTCAGCAGATGCAGCTTGTCACTTGTCAGCAGATGCAGCTTGGCACTTGCCACGTCGCCTGCCACGGGGTTGAAGCGGGCCCCGTCAGGTAGGCTGTACAGAGCCCCATGATTTATAACAGCAGACCTGATGCCCACTGTCGTGCCGTGTGGCTGTTGTGTCAGGAGCAAGAAGGGACTCTGTGGACAGGGGAGGAGAGAGATGCACAGCGCCTTCTCCTTATTTCACGGGGAGTGAGCAGATCAGTAGCGGACGTGATGTCATCAGCCGGAAATGATGCAAGATGTGGGAGGCGACGCGGCTATCATTTCCAGCTGATGACATTACGTCCGCCCCATTGTGCGTTCCACTATCGCCAGGAAGTAGAAGTACACACCGGTGCTCTACTGGCCCGATCGCTCCCCGTGAAATAAGCAGCGGAGCGGGCAGAACGGGCTGACTGGCGGGCCTTGACTGTAACCTCTGGCAACCAATCGCAATTACTACCTGATCTGATTCATTAAACTGATTTTGAGTCTAGCTGCTTTTTATTGTATGTCTCAGAGCAGGTGGAGAGCAAAATCGCATGGAGGGGGCCCAAGAAAATGTTTGCCCAGGGTCCAATCAATATTAAAGAGGGCCCTGCCTATCTGTCTCTATACAATAGAGCCAGTGAGTGTATACACTGCACCCTATGTGTACCCCTCCCCTCCCCCAGTGACCATACACTAAACACTGACAGATCTCAGCGTGTACGATGCCAGGCTCTTCATTCATTCATTCATTACCTGTACGATCTGTCTGCGCTGCTCCTCTCTATAGTGTCTCCTCCATCAATACCACGGACTGTTGTTTACCACCCGCACCGATCAGCTGACTCAAGCACACCGGGTACACAAAGCTCCGCCCACTGCATGCTTTTACACGAAAGGGGCGGGGCCTCGCTTATAGACACCTCATTGAGCCTAACTCTGGGAAATGCTAGAAGGGGTGACAGTTCCGTGACACAATGCGGCCGCACGTGATGGTCATATCAGACAGTCTGTGTTTGTTTTAATTATAAAGTCAACAGTCAGAATAAAAGGTTAACACAAGTCTCCGCCCTCACAGGTGTCAGCTGACTTCCCACTGCACGTGATCTCCGCCTGCCGTCACATGATGAGAGAGATGGCCGCCTGCTGGGTGCTGTTGATGGTGCTGGTCTTCTCGGCCGTGAGGGCGCAGAGCTCGGAGGTGTCCGTCATTCTGAACCCGCTTACAAGGAACCTCACCACCGTGCCCGGGAGGAGGGGGGACGCTGTGGCCTGGGCTGCACTAACGGATACCATCGACGACAACGGGTGAGAGATCCAGGCTGATCGGAGGAGGGAGGGCGATCATAGGTGGTGACAGGGGGAGATGGAGGTCTAGTGGTTACATGGAAGTGGAGGTCTAGTGGTGACAGCGGGAGATGGGAGGTCTAGTGGTGACAGCGGGAGATGGGAGGTCTAGTGGTGACAGGGGGAGATGGGAGGTCTAGTGGTTACATGGAAGTGGAGGTCTAGTGGTGACAGCGGGAGATGGGAGGTCTAGTGGTGACAGCGGGAGATGGGAGGTCTGGTGGTGACAGGGGGAGATGGAGGTCTAGTGGTTACATGGAAGTGGAGGTCTAGTGGTGACAGCGGGAGATGGGAGGTCTAGTGGTGACAGCGGGAGATGGGAGGTCTAGTGGTGACAGCGGGAGATGGGAGGTCTAGTGGTGACAGCGGGAGATGGGAGGTCTAGTGGTGACAGCGGGAGATGGGAGGTCTGGTGGTGACAGCCGCAGATGGGAGGTCTGGTGGTGACAGCGGGAGATGGGAGGTCTAGTGGTGACAGCGGGAGATGGGAGGTCTAGTGGTGACAGCGGGAGATGGGAGGTCTAGTGGTGACAGCGGGAGATGGGAGGTCTAGTGGTGACAGCGGGAGATGGGAGGTCTAGTGGTGACAGCGGGAGATGGGAGGTCTAGTGGTGACAGCGGGAGATGGGAGGTCTAGTGGTGACAGCGGGAGATGGGAGGTCTAGTGGTGACAGCGGGAGATGGGAGGTCTAGTGGTGACAGCGGGAGATGGGAGGTCTAGTGGTGACAGCCGCAGATGGGAGGTCTAGTGGTGACAGCCGCAGATGGGAGGTCTAGTGGTGACAGCCGCAGATGGGAGGTCTAGTGGTGACAGCCGCAGATGGGAGGTCTAGTGGTGACAGCCGCAGATGGGAGGTCTAGTGGTGACAGCCGCAGATGGGAGGTCTAGTGGTGACAGCCGCAGATGGGAGGTCTAGTGGTGACAGCCGCAGATGGGAGGTCTAGTGGTGACAGCCGCAGATGGGAGGTCTAGTGGTGACAGCGGGAGATGGGAGGTCTGGTGGTGACAGCGGGAGATGGGAGGTCTGGTGGTGACAGCGGGAGATGGGAGGTCTGGTGGTGACAGCGGGAGATGGGAGGTCTAGTGGTGACAGCGGGAGATGGGAGGTCTAGTGGTGACAGCCGCAGATGGGAGGTCTAGTGGAGGCAAGGAGATGACAGCGGGAGATGGGAGGTCTAGTGGTGACAGCGGGAGATGGGAGGTCTAGTGGTGACAGCGGGAGATGGGAGGTCTAGTGGTGACAGCCGCAGATGGGAGGTCTAGTGGTGACAGCCGCAGATGGGAGGTCTAGTGGTGACAGCCGCAGATGGGAGGTCTAGTGGTGACAGCCGCAGATGGGAGGTCTAGTGGTGACAGCCGCAGATGGGAGGTCTAGTGGAGGCAAGGAGATGACGGGGGGAGATGGGAGGTCTAGTGGAGACAAGGAGATGACGGGGGGAGATGGGAGGTCTAGTGGAGACAAGGAGATGACGGGGGGAGATGGGAGGTCTAGTGGAGACAAGGAGATGACGGGGGGAGATGGGAGGTCTAGTGGAGACAAGGAGATGACGGGGGGAGATGGGAGGTCTAGTGGAGACAAGGAGATGACGGGGGGAGATGGGAGGTCTAGTGGAGACAAGGAGATGACGGGGGGAGATGGGAGGTCTAGTGGAGACAAGGAGATGACGGGGGGAGATGGGAGGTCTAGTGGAGACAAGGAGATGACGGGGGGAGATGGGAGGTCTAGTGGAGGCAAGGTGGTGATGTGGAGGTGAGAGCTCATAACAGAGGAGATACAATAAGAAGCTTCCATAGTTTAAGTGACACCCCAAGGAGATGGAGCTCCCGCAGTTTGGGTGGTACCACGAGAAGCAGGTGGAGCACCCATATTTTAAGGGATACTAGGAGGAGTAGGAGATGCCAAGCTTCACTGATGTCTGAGCATAGGTTTTACCCTGAAGTTTGTGTCCTTGGGTTTAGTAATACACATACAATTTGAATAATCCTTGTTTCTTTAATGAATACTAATATTATGGTAACGATAAGTGAATATTTTAAAGCAGGTTTTTATTTTCCAAGGCAAATCCTATAGAAATGGAGTGACTCACCATTAGGGATGAGCTCAGGCGTGTTCGCAACTAGCTTGTGCAGAGCCCGCCAGGAAGTCGGCACTGCACAGCGCTAATCACAGGCAGTGAGACATTCCTCGATCTCTGCAGCCGTGCATCGGGAAAATGTCTCACTGCCTGTGATTAGCGCTGTGCGGTGCCGACTTCCTGGCGGGCTCGGCACAAGCTAGTTGCGGACACGCCTGAGCTCATCCTTCACATGAATAAAACAAGTCACTTGCTTGTCATCACTTCCCTCACCAGGGAGTCAATTCCTCATTTCCGGACAAAATGTGGAACCATTCAGATATTTAGCTTATAGCCTAGATGCAGCCAGATGCAAGAGCTATTACAAATTGCACACCATTGTTTTCCTTTCCCCCTCATCAATATAAGGTATGAAATCCTGAAGAGCACAACTGTAGACCGTTCAACTACTATGGTGTCCAAAGCAACGGGTTTAGTCTGCACACATTTGCAGATGCATGCATAAGCCACAGAGCCTCGCCACGGATCCTGGTATCTGTGGTCCCTAACACTAACTTATAAGTGTCTCCAAAGTGGCACTTTTTTTTTTTTTTTTTTTTGGAGCCTGTAAAGCATTGCAACCACAATCAGCAGGTTATGAGTGTAATGCCAGGCTCTTGCAGACTGTTAATGTAGCTGGGGGGATCGGGGGAAGAGCAGGCAGATACTGAACGTGTTAGGATTCTTTTCACACTGGCGGTCTGCTTGGCGGACTACGCTTTTCTCAGCGGGGGATCGATCTGCTGAGCAGGTGGATGACATGTCAGTCTCCGCTCGCTGTGCTGAAATGGATCTGTCGAAGTCCTGCTCTCCTCTATGGGAGATCAGATAAAAACAGGCCCCCAGTCCATTCCAATCTGCCAGACTGATGGAAAATAGGGCCACCATAGGTCTGGATTTAGCGAACAGGATCGGATCGCAGCGGGTGTTAGTGGCCATGTCACCGCTGACATCCGCCGTTCCATAGAGGTGAATGGAGCATCCGATCAAGTCCGCCTGAAAAACTGACAGGCGGGCCTTATTGGAAAGCCCGTGTGAAAGGGGCCTTACACCCTTCAGAGCAACTAGCATTTTCAGAAGGAGACCAGCAATGGCAGTCCCTAAATGAGGAGCAATAGCATTTAGCAAATACTTGTTAAAATGAAGGTGTACGATTTGAGCACAAGTAGCATTTGAGATGGAGATTGGAGGGGCAAAGCTCAAAAAGCCCAAATCCAGCCAACTTTGTGCAGGGCAATTTTTTTTTTCCTCTAGAAAAGAGAAAAATTGCCCTGCACCAGTTAAAATAAAAAGGAGCTCTCCCTTTTATGATCACCCCTACTATGGCACTATCCCCCACAGACACACTGCTCAGTCATCAACTATTGGGTTGATGCATATCCATCGATAGGTCCAATTTATCTGTTGCAGGAGTATAGTATACTGCCCCCAAGTAGTAGTATTACTACTATAGCATTGCACTGCCCTGGCAAACCATGTGTCATGGAACTGATTTCAGAACGTTTTCAACTATTGTATAGTAGAGCAGGCTTCTGTTGTGTCAGTGTCATTTGACTGTTGCAACGGACCACTTGTTTATACAATTCTAAAACCGTAACCTTGCTTCAGATTTTTATGGCTGCCCCTGTCTTTTTTTTTTTTTGTTGTAAAATACAAAGAAAAGTGTTTAATGTTCTTGTAAAACAAATTTATTTTTAGGAAGTCATACTTTTCTTTTGCTATTTAATAGGAAGTACTGTATAAAAAGGGAAACCATGCTGTGCCTCACTTGCTCATATTGTACATGTGTGATATTGATGTACTCTATTCCAGGTGGGCTGTTCTAGAGGTGCAGAGCAATGACCAATATAATGACAGCATTCAGGCATATGCTGCAGGGGTGGCTGAAGCTGCAGTCTCTCAGCGGGTAAGTGTGCTTATCTATTTGCTGATATGTGCAAATTCCAGTGTTTTATCACAACCAGCCTTTTATCACTCACTGTTGGTTTACTCATGGAAATGTAATCCTCAGATATTGGCCATGTGCAATTACTCACTCCAGTCAACATTAACTATTCTTACTCCAATAGTAATATGCAATCTGCTTTCCTTATAGCACAGGCGGAAAGAAAATTGCTTGACACAGTCATTGTTGATGGGGGAATCCCTCCTGCAGTGCTATTGTGTTCTGCAGGACACCATGATCGTTGTTTGGTGGCTATTGCATGAACAAAATCCAACAAGCTGATTGTACTGAAGTTGATTGATCAACGACAAGCGAGCACCCCCCCACATGTCCCACCCCAAAGTACCTTGTCCCATGTTGATTGGTACAAGTGCCTCTTCCCCACAACCCTGGCCAGTGGGCAGGGGGCTTTTCGGAATCCGCACCCCCCCCCACCCCCCATGTGAGTAAGAGGTACAGTGTACCCCTGCTCATTTACCAAATAAAACTGACCGTTTTTGACAATGCCTTTATTACAAATTACTAAAACAATGGTCCCCAGTGTAGGATCCATTGTTCATGTGAATGTCGCCGACCCGGAGGGAAAGGAATGCTCCTCACCTGTCGCTGACTCCCGCTGTCTGACAGTTCTTAAATAGCTAAGGGGCAGAGCCACTCGGCAGTGGCTTCCAGATTCCGATAAGCCACCTGCCCGCAGATCCCCAGAACCACCGGCCAGGGTTGTGTTTCCATAGAAGGCAATAAGCCTGGAATTTGCATCCAAATTGCTCTGCAGTGCTCAGGAAACTCACAAGACTCTCTTTAAATTTGCAGTGAATTTGCACTTCTGCTGCACCATATATACGGATAGAAAGCTGGTTTGGTTCAAATGTCATGCAAAACACATCCAATTGTCAAAGCACACCAAGCCCCCCCCCCCCCCCCATGTTGAGGGCTTGTGGCCTCGCTCATCCCCTCCCTCTCCTGGCCTGCTGGGCTGCATGCTCAGATAAGGGTCTAGTATGGATTTGGGAGGGGAATCCCATGCCAGTTTTGGGGTGGGGTTCATTTTAAAATCCAGACCTGCTCCTTAACAACCAGCTATTGTTAAAGATGCTGGTGGCCGCTGTCTGGAAATGTTTATCAAAACAATATTTTTGCTAAAAATCCACTAAAATCATGATTAGCAGATAAATACACAGCAAATTTTACAAAATTCCTACTAAATATAAAAGCTTAACCTGTATTGAGTTAATAAATAACAAATTGTAACTTTTTAAATTGCGCCTTTTTGCAAAATTGGTGAAAATTGAACAGACGCAAAAGTGTAAATATCCAAATTTTCCCTTACAGCTTTCAGAATTTGTGAAAGGCCCCTAAAACCATATATTTTCTGAAAACATATGACCTCTATAATAAAAAGGTGCTACCTATTTTTTTTTAGACCCCGCGGTATTTGTGCACATTTTTTATCAAACCAATATATTCACAAAAAAATACATTAAAACCATAATTGGCAGATAAATACACCGCTAATTTTACAAAATTCCTTCTAAATCCCTACTAAATATAAAAGCTTAACCTGTATGGTGTTCAAGAATAACAATTTAAATTTTTACATTGAGCCTTTTTGCAAAATGGTGCAAATTGAACGTACGCAAAAATGTAAATATCCAAATTTCTCTAAAAATCTGAAGGTTTCCTATAAAAGCTCATCCTGTGAGTTAATAAATAACAAATATTTTTGTAAATTTAAAATTGCGCATTTTTTCAAAATAGTGAAAATCGAATGTATCCAAAAATGTCTTAATCTGGAAGTTTTCTTTTTTCACTTACAGCTTTCAGAGTTTGTAAAAGACACCCCATATATATTTTCTGAAAGCATATGACATCTGGAATAAAAAGAAGGTGCTATTGAATTTAATTTTTTTATTTATTTATTTATTTTTAAAAGAGGAAGTAAACCCTGATGGGTTTACTTCCTCTGTTTCCCTGCAAAGGTAAAGCATAATGCATAGTAGGCCATTATGTGTCACTTACCTGACACAGGAGCCTGCGATGTCACCACTGTCCCCTCTGCTACGGAGCATCCATCTACTTTCCGGGTATCGTGGCTCTGGCACTGTGATTGGCCGGAGCCGCGATGACGTCACTCCTGCGCATGCGCACGGGAGCCGCCACTTACGGCATATCGCCGCTGGCAGCAGCATGCTCAGTGCGCCTGCGTGTCGCTGTCTACGGCGCATGCGCCATAGACAGTGGTGCCTGTCTTTTTGCAAATATCTCCTAAACTGCGTAGGTTTAGGAGATATTTCTTGGACCTACAGGTAAGCCTCAATCTAGGCTTACCTGTAGGTCAAAGTGGTCTATAAGGGTTTACAACCACTTTAAGGCCCTGCAGTAGCTGCGCAAATGTTTATCAAAACCAAAAATTTTTTTCGCTAAAAATACACAAATCATTAATAGTGAATAAATACATGGCAAAATGTGCTAAGTTCCTAGCAAATATAAAAGTTAAAAAATAAAAAATGTTTGTACATTTTAACCACTTGCCGACCCGGCTCACGCCGATATCGGTGGGCAGAAGGGCATGTACAGGCAGATTAATGTACCAGTACGTTGCCCTTTAAGAAGCGGTTTGCGGGCGCGGAGCAACCTCCGTGAGTGTGATCGCGGGTCCCGCGGACTCGATGTCCGCGGGGATACCCGCGATCGTCTCACAGAGAGGAAGAACAGTGAAATGCTAATGTAAACAAGTTTTTCCCCGTTGTGCCTAGTGACAGGACACTAATCGCAGCTCCCTGTAATATGGAGCGGTGATCAGTGTCGTGTCAACACACACACACACACACACACACACACACACACACACACACACACACACACACACACACACACACACACACACACACACACACTCCCACTCCCCACACTTAACCCCTACACTGCCACCTAGTGGGATAACCCCTTCACTGCCACTCACATTTACACAGTAATCAATGCATTTTTAATTGCACTGATTGCTGTATAAACGTGGACAGTCCCAAAATCGCGCCATAAGTGTCCGATCTGTCCGCCATAATGTCGCAGTCACGATAAAAATCGCTGATCGCCGCCATTACTAGTAAAAAAAAAAAAAAAAAATTAATAAAAATGCCATACAACTATCCCCTATTTTGTAGACGCTATAACTTTTGCGCATACCAATCAATAAACGCTTATTGAGGGGATTCCATTCCCAATCCATCTAGTAGATCGGATGGTATCCGATGGAAATGGACGGGCGGTCTATTTCCATCCGACCACCCCATAGAGAACAGCGGCCTGTGTCCGTGTCCATGCTCCATCAGCGGAGCAGACACGGACCTGTCATCCGCCTGCTCAGCGGGGATCAGAAGACAGATCCCTCGCTGAGCAGGAGGATCTGCTTGACTGAGTTCGCTCCATGTGAAAGGGGTCTTACCAGGAGTCGATCCATTAGGGGCGCTGGGGGTTTTTTATTTTTTATTTCTTTCTTTTTAAGCCACATGGTTAGAGCTTGAGGCTCTAATTGGCTTGAAAAAGTTTTGGCTTGGGGCGCAGAGCATTGCACCCTGAACCCACCCACTTGTGACAATAGCAAATTAATATTCGCTATTGTCTTCCAGCTTCTCCTGGACAATCGGGATGGCCGGGAGGAGGCGCCGAGAAAGATTCCTTTCTTCCTTTCTTCCTTCCTTCCTTCTTCCTTCCTTCTTCCTTCCTTCTTCCTTCCTTCTTCCTTCCTTCTTCCTTCCTTCTTCCTTCCTTCTTCCTTCCTTCTTCCTTCCTTCCTTCTTCCTTCCTTCTTCCTTCCTTCTTCCTTCCTTCTTCCTTCCTTCTTCCTTCCTTCTTCCTTCCTTCTTCCTTCCTTCTTCCTTCCTTCTTCCTTCCTTCTTCCTTCCTTCTTCCTTCCTTCTTCCTTCCTTCTTCCTTCCTTCTTCCTTCCTTCTTCCTTCTTCCTTCTTCTCCTCCATCATCATCATCCCCAGTCTGTCAGTTTGCCTGAGATCAATGCGGTCAGCATCTACAGGCTGTGAGAGGGGAAGGAGAGATGCCGCTGAAGCAGGCATGGCTCGTGGGTGCATGTGCCGGTACTGTGAATGGCGGGGGGGCACACATCTGGACCCCCCCTTCTAGCCCCATGCAGCACGTGAAGCCGGCGGGAGCGGCAGTGGGGGATGTCGGCTTCTAAAGGTAGCTGCGGTGGGGAGGGGGGATAGGAGAGTGTGGGGGGGGTCGCAGTTTAAGGTGAAAGTTAGCGGTGGGGGGTGGAAAAGCAGGGGGGGCAGGGAAGCGGCGGCATGGAGGGGCAGTCACATTTTGGGTTAATAACTCTGATTAACGGGTTGTAACTTGCTGATCGGAGTTCTAGAATTGAAGTGACCATAAGCTTATAGGAGAGGGTGAAATAAGGTCCATACGGACTTGACCACCTGTGGACACTTTTTAGGTCCTTACGCTGTGAAAGGGTTAATCTCAATTAACAGACAGTGCTGTGTGATGTATCTGGTGCATTGTGTGTGTGTTTACTAGCCGCTCATTCAGAAGAGTACAGAAGCAGTTCACTTATAGAATAGGCGAGGGCTCAGTGCTGGCTGTACATCTTCCCATTAATTGGGCTTCAGACTGGGATGGAGCTACAGCCAACATTTAGCAGATATAGGTGCTTTTTTATCTGCAGTTAAACGACCTATCACACAAGAGTATGCACCTAGTCCAAATACATTTTAAAAATATTAGGTAAAAAGTCCAGCCACAACTATTTTCTGTTTTTGTGTGGAAGGGTATAAACATCTACCAGGCTTCCTCCATTAAATAAATGGTTCTGACAAGTTCTTGCCCTTTTTTAGTGTTTTCTTTTACAGTGTTCCTTTTAAGTAAAATGCATATAATGGAATAAATGTACTAAGAGTTTATTTTGCTGGAAGAAGTACCAGTTAAAAATTTTGCATACAAGCATTTTTAGAATAAAAAGTATTGATTCAGCCTAGGTTCGCACTGCTGCGGGTTAGAAATTGTGCAAGTTCAAACCGGCAATGCAGTCCGACTTCAAGGACGATTTGACTGACATCTGTGCGAGATCATGCACAGATGTCTATTCAAATTGCCCCCCGAAGTCCCCAATAGTAGTACAGGAACTACTTTTTGGAATCGGTGCGCCGCGCTGTTTCAGCCATTGCTGGAAATAACCCCCGATTTGGCATGTGATTGATTTGACATGCCAAATCGTCCCAATGTGAATGTGGGCTCAATACTACTTTTATATGCAGTTTTCACATCAACCCAAATTAAGTGAACCTGAACTGGCCATGAAACCATATAAAGTAACAACAATGCAGGCACTTTCACCACAAAACCCCTTGGACTACATTGTAAATGCATTTGAATGATTTTAAGGGCTCATACACATGGACAGTTAGGGCTGTACACAGTCCAGATCAGTGTATTTCTGCGTTGGGTGGGTTTTTCTGATTGTGGACAGGTAGCCTGTACATTTACATGGGTTTTAGATGTATTAAGTTTGGCTCCGTTTAGAGAAAATATAACTTTGTACGTCATGGGGCAGATAAGATAATCTGAGAGTCTAAATGCATTTAAGCACACACACTTTTAAATTTAAGCAAACTTAATCTGGAAAGATTATGTCTCCCTCCCAAGATAATATCTTTTTGTTTTCATAAACCAAACGCAGGAGACTAGTGTGACTGTAAGACCTCATTCACATGAGGCGGATCCGTTCAGTGGAGTCCCCCCAGCTCAGCAGGAGATCGCTCTGTTGATCTCCGCTGAGCCTGCGGATGACAAGTCCGTGTCTGAACATTAAGCAGGGAGGGGCTTGTCAGAGCGCAGCTGATTCCTATGGAGGGATCAGATGAAAACAGACAGCATGTCCGTTTTCATCAGATCTCCACTAATATGTTCTCCATCAGTCTTATCGGATCATCATACTTCTGATTTTAGCGGAATGGATGATAGACGGGTGTCAGCAAACACATCTCTGCTGACATCCGTCTCCCCATAGGAGTCAGTGAATGGCCTGCTTGATTCTGCCTGAAAAACGGACAGGTGGATCCAAGCGGGCTTGCCGTGTGAAAGGGGCCTAAGCCTTAGTAGCTGAGTGCAATTCTTTAATATTAACAGGTATTTCACTATACTTTGCAGGGTATTTAAAGTGATTAAAAACTGGAAAATCGAACCATTGGAATCCAAGTGCCTGTATGTCCCCTCATGGAGAAAATTGCATTTGCTGGCTTTTTGATTGTGAATGTGGCATGATACTAATCTTTTCGTGTGTGTGTGTGTGTGTGTGTGTGTATGTATGTATGTATGTATATATATAATATATTAGTGGCCCCTAGATTTCTGCCATGGTGGCAACATCATGGTAGTCCTGGACCTATGAGTACTACATCTCCATTGCCGTATTATGTTGACTTGCATGTTCACCAGCCACTATTGTGAATATACATACCGTATATACTCGAGTATAAGTCGAGGCCCTAATTTACCACAAAAAAATGGGAAAAACTTATTGACCCGAGTATAAGACGAGGGTGAGAAATGCACAGCTACTGTAAGTGGAAAAGAGGATCAACAATGCCCATTTGCAGCATCACTGTGCCCATTTGCATGCCTCACTGTGCCCATTTGCAGCCATAGGTCCCCTGAACTTCAACCTCGGTAGTTAAGGGTTCCTAGATGCCCCCTAGCTGCAGCCAAAATTTGGGGTCTCTGAACCCAAAGGGTCCCGAAATGACATTGCTGCAGATGGACACAGTTGACCAAATTTGGGGCCCGTATCTCTTAGTGCCAAATTAACCCCAAATTTTGTGTGCAAACCCAGTGGAACTAGCACCATAAAATTTCCAAAGCTGGGGTTTCTAGCACCAAGTGGCCCCGAGATACAGGGCCCCAAAAATCAGTTCAGAAAATGTCAAGCACTTTTCTGCAGCAGAGAATGACATTTTCCAAACTGGGTTTGGGGCCCAGTATCTCAGGGCCACTTTGTGCTAGGAACCCCAGCTTTGGATATGTTATGGTACCAGTTCCACTGGGTTTGCACACCAAATTTGGGGTTCCTAGCACCAAGTGGTCCTGAGATATGGGGCCCCAAATTCGGTTCAGAAAATGTCAAGCACTTTTCTGCAGCAGAGAATGACATTTTCCAAACTGATTTTGGGGCCCCGTATCTCGGGGCCACTTAGTGCTAGGAACTTCAGCTTTGGATATGTTGTGGTACCCGTTCCACTGGGTTTGCACACCAAATTTGGGGTTCCTAGCACCAAGTGGCCCTGAGATACAGGGCCCTAAAGTCGGTTCGGAAAATGAAATTTTTTGCTGCAGAAAAGTGCTTGACTCGAGTATAAGTCGAGGGGGGGGGTACATTCAGCACAAAAAAATGTGCTGAAAAATTCGACTTATACTCGAGTATATACGGTATGTTGTATCTGCTGTGTAAAGTATATAATTATTTTTTAATTTTTCATATTGTGATTGTTCTAACTATTTGGGCCATTAAGGGAGAACTTTTCCACTTGTTCCATGTAATTGGGATGTAGGCCCACCCTCTTGTTCAACCTTATCTCAACATTTCTTTATGTAAAAATGGGGAAATTAACATTCTTTGTGGAGATTTACTGCATTTATTTATTTTTGTGATTGGTGTATGGCCAACCTAATTGGGGGGAGATTGAAGGTCCTGTGTGCAGCCTGTACATACGTGGGGCCACAGGGATCAATTTAAAGATCAACACAGGCACTTTCACAAAGTATTTTGCATCTCAGCTAATAGGTTTTTATTTAGGGTCACTTAAAAATGTAGTGAATTACTTCATGTGATGAGAATTTTATACAAGGTGTCCATTTTGTGGGTTAACATGAACTCTATTGTGTTGGATGGTTTTATGTTTCACTTGCATTGCATTCAGTTGATGTAGGGTTTGGTTGGCCCTTTTTGATAACCTGTTTCAAAGTGTACAAAATAGGCAGTGGGGGGGAATGAATACCTTCTAGTAACAGAAGCAGCACTCTTACAACTTTCTTGCATTCCTCTGCAGCTTATCTACATGCACTGGATGAACACAATGTTTGGTTACTGTGGTCCTTATAAATACCAGACCCCATACTGTGAACACCTGCGGGACTATCTAGCAGCCAATCTGGCTTGGATGCAGGAACAAATGGAGTTGCATCAAGACCAGGATTACTGGCATCAAGTAAGTTTATGTTTACGTTAAAATAAGGAAACTTTGCAGCATTTTCAGGTCATTATTAATTTTTTTTAATGGTAAAAGAAACATTATGGGCTTGATTTACTAAAGGCAAATAGACTGCACTCTGCAAGTGAAGTTGCTCAATAGCTTAGTAGTAAATGGGGTAAAGCTTCCCTGTGCAAAGAATACCCAATCACATGCAAGGGGAAAAAAAAAAACGCATTTTATTTGAACACGATTAGATGATAGTCAGCCGAGCTTCCCCTCTTACTAAAAGCAAACCTAAATGTTACAAGTGTATAGGTAACTTCAGCACTAAAAGACTAAAAAACAAGACTGGAGTCCATAAAGTTCATCTTGGGCACATCAATGGTTAAATCCTGAAGAAAAGAGAAATGCAGAGGGCATGACCTTGTAGATTTTATTAAAGTGTTACCAAACCTACAACAGTAAAACCAGCCTGTATATGCAGTAAAGCATGCTTTGCTATACGTACTATAGACCCTAAGGGGTTAATCATCTGCACCGTGTAAAAAGGCAGTTTGATCCTGTCTTCTCTGATCCTCCCCTTTTACTGTCCCCAGTCCATCTGCTGATAGCACAGAGCCCTAGGAGGCACTATGCACATGCTGTGTGTGGGGGTGGGGGGGGTTCTTTGGGTAGAGTGCATGTGTTCAGCACAGGGCCAATCAGCACTGTCCAGACAGAGGATCAGGGGTCATGCAGCCTCATAGAACAGTCAGGAAAAAAAAACTCCAAGTCTTAATCAGTGCTTGGCTAGACACTGATAGAAATTACAAGACTGCTTTATACTGATGAGAAAAGGTATTTAGCAGTTCTGTATATACTAAAATGGGAGACCAAATATAGTGAATGCAGGGTCCTGGGTTTAGTAACGCTTTAAAACAATGGGTTTAAAATAGCATTTGCACTCAAATGTAGCTCAATAAAGGTAGAGACCTCATCCTAACAAGGCTTAAAGGGTAACTCCACTTTCGTGGGGGGGGAGGCAAATAAAGAAATAATATTGCACATATAATTGCGACACTAACCATATTGTAATTGAATGTTCTTCAAAATTTTACTTTTCCTTTTCAATCTGCAGTTGCTATGATTTTCTGAGAATGCATTGCAATATGGCTACCTGGAGTTGTTCTGTAAACAGAGTGTACTGACCACTCCCCAGAAACATTTCCTGCTTGTGTGATTGGCTCACCAATTTTCCCAGAAGTTGCCTAAGATACAGGTCAGATTTTAGGCATCCCCTGCAACAAAAATGTCATTTTTGGTGAGATACTTTTAATAGGAGCATGTCTAAAGGGATGTAGGCCCAGCAGATTTCCTCATTGGTGCACTGTAGCTGCACACCTGACAGATAATTATGAAACCGCTCCCAATAGACTCGCTCAGTACAGAGGCACAGACAAACACACATCGATTACAGAATAACAAAAGGTAGGAATCTGCAATTGTTATAATCCTTGAAATGTACATAGATCACCCAGAGAGGAATATTTTTCTCAACAAAAGTGGAGTTACACTTTAAATGTATTATTGCTGGATGGACCCCAGAAGGTTGGCAGAGTTTGTCAGCGAACGAGCCAGTTATTGCAGAGTGACGCCAGAAAGCTGCTGTGGATATTGCAAAAAGTGCTAGACAAAGAGGTCGGGCATCCTGGAAATGTGTGGCCATGCCCCCTTCATGCCTACCAGCATGTGACATCAATCTCCACTGGGTCCCACACTGTCTGAGGCTTCTGACATTTCCCCACACTTTGGTCTGGAGCCTTCACTGCCACCCAGCAGCTGTAGCTACTACAGAGAGGGATATCGTGCTTGGCTGAAGCCCTGTGATAAGCGTGCTTTTTTACTATGCAAATGTGAGTTGTCATTCCACCTCTTGATTTCTAATTTATGTCAATACTACACTCGGTGCACCCTCTGGTGCTTCTTTCTTTTATGTACCTCATTTAATTAGCTCTGGGGAAACTGCTCTTCCAAAGTGCACCGTCAATTTGCCAAAAATGTTCCAAAAATCCCACAGTTTTTGGCAAAGAAAAAATTCCATGGTAGTGACTTTGTGTGTGTCTGCATGCGAGTCTGAAAATTGGTTTCCGCTCATTGGAAGCTTTTCACTGAGGCATTTTGCATTTGTGAAAGGTTCCTACTAAAGAGTGAAATCTATAGACTTGGATATTATAAGACCTGTGTTCTTTGCAGATTCGACTTGCATTGCTTCAGCTGAAAGGCCTAGAAGACAGCTACAATGAAATCATTTCCTTTCCTGGGGAGAAATTCACACTGAACCCCTTCGGGTTCTTGTAAGTTTTTTTTATAAATAGCAAAACTGTTATTATGAATTGCAATCACTTAAAGAAAAAAAAGATATATTGCTGAGTGTGCATGTGTTGTGGTGTTTTTTTTTTTAATATTTATGTTGGCTCTATTGGGATTCCAGGTAAGCCGCTGCACTATTATTATTTTCTAGCTTGGTTTGATAGGAATTCAGACACGTGTTGCAAGATCCACTTTTGAAGAGGGCCCATAGATGAGTGATCTTGTTCCAACCTTCTGATTGGAAAAACAAAGGAGTTAATAGTAGCTGACTGATGAGGTTCCTTCTCTGCTCAGCCTGCTCTCTTCTTGTGTCAGCATGCTCCCTTTTTATTCATTTATTTTTATTAACATTTGCATAGGATGCCCCATTTGGTAACTCCCCCTGTTCCAATCTGAAATGTATTTTACATGGAATATATATTCCATGTAAATTATATAATAAGCTTCTAAAAAAAAAAAAAAAGTGTATGTATGTATATGTATGTGTGTATATGTGTGTGTGTATATATATATATATATATATATATATATATATATATATATATATATATATATATATATATATATATATATATATATATATATATATATATATATATATATATATATATATATATTTTACACACACACACTGCTTCAACAAAAATTATTCATGCGATATTACCTGGTTGACAGAGACAATACTTCAAAGCGGAGCTCCACCCAAAAGGTAAAGCTTTGCTTGTTCGCACCTTCACTGCCACATATAGCACTTTTTGGTGGAGGGAGCAGGTACCTGCTCCCATTTCCGGGTAAGCTTGGCAATTTTTAAATATGGGGGGGAAACCCCACAACTAGTGGGTTTCAATAGTTTTGCAGCTGTAAAAATGTTCTAACTCTGAAAAACTAGGCTATTTTGCGTTTTACCAGCATTTTCGAACCATAAGCTTTTATGGGAGTATAGTTTTACTAAAAAAACTAAACGCTGCAAAACTCATTCTACAGCTAACGCTACTGGCATTTTTATGAAGTCCAGTGTGCATAAGGGCTTAATGTATTCTCAGCCACTTGCCATCCATGTGCATGAGGCCTTAGAGCTCATTTTATATCTGAAGGCGATTGTGTAAATGCACACATGTTAATATGCAATAAAGCAGCCTATTCATAAAAGTGAGCTGCCAATTCACCAGAGTGGGCAAACCACATTGGTGCTTAACATATGCTAAAGTGTTAAGGCTAGTTCACACCACAAAAAAATGTACTCCAGATCCATCTGTCCCTTTTTCCATTCGATCTGATTCCCAAGACAAATGAGGAATAGGACCACCATCCCTCTGTTATTGGTGGCTTGAATGGCGGTGGGTGTCAGTGGACAAATTAACATGCACTATATTGTTATGGCAAATGACATATGGCCTGTGTGAATTGAAGCCTATATCTGTTAAGTTCTTTTATTTCTCACATACTCTTAAAATGGGATCTGGTGTGTGTCCTTTTGTTTTTGTTTTTTTCACAGGCTTTTCCAGCTTGGTGGAGACCTAGAGGATCTAGAAGCTGCCCTGAATAAGTCTGATGCTAAAAGAACGCTGGGCTCAGGGTCTTGCTCAGCACTCATTAAACTTCTACCTGGCAATAAAGAGCTTCTGGTGTCTCATGTGACCTGGAATACCTACCAGTCCATGTTGCGGATAATCAAGAAATATACCCTTCCCTTTCGTAGATCCCCAAATGGTGAGGGTTGATTTTTCTTTTGCCTTCAAAGCTGGTAGTTGCTTGTGACTCATAGTATTTTTGTCTTGTCTAGTTTTACTGTTGTGCTTTTAGCAGCCATGTATATGGAATGTTGTAAATTAACTGGATTTACAAGGATTTATTTATTTATTTTTTGACCAATCATTTATTTTGTGTTTTTTAGGGGGCACTGTGGTACCAGGATCAGTGCAGACATTCTCATCTTACCCAGGCACCATCTTCTCTGGCGATGATTTCTACATTTTGAGCAGTGGTCTGGTGAGTATTAAAGATCCAGATGTATACTAATGTTCTAGTCAAGAGATTTGTGTGCAAGTATTTGGAAGGCAAGCAAGTCCTGTATTGGACCTGACCCAGATTTCAGCCCTCCCTGCTGGTTATAGGGATCATAAAAATCCTATCCCCTCTTGAAAATGCTAATTTCTTGGGTGGCATCCTTGAGTGCAGGCACTTGATGGAAGTTTGGATATAGCTGGTTAAATCGGGCCTCCTGTTCAATATCTCAGAATTCATTGAAACCAATGTATCATCATGATGAACTGTCATGCTCGGGACATAAGGTCAGACATGGAAGCCCATATATTTTTCATGAGAATTCCAGTTAAAACCTAACTAGATTTAAAAATGTCCCCTCCCCACTCTTAATACCTATGCTGACTATTTCTAACTAGCTCTGGTCCAGTGGTTCCCTTTGTCAGTCAGTGACAGCTGCATGGGAGAGGAGAGAGCGCTAGACAATGGCTGGGAAATCCAGGAGTGGTGACATCACCCATAGGCTTATAACATAGATTGATGCGCTCTGATACAAAGTTCAATCAATGTGAGAAAATTTTTTTGTGCTAAAAAACCAATGTGAAAAAAAATTACTACCAAATCGCTAAAAAAATCGCATATATAAATAAAATCGCAACTATATGAAAAAAATCGCAAATATTTAAAAACTGTGTTCCTCCAGTTATACAAATCCACTGGAAGTGGTGCGATATCTCCAAAGTAAACTAAGCAACAATTGTGTATAGATATACTAAAAATGCGTTTGCAAATAGTAATCAATCCAAATTAGTGCCAATAAATAAATAAATTAGATATATTCCCTGTGATAAGTGTTGAATCCTCCGTAATAAAAATAAATAAATGATATGCTTATAAAGGTGCAATATATATACAATTGATGAGTATAAATAGTGCCAATAGAATCTGAATAAATATAGATGATTAAATTCATGAGATAGGATAAGTAGCAGGCGACAGTTCAATCCTCAGTAATCTGGGATATCTGGATTCCTGCAGTAATTATTTGTTCACCCTCTGAGCTATTTCTTCCACAGCCACAATGAATGGTAATTTTCTCAGTATCAAGTGGTTTTATGTAAAATAAACAAAGAGAGAAAACATTGCGCAATATTGTTACAATAAAAGTTCACAGGCAAAACAGCACAGTGATACACTCACGTGTGCCTGACTTGTTTTAGGCATGCAGATAAGCAGATAGGCAGATCTTAGCTGGCTTGTAAGGACAAGGCTTGCTACGCAAGCTGCTGCTGCTTGATACAATGAATTCAGCAGACTGTGTCCTAAGCTCCTCCCACGCGTTACATCACTGACACGTGACTTTCTCAAGGCTCCCATTATTTATTTTTATTTATTTAAATATACGGGGTGAACCGCATAGATGTTCGGAAGTGAGAGGGGAACATGAGACTAATTAGGTTTAGGCTGGAATTCTGCTTTAATATTATGTCTATTTCTGCAACAGACAAAAATTTGCATTTTTTTCACAATATCCCCTTGGCTTGATAAATCAATGCAAGAATTGTCGTTCTCTCTGCGCACAGAACCCACTAAGCTCTATAATATAAAATTTGGGCCTCTTGCGCACGTTATTGATATTTGAGCATCAGCTGTTTTGAACGTAATTCCAGGCATTTGTTGTGCGCACAAATGCACACAAAATACATTCCTAGGGAAAACCCATTAGTATTTATGCTCATATGCGTGTATTTGCGCACACCACAGCGCAAAATGCTGACCGGGAATACAGATTTGGGCTGCATTTTAGGGTTGAAAAAATGTTTTTCTTTGGAACAACATTGAAAATATAAGAATGACAAATAATTATGAGGCAATGAGTCTGCTCAATGGCTATCGCCCACAGCTAGACTCGTGTCTATCAATTATATATCATATAAACTTAAGTGTCTATTGGTAGACGTAACCAGGAAACACGATAAGAAGGGAATTCAGTTCCGTAGTTCGAAGGACAGAGATAAGAAAAATAAAGACAGAGAAAAAAAGTGGGGAAATGAGAAGAAGGAAAAAGTAAGGGAAAGGGGGTTAGAGAGGAGTTCTGCTTAAAAAGATAAGGGAGCATGAAAATACAATTTCTCAAAGCCCTAAATCAAGGCAAGAGCGAGGGTTGGGCTGCATTTTAGATCACTAAAAAAAAAATTCTCTACTGAGCTTATTCAAGCTGGAGTGTGCAAGAGGACTTATTCCCACATGGCAAAAAAATAAAGTATGTTGGCAAAAGCTTAGAAATCATGAACCTGCTGGTGGTTGCAGGGGATAAAAAAACAAAATGGTATTGGTATTCAAAATGGTTTTTCATGCACATGTTTTGTGTTTTGAGCACATTTTTTTTTATCTCCGTTCTGTACTGGAGCGAACGGTCACAAGCACAATAGTTGTAGTGACTGTGCCCTCTACAACAACAAATAAAACCTTTCCTGTACAGCCAAGTTTTTTTTTTTTTTTTTTTTTTTTTTTTTTTTTTTTTTTTGGGCCAGACACCTCCCCTCTTTTGAGGCACGCCATTTGTGTTCAATCTCCGGCTCAAGCAAACTCAAGCAAACTGGGAGTATTTCTCTGCACCTACATGATTTTAAATCTGCAAGGGTTGTCATTCAATTATATAATAAGTATTCTTGCTCCATTGTACCCCTGAAGAAGGAGAGATACACATGTAATCAGAAACACGTCGGGTGCAAGAATTGCTAGTGTACTACTTATATTATGATATGATATAGCACTGTATATTTGCTCTATTACATTTTTATGTGCTTTTTTTTTTATATGTTTTGTATTCTTTATATTGAATAAATATTTTCATACTAGATTAATTTTGCTAACAGTTTTTCGTGCCTTTAAAGTCCACTAATGGGGGATTCTGTTCTGTTCTTTTTCTATAATATTGGATGTGGCACAACCATATGCTCAAATATAGCCAACACACCTGTTGTAATTTTTTATTTTTTTTTTCTCCTGACGAAGCCCTTTAATGGGTGAAACATGTTGAGTTTGGGGGTTGGGATGCTCCCTTTTTTAAATGCATTATAATATCAGGGCAATAGTCTGGTGTGGGAGGCACTCATTAGTTTGGCCAGTTTTTGGACATAAGAAAGGCAATGTTTTTCTTCTCATGGAAAACTTATTTTGAAAAGTTATTTTTTAGGGGTTAGTGGGTTCTGTGCGTAGAGATTGCCTCACAACTCTCACGTTACTTTATCAGTTGCGATTCCCAAACCGTAGTCTGTAATTTGGTTCTGGACAGTCATGTGAATTTATTGGTTTATGATCCTCTTGGCTTACAATAGAATCACAGCCTTGAATTGAAAAAGAGGGCCTTATTCTACCTCCCTCCGTGTTTTTTCTGTTCCAAGAGGTAGAGAGCTGTTTCTTTTTTACCATAGGCAGAAGCATTGATGCGGAAGTGTGTTGTGTTTGTTTTTTTTTTGTTTTTTTTGTTTTTTCAGGTTTGACTGTTAGCTAATCCTCCTGCCACCACCTTTTTCATCCTAGGCCATAAGAGATTGGCTGATGGAGGCTGAGAAGTGAAAGTGCTACTTCAAGAATCCTTCCTTTTGCCCTCCTTTTTATATGTAAAAAAAAAACTATATATGTATATATAGAAGGCCCATGTAATTTGTGAATTGTCATTGAGCAGCAGAGATGTTGCTTTTAGACGGGTGCATCTTTGATAGCAAACTTTGATAGTTGGCATGCAGGAAATTCTTTCATTCCTATACAAAAGGCTACATATTGTACACCCCAGTAATATAAGTCCTCTCCCTAGGCTTGAATGGGGGTTTTGTTCTGCACATGTGCAGAAGAAGCTATTAACTGGTTAGAGAGTTGACAGTGGTGGCTGTGCGGCTTCTTGTGGGCCTCAGGATGGACCTCACTGAAATGTGGACAAGTGAATATAAGACTTTGGGGAATGATGCTGGACAGTGGTGAGTTGGGGTAATTTTTATAGGATAATTATACATAAATATTTACCCCTTTTTAAAGCTGAAATTTAGGCAAGCAACTAAATGAACAGATAAAGTGCATGTATAAGGGGGCAGTGTTGCTTGTCAAATTGCTTTTCTGTCCATCTAGTACTAAGATTTGTACAGCACAGTCCTGTCTGCCAGGGTAAAAACCCCAATTTTTCTGTGCTGTATTGCAGTAATACAGGTCTTCTTCCCCTGCCTGTGGGCAATTGAAGGAGAAGCAACAAACTGATGAGCTTCTCTCCCTCTTCCTCCTTCTTTGGACCTTATCCCAATAAAGCGTTAAAAAAACAAAAAGGAAAAATAAATGTGATTTTTAAGTGGTGCCAAAATCTCCCCCCTCAAAATGAATTACGTGTTTAAAAATCACATTTTATTACAATAAAATCATTAAAATCCATTGGGGGAAATAAATATCCCCATAGGCATACCTAAAAACAATGGAATAACCATTCAGCTTTCCTGATTTATCAGCCTCCCATATATTATCTTGTTTGCATAAAGTAACAACAATACAACAAATATGATGTATAGATCACATAGGGAGGATGATAGTTGACCCAACGTGTTTTACAGTTGTAGCTTCATCAGGGCTTCAAGAAATATTGTTGAGCACATTTTAAAAGATTTTTACAATGGGAAATCTTAACTGAGCTGAAGTAGATCCCAGCAGGGCCTGGTATGGAGTGAGGTGTGGCTGTAGATGTAAAAATGGGTAGAGGGCCCATGCTTTAAACCGTGAGGCCACAAAGCTTCTAGGGCCAGGTTGTAGCAAGCCAGAGATGTCCATCGGCTATGACTAGCCATGAGATATACTGGATGTTACCCTTTTACATCCAGTAGATGTTCCACAGACAGTGTCCCTGGCATTACCTGGTGCCTGCAAAAGGAGCTTTTTCTTTTTGTTCTTGTGCTGCTTCTCTGCCCCCCCCCCCAAATGTGAAATATGCTCTACATGGACTGTAAAAAGCTAATGCCAAGTAATATTCAGGTACTTGGGGATTAAAAAAAAAAAATGTTTAAATCGCACTTTATATTTGCAGGTGAGCCTGGAGACAACCATTGGCAATAGTAATCCAGATCTTTGGAAGTATATCACTCCGAAAAATTCTGTTCTGGAGTGGTTACGAAATATTATTGCAAACAGGCTGGCAACAGGAGGGCAGGAGTGGGCTGATATTTTCAGCAAGTTTAATAGTGGAACGTAAGTAGACAAGTACAGTTAAAGTGTACCGATTTAACAAAGTAGTAAAATTATCACTTCCCTACAGTTATTTACAGTATGTGACCTTTTGAAACTCTTCTAGTTTGTCTGCATTCATTGCACTTTGGAGGTTTAAATTGACAATATATAGTGTCACAGCAGATCCAGCACTGCCAAGGCTTTCGCCTGCCCAAAACCGTGCATCAGCTAAATCCTCCATTTCGTGTAGCTGAGTCAACTAAACGAGAGCAGCTAACATCTGCCTTTTTTTTTTTTTTCTTTTTTTTTTTTTTCTTTTTTTTTTTTTTTTCTTTATCTTCGCTACCAAAGTTACCTTTGCTTTGCTGCTTTTTCTTATGCTTGTTCATGCGCAGAACTAAAAAAATGTGTGGCAAGCGCAGTTCTTCAGGGTTGTATGGGATCAAGGATTGGTTATCTAAACCTAATCCATTGCTATTTACATATTTCTAGGCTAGTGGCAGGTTCTCCTCCACTTGCCGACTGGCCTATAGTAAATATACGTCATTTGTTGGACATTAAATACTGGTGTTATGGCTAGCATAACTCCGGGTGTTGTGTTTGTGTGTTGTGTTTTTTTGTTTTTAAAGGTAAATGAGAGATTAGGGATCTTTTTGAACCCAGATCTCTGAATAAATAAAGAGGACCTGTCATCCTTATTTCTATTACAATGGATGTTTACATTCCTTGTAATAGGATTAAAAGTGATAAATGGACAGTGAAAATGTTAAAAAAATATAAAAAAATTTAAAGCACCCCATCCCTCTATGCTCGTGTGCAGAAGTGAACACATACGTAAGTCGTGCAAGCATATGTAAACGGTGTTCACAGCACCTCACACATGTGAGATGTCGCCAAGAACGTTGGAGCCAGAGCAGTAATACTAGCGCAAGACCTCCACTGTAACTCTAAATCGGTAACCTGTAAAAATGTTTAAATGTCGTCTATGGAGATCTTTAAGTACTGTAGTTTGTTGCCATTCCACAAGCGTGCGCAATTTTAAAGCATGACATGTTTGGTATCTATTTACTTGGCACAACATTATATTTTATAAACAAATTGGGTTATCTATGCTGAGATAAAATATATAAGTTTTTTTTATACACTTCATGGGGTGTGCAGCCCACTTGTCTACACTCATGTGAGTGTCATTCGTTTATATATATATATATATATATATATATATATATATATATATATATATATATATATATATATATATATATATATATATATATATTTTCCAGAAAAGGCCTGGTCAGCAAGTGGTTAAATGATCTCTCTCCTGCTTTTTGTGCATTCTGCTTTGATCTTTACCACACTTTTTGGATAACAAGTTTCTGGGTTAAAGGGATAACCTGTTTCTAAAAGTTGCAAAGCAAGTACATTTTCTGCTATGAGTGTTCTTTAGTTTAATGTCATGTGTGGCGTAAGCCCGGGTTCCCACTGCCCATGACAAAGTCGGACCCCAACAAGACTTCGGCATGACTTGCATGCGACTTCCTTAACCGATGTCAATGCAAGTCACCCCAAAAGTAGCGCAGGAACTGCAAGTCGCACCAATTTAGGACAGTGCCATTGCACAGAATGGGGTCCTACTTCTGATGCAACAAGTGCTCCAAAGTTGGAGGATTTGTCGCATCAGTGTGAACCGGGCCTCAGTCTCTGGGCAAGCAGTAAGTGCTTTTTAAAGCTGAACTCCTGGTAAACCATTATCTTAAGTACAAGGAACATGTGTATTTTTACTTGAATCTTGGTTTGCTTCCAGATCTGTGCAGTAATCCAGTGTGAAACTTTGCCCCTGCCTAGGAGCTTCCTTAATGAAGACCAGTCACTGCTGCTCTTTCCTTGTACAGGGTGATTGGTCTTGTATTGCCACCTGCAGATGATATTTTACACAACAGGGATTACATTTTGTCTATTTGGCTGGCATACAGATGGCAATAAACCCTTGACAAGAGGGCTAACCCTTCAAATTCTGTCAAACTTAGTTTTGACTCTTTATACTCTGATTTACATTAAATTGCTAAAGGTAAAATCTGGTTTTAAGTTACTGCACATTTATTATTAATGTAATTCCAGTAGAAGTAATTTCATATATTGTACCATTTGAGTAGTTTACAGATGAGGGGCTGCTGAGCCTTGTATCCTAATTGCTGGCAGGTTTTGTTGCAGTTTTTATGTTTTCAGTGACTTTCTATTAATCTTGCTGTCTGTCCTATACAATATTCCTCTTAGGTACAACAACCAGTGGATGGTGGTTGATTACAACAAATTCAAACCAGGTGAAACAGATGTGCCTAGTGGACTTCTAACCGTCCTAGAGCAGCTCCCGTAAGTTCATGGTTGGCTTTTGTTTCCTATTTCTAATTGACATTAATATCTCTAGCAAAGATAGATGATGTGATTTATTGTAGTGCATATCTAAATTATGTTTACTTGAAATGTATAATAAATTGTACATCCTTTAAAAATAAAAAATGTGTAAAGCGCTGCGTAAATTGATGGCGCTGTATACCTAAAAAAAGAATAAACATTTTACACATTGATGGTTGAATAACTTCCTTTTTTGCTTGTGTAACCGTTTTTTGGTTTTTAGTAACACTCATGTGCTACAGGCTCTGACTACAAGCTCATTAAACACAGGATGGCCATAAACTAACCTTCCCCTGTCCTGTGTGAAAATCCTTGTGCACACCTGTTTTAGCTTAAAAATACAGTTGATTGATTGATTAATTGATGTGGAGCCTTGTTCTTTCCTCCTTCCCCCCTTTTTTTTTTTTTTTTCTGGTCATGGGACCACCAGACCCTTTCACACTGAAGCGACGGTCGTTTTTTTGCAGTGCTTTAATGGCTATTTATAGCACCCCAAAGCTGCTGCTTGCAGGACTTTTTCTAACGTCCCGCAAGCGCACTGCACCAGTTTGAAAGCACACATGGAGGTTGATGTGCAAAATCTGGTGCAGCTCTGCATAGAAACCAATCCGCTTCCAGGTTTTATCGTCAAAGTTTAATTCAACAAGCTGAAGTTAGAAGCTGATTGGCTAACGTGCACAGCTGCACCAGATCTTGCACTCTCCAGTTTTAGTAAATCAACTCCATTGCAATGAATGGGAGGCAGTTTTCAGAGGCTATTTATAGCGCTAAAACGCCAGAAAACTGCCTCGGCGTGTTCTTGGTGCGGAGGAGCTGTTGGTGAAAATTTTAAAGGAGGAAGAGGGGAAGCATGTAAAATTGTAAAATTCACCTACTAACCAATAAAGATATTCCATATGTTAGAAACCGAGGGTGTGCTCACAAAGTGAAGGGGAAACTTCCCTTTTTTTCCTCCTGAGACCAATTCATCTAAGTATCCCATTGTATATATTAAATGGATTTTAAAGCAGAACTTCACTCAAAGTGGTCTTTTCCTCCCGCAACCTTTACCCCTCCATAAGTTTAAAATGCTGTGTGTTGGTTTTTTGTTTTTTTTTTCCCTTCCTTTTTGCCTTTTACAACTACCCTGTTTCCCCGAAAATAAGACCGCGTGATTGTCGGTGATGGCTGCAATATAAGCCCTACCCCCCAAATAAGCCCTAGTTAACCCCTTCCTGACCGGCGCATGCCGATGTACGTCGGCAGAATGGCACGGCTGGGCAAATGGGCTTACAGGTACATCCACTTGAATTCCCTGCCGTGCCATTGCGTGCGCGCTGGCCGGGAGCCCCGTGAGTCAGGTCGCGGGTCCCGCGGACTCGATCGCCGCGGGAATACCCGCGATCGCCTCATGGAGAGGACGAACGGGGAGATGCTGATGTAAACAGGATCTCCCTGTTCTGCCTAGTGACGGTGTCACTGATTTCTGCTCCCTGTCATCGGGAGCAGAGATCGGTGTAGTGTTACAGCTAGCCCATCCCCCCTACAGTTAGTAATCACTCCCTAGTACTGACTTAACCCCTCCCCGCCCCCTAGTGGTTAACCCCTTCACTGCCAGTGTCATTTTACACAGGAATCGGTGCATTTTTATAGCACTGATTGCTGTACAAAAATATGTAGAATATGTATCGGCCTAAACTGAGGAAAAAAAATTTTTTTATATATATTTTTGGGGAATATTTATTATAGCAAAATAAAAAATAATGCGTTTTTTTTTTTCAAAATTGTCGCTCTTATTTTGTTTATAGCGCAAAAAATTAAAATTGCAGAGGTGATCAAATACCACCAAAAGAAAGCTCTATTTGTGGGGAAAAAAGGATGTCAATTTTGTTTGAGAGCCACGTCGCACAATTGTCAGTTAAAGCGACGCAGTGCCGAATCGCAAAAAGTGCTCTGGTAAGGAAGGGGGTAAAATTTTCCGGGGCTGAAGCGGTTAAAGTCCTTGTAGGTCTTATTTTCAGGGTAGGGTTTATTTGGGGGGTAGGGCTTATATTGCAGCCATCACTAACAATAGCGCTAGGTCTTATTTTCGGGGAAACCGGGTAGGGGAGAATGATGTGTTCTTAGTCCCACAGCCCCCTGGGATATCCCTATCACATATCCCTGGAGGCTGCAGGGACAGAGATGAGGGGTTTGAACGGCAGAGCTGCACAGGTCATTTTGGGGGGTTGGCTTGCTTGAACCCAGAAGAAAATGGCAGTGTGGGATCCACTGTGTAAGAGCACAGCAGAGGATCACAGCAGGACAGTGCTGGATTCGCTGGTCAAGTGAGTATGTGAATTGAGGACCGCATTACAGAACAAATAAGAAGGGGATATTAAAAAAAAAAAAAAATAAATGACTAAAAGTGAGCATTCCTCTTTAATGCTTACAGGTTAGACAAATGATTTAAAAAATCACTAGCCTGTGTTAACTCGGACACCATGGCCATCTGGTAATGGCCTAGGTAGGTGTTTTGGCATTAAATGCTTGGTGCCTCATGTTGGATGTGAACCTACCTTAGAATATTATATGTATATAAGTCAATATTGCAGCACATATTGCTTAGTACAATCCGTAACAGAGCAAGTTTGTCCTTGCAGAAGCTGAGAAACAATGCATGCACACATAGGGAGGCAATACTGAGACTGGCACTTCAGTGTGCCTATAGAGAGGTCCTGTATACTGCGCTGCAAATTTATGGCTCTGTGTACACTGGCATGTAGAAACTATAATGACAGAAGTGACAGAGAGCCTTTCTTCATCATAAAAAGCCTACCTGTCTGCTTTTCTTATGTGTTCTATTAGATGCAAAATGGGTTTCTCATTTTTTTTAATTGTGTTCAACTATTCTGCTTTAAAAGCATAGTCCACCTTTCTGACCAGATCTTATAGGGTGTAACGTGAAACTTGGTCACATTCCTCAAATCGCAAACTGCCCTCCACTCACCTGAGTTATGGTGTACTTCTCCCTAAAAATGCCTTCCACTCATGCAACCGTGTCTTCCATTCACAGGCTGATTCACCGGGACCTGTGAATGGAAAGACTACAGGTCCCATTTTCCACAGCAGCAAAGGGGGGGGGGGGAACGGACAGTTTGCAAGAGCCTGTGTATTGCACCCATGATCATGATTGCAGTACTCTGCAGCCTCCAATGCAACATTTTACGTATGCAACTCTTTTCCTCTTATTTATTATTAATTTAATTTTTTTCAGAGGCTTAATCACTTGGGCTGATAAATCTGATCTCCTCTATCAGAGCACATACTGGCCCAGCTACAATGTTCCGTGAGTATACTGGTATACATGGCATTGCTAAATTTAGCTTTAGTATGTGAAACTTCTCAATACACCACTGACATGTTTTGAGCTAAACCTTTACCTGTGGGTTCTAACTTTTGCATTGCCCATTAACCTAAGGAACTCTGGGGGGCACCTAAAGCTGTTATGTGATTGTTACCCACCTTAAGTACCAGTTTTGGCATTTGATCTGTATAAATAAACACTAGTGTAAAGTGCCCTAAGGAGATTTATAAATATGATATTTTACGGTTTCTGCCTGTGGTAGCTATGATTCCCTAACTTGTCAAAGCCCCCTGAGAGTTTTTCTGATAGTGCTTTTCTCAGACTATGACTGATCATGTGATTTTTAGCAGGCAGACACTCCCCCTTTTAACAATAAGACTGTAGGCAATGACTGGAGTGCATGTGTTGGTAGCGATGGAGTAACCTGTACACTGTTTTGGTAAATGCCTTGCAGTACATATTGTAGACCTGGAGAGGGTTGTGTTTTTCTCTGTAAAAGTGGCATGTTAAATTGATTAGCAGTTTTAAATGGAAATGGATCTATAGTATCATGACAGTCGAGCTGTGAAAATGTGGAATAGACTCCCTCAAGTGCTGATTCTGGCCAGCTAGATTGTTTTAAAAGACCAGGATTCTTTCCTAGCTTTACATAATATAACTGGATACTAACTGTGTGTATGGTAGTAATATATATATATATATATATATATATATATATATATATATATATATATATATATATATATATATATATATATATATATATATATATATATATATATATATATATATATATATATAATTATATTTTAATATTAAATATTAAAATATAATTATTATATTTTATTATATTTTATTATATTTTTATATATATATATATATTATATTTTTATATATATATATATATATATTTTTTTTTTTTTTTCAAACCCAACTATGTAACTATCATAATGACTTGTCCTCCTCCTTTACACAGGTACTTCGGTGATATATTCAATGCAAGTGGCCAGCCTGATCTTGTGAAAAAATTTGGCGACTGGTTCACTTATTCCAAAACTCCCAGGGCTCAGATATTCAAGAGGAATCACACTCTTGTGGAGGATCTACCATCTATGATTAGGCTCATGAGGTAAGGAAGCCACAGTCCCAGTTTGAAATGGAGCATCTTCCTTTCTGGCATTTTATATTGATTTTGCTTTTTGAATTTTTATATGGCAGAAGAATCTTTTGCAATATGCATTCTATTTCCAAAATAAAATACAGTTGTCTGCTTAGTAGGTCTATGGTGAAAATATTGTGATGGGCTATTTTCCAATTTCAGATACAATAACTTCCTGAATGATCCTCTGTCACTCTGCTCAAGTTGTGAACCAAAGCCAAATGGAGAGAATGCCATTTCTGCCCGGTCTGATCTCAATTCAGCCAATGGCACTTACCCTTTTGGAGCCATGCACCAGAGACAGCATGGTGGCACTGATATGAAGGTTGGTAAAGGCCCACCAATGTGTTTATAATGTTATGAGGATTTGTTTATTGCAATTAATATTTCATAAGAAAATATCCTCCACTCTCTTCACAGGTCACCAGTTATGAGTTTGCAAAGCAGTATATGATGCTTGCAGTTAATGGCCCCACATGGGACCAGGTTCCTCCCTTCCAGTGGAGCACTTCTCCGTTCAGTACCCTCATGCATATGGGTCACCCTGACCTCTGGAAGTTTGATCCTATCCTTATTAGATGGAAATGAAGTATTTTCTCAGATGTGACAAATGACTGTTCTTCCAGCAATCATTATATTCAAGGTTGAACCGCTTGTTTTGCAGATCTGGCAGTCTGTAGCGATCCAGATTTACAGAATCTGTTAAAGTTCATGCAACTCTGGTGTTCCAGACCCGATTACAATTAAAAGGGAATTTTTTAATCTGATAAACAGATTTGATTGACTAGGATCATCTGTTAAATGCTGCATTTTTTAAATTTGATATTTGTGTGTTTTTGTGTTTTTGTTTTTTTTTTTTTTTTGTTTTTTTTTTTCCTGTGTCAATGTAGCCATGTAGCAAAAGTACACAAGTTTGCCTACATGTGATTATGGTGGTACAATGTTCTGCAATAATTAACCACTTTGTTAAGGGGTAATTAACACTAGCAGAGTAATCAGTGACTGACTTCTAAATGCAGTTTGATGCCATGTTGGCAATGCCATGGAAGGGCCAATAAACCCAAAGGGATTGTTCTAGAAACAAAGAGCTTTATTGTAATTTTTTTTATTTCATATGCTTTTTCTCTAATAAAGTTTACTGGTCGCTTTTTTTTTTTTTTTTTTTTTTTAATTGTTTAACCATGCTTCATTATTTCTGAGGTTGGTTTCCTCAATGCATGCTCATTATTTACTAATTTTAGTAACTATTTCCCCCCCCCATTAAGGGCTATGCATGGATGACAGAATACTTTAAAATACTCTTTAATTTACACTTTAGAATTATTTAAAGACTTAATACAAAGAGCAATGGCAACGTGCATTAAGCTCATAGTGGACAAATTATCTTTCAATTGGTCTGATTGTAGAAAATAGAAATCTGGTTGCTAAGGGTTACTGCATGGTGCATGTTCCCACTGGTTTTGCACTAATAGAGATAGATATATATCGCTTTGTATATTTTTATAGTTTGGTATGTACTGTAAGTTTTTATAGTGCAAAATACAAATGATGCGTCAATATAAAGTATTTTTTGGGAAAATTTTAAATGCGGTGGCAATCATATGTGTAACAAATCATCCATGGAAAATATGTGCTATAAGTATAGTGCAAGAAGGTCCACAAAGAAAAATGTTTATATTGTGACCCTCAAAGTCTTTAAATGGAATGTACCTGTGTGTAACAAGTCTCTCTGAAAATTGTGTCAACCACCATTAGAAATTTCCACTAAATCTTCTAGTGTGTGACTGCACACCACAACCAGGGGAATTTAACGCTTGCCAGAAGCATAAGCTGAAAAGTGCACAGCATATCCTACTGATCTGAGGCTGGATTCACGCTTATGCATTTTGCAGATTTGCACTACAGAACGTGTTACACGGGAAACCATGTTAAATGGACTGTAGTGCATATCTGCAAAAAGCACTAAATATGCATAGGTGTGAATCCAGCCCGAGAGCAGCTTTCCCCTTTCCAGCCAAACAAGATGCAGTCTGTGACCGCTTGAAAGTACCTCCACTCCTGGTCCTGATGGATCCATACACCAGCAAGGGCTGCACTGCAAGCCTTGCATAAGGAGCAGACAAAATGAGACCATAGTGCAGTCTTTTTATTGACATCAATTAAACCGTCAGTAAGGACATTTTATAAGCATCCGGATAAAACTGACAAACTCGCATGAAAAGCCGTCGCTTTGGAACCATGAGCAGAGTGTAGGTGCTGATGATGTTGCATAATCTTTTCATTGAATGATTTATTATGTTACATAGTATATGATTGGCACAGCATTTTGCAATTTTATTGATCATTTAGGCCTCATGTACACTGCTGCTGGTAAACGGACTTTCAGAGGCAGTTGGATGCTATTTTCAGCTGCCCCTGAACTCCTCCAATGTTGTTTTATCAGTACATGTACACAGGATCATCTTGATGTCGTTTTTAGGCAGTTGAGTTTTTAGAGGCCTTTTTTGAAAAGGAAAAAAAATGAGTTCAGACACTGAGTTTAAAGGCATTTCAAGCCCTAAACACGGTAACTCTCTCGTTTAGCCGCGTTTCATTTACAGGTGTTTTTCATTTTTGGCTATTTAAAAAAAAAAAAAAAAAACTTTTTTTTTTTTTTCAAATGCTTCTAAACTTAAACGCGTGTTACTATCTGTCAAGTTAAATCGTTCCGGAGAGGTTGTAAAAACGTCCCGTGTACATTAAGCCTTAGGGTTTGTATATATTTATCCTTTTGCTGGCTGCCTATCGCCACCCATAGCACTGACTTTAATTTTTTTTTTTTTGCGCAAGTCTTTAAGGAAGTTATGCCATTGTGCTGCCTAAGCCATACTTTGTCTCATTGTAAATAAATTTGTTTTTGTTTTTTTTTTGCATATAATCGGACTTCTTCTTGATGGGATGTTCACGAGGGAGGGGCAGTGATTTTAGTTTGATGCATATGTAATTAAAAGGAACCTACCAAGTCAGGAATATTTAATCCTTGCTTAACGTGGAGATGCAGTCAGTGTGGTGTTTTTTACATTTTTTTTTGGGGGGGGGAGGTTGGAGAACCTGTCAGATTTTAGTTTTGTCTTGATGCTAATTTGGCAGCTTTTCCTCCCATCCTGTCCCGGTGGTCACTGGCACAGGAAGCGGGATGACCTTTCTCAAATTAGAATGCAGACTGCAATAAAAATATGTTTTAATTATGAAGGGTTAGAACATTTTGAAGTGGTTGCTGTCTGTCACACCACCCCCTGATCTAGTGATAAGTGCTCACCAGCACATGGTGCTGGAAAAAATTTGTCTGCTCAATTCTCTTAAGTTACTGGATTTCATAAGACATTCACAGGCTTGAAATTCTAACTTTACTGACTGCATTCTTGTTCTGGTTAAGCAAATTAAATACTGAATCAAGCATTCGAGCCCAATATCTTTTCAAAACAAGTAATGTCAGCTTGCATATTTTGTCTGACAGGTACCTATTAAAGGTCTTTTATGTAAAAAAAAAAAAAAAAAAAAAAAGAGGAAGGGGTGTGTAACAATGATGGTTGGTCAACTTTAGTGATCCTGTGATTGTCCAGCTACTTTTTTTTTTATAAACCTGTTAGGCAAAGTGCTTGTAAAAGCCAGTGATGCAGACGTTGACCTTTTTTAAATCCTCTTTTCTGATTGCAAATGTGCCTACGGCCTTTTGGAACTGGCATATCCACAAAAGCACTTATAGTTAATCAACGGTGCAAGTGGCCATATTGTGCTTGTTGCACTACTTTTCTGTCGGACATTTGCTAGAAGCATGACCTGCAGTTAGACAGCAGAATCCGATATCTTGCTAGCCTCCTGTCTGCACTCTATAGCTGCCTAATGGCTCCAAATGGCAATATCCCTTAATGTGTACCACATAGAAGTGTTTTTTTTATTCTTGCAAGATGTAGACTTTTTAGGCTGATTTCCTCTCCCAGATCAAAATGTTATCTAAAGAAACCTTTTTTGAGTTGTCTTTACATTATACTCATGGATTGGTCAGTCGTGGGCCATATCCACATTCCTTGCATGGGCTTCTAACATTTTATAGTTTTAGCTTAAAACCCTCTTGCTTTAGATTGGTGCCAGATATTTATGATAAAAATAAAAGTACCATAAAAGATTCAGGTATTCTAATCGTCTGGTATCTGCCTTCTTGCTAAAACCTCTATGCAATAAGATTTTGAAGCTGCTACAAGTGATCAATACTCGTGTGTCTTTACCTTGTACTGCAATTATGTTTGCGTAAATGGAACGTTGCATTTTTGTTTTAAAAACTTGTATAGAACACTTTCTGATATGTATGTTTAATTGTAATAAAAATTGATTTTACTTTCAACCTAGAGTCAATGAATTGATGTTTTACTTGACTGATCATTGTGGCCCCCATAATATTACATGAATGTACCCAAAACATTTAAGAATTGGCTCTGCCATTCCCCCAACTGCCAAAGACATTGGGGTTGGTTTACTAAAACTGGAGTGCAAAATCTGGTGCAGCTGTACATAGAAACAAATCTGCTTCTAATGTCAGCTTGTTCAATTAAAGCGGAGTTCCACCCAAAAATGGAAATTCTGCTTTAAGTGATGATGACCCCCTGACATGCCACATTTAGCATGACTTTTTTTTTTTTGGGGGGGGGGGGTGGGGGGGCGGATACCCTCTTTTTAGAGGCACCCGGCTCTCCCTTCCTCCCAGGGCTCCATGGCACTGAAAGGAAGTTCACCTCCAATTTCCCCCCCATATATCTTCCGGGACACGTCACAGGTCCCAAAAGATTGCCCGACCATTCGCTGCGTGGCTCACACATGCAGTGCGTGCCTGACTGTGAAGCCAAAGCTGGGCACCCACAGTAAGAATGCCGGGGAGAGGAGTGAGGCTTCATATGCCTGGATCGTGGGACAGGTGAGTGTCCAATTTTTTTTTTTTTTTTTTTTTATTTTCTTTTTTTTTTTTTTTTTAAGTCCGCAGCTACACTTTTTTTGTAGCTGCTGACTTTTAGGTTTTTTTTTTTTTTGTTTTTTTTTGTTCTGGTGTAACTCCGCTTTTAAGGTTTAACCACTTCAACACCAGGCACTTAGACACCTTCCCGCCCAGACCAATTTTCAGCTTTTAGCACTGTCGCAATTTGAATGACAATTGCGCGGTCATGATACACTGTACCCAAACATTTTTTATCATTTTGTTCCCACAAATAGAGCTTTCTTTTGGTGGTATTTGATCACCTCTGCGTTTTTTTTTTTTTTTTTATTTCTCAAGTCGTCTTCCAGGACGGCACCCTGAGAGATGACTGGTCCACCTGACAGGAAACACAATCAATCAAGAGGTTAAAGGCCCCCGCCCCCCCCCCGATGCTCCTCAGTTTTTGATTGTGTTTCCCCACAGTGAAACCGTTTGTTATTTTTCTGTTGACCTAAAAGCCTGGGGCTGGTGGTTTCCCCCTGGGAGCCGGACCAAATGCCTGGGAAGCCGCTGGGTCCGGCCGGATGGTCCTCATCCTTCCTGGGGGGTTTCCCAATCCGTGTCTCGGGGGGGAGAGGCAGCAGAAGCGGGACCCTGGTCGGTGACCGTGCTTCTCTCCATGGAAGAGCCCCCCCCCCCCCCCCCCCGAGTGCTGAAGAACCCTGGGTGCGGTGGTGTACCCAGAACTTCAGGGGCCAAATTTCCTGTTGCCCTTCCTTACCTGTGCGGTGGCCGCGCAGTTGCAGGAGTTGGTTTTCCTTCTACTGGCTACAAGACCACAGGAGGCGAGTCTGGGACCCGTTCTGGGGTCTGGCCAGGGCTGCCGTTCGTCCGCCTGGCGACCGACTGGAACGACCGTTCGCGGGGGTCGCGCAGCAAGAAGCTCTGCATGGAGATCTTTTCTTCCAGGGGCCTTGCTGAGTGTAGCTCAGTGCCATTTTCCTGAAGATCAGGAAATGACATCACTTCCTCCTATAAGAGGAGGGAGTGGGAGGGCTGCAGCAGGAAGTGACCTCAGGTCCAGTATCACTTCCTGTCTTCGGCAAGATGGCGGTGGCGAGTTGTAGCCAGCATACAGAGGATATAAAATGCCACAGGGAACAGGCGCCCATATCTCCTCTGCGTTCCGATCTCTCCCTGGAGGTGCTGCATACAGGAAGTAGCATGGAACATGAGAAGGAGAGACCTGCAGGGTCTGCGGCCATGGAAGAGACCACAGGGGGTGAGTCTGACCGGCCTTCGGAGGTTTAGAGGGGGAGGGTACCCCAACTCTTCTCCTCCGACTCTCACAATGTATGCCTGTGTGTTTTTTCTCAGGGGACGACGCTATTGCCCGTGAGGTTGCCAGCCATCCTGTGAAATCCTCCACCCACTCTAAACGATGAGGGAACTGTAATGACTGGCTACCCCCAGAACATCCAAAGCCCTTCTGTTTTAAATGCATACAGAAGTTGACAGGGAAGGAGACATCTCAGCTAATTAAGGAATTCCTTACTGCGCAAACTGAGATGCTGTCCACCTTTTAAAAGTCTTTTCAGGCCACCCTTAAGCTTAGGGATTCAGAGGCTCACTCTAGTAAGGATGCCTCTTCCCAGGAGAGCTCCGCCTCCTCTAGGAGGTATCGGACGGAGGTACTGAAGTATCCACCTCCCCACGATTCAGAGGAAGAGTGTGATTTAGAAGTTCCTAATCAGGAGTTTTCTGATGAAGGGGTGGTGGACAGCCAAGAGGAGGATGGGAGGGAGGAATCCAGGTCTAGCAGACATATATTTTCTGCCGACGACATGGAAGATCTTCTGAAAGCTATTTATGCCTCAGAAGAGATTCAGGAGCCTGCTGCACAGGTGTCCGCTCAGGATAAGATGTATAGAGGCTTGATTAAACTTCAGGCCAGGGTCCTTCCGGTACATTCCGCCCTTAAGGAAGTCATCTTAAGGGAATGGAAAGAACCAGAAAGAAGGCTTCTGAAATATAAAACCTGGAAGCGTAGATGCCCCTTCTCTGAGGAGAATTAGGAGTTTTGAAAAACTTTTCCTCGACTAGACGCCTCCTTAGCACAGGTCTCTAAGCAGTCGGATCTTTCCTTTTGAAGATACCGGTAATTTAAAGGATCAAATGGATCGCAGGGCTGAAACCATTTTATGCAGAGCCTGGGAAGCTAACGCTGCGGCTATGAGCCCCACATTGGCTTCAGCTTGCATCGCAAGGAATGCCGACACACGGGTCTGTAAATTAATGGACCACGTATCCCTAACCTCAGAATCCAAGGAGGTCCTGGATTCTCTGGAGGTCATAGGGAATGCTGTCGCATATTTAGCAGATGCTGCGGTTGAGACAGTGTGTACAACCGCTAAGACAGGTGCCTTACTACACTCAGCCAGGCGAGCCCTCTGGGTTAAAACCAGGGATGGGGATAGCTCATCCAAAACCCATCTATGTGGTCTCCCTTTTGAAGGGACGCTCCTTTTTGGTGCTGGCCTAGATCAGGCTCTAGCCAGATCTACCGAGAAGGGCAAAAAATTTCCTACCAAACCTAGGAGAGAGAGGAAGCGTTTTTTTTCGTGGCCCCCAGCCGAGGAATTGCTTCTCCGAGAAAAAGGTCTCCCCTAATAGACGTTGGGGCACAGGAAAAGACAAACAAAAAACTGGCGTTCTCTTTTCCAGCCAGAAGTCAGTTGACAAGACCCCCAAATGACTTTCCGATAGGGGGCAGACTTTTGCCTCTCAGTGGGAAAGGATCACCCAAAGCCCCTATGTACTTCGGATCATAAGAGAGGGTTACAGATTGGAGTTTCTCTCCCCTCCACCCCCCAAGTTTCTCTTGACCTGCCTTCCCAGGGATCCCTGCAAGGTGGTAGGCATCCTTCAGAATATAAGAGAGCTGGCCAGTCAGGAGGTTATAATACCTGTTCCAGTGGACCAGCAGGGTCAGGGGTTTTATTCCCACATTTTCGTAGTACCAAAACCCTCAGGAAGGTATCGTCTTATTATAAATCTAAGGAACTTCAATGTTTTTCTTCGTTAAAAGAAGTTCTGCATGGAGAGTGTCTATTCCCTCAGGAGACATCTCCTCAAAGAAGTGTTTATGGTGACCTTGGATTTAAAAGATGCCTACCTTCAGGGCCATCAAAGCTTCCTGAGATTTGCGATCGCCTCTCCAGAGGGAGTGCAACACTGGCAGTTCACAGCCCTCCCCTTTGGACTGGCATCCAGTCCGAGAGTCTTTACAAAGGTCATGGCAGAGGTGGTGGCGGCTTTTCTGCACCTCCAGGGAGTGGCATTGATTCCCTGTCTGGATGACATTTTGATTTACAGTCTAAGTCAAGATCAACTACTTCTGGAACTATCCAGAGTAATAGAGACCTTAGAAGCCCTGGGATGGATTGTCAGTAAGGAAAAGTCCTCGCTGACTCCTGCTCAGACAAAGCTGTATCTGGGTTTTCTGGTGGACTCCTCAGAACAAAAGTTAGTTCTTCCTCAGGGCAAGGTAGAGGGCCCCATATCAGCGGTCACGTCGCTGTTACAGGCGAGCACTATCTCCTACAGAGGTTTCATGAGAGTTCTGGGTCTAATGACGTCAGCTATCCCAGCAGTTCCCTGGGCACAGCTACACTCCAGGCCCCTCCAGCACTTTCTTCTATCCTCTTGGGACACAAAAAGAGACTCTCTGGACATAGAGATAGCCATCCCGCTCGAAGTAAAGAACTCCCTTCAGTGGTGGCTCCTTCCTCAGAGGCTTCACGGGGGCCTTCTTTGGAGCCAACTTCAGCCTCTCAGGATAACTACAGATGCAAGTTCCTGGGGGTGGGGATCCCACCTGGAGGATCTAATAGCTCAGGGATCCTGGGATTCAGAACAAAGAAGGGCCTCCTCCAATTTTCGAGAACTGTTGGCCATAGGAGAAGTACTAAAGGCTTTCGAAGGAAGGATCAGGGGCCTGGAGGTGCAGGTCTTGTCAGACAATGCCACGGCTGTGGCGTTTCTGAATCATCAGGGGGGGTACCAGATCCACAACACTCCTATCCCTATCAGCAGAGATCCTGTCCTGGGCGGAAAGTCGGATTCCTTCCATCTCCGCAGTCCACATAAAGGGGACGTTAAATGTAGAGGCAGACTACCTCAGTCGGCAGCCGATTCTGCAGGGGGAATGGGAACTGAATCCAGAATCCAGAGGTCTTTTGCCTGGTAATTCGGCGTTCCAGAAATAGATCTCTTTGCCCGCAGGAAAAGCAGAAGGGTAAAGAGATTCTTTTCCCTTGCTCGAGAGAGAGGCTCAGAGGGGATAGATGCGTTGGCGCAGGTCTGGGACTTCCGACTGGCCTATGCCTTTCCCCCTCTGGGACTAATTCCGAGGGTCCTTCAAAAACTGTTCCTCTCGGAAAGCAAGTTGATTCTAATAGCCCCTTGGTGGCCCAAGAGAGCCTGGTTTCCAACCCTGCAGGGTTGGTCCATAGCCCCACAGCTTCACCTCCCGGTCCGGGGCGACCTTCTCCTTCAGGGTCCAGTCCGCCACCCAGACCCCAGCTTCTTCAAGCTGACGGCCTGGCTCTTGAAAGGCAGAACCTGCGGGAGAAGGGGCTGTCGGACAGAGTAGTGGATACACTGCTCCTTAGTAGGAAGCTAGTCACAAGTCGTATTTACGCCAAGACCTGGGCGATTTTCTCTCACTGGTGCCAGGAGACAGGGACTTCTCAAAGAGAGATCCCTGCTATCTTAGAATTTCTCCAGGATAGAGCAGATCTAGGTTTGGCAACCAAGACCCTGGAAGACTTCCCAGAAACACAAGTGTAACTGGTTCTTTTTTTGCGCAAGAAATAAAAGACCGAAAATTTTGAAAAAAAAAAAAAAAAGTTTTTCTGTTAAAAATTTTTGTAAATAAGTACATTTTCTTCTTCAACGACAGGCACTGATACAGCGGCACTGATGGGCACTGGTATGCAGCACTGATGGGCACTTGTAGGTGGCACTGGGTACTTATGGGTGGCACTGATAGGTGGGCACTGATGCCCCTAAGGGTGGCATTGCTGGGCATCACTTCTATTTGTGGGCACTGGCACAGATTGGGCACATGTGGATGGCCATGGGGTACATACCTGGCCATCCACATGTTGCCTGGTGGTCCAGTGTGGTAATCTGAGGGGGGGCTGCACTGATAAACAGCGCAGGCTCTCCTCTACTCGCGTCCGTCAGACGCGAGTGAGGAAAAGCCGATCAACGGCTCTTCCTATTGACATCGTGATCAGCCGTGATTGGACACGGCTGATCATGTGGTAAAGAGCCTCCGCCGGAGGCTCTTTACCAAGATCGGTGGACACCGCTCCACCGATCGCCGCGATGCGCGGGCCAGCATGTTATCCTGCTGGACGTCATGTGACGCCCAGTCAGGATAACTGAACCACCACCTGGCCGTCATCTGCTATGGGCCGGGCACGAAGTGGTTGACAACCAAAAAAAAAAAAAAAACACCTGGAAGCTGATTGGTTTCTATGAAGAGCTGCACCAGATTTTGCACTCTCCAGTTGTAGTAAATTAACCCAATTTATCACATTTTACATATTTATTTTTTATGACTGAAAATGTGTCTGCTACGTTTTTTTTTTTAAAAGGACCTTTTGGAAAATTGGTCTTCATATGCTGTTTACTGCCTTAAAGCTGAACTGTAGCCATTATACAAAGTACTCATTGAGGCAGCTTTTGTAATCAGTAAAACCTCAAATGTATTTCTTGCAAACAGCATAAATACCCAAATTTGACTTAGTATCAGACTCTTACATTCCCTCCTAACAGGGCTGGACTGTGAGCATAAGAATGTGTGTACTAGGAAAAAAAGTGCACTGTCACTTTAAATAGTAAAATACATAATTACGTAAATACACGATGAAAAATATAACAATTACATAAACTCCAACTGCAATAGGAAACCAAAGCCAGTGAATTGGCAATTCAATACAGCTCACATGAATCCAAATGGCAAAAAAGATTAAAAAAAAAAAAAATACAAAGCACTATATGATAAGTGCAGTGATAATCCAAAGTCCATCAAACACAACTCCAAGGTAATAAGTCCAAGATATAATAAAGGTGAACAAAGTGCTCAGTGCTGTAAACGATTCCACTTGCTTGTGCTCTTGTTTTAGAAAGCAGGGCCTCTAACCAACGGTAAATGATCTCAAATGACAGAATACAAAACGCCAAAATCTTTCCTCAGGTGTGGTGACTTGTTCAGCAGAATTTGCTCCAATTTCAGCAGCGAACTTGGGTCTGTCATGTGCCTGGGCTGAGACAGCAAGCATCTGTTCCATTGCTATGCTTCAGTTATGAATGAACATGGTAAGTGAATGGTACCGATCAGATCTTGGACAGGGAAAATGATCATAGTGGAACCCTCTGCAGAAGCTGAAAGCCGACGGAAGAGAAAGGAGAAGCCAGCTGTGCTGCAAGGGAAGCCATAGGGGGATTGGTTTTGGGGATTTTTTTTTTTTTTTAATCGTCACTGCAACACGGCGGACACATCGGAGAATTTTGACACATTCTTGGGACCATTGGCATTAATGCTGTGATCAATGCTATAAAAATGCATTGATTACTGTAAAAATGTCACTGGCAGTGTAGGGGTTAACACTAGGGGGCGATCAAGGGGGTGTGTTCTGACTAGGGGAGATGACTGACATTGTCTGTTCATACAAAGTATGAACAGCGATCTCTTTTTCCCTCAGAGAACCGGGATCTCTGTGTTTACACACAGAGATCCCGGTCCTTGCCGTGTTACGAGCGATCGCAGGAGCGTGGCTGTCATTTGTATCGACTCTGGGGGCGAGCGCCCCACCACTGTAGCAGCCCTGCTGCGAGGGTGGAAGAGCGGTGAGAGATGATCTCATTTCTCTGCTCCCCCGCCTCACTGCAGTGTAGCGGCCCCGCTGTGTAGGCAGAAGAGCGGTGTTGCGGGCGGACGGTGAGAGATGTCATCTCTCTGCTTGCCTGCCGTGGCATGTCAGACAGTGCAGCCCAGCCGCGGCCCAGGGGTTGGGGAACCCTGACATAAAGGACATCTATGACTGTCAGAGAGGCAGAGCTGGAGGGGGGGAGAGCACAAAAGAATATACAGCCTGGGAAGTTGGAGGAACAGGATGGACTGTAAGAATACACGAGTGACTGCATAGGGACTGACCTGAGCACAATCAGAGAAGGGAGATCGTGGCATGGTTGCAGGGATGAGGGGTGATATATGACAGGTAGAGTGAGCAGGACAAGAATCTGGAAGGGGGGAGAGAGAGACACAAACTTACTGAGGATAATGCAGGAAGCAGAGCTAACATCAGAGCACTGAGCCGTACTGGCTAGAGAATGACCAGAGGCTGTGGATCGGCTGCTAATGTAGCAGAGAGGGAGAGAGCTGCCCAGGCCCCTTCTTGAACTGAAGAAGCATGGGCCCGGTACAGGAGGACCGGTGGCCCCCCCATATCAGCGGCCCTATGAAGAAGTGTCTGAGTCTTGAACCTACCGGTAAGTCTGGTGTCAAAAGGACTTGGTAGAGTCCTGTGGATTAAGTAAGACTGAGCACCTTTAGAAAATTGTGTACTCCGCCAGTTTCTTCTTGCCCTGTCTGTAATCCCTGGCCCTATACTGTTGAAATCATGAAGTTGGTCCTCTGGGGCATCTAATGCCACGTACACACGGTCGGACTTTTCGTCTACAAAAGTCCGACGGACAAAATACGTCTGACAATCCAATCATGTGTGGGCTTCCCCCGGACTTTTCCAGCCGCAAATCTGACGGACTTTAGATTTGAAACATGCTTCAAATCTTTACGTCGTAACTACGCCGGACCCAGAAATCCGCTCGTCTGTATGCTAGTCCAATGGACAAAAAACCCGCGCAAGGGCTATCAACTTCCTTATTTTAGTCCGGTGTACGTCATCATGTACGAATCCGTCGGACTTTTGTGTGATCGTATGTAGGCAAGTCCGTTCGTTAGAAAGTCTGCCACAAGTCCGCCAAAAGTCTGTCGAAAGTCTATCGGACTTTTGTAGCCGAAAAGTCCGACAGTGTGTATGCGGCATAATTCTCCTGTCTTCGGGAAGCAAGCTTTCCGTCAAACGCTTTACCCACAAAGTCTGCTGAGAGTTCTAGTTTGTCTAAGGCCTTGATTATCTCTTCCTTGGGAATATCCTGTTGAATTGCCGTGTCTATATTTTCTGTTCATGTCTGCAGGGCATTGGATACTGATGTTAAAGCTGAGTTTCACCCAAAAGTCAGCAGTTCGGCCCCCTCCCTCCCCTTCTGCCAGGGGAAGTGAGAGCGCGCAACAGGGACCCAGCCACAAAGCCGGAGGGCTACACTGATGGGTTCCCTTACCATGGCAGCACCTGCTGTATTGACATCGCTGTACTCCTAGACCGTTAAGTGTCCTAATGTTAAAAGTCAGCAGCTACAGTATGTGTAGCTGCTGACTTTTAATTTTTAAAGGGGAAGGTGGAACGCTGATTTAAGGCAATTGCTGGTTTATAGGCATTACCCATCATTGGATAGGCTCTTTTTAAGTTTAATTATATTCTGTCTAAAGCCTCGTACACGCGCTTAGATTTTTGGACGACCAAACTTCTTTTTTTTTGTGGCATGCTAGTCTGATGTCAAATGTGAAGGTTACTCCAATACAGAAATTTTCATATGACAGAATACGTCAGAAGTGATGTAATGTGTTGAATAGTTTTGTATGTATTCTTTTAAGCATGAATAGTCTTGCTCTTACTATTTTTTTTTTTTTTTGTACCAAAACCGTACTAATGAAACGTCATCTAACGAAAAAGCGAAATTGGCTCTTGAAAGCACCGTACTAACGATCCGAAAATCGACAGACAGCTTGTACAAATTTTTCCATCCGATTTTCGTATCGTGTGTACAGATCTTTAAATGAAGCTGAATCAGCCATCGGGAGAGTGATATTTTTTGCTAAACAAACTACTGCTGTCCACTGCCAGTGGGCCATCTAATATTGCTGAATCTTGCTCTGACACAGGATAACATTTTTCCAGGCGGTTGAGAGAGAATCTCTCTTCCTCCCCCCCCCCCCCCCCCCCAAATTTGTCTTCAATGACATCTCTAACCTCAGAGGAAAAAGAAATCTGCTTCTTTATAAATGGGAAGTTACTCTGACTTTTGAGGTAGTGTCAGCTTCCTCTCAGTCGATGGCTAAATTTATGGCCTGTACATAAGGCTGAAACAGAGAAAAGCTAAAGCCAGAGGGGTCCTGCTCTTCTGAGGAATCTCCTGAAGTGCCGCTCTCATCCTACCTGACAGATATTTGCTATTGTGATGGAAGGCTCCCCTGAGGATGGCCCAGGTAATGAGGGTTCTGCAGGAGGCTGACCAGAAAGCAGCAGGGGAACCTACCGCTGATAGCTCCACTATAGTCTTTGACCACCTTTTTTAAGTAGGTTAGCCACTTGTTGGCTTTCTGACTATCTGCAGCATATTCTCTGAAACCGCTTTTGCAGACTAGTTTATGTTGTAGCGGGGTGGCACCACATGCTCTACATTTTGGGGTTCTAGAACTTGGCGACGAGGAGTGATGTATTTTTGCAGATGAGCCCTCTGCATAGTATTTTGAGAATCTACCCAAACTAGGTTTTTCATAGGTTTCATCATGATGCCTTGACATCATCTTAGACTTCTAGCGTACAGGGCTGAAATACATAAAATGTACCAGCGTAAGCAACCCACTCCATATGCAGTAGGAAGCCATACTGAAGCCTCTGGTTATAAATAGGCAAAGAGGAGGGGAAAATGGTGAAGAAATTACCCCTCTCTGATTTAAATTGTAAGTAAGGGCAAAGAAATACATTTCTTTTCCTTAACCAAGATGGCCATCAATGCTTCAGACCAAACTACGCATGCACGGCCAGTGGCGCCAGGACCCATCTCGGCCAAACCGGACAGATGCTTGTGCCTGCACAGTGAGTGCAGGAGGATACCTGAGGATTAGAAAAGCCTGCACAAGGCACACGCCGAGCACTCTGAGAAAAGGGGAGAGCGAGGGAATGACATAAGGTAAGATTTAAGCTCTAAAGGATCTAAGTGACACAGCGAGAAGGAACAGAGAACAAAAAAGGGAGGTAGAGGAAAGGAGAGAAGAAAAAAAAAAAAAAAAAATTTTTTTAACTGTAGCGGTTTTCTCGGCTGCGGGCCCTTAAGCAAGTGCCTATTGATAACTAAGAGTCCTTTTTAGGGAGTTTAGCTGCCCAAGAACAAGGACTGCATCTGGGAGAGGCTGACCCAGACAGAGGCTGCTTAATGCAGAGGTAAGGACATTCGACCAATAGAAAATAAAGTACTAAATGCGCTACCAAAAAAGTGCTAATAACGAGTAAAGTGCTTATTGTTAAAGTGCTTCAGTAAAATATAAAGTGCTTAATAAAAAAACAGCTAAACTTCTATAGTGTTGCCAACACCAATAGGTATGTATAGCGAAGCAACGCTAATTACCTACAAACATAGCCAAAAATAAAGTGCTAGTGGGCAAAATACTAATACCGTATATACTCGAGTATAAGTCGTTCCGAGTATAAGTCGAGGCCCTAATTTACCACAAAAAAAAAAAAAAAAAAAAAAAAAAGGGAAAAAAAAACCAAAAAAAAACTTATTGGCCCGAGTATAAGACGAGGGTGAGAAATGCACAGCTACTGTAAGTGGAAAAGAGGGTCAACAATGCCCATTTGCAGCATCACTGTGCCCATTTGCATGCCTCACTGTGCCCATTTGCAGCCATAAGTCCCCTGAACTTCAAACTCTGTAGTTAAGGGTTCCTAGATGCCCCCTAGCTGCAGCCAAAATTTGGGGTCTCTGAACCCAAAGTGTCCCGAAATGACATTGCTGCAGATGGACACAGTTGACCGAATTTGGGGCCCCGTATCTCGGGGCCACTTAGTGCTAAGAACCCCAAATTTTGTGTGCAAACCCAGTGGAACTAGCACCATAAAATTTCCAAAGCTGGGGTTTCTAGCACCAAGTGGCCCTGAGATACAGGGCCCCAAATATCAGCTCAGAAAATGTCAAGCACTTTTCTGCAGCAGAGAATGACATTTTCCGAACCGGTTTTGGGGGCCCGTATCTCGGGGCCACTTAGTGTTAGGAACTTCAGCTTTAGATATGTTCTGGTACCAGTTCCACTGGGTTTGCACACCAAATTTGGGGTTCCTAGCACCAAGTGGCCCTGAGATACAGGGCCCCAAAGTCGGTTAGGAAAATGAATTTTTTTGCTGCAAAAAAGTGCTCGACTCGAGTATAAGTCGAGGGGGGCACTTTCAGCACAAAAAAAATGTGCTGAAAAATTCGACTTATACTCGAGTATATACGGTAATTCTTCCCAAAGTGTATCTCATCAAAAAACATATATAAAATATGTTCAATAAAAATAATCCAGTAATAAAGTACATGACATCATAACATTCAAATAAATAATTCAGTGAAAATAGTCCAATAATAAAAAGTGCATCCAAAAGGGATCTAATGATTAAAAGAGATAGTCAGTCTCTTATTCAGGATTGAAAACCGTACATTCCTGTGCAGACAAGCAGAGATGAAGGAGAGAGGGACAGATAAAAAAAAGGAGTCCAATTCACAGATGTATAATGATAATATATGGAAAATCCTTCTAGAATCCTCCCCCAGTGGTACTAGCCTCTCACCTTATGGATAGACCCCAACGGGTCTAATAGTGCATCAATAAGCGTCATAAATGATTGCTTAGTGTGTCCAGGACAGGCAATCACTGAAGCTTTTCCTCCAATCACCATGATCTTTTTCTTTCTACGATACAAGTAGAATTCCTCTGTTATGCCTAGCCTACTTGTTCACATCATGGCTTTATGTGATGTCAGGCACTGATGTGGACGAGAAGGCCTGGCTTGCATTCTCTGCTCTAATTCAACCCAAAGGTGTTCTATTGGGTTGAGGTAAGGACTGTGCAGGCCAGTCAGGTTCCTCCACCTCAAACTCCCTCATCCATGTCTTTATGGACCTTGCTTTGCACACTGGTCCAGGAGTTGGGCTTGGCCCCTTGGTTCTAGTGAAGGGAACTCCTAAGGCGTCAGCATACCAAGACATTTTGCACAATTTCATACTCCCAACTTTATGGGGAACAGTTTGGGGATGGCCTCTTCCTGTTCCAACAGGACTGCGCACCAGTGCACAGAGCAAAGTCCAAAAAGACATAGATTAGAGAGTTTGGGGGGGGGGGGGGGCTTGACTGGCCTGCACAGAATCCTGACCTCAAACCAATAGAACACCTTTGGGATGAATGAGTGGAGAATGTGAAGCAGCCCTTCTCATCCAACACCAGCGCCTGACCTCACGAATGCCCTTCTGGGGTCAAACATTCTCATAGACACTCCTAAACCTTGTGGACAGCCTTCCCAGAAGAGTTAAAGCTGCAAAAGTTGGGCCAACTCAATATTGAAACCTACGGACTAGGACTGGGATGCCATTAAAGTCCGTGTAAAGGCAGACGTCCCAATACTTTTGACAATATAGTGTATCTTATGTCAAGATTTATTTAATTTTTAAATGAATGGTCTGGTGACAGGGTCCCTTTAAGTTGACTGTAGTTCACTTCCTCAGCATGATTTATAATTAAAAAAAAAAGTTATTGAAATATGCATTTGTAAAGCTCTCCATCGTCACCCCAACAGCTACACCAGGTCTATACACAGGATTTCCCAAAACTTCCATTGCCCTACATCTGTAATTGTCACTTAATCTTTCTGAAATTTGCACACAACTTTACATGAAATTATGATACTGTGATTTAACATTGGTTTAGAAACCTTCCAGCAAGTGCAATGACATTTTCCTTTGTCTACAGAAATGACTAAGGAACTGAGAGGTGATCTAGATTCTTTTAATGTTTCTTCTCAGAACTGGAGTTTAACTGTAAAGTGTTAATAAACCCACAACAGTAAAATCAGTCTGTATATGCAGTAAAGCATGACTGTTAGACTCACTGAGGAACCTAGGGGGTTAATCCTGTGCATTGTGTAAAAAGGCTGTTTGACCCTTTCACTGTCCCCAATCTGAAAAAACAGCCTTTGGAGTCACACTGCACATGCTCAGTTTGGTGCGTACTGCTAAAAAGAGTTTTTTTTCTTGGGAGGGTGCATGTTATCAGCACAGGGCCAATCAGCACTGTCCAGAGAGCGCGGTCAGAGGTCCTGCATCCTCATAGGGCAGACAGAGTAGAACGAAAACTCATCCTACAAAAAAAACTTTAACCAGACACTGATAGAAGTCACAAGACTGCTATATACTGCTCATGAGAAAAAGGTATTTAGCAGTTTATATTTACTAAAATAATTGCATTTCCATGTTCTGTGTACTGTGGGAGACCAGATATAGTGAATGCAGGATCCTGGGTTTAGTAACACCAACATCCTCTATCAGGTTTATGTGCGTACACTAAACACATGATGTGTTTTGCTGTTAGAAACCCATAAATAATTAGATTAGTCTCATTATTGATAAAAAAAAAGGTTTTATGTCACATATACATTGAACATACAGAAAATTACAAATAAATTCAAGTAGTGATTGCATTACATTTTAAGTTTTATGTAGTAGTTCAGCTACAAAACTTTGTGTCAAGTATGTATATACACAATGCAGTCACTTTTAGAGGTAGATACATTTAAAGTGGCTTTCCATTAGTCTGTTCTACAAAACTTTGATCTTTTATATATCTAAAATGCCCTTTTAAAATTAATAAAAAATGTAAAAAAAGAAGAAGTGTGAAAATGTTTACTATTGCGGGATGGCCGAGATACAGGAAAAAAAAATTCTTTAAGCTATTAGGACCCCCTGGATGCCAGAGGTCAGACCCAAGTAAACATATAAACACTTTCTGGAAATTATTTTCAAGTATTTAGTGTAAATTGTCCTTTTTGACCAGTTAGTGTTAATTAGCTATCTTGTGACACAGGCAGACACACACCTGGTTCAGAAACAAAAAACTTGCTGCCATAGGTATATGCATTCAATGGTTGTGCAGAGCAGCGGTTTTCATGCCCTTTCCCTAATGTGACAGTAGAACATAAGTTTATCCAGGAATTTAGTAGCGTTAAGAAGTCTTTGCCTCGATTTATGCATCCATGTTAAGCAGCACTTGTGGATTTGATGTCCAGCTGCTCCTTGAGCCTGAAAAGCTGTGTCAGGGTGATATTGTTTCCACCACATACTATGATAACCAGAGAGGAGAGATCTTGGCTCAGTTTGCCTTCCTTTTGCAATTTCCCAAAGACGTTGCTGTAAACTGCTGCTAAAGCAGCACCACATGCTGGTTCCACAAGCATCTTTTCATCATCTACAGGAAAACAAAAAAGGGTCAAATACCATATATTCTTTATTAGGTTACTAAAAAAAATATATTTTTACACGTTTAATAACTTACCTAAAAATCTCTCAATGGCAATCACTGCATCCTGATCAGAGATTACTTCGGAGAAAACTGGATGTTCCAGAGCTACTTTTAGTGTTTGGGCTCCCACGGTTTTAGCTCCCAGAGTCTTCGCTACACTGAATAGGAAAAAAAAAAAAATTACCAGGGTTATTAATAGGGCCAAACAGTTTGCGCAGCACTTAACAAAATGAAGGCAGACATTACAATTTGGTACAAGAGGAATCAGAGGGCCCTGCTCATTAGAGCAGGGTAGGCTTCTTTAAAGAGAAGGGTTTTCTGGGATCGTCTAAAGACAGATAGTTTAGGGGACAGTCAGACAGATTGGGGTAGGGAGTTCCAAAGAATGGGAGAAGCTCTGGAGAAAACCCGAAGGTGAGCATGGGAGGAGGTGACAAGGGAGCTATAGAGCAGGAGGTCTTGGGAGGACCGAAGAGAGCAGCTTGGTTGGTATTTTGGGACTAGGTGGCAGTTATGAATTGCTTTGTAAATTATTGTTGGTACTTTGAATTTTTTTTTCGTTGAGTGGGAGCCAGTGCAGGAATTGGCAGAGAGGGGTGGAGGACACTGAATGGTTGGTAAGGTGGATGGGTCTTGCAGCAGCATTCATTATGGACTGAAAGGGGGATAGTCTATGTAAAGGTAATCCAATGAGGAGGGAGTTGCAGTAATTGAGGTGAGAGATAACTAGGGAGTGAATTAGAAGCTTGGTGGGGTCATTAGTTAAAAAGGGATGAATTCTGGAAATGTTGCAGAGGCTAAGGCAGCATGATTTGGATGTGGGCCTGAAAGGACAGTCTAAGGTTACCCCTGGCATGTGGGAACAGTGAAAGATGTGCCATTGATCTTGACAGAGAAGTCAGGGAAGGGGCACGTGGGGGAGGAAATATTAAGAGCTCGGTTTTAGATTCAGTTTGAGGAAGTGGTTTTACTAACAGACATATCCAGCCTGGATGTCAATCAGTGATGTGTGAGCTGAGGGGCAGAGAGATAGATTTGGGTCTCATCAACACATAAATGGTAGTGGAAGCCATGGGAGGCCATCAGCTGACCCAGGGATGATGTGTAGATCGAGAATAGTAGAGGTCCAAGGACAGAACCTTGGGGGACCCCAACGGTAAGCGGAGTTGGAGAGGAGGAAGAGAGTTGTGACACTGAAGGTGCGGTGAGATAGGCAAGATTTGAACCAACGGAGAGCGCAGCCATGGAGACCAAGCAAATTGAGTTTATACAATAAATAAAAGTATTGGGACACCTGCCTTTACACGTACATGAACTTTAATGGCATCTTAGTCCATAGGGTTCAATATTGAATTTGCCCACCCTTTGCAGCTATAAACAGCTTCAACTCTTCTGGGAAGACTGCCCACAAAAGGTTTAGAAGTGTGTCTATGGGAATGTTTGACCATTCTTCCAGAAGCAAGTTTGTGAGGTCAGGCACTGATGTTGGACAAGGCCTGGCTCACAGTCTCCGCTATAATTAATCCCAAAGGTGTTCTATCAGGTTGAGGTGCAGGCCAGTCAGGTTCCTCCACCCCAAACTTGCTCATCCATGTCTTTATGGACCTTGCTTTATGCACTGGTCCAAATCACTTGGTGAAGGGGGCATTATGGTGTGGGGTTGTGCTTGACCCCTTGGTTTCAGTGAAGGGAATTCTTAACTCTTTCATGACTAAGCCTATTTTTGAAATTTGGTGTTTACAAGTTAAAATCCGTATTTTTTGCTAGAAAATTACTTAGAGCCCCCAAACATTAATATACACATACATAATTTTTTAGCAGAGAATAAAATGGAGATTGTTGCAATATTTTATACCACACGGTATTTGTGCAGTGGTGTTTTAAACACAACTTTTTGGGAAAAGGGACACTTTCATGAATTTTACAAAAAACAAAAACAAAAACAAAAAAAAACAAACAAACAAAAACAGTAAAGTTACCAATTTTTGTGTATAATGTGAAAGTTGATGTTACGCAGAGTAAATAGATACCAAAGATGTCATGCTTTATAATTGCACGCACTCGTGGAATGGCGACAAACTACGGTACCTAAGAAATTCCACAGGCAACGCTTACATTTTTTTTTTTTTTACAGTTACCAGGTTAGAGTTACAGAGGAGGTCTAGTGCTAGAATTATTGCCCTCGCTCTGACGATCGCGGCGATACCTCACATGTGTGATTTGAACACCGTTTACATATGCAGGCACGACTTCCGTATGCGTTTCCTTTGCTGCGCGAGCTTGCGGGGACGCTTTAAAAAAAATTTCTCTTCTTATTTTTATATTTATAAAATGGTGTTTAAAAAAAAAAAAAAAAAATATGAAATGACTTATTGCTGTCACAAGGAATGTAAACATCCCTTGTGACAGTAATAGGTGGTGACAGGTACTCTTTATGGAGGGATCGACCCCCCCTTTGCACTTCAAAGTATTCAGATCGCCGAAAATGGCGATTCTGAATACTGTATTTTTTTTTTTTTTAAACCGGCGCCAGCCAAGTAAACGGGAAGCGACATGACGTCACTTCCATGTCTACGATTAGGAGGCTGGAACGAAGCCGCCCATGGCTTCGTCCCAGCCGCCGGAGGCGGCCGACTGGTCATCGGGCCTCCTGGAAAAGCGGCGGGAGGTCAGGGTGTCCCCTCCCGCTCCTCCGGTATAACAGCCGAGCGGCTTTTAACCACATCGGTTGTTATACCTGGAAAGCCAATCGCCCGCTCTAAACGGTACCAGGATGATGCCTGCAGCTGCGGGCATCATCCCGGTATAACCCCGGAAAGCAGAGAACGCACATCTGCGTACGCTCGGCCGGAAGGGGTTAAGGCATCAGCATACCAAGACATTTTGGACAATTTCATGCTCCGAACTTTGTGGGAACAGTTTGGGGATGGCCCCTTCCTGTTCCAACATGACTGCGCACCAGTGCACAAACAAGGCCCATAAAGACATGGAAGAGCGAGTTTGGGGTGGAGGAAATTGACTGGCCTTCACAGAGTCCTGACCTCAACCTGATAGAACACCTTTGGGATGAATTAGAGCGGAGACTGCGAGCCAGGCCTTCTCAGACAACATCAGTGCCTGACCTCACAAATGTGCTTCTGGAAGAATGGTCAAACATTCCCATAGACACTCCTAAACCTTGTGGACAGCCTTCCCAGAAGAGTTGAAGCTGTTATAGCTGCAAAGGGTGGGCCAACTCAATATTGAACCCTACAGACCAAGACTAGGATGCCATTAAAAGTTCATGTGCATATAAAGGCAGGCGTCCCAATACAGGTGTAAATATAACAATCATAAAAGTGGAGAATTACTTGTGATTAACATTCTTCTAAAGGCTCCTGTAAGACAGTAAAAACAAGTACCAAATTCAGGTACAATGGGATGCACAAGCCTCATAAATTAAATAAAAACTTCCTCAACCTTCCCTGACTGAGCCAAATCCTTCATTTATCACACACATCCCCCTCCGAAGCTGCAGCTCATAATGGAGGGAAGTCATCAATAGAGGTAGTGCTGTCAATCCACAAAGCAGTGGGCAGGACTAGGTTTGGTCAGGTGCCGAATGACAAAGTACAGACTTGTGAATCAGCAGTGATAATGCTAATAGCCACATTTACTGCAATTTTTTTCCATCCCACTATAGTGCAGGCAGGTAAAGCCTACATGAGAGGGACAACTCTGCTCTGAATTCAGAAGCAGTGCAGCAACACTGCTACCCCATCACTGGAATCTGCATTAGGTGGACTTCACTAGCAGGTCAACGGGGGACTTTGCAGGGAGACTAAAAACTAAGTGCGAATAGACTTAAGTACAGCACATCTGTTTTGTTTTTTTATAGAAGATTATGGCTGTACTTTCGTTTTAATTGATGGTTTACCTGGATATTTCTGGTAAGGTCACTAGTTTCCCAGCTTGCAGAGCTGCATTTAGGCTATGAGCTCCTTTGGTTTCCATGGCAATGATGGGGACATCATCCCATCCTACTTCCCGTAGGCCTTGAACCACACCACAGAGCATGCCACCACCACCTACTGACAGGGCTATAGCTCCAGGTTTTGAAGGAAGACTTTCTTTCATTTCTTTCACTAGTGAAGCGTGGCCATCCCTGTATGAAAAAGACCATTGTAAAACTTCTGGGTTTGGAAAAACAAAAGAATCACTTTACATTATAAAATAGAACATGTGTTGAGTTAAACATGGCCTAAGCTAAGCTAAGGTTCCCCTCTAAACTACCAGTGATGGAACAGATTAGTTGTAATTTTATGAAGCTACATAGTGTGGTATGTAGGAGTGAAACTAATTTGATAAAACAAATTAATCGAGTTAGCTGCAGCCTAGGAATTGTCCATCACTGCTAATGTCCAAATTTGTTTCCTTGCATATTCACTGTCTGGCAGCATGATCTTCAAAAAACATAAAATTGACTGCCACTGTGGTACAACTTGTCTGGGAGTTCACTGCTGTAATAGTTTGCAGGGACTAAAGACCAGTACATTTCCCAGTACTCCCATTCCATACTAGCTTAAAAAAAAAAAAAAAAAAAAAAAACCCAAAGTAGAAAACCAAAAGGAACATGTCAAAAGTATAAACATAGGACTATAGCTGCTGCCTATACCTGTCCCGCCTATATAGAGTCAGAACATATGTCTAACCACGCCCCTGACAATGTCATAGGGGAGGAGCTGGAGACACGAGACGCTTGTGTATGCCGGGACGCAGTGGCCATTTGGCTGGTTGGCAATGCTTTTTGAAAACTGAGACAAGTGTTTTAACTGCTGTTATGTGAGTATTGCTCTCTCACAAATAAATGTTGAGGTTCTGCACCATGAGGAGTGTCTTTTGTCCCTTTATGTGGTTGATCGAGATGGACGCTATACTTGACTGCTGCCCAATGAGTTTTTGACCTTTGTAATTAGGGTCTAAGAGGAGAGTAAGAGGCAGTGCGATTGGGTGCCAGTGGTTGATGCCTCCCAGGTGTGCTTTTTTAACTGCACTTTACTACAGAAGCTGTATCCAGGATACTTCCTGTGGCCTTTTTTTCTTTAAGGACTAGCATGTTATTTAATTTATGTTTTAAGCACTGCACTTTTACCCCTTTTTATAAATATGGGACTGGTCATCCTTATCCTTCCCCTACCACCAGTTGAACCACCGATCTGGAATATGTACATGCTGATCAGTTGACCGACGCTGCACGCTTGTTCCAGTTGTAAAGCAAAAAGATAATGGTGACAGCCCCTGTATATGCACCCCCATAAAACAAGTCTGCAATGGAAACTCCACACCCTGTCCTGCGCAGACACCCCTGATGTAGAGGAGAGAATACATAGGAGATGCATTTTTCTGGGTTGCCACTGTATGCCAGAGATGAGGCTGGAGTCAGGGCTTTCTGTTAAGGATGCATATTCATGTTATACATGTGGTGGTCATATCTTCACACATCTTTGAGCCGTTACACCCTTGTTAGCCATTAAGAGATTGTACGATCACGTTCAAGGTAAAAACATTAAAAATTTGAAACAAAAAAAAAAAAAAAAAAAAACACACATTACAAATTAAAATGACAGTCTTCTGATCCAGTCTTTCATAGCTGAATTGGGGAAAATTTTTATGTCTATGGGGCAGCACAGTCAAAAACAAGCATATTTAAAAAAAAAAAAAAAAAAAAAAAAAAAAAAAAGACCAGTAGGTTGGGAAAAAATAATTCCCCGTTGTATATGTTTTCTCTAGTGTGAAATTGGGCCTCCTATTCAGGTAGAAGACAGTTCTTAAGACTGAGACAACCAAATTGTGCAACCAACCTTTATCTAATGTCTATGAAATGTTTTTTTCCTAAAATTATCATGAATGTTATTGTACCAAGGAAAATGTCAGTTCTTTGTGCAGAGGCGGACCAGTATTTCTCAAAAGGAATGTGTCATATTGATAGACTCCAAAAATGTCACTTCTATTCAGTTTCTTTTTAACATATCAATGTCAAGAGACAAACCCTCACCACTGTTGCCATCTGTTATTCCTAATTGCAGCCCTTTCCTTTCATCTACTAATCCCAAATACTCCATTTACACAAATACCATACTACTGTCCTGTCCTATACTCCTTTGTCTAGGATTTTGTAACTTTAAAGATTATGTCTCCCCTTGAATACAGGATATACTGTAAATGGTATTACAGTCATCTCGGAATACTGTCATACATTTTCTAATTTATCTTACAGGTACCTTGGAGGTCACAAAGAAAAAAAAAAAAAAAAAAAAAAAAAAAAAAAAAAAAACACAACACTGCCTGCACATAATTTTTTTTAGTCCAAAAAGGACTGTCCCAGGGAAGACCTTCCCATGCTGGGTACATACTGAACGCCGGCCTTAACCTCCGCATAGGCTTGGAGCAAAGCCATGACTCCTATTGAAAAGATGAGTGCAAGAGACTCATTGAACAGTAAAGACTTTTCTTGCATTGGGCTGTTGAATGACGGGATAGGGCTTAGCTTAAAGTGGGGTTCCACCCAAAATAACAATACATGAAAAATCCAAAAAAACAAAAACATTTGGATTCTTTTTAACTTGCCTCTAAATGCCTGTTGCTAGGGGGTCCCTCATAGTCTGCCCCTTCCAGTGCCTGGGCTGGTGACATCACTTCCTCCTCGGCACAGGAAGGGCTCCGTTCTCCTCCCTCCCTCCTGTCAATCATCTGGGACCCATTACAGGTCCCAGGTGACTGAGCGGCCAATCAGGGCACGCGGCGCCGCTCGCGCATGCAGTCGGTGCCAGGCTGTGAAGCCACAGCCCGGCGCCCACAGTTGCAATGCCGGCGCCGCTGAATGGAGGGGGAGACGAGCAGGGCTTCGATTCCCCGCATCGCTGGACCCAGGGACAGGTAAGTGTTCAATTAAAAGTCTTACTGGACCCCCTGGGTGGAACTCCTCTTTAAAGAGAGCATTAGTTCTGAGTTGGGGGCAGAAGTCAGTCCTATATATGGCTACGCACTACACGCCATCACGTCGTACGCCCCATGTTTGTATCGCACACGGGTGTTAGTTACTGTTTTTACTTGCCGGCTTTTTTAAACATGTTTTTTTATGGCGGAGGAGTGTTCACCGCATGTTTGAGCAATAAAGGCTTTTTATCCATACTACACCATTGGAGTTTTTTTGCACTCACAGACTTTGGACCAGTGAGTTTTTTTCTAGATTGACCCGCTTGCCCTAGGAACATTACAGATATTTGGAGAGCCTGACGTGGGAGTTTCTGTCCCTGCAGAGGGCTGTATCTGCTTGTGTGTATGACCTTGCCATAAAGGAGGTCCATCGGTTCTGGTAAGCGCATAACCTTATTGTTACCTGGATGCACCTGGAGTCTGGACGTTCCCTTTACATCTCGCTCTTCCCCTTCCCTCTCATGCGGGTTGAGGTGGATGAACTTTGGATGTGGGACTCCCGTCTATTGGACTCACCTGTCCCCCGTCACTGAATTCTTGTTTATGAATGGACTTTATCTCTTAAAAGGGAGTTTATGAACTTTAAATCACCACTCTGACCAATTTTTTTCACATATGATTTATTGTTAAATGATAGCTATTATATTGTAAGCACACATTTTCTTTCATGTTTACTACACTGATATTTGTGGCAGCTGCATTCTTCTACTTATTATTTTGTGCTCTTAGCGCAGTATTTCTTCTTTTATTCTATATATAGAATGCAACAGAGATCAAGCAGTTCCTCCAACAAACTGAAAATGACCTGAAAATTAATAAAGATACCTAGAGGCACTGCAAGGTGCTGCACCTGGAGAATACAGTCTGAAAAAGTTTACCTGACAGATGCATTATAGCCAACAAGTTTGAAAGGTTGCTCCTCAGTCTTAAAGGCCAACTAATTATATATACACACACTTTCTTACTATAAACTGAAATCTGAGTTGCTGCTCCTCTGACTGCATTACTCAGTCCACAGTGTAGGACACACAAATTCTATTAGACCATAAATTCTAGATAGTTTGAAAGAAATCCTCTTACAATAAGAACATCAAGATCCCAAGATTTGACATTGGTGGTTTAGGAAATGCTCCGAGTGGTCTTCCTCATCGTTTACATACGTATCTCCTAGATCATATATCTATCATAATCTATGTTACTGTTTGATACATGTACCGAACACATTTTATTCACCGACAATTATGGCTGATGTTGTAAGAAATTATTTTTACCATATTAAAGGATCATCAAAAGGGGGGATATACACCCATCCTGGGTTATTCTTCATCAACTCCTTAGCATGCTCAATCGTCTCATCCAGCATCTGCAAATTAAAGTAGAGACTATGTACCTTTGTAAATTGGAGGACTTGATAATGTGTTAATTAGGTATTCACCAAAAATACATACACTGTTAGAGAATTGTCCAGGCCTATACAGATCCATGCTGCTTAATTAGGACCCCATATGATTCATTAAGGTTTATTAGGCTTGACTATGAAACAAAATTAGCAGAAGTATGTACACACACTGTATGTTCCTTTTTACCCTTCATCTATGGATTTCTGTGGGAAAGGAACGAACTTTCAAAACACTGCACTGTGCATACAGCTGGTGTAATTGACAGTGGGGTTGATTTACTAAAACTGGAGAGTGCAAAGTCTGGTGCAGCTGTACATGGTAGCCAATAAGCTTATAACTTCAGCTTGTTCAACTAAGCTTTGACAAAACCAGAGAGCCGATTGGTTTCTATGCAGAACTGCACCAGATTTTGCACTCTTCAGTTTTAATAAATCAGCCCCATTGAGCTCTGTTCAATAGCTCTGAAAAGTGGTGGACATTCTAAGTGCTTATTTGACTTTTAAATATAATGTATTAGGGTGCCTGTAGAAATGTTAAAAAAAAAAAAAAAAAAACTGACTCATGAACACCATTTTGTGAAAATCAGTGCATAAGCATGCCATCTCACTAGAGCCAGGAATACATTTTAAGCACAATGGGTGCACTTAGAATTTTTGCCTTATATAGGGGACCAACTGATTGTTCGATCAAGAGGATTTTCCCAATCATTTTATTGCTATGGACACCCCCAGATCCAGGAAAATACATCTGAACTGCACATTAGTCAGTTCCAAAACTGAAATCAATGATTTTAGTTATTTCCTCAAAAATAGTATTTGTTGTTGGCTTTTGCGGATGTTGGGATTTTATTTGAGGAACCTAAATCTAACTTGTTAAATACTACTGATAGAGTTTTGTTATAGAATAAAATAAAGTGTAACTGCATTTTAGAAGTTATATAACCAGATTTTACGCGTTTTTGCTATTAAGTGTAAATAACGGCATTTCACTGCCTTGTTTGTCTTATGTGAATTTTCATTCTTTAGAGTAGGATGTAAAAGCTTATGTGTTATCCCATTTCCTAGAATTAAACGGTCATTGTTCCACCAACATGCACACACTAGGTGAACCTTAGGAGTACTGTATACTTGAAAATAAATAGAATGATCTTTCAATTTTGCTAGATCCCTTGTAGTGCTGATGCCAAGGTCCACAACAATGATAACATTAAAAAAACACTCCATGCCCATCATCCTTTTTGTAGATGCAAGTACCATGGCCAATTTTAAGGTAAGCGTACCTCCCCCACTACACACACTGTTGCTCCTTCATCCTTAACCCTCTGAATGGTAAAAGCTGGAGTAGTGGTAGGGACAAGGATGGTGGCAGGAATGGACAGCATGCGGGCACTGTAAGCAGCTGCCAGGCCGGCATTACCACCTGTAATAACAAATAGATGTTAACAGAAAGCTTGATGCATGTGTAGTATGCTGTAATCAATGTACCAAGGAACATATCTAACAAACTTTTTTTTTTAGGTCTTAAAAAATAAAAATGTTCCACTGGGGTTGATTTACTAAAACTGGAGTGTAAAATCTGGTGTAGCTGTGCATGGTAGCCAACTTCTAACTTCAGCTTGTTCAATTAAGCTTTGACAAAAATAACTTGGAAGCTTCTATGCACAGCTGCACGAGATTTTGCACTCCAGTTTTAGTAAATCACCCCAATGTGAAAAGCTTCCCCAGTGATGCAGATTGCAACCTAGAACTGTTAGTTTTGGATAGCATGGGGAAGGATTAGAACCTCCTTCAGGTTTTTATTGCCGTTTATCCCCCATTCATGGGGAGTTTAAACTGCTTCATTTTACAGGTAATACTGGTAGCATGGAGGAAATAAAGTACACATGAAGGTCACAAAGAAATCATTTTCTATCAGAGGTTGTAATAATTTTTTATATTATACTTTTACATTACCAAAGTAGTTTTTTTATTGCTGTCTTAGTTATATTTTCCTGTCCCAGGTGGCACCAGTCACTAGAACAGAAAGGGATGGGAGATCTTTTCGATGGGGACACCAACAGTCACAGCAATATAAACCAGACAAAAGGTTCTAACCATTCCCTACTCTATCCAAAATTTTAAAAAAAAGTTTTGGGCTGCGTTAACATTACTAGAGCTTATAGCACAGAAGAAAGAATTCAGTTTAAGCTTTGGCTTAACATTAATACAAAAACTGTATTATATAGAATTATAAAAAAATGATTAATGGTACGCAACTACCTAAGAAAACCCATGGCTCAAAATAGGTGACTACTGGTTGTTTAGCCATCTTTTTGGCAACAGTGCTACGTATATGGTAGATTGAGCATACCTGGCAATGGCATGTGCAGTGCCAACAAAGGTAATAACTGACTATAGAAACAAGAATTTAACCAGTTAGGAAACTCACCTGAGGAGCACACAAAATGGGTACAGCCACGTTCTGCCCACTACAACAGAAGACGTTTGACAAATTAAACTTATTACTGGGGATTATTGCAACATATACAATATTGGCTAGAGGAGACAATGTTCTTCACTATACATTTCAGAAGTGCAAAGTGCAATGATGATTTGCAAAGTACAGTAGTGCATAGCAAACAAATCTGACCCCACATCAGTCAACACAATGCCAAGCTGAATGCCGATTGGCATCTTTGCAGTTCTACCCTTTTTACTTTGTTCCCATCTTGTTGCTGAACATACCAGAACTTTGACTATATAAACTATTTAGCATAATATTAGACGGGTCAAATAATGACTCAACAGGATCAGGTGGTGGTCTCAGTGAAATCATAACAAAAAAAGTTCCTGGCTGTAGCAATACTTGCATCTTGACACATAAAATGGCTTAGGGACCTGTAGTTTCAACAGGTATAAGTAGTATAAAGCGATAATGCGAGGTAATCCGAAATAGTTACATACAGTAGCTACATAGTTAGTCTGGTTGGGAAAAAACAAAACACAAGTCCATCTAGTTCAACTAATAAAATTGAATAAAATAAATTTATGCAATCCTATATAAGCCATCCTCTACCCACAGTTGATCCAGAGGAAGACAAAAACCACAGTAAGACCCCATTCACACAGGGGCAACACGACTTGCAGGTCGTCTCAGCGAGGCGACCTGCAAACGACTGCCCGGGCGACTTGCAAAACGACTTCTGTATAGAAGTCTATGCAAGTCGCCCCCGAAGTCATACAGGAACCTTTTTCTAAGTCGGAGCGACTTGCGTCGCTCCCCTTAGAACGGTTCCATAGCACGAAAAGGGAGGCGACTTGGTCGCCTGACAAGTCGTCCCTGTGTGAATGGGGTCTTAAGCATGATCCAATTTAATCCAGCAGAGGAAAAATTCCTTCCAGATTCTCCAAGAGGCAATCAAATATTTCCTGGATCAACTTTATCTATAAAATGTTAGTATCTAGGTTATAATATGTACTTTTAGGAAAAAATCCAGGCCTGTTTTAAAGCAATCTACTAATGGCTTTTTTGCAAACTTCTGCAAATCTGATTTCAGCTTGTTCTCATCATTTATGAACTTGTCATTTTGTCTTATTTGTAGGATACGAGTTCCCATATGTATGGGACTTTGAGTATTGGGTAGAATTTTAAAAGTGGTATTCAAACTAATTTTTTATTTATTTATTTTTTTTTAATTGCGGACAGGCAGGGCTTTTATGGCAGAAGAGACTATTGGTCTCTTCTGTCATTAATGCTTCCCTGCCTGTCAGCTGTAATACACCCTGAGATGCGCATGTGTAGCTCAGCGTGCATTAATGAAATCTGATCTGTGCCTTGATGTAACACATGTGCGGGACTGACGTCAGCGCGGCTCAGTCATTCAAATGGCCGAAGAGAAGGAACCCAGAGGGAAGACTGGGTGAAGGTGTAAGTGCCCAGGACCCCAGTGATCGGTGACACTGCAACATTGGAGGGCACATTATGACAGGCAAGTTCATCATAATGTGCTAGGATGTAGTGCATATTAGTAAATTTTGACTTAAACCTGCATGGTAGCTATATTTTTATTTACCGAGTTTACTACTGCTTTAACTTGTCAAAAAGGATTTTAAAAAATTTAATGAATTCTGCTTATATCTACCTTTATAGTATTCAGCTAGAAAGAGGGTCCCCCTCTCCAACCCCTACTGCAGATACACTAAGTGAAGTTGATTCACTAATGGAGGAAACGTGCTCACTCCCAAAATGAATCATTATGAATGAAAAAAAAAAAAAAAAATAATAAGGATGTATGCTTTTAGATGACTGGATAATTAAGTAAAAATGTGAAAAACAGTGCTCTGCCACTCCTTTACAATAATGCTTATACATATACCCCTGCGATTAACACAATATTCCAATATGATCATAAAAATAATGTATCAAAAAAAAAAAAAAAAAAAAAAAAAAAAAAATAATAATAATCGAAATATAGAGAAGGAAACAAAATAAATGTCTGTCTAATCACTCCACTTTGTACTGTGCTCTTAACAGTAACTTTGTTAGTCCACTCCACACACTGCAGACAAATAACACCAAGTGTTCCCTTGTTCACTCTCCACCACCACATGTGCACTTCTCTGACCTATATGTTCCAACAGCTCAAAATATGTTTTGCCCCTTAAGGCAGTTGTCATCAACCCTGTCCTCAGGGCCCACTAACAGGCCAGGTTTTATGCATTACCTTGGGGAGATGCAGGCTAGAATACTGCAATCACCAAGCAGCAAATAACCTGGGATGTATTTCAGTTATCTTGCAAACCTGGCCTGTTAGTGGACCCTGAGGACAGGAGTTGATGACCACTGCCTTAAGGGATCGGTTAGCCCCCAACTTCAGAAGGTGCCTGCCCTCATCCACTTCTCAGAGTAAAAGAAAAATAAAAACTCCATAGTGCCATGTTTTATCACTTGAAAAACAATAACCAACTTTGCTACTGGGCACTTTCACCCCTTTCCTGCCCAAGCCAATTTTCTGCTTTTGGCGCTGTCACACTTTGTATGACAATTGAGCGGACATGCAACACTGTTCCCAAACAAAAATTGTATCAATTTGTGGCAGAAAACTAACACTGCACATCACCCTGAACACATCATCCCTGTGAAACATGGTGGTGGCAGCATCATGTTGTAGGTAGGCTTTTCTTCAGCAGGGACAGGGAAGCTGGTCAGAGTTGATGGGAAGATGGATGGAGCCAAATACAGGGCAATCTTAGAAGAAAACCTTTTAGAGTCTGCAAAAAGGTTGAGACTGGGGTAGAGGTTCACGTTCCAGCAAGACAACAATCTTAAACAAACATACAGCCAGATCTACAATGGAATGTTTTAGAGCAAAGCATAATCATGTGTTAGAATGACCCAGTCAAAGTCCAGACCTAAATCCTATTGAGAATCTGCGGCAAGACTTGAGAATTTCTGTTCAGACGCTCTCCATCTAATCAGAGTTTGAGCCATTTTGCAAAAAAGAGTGGGCAAAAATGTTACTCTAGATGTGCAATGCTCGTAGAGACATCCCCAAAAAGACTTGCAGCTGTAATTGCAGTGAAAGGTGGTTCTACAAAGTATTGACTCAGGGGGGCTGAATACAAAATGCACGCCACACTTTTCAGGTTTGTAAAGAATTTGGAAAACAATTTATCATTGTCCTTCCACTTCACAATTATGTACCACTTTGTGTTGGTCCATCACATAAAATACATTTACGTTTTTGGTTGTAACATGACAAAATGTGGAAAATTAAAAAAAGGGGTATGAATACTTTTTCAAGGCACTGTATAAGCATTATTAGAAAGGCGTGGTGCTCATCGTTCACATGTATAGATGTATAATGGCGTTAGGGTGACACTGGGGTTGATTTACTAAAACTGAAGAGTGCAAAATCTGGTACAGCTGTGCATGATAGCCAGTTTCTAACTTCAGCTTATTCAATTAAGATTTGACAAAAAAACAAAAACCTGGAAGCTTATTGATTTTAATGCAGAGCTGCACTCTTCAGTTTTAGTAAATGAACCCCACTGAGTGATTGCAGCAACTTTGTAGTTATATATAGGGTACTTATATAGTTTCGGGTGTAGCTGCATGGGGATAAAAAGGGTTTGTTCAGGGCTCATGCACCCAGATACACCAAATTCTGGCAGTGTATACCCAAATGTACAGGCTGCTGGCCACAGGTGCAGAAATACAAGTCAAGGACAGGCCCACAGCAGCTGCAGATATATGCGAGTAATCGCATATCTGAGTAGCTACAGGAAGTTTGCATTAAAGGGAAGCTCACCTTTCCCTGTAATAACTTAAATCAGCAATGATAGCAGTACAGCTGCAGCATCTGTCAGTCTGTCATCGATTTGTATAGACTGCTAGCTGTGGCTATATTTTTATTTTTATTTATTTATTTCAGGTACTTATATAGCGCCGTCAATTTACGCAGCGCTTTACATATACATTGTACATTCACATCAGTCCCTACCCTCAAGGAGCTTACAATCTAAGGTCCCTAACTCACATTCATACATACTAGGGACAATTTAGACAGGATCTAATTAACCTACCAGCATGTCTTTGGAGTGTGGGAGGAAACCGGAGTACCCGGAGGAAACCCACGCAGGCACAGGGAGAACATGCAAACTCCAAGCAGGTAGTGTCATGGTTGGGATTCGAACCAGCAACCCTTCTTACTGCTAGGCGAGAGTGCTACCACTACACCACTGTGCTGCCCATATGGCAACACCTCTGGATCCGAGTCACAGAAAAGCACTGAATTCTGCGGATGTACACCCAAATGAGTTCATGTGCATGAGCTCTACAAATTCACGTTGCAAAGCAAAAATCAACTCATGGCTTAGCGATTGAGGTGGCACTGTGCTCTCCCCCCCTGCACGCGATTTGATATTCTTTGCAAAGTGAATTTTCGCTTTCTCACCTCATTCAGTAAAAATGCATCTTGCAAATTAAAATTCCACTTTGAAAACTCTACTTCAAGCAAATTAGGCTTCTGCTTTCAGTAGTTTTGCCAGTGGAGGACTGTGCATTGTGGCCTGTACACCTCCACTGCCCTCCCTATTCACATGACACATGAAATACTATGGCGGAGGAGGAGAGCCCCGTCACTCCAGGAGAGGAACAGAGCCCCGCCACATGAGCGGTAAGTTCCGCCAGACCAGCTGCAGGGGGGGGGTTAGTGAAGTGACAGCCAGGGGACGCGCTCTGGCTGCAATTGACAGGCACAGTGAGGCTGCTATTGATGGGGGGGGGGGGTGTGTCAGTATTTGGCCGCCACTGAGTTTTGCCATTTAACACTGGGGGAGACCTATTGAAGTTAATCTTCCCAATTTAATACTCAAATTGACACAAAACTTCAAAGAAGTCCGCTATTGGTTCAGTGGCTGTTTACTAACCGTCTTACACAGATGTCCAATGCCGCGAATCTTGAAAGAACCTGTTGGTTGAGCATTATCAAGTTTTAGATAGACTTTGGTGCCGGACAGTTTGGACAATGGCACGCTGTTTCTGAGAGGGGTATTCAGATGAAGACTTCTAATCTCTGCCATCTTGACCTACAAAGCAAAAGAGAAAAGTTCTAAATAGCAGGGGAATGTGGCTAGCGTTCCTTCATTAGTACAGCCTATTCTAATGGGAATGGACAGCCAAGGACTGATGGGAACATACAATATAAACGTAAAGGGCTGCGTGACGGCTATAAAAGTCTGTGTAATCAATAAATAATGCAGCCACAGTATCTGAGCACTGGTTGTACATTGATGTTCTTGGGTTTAGATGTGCAACTACAGATATGCACTTGCAATTTGTGTTTTTTTTTCTTTTAACACACACACACAATTTATTAAGTTTTAAAGTAATTAGTACATAGGATGTACAATAAAACAGAACAAGCAAAACGTACAGGGGTTGATTCACTAAAGGTAAATAGACTGCACTTTGCAAAGTGTAGTTGCACTCTGCAGGGGCAGTTTCTCCAGAGCTTAGCAAATGAGGTAAAGATTTACTTTGCAAAGAGTACCCAATCATGTGCAAGGTAAAAACAACAACAACAACAACAAACACACACACACACACACACACACAATTGGATGATGAAAGTCAGCAGAGCGCCTGCTCATTTACAGAGTACAACTGCACTTTGAAAAGTGCAAAGTCTATTTGCCTTTAGTAAATCAATCACACAATGTCTATATCTGCTTAACCACTAGGCTACCGCCCACCGTCATATGACGGCGGGACGAGGTAGCTCTTGTTCTGGGCGGACGTCATATGACGTGAACGCCCTCCCGAGCCACTAGGGGGCGCGTGCGCCCGCTGCGTCGCTCGGGACCCGGTGCGCATGCCAGGAGGCCGCGATGTCCGCCGGGCAACAGAGCAGGACCGTGGATCTGTGTATGTAAAACACACAGATCCACGTCCTGTCAGAGGAGAGGAGACCGATGTGTGTCCCTTGTACATAGGAACACCGATCGGTCACCTCCCCCAGTCAGTCCCCTCCCCCCACAGTTAGAATCACCTCCCTAGGTTACATATTAACCCCTCGATCACCCCCTAGTGTTAACCCCTTCCCTGCCAGTCACATTTACACAGTAATCAATGCATTTTTATAGCACGGATCGCTGTATAAATGTGAATGGTCCCAAAATGTGTCAAAAGTGTCCGATAAGTCAGCTGCAATATCGCAGTCACAAAAAAAAAAAAAAAAAAAAAAAAAAAAAAAAGCGCCATTACTAGTAAAAAAAAATAAGCTATAAATCTATCCCCTATTTTGTAGAAGCTATAACTTTTGCGCAAACCAATATACGCTTATTGCGATTTTTTTTACCAAAAATACGTAGAAGAATACGTATCGGCCTAAACTGAGGAAAAAATTTGTTTAAAAAAAAAAAAAAAAAAAGGATATTATAGCAAAAAATATTGTATTTTTTCAAACTTGTCCTTCTTTTGTTTATAGCGCAATAAATAAAAACCGCAGAGGTGATCAAATACCACCAAAAGAAAGCTTAATTTGTGGGGAAAAAAAAAAAAAAAGATAAAAATTTTATTTGGGTGCAGTGTTGCATGACCACGCAATTGTCATTCAAATTGCCACAGCGTTGAAAACTGAAAAATGGCTTGGGCAGGAAGGGGGTGAAAGTGCCTGTATTGAGGTGGTTAACCACATATCCCAATGGAGAAATGTAGCACCCAACATCAGTGAGGTTATTAAACAGGTTGACCTAGTCTCTACGTATGAACAACATCTAGCATATGGTGCAGGGAAACAATTTGAGCTCTGCCTAGTACACACACATCGAAAAAATGATTGTCAATTTTTTTTTATCTTGGATGCTAGCATAAACAAATAGGTTACTAAAGTTATGAAAATTCTCGTACGACAGAATACAAGTTTGGAAGTGATGTACTGTATTCTTTTGTTTCTGAGCATGCGTGGGCTTAGGCACTCAAATTTTTTCGTACAATTACATGAATGGTTGTATGTATATATATATATTCCCTTTGGATATTTTCACTTGAACTGTCACGATCCACTCTCGAAAGTTGTGTACTAACGAATAAATTATCGGATGATCGCTCCAAATGCGTTTTTTTTCTCCAATATTCTCATTGTGTGTGTACTAGATATAAAATGTCAGACACGCTATTCTTGCCCAAAGATATCCTTGGGACACCAGTGTCAGAATCAGCTGAAAATTCCTGGCTTACTACTTCCATTATTGCTAACAAAACAAGAGTTAAAAAAAAAAAAAAAAAAAAAAAAAAAAAAGGAAGTGCGTTATTCAGCTCCTTAGAGATTGTGTTCAGATAAAAGGAAATACAAAAGGCCTGGGGGGGGGGGGGGGGGGTAAGCCATATGTAGCTCAATGGAGATGGCAGTGGGAACACATGGAAGGTATTAGTGTGCATTTTAAACTGGCCATACACTATTTGATTTTACGAAGAAGGTCTGTTCAAACATTTGTACAAAAATTCTCAGTATAGTTGATGACTTGATGAATGTCCTTAAAATGAAAAAAAAATTACATGCACTGTTTGCTCAAAAAAAAAAAAAGGTTCTAGCCTGCTCCTTCAAATTTTCGTATCACTGCCGTTGGAAGCGAACCTCACTAACAATTTGAAAATCAAACGAACGTTCTTAAAATGAAAACATTCTACTAGTACATATCCAGTTTTTTTTTACAAAGGTATACATATCCAGTTTTAGAATGGTTCTGAAACATTTCAGTAGTCAGATATTTCTTCTAACCAAACTTAGTCTGAAAAGTCTGTTGTCACTTCAGACTTTAGCGCTGGTACATATCCGCAGTAGATAAAAAAAAAAAGTAACTGCATGCAATGTATTATGTAAAAACCTTCTAAAAGTAGATCTAATCCCAGGAACAAAAAAAAAAAAAAAAAAAAAAGTATTTGAGTTTTAGTCTTCAGTTAGCCCTGGCTCACTTACACGTAGAGGTTTCCTAGATACAAAGACTTTTGTAAAAGGGCAGAATTCCCAGGATTCTCCTTGGGTACCAGTCCCAGAACGAATGTCTAATTAGTATGCACAGTGACTACAAGCAACACGCAAGACTACCACTTGCTGTACATGTAAGTCCATAAATACAATGTTATTTAATGTTTTATTAAATGGAATATAAATTGACTGTCAGCATAACAATGCACAATGAACAGCCTTGAATGATGATCTTTAGGTTTAGGAACACAAAAAAAAAAAAAAAGGGGGAAGCAGCAATGTCAAACCTATAGATTTGAAGTTTTTTTATATGCCTAATTAATGTTTATAATATGGACATCTTCATTGTGTGATATAGAATATGGTAACTATTTTGTATAGAAAACAAAAATGTAGCTTTTCTCCATCTCAAACTACTTCTGTACCTGATATAACTGTTCATAACACCAAAATAATCACCGCTTCCTACATCTATTGCTTTAGGTGCCCATAAACCAGCTTTCTCAAACTTATTACATGCTTTTATTTAGTGCTGGCAATTTTTGCAGTGCTTTACATATAATGTACATTCACATCAGTCCCTGTCCTAAAGGGCCAACAATCTAAGATCCCCACCTTGCATGCACATAGAGCCAATTTACTAGCATGTTTTTGGAGTTTGAGAGGAAACCCCCAAAAGCACAGGAAGATCATGTAAACTCCATGCAGTTAGTCTCTTGGTTGGGATTTAATCCAACAACCCTAGTGCTGCAAGTTAGAATTGCTAACTAACCCACTGTGTTGCAAAGAGGAACCCTTGAAATAACTATCTGGGTTCAGGAAACCCCTGGTAATAAATAGTACATCTACAGCTCACAGTATATTATTGTGATGGTTGATGGGAAGGATTTTGTCAGGCTAATAAATTCACTTAGTGGGTGGCCCTGTGGCTACCCTCCCGCTAGACTTCCTTTAATTGAAAAGTCAAAAGGAGCTGGTTGGAAAATTGACAGCCAAACCATGGTTTCATCCAATCAGATGCAGGCAATATTGGAGTATTTTGACAGCCGGCAGCGTCGACTATCAAGATACAACAGCAGTGGGAGATTTGTCCATCCATGCGGTATAGCATGGGTGGAGGAATCTGCTAGTAATCTGTGGTCATTGGGGGCATCCTCTATCCTTACAAATGGCTAAAAGGATAATTTATATATATGTCAGTAGTTACTTATCTGAGAGGAAGAAGCAGCGCATTGTTCAAGGAACCCTTAGCAACCTCTGGAGCAGTGGTGGGCAGCTAATTTACCCAAGCTTACAAGTCACTGTGTTAGATTCCTGTGCTTCCTAGATCTGTACATTTACTTGTACATGTATTATTGTTGAGGAACAATGGCTGTGCACCCCTCATTTACATATTATTGGTCAAACACCTCCCATCATTTCCATCCTAAAAGCTTTTCAGACATGTCCCTTTGTCATGCACGGCACAGGGAAAATGATATAAAACTGCCTATACCTGTCATTGGTTTATTTGTATCATTCACTTTTCTCAGCGCCATAGGGGATAACACTATAAAGCATTACGATTATTAACCACTTGCCGAACAGGCCATAGCCAAAAGACGGCTACAGCGCGGTCGGCTTATTCTAGGAGGGCATCCATGGACGTCCTCCCAGAGTGTTGCTCTCGCATGCCCACTGGGGCGCGCTCCCGGAAATATCCATGACCGCCGGGTCCGGAAGACCCGGCGCATCACGGTAAATGGCCGCTGGTAGTGGCCGTTTACCACGTGATCGCTCCGTCAAATGACGGAGCGATCACTTGTAAACAAACCGTATCATGTCATGATGCCGGTTCCTCCCTCCCCTCTCTGTACAGTGCGGGGGGAGACGGGGAGAGATAGTTTGTAGCAGCGCTGTGGGCTGGATCTGTAGTGCCTACAGCGCTGCTCAGTGCCAATAAAATTATAATATATATATATATATCTATCTTTGTTCCTAACACCAAATTTTCAGTCTTTTTTGATTTATAGCGCAAAAAATTAAAAAACCCAGCGGTGATTAAATACCACCAAAAGAAAGCTCTATTTGTATGAAAAAAAAACCCAAAAATGTCATAATTTCATATAGGTACAGTGTTGCATGACTGAGTAATTGTCATTCAAAGTGTGAGCACCGAAAGCTGAAAATTGGTCTGGTTAGGAAGGGGGGGGGGTTTAAGTGCCCAGTGGTCAAGTGGTTAATGCAGTACACATTCAAATGTATAAAAACGCACATGCCCACCATTTTAAATAACTTCATATTCTTGGTTATTTCATTGGAAATCCCAGAGCTTAGGTTTACAGAAGCCTTGCTAACAGTAGCTGGTTTACTAGTTGAGCACAGCTTTTACACCTTCCTCAAACTCTCGCAAACTATACATTCCTTCAACCACATCTTTCCATTTGTTCCATGTTAATGACACACAAACACGCAACTTTAGCAAAATTAAAAAAATATATATTTTTAGAGCATGGTAAGGTTATAACCCTTGTCTGATTTTTTTTTTTTTTTTTTTTAATTCACCGACTGTGTCCCATTGCAGAGATTTCCCTTCACTTCCTGTCCCATAGCCAAACAGGAAGTGAGGAAATCCCTGCAAATTCAGGGAGTTCAATGGAAACCCCAGGTCCCCAGAACTAGTGTCCTCATTTGGAAGATTTCCCCTCCGTTACTTTTCTGGGGACACCCCAAAATTTGGGATTTTCTTTTACTTTCACATAATGGAAAGCAGGACAAATAGAGGGAAAGGAAGTGTTTAAACGCTTTAAGAAGTAAACAGAGAAATCAGTAAAGTCCCATGCAGCTGGGCACCTAGGTATGCAAGATAGGGGTGTATTTTCCCACCCAGGAGCCACAGGTACTACATACAGCTGCCCATATAAATCAAAAGCTGTATGGGAGCATTTGATGGCACCAGGGACAAAAATAACACAGAACTAACATATCTCTGAGTAGTAAAACTAGAAGTGCATATGATAAACAGAAGATGGAGTAAATCTGCCTTTAGAAAAGATTGCAGTTCAAGTGATCCCTCAATGAATGTGATAAATGCTGCATACAATGTATAGTTTTGTACACACCTGTATTCTAGTCAATAAGCCCACCCATACAGCTGCGTATAGTAGCAGAAACATTCTGCTTTGTAAAGAAGCACAAAATAAAAATTAGGCCTGGAGTTGTCTTTTTGCTAATGTCTAAATGCGGACAGCGGGCAGCTTACAGGGACCCTATTGGCTGTTGCTCCTGGCCAATATTTCATTAACAACATGCAATGCCAGTGATTGGCCTTAATGAGTCATTGACGCACCAGCATATTATGCTGACATATTTACATTGGCTAAATGGGGATTAAAAGATGCAAGCTTTCAGGATGCCTTAAGCGTCATACACAGCTGGGTTGGGGAAAAAAAAAAAAAAAAAAAAAAAAAAAAAAAAAAAAAAAAAAACACCTGACAGCTGGGGTCCAAGCTGCTTCACTAAATCCGATGTTAGTACAGCAATCAACCCTGCTGTGCTATTGTGTTCTGACAAGGGGGTGCCCCATCCCCCCTGCCAGAGCACTTCAAACAGCCAGTCCTCCCCCCCCCCCCCCATTCGTGAGCCTCAATCAGTTTCTATTAACCACTTCAGCCCCGGAAGAATTTATCCCCTTCCTGACCAGTGCGTTTTTTGCGATTTGGCACTGCGTCGCTTTAACTGACAATTTTGGTCGTGCAACGTGGCTCCCAAACAAAATTGACGTCCTTTTTTTCCCCCCACAAATAGAGCTTTTTGGTGGCATTTGATCACCTCTGCGGTTTTTATTTTTTGCGCTATAAACTGCAATTTTGAAAAAAAAAAAAAAACCCGCATTACTTTTAGCTATAATATCCCCCCAAAAATGTTTATTTTTTTTTTCCCCTCAGTTTAGGCTGATGCATATTCTTTTATATATTTTTGGGGGGAAAAAAAAAAAAAAAAAAAAAAAAAATCGTATGAAGCATTTGATTTGCGCAAAAGTTATAGCGTTTACAAAATAGGGGATAGTTTTATGGCATTTTTATTATTAAAATTTGTTTTTTTACTAGTAATGGCGGCGATCAGAGATTTTTATCATGACTGCAACATTATGGCGGACACATCAGACATTTGACACATTTTTGGGACCATTGTCATTGATACGGCAATCAGTGCTATACAAATGCACCGATTCCTGTGTAAATGACACTGGCAGTGAAGGGGTTAACCACTAGGGGGCTAGGGAGGGGTGGCTACATGTGACACGCCACTGATCTCTGCTCCCAATCACAAGGAGCAGAGATCAGTGACACTGTTACTAGGTTTACTAGGCAGAACGGGGAGATGCTTGTTAACATTAGCATCTCCCTGTTCGTCCCCTCCGTGAGGCGAACGCGGGTATACCCGCGGCAATCGAGTCCGCGGGATCTACGACCTGACTCACGGAGCTCCACGCAATGGCACGGCGGCAAATACAAGGGGACCTACGGGTACACTCTGCTGTCAAGCCCCTATCACATCTCTGCATAGCAAGAACTCGCATTACCACAGGTTTTTTTTTTTTTTTGTGACGTTTGAGGGGGGGGTTTGGAGCATTTTCACTCACAGGGCAGCCCATCCACCTGAATGCTGAGTGTAAGGCAGGGCTAGGGTTTCCACATCATCCCTTTAATCCAGGACATATGAATTACACAGATTCTAAGGCTGATTTAATGCAGATAAGGCACCAATTGAGTTTAATTACCACCTTAAGCAGCCATAGAACCTGTGTAATTAATGTGTCCTGGATTAAAGGGATGATGTGGCAACCCTAAGGGCAGCCCAGTCACCCCAAAGAAGCTTCAGAACTTTTTTTTTAGCGCGGAGCTTGGTGCGTTTTTTACTGCAGCACATTTCTGAAATGCAAGGAAACGCACAGGTGTAAATGGAGCCTCATTGTTCGAGTTACCGCACCAATTTCACATCTAGCGTAGCGGGAGTGAACGTTGGGTCTCATTTTTCCTGTGACACGCATAGGGCAGCCTGCTGATCTAAATGGGCTTTGCTATGCGTGGCTTATGGTACAGGTTGGTGTTTAGTGGGTTGCCCATTTTTTACTGTGTTTTGCAGCATTTGCCACTCGTTTTTTCACATGGCAAAATGTGTTTGCTTCTGTGTTTGGTGCACTGTTACCAATGAATGGCACTGAAAGCACAACTAGTAATTTTAGGTGTATAAAAAAGGTGGCCATACACTATACAATTCCTTTAGATCAGGGATCCTCAAACTACGGCCCTCCAGCTGTTGCGGAAGTACACATTCCATGAGGCATTGTAAAACTCTGACATTCACAGACATGACTAGGCATGATGGGAATTGTAGTTCCTGAACAACTGGAGGGCTGTAGTTTGAAGACCCTTGCTTTAGATTTACCAAATTTATATAAATAGGAGGAAACCCCTATCTAGCCAATCACTCTATATCCAATCAGGCAGGCCCTTGCACTACCATAATTGATGGCAGATCTAAAAGGAGATTGTATAGTGTATGCCCACCTTTATACACCTAAAAATTACTAGTGTGTTGATCAGTGCATAAACATTGAGAAATCAATGCATTTCAGTAGGAACAGTTCACAGCAATGCATTGCGCTGATGTACACTGCTCTGAAAAAAGTAGAACCTACACTACTTTTTTGCGCAACCTGATGCAATATATGTAAATGCATGCAAGTGCAACGTACATAAAAACGCAAGAGTCAAAGCAGTCAGTTTAGGTTCTCTTTACAAATAAAGCTTAATGAAAAAAAAAAAAAAAAACACACACACACACACACACACACACACACACACACACACACACACACACACACACACACACACACACACACACACACACACACACACACACACACACACACACACACACACACACACACACACACACACACACACACACACACACACACACACACACACACACACACACACACACACACACACACACACACTGGTGTTGAATGGACCCTTAAACTCACTATTCACATTACAATCAACCTTATGATAGCAATGCATGCTTTGATATTATCAGATCATGTGTCTTTTGATCAAAACAATCGAATGGAAAGAGCTAAAAATGATCGATTGTTTTGCATTGATCAGCAGCACTAAGATATTTTGTGCATGAACATGGTTGCATTTTGAGTGATGAGATTAGATGGTGAAAACAAAGATGCGATAAGTTATATTTTGTATCGTAACTATTGATTGAAATCCAATATAGATTGTTTATCAATCTCTTGCAGTAGGAATAGACAAACAATCAATTTCAATTTTCCGAACAAAGTGTGTATGGCCTCCAACTATGCAATATGGGGATAAACATGAGGATCAACCTCAACTATCCATACAATTTGTATTAAATCAAGCAGAATTTGCACTACACAGGTCAGTATATCTAAAAGGAGATTGTAATGTGTATGGTGAGCTTCAGATCCCTTCTTTGGGCTCTAGTAGGTTTCTAAAAAATAAAAAAATGGTTTGGATATTAAAAAGACTCCCCCCCCCCCCCTTATAATTTTTTTTTTTACAAATAAGGGGCAAAAAAAAAAAAACACCATTTATAGCAGGGGTCTTGAAACTTTTCAAAAGGTATGTATCTTTATTTTCAATAGAATATCACTCTTTTTTTTCTTAAAAAGGAAAAAAAAAAAAATATATATATATATATATATATATATATATATATATATATATATATATATATATATATATATTAAAGATACTACATAGCAATGTCCTGTACAAAGATCTGATGTGAAAAATGTATAAATAAGGTGGAAATAAAAGCTACAACCATAGGAATGTTCTGTACAAAAGAGATCTGATGTTAAAAAAAAGAATACAAAAAGTTACATTCATAGGAATGTGCTGTACAAAGATCTGGTGTGAAAAAAGAATACAAAAAGATGAGAATAAAAGATACATTGCCAAGACTGATGTCATTGTGAAAGTTGCTCTCATTCCCTTACCTGCTCTCCTGCCAGTGACATCAGCTGCTGAGGACGATTTGATTTTAAAGCCGCTCACATGGGAGCAAACTTATAGGTCCGCGAGTAATTCCGGTGGCCAATCAGAGGCCAGCTACGCACACACCCCCAGCACTCACCCTCCGCGCGGCAACAGCTGTGGGACCATCCAGCTACAGGAGATCTCAGACAATACCAAAAAGGATGAGCGGGGGGAGGTCACTAGCAGCTAAAGGAAATGCTGGTTATTTTTAGAGGTTACTTTACCAAAAGGAGGACAAATACCCCCCCACCCCCGGTGTGTGAGGATTCTGAAGGTTCCTGCTGAATCAGGTCACGTTGGTGAAAGGGCTGTGAGTCAGAGTGTGTGAAAGGTCCTCAGTGTGAAAACAAGCAGCTATGTTCTGTGAGGATAAACAGGCAGGAATGTGCTGCCCCCAAGACACATTCACATATATGCTGAAAAACACATTCCATGTACATGGCCATGTGCAGTGCATGCTGGGAGGAGGACATCCTATGTATGCTGGCCTCTTCATGATATAGAATGTAGTGTTGCTTTTAGGGTCCGTTCACACCAGGTATGGCGGGACTACGTTGGTAGGACTGTACTGGAATAGCCGCCCAAAGGACCAGGAAATATGCCTTGTATCCTATGTACCTGGTTCACATATTTGCAGGCGGTGTGCTATAAAAAAATAAAATAAAATAAAAAAACACTACAGCGGGCTTCGCAGTGGCCAGTTGTCACTGTGTAACATTTCAATAAAGTTCATTAAAAAAAAAAAAAAAAAGGAGGAGAGATTGGCACTATGTATGAATTAGCCCTTCAAGCAAAATCAAAACAGGTTATTGTATTATTTTAGATTGTAAGCTCTAATGAGCAGGGCCCTGCGATTCCCCTTGTATAGAATTGCATTGTAACTGTACTGTCTGCCCACATGTTGTAAAGCACTACACAAACTGTTGGTGCTATAATAATAATAATAAATTACAGTAACGCATGATAGTAAATACCGCCCAGCTTGTGCAATAATAAAGAGGGACAACTTTAGCTCACAGTATGTAGGCAAAGGACACAGCCCCACCATGGACCAAAAAGACCTAATATGAAGAAAATGATTGGCTTAGGGCTCATGCACACGGGGAGCAGACATGCATCTCCCATGCAGAGCCATCTTTTACCGGTACGGGATGCGTAGCTGTTGTGTGTGTCCCATTCATTTCTATTGGGGCATGCAGCTGCATGGGCACTACCATTGTGTCCTAATATTACATGCGGGTGGGTGTGGGTACCTGAATGCATACAGGGTGCGTTTGGGGACCTGCACCCACCCGCATGCTATATTAGGACACAAAGGCTGTGCCTGCACAGTCGCCTGCCCCAGTAGAAATGAATGGGATGCCAACATGGGGATGCACACATCAGCTGCGTATCCCCATACCGTTAAAAGATGCCCCTGCGCTAGAGATGCATGTCTGCGCCCCAGGTGAATAGGCCCTAAACCAGTGCAGCATAACACTTTCAGTAATAAAATAGTACATTCAGTATAGAGGTGTACACATCAGAAAATAAAGAGACAGCTGAGGCTTCATGAGGGACAGACAGATTTGGTCTGAAAAAAGGGACAGTCCCTCCAAATGATGGACAGTTGGGAGTCATGTGTAATGTACAGTGGTACTTTGTTATGTATAACACAACATAGAGTGCAGCGGTCAGCAGTATATATATCATAGTCAGCAGGATGATAAGATGACCAGTGTGAGGGAAAAAAAGGCTGGTGGTGGTGCTCAGCAGTTGGTACTTGGAATGTACTTCCAGCAGAGAGTGGGTGAATGTAAACATAGATCTACAGTATATCTAGACAAAAGTTAAAGTGTCACTAAACCCCCATCATAAAATACTAATCAATAAATGTTGTATTACATGCTCAGTCACTATAAGATTCATTTTCTGCATTCTGAAAATACCTGGTTGATCCTCCTGTTCATGTCCCCAATTCAGCTAGGGATTTTGCAGAGTAGTGTTGGCACTCTGCACACGCTCAGTTTTCAGTGAGTTTTTATACTGAGCATTTCCTCCCCATCACATCTGAGCAGCTCAGGTTACTATAGAGTGTGTATGTATAGAGTGTGGGTGTGGGTGTATACACAGCGATACATTACAGCCCACAAATTGGCACACTGTACATGGTTCTGTATGCCAATTTAAAACAGTTTATTGATTTTATTTTTACACTGTATACCAAAGGCTTTTTTTTTTTTTGAACATGCGTCCATCACAGGACTAGAAGCTTCTCCTGCTTAGGTTTCCCTACGGACAAGCTGGGAAAGATCTGGGTCATGTGACAGCTGTATATTGAATAGAAAAAAAAAAAAAAAAAAAAAAAAAAGAAGAGTTAAACACTGCCTTAACTCTTGGTCATGGAGTTCACCAACGCTTCACAGGTTACCACTGGAGTCCTCTTCCACTCCTCCATAAAAGGACATCACGGAGCTGGTGGATGTTAGAGACCTTGCACGCCTCCACCTTCTGTTTGAGGATGCCCCACAGATGCTCAGTAGGGTTTAGGTGTGGAGACATGCTTGGCCAGTCCATCACCTTTACCCTCAGCTTCTTTAGCAAGGCAGTGATCATCTTGGAGGGGTTTTGGCAGCACTCAGATGTCTATATCCCAAAGACAACCTCTGGATATGACGCTGGGCATGTGCACTCAACTTCTTTGGTCGACCATGGCGAGGCCTGTTCTGAGTGGAACCTGTCCTGTTAAACTGCTGTGTGGTCTTAGCCACCGTGCTACAGCTCAGTTTCAGGGTCTTGGCAATCTTCCTATAGCCCAGGCCATCTTAACGTAGAGCAACAATTCTTTTTTTCAGATCCTCAGAGAGAGAGTTCTTTGCCATGAGGTGCCATGTTGAACTTCCAGTGACCAGAATGAGAGTGACAGGGATAACACCAAATTGAACACCTGCTCCCCATTCAAACCTGAGACCTTGTAACACTAACGAGTCACATGCCACCAGGGAGGGAAAATGGCTAATTGGGCCCAATTTGGACATTTTCACTTAGGGGTGTACTCACTTTTGTTGCCAGTTTACGCATTAATGGCTGTGTGTTGAGTTATTTTGAGGGGACAGAAAATTTACACTGTTATACAAGCTGTACACTCACTACTTTACATTGTAGCAAACTAATTTCTTCAGTGTTGTCACATGAAAAGATATAAAAAAAAATATTTACAAAAATATGAGGGGTGTACTCACTTTTGTGAGATACTGATAGAGATATATATTATAAGAGACTTCACTGGCAGTTTCTCATGGAGCTACGATAAAGCTGGCCATACATTAATCTTTTTTTCAACCAGCAGGTTGAATGAAAAAAAATAAAAATAAATAAAAAGCCAGATTTTCCCATCCACACATTCAAGGGTGGGTGGGGGGAAATACTCCCACTGTGCTATTGTGTTCTGAGAGCTAGGAGACTTCGCTACCATTAAGCAAGCTGATCAGTGTTGCCGGCTATAGGCAGCAGCATTAATATTTCAGGAAAAACCCAAAAGGCTAGTTGTACACAAGTCGATCTGTAAATTGACTTGTGTACAATTGGCCTGGCCATAAAAGTGGATCAAAATTTGGCCAGTCCCTGCTGAACCGGCCTAATTTCGATCCATGTATGGTTGGCTTTAGTAGGAGAGAACAGCATCTCCACTCCTCAGATTCATAAACTGCTGCACAGTGGAGAGAAGCCCCGAGTCATTATTGCGGCTCATCTCAGTTTCATAAATTGACATCATAGTGTGAACAAAAAAAAAAAAAAAAGACTGGATAGACGACCTGGGATTTCCCTGTAGTCAGTCTGCTATGTCTCTATGCTTCTAGCACATGGAACAAGCCCCTCTCCTGGCAACTAGCCCAAATAACTAGATCAAATTGCCTTTTTTTTCCCCATTGAGCCTCTTAGGCATCTAAGATAATTGTGCATACAATATACTTGCAATGTAAGATGCTTAAACTCTTGCTGCCGGCTGTACACATACCTCAATGGGTGGGCTTTAGTGCAGAGAGGCCGCATATACAGTCGGGACGGAAAGTATTCAGACCCCCTTACATTTTTCACTCTTTGTTATATTGAAGCCATTTGCTAAAATCATTTAAGTTTATTTTTTCCCCTCAATGTACACACAGCACCCCTTATTGACAGAAACACAGATTGACATTTTTGCAGATTAAAAAAGAAAAACTGAAATATCACATGGTCCTAAGTATTCAGACTTTTGCTCAGTATTTAGTAGAAGCACCCTTTTGATCTAATACAGCCATGAGTCTTTTTGGGAAAGATGCAACAAGTTTTTCACACCTGGATTTGGGGATCCTCTGCCATTCCTCCTTGCAGATCCTCTCCAGTTCTGTCAGGTTAGATGGTTGGATGGTAAACGTTGGTGGACAGCCATTTTTAGGTCTCTCTAAAGTCAGGGCTCTAGCTGGGCCATTCAAGAACAGTCACGGAGTTGTGAAGCCACTCCTTCGTTACTTTAGCTGTGTGCTTAGCTTGTCTTGTTGGAAGGTAAACCTTCGGCCCAGTCTGAGGTCCCGAGCACTCTGGAGAAGGTTTTCATCCAGGATACCCCTGTACTTGTCTGCATTCATCTTTCCCTTGATTGCAACCAGTCGTCCTGTCCCTGCAGCTGAAAAACACCCCCACAGCATGATGCTGCCACCACCATGCTTCACTGATGGGACTGTATTGGACAGGTGATGAGCAGTGCCTGGTTTTCTCCACACATACCGCTTAGAATTAAGGCCAAAAAGTTCTTATTTCTCACCATCTTGGAGTCCTTCAGGTGTTTTTTTTTAGCAAACTCCATGCAGGCTTTCATGTGTTTTGCACTGCAGCTCAGCCACAGTGATCTTTGGGTTCTTCTTTACCTCTCTCACCAAGGCTCTTCTCCCCCGATAGCTCAGTTTGGCCGGCCAGCTCTAGGAAGGGTTCTGGTCGTCCCAAACGTCTTCCATTTAAGGATTATGGAGGTCACTGTGCTCTTAGGAACCTTAAGTGCAGCAGAATTTTTTTGTAACCTTGTAGCCAGATCTGTGCCTTGCCACAATTCTGTCTGAGCTCTTCAGGCAGTTCCTTTGACCTCATAATTCTCATTTGCTCTGACATGCACTGTGAGCTGTAAGGTCTTATATAGACAGGTGTGTGGCTTTCCTAATCAAGTCCAGTCAGTATAATCAAACACAGCTGGACTCAAATGAAGGTGTAGAACCATCTCAAGGATGATCAGAAGAAATGGACAGCACCTGAGTTAAATATATGAGTGTCACAGGAAAGGGTCTGAATACTTAGGACCATGTGATATTTCAGTTTTTCTTTAATAAATCTGCAAAAATGTCAACAATTCTGTGTTTTTCTGTCAATATGGGGTGCTGTGTGTACACCAATGAGGAAAAAAAATGAACTTAAATGATTTTAGCAAATGGCTGCAATATAACAAAGAGTGAAACTTTTAAGGGGGTCTGAATACTTTCCGTCTCCAATGTATATGCAGCCCTGTGTAAACATTTCTCTGTGCTGAGAGTGCACCCTGCACATTCCCAGCACAGTCACCAGCGGGGACCAGAATGTTCCCGATGCATACTTGCGATCGGGAGCTTTCCGATCCTGTGACAGCCAATCACAGTGGTCACATGACCTGAATGCCTGCTTCCACCTCCCAGCATCTAGAAAAACTCTTAAAGGACCAGGAGGTGGTGACGGGAAGGGGAGGGGTTGTAAAGGAAGGTTTTTTTTATCTTAATGCATTAAGATAAAAAGCCTTCTGTGTGCAGCAGCCCCCCTCAGCCAGCCTAACACTTACCTGAGATCCATCTCTCTCCAGTGATGTCCATGAGTGTCTCAGCCGTCCAGATTCTCCATCCTGATTGGCTGAGACACATCAGCGGCACCATTGGCTCCCACTGCTGTCAAAATCAGCTAGCCAATCAGGGGAGAGAGGGGACGGGATCAGGACCGGGCTTCGTGTCTCAATGGACACAGGAAGCTGTGACTCAGCTCGGGTGCCCCCATAGCAAGCTGCTTGCTGAGGGGACACTGAACAGGAGGGAGGGGCCAGGAGCACTGAAGAGGGACCCGAGAAGAGGAGGATCCAGGTGGCTCTGTGCAAATCCATCACGCAGAGCAGGCAAGTACATTTTTTTTTTCCCCCTATATAAAAAATAACCACCAACAAGACTTTACAAATCACAACACACAGAAAATTTTTGTGCATAGAGGTGAATGCTTCATTAGCCATTCCTAGTGCGTGTGTAGGAACTCCATTTTTATAGGTTGTATTAGGGTGGATGTCTGAATGGGTTGAGTTACTAATCTTGCACAGAAAAAATATGAATGCTCACTTAAACTTAGTAAATAATGTGAAGTTGTGACTTCTTCAGTAATTCGGTCACAGGCAAATAAAAATCCTGCTTCATTTCTACTTTTCAATTGCACTTGATTGGGTATTCAAATTGAACACAATTTCACCTTTTTTACTAAACATAATTACCAGACACAGTTTAAACATGAAAAGACTGCAAAATAGAGAGTGCAGTGAGGTCACCAGGATGTATTTTTATTAGTTCCAACTAATGAGACTCACAGGAAAAAAAAAAAAAGGAGCACTTGACTGTCAGCTACTGCTGCAAACGCTACAAAAAAATAAAATAAAAAACCTGTTAGCGTTCGTAGGCATCTGACTCTGCGAATGCTGCAAGTATGTGTTTTGTAAGTGACAGTGATCGATTGATACTGCACTTGGGTGGGCTGGGCTAAACGCAGGTGCTAGCAGGTATCTGGGCTGATCCCGTCAAAACTGCGTTTTTGGGAACCCTAGTATAGATCTGATCAGATATTGATCTATTCAGACACAATACCACTAAGGGAGGTGTATGGTGCGTGTGTGGGTGTTAGTGCTACTGGCCTGGGGCGACGCAGTCCCTAACACCTAAATGATATCACCCGCCGGGTGATCAGGGGGTTAAACCTTTATTTAGGTAATATACGGCGGGTACCCCCAACGTGATAAAAAAACAAAAACAAAAAAAAAAACAAAAAAAAAAACCAAACCAACCAGCGTCAGCCGTAGCACTAATACGGTGATCACTGGTGACAGGGGGTGATCAAGGTGTTAACCCTTTATTGGGGGGCTTAGGGGGTACCCCAAAGCTACCTGGGCCTACCACTAACTGCCCTAACGCTGATTAGTGTCACAAATGACACCAGTACAGTATAACTTACTGTGAGATGTCTCCTCTCCTTTCTGTGGAACAAAGGGTTCCACAAGGGGAGATGACATCACTTCTCCTGCCTGTGTTTACACTTACAGGCAGGAGAAGGATTTCATTCGCCAGAAATAAGCAGGTCCATGCCATAAATCATTGGCAAGGACCTGAAGATTGATCGGTTATGAAACAAATCCGATGGTCACGAGCGCTGCGAGAGTGTGCCCTGTACAGGTACGGGATTTCACGCAGCGGTGCCATTGAGCGGCAGTAAATGTACGTGACACAGTCGGCAAGTGGTTAAAGAGGAACTTCACTCTCACAATATTTGCCTCTCGCTGCCCCTTTTCTGATGCGCCAGCTTTAAATATCCGGTGCTTGTGAACATGCGTCACAGGTCTCTACCAGGTATTTAAAACCTAAAGCAAGTCTGTGCACGCATGAGTGAAGTGATTCCCATGTACGCTATATTGTCAAAAATATTGGGACGCCTGCTTTTACACGCACATGATTTTTAATGGATCAATATTGAGTTGGCCCACCCTTTGCAGCTATAACTCTTCTGAGAAGGCTGTCCACAAGGTTTAGGAGTGAGTCTATCGGAAGGTTCTTCCAGAAGCGCATTTGTTGGACCAGAGGGCCTGGCTCACAGTCTCCGCTCTAATTCATCCCAAAGGTGTTCTATCGTGTTGCGGTCAGGACTCTGGGCAGGTCGGTCAAGTATCTCCACTTGAAACTAGCTCATCTATGTCTTTATGGACCTTGCTTTGTGCACTTGTGCGCAGTCATGTTGGAACAGGAAGGGGCCATCCCCAAACTGTTCCCACAAAGTTGGGAGCATGATATTGTCCAAAATGTCTTGGTATACTAACGCCTTAAGAGTTACCTTCACTGAAACTAAAGGGCCAAGCCCAACCCCTGAAAAACAACCCCACACCATAATCCCCCCTCCACCAAATGATTTAGACCCGTGTACAAAGCAAGGTCCATAAAGACATGGATGAGCTATTTGGAATGAATTAGAGCTGGTCCAACATCAGTGCCTGACCTCACAAATGCACTTCTGGAAGAATGGTCAAACATTCCCATAGACACTCCTAAACCTTGTGGACAGCTTCCCAGAAGAGCTGAATCTGTTATAGCTGCAAAGGGTGGGCCAACTCAATATTGAACCCTACGGACTAAGACTGGGATGCCATTAAAGTTCATGTGCGTCTAAAGGCAGGCGCCCCAATACTTTTGACAATAAAGTGTATGTGCATAGATACTGCTGGGACCTTGCAGAGACTGGAGACTAGGGATGAGCTTCGTGTTCGAGTCGAACCCATGTTCGACTCGAACATCGGCTGTTCGGTCGTTCGCCGAATTGCGAACGATATGGGCCGTTCGCGCCAAATTCGTGTGGCGCGTCACGGCCCATAATTCACTGCGGCATCGCAGTGCATTGCTGGCTGATTATTGGCCAAGCATGCACTATGACCCGCATGCTTGGCCAATCACAGCGCCGTCAGTAGAGAGAGCTGTAATTGGCCAAAGCCAGGGTGGCTTTGGCCAATTATGGCTCAGGGGATTTAGTACACACCCCACACTATATAAGGCCGCCTGCACGGCGGCCCTGTGTAGTGTGTGTTCCGGTGTGCTGAGAGATAGAGAGAGAGAGAGACAGTGTCATTTGATTTGAGTTAGATAGATTAGGCAGAACAGTCAGTCAGTTAGCTGCACTTACAGTGTATTGTGTATATATATGCATCCCAGGTGTTGCATATATATATATATATATATATATATATATATATACACTGTATTCAGTTTAGCTAGATCCGTTCCTGTTATCTTCTATCTAGACTATTTACATTTAGTGCAGTGTGTCCTGCTCACAGTGTTCAGCTAGATCCGTTCCTGCTATTTACATTCAGTGCGTCCTGCTCACAGTGTTCAGCTAGATCCGTTCCTGGTATTTACATTCAGTGCAGTGCGTCCTGCTCACAGTGTTCAGCTAGATCCGTTCCTGCTATTTACATTCAGTGCAGTGCGTCCTGCTCACAGTGTTCAGCTAGATCCGTTCCTGCTATTTACATTCAGTGCAGTGCGTCCTGCTCACAGTGTTCAGCTAGATCCGTTCCTGGTATTTACATTTAGTGCAGTGCGTCCTGCTCAGTGTTCAGCTAGATCCGTTCCTGCTATTTACATTCAGTGCAGTGCGTCCTGCTCACAGTGTTCAGCTAGATCCGTTCCTGGTATTTACATTTAGTGCAGTGCGTCCTGCTCACAGTGTTCAGCTACATCCGTTCCTGCTATTTACATTCAGTGCAGTGCGTCCTGCTCACAGTGTTCAGCTAGATCCGTTCCTGCTATTTACATTCAGTGCAGTGCGTCCTGCTCACAGTGTTCAGCTAGATCCGTTCCTGGTATTTACATTTAGTGCAGTGCGTCCTGCTCACAGTGTTCAGCTAGATCCGTTCCTGCTATTTACATTCAGTGCAGTGCGTCCTGCTCACAGTGTTCAGCTAGATCCGTTCCTGGTATTTACATTCAGTGCAGTGCGTCCTGCTCACAGTGTTCAGCTACATCCGTTCCTGCTATTTACATTCAGTGCAGTGCGTCCTGCTCACAGTGTTCAGCTAGATCCGTTCCTGCTATTTACATTCAGTGCAGTGCGTCCTGCTCACAGTGTTCAGCTAGATCCGTTCCTGGTATTTACATTTAGTGCAGTGCGTCCTGCTCACAGTGTTCAGCTAGATCCGTTCCTGCTATTTACATTCAGTGCAGTGCGTCCTGCTCACAGTGTTCAGCTAGATCCGTTCCTGCTATATACATTTAGTGCAGTACGTCCTGCTCACAGTGTTCAGCTAGATCCGTTCCTGTTATCTTCCTACTGACAGGCAGGCTTGTCTGGTTACAGTATATAAAGCTACCTGAAGAAAATTACAGGTGTTCTTTTTGATCCTATTAGTACCACGGTCAGGCAGCTAGACTATTTACATTTAGTACAGTGTGTCCTGCTCACAGTGTTCAGCTAGATCCGTTCCTGTTATCTTCCTACTGACAGGCAGGCTTGTCTGGTTACAGTATATAAAGCTACCTTAAGAAAATTACAGGTGTTCTATCCCAGCTTAGTGCAGCTACAGGCCATTAGTATGTCTGGAAGGCCAAGAAGGAGAGGCAGACAGTCACAAGCCAATAAGAGAGGGCAAGCAGGCTCTGTGTCTAGTGCTGGTCGTGGAGACGGTGCATCCTCATCAGCACGTGGCCATGGGACACGCTTGGCCTTTTTTTCGGCAGCTGGCCGTGTTGAGCCGCAACATGCGGAAGACTTGGTCGAGTGGATGACCAAGCCGTCCTCATCCTCCTCATCCTCTCTCACCCATGCCCAGGGTGCTTTGTCTGGCAAAGCAGCGGCCTCTTCCCTCAGCTCAATGTCATCAGTGACTCCTTCCCTAGCTCCACCATGTCCTCATGAGGATTCCCTCGAACTGTTTGACCACAGTGTTGGGTACATGCTCCAGGAGGATGCCCAGCGTTTGGAAGGCTCTGATGATGATACTGAGCTCAATGAAGGCAGTAACATGAGCACGGACAGAGGGGGTGCCCAAGAAGGACAGCAATCTGGCAGTCATGCTCCCCCTGCTGCAGCATACTGCCAGGTTTGCTCCAGTGATGAGGAGGGAGGGGATGATGAGGTCACTGACTCAACGTGGGTGCCTGATAGGAGAGAGGAGGAGGAGGAGGAGGAGGAGGAGGAGGTGGCACATCACCAACTAGGCAGGATGCCCTCCAGGGGCCAGCCTAAGGGCAGCACATTGACTGCATCACACCCCAAAGCTCCACATGTGCAGGGCGCTGCAGTCTCTGCGCGTTATTCAAAAAGTTCTTTGGTGTGGGCCTTTTTTGAGACGAGTGCATCAGATCGCACCGCTGCTATTTGCAACATATGTCTCAAGCGTATCTCGCGTGACCAAAACATCTCCCGCTTGGGTACCACATGCTTGACCAGACATATGTTGACCTGCCATGCAGTTCGTTGGCAAGCGTATCTAAAAGACCCACACCAAAGAACAAAGACGATCTCTCCTTGCTCCTCATCAGCTGAGATTTCCAACCCCACTAGACCTTCAGTCCTCTCTGAGACCTGCAGTGAGAGGAATGAAGGTGTAGAATTAGGTGTGTCACAGCCAAGTACTTGTGGGCAATCTGCTTTTGGTACACCGACGTCAGATTGTACCAGGCAAATTTCCCTGCCCCAGCTGCTGCACCGCCGAAAGAAGTTTGCTCCCAGCCATCCACATGCCCAGCGGTTGAATGCTAGCTTGGCAAAATTGCTAGCACTTCAACTGCTGCCTTTTCAGTTGGTAGACTCTGCCCCCTTCCGTGAGTTTGTGGAATGTGCGGTTCCTCAGTGGCAGGTACCCAAACGCCACTTTTTCTCACGGAAGGCGATTCCGGCTCTCTACCGGCATGTGGAAGGCAATGTCCATGCCTCGCTGGACAGGGCGGTCAGCGGTAAGGTGCATATTACCGCTGACTCATGGTCCAGCAGGCATGGACAGGGACGTTACTTAAGTTTCACGGCGCATTGGGTGACTCTGCTGGCAGCTGGGAAGGATGCAGGACAAGGTGCAGTAGTGTTGGAGGTTGTTCCGCCACCACGCCTCCAAAATGCTGATTGTGACACACCTCTCTCCTCCACCCCCTCCTCTTCTTCTTCCTCCATGGCCTCTTCCTCGGAACCAGCGGTGCTCCGTAGGCGTTCAAGGGGCTACGCAAGTACGCAGGCCAAAAGATGCCATGCGGTGCTTGAGCTGGTGTGCTTGGGGGACAGGAGCCACACTGGGGCAGAGGTTCTGTCAGCTCTGCAGGGGCAGGTTCAGAGGTGGTTGACGCCACGCCAACTTAAGGCAGGAATGGTGGTTTGCGACAATGGCACCAACCTCCTCTCTGCCCTCCGACAGGGACAACTGACCCATGTGCCCTGTTTGGCTCACGTCCTTAACTTGGTGGTGCAGCGGTTCTTGGGCAGGTACCCGGGCTTACAGGATGTCCTGAGGCAGGCCAGGAAAGTCTCTGTGCATTTCCGCCGGTCATATAATGCCAGTGCTCGGCTGACGGACCTCCAAAAGGAGTTTAACCTGCCCAAGAACCGCCTAATCTGTGACATGCCCACCAGGTGGAACTCGACGTTGGCCATGCTGCAGCGGCTGCACACGCAGCAGAGGGCCATCAATGAGTACCTGTGCGACTATGGCACCAGGACAGGGTCAGGGGACCTTGGTTTTTTTTCCCCACGCCAGTGGGCCATGATCAGGGATGCATGCACTGTCCTGTCACCATTCGAGGAGGCCACGAGGATGGTGAGCACTGACAGTGCATGCATCAGTGACACTGTCCCCCTTGTCCACCTGTTGGAGCACACGCTGCGTGGAATAATGGACAGGGCACTTGAGGCAGAACAGAGGCAGGAAGAGGAGGACTTCCTTAGCTCTCAAGGCCCCCTTTATCCAGACAGTGTTCCTGCGTGCCCGCCGATCACACAGGAAGAGGATGAGGAGGAGGAGGAGGAGGAGGAGGAAGATTGTGTCAGTATGGAGGTGGAGCCTGGCACTCAGCATCAGCAGTCTTTAAGGGATCAGTCCCAAGGAACACATGGACTTGTACGTGGCTGGGAGGAGGTGGCTGCGGACGTTGTTGTCCTTAGTGACCCAGAGGACTCCGGACCGAATGCCTCAGCAAACCTACGCTGCATGGCCTCCCTGATCCTGCAAAGCCTGCGTAAGGATCCTCGTATTCGTGGTATCAAGGAGAAGGACCAATACTGGCTGGCAACCCTCCTTGATCCACGTTACAAGGGTAAGGTTGCGGACCTTATCTTGCCATCGCAGAGGGAGCAGAGGATGAAACATCTTCGGGAGGCCTTGCAGAAAGGTCTGTGCAACGCGTTCCCAGAGACTGGGAGGTTACAAACTCCTGTTTCTGGACAACGTGTTGCTGAGGCTTCGGTCAGTCAAAGAAGGAGCGGTGGAGAAGGTGGCCGTCTGACCGATGCGTTCAGACAATTTTTTGGTCCGCAGCCCCAAGGTATGATCGGTTCCAGCAACCATCGCCAGCGTCTGTTTTACATGGTGCAGGAATACCTAGGGGCAAGATCAGACTTGGACACCTTTCCCACCGAAAATCCTCTGGGTTACTGGGTCTTGAGGATGGATCACTGGCCAGAGCTTGCACAGTATGCAATTGAGCTACTGGCCTGTCCTGCATCCAGCGTTCTTTCGGAACGCACATTCAGTGCTGCTGGAGGCGTGGTAACCGATCACAGGGTGCGTCTGTCCACCGACTCGGTCGATCGGCTGACCTTCATAAAAATGAATCAGTCTTGGATCACCACCAGCTACCAAGCACCTGATGCAGATGTAACCGAATAATTTTTTTTGAAATCTCAGATCCCTTCAAAGACTGCCTATGCTGATGCTGAGTGACTATCCCTGAGTAATTATCCTCTTCCTCCTCAATCATCACGCTGATAGCTTGTAAGAACATTTTTGGTTCTGGGCGCCACCACCAGTGCCTAAGGCACAATTTTTCAGCCCCTGTTTAACAGGGGCGTGTAATTACAATTTTTGATGTAATACTTTGCAGCAGGGCTCGTTCCTGCATTCCAACTAGAGTGTCTGTGAGGGGTTGCAGTGTTGTGGCACCAGCACCAGTGCCTAAGACCCAATTTTTCTGCCCCTGTCTAACAGGGGCGTGTAATTACAATTTTTGATGCAATACTTTGCAGCAGGGCTCGTTCCTGCGTTCCAACTAGAGTGTCTGTGAGGGGTTGCAGTGTTGTGGCACCAGCACCAGTGCCTAAGGCCTAATTTTTCAGCTCCTGTTCAACAGGGGCATGTAATTACAATTCTTGATCTAATATTTCACAGCAGGGCCCTGTGAGGGCTTACAGTGTTTTGGCCACAGCAACACCTAAGGCCCAAATTTCTGCTGAGTATATAGGGCAGGACCCTACTTTCAAACATCTAACTTACAAACGACTCCTACTTGCAAACGGAAGGAGACAACAGGAAGTGAGATGAAATCTACCCCTAAGGAAGGGAAATTCTCTCCTGTAAGAGTTAATATGGGAAAACAATTTCTCCTTTCCACTGATGCTTTCCAATCCTTGTTCCACAAAAAAACCCAAATTTTCAAAAAACATTTTTCATTGGGACAAAAAAGTGAGGTGAAATCTTCTGAAGAGGAGGAAAGACGCAAAACAAATGTCACAGGGGTGATAACCCTTCCCTATGTTTTCCAAAAAGCTTAGAAAAGATTTTTTGGCTGGAGCTAAACACATTAAAAATGTTCAAAATTACAAACAGATTCTACTTAACAACAAACCTACAGTCCCTGTCTTGTTTGCACCGCCTGAATACTGCTGTTCAGAGTATATAGGGACCTTTCCTTATTTTAATTTGGGTGCGGGGTTCCCCTTAATATCCATACAAGACCCAAAGGGCCTGGTAATGGACTGGGGGGTACCCATGCCGTTTGTCTCACTGATTTTCATCCATATTGCCATGACCCGACATGACATTAAACCCGCAAGCAGTTTTAAATGAGATTTTTTCCTTTAAAAATGACATTTGGTGCAGGGACTGTTCTAAACATGGGAAACACGCGTCACTTTACAGGCATACTATAGACACCCCCCAGGTACGATATTTAAAGGAATATTTCACTTTTTTTTTTTTTACTTTAAGCATCATTAAAATCACTGCTCCCGAAAAAACGGCCGTTTTTAAAAGTTTTTTTTGCATTGATACATGTCCCCTGGGGTAGGACCCGGGTCCCCAAACCCTTTTTAGGACAATACCATGCAAATTAGCCTTTAAAATGAGCACTTTTGATTTCGAACGTTCGAGTCCCATAGACGTCAATGGGGTTCTAACGTTCGTGCGAACTTGCGGTCCGTTCGCGGGTTCTGGTGCGAACCGAACCGGGGGGTGTTCGGCTCATCCCTACTGGAGACATCTGTGAGCATATATGGGAACCCCCTGCATGCATGTGAGGACCCTCTGTGTGCGCACACATATGCCACAGGTCTCTGCAAGTACTCGAATACATGGCAGAGACTTGCAGCATATCTACACACGTGCAGAATGTCACACTATTGAGTAAAACACTGTCGTGGAATTCCCAGGTGGCATCAAGCTCGCTACATAATTCTCTCATAGGCAGAAGTCAGAAAAGTCAGAACAGGAAAGGTACCATTCTGTTAAACAAAGTAATAAAACTTTTTCCAATTCTGTAAGAGGAAGGGGGAGGGGTGGGGGGACCAGAAGAGAAATAGTTATTGAAATGGGTGAAGGTCCACTTTAAAGCGGTGTTCTGCTTTTGGGTGGAACTCCATTTTAAGGAGGTCATCATTGGCCTCCATATTTCAAATCAACAAGTGGAATAAGGAGGGGGGGGGGGTGTTTTTTTGATAAATCCATCTATTTTTGTAGAAACATGAGTGATGATTTTGCTGAATGTTTTGAACATTCTTACCTTTGGATGAGTCATATCATAAAAACCAAATGTTCCCAGCTACGTCAATTCCTCTTAAATGGTATTAAACAATTTGTGAACAAACACACAAGAAAGTGCCACAGTCACGTAATCAGGATAATAACATCTCACATCTGCCCTCTAGCTCCAAGAATGTCCGTAATTTTCTACTTAAAAGACGTTCTGAACTATTCTTAACTGATGATCTGAGCTAACAGTCAAGTCTTTTCTGTGAACTTGTCTGTTCTTGTTCAGTGATCATAATAACTGAACATATCTGCCATTCTTCTATGGGGGGTTGCAGCTACAGTAACTTTCCAGTCCAAAAAATTAATCTTCACTGAAAAAACGTTCGTAGAAAGGACAGGGCCGAAACTAGGGTCACAGACGCCTGGGTGCAGAAATATTTTGGGCCCCCCAGTGGGCGTGGTCATTTTTACTAACTCCTCCCCTTTACAAATATTTCTATGGCAACAACTCAAACACAGAGATGCTCCCCTAAGGAGTCTTTGGTCACCCTGGGATCCTCCCACAATCTCTTAATAAACAAAAAGGGGATGGTCAGAGACTGCAGACATGATACAAGAGATGGTCAGAGAGACTGCCCGATCAGTGCCCATCAGCTGAGTGCAGCCTCACCAGTGCCCATCAGCACAGCCTAATGTGGGGGGGGGGGGGGGGTCAGCCTTGTCAGGGTCTCTCACCTCAGCAGGGCCTTGCACGGTCTCATGGGGTGGTGATCATCCTGGGGTCAAGTTTTTGCAAACCAGCATCTAGACCCACAACCTGAGCCAGTCACGACTCCCTGGTGTGCCCTGCCTTCAAAACTCCAGAAGTTTCTTCTGCCCTGCTCTCCACCCCCACCCATTCTGCACAATTCCCCAGTCTGTTCAATCCCTCTTACTTCAAGTCTGCACCCCCCCCCCCCATCCACCCAATCGGCTTTGTGCACAATTACCCCCCCTCCCCCCAGTCTGCACAACTACCCCGCCCCAGTTTGCACAGTAAGAAATGAGAGAGAACAGTAGAGGCAAAGAAAAAAAAGAGGTCAGAGGAGAGAGGGGGTTGTGCAGATAGCTCACATACAAATTAAGCTTCCCCCTCAGGCTGGTCTCCACAGGCTGAGCACAGTGCATGCAGAAGGCTGGAGTGTGGGAGGCAACAAATGGGAGGAGGAATGTCAGATTGGGCAGGCAGCTGAGTGGGGGAGGAGCTAGGAAGATAGTGGGGACGGGCAACAAGCGGATACAGCCCAACTCGTGGAAAAGCTAGATTTTCACTGCTTCTACTGCCATGACTGCTGTGGGCGGCAGAAGCGGTGCGGCCTTTTTACTGGCCATCAGAGTGGCCCGGGGGGCAAATGCATCACCAACTAAGGATAACATCATTGGTGGGGCAGAAGAGCAGACACACAAGGAGAGGAGGAGGGAGGGGAGCATTCTGGCACTTCGGCGCCCCCACCTCTGCGGCGCTAGGGTGTGCACCCACCCAGGATCGGCCCTGAGAAAGGATGACCAAGTGTTCTATTTACTGTATCAAGAAACACTTGATCATTTAGATTTGTTACTTTCTTGAATATAATTATAGTGTTGGTTCACACAGGGGCGGCTTTAAAGTTGCCCGACTCTGAAGCCCCCAATGCAAGCCGCTCTAAAGTCACCCCAAAATAGTAAAGGAAGCTTTTTTCTAAGTCAAAGCGACTTGAGTCGCTCCTATTCAAATTATTCCATTGTACAGAATAGAGCGTGACTTGCAGGGCCGGACTTACCATAGGGCTTGAGTGGGCTCAAGCCTATGGGACCCGCCCAATAGGGTCCCGGCGGGCCCCAGCCGAGTGTACTTCGGCTATACTCGGCTAGTTCCGCCCTATGATGGACATAACACAGGGACTGGGCGTGACTGAGTGGAGCTAGCTGAGTACAGTCGGCTAGCGGCGGCGCTCGGCTCCGCTCACAGTCACGCAATTGGACCTGTGTTATGTCCATCATAGGGCGGGACTGTGAGAGGAGCCGAGAAAAGCCATCAGAAGCCGAGATACACAGGACCGGCTCTGTGTATCTCGGCCGGGCCATATTTAAACTGCAGTGACATTGACAAGTCACTGCAGCTAACTGCAGCCTGGGTAAGGCTGCAAATGACACGGACAAGGCTGCAGATGGACACTGATAAGGCTGCAATGTCACTGGACAAGCATGCAGACGGACGCTGTGCAAGGCCGCATTGATGAGCATTTAAACGCAAGTTTTTTTTCCTTAAGTGCTAGTTCCCACCAGACGCAGTTCTGTGTGCTTTTTTATTGCACAAAATGCATGCACAGTGTTTTCCATGTATTCCAATGGCTCTAGTTCACACCATGCAGTCAGTTTCTGCACCGGAAACTGACTGCATGGTATGAACTAGAGCCATTGGAATACATGGAAAACACTGTGCATGCATTTTGAGTGCAAAAAAAAAGCGCACGGAACTGAATGGAATTGCGTCTGGTGTGAACTAGCACTAAATAATTTTTTTCCTTAAACTCTTATCTTGAGGTTTGCTGATTGGTTATTGGCAGTAAACGAGGCACTACGTAACTGCCGTTGAGAAAACCTGTCTGCATTAGACAGTGATGTAATGGCGGACAAACGGTACCAGAGTGGTGCACTTAAAAAGAAAACTAAAGGTTTAAAGTAATGTATAGAAGGTAGGGCCCGAAAGTGACTCAAGCCCAGGAGCCCCCACCACCCTAAGTCCTTGTCAGGTGGCTAAGTTGCCTAACAGGTCGCCCCTGTGTGAACCAGGTCTTAGACCTCACTAGAAGTGAGAAGTTTGCTTTAACGCAGGGGTGCCCAACCTTTTGAAGGATGAGGGCCACTTAAGTGATTTGGTTACCAGTCACAGGCCATAATGAACTATGGGATTTTACCGCTCTCCAAACTGCAAATGTAAACAAGCCCTTACTGAACTGAGCCCCCTATAAGGCCACTTTCACACTGATGCACTGCGGGGGCAGCGTACTGCATCTGTGGCTTTCCTGGCAGTTGGCTTCTATTACCCACTGTAAAGGCTAAGTTCACCTTTTTATTTTCCCTAAATTCCAGCTCCCCTATGTGCCAATATAGCATTCATGTACTTTTTTTACAAAAATATCAAAGCTTTTCATAAAATCTACAGACACTTACCTTACTGTAATTAATCTATGTTTCAAACGTATCTATTGCTTCTATCCTACTTCCTTACAGACTATAGGTGATAACACATTAGCGCACACCCTGCATCATCCACCCTCCCATTCCCAGCTGCACATTTTTTAAATGAGATGCAACCAATCAGTGATCACCCTTCTCACTAAATATACAATCAGATTGCATAGTGTATGGTCATCTTTTATACAAGTACATAGGAGTGAGTGGACAGAAACACTCAGCTGTCAAGCCCCAATCACATCTCTGCATAGCGGGAACTCGCATTCCCAAATGAGTTTTCTTTTTTTTTTTCTTTTAGTGAGGTGGGGAGGTGTTTTGGAGCATTTTCACTCATCACACATAGGGCAGCCCATCCACCTGAATGGGCTGCCCTACACACAGCTCTCCCCAAAGAAGCTTCAGAACTATTTTTTAGAGTGGAGTTTGGTGCGTTCTTTACTGCGATTTTTGGTGCTGCACATTTCTGGAATGCAAGGAAACGCACAGATGTGAATGGAGCCTCATTGTTCTTGTGTTATCGACTAATTTCACTTTCAGGCCCCATTCACATCTACCATAGTGGGAGCGAACATTTTTTGTGGCTCGTTTTTCCTGTGACACGCATAGGGCAGCCTGATGATTTAAATGGGCTGTGCTATATGTGGCTTAGTGGACATGTAGGTGTTTTGTGGGTTGCGTATTTTTTACTGTACGTTTTGCAGCATTTGCCACTTGTTTTTTCACATGGAAAAATTTGTGTTTGCTTCTGTTTTTGGTGAGCCATTATCAATTAAAGGCACTGAAAGCACAACTAGTAATTTTAGGTGTATAAAGGTGGCCATACACTATACAATCTGATTGTACAATCTCCTTTAGATCTGCCATCAATTATGTAGTGCAAGGGCCTGCCTGATTGGATATAGAGTGATTGGCTAGATAGGTGCTTCCTCCTATTATATAAATTTGGTAAATCTAAAGGAGATTGGTGAGATGGAAATCATATATATCTCAAATGATTTGTAATCAGTAATGTTGGCCGTTAAGGTAAAAAAGCAGCTGCTATATAAACCTACAAAAGGTAAGTATTCTTAAAAAATATATATTAAAACACCCAAAAGCAGAGCTAAAAACACAATCTCAAATGGTAAGTCCCCTTTCATACTGAGGTGCTTTGCAGGCGCTAAAGTGCTAAAAATAGCGCCTGCAAAGCGACCTGAAAGAGCCGCTCAATGCAATCCGAGGGGTGGTGCGCTTGCAGGGCGGTCTAAAAAGTCCTGCAAAAAGTCCTGCAAGCCGCATCTTTGGAGCGGCGTATTTACCACTCCTAAAGTGCCCCTTCCCATTGAAAACAATGGGGAGGCGCTCCACACCCGCCTGCAAAGCGCTGCTGCAGCGGGCGGTTTGAACCCTTTTTCGGCCGCTAGCGTGGGTTAAAAATATATAATATAAATATATAGCGCTTTACCGCCAGCGCCCGCAACGCCTCAGTGTGAAAGTAGTAAGTGTGCATTAGTAAAAACAAAAAGTGCAATTCAAATGATTCATAGATTCATATTTGCGAAACTGAACCCATTTCAGACCAAATATACTTACAACTAAGGATGAGCTCAGGCGTGTTCGCACAGCCTACGAGCAGAGCCCGCCAGGAAGTTAGCACTGCGCCGCGCTAATCACAGGCAGTGAGACATTTACCCGATCCACGGCTGCAGAGATCGGGAAATGTCTCACTGCCTGTGATTAGCGCAGTGCTGACTTACTGGCGGGCTCTGCACGTGGGCTGTGCGAACACGCCGGAGCTCATCCTTAGTTGTAAGTATATTTGGTCTGAAATGGGTTCAGTTTCGCAAATATGAAGGTCAGCTGTCACCAACAACTTCACAAGTAAGAAGCGCCCCCTGTAGGTGAAATTCTTACCAGATCTTGCTAGATCATAGGCATACACGGTCAGTCTTTTTAAATTGGACAATCTTTCCACGGATCAGACTTCAATCAGGTGCTCCAGTGCACCAACTGTATACAGCGTATATCATATAAAACCACGATGCTGCAGCTACTTCGTGCCTCTCCGTGAGAGATACAAAAGCGTCTTGCCCAACAAATCTGCCCCTCCCCTACGCGTTACATCACAGGGTCTTGTGACTCATAATAAAAAGCTCCTGCTTCCTCCGCTACCACCCACTTCCTCCGCTTCCCAAACCGCCGTCCCAGAGCATGGGCATGCAATTCCCTGGTTTGAGGTCGCGGGCCACATTGGTGGGCTCCATGGGCCACGAGTTGAGCACCCCAGCTTTACAGTAAAAGAAAATGAATAGGCATGTTGGCTAAAGGGTTTTGTCTTCCTAGGCTTCTTTCACACAGATGTCAGGGGGCCGTAAAAACAGGCACCTGAGCTGTGGTTTTACGGCCCCCTGACTGCTCACTTAAAACCTACAATATAGCTGTAGGGGGCTGTTCACAAGCCGCATCTGTGATGCTTTGCATCATGGCCGCTGTAAATGTAATGCAGCATGTTAAGTTGAGTGGTGGCACTCCTTGTCAAAGTTCACATATTGGGGCTAGTCATCACATCTGAAGAAACAATGGCTAGCGATGATGCACATGAGGCTTTCTGCTTTTCAATGAACACACAGTGAGTGTTAGAAGAGCTATCTATAATGTATGTTTAAAAATACACTTTAAAGACACGTTTTTCTTTATTGATTTCTGTGACATATAAATAATTCCTTTTATGGATAAGCTATAAATCTTATTTCACAGCATAGGCACATGATTCAGTCAAGAAATGCTGTCAAATCTTTCATGGTGAGTCATAGTAAATCTTCATTTAAATGAAAAGGGTACAGACTTGTTGCTGTGTATGGGTGCCGCATAATGGTAATACAAATGGGATGGGAGGGATGGTATCAGTGGCTTCCAAGTGTTTGGTAATTGTTAACCCAATGCTCTGTGACTGCCCTGGAGCCATCTATACCATCTGTACACAGAGAAATAATTAGCACTTCATATGTCACACTTGTACACCCCTATGGACCAGAGCAATTTTTACATTTCTGCTATGAGCCTACGGATTCTGAGGCCTCAATACTAAAGGGGTTGTAAAGTCTTGTTAAAAAATAAAAATAACAAACATGTCATACTTTCCTCCTCTGTGCAAGGATTTTGCACAGAGTGGCCCTGATCCTCCTCTTCTGGGGTCCCTCCGTAGCACTCCTGGCTCCCCCTCTTCTCGAGTGCCCCCGGGGAGAAGCGCTTGCTATGGGGGCACTCGTGCGGGTGTGCTCCCGAGTCCTGCTGCTGCGCCCATTGACACAGACAGCAGGACTCGGTCCCACCCTGCGTCATTAGAATTGATTGACAGCAGTGGGAGCCAAGGGCTCCTGCTGCTATCAATCTATCCAATAAGGACCCAAGACAGCAGCTGGAGACAGCGGCTGTGCTTGTTCCCGTCATTAGAATAATCGGGTTCAGGTAAGTAAAAGGGGGGCTCTGGGGGCCTGCTGCACTACAGAAGGTTTTTCCCTTAATGCATTTCACCTATACCTACCTACGCAGGAGGGCACAGACATGTGTAGGTAGGTATAGGCCTGTGTACATGGCTGTGTCCCCCTGTGTAGGTAGGTATAGGCCTGTGTACATGGCTGTGCCCCCCTGTGTAGGTAGGTATCGGCCTGTGTACATGGCTGTGCCCCCCTGTGTAGGTAGGTATAGGCCTGCGTACATGGCTGTGCCCTCCTGTGTAGGTAGGTATAGGCCTGCGTACATGGCTGTGCCCCCCTGTGTAGGTAGGTATAGACCTGCGTACATGGCTGTGCCGCCCTGTGTAGGTAGGTATAGTCCTGCGTACACGGCTGTGCCCCCCTGTTTAGGTAGGTATAGTCCTGCGTACATGGCTGTGCCCCCCTGTGTAGGTAGGTATAGGCCTGCGTACATGGCTGTGCCCTCCTGTGTAGGTAGGTATAGGCCTGCGTACATGGCTGTGCCCCCCTGTGTAGGTAAGTATAGACCTGCGTACATGGCTGTGCCGCCCTGTGTAGGTAGGTATAGTCCTGCGTACATGGCTGTGCCCCCCTGTTTAGGTAGGTATAGTCCTGCGTACATGGCTGTTCCCTCCTGTGTAGGTAGGTATAGACCTGCGTACATGGCTGTACCCTCCTGTGTAGGTAGGTATAGGCCTGCGTACATGGCTGTGCCCCCCTGTGTAGGTAGGTATAGGCCTGCATACAGGGCTGTGCCGCCCTGTGTAGGAAGGTATAGTCCTGCGTACATGGCTGTGCCCTCCTGTGTAGGTAGGTATAGGCCTGCGTACATGGTTGTGCCCCCCTGTGTAGGTAGGTATAGTCCTGCGTACATGGCTGTGCCCCCCTTTGTAGGTAGGTATAGGCCTGTGTACATGGCTTTGCCCTCCTGTGTAGGTAGGTATCGGCCTGTGTACATGGCTGTGCCCCCCTGTGTAGGTAGGTATCGGCCTGTGTACATGGCTTTGCCCTCCTGTGTAGGTAGGTATCGGCCTGTGTACATGGCTGTGCCCCCCTGTGTAGGTAGGTATTGGCCTGTGTACATGGCTTTGCCCTCCTGTGTAGGTAGGTATCGGCCTGTGTACATGGCTGTGCCCCCCTGTGTAGGTAGGTATTGGCCTGTGTACATGGCTTTGCCCTCCTGTGTAGGTAGGTATCGGCCTGTGTACATGGCTGTGCCCCCCTGTGTAGGTAGGTATCGGCCTGTGTACATGGCTGTGCCCCCCTGTGTAGGTAGGTATCGGCCTGTGTTCATGGCTGTGCCCCCCTGTGTAGGTAGGTATTGGCCTGTAGACACACACACACAGAAGGTGACTTACCCCTAACACCATCTCTTTGCAGTACAGGCCCTCGGCTCAGGCCTCCTCTCAGTAGCAGGGCCACTATGGTAATGTTTAGCAGCGCCGTCTCCTCTATTTATGTCGCCCCATTTCCCTCAGCCAAGCGGCTCTCACTCCACCTCCATCTCCTCTCTGGTAGCCAACTGTAGGTGTCCTGTCGAATAATGCCTCCCTTCGGATAATGCATCCGACGAACCATGCATGCGCAGTGATGGCTCTGTACGGCATGCGATGGCATTGTACAACATGCGATGACACTGTATGGCATGCGATGGCACTGTACGGCATGAAAAGTTCACTGTATGGTATGCAATAACACTGTGTAGCATGTGATGGCACTGTACAGCATGCAATGGCATTGTACAACATGCGATGACACTGTGCGGCATGCGATGGCACTGTATGGTATGCGATAACACTGTGTGGCATGTGATAACACTGTACGCCATGTGATGGCGGCGCTTCCGAAGAGCTTTTGAGGCGCTGTCCATTCATTCCAATGAGCAGGGCGATTTGGGAGCTCTAAATACAGCGCTCCCTTACCGCCCCAAAGATACTGCTTGCAGGAATTTTTGGAACGTCCCGCAAGCGCACCACCCCAGTGTGAAAAGTCACACTGGAATGAATGGGAGGCGGTTTTCAGGCGCTTAGCAGAGGCTATTACCAGCATTAAAGCGCCTGAAAACCGCCCTGGTGTGAAAGGGGTCTAACCTAACTAGGTGTTTATAATTAACAGTTATGCTTGGCAGACAAATGCTGCTGTGGTTTTAAAGAATCCCATTTAGTGAACTTGAATGGGACCACATGGGGCAACATACCAAGAATGGTGGAAAAAAGTCAGTAGAGTTTACTACTGACATCATATGCAGACTGAAACTCATCCCTTTGTTTTGTTGATGAATGAAACAGAGTGGATACAAAGTACAGTTATTAGTAACTGTTAAGTAAATGCTACTTTGTATGTTTCTACCTCATTATAAACACTGACAGATGTTTTTTTTTTTGTTTTTTTTTTAATAGCAGCAGCTTCTAGCTTCTGTATTTACACCACAACTTTTGGCTTTCATTTTGACAGTTGGGAAATGCCAACAAGGGGAGCAGCAGCAGGGCAGAGGGACAAGTCATATTGCATACCCCCCGTTTTTTTTTTTTTGGCATGTGTAGCAGGCCCAATGTCCACAGCTGGTTAAAAGACACATGGGGGGCTGATTTACTAAAACTGGAGAGTGCAAAATCTGGTGCAGCTGTGCATAGAAACCAATCAGCTTCCAGTTTTTTTTTTTCTTTTGTTAAGAGCCCTTTCACACTGAGACTCTTCAAAAACACCCTAAAACACCTTTTTTACCGTGTTTTTGGGGCGCTAGCGGTAAAATAACTGCAACGCTGCGGGCGTTTTAACTGTGTTCTTCAAGCATTATTGAAGCATGGGCGTCAAAAAACAACCCCACCTCCCTACATCACAATTTCAGTCCTGTTGTTGTAGATGCTCTCTTTTCTGCTCGCATGTTTACCTTTTTGTGAGATCATGTGACTTTTCTACAGCTCAGGGCGGATTGTAGGCGCTATTCAGGCGTTTTTACAGCGCTTTCAATTCATTTCGCTTGAGAGGGGCGTTTTTGAAGTGCTTTTTTCAACGCCCAAAAGCTCCTCCAAAGATGCTGCTTGCTGGACCTTTCTCAATGCCCCTCCAGCGCAACGCCTCAGTGAGAAAGGGTCCATTGGGATGCATGGGGAGCGTTTTATGAGCATTTTAATAGCGCTATTTTTAGCACTAAAACTCCACAAAAACACCTCAGTGTGAAAGCGGTCTAAGGCTTAATTAAACAAGCTGAAGTTAGAAGATAATTGGCTACCATGTAGAGTTGCTCTAGATTTTGCACTCTCCAGTTTTAGTAAATCTTCCCCTAAGAGTCTGGTACAAAATATGAACATTTAGGCCGGTTTCACACTGGGGCGGTGGGTGCCTCTGCGGTAAAACGCCGCTATTTTTAGTGGTGCTTTAGCGGCGTGTTCGCCCGCTAGCGGGGTGGTTTTAGCCCCCGCTAGCAGCCAAAAAAGGGTTAAAATCCCCCGGAAAGCACTGCTGCAGTGGTGCTATGCCAGCGGTATAGCCGCACTGCCCCATTGATGTCAATGGGCAGGAGCGGGGAAGGAGCGGTGTATACACCGCTCCTTCCCTGCTCCAAAGATACTGCTAGCAGGACTTTTTTCAGCGTCCTGCTAGCGCACCGCTCCAGTGTGAAAGCCCTCGGGGCTTTCACATTGGAGACACAGCAGCGGCTGTTTCAGGTCGGTTTGCAGGCGCTATTTTTAGTGCAATAACGCCTGCAAAAGGACCCAGTGTGAAAGGGGTCTTAGGACAATATCACCAAAAATTTAAAGCTCAACTCCAGGCAAATATAAAAGACACAAATTTATGAAACTTTGTACTCTTTAATAAACCATGAAATGTATTTTAAAAAGGAACGAAAATTGGTCAGAGAAGTCCCAGGACCTAGCACATTCCTCTTGAGTCAGCTGATGTGTTTATGGCACCTGTATGATGATGTATATCCCAGGGCAGACAGATGTTTTTTTTATAACCAGTGCAAGATAAAAGCTGGATGGATATTATTGTATAGGGCTACCCTATCGGCTCCTACTAATGCGTGAATACTTAATTATTTTATTTAATATTGTGGTATGGTTATTATTACTTTGAATTTAAAATGAGAAATAATAATTAAATAATGTAACACAATGTGGCGCTGAAAAAAACGTGATGTGCGTTATTGGGCAAAGCAAACCAGAACGGTCATCTGGATGTCAAAGTGCACAACAAAGTTTTATTGAAACGCGTCTCTACTAAGTGAATATGAAACGAACACAGTAAAACTGTACTGAGAACACATATATATCTGTGAACCCAAAACAGACTTATAATTGTGCATAAAAATCCTAATGGTCCTAAAGACCATAAAGGAGTATGTGTGTATAAAAAATATATTACAAAAAAATTATACAAACAAAATGAAAAATATCAGCCAAAGGGATACCTCTATATAGTACGCATTCATATAAATGATATAAGAATAAACATGTGCACTATAATTAGAATAATGAGGAGTTCAATAAATGTTCACATGTATCAAATATTGATGTAAACTTGACTTATGGAGCTTTCAGTAGAGAGTGTCATATCAATCCCCCATGGCTGGGACGAACTCTGAAGAGGTATACTACCCGGGCTCTTAATGCAGGTATAGACAAGTAAAAACACCCTTACCGGAACAGGTGGACTCACTAGCCAGTGGCTGAGAGTCTGACATGCCTTAAGAGGTGAATAAAGATGGTTGTCCTGGAGAGGATGGATATGACTCCACGTCCGGACTTGATAAAATAATTAAATAATAACAATATAACCACAGTTATAAAATAAACACTGCATAAGTCCTATTTTTAAGTCACGATTTAAGGCCTGATTACCACTAGCCCACATGGCCCAATGCAGCATTTTACCAAAAAAATAGCTTTAAAAAAAAAAAAAAAACCTTATTTGATGTGTCACTTTATTCAAGTCTTTTCACAGCAGCTCATTGCATTGTGCTGCAGTGTGACCACATGCGGTTACATCCAGCAAGCTTTGGAAAAGTGCTGCATTTTTCAACACTGCCTTACACAGCATAACGCACCACTGGAATTTATCAGGTACAGAAAAACGCAGGTAACCGCACATAGGGGGTTATTTACGAAAGGCAAATCCACTTTGCACTACAAGTGCACTTGGAAGCGCAATCGCTATAAATCTGAGGGGTAGATCTGAAATGAGGGGGAAGCTCTGCTGATTTTATCATCCAATCCTGTGCAAGCTAAAATGCTGTTTTTTTATCTTCCTTGCATGTCCCCCTCGGATCTACAGCGACTGCACTTCCAAGTGCACTTACAGTGCAAAGTGGAGTTTCCTTTAGTAAATAACCCCCATAGTGTAATTAGGCCCTCTAAAACCCAAACTTTTTTTTGTTTGTTTTGAAAAGAGTGGCTTAGACCCCTGTTAGGTTTTTATTGCTGTCTGTGTCACTGCTAGCAAGGTGCTAGACAGGATGTGAGGGTTGTCACCAGAACAGGATAAGAAGATAAAATATCTGTGGAATAGTAAGAATACAAAAGTAAACGCACCAAGTAACTGCACATAATATAATATAATATGGCAGCTACTATAATCACATTAAACATTAAACAAATATGCTAAAATACAATCCAGCATTAGCAGTGCTCAAAGATTGTATTTTAGGATAAGAAGATATTCTCTCACTTCCTGTTGTGTGTACAGACCAGGAAGTGAAGGAAAAACTCCTCAGTGGGACACAGAACCCCCTGACTAGGGGTTCAACACTTCTACACTGAAACAAATAAAGTTTGAGCTTTATATATAATTTGAGGTCAGCCTGTCATTGGTCTCTGCTTTGCTTTATTCCTCCATATCAATTATATAAATGGAAGGTAGATGCAAGACTACCGCATCTCAAACGCCCATGTACACTAGCCCTTGTGTATGCCAGCGCACTATACCTGCTCTTAGCGATGGTGGAAAAGGCTGCAATATTACATCCATTCGATGAACAGGGGGGACATTGCTAAGGCCTCTTTCACACGAGGGATCCGTATGTCCGTTTTTCATCCTTCCGTTTTCGGATGAAAAACGGACATACATTCATCCCTATGGAGCGTCGGATGTCAGCGGTGACATGTCCGCTGACATCCGACCCGCTCCGATCCGAAAAGTGTAACGGAGGAAAAACCTACTTTTCCCTCCGTTTTCGGATCGGATCGGATGACGACGGACACTACGGACCGTCATCATCCGATCCCCCCATAGGGGAGAGCGGCGCTCTGACAGGTCCGTCGCTGCACACTGTGCAGCGATGCACCTGTCATCTTCCTACTCAGCGGGGATCGGCGGAGCGATCCCCGCTGAGCCAGCGGATGTTCACGGGGCGGATCATCACTGATCCGCCCCGTGTGAAAGAGGCCTAAGTCATTTATGGGGACCTCTGACAGCAACTGGTGAAATATATTGAAGGGAAGTAAGCTTTACGGGGTTGATTTACTAAAACTGGAGAGTGCAAAATCTGGTGCAGCTGTACATGGTAGCCAATCAGCTTCTAACTTCAGCTTGTTCAATTAGGCTTTCAAAAAAAACTGGAAGGCGATGGGTTTCTATGCAGCGCTGCACCAGATTTTGCACTCTCCAGTTTTAGTAAAACAACCCTGATGTGTCTTTCATCTGCTACATTAAAACGGAAAATTTCCTATCAAATACTTACCGTAATTTTTCCTTTCCTAATGGACTCAGTGGCAGCCTACGTATTCTTAGTTGATAGATTGCACATAACTAATTTCTATGGTAGGCCTTATATGTTCAGAATGACATAGATCACCTCTGTGTTTTAATGTACTTATGTTGTCATTGCAAAGAAAACTCCACATGAATGATTTCCTCATATGACATTCTGTAAGGGCCATGGGGAACACACAACACAAGATTGAAAGCTGGCACTGCCATCTAGTGGTTATAATAAGTATATCTGATCTAACAATAGCCTACACTTTTATAATGGTAAAGACAAATGTATTCATTCAAACTGGTCGATAAAATTAAATATTTTGATAATTCAAAGAAATCTAGCAAACGCTGATTGTGTTTCAGAACTATTCTGAAGATATTCTGATCCCTTTTGGTTAATTTCCTGGCGTTGAAATAAACTGAAATTGGATGTAAACTTTTGACTGACAGCTCAAATAAATATTACATTCAGTGTCTTCAATATAAATTTTGAAAGTAACATTTTACATAACCATCAATTCATTTCATATCGACAAAAATGACATCAATATTTTATGGCATTCAAATCAATATTTGATGTTTGATGTGTATGGCTAAAATATACTTGTGTATGGCCAACATTAGCCTGGCAAACGCTACCTGATTTTTTTTTATTTCTATATGACTAATGTAAACACAGTTCGTTTAAAACAGCAGAGCAGGGATTAAGTCATCACAGACATACATTTATTAGTATGTTAATTGACATGTAGAGCACAAGCCTTTAATAAACCATTGCTTAGAAACTTCTGTATAGTTAACGTTTTGAAAGCACACTACACCAAAAATTTGTGAATGATACGATTTAACAGAATGGCATAGTTCTATTATCATAGCTATACAGTGCTGAGGTTTTATCATGACTTCTTTGTAACAATCATCCAATATAATAAACTCAATAATATGCATTTATTCAGAAGGGTATTGTAAATGACCCCATGTCTCTCAATCAAATATCTTATTCTGTAGCTTGTTAGCAGTCTATCTATTTTAATAACTATTGAAATAAAGTAGAACTAAAGGCAAACTTTTTGTAGTTTAAGACAGGGTGGTACTCTTTTTTTTTTTTTTTTTTACCACCCACCACTGTAATGTGGTGGTGTGAACTGGGCACATAGGAGACACGGGGCATTTTTCTTTGTCTTGTAGTGGGATTGTGCTCGAATAGCCATTCAATGCACCTAGTGTGACTTGACTCTTAACCTCCCTGGCGGTATGATTATGTCTGGTTTTTTGAATGTCAAAACAGGACAATTGTTTTGCATGTAAATTTGGCGTTTTATATTGTAGGCCTGTAATTCTTAGAAATAACTCACTTAAATCTGTCTAAACAAGAGTCTAGTAGACATCCCAGGTATGATAACATTTGAAACATGAAATCATAAATGATAATATAATAAAAAAAACTATAAATACATATAAAAAATAATAATACATTTTATTCAATAATGTAATCAAATCAAAAACACTGCAATTTCTCCAAACAAGGGTGCAATATTACTAGTCACTGTAATATTAGACACTGCATATTGGTTTAGTAAACATTCTGGGTACTGAAAATGAACCCCGAGCCACACTCGGGAATACCGCTAGGGAGGTTAAAGTGAACAAAAACCCCAAATGCTAAATGGTCAAAACAACAGTAATAGAGGGGAAATCTTTCAATGGGGACTCTAGTTCTGCTGACAACCAGGGATTCCCCCACTTTGGAAGGATTTCCTCTCACTTCCTACAGTATTTTGGCTATGGAACAGGACAAAAACTGACAGGGGTTATAATTCTCCCTTCCTTCAACATTAACCTTTTTTGCATTTATTTACATTAAAATGTATTTGAAGTTAAAACTTTTTATTTTTTTTTAATAGTGAAACAGTGAATAGAAATACCCCCAATGGGGCAAAGATGAAAATACAAAAAACTGACAGGGGTTTTAACCATTCCCTATGCTGTCCAAAACAAAAAAAAACAGTTATTGCATACAGTAAAGCAATCCTTAAGGAGTCATTTTTACTTTTGGCTGTGTTTACTTTAAATACCAAATCAGGTTTATGCCACACTGGCAGTTTTTAGTAGTGTAATTTTGACTAAAATTCACCTGCAATCAAGGAAATTAATTGGATATTTTAATGTAAGTGAACATATAGAAAAAAGGGAGATTATAGATGCCTCGAGACAAAAAATGGGTAATAGCGGGAGATACATCCCATTGCCTATACAGTGCTTTGAAAAAGTATTCATACCCCTTGAAATTTTCCACATTTTGTCATGTTACAACAAAAAACGTAAATGTATTTTCTTGGGATTTTATGTGATACACCAACACAAAGTGGCACATAATTGTGAAGTTGAAGGAAAATGATAAATGGTTTTCAACCTTTTTTACAAATAAATATGTGAAAAGTGTGGCCTGCATTTGTATTCAGCCCCCCGGAGTCAATACTTTGTAGAACAACCTTTCACTGCAATTACAGCGGCAAGTCTTTTTGGGGATGTCTCTACCAGCTTTGCACATCTAGAGAGTGACATTTTGTCTATTCTTATTTGTAAAATAGCTCAAGCTCTGTCAGATTGAAGGAGAGCGTCTGTGAACAGCAATTTGCAAGTTTTGACACAGATTTTCAATTGGAATCAGGTCTGGAGTTTGACTGGGCCATTCTAACACATGAATATGCTTTGATCTAAACCATTCCATTGTAGCTCTGGTTGTATGTTTAGGGTCGTCGTCCTGCTGGAAGGTGAACCTCTATCACAGTCTCAAGTCTTTTGCAGACTCTAACAGGTTTTCTTCTAAGATTGCCCTGTACATAGTTGCCAACATTGTAAAAAAAAATGTGGGACACTTTTGTGGCTGTAGGCGGAGCTGTCCAATAATTAGGGGGCGGGGCATTCGTCAGTAGGCGTGACCTAGCAAAAATAGACACGTGCGGCGCGCCGCGGTGAAAAATGGGCGTGGTTTACGTGAAATAGTGGGCGTGGCTTAAATGGGCGTGGCTCTAGAGGGTGTGGTTAGAGTCTGAGATGAATGAGGGATGGAGAGGGGGAGAGAGGGGGAGAGAGGGGGAGAGAGAGAGGGAGAGAGGGGGAGAGAGGGAGAGAGGCGGAGAGAGGCAGAGAGAGGGGGAGAGAGGGAAATGACGGGACAGCAGCCCCAGATCCTACACAATAAAAATATGTGTATTCTAGAAAGTTTAACAATCAGCAGATAAAGATACTCCAAACACCTGGTGTTAGCACTTCAATCATCCCGGCACCATGGTTGTTATGGTGTCAGGATGATTGAAGTGCATTATTTCTATTATTACATTGTAATATAAAATGAAATCATTCAACTCACCATAATGCAGAATCAGTGGGATCCCTGAGCGTGTCACTAGCCACGTCACCTGCCACCAGCCATCCGTCCTTGCTTCAGATGTCCGAGCAGAGTCCGTCCTTGCATCAGATGTCCCCGGCGGAGCCCCCCCTCACATCAGGGGTCCCCGGCGGAGCCCCCCCTCACATCAGATGTCCCCGGCGGAGCCCCCCCTCGCACCAGGAGTCCCCGGCGGAGCCCCCCTCACACCAGGAGTCCCCGGCGGAGCTCCCCCTCACACCAGGAGTCCCCGGCGGAGCTCCCCCTCACACCAGGAGTCCCCGGCGGAGCCCCCCTTACATCAGGAGTCCCCGGCGGAGCCCCCCCTCACATCAGGAGTCCCCAGCGGAGCTCCCCCTCACATCAGGGGTCCCCGGCAGAGCCCCCCTCACATTAGGTGTCCCCGGCGGAGCCCCCCCTCACATTAGGTGTCCCCGGCGGAGCCCCCCCTCACATCAGGAGTCCCCGGCGGAGCCCCCCTCACATCAGGAGTCCCCGGCGGAGCCCCTCCTCACACCAGGAGTCCCCGACGGAGCCCCCCCTCACACCAGGAGTCCCCGGCGGAGACCCCCCTCACACCCGGTGTCCCCGGCGGAGCCCCTCCTCACACCAGGAGTCCCCGGCGGAGCCCCCCTCACATCAGGAGTCCCCGGCGGAGCCCCCCTCACATCAGGAGTCCCCGGGGGAGCCCCCCCTCACATCAGGAATCCCCGGCGGAGCCCCCCCTCACAATCAGGGGTCCCCGGCGGAGCCCCCCCTCACATCAGGAGTCCCCGGCGGAGCCCCCCCTCACATCAGATGTCCCCGGCGGAGCCCCCCCTCACACCAGGAGTCCCCGGCGGAGCCCCCCTTACATCAGGAGTCCCCGGCGGAGCCCCCCCTCACATCAGGGGTCCCCGGCAGAGCCCCCCTCACATTAGGTGTCCCCGGCGGAGCCCCCCTCACATTAGGTGTCCCCGGCGGAGCCCCCCTCACATTAGGTGTCCCCGGCGGAGCCCCCCCTCACATCAGGAGTCCCCGGCGGAGCCCCCCCTCACATCAGGAGTCCCCGGCGGAGTCCCCCTCACACCAGGAGTCCCCGGCGGAGCCCCTCCTCACACCAGGAGTCCCCGGCGGAGCCCCCTTCACACCAGGAGTCCCCGGCGGAGCCCCCCCTCACATAGGAGTCCCCGGCGGAGCCCCCCCTCACAATTAGGGGTCCCCGGCGGAGCCCCCTCACAATCAGGGGTCTGCGGCGGAGCCCCCCCTCACATCAGAAGTCCCCGGCGGAGCCCCCCTCACATCAGATGTCCCCGGCGGAGCCCCCCTCACACCAGGAGTCCCCGGCGGAGCCCCCCCTTACACCAGGAGTCCCTGGCGGAGCCCCCCCTCACACCAGGAGTCCCCGGCGGAGCCCCCCTCACACCAGGTGTCCCCGGCGGAGCCCCACCTCACATCAGGAGTCCCCGGCGGAGCTCCCCCTCACATTAGGTGTCCCCGGCGGACCTCCCCCTCACATCAGGTGTCCCCGGAGGAGCTCCCCCTCACATCAGGTGTCCCCAGTGCCCCCCCTCATCAGGTGTCCCCAGGTCCCCCCCCCTCATCAGGTGTCCCCAGTGCCCCCCCTCATCAGGTGTCCCCAGTGCCCCCCCACTCACATCAGGTGTCCCACCCCCCCTACCTCAGAGGTGTCCTAGAGGTGTGTCCGCAGCATGGCTAGAACCCCCCGCCCCTTTCCATATCAGACTGGCAGCGGCGCGGGGGGTAGGCGGGCCGAGGCGGAGCGGGGCGAGGCGGGGCGGGCCGAGGCGGAGCGGGGCGGGGGGTGGGCGGCGACGCAGAAGCTTCTTCTAGCCCCCCCCAAGCTGTCTTCCTTAACTTCAATAAAATGGCGGCCGGCGGAGACAATGTCTCCGCCAGCCGCCGACCTCTAGCGGCGGCGGTTTCAAAAACGGGAACTGGATTTTTCGGGACATTTCCCGGGACACCACCAATTCGGGAATGGAGTCCAAGTCCTGGGAATGTCCCGGGAAATCCGGGACAGTTGGCAACTATGCCTGTATTTGGCTCCATCCATCTTCCCATCAACTCCGACCAGCTTCCCTGTCCCTGCTGAAGAAAAGCATCCCCACAACATGATGCTGACACCGCGTTTCACAGTTGGGATGGTGTGTCCAGGGTGATGTGCAGTGTTAGTTTTCCACCACACATAGGGGGTAATTTACTAAAGGCAAATCCACTTTGCACTGCAAGTGCACTTGGAAGTAAAGTCGCTGTAGATCCGAGGGGGACATGCAAGGAAAATAATAAACAGCATTTTAGCTTGCACATGATTGGATGATAAAATCAGCAGAGCTTCCCCTCAGCTCAGATCTACCCCTTAGATTTAGAGCGACTGCATTTTCAAGTGCACTTGCAGTGCAAAGTGGATTTGCCTTTCGTAAATAACCCCCATAGTGTTTTTCTTTTAGGCCAAAAAGTTCAATTTTGGTCTCATCTGACCAGAGCACCTTCTTCCACATGTTTGCTGTGTCCCCCACATGGCTTCTCGCAAACTGCAAACAGGACTTCTTATGGGTTTCTTTCAACAATGACTTTCTTCTTGTCACTCTTCCATAAAGGCAAGATGTGTGGAGTGCACGACTAATAGTTGTCCTGTGGACAGATCCTCCCACCTGAGCTGTGGATCTCTGCAGCTCCTCCAGAGTTACAATGGGCCTCTTGGCTGCTTCTCTGATTAATGCTCTCCTTGACCGGCCTGTCAATTTAGTTGGACGGCCATGTCTTGGTAGGTTTGCAGTTGTGTCATACTCTTTTAATTTTTTGGATATTTTTTAATAACCTAACCCTACTTTACACTTCTCTACAACTATATCCATGACCTGTCTGTTGTGTTCCTTGGCCTTCATGATGCTGTTTATTCACTAAAATATATAAAATCGTCACCCAGGGATCCTTGTATTATTTATCTTGCTTATTTAGATTTCTTCCACGTGTTTCCCCTGGTGGTATTCTTGGCCCATTTTGCCCCTGTGCCCACCCTGGGCAGTGATGGGCGGACATTCTGTTGCATAGCATTGCTGGCATTACTGGTATGAACATGCAAATTTTTCATAGGATTATGTGTATATTTTTCAAAAATGTGTACATGGCATATTTACTATATGTGTTGCTCTATATAGATGGCCTGTATCTGGGTCCTGAAGAAGCGAATTTGTTGCCGAAGAGCGTCGACCCTATGGACACTAGAGAAGCTCATTCCATGTAGATGTGACTATCATCACTGTAGTCTGTATATGATCATTAGCATGTAGAGGACTTTTGCCCTGTTTAACATGGGTGTGATTGACTATTGTTTCTGGGGTTAAAAGCTCCCCGCTAGCTGGCGAAAAGCGCCTCTAAAACGATGGTAAAGCATCGCTAAAACTAGCGGCGCTTTACCGCCGATGCCCCCGTGCTTTCAGTGTGAAAGGACTCTTAGTAATGTTCGCTGAATCTGCTCAAACCGAACTCAGGTATTTTTGGCTCATTACTATTGTTGACTTTATGAAGAACAGGCTATTACAGTGAATTTCAGCATCCCCAGCAGCCCTCCTGACACATAGATTTTTACATGTAAACAAGCTGGCCCAATGTAAGCTTAGGAAATATATAATCCGCTGAGTTCAAGTTAAAAGTGGAACTACACTGCATCTGAGCACCACAAACCAAAAACACTGCTGAATTAATTTATAATGTTTAAAGCAAACTCATCCATCCATCCATCCATGTCTCCAAGAATTCAGTTTGAAAAAAAAAAAAACCCTAGCATTTCTGGCCATGGACAACTTGAGTAAGGGCAGATGACTCATGTTGCATTTACTTCCTGGAGCCCATCTGCCCTTAGCTCAGGCATGCAGGCAGGAGGGTGTGCTTAGCTGAGAAAACCCCTCCTCCCCTTCTGAAGGCTTCCAGGATGTATGACATCATTTGCCTTGGCCTGGAAACTAGGAGGTAACAGAAGAAATGCATAAAAAAGTTTAACTGCTTGCCGACCAGCCGCCGCAGTTATACCGCGGCAGGTTGGCTCAGCTGCGCAAATCGCTGTACCGGTATGGCGGTCCCTTTAATGGCTCTAGCAGGCACGTCGCTGGAGCTGATGTGTGTGGCCGGCAACCGCGATGTCCTCCAGCCACCCGCGATCGCTCCTCAAAGAGCCAGAACGGGGATCTGTCAATGTAAACAGACAGATCACCGTTCTGTCAGGGAAGTAGAGAGAGATCTGCTGTTCCTAGTGATCTGAAACAGCGATCTCTCTCTACTCCCAGTCAGTCCACTCCCCCCCAGTTAGAAACACCCCCCTAGTGTTAACCCCTTCCCTGCCAATGTCATTTATACAGTGATCAGTGGCTCTTTTTACCTGTGATCACTGTAATAATGTCACTGGTCCCAAAAACGTGTCAAAAGAGTCCGATCTGTCTGCCGCAGTCCCGCTAAAAATCGGTGATCACCAGCATTATTAGTAAAAAAAATAATAATAATAAATATGCCATAAATCTATCCCCTATTTTGTAGACGCTATAACTTTTGTGCAAACCAATCAATATACGCTTATTGCCATTTTTGTTTTTACCAAAAATATGTAGAAGAATACATATTGGCCTAAACCGGGGGTAGGCAACCTCGACCCTCCAGCTGTTTTGAAACTACAAGTCCCATGAGACATTGCAAGACCCTAACATTTACAGGCATGACTCCCAGGGGCATGATGGGATTTATAGTTTCATCACAGCTACAGGGCTGAGGTTGCCTACCCCTGGCCTAAACTGATGAAGAAGATTAAAAATTGTTTGTAAAAAAAGTTAAAAATAGTTTTTTTTCAAAATGGTTGGACTTTTTTGTTTATAGTGCAAAAAATAAAAAACGCATGAGGTAATCAAATACCACCAAAAGAAATCTTTATTTGTGGGGAAAAAAGGACATCAATTTTGTTTGGGTACAGCATCGCACGACCGCGCAATTGTCAGTTAAAGCAACGCAGTGCCGTAACGTAAAAAATGGCCTGGTCAGGAAGGGGGCAAATCCTTCTGGGGCTGAAGTGGTTAAAATAAGTAAACATGGTATACTTTCCTATATTTGTACTAATGCTAGCAGCATAAGGATTAAAAATAGTCAATGTTGATTGAAAGAGTGAAGTTGGGCTTTAAGTAAAATAGTAATCTAATGCTAAATAATTATAACAGGTAACTCGTTCTTCAGGCAAATCTGTTTCTCGAAGGCAGGCAAGGAACTAGTTAGTCATTAGGTTAGTCTGTTAATTTTTATGTTTTTTTTTTTTTTAATTTGTAACATCAATTTAAAATGATCTGTCCATGTATTATGTTGTAACATAGAATGTTTTAGCAAATAAATAGAAAAGTATGGTCAACTGTGTTTCCGGATGGTGTGTATTTGCTGTGCTGTAAAAGCATGTAAACATGTCATGGCCAAAGACCCACCTCCAAACTTTCGCCTGTCAGTAGTTGGACAGAATAACACGAACACAATCTATACAGTCCACACCTCGCTTCCACCCACACATGCTCACAATTGGCTGCGTTATACCCTTTGCCTATGAAAAACAAGACAAAGGTATGCAATGTGTAACCCCTCTGAAAAGCTGCTTAATATTCTCCGCCTGTCCCCTATGTACCTTTTGCTGCTGTTTGCACAGGGAGGTTTGTTTAAATTTATCATGGCTAAAGAATGTGTCTTTTGTACATATGATAGGACTGACAGTGAATGACCCTTGCAGCTGGAGTACATTTTCAGTTTTGTTTTTCTTTACTGTTCTTACGTCTTTTGTTATTTCTCATAGTCTATTAGTATAAAAAAATTTGAAAGAGATTTATTGCTGTCAAAAGAATCGGGAAGCAGGAGAAGCGTAGAACTATCGCTAATGGTGCCCCTAAATCAGAGGGGAGCAGTACGTTTGGAATAGGTTTTCCCACCCGCTGATCGTTTTTTCTTCTAAAAGCAAGCAGGCTCTGCCTGGTTGTGCCTTGATAAGCCTCTTATCTCACCTTACTATTATTATAGGTATTTATATAGTGTAAAAATGTTCGCAGTGCAGTGATCTAAACTGGCTAAACTCATTTAAAGCTGAACTCCAGGTATGCTTTGTACTGCATATGGGACCCAAACTAAATTTGCAGATGCTGCTCAAGGTTCCACCAAGTCCTCTTGTGTAACAACCGCTTGGCCTTAGTACTTCATAGTTACGTATATGTAAGTATGCATATTCCATACCTGTTGGACTGCTGTGGACAGGCATGTACTGGCCATTGGGACTACAGGGAGTTTCCCGGTGGGCCGATGGCTCAGTGGGCCGGTTTCAGTGAAAGCCTGTCAAAGTAATGGTTTTCTTGGTTCGCCCTCAACTTCACGCAGTGATGTGAGAAAGATGAGAAAAATACAGAGGAGAATAAGTGAAATAATAAAAGAGGTTAGTGAGGACTCCTTATGTTATGCTACTTATGTTTTTTTGCACAATTGCGTATAGTTTATATACTGTTTTTATGCTTGTTTGCACAATTAAAGAGGTCTGGTCTGGATGAAGTCCAGGGCCAAATTTTTATCCCAGTCCAGCCCTGGCTGTGGAAGAGGATAATCACCACATAGCTCCCAACTGTCCCTGATTTCGAGGGACTGTCTCTGATTTGGAACCTCTGTCCCTTGTTCCTACTCATTTGTCCCTCATTTGATCAGATCTATGTAGTTGTATATAAAATGCACTTTTTACCTTTCAAAAAAGTGTTCCCCAGTGCGAAACCTTTCATCCAAATTCTAAATTGCTGCATTTGTACATTTTAAAAGCCAGTATAAAGGAATAGTAGTGGTAAAAAAAAAAAAAAAGCACTTGTGGGTTTCACTAATATTTCTTTTGTATAATTCTCCTTCAAGAGGGCGTGGCAGGGGGTGTGTCCTAGTCCTACATATTTTTGCTAATAGGTGTCCCTCATTCCCATCTCAAAAAGTTGTAAGGTATGTCACTGTAGTAGTCATTGTTACTACAGGCATACCACACTTTTAAGTACACAATGGGGTTTATTTACTAAAGCTGGAAAGTGCAAAATCAGGCTCAGTTCTGCATAGAAACCAATGAGCTTCCAGGTTTTATTACTGAAGCTTAATTGAACAAGCTGGGGTTAGAAGCTCATTGGTTTCTATGCAGAGATGAGCCTGATTTTGCACTTTCCAGCTTTAGTAAATAAACCCCATTGTGTATTTAAAAGTGGGGTATGCCTGTATAGTGATTGCCACAGGGGTTGACTTACTAAAGGCAAATAGACAATGCACATTGTAAATGCAGTTGCTCCAGAGTTCAGTAAGAGAGGTTAAAGTGTTACTAAACCCAGGACCCTGCATTCACTATATCTGGTCTCCGACAGTACACAGAGCGTGGAAATGCAATTGTTTTAGTAGATATAAACTGCTAAATACCTTTTCTCATCAGCAGTATATAGCAGTCTTGTGACTTAGATCAGTGTCTGGTTAAAGCTTGTAGGAAGAGTTTTCATTCTCCCCCGATTGTCCTATGAGGCTGCAGGACCCCTGACCCTCTGTCTGGACAGTGCTGATTGGCCCTGTGCTGATCACATGCACCTTCCCAAGAAACAAAAAAACGTTCTTTCAATATACACACACACACTCAGCATGTGCAGAGTGACTCCAAAGGCTCTGTCTTGTCAGGAGATGGATTGGGGACAGTGGAAAAATGGGAGGATCAGAGAAGACAGGAGCAGACAGCCTTTTTACACAATGTGTAGAATTAACCTCTTAGTGAGTATAATGATTATAACAAGCATGCTTTACTGTATATACAGACTGATTTTACTGTTGTGAGTGTAGTAAAACTTTAAGCTCTGCTGACTTCCATCATCCAATCATCTGCAAGCAAAAATTCTGTTTTTTTTTTGGGGGGGGGGGGGGTGTTACGTTCTTTGCATGTGATTAGGTGTTCTTTGTGAAGTGAAGGTGTACTTCATTTACTAAGCTCTGGAGCAACTGCACTTGCAAAGTGCACAGTCTACTTGTCTTTAGTAAATCAACCTCCATGTCTTCCAGGTCCCATACTGAGCAGTTGCCCTGCTGCATGGTAAGCACAGGGGGTCGCTCTCATGACATAACTGCTGTTCTGAGAATGTCTTGTATTTTTCTCAATGAATGCAGAGCATTCTTAGACCCCATACACACTATTAGATTTTCTGCAGATTTTTGTCTTCAGATTTACCAAAACCATATAATTAGAGGTCAGACCTTAAGAGTTTCTCTTTCAATAATTTTTATTGAGAAAAAATATAAAGAATATAGAAAATAGCATGTACAAATTGCACAACATATACAGTTTACAATTAAATGGGGAGAGAAAAGGGGGGGGGGGGGAAAGAACGGGGGGAGGGCCACATATTTCAGCCTATGTGATCTGCAGGGCTCCTATGAACATTCCATATTATGCATTATTTCTTTTTACTATGGGGATATCTATACGTCTGTACCCACTCAACCAGATTTCTACAACTTGCATTTGTATCAAGGCTATAAACCTAACACCGTACATTTGGGTATATATTTTGCTTGTCATATTTATTCCTCAATTCAATCCTTTATCTTTCGCTTTACTGCATTGTGTGGAGGGGAGGTGCGCCTCCGGGACCCAACCGCCCACCCCAATTGGGGTCTCTACTGTGGGCCGGACCTTAAGAGTTTCAATTTGTATGCAATCAAGCACACCCTTGCACTACATGGTTTTGGTAAATCTGAAGACAAAAGTCTCCAGAAAATCGAATAGTGTGTATGGGGCTTTAGTTTGGCTGAGGTGGATAGGAAGGGTGTTGACATCACTATCTCCACCTCATCCAGTCAGAGAACGCTTTGCATTGGACCCAGAAGACTGCGGTGATCACTGTAGTAGGTGTGAATAGTACAGTGATTATCTACCTCCACAGTGGTCCTACAGTTATGGAATATGTATACGTACATTGATCCAAGCTGGACCAATGCAACTATACAATACAAACTATACCTGAAGTTCAGCTTTAAGGCTCCATTCACACTTCGCTTTTCCTGAACGCGTGACAAAAAACGCCAGTTTTGCCGCACGTTTTGGAAACCCGCTGCAAACCTGCGACACGCTTGAGGTGTCATTACTTGTTAAAACAACTTCAGCTCCGGAAGACTTACCCCCCTCCCTCATGACCAGGCTATTTTTTGTGCTTTAATTTAACTAACAATTGTGCGGTTGTGCGACAATGTACCCAAATAAAATTGATGTCCTTTTTGTTCCCACAAATTTATTTTAGTGGTATTTGATCATCTCTGCATTTTTTTTTCTCGCTATAAACAAAAAAAGAAATAACAATATTTTTTCATTTCTGCTATAAAACATATCCAATAAAAAAATGGGAAAAAGTTTTATCCCTATTGTGGGGTCACCAGTATGGTATTTATAAATTTAAATCATATCCCCTCTCAAGCGTCTCTTCTCCAGAGAGAATAGGTTCAGTGCTCGCAACCTTTCTTCATAACTAATATCCTCCAGACCTTTTATTAGCTTTGTTGCCCTTCTTTGTACTCACTCCATTTCCAGTACGTCCTTCCTGAGGACTGGTGCCCAGAACTGGACAGCATTCCCCAGATGCGGCTGGACCAGAGTCTTGTAGAGTGGGAGAATTATCACTTTAACTCTTGAGTTAATCCCTTTTTTAATGCATGCCAATATTCTGTTTGCTTTGTTAGCAGCAGCTTGGCATTGCATGCTAGGACCCCCGGGTCCTTTTCCATCCTCTATTCCCCCAGAGGTTCTCCCCCCAGTGTATAGATTGCATTCATATTTTTGCCACCCAAATGCATTATTTTACATTTTTCTACATTGAACCTCATTTACCATGTAGTTGCCCACCCCATTAATTTGTTGAGATCTTCTTGCAAGGTTTCCACATCTTGCGGATAAGTTATTGCCCTGCTTAGCTTAGTATCGTCCGCAAATACAGAAATTGAACTTTTTACCCCATCCTCTGGGTCGTTTATGAACAAATTAAATAGGATTGGTCCCAGCACAGAACCCTGTGGGACCCCATTACCCATCCCTGACCATTCCGAGTACTCCCCATTTATCACAACCCTCTGAACTCGCCCTTGTAGCCAGTTTTCAATCCATGTATTCACCCTATGGTCCATGCCAATGGACCTTATTTTGTACAGTAAACGTTTATGGGGAACTGTGTAAAATGCTTTTGCAAAAACCAGATACACCACGTCTACAGGCCTTCCTTTATCTAGATGGCAACTCACCTCCTCATAGAAGGTTAATAGATTGGTTTGGCAAGAACGATTCTTCATGAATCCATGCTGATTACTGCTAATGATACCGTTTTCATTACTAAAATATTGTATATAGTCCCTTATCATCCCCTCCAAGAGCTTGCATACTATTGATGTTAGGCTAACTGGTCTGTAATTCCCAGGGATGTATTTTGGGCCCTTTTTAAATATTGGTGCTACATTGGCTTTTCTCCAATCCGCTGGTACCATTCCAGTCAGTAGGCTGTCAGTAAAAATGAGGAACAATGGTCTGGCAATTACTTGACTGAGTTCCCTAAGTACCCTCGGGTGCAAGCCATCCGGTCCCGGTCATTTATTAATGTTAAGTTTCCCAAGTCTAATTCTAATTCTGTCCTCTGTTAGCCATGAGGGTGCTTCCTGTGATGTGTCACGAGGATAAACACTGCAGTTTTGGTTACTGAAGCCCCCCCCCCCGATTCCCTCGTGAAGACTGAGGAGAAGAAGAGTTAATTCAATACCTTCGCCATCTCCCCATCCTTTGTATTTTTTGAAGGCCTTCTCTTTTACTTTTATATGCAATTTTACATTGGCGTTAAGCCATCCAGGACTTTTGTTTGCGCTTTTAAATTTATTACCCAATGGGATGCACTGGCTAATGCCCTTATTTAATATGCTCTTAAAGCAGTGGTTCTCAACCTGGGGGTCGAATGAGGATTTGCCAGGGGTCACCATATCCTGGGCTGTTCCTGAATCCCGCACCACTCTCCCAACCTTTTTGCAGCCTTGATCAAGAGCACCTAAGTTGGCTGATCAGCATTGCCACTCATCCAAACTCCTTGCCAGCACTGCCACTCATTACATCCCCCCCCCCCAACCAAGGAGTAAGAGAAGGAATAAAAATAGAGAATACATGGAAGAACAAAAAAGATGGCTAGAGAGAGGGATGGGGAAGAAAAACAAGAAATTAGGATAGAGAGAGATAAAAGGGAAAGAAAGGAGAACAAAGAGAGTGGTAGATCCTAAAATGTACCATAAGGGGGTTTTAATACTATACGACTGGAAGGGACTCAGGGAGTGCTAAACGTCCGTGGGTTAGAGGCGCAAATTGCTTGTCTTGCCTTTGGTGCTGACAACCCATGCTACGGAAATAATTTTACTGTTGGGAGTCCCCACGACTTGGAAACTGTTATCAAGGGGTTACGGCACTAGAGGGGTTGAGAACCACTGTCTTAAAGCGAACCCATCTCCCCTCCGTGTTCTTTGTTCCTAAGATTTTATCCCAATTTATATCTTCTAGCAAGGTTCGTAGTTTAGGGAAGTTGGCTCTTTTGGAATTCAGTGTCTTTATATTTCCCTATATTTAAGTTTCCTATTTTGTGATTTATACTGAAGCCAATTGACCTGTGATTGCTGTTTCCGAAATTTTCACATCCATGATCAGGTGTGTATTGTTGGTAATCAGTAGATCTAGTAACGCCTTGTTTCTAGTTGGTGCGTTGACCATCTGACCCATGAAATTGTCCTGCAAGACATTTAGGAACTGATGAGCCTTAGACAAATGTGTGGTTCCCTCCGCCCAGTCTATGTCTGGATAATTAAAATCGCCCATTATGATAACACTTCCCATCCTTGCTGCTAATCCAAATTGTGATAGGAGGTCCGCCTCCCCCTCCTCCCTCAGATTAGGGGGCCTATAGCATACTCCCAGTATTATTTTCCCCTTGGGTTTATCCCTTTGGAGCTCTACCCATAAGGATTCCACCTCCTCCCTAGCTCCCTTAGTGATGTCATCTCTCACATTCACTTGTACATTATTCTTGATATACAGGCATACCCCTCCCCCTTTTTTACCCTCTCTATCTCTGCAATAAAGGGTGTACCCTTGAATGGTTGCCAGCCAATCACGAGAGCTGTTAAACCAAGTTTTTGAAATTTCCACAAAATCCAAATCCTCCTCGTACAACAGTATCTCTAGTTCATCCATCTTGTCCCCCAGGCTCCTGGCATTTGTGAACATGCCACGTATTTTAGACCGGTTACATACTATTCTCTTATTGGGTGTTCCGAGATTGCAACTAGGACTTGTTACTATACTTACCTTGGGTTTATAAACCTTGGGTTTATGTGCTTTAGTCAACCTACCACTAATGCCCCAATACTACCCTCTGGACTACGTTCCAGAGGGTAGTATCTGACTATCTCTACCTCTGGACACTCCCCCCTGTCGCCTAGTTTAAAAACCCCTCTAACTTTTTGGCCATCTTTACTCCCAGCACATCTGTATGGTGCCAAGAGGGGAGATAGCACTGCATATCTCTCAAAGCTCCGCAACCATGGGGATTGTTTGCCGACAATGTTCCGGATTTGCAGTGTTTTTGGGCCCTTGTAGTCGGTGCTATCGCTGTGGAGAATTGCTGGTGGTGGCTGCTCGCCCACCACTACCCTCGCAGGTGATAAAGGCACATTGGGCCTGTGGGTAGGCTACGGTGGAGGAAACCACGGCTGGCACGATGGCCAGGGACGCCAGTAGGACCACCTTTGTCTGGGCTGATTCTTCTTAGACAGAGCCCCCTGTACTTGATGACTTTACAGTGACTGGGGTGGAAGTGTTAGTTCCCATTGCCGCCATTCAGTCTGAGATTCCTACCACTACTGATGATTCAGATCAAGTAGTACCAGCACCTCTTCTACCCCCACCCCCTCAAAGAAACCAGGGTGTCTACTGCCATCACTACCCTGGATACAGCTGCTACCGAGGATTGTATCTTTATGATTACCACTTGTCGGGCTAAATATGTATGTGCATCCTGTGTGAAGAGGGGTGGTCATTCCCGTATTCAGCACAGGCGATGCCTGAAGCTGGTAAGCTGGATGGAGATGGAAGATTGCCGGGGTAAGTAAAATGACCATTGTTTGAAGTTGATTGAGAGGTGCCGGATAGCAGGATGTTCATATTGAACGGTTTACCACTCCACTTCTGATAGGAAGAAGACTACTGTTGCTGCGGGCAAAATTGTCAGTGCTACTTCACCCTTTGTTCTTTGGGAAATTGTTATTGCTATATCTGGCCTGAGACTGAGGGGCAGAGGACCCCACTATTATTTGTTTATGAACATAACTGTCAGACCAAACCCAGACGATGTGATTATCCGCAGGCTAAACAAGAAAGACTGTCAGTAAATGGTAGAAGGCCGAGATGCTGGGAGGGCTCCCCTTGTGGCCGAGTGCAGCACACCACTGCAGGTGGAACAGCAGGTGTGGTGCCCACAGAAGCACGGGTGCCGGGTTGCTGGAGACAGGTGTGCTTGAAAGGTCTAGGAGACAGAGTCCAATGAAATAACTGAATAGTGGAGCCGGGAGCCAGGCCAGGGGTCATTCACAGAGAGACAGTCCAGGATCATAATGACCTAAGATCAGCTGCATCTTAGTACAGGGAGCAAGATAAGCAGAGTCCAAAAGCCAGGCCGGGGTCAGATGCTGGGAGCAGGCAGGAAGAAGTCAGGTGCAAGCCAAAGGGTCAAGCCAGAGGATCAGGAAGAGCAGGTCAAAACAAGCCGGATCGGTACACAGGAGATCAGATCAGCAGATAATACAGGGCACAGGAACACAGGGGGAGCTGAAGACAAACCAGCAATTGCAGACACTAGCAGACTTCCTTATATAGGCCCATGTGATCTGCTGGTAGAGATACTGGGTCCTAAAGTCCTTCTTCTGCCAGAGATGCTGGGTCCTAAAGTCCTTCTCCTGCCATAAGTGCTGGTAGAGATGCTGGGTCCTAGAACCCTTCTCCTGCTGTTGATTCCCTGACAAAGACATTCAACATTACCTTACTATGGTAAATGCTAAAGGAGAGACCCTGAAGTTACCAGATCCCAGATACTACTGGTCAATGTTATTGAATTGTGTTTCTCATTGACACCATATGGATTACAAATGTATGCTTCGTGGAGTTAAGACGCTATGCTGAAAAAAAAAAACACTCCACCCTTTGTACAGAAAGCATTGCTAGTGGGGGACATACCTGTTGGCTGTATTGCTGGGACTGTGTTGAACTGTGTGCTGCCGGCCGATACAGGGAGTGCCCACTTGAGTCATGCTGGCTGGCGCTTTTGAATTGTCAGTATGCCTCCCTTGGAAAAGTAATATATTGATCTGACATTCAGCGTGTTTGTTTCTTCATTCAATGAGGGGATAAGTTCTCAGCCCCCGGCTCTTGTGTGAACAGATCTATGTCAAGAAGTGCGGTCCCTTGCACCATGGCCTGGCTGCTTGTTGCTTAATTGCAGTCATGCAATTAATCATGCATATATGTGTATGCTATGCCTATTTACTTCATGTGGTATGCCACATGCATTGTTATATTGTTCCTTTTCCTGTTTACTCACCCATCCCAGTTTCTACCAGGACATTCACTCTCAGGCTTGAGAGTTCAAATTATTTTTCTGCAAATTCCAAGACATAGTTTTCCTAGGCAGGGGGAGGATGTAGCACCCTGATGTTTAAGCAGGGTTGCTATAAAATTTAGTTGCCAGGCGATAGTTGCCTTGGCCAATTGTTAGGAGATCAATTGATTCCTCCCTAAATCTGGACTTGTTGCACCCTTTCTCGTCTGTCACTAGGTGGCAATATGCTGGTGACATTAGATAAGACAGGGGCTTTGCAAGCTCAGACATCAATGGATGGGGTGTCTCAGCCAATTGGCAGGGATTTTCTTTGGTTCCTTGGCTTGCTGGGAGAGCCTATTTATTTGGGTGGAGTCAGGTGATCGGGGATCTGTGCCACCCGGACGGCTGTCTGGGTGGACGTGATGTGCTTTCCTGCTAGGCCGGAAGCCTGAGTCTTATCCCGGGGACATTTGGCTGCTAGGCTGCCTTAGGGCCTTTCCAGTGGGACAGCAGAGGTGACGCTTGCGGAGCATCACTGGGTGACAAGCCAGGGACCTAGTGGGTCAGCAGGGGTGACGCATGAAGAGTATCTGTGATTGCCAAGCCAGGAACCATGCAGGGAAGCAGGGGTGACGCTTGAGGAAGATACTGACAGCTAAAAGTGGAAGAGCTCAGGGAATCCAGTGGCTATTGGATCTGAAGTCTAGTGAAAGACTAGGAGCTCGTTGAGTAAAGTCCCACAGTGAGTGACTGTGAAGTAAGCGGAGAACTGTTTACATTACCAATAGTTGAATACAATTACGGTTAGTAACTACTACAAGATTGTTGCCATAGGAGACATCGATCCTACCTATACAGAAGTGGTGTCTGGCTGGAGACCTTCACCTATATAGCTGTCTTCCTATAGAAATCTCAGAGTCTGCCAGTTATCATTGCACCTATTTAAGGGTGTCCTGGCCCTAACCCTCTTTCCCACAGTTCTGTTCAAGAGACAATAAATCTCTTTGCATTAAAAAAGAGTCTGGCGTCCACCATTTCATCTTGCAGTACACCCAACATGCCTTGTAACCCACTCTACACAGAAGGATGTTAGCTGTCCCTAACTCTGGAGGTCACCATTAGGCCTCTGGAGGTCCCGAACCTTGATACATATTTATGGAATTTTTATTTATTTATTTATTTTTTACTAGTAATGGCAGCAATCAGCGACTTATAGCAGGACTGCGATATTACGGCGGAGAAATTGGACGCTAACTGACACTTTTGAGAACCCGTGACACTAATACAATGATCAGTGCTAAAAATATGCACTGTACTAATTACACTGGCAGGGAAGAGGTTAAGATCATGGGCGATCAAAGGGTTAGCTGTGTGCCTAGCCTGTGTTTGTGACCTGTGTGGGAGGTGCTTTTACTAAGGGAAGACATGGATCCATGTTCCTGCTTTGCAGGAAAACAGGATCCATGCCTTCCCTACTGACAGAACGGCAATCTGCCTTGTTTGCATAAGCAAACTGCTGTCCTGCCTCTGAAACGAATAATCGATGTCCGCCGGCACCCGCTAATCGGCTCTCGTTGTGCATAATCACAACGGGAGCGAGCTGCCGGCGGCACACATTCATGCCCGCTAGCATTTGAAGTGCGGGATTGCGTATGTATACACATGATCCTGCGCACAGCGGTCACCCTGTAGCAGTACAGTCGGTCGTGAAGTGGTTAATGTCACCCCAAATTCTGTTAGCAGATGTGTGTTTTGCCACATGGCAACTGCACTACAAATGTACCATTGAAAAAATGCATGACACTCCATGCCCAAAAAGGTTCTGGACCTTCTTTGGTGCATTTGTTGCAGGTAGTGCAACCCATGGTAAGGAAAAAGTGTTTGAAATTAAAATTCTAGTATGATATGATATAGTAATACTTATGAATACCCAATAAATTTACTTAAAGTGTGAATTTTGATGGTAGGTGCACTTTAAGATGTTCTTTAACCCCCTTTGATGCCGAAGTAATGCAAATATGCAGCCTACAACCCAGGGGTTGTACCGGGGTGATGCTTGCAGCTGCAGGCATCACCCTGGTACCGTTTTTTGGAGCCAACGGTTGGCTTTCTTATGATAACAATCGATGCGGCTAAGCAGCTGCTCGATCATTATCACAAGAAGCATGAGGGGACGGCCTCCCCTCCCGGGCTCTCCCATCCCACTGGGAGGCCCGAGTGACCAGCTGGCACGTTCACCGGCTGGGCGGAGACCCGAACAATGTCGCAATCGGCTTTGATCGGGTCTCGGATCTAGTAACTCAGAGGCGATGTCATGACATCACTTCTGGTTTACTAAAGAGTTAAAGGTGCCAGATTTTTAAAAATGACAGTGTTCAAAACAGCCAAACTTGGCGTTTTGAATGCTTTTAAGTGCAAAGGAGGGATATCTATCCATATAGAGTACCTGTCACTAACTATTATTGTCACAAGGGATGCTTACATTCCTTGGGACAGCAATAAAAGTGATCAGAATTTTTTTTTAAAGGGACAGAGTAAAAAATAAATAAAAATAAAATAAAATAAATAAGAGAAAAAAATAAAATAAAATGCCCCATCTCTCTGTGCTCGCGTGCAGAAGCAAACGCATACGTAAGTCGCGCCCACAAATGTAAACAGTGTTCAAACCACACATGTGAGGTATCACTGCGATTGCTAGACCGAAAGCAATAATTCTACAACTAGACCTCCTCCGTAACTCTACACTAGTAACTGTTAAGGAATTTAAAAGCATCCTCTATGGAGATTTTTAAGTACCGTAGTTTGTTGCCATTCCACGAGCGTGCGCAATTTTAAAACATGACATGTTAGGTATCTATTAACATCATCTTTCACATTATACAAAAAAATTGGATTACCATTACTTATTAGTTTTTTTTTTTAATTCATGAAAGTGTATTTCTTTGAAAAAAAATTACATTTGAAAGACTGCTGTGCGAATACAGTGACATAACATATTGCAACGATCACCATTTTATTCTCTAGGGTCTCTGCTAAAAAAATATATATAATGTTTAGGGTTCTAAGTAATTTTCGAGCAAAAAATATTGATTTTAACTTGTAAGCAAAAGTGTCAGAAAAAGGCTAATGCCGCGTACAGCCCGTCCGACAGACTTTCAACAGACTTTCGACTGACTTTTGGCGGACTTTCTAACGAACGGACTTGCCTACATACGATCACACAAAAGTCCGACGGATTCGTACGTGATGACGTACACCGGACTAAAATAAGGAAGTTGGTAGCCAATAGCTGCCCTAGCGTGGGTTTTTGTCCGTCGGACTAGCATACAGACGAGCGGATTTCTGGGTCCGACGTAGTTACGACGTAAAGATTTGAAGCGTGCTTCCCCGGACTTTCAGCTGACTTTTTCAGCCTCAAATCCGACGGACTTTAGATTTGAAACATGCTTCAAATCTTTACGTCGTAACTACGACGGACCCCGAAATCCGCTCGTCTGTATGCTAGTCCGACGGACAAATACCCATGCTAGGGCAGCTATTGGCTACTGGCTATCAACTTCCTTATTTTAGTCTGGTGTACGTCATCACGTACGAATCCGTCGGACTTTTGTGTGGTCGTGTGTAGGCAAGTCCGTTCGTTAGAAAGTCTGCCACAAGTCCGCCGCAAGTCTGCCGAAAGTCCGCCGGAAATCTGTCGGACAGGCTGTCGGACATTTGTAGATGAAAAGTCCGACCGTGTGTATGCCCCATAAGGGATGCACATATGACAGGTAAGAGAGTTTATATTCTTTATATGTGACATACTATGTTTGTATTTGTACAGCCTTTCTTTTTGTCAGCCACTATAAAATGTAACATCTGAAATGATAGCTGTTACTTTCATGCCTAAGGTCAGCGTGCACATCCGTGTTCAGCTAATCTTGTGATCCTGACTCTGCAGTAGATGGATAAGAAGTTCTGTGTGAGATGGGCACAAAGGCCATACAGGGAGGGAATGACACAGCAATAATGTCACAATGCCTGTGGCAGGAGAACACAAAACTGTATACTGCTATACTCAGCAAACTCAGGCTGAAAAACTAAAATACACTATGTCTCATTGGTAATTCAATAAAAACAGCATTCAATGATATATATGTTAGTAAAGTATATATGAGCCTGAGCTAATCGCACAGCAATGTTTTACCCCCTTTATGATCAGGCCATTTTTTACTATTTGGCACTGCGCTACTTTAACTGGCGTTTGCACGGTCATGCAACTCTGTACCCAAACAAAATCTATGTAATTTTTTTCATGCCAATAGAACTTTCTTTTGGTGGTATTTGGTCACAACTGCGTTTTTTATTTTTTGAGATATAAATTAACCTCCCTAGCGGTATGATTATTTCAGATTTTTGGTGCTGAAAGCGGTACTATTATTTTGCTTGGAAATTTGGCGTTTTACACACTTAACTCTGTCCAAACGAGAATCTAGTAGACATCCTGGGTGTGATAATGTTTGAAACACTAAATCATAAATTATAATATAATAAATAATTATAAATAATTATAAGAAATAATAATATAATAATAATAATAACAAATATTCAATAATGTAATCAAATCAAAAACACTGAAATTTGCTCAGTTGCAGAATTGTCGCTGTCGTTACTTTCAGGGTTTGATGACGGATTTCCCCACAAATCACTATCGCTCAATTCTGCAAGTGATTCTAATTTATTATCGCTGTTTTCTAGCTGGTCTGAAACCACTTTTGATGTAAAGGAATGGTTTTGGCTGCATGGACAATCTCCAGTTTCCAAAAGAACAGTTTTCATAATATAAAACTGCATGCAGGGCACTGGAGAAACCACTAGGGACAAAAGAGAGATGAAATAAATTGATACAGTAATGTAATCTGTAAGATTACAGTGTACTGTATATGTATTGTGTGTTTTACTTTTTGAATTTGGTGCCATTCTCCGTCCCCGTTTGTCGCAACACTCGCAGGGAACAGAGCCCGGGCACAGTGATAGATCGAGCGGAAGACGGCTCGCACTCAGTGCAGGGAGACATCGCAGGATCCAGGGGACAAGGTAAGTAAGCTCTTCCTGGATCCTGCGATGTGATCCCGAGTCTGTCTCAGGGTTACCGCTTTTGGTACTGAAAATCCACCCCGAGCCAGACTCGAGAATGCCGCCAGGGAGGTTAAAAAAGACTGAAAATTTTGAAAAAAAGAACAATATTTTTTACTTTCTGTGATAAAACATATCCAATAAAAAAAAAAAAAATCATATTTCTTCATAAATGTTGGCCAAAATGTATTCCGCTACATGTATTTGATAAAAAAAAAATCCCATGGCATATATACTGTAATTTTTTTTTTTTTACTACTAATGATGGCGATCAACGATTTATAATGTGACTGCGATATTGCAGCAGACAATCTGACACTAACTGACGCTGGGGCGAACTGACTAGCTGCCACTGACATCACTAGTGCCATTAACACAGTGATAATACTATAGCCTGTCACTGTACTAATGACGCTGGCTGGGAAGAGGTTAACATCTAGGGCTATTAAGGGGTTTAAATATGTGCGTAACTATATGTAAAGTGTGTAAGGTGTGCTGCTTTTTACCAATGATCTCTCAGTTTCTCATCCCTGCTTTGAGTTCTGTGTTAAATTTTAACACAGAACTCTCGGCTGTGAATGTACACACCTGATAAGCAGGTTCCGGCCATGAATCATTGGCCGGGACTTACTGAAAAGCTCTCGCTGTGTACAATCACAGCAGGAACTGGCCAGGGGGGCGCGCATGCGTGTGCTCCAAACCTGGAAGTAGGCAGCGACGTACCAGTATGCCATAATGCCTACAGTGGCCACCCGTCTGCAGTATAATGCGGGCCGGTGGCATCGTTAAGTAGTTATAAAGACAATAAACAATATTCTTATTCTCCAAAAATAATCCCTACACATCCGCTACTTTATGGCTCAGTAATCTGTTTTTCAGGAAATAGTTTCTTACTATTTTTTTCTGCCTCCTTGTAGAATCTTTGAGCTCCCAAACATCTATTATTCCCCCTTACTTTTGTTTGTTTGGAACAAGCAGTGCACATTGTGTTCATGTACACTGCTCTATGCACACTACAGATCCTATAGTCCATCTCAGGAGCAAACTGAGCAATGTAGTGATGTAGTAGTGGGATGAGGATTAATAATTATTATAATTCTAGTTATTCTCGCAGCAATTAGGTTTATCCAGAGAGTTGTATTTATTGAGTCCCAGCACAGAATAAAGGCCACAAGATATTTGCAACAGATGACAAAATCCCAAAGAGTAAATATTACAATGAACATCAGCCTTCAGAGTCCTATTGTTCATTTATCTCCTAGCAAGCATAGAGACACTACAATCCAGCATATGTCCAATCCATAATATGTGCCTATATAGCTTCCATGAATGCAATAATATGTATTATAATTGTAGCAAGGTCTTTTGGTCTAATGAGGACCTCCAAGGCCAAAGATGGCTGACATCCTTCAATATGTATAAATTCAAACAAGGGAATTGGTTCAGACTTTATATGAAGCACAGCTAAGAAAATAAAAAATATGCAATCATGTGTTAGTGGAGATATACATTGAATAAAAGAGATAACATGATAAAAATAAATAGCACCTTAACAATTTATTATACATAATAACGACATGATTCACAAACGATCTAATGGTAATAGATACATTAGTATATAGTGGTAAAATTGTTTCAATTCATAATGAACATAAATATGTTAATGATGGTAATAATTGATGATAACATTCATATTATTGAATCTCAAAACACCCCTTTCCCCCCTTTCTTTGCAATGACTTAGGGATGGAAGCACATTAGCTAAGGTAGCATATGGATTTTATCTACTACTAGTTTATATAAATTGCATTGTGACTCCTGTTTGACACTCTGCATTGTATGTCTAATTTTTCATTCATTCATGTGCTTTCACTGGAGGCCCCTGGGTTCCTGCATCTCCGGGAGCTGCGATGTGCGCCTGGGCCTTTCCCTCCTCCTCTCTCCTATGGTTGCGGGATGGTGGATGGGCACCTGATGCACATCGACGGCACACCCCACCGCAATGGACGCGTGGCGTCACAGGACACCGCACGCCGAAGTTCTGTTTTCCATCTGCGATCAACGAGGGGAGGTTTTGAGCGCCAATTGCCGAATGACACTAGGTGTCCGGGCATTGACGCCGCCTCCCCTCTCATCATGCAGCGCGGCGTTGGCGGCATACCGTGGCTGCCTGTGGCTATAAAGACTGGGTGGAGCACACACTTTATTCACTCCCAGACCCCAACACACTGGCTGTCACAAATTCCTTTCTGAGATTTAAGGTAACATTCTGTCGGTTTGTGGTTCACTCACTGGGTTTATGGGTATGGGGAATGTAATATTTAGTACGTTTACCTTTCATCTGGCCATTTGACACTATTATATGCCCTTTAGGTAGTAGTCCTTTACCTGCCCATGGGCAGTTCTAGATATAAAAATAATTTACACTACCGATGTTAACCTGACTATTTTGTTATTGTGGTCTCTGTGGACCGGTTTCCTGATATAAATAAAAAATTAAAAAAAAAAAAAAATTTACACAATGTTCTCTTTTACAGTATAACCACTGGAATTGTCACACATTCTGTAACAATACCTAATTTCTAATTGGGGACTACACCACCACCGATGTTTCTTATATCACGTCCTTGGGCCTCAGTGTGGCCACGGATTTGCGGCCTCAGCTCCCGTAGGATGTCTGTTTTTCCATGGCTTCCATCCTTAGCCGTGCTTCATATAAAGTCCCAACTAATTCCCTTGTTCGATTTCATATATATAATAGGGATGGAGGCAGATGAACCTACCCTCTCATTGCCTCATTTAAAGTCCCAAACTTCCCCCTTTTCCCCCCTTTCTTTGCATCCTTCAATATGTGGTGGGTTGTGAGGCATAGTGGGTGCAAAGATGGTGAAAGTCATTGGGCGCCAGACACTTCTTGGATGTAAAAGAGGTTATATTTCTTTTCACAGTCCTTTTTATATATTTTTGGGGGAAAGAGGGTTAGGGCCAGGACACCCGTAGATAGTTGCAAACTCAATTGGCAGACTCCGAGACTTCAATAGGAGGACGGCTGTGCAGGAAAAAAGCCCCAGCAAGAAGCCACATCTGCACTTGCAGGAATGCTGTCTCCTATGGTAATAGTCCTTTAACAGTCCCTAACTCAAACATAACAGTTCTTTCAGCTCCACTACAACTGCTCCTTGTAGTTCTTCAATATTGAGCTCCTGGTCTCCCACTAGACCCTCTGATTCACTGACTATGAATCCTTTTGAGCTCCTCCGAGGTTTGCGGTGGTATCTCCTCAAGCGTCACCCCTGCTTCTCTGCTGGGTCCCTAGCTTGCCACTTCTGATACTTCTCAAGCTTCACCCCTGATAACCAGCTCGGTCCTTGGCTTGACACACATGGCTGCTCTGCAAGCGTCTCCTCTGCTGGTTGGGTCCCTGACTTGGTCACTGCCTGAAGTTTCCCGATTCTCCACCATGCCCTTCGGTGAAAATATGGTTCCGGTACTTGCTTCAGTTACTCACTGTGGTCCCTGGTAAAGGCGATTGGCCCCTTCGTGGTGACAGCTTACCTTCTTCCTCCGACCACTGACAGGTTCTCTGTCCGGCAGAACCGTCACTTCTGGTCGGACTGCAAGCCGCAATTCTAACCCTGTGCTGCTCTCCTACTTCTGGATAGGCCCTCACACAGCCTAGCAGCCAGATGCCCCCAGGATAGGCCCAATCTCCGGCCTAGCAGCCAGGGGCAGACGACATACACGTCCTCCCAGACAGCAGTCCAGGTGCCACAGAACACAGATCACCTGACCTCCCCGAATATATAGGCTCTACCAGCAGGCCAAGGGATTCAAGAAAACCCCTGCCCATTGGCTGAGATACCCATATGCCCATAACCTGACCCTGGGTTGCCCTTCTCGTATCTAGTACCACCATGTGCCCGGCCACCTAGTGGTAGAAGAGAAAAGTGCAACAAGGCCAAACTTAGGAAGACATCAATAGATCAATTGACCAAGTTAATTACTCTTGGCAAGCAAATTTGTGAGGAGCTCCCTCCAGGGTGCTACATCATCTAGATCTGTGCTTTCATCTTGATCAAGAATGTGTGTATGAATTAATTAATGTATCCTCATTCCACAACTACATCACTACACAAGCAAGAGAGGGTGGCTATATTTATACATACAGTGGGATCATGGAGAACAAGCATAGCCACCCTCTAAAAGGAAGTTGGTTCACAGCAGCAAAAAAAAAAAAAAAATTGCAAAAAAAATAATGGAGAAAAAAAAGAGGAGGTTGAGAGCAATAAAAGGTACTTTTATGAGTTAAGAATACATACAGTGCCTTGCAAAAGTATTCACCCCCCTTGGCATTTTTCATGTTGTGTTGCCTCACAACCTGGAATTAACATGGATTGTTTGAGGATTTGCATCATTTAATTTACAGAACATGGCCACAACTTTGAAGATGTTTTTTTTTTTTTTATTGTGAAGCAAACAACAAATAGGACAAAATAACAGAAAAAGTCAATGTGCATAACTATTCACCCCCCTAAAGTCAATACTTTGTAGAGCCACCTTTTGCGGCTATCACAGCTCCAAGTCGCTTTGGATAAGTCTCTATGAGCTTGCCACATCTTACCACTGGGATTTTTGCCCATTCCTCCTCGCAAAACTGCTCCAGCTCCTTCAAGTTGGAAGGTTTGCACTTGTGAACAGCAATCTTTAAGTCTGACCACAGATTTTCTATTGGATTGAAATCTGGGCTTTGACTAGGCCCTTTCACCACATTTACATCTTTCCCCTTAAACCACTCAAGTGTTGCTTTAGCAGTGTGTTTGGGGTCCATGTCCTGCTGGAAGGTGAACCTCCATCCTAGCCTCAAATCACACACAGAGTGGTACAGGTTTTGCTCAAGAATATCCCTGTATTTAGCACCATCCATCTTTCCCTCAACTCTGACCAGTTTCCCAGTCCCGACTGCTGAAAAACATCCCCACAGCATGATGCTGTCACCGCATTGTTTCCCATATGGGGATGGTGTTCTTTGGGTGATGTGATGTGTTGGGTTTGCGCCAGACATAGCGTTTTCTTTGATGGCCAAAAAGTTCAATTTTAGTCTCATCAGACCAAAGCACCTTCCTCCATACATTTTGGGAGTCTCCCACGTGCCTTTTCACCAACTCAAAACGTGCCATTTTGTTTTTTGCTGAAAGTAATGGCTTTCTTCTGGCCACTCTGCCATAAAGCCCAACTCTATGGAGCGTACGGCTTATTGTCGTTCTATGTACAGATACTCCAGTCTCTGCTGTGGAACTCTGCAGCTCCTCCAGGGTTACCTTAGGTCTCTGTGCTGCCTCTCTGATTAATGCCCTCCTTGCCTGGTCTGTGAGGTTTGGTGTGCGGCCGTCTCTTGGCAGGTTTTCTGTTGTGCCATGTTCTTTCCATTTGGTTATGATAGATTTGATGGTGCTCCTAGGGATCATCAAAGATTTGGATATTTTTTTATAACCTAACACTGACTTGTACTTGTCAACAACATTGTCCCTTACTTGTTTGGAGAGTTCCTTGGTCTTCATGGCAGTGATTGGTTAGTGGTGCCTCTTGCTTGGCGTTGCAGCCTCTGGGGCCTTTCAAAAAGGTGTGGATATATAATGACAGATCATGTGACACTAATGCCCCACACATGATCGGACTTTCCGACAACAAAACTTTGGATTTTTGTTCGAGGGATGTTGGCTCCAACTTGTCTTGCACACACATGGTCACACAAATGTTGGCCAACAATTACGAACGTAGTGACGTACAAGACGTACATGATATCTCCATTACGAACGCTAGTTTTACAAGACCGAGCGTTCCGGCTCGTATTTGATTCCGAGCATGCGTGGACTTTTGTCCAACGGACTTGTGTACACACGATCGGAAAGTCCGACAACAAACATTTGTTGGCAGAAAATTTGAGAACCTGCTAGCCAACATTTGTTGGCGGGAAGTCCGACAACAAATGTTCGATGGAGCATACACACGGTCGGACTTTCCAACAAGCTCACAGCCAACATTTGTTGTCGGAAAATACGATCGTGTGTATGGGGAATTAGATTGCACACAGGTGGACATCATTTCACTAATTATGTGACTTCTGAAGGTAATTGGTTGCACCAGAGCTTTTTATGGGCTTCATAACGAAGGAGGTGAATACATCCGCAAATGCCAATTATCAGTTTTTTATTTCTGAAAAATAGTTTTATGTATATATTTTTCTAATTTTACTTCACCAACTTAGACTATTGTGTTCTGATCCATCACATACAATTCAGATTAAAAAAACATTGAACTAAAGGCTGTAATGTAACAAAATAGGTAAAAAGCCAAGGGGGGTGAATACTTTTGCAAGGCACTGTAATTAAAGTGTTACTAAACCCATAAAAGTAAAATCAATCTGTATATGCAGTAAAGCATGCTTGTTATACTAAGTGTGGAACCTAATGGGTCAGTCTTGCACATTGTCTAAAAAGGCTGTTTGATCCTGTCTTCTCTGATCCTCCCCTTCTTCTACAGTCCCCAATGCATCTCCTGATAGTACAGATCCTTGGAGGCACTCTGCACATGCTCAGTTTGGTGTGTATTGCTAGAGAGTTTTTTTTTCTTTTTTTGGGAGGGTGCACTGTCCAGACAGAGGATCAGGGGTCATGCAACCTCATAAGACAGTCAGAGGAGAATGAAAACTCCTACAAGCTTTAACCAGTGCTCAGCCAGACACTGATAAAAGTCACAAGACTGCTATATATATTAAATTATTTATTAAAATAATTGCATTTCCAAGTTCTGTGTACTGTGGGAGGCCAGATATAGTGAATGCAGGGTCCGGGGTTTAGTAACACCTTATATAGATGTGTTTAAACAAGCGTTTAGTGTAACTTTAATGTTTACTATAGAATATATATATATATATTTTTTAAATGCTGCTTTCTAAATCATACATCACGGGACACAGAGCCATAGTAATTACTATCTGGGTTATAGGCCACCTTCAGGTGATGGACACTGTCACAGTCCCCCTCCCTATATAACCCCTCCCATTACAGGGAGTACCTCAGTTTTTTCGCCAGTGTCTAAGGTGTTGGCCACGGTAAAGAAGTTCTAAAGAAAAAAGCTCTGCTAGGATCCTCACTGGGTCAAGGAGCTATGCACTGGATCCATTCAAAGTACCTTAAAAGAGGCAAAAAAATGGTACCCAGGCCTCGTGAAAGAAGATACAAGGTTTTGCCTGTAACGCTTCTCCCTGGAGAGCTGGACCCTGGGATCAAGTACTTTGATCTTTCTTCCGAATACCTAAAAGTTTTTCTGGCAGGGTGCTATACGGGTCCAGGAAAGAGGACCCTGTAAGTGGGGTCCCAGTCCCTGAAGGTCTATCATGACTTGGCCCGCCGTGATGGGTGAAGATTGGGTCTGTCTGGTCTTCAGCAGTATCCTGTGGTGAGGATAAGGTAAGTGAAGACAATCCTAAGGGAAACCTATGGATTTCTTCTATTTTTTTAAGTAAATGGTGTCATGCCTATTTTTCACCACTAGAAGGTGTGAAAGTCCAAAGCACTTGCCTGATATGCTTACCTTGCCTCTCAGTGTAGATGCTCAGTACAGCTGCAGCTCTGGTCATGGTCAGCTGTTCCCCTCTACTCTCTAAGCCATCAGGTGAATAAGGGAGGGGGATCGCCCATCGGCCTGTTCCCACCCCCCGCCAGCTCGGATAAATAGATACAATTGGACGGCAGGGGGTGGGAGGGGGCGGAGCCAAAGTGCAAGCTGGCATGCATGTGGATTCGGCGTGCACGTTCGTAATGGCGCAGGCGCAGAGTGGCTGAAAGTTTTAAAAAGCCTCACTCTTTCTGGCTGAGCAGTCAGTGATACACAGGAGCATCAAGGGCTTGTAAGGTGGTGGAACCAGGCACTTTATAAAGGGACACATTTACTTAAAGCATCAGTCTGAGCAGATAATAGCAGCATATAGATATTGCTGGATTAGTACTCAGTTGATGTTTTTGGGCTAGTACCTCTGCGTTTGTGCTTAGGACTATGTGTTCCCGCAGAGGGGGCTCGGTTGCAACAAAAGGGGGTGCAAAGGCATCACCTTCAGGGTTTGGTCATGCTTCCACAGTTCATTCCTCTCTGGAAAGACCTAATGTAGCCAGTCGGGATGAGCCATTGGCGCTATCAGATATTGCTGCCTCTCATAACATCTCAACCCCTGCATACATCACTGAGGATGTTCTTGCTTCAGCTTTGGTTGGCTTAGAAGAGAGGTTAGCCTCATTAATCGCTAAATCTTCCCGAAAAGGGGGAAAAAAGTGTATCTGATCCCCTTCTCCCTCCCTGGACCCCCACCTGGAGGGACAGTGGGAAGATGAGGTTGAATCACCATCTGAGGACCAAGAAGTGGAGCAGTCTAATGACTTCTCTTCAGAAGAGACAGTCTTAGAAGAGCCTCTCTCAGCCTCGCATTCTCAAAGGTTGCAAGTTCAATCCCTTTCAGAGATGGTTTGTTCGGCCTACAATTTGCCCTCTGTTGAGGCGGCCAAAGCTTCGGTTCTCTCTTTGGGTTCTTTAAAGCCCCCTCAGGCTTCACATGCTTTTCCTCTCCATCCGTTATTGGAGAAGCTTATGTATGCTGACTGGTAGCATACAGATAAACTTTTCCTTCCTCCTAAAAAGTTTTCTTTACTTTATCCTATGGAGGAAAAATTCACCAAGAAGTGGAGGGTGCCAGCAGTTCACGTGGCAATTTCTTGCGTCAATAAGAACCTAACTTGTCCAGTGGACAATATCCAGGTATTTAGGGACCCAGTGGATAAAAAACTGAAATCTTTGCTTAAATCCTCCGTTGCTATGGCCTGTGCGGTGGCTCAGCCTGCAGTAGCAGCAATTGGCATTTGTTAGGCCCAGGAGCCGAAAAAACCCTGCGGACAAAAGCCTACAAAGCAGTCCCAAGGTCTCCCTTTGAAGGGGCACCCCCGCTCGATCGGGTGGGGGGAAGGCTTCTGCAGTTCTCAGAGATTTGGCAGGAAGAGATCCAGGACAAATGGGTCATCTCCATAGTATCCCTAGGCTACAAACTGGAGTTTTGGGAGTTTCCATCATCCCGTTTTCTAAGGTCAAGCGTGCCCAAAGACCTAACAAAAAGGAGAGCTTTGTTTCTGGCACTGGACCACCTGCTGTCTTAGGGGGTAATCGTAGAGATTCCCATGGGTTCAGGGTATGGGTTTTTTTTTAAATCTCTTCACGGTGCCAAAACCAAATGAGGATGTCAGACCCATACTGGATCTCAAGGACGTAAACCAGTTCCTAAACATCCGTTCCTTCCGGATGGAGTCAATCTGGTCAGTAGTCTCCACCCTACGGGGGGAAGAATTTCTGGCGTCAGTGGACATCAGGGATGCATATTTACATGTACCTATTTTCCCCGCTCACCAAAAGTTCTTACGGTTCGCGGTAGAGAGTCACCATTTTCAATTTGTGGCCTTACCCTTTGGGTTGGCTACTGCACCTTGGGTATTCACAAAGGTGCTAACCCCACTCCTGGCAAGGCTAAGGACCTGGGGTATAACGGTGATGGCATAATTAGATGATCTGTTGTTAGTAGATCAGTTTGTGGCTCGCCTAAATCAGAGCGTGTCCACCACAATCAAGTATCTGGAACACTTAGGGTGGATCCTCAACTTCAAGAAATCAGCCTTAAGGTCAGTAAGAAGGCTGGAGTACCTGGGCCTGGTCATAGACACAGCCCAGAGAAAGGTGTTTTTGGCCCAATCAAAGATCACTGCTATAAAGGAGCTGGTCCAGCTGATCAGGGCAAAGAAAAGCCCTTCCTTTCGCCTATGCATGAGATAATTAGGGAAGATGGTGGCTTCATTTGAAGCAGTCCCCTATGCCCAATTCCATTCAAGACTGTTACAAAACAAGATCTTGTCGGCTTGGAACAAGAAGATCCAAGCCTTGGACTTACCAATCTGTCTGACCCCGGAAATCTGTCAGAACCTCAGTTGGTGGTTGGTAGCCAAGAATTTGCAGAAAATGGAAGATTGTGACGATGGATGCCAGTCTGTCAGGCTGGGAAAAGCAGTCCTAGAGGAGGCTACTTCCAAGGGAAGTGGTCCAAAGTCGAGAAGACCTTGCCCATCAACATCCTAGAGATTCGGGCAGCACGTCTGGCTCTATGGGCCTGGACGTCCAGGTTACAGAATTGGCCCGTTAGGATTCAATCCGACAATGATACAGCAGTAGCATACATCAATCACCAAGGGGGCACCAGAAGTCATGCAGCCCAGAGGGAAGTGAGCCATATTCTGGTTTCAGCAGAGAAGCATGTACCTTGCCTATCTGGAGTTTTCATTTCGGGCATAGAGAATTGGCAGGCAGATTTCTTAAGCTGCCAGCAGTTGTTTCCAGGGAAATGGTCTCTACACCCCGATGTCTTTCAGGCAATTTGCCAGAAATGGGGCACCCTGGATGTGGACCTATTGGCGTCCAGGTTCAACAAGAAGTTAATCAACTTTGTATCAAGGTCAAGGGACCCACTCGCATGTGGAACAGATGCGTTAGTAGTCCCGTGGGATCAGTTTTCACTGATTTATGCGTTCCCTCTAGTTCAGTTGATACCGCGACTTCTTCACAGAATCAAGCAGGAGGGGAAGGCTTATGGTTTGAAAAGAAGGGTTCCACCCTTTCAAGTTAGAGCACACTCTACCAGGGCTGTGAGTGCTTCCTGGGCAGTACATCACCAAGCATCCATGACTCAGATCTGCAAGGCTGCAACTTGGTCTTCGGTCCATACATTCACCAAATTCTATCAGGTGGATATAAAGGGACATGAGGACGCCGCCTTCGGGTTCAGTGTTCTGCAGGCAGCAGTATAGATCCTCATTTCTGATGGCAGCTTACTTTTTTCTGTGTCTCCCTCCCCTCAGATGGCATTGCTTTGGGACATCCCATGTAGTAATTACTATGGCTCTGTGTCCCATGATGTACGATTAAGAAAATAGGATTTTTATAACAGCTTACCTGTAAAATCCTTTTCTTGGAGTACATCACAGGATACAGAGTTCCCTCCCCTCTTTTTGAGATATATGTGTATTGCTTTGCTACAAAACTGAGGTACTCCCTGTAATGCGAGGGGTTATAAAGGGAGGGGGACTTCCTGTCTTGGGTGTGCCAGTGTCCATTACCTGAAGATGGCCTATAACCCATGTAGTAATTACTATGGCTTTGTGTCCCATGATGTACTCCAAGAAAAGGATTTTACAGGTAAGCTGTTATAAAAATCCTATTTTTTGTGCCTAAAGGGTCAATATTTTTCTGAGAAGTAAATGGGAATAGAAAAATCAAAAGCGTGACCAGTTAGCTAAGTAATGAAATGTGTATGAGCTGAGCTAAATGGCATGTCAAAAGACTTGCTGTGCTGTCATAGGAAAATAGGCAGTGTGTGTGGGTATTTATCACTAGAATCTCTATTCCAAGCATCGGTACATGGAATCTCATATATAGTGAAAAAAAACATTTTTTATACAAGATATGCATGAGTATAGTACAACATCCCTTAGCATAGGATTTATTGAGACTTCCAAATGAACGTCTATTCCATTCATATTTAATTACAATAATAATCATTTAATAAGTGTGCATTATAAACTCACTGGCATAAGTGTATACCCTGTAGTAAATCAGACTCATTGCACTACTTCTGTACATCTTGGTTAGAAATACAAACTTAATACAAGGAAATCTCTAAATGTTATTATAATTGTATTATTATTTTATTAAAATCGCTTATGTATTTTTAAATTCCTCAATGTACAACCCCTAAAATATATAACTACATCAGCTGTATGTATCATATATAAGTTAGTTGGTATTTAAAGCGGTATTAAATGTGGTGGCTGATTTTGCTTTTTTTGTTTTTTCCATTTATTTTCACCTAGTGATCCCTCCAGTAACACACTTCCTGTCTAATGGGGCGTACACACGGTCGGACTTTTCGGCTACAAAAGTCAGACGGACGCCGACGGACCAAATCCGGCGGACAATCCGATCGTGTGTGGGCTTCCCCGGACTTTCAGCAGACTTTTCCAGTCGCAAATCTGACGGACTATAGATTTGGAACTTGCTTCAAATCTTTATGTCGTGACTCCGCTGGACCCAGAAATCCGCTCGTCTGTATGCTAGTCCGACGGACAAAAACCCACGCTAGGGCAGCTATTGGCTACTGGCTATCAACTTCCTTATTTTAGTCCAGTCGTACGTCATCACATACGAATCCGTCGGACTTTTGTGTGATCATGTGTAGGCAAGTCCGTTCGTTAGAAAGCCTGCCGCAAGTCCGCCAAAAGTCCATCGAAAGTTTGTCGGACGGGCTGTCGGACTTTTGTAGCCGAAAAGTCCGACCGTGTGTACGCCCCATAAGGCCTCTGTCAGTTTTTCAGGTGGACTTGATCAGACCCTCCAGTCTCCCCTATGGAGTGGCGATGTCCGCTGACATCTGCTGATATCCGATCCAATCCTGTCTGCAAAAAACAGATGGCTGGTGGTCCTATTTTCCATTCATCTGGCGGATAGGATTGGATAGAAAAGGACATGTTGTCCATTTCCATCCGATTTCCCTATAAAGGAGAGCAGGACTGTGTCCATGTCCGCTATGCGCAGCGGAGTGGACAGGACTTGTCATCCGCCTACTCAGCAGGGATCAGCGGAGCAATCCCCCGCTGAGCAAGCGGAATCTGTTCCACAGAGGCGCCCCGTGTGAAAGGGGCCTTAGGGTGTCTCTGCACTGGATGGAGGAGCAACAGAGACACCCCTGGATGGTAGCATTGTTGATTTGGGGTGAGGGTAGTGTTAGATGTACCAGCAGATTTAGATGAACTTGAAATTAGGCCCCTTTCACACGAACGGACCGTTCAGATCCACCTGTCAGTTTTGTTGGCGAACTTGAACGGGCGCTTCATGCTAGTCTATGGAGCGACGGATGTCAGCGGTGACATCCATCCCGGTCCAATCCACTAAAATCAGACGGATGACGATACGTTCGCATCCGTCCCTGGCGGATCGGATCGGGTGAGATCTGATGAAAACGGACATGCTGTCCATTTTTGTTCGATCTCTCCATAGTAACCAGCGGCGCTCAACGGAGATCAACGGAGAGATCTCCCGCTGAGCTGGCGGACAGAGGCGGACTCCGTGGTAGCGCATCCGCCTCGTGTGATTGAGGCCTTAAGGTCAAATTCCAGCTAATATTTTATAGACAGTTACAGCAAAAAAAAATGTCCTTTTGGGATAAAGGTTGTACATAAATAAAAAAAGCACATTATAAGCATACTTGGTAGTAGTGTTAAAGAAAAGCTAAACTTACCTTTAATTCAATGGTCCCTGTCCCATCCTATTTCATTGGCCGGCACGGGATGAAATCATCCTGGCACATAGGAACCGTTTTATATTGTAAGCTGAGCTGCACATGTGCAACTCAGTTTATATGCCAGAGAAGGCTGCAAGCTGGCAGGTAGGTGTATTTTAGTGCAGAAGAGATATGCATTGTCTCACAGTTTTTTTTTTACAGCAGAGCTTTAGTTCTGCTTTAAATGGTTTGTTTCAACCCTTCAACTGCAATTTTTGGTGGACAGCTTGGTCTGGTAAAGGAAGCTGGAAAATATTAGACTTACTGGCCAGACCACTATATGAAAATAAAGAAAAAAAAAGACTGATAATGAAAAAAACTAAAACAGACACCACATCTAAGAACTGGTGAACTGCAATTTAACCATTTGCCGACCACCCCACGAAGAAACGGCGGCAGCTCTGTGCTGGATCAAATATCTCATACGTAAACAGCGCTTCCGGGTAGGGGGCATGTGCACTCAAGCCCGTCGCCTCGGCTGTGCTGTGATTTGTTACAGCACAAGCTGATCAGTGGGTGGCGGACAATAATTGCGGACCCTCTGATCGGCTCCGTCATTCAGGGAAGGGTAAACAACACAGAGCTCTGCATACTGACAGGTGACCTTACTGTTTTTTTATTCACTGCAAAGCAGGGAACAAAAACAAGATCACTTAGTAAAAGCAGCAGATAATACACACAGTAAACATTGTTGGGCACACATTTAACCCCTTGACCACCTCTAGATGTTAAACCTTTTCCAGCCAGCGTCATTAGTACAATGAAAGTGTATAGCATTAGCACTGATCATTGTATTAGTGTCACTATTGATGTCAGTTTCAGTTACTCAGTTAGTGTACCCCCCAGCCAGCACCAGCTAGTGTCAGAGTGCCCGCCATACTATCACAATTCCACTAGTAGCCGCTGATCCCCGCCATTACTAGTATAAAAGAAAAAAATTCCGGTATCTATATCAGATGCTATAATTTTCACGCAAATTAAATAATATACACTTACTGGGATTTTTTTCTTTTTTTTTACCAATGACATGTAGCAGAATAGTAATATCGTAAAAAATACTGCGCTATCCCATAAGTGGAAATGATCCCCACATGTGTGTGATGAAAAGACAAATATCTCAAACCAAAAATTGAAATGTAAAATGCTGCTGCAACCTTAGATGTGAAACAACCTCCACCTTACTAGCTATACAATTTAAAGGCTGCGCTGCTAGTGCAAATACATGATCATATTAACTGAAAATACCATAATTATGAATGGATCTTCTCTCTATTTTAACATCACGCTCCCTACGGAGATAATCTTTATATCACTTGAAGGAAGGGTGTCTTTCTCCCTCTATCCAACCATTTTCTACACCCACAAGACCTACAGTTCATTTCAATCTATGACTAAATGGACTCTATTTAATCGTTTTTGTTTACTGAATGTTCCACTCATTTTTTTTGCATGCGATTGATGTGAATTTTTTTTTTTTTTTTTTTTTGTTATGAAACAATTCACTTGTGTTCATTCATAATTATGGTATTTTCAGTTAATATGATCATGTATTTGCACTAGCAGCGCAGCCTTTAAATTGTATATGTAGCAGAATAGATTATGGCTTAAATTTATGAAGATATTTGATTTTTTATTTAATAAAAAATATATATATATATATTTTTTTTTTTCTATCTTTTTTTTATTGGATGTTTTATAGCAGAAAATAAAAAATATAGTTTTTCTTTTTTCATTTATATCACAAAAAAAATAAAAAACGCAGTGGTGATTCAATACCACCAAAAGAAAGCTCTATTTATGTGAAAATAATAATAAAAATGTATTTTGTGTACAGTGTTGCATGACCACGCATTACCAGTTAAAGTAGCTCAGTGCCCAATAGCAAAAAACGCTCTGGTCATGAAGGGGGTAAAATCTTCCGTAGGTCAAGTGGTTGATAACATTTTGTTTTTAGGTTTATTAACGCTTTAATATCCCATTCGTTTATTCCCATTCATTGATTATGTTGCCACCCAATGTCTCTTTACAACCAAACCCATTCCTTAGTTTAAGGAAGGAATGCTGGTATCTCTAGTCCTGGAGAACACAGTGCCCATCCATCCATGAATGAGCCCTCCCTTTACCCATTTCCTATCATTAGAGGAATTGGCTCTCTGCTGATGTTAATGGACATTTGCTGCATGTATTGCTGTAGACAGGCCAAGTGCATGCAGACTAATATAATTATTACTGGCGATTTTTATTCTGATTGAAGTCCTACTTTTAATGGTGCTCAGTAAGCTGTATAATTACCTAAAGCAGATGTATTTGGCTTATATAAAAAAAATATAATTGGTTGCATACATTTATTTTATGTTATAGAAATCTTTTCTGTAGTAAAGGAAATATGTGAACATGATCTTGGGATCCCATTCCCTAATGTGATTTCCTGGGAAGATAGAGTTACTCTAATCTCCAAGTCTTGAACCTCCTCCTTTATTTAGGCACTCCCTGTAGGACCTTGATCTCAGCAAGAAACCAATGTTCTTTTTTTATCACACATTCCAACACATTCAGAGCATGGAACTATAGGCTACGACATAACACTCGTAAAAGGTAAGGATTATTAGTGGACAGCGTTCTAAAGCCAATTCATGTTACAGAAACAGGGGCTGATTTACTAAAGGCAATAGACCGTTCACTTTGCAAGGGGAGTTTCATTTTGCCAGGAAATTTTTCCCAAAGCTCAGTGAATGCAGTGAAGCTCTGCTGACTTCCATCATCCAATCATGTGCAAGCAAAAATGCGATATTTTTCCTGGCGCATGAAGTGAGTATTCTTTGCAAAATGAAATGTCACCACATTCATTAAACTCTGAATAGCCTATTTGCCTTTAAGGTTACCAATATAGGAAGCAACAGGCGCACGTGATTACTAAAATGCATAGATGGGTATTTTTAATCTCAAGTTAAATTATATTTTAGTGGCAAAAGATGTATGCAATATCGCAAAGTGGTAAATTGCTGCTGTAATTAACAGATACACACACACACACATATACATATATATATATATATATATATATATATATATATATATATATATATATCTACTATCTTCTTTTCATTATACTTCCATAATAGAGCAAAGCCTAAATAATATATAAAGCATTTAGATAACCTTGAAAAATGGCCAGTGAAGCCAAGCCATGGTGCCATTCTATTTCAGTGTACAGAAAAGAATTTATGAGTGTGGCACGTTAAGCTATTCTGTGTCATTACGCCTGAGTTAAATATGGAAGGATGTGTTTCACCTAATATGTAATACACATTAATCAACCCAGTCTTTGATTTTATTACTTATTTATCATCTACAGTCTCCATTTCTAAAGTGTGCCAAGCTCCTAGTTTCACATTTAAAAGATTGCTTATTGCTAGCACATTTCCATGCAGGATTAATCTATCTTTTGGTTTCTCTTGCAATTCCTAAAGTCTTCAACTTATTTTAAATGCTTACAAATGATTTAAAGTGTACCAGTCTTTCAACACTTTTTATGAATCAATAGAGCATATGACAGTATGACCAAAAACATATCTATCTCTTTCTATAAAAAATGAAACCCCCGAACGTCCTCATTTAAAGCCTAATATGGTCTTTTCCAGGCAGGTGCCTTGTGGTTGTTTCATGTCATTAGAGACTATAGAGAGTTTATTATTTTTTTTTTAGACAGATTGTATCCGGTCGATATGAGGATTAGCATGTACCACCAGGATGCAGAGCCTGTATGAGGCATAAACAAATATTGTTGCTCTGTAATTACAAACAATACTTTGAAAAAAAGGTTGTTTTTTTTATCAATATTACCACACACTGATAGATTTGTTTTTGATTGCTTTCAGATGTAAGTTTAACATAATTTAACCACTTTTGCCCCGGAAGGATTTACCCCTTAAAGACCAGGCCATTTTTCGCGATACAGCACTGCTTCGCTTTAACTGACAATTGCGCGGTCGTGCGACGCTGTACCCAAAGAAAATCAATGTCCTTTTTTTCCCACAAATAGAGCTTTCTTTTGGTGGCATTTGATCAACTCTGCGGTTTGAATTTTTTACCCTATAAACAAAAAAAGAGACAATTTTGAAAAAAAACCCAAATTTTTTACTTTCTGCTATAAAGCATTTCCAAAAAAAAAAAAAGTAAAAAAACAAATGTATTCATCAATTTAGGCCAATTTGTATTACCGTGTCTACAAAATAGGGGATAGATTTAAGGCATTTTTATTATTTATTTCTTTTTTACTAGTAATGGCAGCGATCAGTGATTTTCAGCGGGACTGCGACTTGCAGCGGACAAATCGTTAACCTAACTGACATTTTTACACTTTTTTGGGAACCAGCGACATTATTACAGCGATCAGTGCTAAAAATATGCACTGTTATTGTACTAATGACACTGGCAGGGAAGGGGTTAACATCAGGGGCAATCAAGGAAGTTAACTGTGTTCCCTCACGGTGTGTTCTAACTATATGGGGGAAGGGCTCACTGAGACAACACAGGATCTGCGTGATCTCCCCTGTCAGAACAGAGATTTGCCTTGTTTACACAGGCAGATCCACGTTCTGTCACTGCGGGGAACGATCGTTAGTGGCCGGCGGACATCGAGTGCGCCGGACCTGCTCATTGGCTACTCCTATGGCGATTTGCGCAGCCGAGCCAACTTGCCGCAGTATAACTGGGCGGCTGGCCAGCAAGCTGTTAAAGTGGTTGTAAAGCCTAATGCCGTGTACACACGTATGGACTTTTCAGCTACAAAAGTCCGACAGCCCGTCCGACAGACTTTCGACAGGCTTTCGACCGACCTTTGGTGGACTTTCAACAGACTTTCTAACGACCGGACTTGCCTACACACGATCACACAAAAGTCAGACGGATTCATACGTGATGACGTACACCGGACTAAAATAAGGAAGTTCATAGCCAGTAGCCAATAGCTGCCCTAGCGTTGGTTTTTGTCCGTCGGACTAGCATACAGACGAGCGGATTTCTGGGTTCGGCGGAGTTACGACGTAAAGATTTTAAGCATGTTCCAAATCCAATGTCCGTTTGATTTGCGGCTGAAAAAAGTCCGCTGAAAGTCCGGGGAAGCCCACACACGATCGGCTTGTCCGTCGGACTTGGTCCGTCGGCGTCCGTCGGACTTTTGTAGCCGAAAAGTCCGACCGTGTGTACGTGGCATTAGGGTTTCTTTTTACCTTAGTGCTGCATTTGTCCTCCCAGCCCCCCCTTATGTTTACCTGAGCCCAATCTGGATCCAGTGATGTGTTTGAGAGCAAGAGCTCTCCTGTATCTGTACCTCCTCACTGCACAGATTGAAAGCAGCCATTGGCACCTGTTGCTGTAATGAGGGAGTTGGAGGCAGGGCTGAGCTGCCCTGTCTGTGTCAATGGATGCAGACAAGGCAGCTCAGGAGCGAGCCCGTATGAGTGCCCCCATAGGGAGTAGCTTCCTATGGGGGCACTCGCCGAAGAGGAGGAGCCAGGAAAGCCAACGGGGAACCCCAAAAGATAAGGGTCGGCGCTGCTCTGTGCAATACCATTGCACAGAGCAGGTAAGTATGATATGTTTGTTTTTTTCCGTTTAAAATAACAAAGTTTTAATGGTACTTTAAGGACTATCTTTCCCTTTACATTTTTATTTCCATTTTGGGAATGTATACGTAAACCCTAACAATGAACTTCTGTTATTTGATTCCTTTTGGTCTGTTAAATATTGAAAGCTTTTGGGAAATCTGTTAGATCAGTGTATAAAACACCTGTTGATTCTGCCAGAAATCCAGTCCTGCCCTGTGCACTCTACAATCTTATGTCAAACAATGATATCAGTAAGTTAGGACTAGAGAACATCTCCCCCTATTTGATGAACAAGAGGAGAGGGGAAGGTTTTGAAGTCCGGTTCTAGGGTGTCACCCTAGGGCAGGAGATGTATTACTAGAGGCTTTACCAGTTGTAAAAAAGGAAAAATCGAGATCCGCCAATACATGTAAGAACTAGTAAGCTGCAATATATATATATATATATATATATATATATATATATATATATATATATATATATATATATATATATATATATATATATATATATATATATATATATATATATATATATATATTTATATTTTTTTTTTTTTTTTTTTTTTTTTAACAAGAAAAATATATTTTATTTTTACATGTGTTTAGATATACTTTATACCTGTAATAATTATGTAGTTCTCTTTTCTTTAAATTCTTGTAGTTTTTGGGGCAACTATTTTCAAACCACAAATTAAACATTAAATTGATCATACAGAAATTTTAAAGCAAGCCAAAAGCTGAAGTCCAGGTATGGCATTTTTTTCATAGCTACATTGGTCCAGCTTGGACCAATGTAATTATGCATATAACATACCTGTGGGATTCCTCTAGAAGCTCAAAATCACTGTAGTAGAAACTGCTGCTAGAGTGTTCCCCACTAGCTTCCGGGTTCCATGACAAGTGGCTGCCCTGCTGCATTGTGATAACAGGAAGGTCATGGGTGCCACTCAGAGATCTCTTTGCAATTACTCAATGCAAAGCATTCTTTGAATGGAACATGCCTCGAGCAGCAGACCTTGTATGTTCACAATGCAACAGAGCATCCACCTAGCACAGGACCTGGAACCTAGCGTAGATCACTGGAGTAGCAGTGATTTCAGCTTCTCAAGAGATCCCACATGTATGGTATATGCATAGTTACATTGGTCCAATCTGGACCAATGTAAAGATGTAAAAAATGCTATACCTGGAATTCTTTTCAAGCAGCCCTCACCATTCGCAGCTACCAGTTATGCATGCCAACACGCCATACATAACTTTGTGGTGCAATTCATTTTTTATTGACACTTGAATGCACTTGAAGGAAACACTACATGCATTGTAGCGCATGACAATGCAATACTGTGTGTTGGGGACACTGCATTGGGTAAAAATAGTGCTTGTCTGCTTATTGTTATTGGTCTGTTTTGGAGTTTCAGATGAAAGGGCAGCCTTAACATTAATATTAACATGCGTAAACACAGCGATACCCCACCAGCTAAAATAAAATAATATGCTTTATCTGTACTATGAATGTAGACTAATTGCTCCTCTTCCTATAACAGTAAATAGGGCCACCAATCATGAATTCCCAGGACGAAGTTCCATTTCACATTGTCAGCCCACTGAAAGAAAGCTCTGCATTGTCTAGGAGGGCTGGAACCCGCGTTCTCATAAAACTGGAGAACATACAGCCAGTGGGCTCCTTCAAGATACGAGGTATAGGACACTTTTGTCAAAAGGTAAAGTAACCCACTTGCCAGATGTTTATCATGATAATTTATTATAGTTTTCTCTGTCTTGTAGGAGTGTTCCTTCTTAAAAGATGTTAGGAATTAATGGCATCACAACCGCAATGGGCGTTTTTGTACATTGTTTGTGCGCTTCTGGGAAACGCGTACAGAAACGCACGTTTCTGCATGTACCCCCGGAAAGTAAAGGTGTCAATGGGGCCTTAAAATATAACTGCATTTTCTGTAAAAATGTAACTTGATCTAGCAGCCTCTGAAAAAATTTGAATATGATATAGAGTTGTATTTTCTGGAGAAAAGTTTGGTGTCCAGCAATATTGCCTGCAGCCTCCTGGCTCTAAGTACATCTCACTTTGCTCTGAAACATCTTCTGGGAGACTAGTTTCTCATTCTGCCCAATGCAGAGCAGGACTCCTGACTCCAAACAGCCCCCTCTAGTTGTGGGTGGCCAGGAGCAGCTCGTGTACAGCAGAGATAGAGCAAAATACAGTCAGGTCATGCTTTTGGAAGGAAGAGTCACCTTCAAAAAAGGCAACTCTAAATGGAATTTGTCATAGGCTGTAGGAACAAGTACAAATGTATTCTGATAGAAAGTGGAGCAAATACAAGGAGACCTAATGTAAATAGCACATAAGGTAAAAGTAAAGAAAAAGCATATTTGGAACAGAATTTTACTCCTAAAAAATATATTTACAGCAATATTCTGTAATTATTAGACTTTCACATACTGTACAATGTAAACAAACAAAAAAAAATGTATGTACAAATCTGGACCCATAACGAAATTTTTAAAAACTGTCACATGCTCGCACAGTTACAGTGTGTTTTTTATAGTTCATTTAGTATAATAGTTGCTGATCTACTTGACAAAAACTGTTTATTTTGGAGATAGTGAAGATCAGATAAGTAAATATATGAAAAATATAGGCATTGATTCAAATAAAAGCTTTTTATGTGAACGAGAATTATTTTGTTTAACAGGTGAGTTTGTTGAGGTATCTGATATCAGAATTACAGAAAAGAGAAAGGAGAACGATGCAATTAGAATACAAAATGGGTTGTACATTGGTATACAAAATGACATGGTAAAAGTAATACAATATGGATTAAAGAAAAAATTACAGTACAGATATTGACTTACTTATGTAGGGAGAGTCTTCTGCAGGGAAAACATATACAGTCAGTGCATATGACATTTGGTCCAAAACCAGATTTAGTCAGTCCTGCCTGTAGGTATCCCCACCCCATTAAGTCAAAATTCTTTTTTAAGTGTTTAAGAAAGCAATAATTCTCGTATCAAAGAAGGGCAACACACACTGAGGTGAGTGAAAGGACACAAATAGAAGACAAATCTTGCAATGGGGACACCAGTTCTGATGATCCTGGGGACAACCAGGGATTCCCTCACATTGGAGCGATTTCCTGTCACTTCCTGTTGTGTCTATGGAACAAGAAGTGAAGGAAAGCTCCACCAGTGGGACAATCATCTAACTTTCTACCATGCTTTGGGGATTACAACAATAACTGCATTCAGCATGGCCTGTGGTAGAGTTCCCTGCCCTAATAACATGAACAAGTTTTTTGAAGTTGTGGGGCTAGTATGCATGCCTTTTGTAATATTTCATTGGTAAACCGTCTGCTTCTAGGGTTTTTCCAGATTGGAGGGTAGTGATAGCAGGCAGCTAGTATTATGCTGTGAGGTGAAAGTAGAGAAAAATGTATACGATTAAGGTAATCTTCTAATTCTACAGTAAGGATTGTGACCCGGCATATATAAAGGGTTTGATAGTACTCAGCGAACCAATTGTTTAAGGTTTTGGGTGAGTGAGGCGTGTGCCTTCCATATTCTGGGTATATTAATGCAGGGGCTTTGGTCTCTTGCAAGTCATGCAAGGGAGCAGCCAAACATTTCCCCTTGCTTGAAAATATGTTAGGACTAATGTCGGTTAATGTCGGTTTTAGGTGTTGTACTGTACTCTATGTACTTGGACATTATGAGAGTGGATAAGCAGTGTGTATAATTTGCCTTTGAGTATTCAATTTCTTGGTCTCCCTTCATACTTTACCTATAGTAGATTGATTTTGCCCTAGAATGAATATCTTAGAGACACACTACAGGAAGTAGTGTTATCATTGGTGGCCCAATACTCCATCTGGGGCTGTACCTTGAGGTCTGATATCCAATATCTGAATAGTCTCCACGGTGTTTCAGGTGGTCTGGAGGTAGTGATTAGTTGGAGTTGCAAGGGGGCATGATCCGGGATACCCCATGCAAGCATTTGTTTGGAATGTACCCTATATTACAGTGTATCGGATGCATAGAGAGGGTCAATTTTAGACCATTAATTAAGGATTTACTATAACTGGAGCACACAGAAGCTGGCGCAACTGTGCATGGAAACTTATCAGCTTCTAACTTCAGCTTGTTTAATTAAGCTTTGACAATAAAATCGAAAAGCTGATTGGTTACTATGCACAGCTGCATGAGATTCTGTGTTGTGTGCACCGGTTTTAGTAAATCCCCCCCATTGGCTTATGTGATGCAGAATTTTCTACAGCTAGGGTTTTTCCACATCCAGACATTGGTGAGCCGGCAAGGGGGGATGGAGGGAGGGTGGGAGGGTGTAGAGAACACCTCAGGCAAGCTGTCTAACTCCAGTAGTGCAGTTGGTGGTGGTGGTGGTGGTGGTGGTGGGGGGGGGGGGGTGGTTATGATACAGTGGAGCTAAGATGATCCAACATAAGGAATTTAAATAATGTGACCCCCAAACGGAATAAAGCAGAAGGGAGTACTATACTGGAGAATTAGTACCTGCGTCCCTGAAGTATTTCTATCAATGTAGATGCTTTAATCTTAATTTGGTAGAAATAAATCATATACTTGATGCCCTTGACATACAGTACAGGAATGCTCTGAACACATTGAATGATCTACAAAGCATGTGCGTTTCCACAGAAAAGTCCAGTACCAGCAGTAGTTTAGAATTTCCCTTTAACTAGGTGGGCCTGGTTTTGCTAGCATTTGGTATACACTTTCTGCTGCTACTGCAAAAAAAGGAGAAACAGGCTGTAGGAAAAGAGCATTGAGGAAGAGTTTCAGTTAATGCAATAGGGTTTGGATCCCTCAGCTCCCTCAGGTAGTTCCAGGATTCACAAGTTGTTTTTGCATCAATACATTTCTGGTTCTTGTCAACTACCTGTCTGGGGAGTCCAATATCATATTAAAGATTGTCTATTTTGGATGTCAGTGCCATTTGTCAAAATATTACAGCCAACTTGATGAATTTAGGATTAGGTTGGTCAGACAAAGCAAAGCACACTCTGATCCTTCATATGGGTGGCCATATTGGATAGAGGTGAGGTCAGTGTTTCTGCCATTTTATCCAGGGAGAGAGTTTTCCCATGTTGCGAACAGATATGTTTCCCCTTAGTAATCTTTAGGAAATCAGATCAGAGTGTATGACTATTTCGGATGTGTTTTTAGTGTCTGTAAGTTATGGAGAAGCAGATAAAAGTAGGTTAGGTAGCAAAGCTCCTGGCTTATGCATCTTCTCTCCTCACCAACTTGAACAGGCCCCCTGAAAACAACGTTTGAAATTATTTTACATGATATTCTGAATGCTGTCTCCAAGGTAAAGTAAATGTCACTGAGACAGTTATATGAATGAGGTATCTATTATACTATGCATGTGGGAGACATACTTCATTTCTGAGCATATTACACTTCTATGGGACTAAGTATACAAGGTAACCACAAAGAGAAGCACAAATCAATGTATACACTGTGACATGTATGGGGATATTTCTCAAGTGTAGTTCGTATCCAGTGAGTCCACGACAGTCAGGATCTGTTTCAGGGCTTGATGTCCCCCTATTAACCACTTCAGCCCCGGAAGATTTGGCTGCTAAATGACCGGGCCATTTTCTGCGATTCGGCACTGCGCCACTTTAACTGACAATTGCGCGGTTATGCGACGTTGCACCCAAACAAAATTGACGTCCTTTTTTTCCCACAAATAGAGCTTTCTTTGATCGGTGGTATTTGATCGCCTCTGCGGTTTTTATTTTTTTGCGCTATAAACAAAAAAAGAGTGACAATTTTGAAAAAAAAAGCATTATTTTTTACTTTTTGCTATAATAAATATCCCCCAAAAATATATAAAAGAAACTATTTTTTTCCTCAGTTTAGGCATTAGTTTATGTATTCTTCTACATATTTTTGGTAAAAAAAATCGCAATAAGCGTATATTGATTGGTTTGCACAAAAGTTATAGCGTCTACAAAATAGAGGATAGATTTTTAGCATTTTTATTATTACTTTTTTTACTAGTAATGGCAGCGATCTGCGATTTTTATCATGACTGCGACACTATGGCGGACACGTCGGACAATTTTGACACATTTTTGGGACCATTGACATTAATAGAGCGATCAGTGCGATTAAATATGCATTGATTACTGTAAAAATGTCACTGGCAGTGAAGGGGTTAACACTAGGGGGACAGTGAAGGGGTTAAGTGTGTCCTAGTTTGTGTTCTAACTGAAGGGGGATGGGGACTGTGCAGGGAAGATAACAGATCGCCTGTTCATACTCTGTATGAACAGACGATCTGTCTGCTCTCCCCTCAGAGAACCGGAAACTGTGTTTACACACACAGATGCCAGTTCTTGGTGTGCCCTGAGCGATCGTGGGAGCCCGGCGATGATCAAGACTGCCGGCGACTCGCATTGGCTTGGGGGGTGAGTGGGAGGCCCGCGCTCGCCCCCTAGTGGCCACAGGGCAAAGCGATGTTACATAACGTAGTTTCGCCCAGCCGTGCCATTCTGCCGCAGTACAACTGCGGCGGCTGGTCTACATGTGGTTAAAAAGCAATTTTTTTCTCAGTTTAGGCCGATATGTATTCTTCTACATATTTTTGGTAAAAAAATCGCAATAAGCGTATATTGATTGGTTTGCACAAAAGTTATAGCGTCTACAAAATAGGGGATAGAGCATTATAGCTATAAAAATGCACTGATTACTGTAAAAATGTCACTGGCAGGGAAGGGGTTAACACTAGGGGGCGATCAAGGGGTTAACTGTGTTCCCTGTGTGTGTTTCTAACTGTAGGGGGAGGGGACTAACTAGAGGGGATGACAGATCGTGGTTCTTAGCTATTAGGAACTCACGATCTGTCATTTCTCACAGAACAGGGATTTGTGTGTTTACACACACACGTCCCTGTTCTGCCTCTCGTGCCTGTGATTGCTCGTGGCCGGCGGTCATCGCGACCATCGGCCATGAGCATCGGCACCCCCGCAGTGCAGCGGGTGCGTGCCTGCTATCCCGATTCCGCGAGCCGACGTACAATGCCGCCGATTCGCGGGATCGTGCCGACCTGCTGCCGTATGACGGCGGCAGGTCGGCAAGCGGTTAATAAAAGAAAAAGTAACGTTCAAAACAAACAGTTGCCCTCGCATAGGTTTCCACCATCAGTTCAAACATAAAGGAAAAATTATATCAAGCCTCCTGGCTTCCTTTCACAGCACTGCTGCTCATGCCTTAAAGCATACCTCCCAACCTTTTGAGATGGGAAGGAGGGATACCTATTAGCAGAAGTATATAGGCATAGGACACACCCCTTATCATGCTCCCTTAAAGGAGAATTATACAAAAAAAGTGCCTTTTTAACCACTACTGTTCCTTTGAGATGGCTTTTAAAATGTACAAATGCAGCAATTTAGAAATTGGATGAAAGGTTTAGGACTGGGAAACCGTTTTTGAAAGATAAAAAGTGCATTTTATATACAACTGTATAGATCAGACCACAATGAGGGACAAATGAGGAGGACAGAGGGACATTGTTCCAAATCAGGGACAGTCCCTCGAAATCAGGGACAGTTGGGAGCTGTGCTTAAAGTGTTACTAAACCCACAACAGTAAAATCAGTGTGTATATGCAGTAAAGCATGCTTGGTATATTCACTGTGGAACCTAAGGGGTTAATTCTGTGCATTGTGTAAAAAGGCTGCTTGATCCTGTCTTCTCTGAATCTCCCCTTCTTCCACTATCCCCAATCTATCTGCTGATAGAATAGAGCCTCAAGAGTCACTCTGCACATGCTCAGTTTGGTGTGTATTGCTAGAGATGTTTTTTTGTTTTGTTGGGAGGGTGCATGTGATCAGCACAAGGTCAATCAACACTGTCAAGACAGAAGGCCAGGGGTCATGCAGCCTCATAGGACAGTCAGAGGAGAATGAAAACTCCTACTAAAAGCTATAACCAGACACTGGGAGAAATCACACAAGACTGCTATATACTGCTGATGAGAAAGGTATTTAGCAGTTTATATTTACTAAAATAATTGCATTTCCATGTTCCATGTGTACTGTGGGAGACCAGATATAGTGAATGCAGGGTCCTGGGTTTACACTTTAATCCATGGCCTTTGGCTGATCCCTCAGATTATTATACAACACTGCTGTGCTCATTGCAGCACTGTCTCTCTTTTGCTGCTCTTGCTACATGGGCCCATGTCCTGACCTCTCGATAGGGGACCTCCTGACTCCCGGGTGAAGCCCTCTGGTCTCATGGGTGGGGCCCTGAACTGCAGCCAGGTCCCAAATTATAAGGGCTGTGCACACCTGCACACACGCTCGGCTGGGCTCTGGCAAGACCCTGACACAGGATCAAAGGCTTCGTCACTCTCATGACTCTTTGAAGTCACTGAACTACAGAACCCGGAAAAGCTGTGAAACCAACTTTTCCAACAGCAAAGATACTCTGGAGTCCCTCACTCTGCTTTCTTAAGAACCCTGTGTCATTTTTAGCTATTTTTACATGGTGACGGGGCCTTGCACTGTCACACCACAAAAGAACTAACTGTTGTATTAAAATTATCTTCAGTGAAGATTAAATTAATGTTTTTTCATGGGGACTGTTTGCTCCCTCTCAACATTTCAGCCTTTTTAAAACTATACTGGGTGTCACCAAATTTGTCCTGGAAAAAAAAAAAAAACATTTGCTGAGAGAACAAAAAAATGCTCCTATAACAACAATAGAGGAACAAACTTTCAGCAGATGAATCTGAAGGTCTCCTTTTTAGTGAATAAATAACTGTAATTGCCTTACATAGGTTACAAAGAGACACCCTAATAAAGAGAGCTGTTTCCATAATTGTTGCTACAGAGCAATTTATGACACAGAATAGAAAATGCTATCCAATTCAGTGGCAGAACATCACTTTCAAGAAATGATAAAGAACTTTAAAAAAGTTATCAAATCAAGTCAACAGAAATCATGAATGAAACTCAAATAAACAAGAAACACTACAAGAAAAGGCACTTCAAACACATAACGAAGACCTATAGTGTAAGCCTTGACTAAAAATAGATGAGTAGAGAATTTTCATCTATTGCCGACTTAAGCTGGCCATACATGTTGTCCGAAAAAAAAAAAAAAAATCCAATAGATTACTAAACAGTCCAGATAGATGAATCTCCTGCTGCGACTATTGAATTCTGACAGCAGGTGTCACCGACTGTCAAAATACCTGAATAATGCCTGCATCTGATCGTATACAGGTGCTGTTCTGACAACATTTTCAACCCAGCTCCTTCAATTTTTCAAAAGATGTTGGGCAGGAGGGTACCAACAGGGCCACCCTTGATGCAAATTTCACACAGTTCATCAGGAACTGGCCAAACTCTCTCCGTGTATCTGTATGGCCAGCTTTACAATGCCTTGTTTCACAAAGTGCCCCTCCCTGTATGGACGTGGTAAGTTTGGTAGAGCAGCAGGACTTTACTTTCTTATGTCAGAGCTGCCCCTCAGATGACCGGTGATCTGATGGAGCTGCAGGAGAGGTGTAGCACAGATCCACAGAATAAATAAAGCAGAACCAGGAAGATCCTTACATCGCAGTTGCTCAGGCACAGCTTCCTATTGAACAAGCCCACAGGAGGACAGTGAATTTCCACAGTGACTCAGAGTCAGTGAACAGTCCATGACTCTGTTTTTTTGGTTTATTAACGGTAATAAACTTGGATGGGGATAAAGGTATTATGGGATGCCCACTTGACATTGAACAATTCCAGGGACAACTTTTATATATACAGTCTATATACACCTCACTGCTTCCTCCAGCACTTACAGTGGGGCAAAAAAGTATTTAGTCAGCCACCAGTTGTGCAAGTTCTCCCACTTAAAATGATGAGATAGGCCTGTAATTGTCATCATAGGTATACCTCAACCAAGAGAGACAAAATGTGGAAACAAATCCAGACAATCACATTGTCTGATTTTTGAAAGAATTTATTTGCAAATTATGGTGGAAAATAAGTATTTGGTCAATATCAAAAGTTAATCTCAACACTTTGTTATATATCCTTTGTTGGCAATGACAGAGGTCAAACGTTTTCTGTAAGTCTTCTTTTTAAGTGGGAGAACTTGCACAATTGGTGGCTGACTAAATACTTTTTTGCCCCACTGTACCTGCCTGCAGAACTCCAGCTGTGTCATCTAGTTGAAATTCGGTATCTAAAGCCTATTACAAGCAGGGACTTGTGGCCCCTATACTTGAAGATAGGGGGACACAGCTTACACTTTCCCAGCACTTCCTCTCTGTGGCTGCTGATCCCAGCACCACCACTTCAGGGACTGCCAACCCACCTGGCTGCAGCTGCCCCTTTCACTATCCCTCCTGGCTAACTGCTCCACTACAGTCCTGCAGACTGACATTCTCTCCAGTCCTCCCAGACTAATCACTCACCAGCCCACCCGGCTGACTTCTCAGGAGATCTCCTGGACGTGCTGACCTGCTCTCACTTGCTTCCATGCCTCCAGGAAAGGATTCCTCCATGTGTTGAAGAAGGTGCCTCCAGCACCTAAGTCCCAGACTAGGGGGCACCCTCAAGGGCCACCGACAGCCTCCTCAACACTCCATCTCCATCTTCCACCCAACTACCCCTGCTGGCATGACTCATACCTATTTATGGAGGTACCTACCCCTTTTCCAGCCCCTTTTTGCTGAGGATTGGTCGAGCACCTCATAAATATGCCAAACAACTCCTCCTAGACACCACCACTACATCTGGAAGCTTCTCCAAGGATCCAGAAACAGGGAGGGGCACCAGAGAAGCTGCTTGAAGAATCATCCAGCCTCCCTGAGTGACCCAACCCTGACCCAGATTCAACCCAGGCCTGGCTCTCAGCCAAACAGTTTCTCCTATACTAACAAACCTATATACATCTAGCACACTAGCTAGAGGGTTCTACTATAGCATCATCGCATACAATGCAGGGCCATTAACATTGCATTGCATGTGGAGGGGCAAATGTGCAACTGTAGCGGTGAGTGGCTTACTGAGGAGGCAGTGTTGGACCAGTTGCATGGATAGAGGGAGCCTGATGGAGTAAGGTGAGTGAGCTGCACTGCAAGGGTATTTTTTTGTTTCAGCATGGAGTGCAGCTTTAATTGTGTGCTGACATCGTGTGGACATTTGGCGTTTACTTCTGCATTTGGTACATCCCTCTATTCCTGTCATCCTATTTAGTGCTAGTTGGAATAGTCCTAGTTAGACTCTCCCTGTCTTTTCTTATGTTGCCTCAATCAGCTCTATGTCATTGCAGGGTTAAAGAGTTAAGCTGCATGTGGAAGAGTTAAAGCGGTATTAAAACCAAAAATTTAATATATTGCAGCTTATTGGTTAATAGATGTGGTGGCTGCATTAGTTTTCTTTTTTAGGCTTTTTACCCTCTGTTTTTACATAGTGATCTGGCCAGTAACACACCACCGGTACTGGAGTGCCTCCACTCTGGGTGAAGGAGCACAGGGGGAACCTTTGGACAGCAGCATTGCCAGTCTTGGGGGTGTTAGATGTACTAGCGGATTTCGATACTCTAATAAATTGAATCCAAACTTCAGCTAACACTTTATGACCAGTTACAGTAACAGTTTTCTCCTTTTGGGATAAAAGTTTTACAAACATAAGTAAAAACTCATCATTATACCCACCCCTGCCAGTGGTAAATGGTTTACTTCATTCCTGTAACTGCTACATATGCAAGAGAGCTTGTTCTTAAAAAAAAAAAAAATCAGACGTACTGGAAAAGATCACCAGGTGAAAATAAGAAAACTGATACAGCCACTACATCTTAGAACTGTTAATGTGCAATATAATAAATGCTTGTATTTGGGTTTAATACTTGAAGAGCTAAGTGAAAGTTAGCAGGTTACCATACTGTCAAGGTATGTCAATGCATAAAGCGACATTTCAAACAGAATAATGGTGCTTAAGATAAATATTCTGTTCTAGTATATTATTCACTACATTATTAACCACTTGCCGGCCGCCTAACTGGGAAAATACATCATCACTTTGACGTTTAATTGCAAAGTTATGGCTGCAGCTAGATGCTATAATCCCCTCAGGCGCTGGACTTTCTGCCAAAAGTGGTTCGAGCAGCGAAGTCACCACTGGATCACTTTTAGAGCCGGCTGGAGAGGTCGTCCCCTGGACAATCGGTGGCTCCGGGAACCGATCCAGCACTGGCGGTGGCTGGTCACAGAGATGAGCGAAGGAAAGATGGCTTCCACTCATCTCTGTGGCCTAGGAGGACTGGAGGGACGTCATCACGTCACTCTGGTTCCAGCCCCATGTAAACAATGCCATTTTTTTTAAAGCAAAAGATAAAAAAAATTCTGATCTTTTGCTTTTAAAGGAAGAGGAGAGATTTGGGGTTATAGACCCCCAGATCTCTCCATAAAGAGGACCTGTCATCCTGTATTGTTATTGCAAGGGATGTTCACATTTTTTGCGATAGCAATAAAAGTGCTAACATTTTTTTTAAAGGGACAATATAAAAATAAAAAAGTAATAAAATACTTTAAAAAAGTTTTAAAGCTCCCCCTGTCCCCCGTGCTTGCGCGCAGTGGTGGACGTAGGTCACGGCCACATACGTAAACAATGTTTGCACCACATATGTGAGGGCTCACTGTGAACGTCAGAGCGAGAGCTATAATTCCAGCACTAGCCCTTCTCTGTAACTCTAAACTGGTAACTTGTAGAAATTTTTTAAAATGTCATATATGGAGATTTTTAAGTACTGTAGTTTAGTGCCATTCCACTTATAAAATGTTTGGGGTTTCTAAGTAATTTTCTAGCAAAAAAAAAAATTTTTACTTGTAAACAAAGAGTGTCAGAAAAAGTCCTGGTCAGCAAATAAAGCAAACCTGTTTTTTTTTTCCTTGATTTATTCTATTTAAACAATTACATGGGATTTTCTTTTTTTTTTATCTCATAGCAAAATGATTTCCATGCAGAACCACTAGATGGTGTTTGTGGTCATTGTTACAATTCAATCAGTAACCCAAGGTAGCTCCTGTCAGCAACACCATCTCATTCAGACCTACTATGTTTGTCAATTTTAACAGTTATTAAATCTCCTTATTACATATTTATTCAAATATGATAAATAATATTTTTAAATATTTAATACATAAATGAGTGTTGTGTTTTTATCCAGTGTTTCTATGATTAAAGCTGACCTCCAGTAATTATCTTTATTGCATAGTTACATATGATAAACTAATGTGACGCCCAAATATATACCATCAAAGATGTGGAGATCTAATTACCCCAGCTAACCCTAAACTCCCTTTATACACTAGAACTAGTATATTTATTGTGAGAAGAACCGCACTTCCTTACACTTACAAACACATAAATAGAACTATGGTGGTTAAAGTGGTGCTTAATATGAATCACAACAAAATTTTATGAAAGTGCTCCTCCAGTCCAGTGATGAATTAGTGGCAATAAACAAATAACGTGACAGTTCTCCATGATAGACCAATAAAGTGACAGTTCATTTAATTTTTGCTTCAATAGAATCATCCAAACAGCTTCAGGTAACTGAAGTGAATCCCCAGTGCACCCAACAAATCATGCACTCCATGACCCAGTTATCTGTAAAAGGGTCTAATATCACTTTAGGCCAGAATATTCCTCTGATTTGCCAGTGGTCAAGTGGATGGTCCCCATAACTTCTTAGTGTGCCTCGTATGGAAAGATTCAGAAAACCACAAACAACTTTTTTGACGTCACATCTGGCAACCTCTGGTAATGCCACTTCCCATCTGTGGAGTGGCAACATCTCGAGGTATAGTATGCTGGATGTACTAGTGGCGGCGTCCTGAGGTGTTGTTTTATGCTGGATGTACTAGTTGCTGGTCTAAAGGGACAATTAAATGTGAGTTCATACATATTGATCTTAAAAGGGGATTTGAGTTAGGCCTAGGCATTTTAGACTGAGGAGTCCATTTTTTATTTAAGAAAAAAACAAATTATAATTGATAACAACTACCATTTTCTTGATGCCTTTTAGTTATATTTAGCCTGCTTCATAAGGAAATAGAAAACAGAATCTGGCTATGCACATCACGTAAGAGATTCTGTTATCTGTCTTCTTTTGCTGGATTTTTACAGGCAGATACCACTGAGCGCTGGCATCATGTTCTGCGTTTCTTTTGTCATTTTTTTGTAGTATACACTATAGGATTGTGAAAGACCTGGGACACCTTTGGGTGCCCCAAGGAGAGCAGCAATGCAGCACGCATAGTGAACAGTGGGTGCGGCTATATTGTGTTAACAGTGGGAAGGGAATAAAGGGGCATGGTTAAATAAAACAAAAACATCTAGCACTTGGCTCCACAAACTTTCCTAGTGTGGCCACCCAAGGCGGGGGGGGGGGGGGGGCAGGTGGACAGAGGTGAGAGGGGATGCAGGCGGGGGGGGGGGGCAGGTGGACAGAGGTGAGAGGGGATGCAGCCGGGTGGAGGGGCGGATGGAGCTAGGTGGACAGAGGAGAGGGGGGATGCAGCGAGGTGAAGGAAAGGACAGAGCCAGGTGGACAGAGAAGAGGAGAGATGCAGCCAAGTGGAGGGGAGGATGAAGCCAGGTGGACAGAGGAGGGGATACAGCGAGGTGGAGGTGAGGATGCAGCCAGGTGGACAGAGGAGGGGATGCAGCTAGGTGGAGGGGAGGACAAAGCCAGGTGGACAGAAGAGAGGAGGGGATGCAGCAAGGTGGAGGAGGGGATGAAGCCAGGTGGACAGAAAAGGGGATGCAGCTAGGTGGAGGGGAGGATGGAGCCAGGAGGACAGAGAAGAGGGGGGATGCAGCCAAGTGGAGGGTAGGACAGAGCCAGGTGGACAAAAGAGAGAAGGGGATTCAGCTAGGTGGAGGGGAGGACAGAGCCAGGTGGACAGAGGAGGGGATGCAGCTAGGTGGAGGGGAGGATGGAGCCAGGTGGACAGAGGACAGGGGGGATGCAGCCACATGGAGGGGAGGACAGAGCCAGGTGGACAGAGGAGCAGAGGAGATTCAGCCAGATGGAGGGGTCACACATCAGTGATAAGGTCTGGTCCTCCTATGGAAGCCTTCATCACCATCATCATCCCCGGTTCCTCCATTTTCAGAGCTCCCCCCCAACTGACAAGTTCTTACTTGGGGGGGGGGGGATTTATATTATAATCACTGGCACTTTCTCTCTGACTCCCTTCACGTGTCAGTCAGAAGCAGCAGCAGCAGTCTGTGTCACTGTGACACCTGTCCCAAGATTAGGAGATGGGGTCTCCCCACAGGCTGTGAGTCACAGCTCAAACAAGGGAGACCTCCTCCAGCTCCTCCCTGACAGCTGGCTGTGAACTTAATGGGCTGCCAGCCACAAATTTAATTGGCAGCTGAGCGGCCTCGGACTAAATAGGTGGCCGACCCCGGAGAGGTTAAGTGAGTGGCGTGGGCTCAAGGAGCAGCTCAGCTTTGGGCCCCATGAGGACAAGTGGCCTGGCGGCCCTGGTCTACCAGGCAGATTCCTGCCGGCACTCTCTACTCCTCGTTTTGGTGACTCATGAGCCCTGCTGTGTGAGTCCCTCTTCACAGGATTTGAGTGGCAGCAGCGGGAGCCAATAGTTCCCACTGCTGATTCTGTGTCCGGTGGGGAGAGCAACAGAGACTAGTGCTGCGAGATAGGATGGATTTTTAAATGGGGGAGGGGTTACCTTAATGCAATTAGTATAAAAAATGTCTTCCTTTTACAACCACTTTAACATACCTCTAAACTTTTTGAGATGGGAATGAGGGACACCTATCAGCAAAAGTATGCAGGCATAGGACACACCCCTTGCCACATCCCCCTTAAAGGAGAGTTGTACAAAATAACAAGATTGGTTAAACCCACAAGTGCTTTTTTTACCACTACTATTACTTTATATTAGTTTTTGGAATTTACAAATGCAGGAATTTACAAATCAGATGAAAGGTTTAGAGCTGGAAAACGCTTTTTGATAGATAAAAAGTGCATTTTATTTACAGCTATATAGAAACCAAAATAAGGGACAAATGAGGAGGAAAGAGGGACAGAGGGACATTTTCACAATCAAGGACAGTCCCTCGAAATCAGGGACAGTTGGGAGCTATGCTTTAAACATTGCAGTATAATGCTTTTACAGTTTAATCATTACAGTATATTTCTTGTTTGCCTTGTTGCAAAATACTCTTACTGTTACTTAACAAGTTGCTGTGTCAATTCTGGTGTCTATGCACCTTGAGCCTTTGGGGTATATATACAGGTACCTGCAATAAATATTCCCTGCCCAGCCAGGTGTGTCAGAGTGTGTGGCACTGTTCACAGAGTGGTAAGCACAAGAACAGGGGACCCAGCACAACAAGTGGTTCCTTCAGGGGTAGGTGCTACACATATGACAGGTCCCTTTGCTCTAATAACCCCTGCTGAACAACAAGATTATGGTGGCGGGGTTGGTCTGAGGAGGATGACTTCAACTAAAGCAGGATCCAGCAGCACAAGGCATACATTGCATTAAAAGTAAGTCATGTTCCTTCTGCTGCCTTTTTTTTAACTAAACTTAGGCTTGAAGCTTGACTAAAGCCGGACATACATAAATACATACAAAAAAAACAGCCTGTAGGATTTTTTTTACATGTGACTACTTCCGGCGGCTATAGCCGCTAAGACTGTGTTTACACTGTTGTGGGGAGTGGCCAGACTCTATTCATTTTCGGATGATGGATGGAACAGTGCTCTGTGAGATGTTTAAAGCTTGGGATATTTTTTTTATAACCTAACTCTGCTTTAAACGTCTCCACAACCTTATCCCTGACCTGTCTGGTGTGTTCCTTGGCCTTCATGATGCTGTTTGTCCACTAAGGTTCTCTAACAAACCTCTGAGGGCTTCACAGAACAGCTGTATTTATACTAAGACTAAATTACACACAGGTGGACTCTATTTACTAATTAGGTGATTTCTGAAGGCAATTGGTTCCTCTAGAATTTAGTTAGGGTTATCAGAGTAAAAGGAGCTGAATACAAATGCACACCACAGGTTTCAGATATTTATTTGTAAAAAATGTTGAAAATCATTTATCATTTATCTTCCACTTCACAATTATGTGCCACTCTGTGTTGGTGTATCACATAAAATCCCAATAAAATACATTTACATTTTTGGTTGTAACATGACAAAATGTGGAAAATTTCAAGGGGTAGGAATACTTTTCCATGGCACTGTATATGTTGCCCTATGTAAACACTTTTCAGTGCTTAGAGCGTGCACCCTGCACGCTCCAAAGCGCGGTTACCTGTGGGGACCGAAAAGCTCCCGATGCATACTTGTGATCAGGATCTTTCCGATCACGTGACCGCTGTGACAGCCAATCACAGCGGGCACATGACCCAAATGCCCGTCCCTGCCTCCCGGCATTAGGAGCTCCTAAAGGGGTTACCATGGAATTTATGATCCTTGCTAAAGAACATTATTTTTATCAAGTGGCTATGGGTAAGGATTCATTCACACTTATGCGACATGTCATGTGACTTTGGACACTAAAGTTGCATCACAAGTCGCACCCTATGTTTTTCAGTGATAACCGTTTAAATATGTGCAACTTAAATTTAAAAAGGTTCCTGCACTTCTTTTGGATTGACTTTCTGGCCATAGAATGCAATGTAAAGCCTCAAAAGTCGCATAAAAGTCACACCTGAATGTTATACATGGGATAGTTGTGCAACAGTTGTCCATTATCATTGGTCAAAACCAAAGTTGCATCCAAGTTGCACCCATTCAAAGTCGCACGACTTTGGAGTCCTACAAGTGCAAATGAAGCCTCAATTTCCACTTTAAACACAGGTTTCTTTAATATATCAGATGACTGTCAGCAATTTGTTTTTTAGTCACAATAATAAGATGAGTGTGTTTATTTGGCTAATATTGGAAGAACCCATTGTGCGCCAGTTTGCAGGAAATTATAATACTTTACCAGTTGTTTATGCTTTGTAGTATTTTATTAAGTCGGGCACAAACAGAACATGTTTACTCACTATACTGGGCATAGGGCTATATTGTGTCATTTAAAAATCTTGCTTTTTCTTTTTCGCAGCTAGCCAAGGAGGGATGTAAGAAATTTGTCTGCTCCTCAGGTACCTAAATCCTGTCTTTACTGCAAATATTTAATCCGCTATATCTTCTCTGCAACATTTTCTGGATTTTCAAGGTCACAATGCTCATTCCTAACTTCTGTCTTTTAGTATGAGCCTTTCATTTCTCTTATCTGGCCTGTCTTCAGAACTCGAATTTCCCTCAATAGTTTCTGCCTAAATGCTACCATCTTCCTCTCACACAGGAGGGAATGCTGGACTGGCAGCTGCATATGCCTGTAATAAACTGGGGCTGCCTGCCACAATTGTTGTGCCTGAACAGACTCTGAAGCACGTCATCCAAAGACTTAAGGATCTGGGAGCTGAAGTGGTGGTAACAGGCAAGGTAATAAACTGGGTGACAGTATTAGAATGTGTATTCTACAAATCAGGTTTGTGCCTCTTAATAGAGAAATTATCACTTTGATGGCAGTGACATCACATCAAATGTATGTTATAGTGCAGGGGTCTCCAAACTTTTCAGTATGAGGGCCACATTGTATATTTATAAATATTCGATGGCTAAAGAAATGCCCATCAGCGACCTCTTACATCTGGGTCCCTATCGGAGTTCCCCTTACATCAGAGACACCATCAGAATCCTTCCTTACATCATATTTCCCATAAAAATCCCCCCTTACATAAGGGTACCCATCAGAGTCCACCCTTACATCTGAGTCCCCATGAAAGTCCCACCTTGCATCAAGGTCTCCATCAGAGTCCCCGCTTACAATAGAGTCCCCATCAGAGTCCTCCCTTACATCAGAAGTAGAGACCATAGGCAGTCTCTGCTTACTTATTTATTTTTTTTATTATTCTTTTCCAAGGTACAAAAGTACAAAAACACAAAACACATATTGAACACAAACAACTAGCATACCATCCCATGCAGGCGCCAACATAACAGATCACCACTCATGTGGAAATAAAAAGGTGCATCAAAAAACGTTATGTGTGGCTCATGCAGAAAGCGAGGATAATAATTGGATAGAGTAACACCGCTCAATCAGATGCCCGACCCTAATAGTAAAGGACACTACTGCAAAATCAAAGGGGACAGAGAGCAGTAGACTTTATACACCATCAGAAACAAAGGCTGTAGAAGGGTCTTCCGACCATTTTGACCAAACCCTATCATATTTTTCTGGACACTCTCTGTTTATGTAAGGTAAATTAACATTGACCAACTGTTTCCAGAAGGACAGGGAAGAAAGGGTTACCTTCTTTCAGGACATAGCAATAGCCTTCCTAGCATAGAATAGTAGAAGGCTAATCATAATCCTTTCAGCTATGGTGGGGACAGGTCCTCCACCAGGCCCAGCAAACAAAATTTCATAGATGGCGTGAAGGAGGTATGTGCTACTTTGCTAATAATGGCAAAATAAAGGAGACAGTGCGGGACTTTGAGTGAGGCACGTAGACACCAGTCAGGGATCAAGACAAGGTACTTTATTTACATACCATAAAAATTATAATAATCAATAAATATGTTACAATATAATTCATTAATATACACAAAAGGAACATGATTGAACATGACAGTGGAAAGGGATTGAGCCTACACAACCTGAGAACCTTCTATTGCAGCAGAATATTTGAACTTCATGAACATTTAAGATTATACATATGAATAATAACCAGATCGGTATGAACATTGCATTAGAAAGGCTCTACGCATTTCGTGAAGTATTTATCCACTCTTCAGGAGCAGCAATGTAAATATCTGAAATGAAATGAAATTGAAATGAAACATAGGGGTTTCAAAATCACTGCCTAGGAAAAAATGAACAATAAAACATTAATTACAGAAGGAGTGTGGATCAAGGAATCTAACCTTATCAGAAAAATACTCACAATCGCCATGCGACAGTGCAAAAAATGAGAGCTGGAAACCCCCCTTAGGGCATCTTTTCCGGGAGCTGTGGTAGTGTTAGGCATGGCCCCCACATAGCCACATGGGGAGAAGACCAAGATCCATAGAGCGATGGTCCCTGAGGTATAGTTGTGGGAGGTAAATAGGCTCATCTTAGGAGACTTCTATGGAGACTATCAATATACGATTTATAATTAGCATTGGTGCCAGCTACTAGGTGCTAAAATGATAACAGCAACCTGGAGTTGTAAGCACAAAAAACTTGTATAGATTACCTGGTATTCGACCATAAGGGACCATGGTATGAGGTATATAGTGAATCGCCAAAATGTCAGGGAGAACCCGCACGATGGACAGTCTGCTCCAAGTGAGACTTATAGGGACCCATATGCCAAAACCACTCCCAAATGCCACGTTCGGCGTGCTCAGTAAGGGGGAGGAGCCAACACCAGAATGGAAAGCCGTCCGGAGCTTGGCGTCAAAAGAGAAACCCTACGAGCCGCAGATGGATCAGACTAGCGGCGTGATGGCGCAAAGAAGACGCCACACGCACGCTGCACATGACGTGACAGAAAGCTCCGGACGGCTTTCCGTTCTGGTGTTGGCTCCTCCCCCTTACTGAGCACGCCGAACGTGGCATTTGGGAGTGGTTTTGACATATGGGTCCCTATAAGTCTCACTTGGAGCAGATTGTCCATCGTGCGGGTCCTCCCTGACATTTTGGCGATACACTTTATACCTCATACCATGGTCCCTTATGGTCGAACAGCAGGTAATCTATACACGTTTTTTGTGGTTACAACTCCAGGTTGCTGTTATTATTTTAGCACCTAGTAGCTGGCACCAATGCTAATTATAAATCATATATTGATATTCTCCATAGAAGTCTCCTAAGATGAGCCTATTTGCCTCCCACAACTAAACCTCGGGGACCATCGCTCTATGGCTCTTGGTCTTCTCCCCATGTGGCTATGCGGGGGCCATGCCTAACACTACCACAGCTCCCGGAAAAGATGCCCTAAGGGGGGGTTTCCAGCTCCCATTTTTAGCACTGTCGTATGGCGATTGTGAGTATTTTTCTGATAAGGTTAGATTCCTTGATCCACACTCCTTTTATAATTACTGTTTTATTGTTCATTTTTTCCTAGGCAGTGATTTTGAAACCCCTGTGTTTCATTTCATTTCATTTCATTTCAGATATTTACATTGCTGCTCCTGAAGAGTGGATAAATACTTCAAGAAACGCGTAGAGCCTTTGCAATGCAATGTTCATACCAATCTGGTTATTATTCATATGTATAATCTTAAATGTTCATGAAGTTCAATCAGGTTGTGTAGGCTCAATCCCTTTCCACTGTCATGTTCAATCATGTTCCTTTTGTGTATATTAATGAATTATATTGTAACATATTTGTAACATATTTATTGATTATTATGAATTTTATGGTATGTAAATAAAGTCTTGATCCCTGACTGGTGTCTACATGCCTCACTCAAAGTCCCGCACTGTCTCCTTTATTTTGTCATATATACAGGGATGGAGGTATGAGACCACACCTGGTCTCTTCCTCATTTAAAGTCCCAATTTTTCCCCTCTTTGTTAACAATGGAGACCGCCTCCCCCCAGTAATGGACAATTACAGGACACTCTCAGAATATGTGGGAGAAATCCCTGGAAGAATGATTAAACCGCTAACACTCCTGGGAAACTGAGAAATGCAGTTTATGTAGTCCATAAGGGGTAAAATAGGCTCTATGAAGTATTTTGAATTGAATGAGCCTGTCTCGTAGGGAGACCAGATGATGAAAGGTGTGATCCCACATGTCTTCTCAGTCTTCGTTATCTAAATCAGGGATGTCCCGCAATCATCACTGTCTTAGGGTAGATAGGTCAGGAAGGGAAGTTAAAAGGAGGTGACTATATAGCACAGAGCTGGGCTTTTCTGAATAATCTACCCGAAGGAGATGCTCCAAATCAGATTGCATCATCATTAGTGATCCTCTAGGAACTGACTGTTGAAAGCATGGGACAATGGTAAATGTTTAAAGAAGAAGGAATCAGGGATATTATATTCCAAGGTAAGAGCTGCTAAAGGTTTTATGGAGCGATTAGCATCAATTTGGGAGAGCACTTTTCTCTTGTATTTGCTCCAAGCCTGTGCATCAGTCAGTTAAAAGAAATGGGGTAAAAACAGGTTTAGCCACATTGGGCATTCGGTAAACAGCAGCTCACGGAAAACCTTCATTGGCTAGACCCACTTTCCACATCTTGAGGGTAGTAATAATGGAAGGAGTCAGTGGGTGAGGGGTCACAGGGACATGGAGGAGAAGGTTCTGGGGGGCCTCCAAAGAGCCCACCACTGCCGCCTCCAATATGGTAGAGGAGTTGGTCAAATCGGGGCACAGCCACCACCGAGCATCACCAACTGGGAGACAATAAAGCACTTATGGCAATTGGGAAGTGCCAATCCTCCAGTCTCTTCTTACTTTAATCCTTCAATGCACATTAAGGATACCCCACTGACCCTAGCTGCGTTCTGGATAAAATCTTGTAGCCGGCCAGATGTGGCTGATGGGCTTTAGTTTGGAGACACCTGTTATAGAATTACCACTTATTAAGGGGCTAAAATCTGTTCCAAAGATGTCACTAAAAATGAAAATTAAGTAAGGTAAATGAACTGATAACCATACACATATTAATATAACAATATACAGTGGGGAGAACAAGTATTTGATACACTGCCGATTTTGCAGGTTTTCCAACTTACAAAGCATGTAGAGGTCTGTAATTTTTATCATAGGTACTCTTCAACTGTGAGAGACAGAATCTAACACAAAAATCCAGAAAACCACATTTTATGATTTTCTAATAATTAATTTGCATTTTATTGCATGACATAAGTAGTTGATTACCTACCAACCAGTAAGAATTCCGGCTCTCACAGACCTGCTATTTTTTCTTTAAAAAGCCCTCCTGTTCTCCACTCATTACCTGTACCTGTTTGAACTCGTTACCTGTATAAAAGACACCTGTCCACACACTCAATCAAACAGACGCCAACCTCTCCACAATGGCTAAGACCAGAGAGCTGTGTAAGGACATCAGGGATAAAATTGTAGACCTGCACAAGGCTGGGATGGGCTACAGGACAATAGGTAAGCAGCTTGGTGAGAAGGCAACAACTGTTGGCGCAATTATTAGAAAATGGAAGAAGTTCAAGATGACGGTCAATCTCCCTCCGTCTGGGGCTCCATGCAAGATCTCACCTCGTGGGGCATCAATGATCATGAGGAAGGTGAGGGATCAGCCCAGAACTACACGGCAGGACCTGGTCAATGACCTGAAGAGAGCTGGGACCACAGTCTCAAAGAAAACCATTAATAACACACTATGCCGTAATGGATTAAAATCCTGCAGCGCACGCAAATTCCCCCTACTCAAACCAGCGCATGTCAAGGCCCGTCTGAAGTTTGCCAATGACCATCTGGATGATCCAGAGGAGGAATGGGAGAAGGTCATGTGGTCTGATGAGACAAAAACAGAGCTTTTTGGTCTAAACTCCACTCGCCGTGTTTGGAGGAAGAAGAAGGATAAGTACAACCCCAAGAACGCCATCCCAACCATGAAGCATGGAGGTGGAAACACCATTCTTTGGGGCTGCTTTTCTGCAAAGGGGGCAGGACGACTGCACCGTATTGAGGGGAAGATGTATGGGGCCATGTATCGCAAGATCTTGGACAACAACCTCCTTCCTTCAGTAGGAGCATTGAAGATGGGTCGTGGCTGGGTCTTCCAGTATGACAACGACCCGAAATACACAGCCAGGGCAACCAAGGAGTGGCTCCTTAAGAAGCATCTCAAGGTCCTGGAGTAGCCTAGCTAGTCTCCAGACTTGAACCCAATAGAAAATCTTTGGAGGGAGCTGAAAGTCCATATTGCCCAGCAACAGCCCCGAAACCTGAAGGATCTGGAGAAGGTCTGTATGCAGGAGTGGGCCAAAATCCCTGCTGCAGTGTGTGCAAACCTGGTCAAGAACTACTGGAAACGTATAATCCCTGTAATTGCAAACAAAGGTTTCTGTACCAAATATTAAGTTCTGCTTTTCTGATATATCAAATACTTATGCCATGCCATAAAATGAAAATTAATTACTTAAAAATCATACAATGTGATTTTCTGGATTTTTGTTTTAGATTCAGTCTCTCACAGTTGAAGAGTACCTATGATAAAAATTACAGACCTCTACATGCTTTGTAAGTAGGAAAACCTGCAAAATCAGCAGTGTATCAAATACTTATTCTCCCCACTGTGCATTCAGTACCACATGTTACTACAAGAAGGGTTGAAGTGATGCAATGTCATAGGGTGATAATATTTGCAACAACACAAAAACTACTAGTGTAAAAAGTTCATGTTCACCAACTCACACACTAAAATTGTAATCCTTTTATTTGACATAAAAGTTTAGTTGGCAGATAGTAATTCATACCACTGACTTTCTAAACCGCATTGTAGAAATTGACATGTTTGGTTGATAATATTCATAGGTATTGTGTTATAGCTAATAACTTGACCCTCCCTTCTACATTGTAAGCTGTAACGAGCAGGGCCCTCTGATCCCTCCTGTATTGAATTGTATTGTAACGGTACTGTCTGCCTTCATGTTGTAAAGTGTTGCGCAAACTGTTGGTGCTATATAAATCCTGTATAATAGTAATAATAATAATAAACTTTTGCCATAGGTTTGGGATGATGCAGATGCCCATGCTCACCGCTTGGCTGAGGCTCCAGGTTCTGTGTACATCTCTCCATTTAACCATCCTCTGCTTTGGTGAGTATCTGGGGATGGGACACCACTTATCAGCTGCCTTAGAGGCCAGCAGTGACTGTAGCTTATTAATGACACACACCATTAGGCATTAATCAATTAGACGATTGCTGTCAGAGTCCCTGTATCAGCTGTTGTATTAAATGATACACGCGCACATGTTGCATTGTTGTATTAATTAAGATTCCTGTGCATTGATGCAGCACAGCATGTGTTTGTGCTAAATTGAAAACTGCCAAATAGCCAAGAGGAAGTTTTGTATCTGCAATTACTGCGGTATCAACTCTACAAAACCTGCATATTTTCAAGACTCGTATGGGGGAGTATACAAAAATTGGGTAGTCAGAATCTGAAGCATCTGTGCATGGCAACCAATTATCTTCTATATTTCATTTTCAAAGCTTTATTGTAACAATCTGACAATAGAAGCAAATTGGTTGCCATGCGCAGCTGCTTTAGATTCTTTCTGCTTCCATTTTGATAAATGTCCCCCATGTTCACTGGTGAAAACCTATCAGTATGTCTCTGAAAATGTAACCTTTGTTCCAAAATTGGAGTATGTTAGATATAAGGCATTATGTTATTAACTATAGTGGAATTCTTTAAACATATCACTGAGAAAGTAGTTTATATCTTCTTAGAAGTCTCATTCACAATTTAGATCAGCCTTTTTTCAACCAGGGCCTTAGTTGAACCCTTGAGCAGTGTTTCTCAACTCCAGTCCTCAAGTCACCCCAACAGGTCATGATTTCAGGATTTCCCTCAGATGAAACAGCTGTGGTATTTACTAAGGCAGTGAAACTGATCAAATCACCTGTGCAAAATAATTGAAATCCTGAAAACATGACCTGTTGGGGTGCCTTGAGGACTGGAGTTGAGAAACACTGCCCTAGAGCACTGAGCAATGGCGAACTGATCTCCTACCTACACTGACCAACAATGCATGGGGGCACCCCACTGACCCCCAATGTTGGGGAACACAACAATTTTTACTGTCTGCGTGAAACATTTAATTTCAAGACTATTACTAAAAATCTTCTGTACAAAGGGGGTGTATAAAAATCCTCTACCCAGGGTGTCAAATACACTATTTATTCTTTTATTTAAAACATTCTACATTTTAGTGATTGCACTAAGGTTTCTAAAAACACAAGAATAATTATTTTTAGCAGGTGTTCCCCAAAACCTGAAAAATATTTAAAGGGTTCCTCTAGCGTAAAAAAGGTAGAGAAGGGTTGCTTTAGTTTATCCTATGTGCATCTGGACATTTATACAGTAAGTTGTTTCCTCCACAATGGACTTAGCACGACTGACAACATAAACAGGGGACATGGATTTAAATAGCTGGCCATAATCCCTTGCTTGATCGTGTGAATGCGCTCAAATGTTCATGCACTTGCTCCACTGCACACATGAGAACATGACACAATCAAACATAGCCCACAAAGATGGGAGCATTGCTTAATGCATGGTGAAACCTAATTTTTTTTTCGTTTAGCCTTTAGGTTCATAATCTTTATATTCCTATTTTTCAGGGAGTCATTTTGTTAACAGCATTAACGTGATACAAAACACACACTGTTTAATTTATTTTGTTCCTTCTATTTCTGTATGGTGATGATGGCTCTGTAATTATTTTAATTAAAAAATGCTTAGTACCCTTTTCCTAGTCAATATACAGCTGTCACATGACCCAGCTCTTTCCCAGCCTGTCTGCAAGCAAACATAAGCAGGAGGGGCTTCTAGTCCTCTGCTGCTGGTCACCTATTAAAAAAAAAGCCATTGGAATACTTAGCAAAAATAAATAAATAATATCAATAAACTGTTTTAAAATGGCAAACAAATATATATTTGAAATCAAATCTTTATTATTTTGTGGAGAATAACATGGTGTGGGTGTATTTTGCCAGTCACAGGCTGTGCCATTCCCCTTCAGGCTGTGTCTTAGAATAAGAAGGAGGTAAAGCCACCATCAATCTACATGAAATATCCCGTCCCCGTTGTGTTTAGCTGGTTAGTGGGCATGAAAAAGGAGGGAGGGAGTGGGCTGTCATTTACCACTGTGTATACACCCACATAACTCTACAGTCACATGGGCTGTTCAGAGGTGAGAGGGAGGAAATGCTCAGCATAGAAACTCACTGAAAACTGAGCATGTGCAAAGTTGCCACCAAAGCTGCAATACCTTTAGCTCAGGGGTCTCAAACTGGTGGCCCTCCAGCTGTTGCGAAACTACAAGTCCCATCATGTCCCTGCCTGTGGGAGTCATGCTTGTAACTGTCAGCCTTGTAATGCCTCATGGGACTTGTAGTTTCGTAACAGCCGGAGGGCTACCAGTTTGAGACCCCTGCTCTAGCGGAATTGGGGCTGGGAACAGAAGGTGGAGATAGAGAGCAGCAGGATCAACTAGTTCTTTTTGCAGAATACAGAAAACGAATCTCGGTGAGAATCTGAGTGAGAATGAACAGCATGTAATACAGCATTCATTGATAGATTTGTATGCTGTGTGTTTAGTGACAAAAATAACTTATTTTTTATACAATATAAAATGAACTATTTAATGCAAAATTAGCTGCACAACTAGTTTTTCTGTGCAATTGTGTCACTGGGTTACTGTCATGGGCTCTTCTCTGCTGGACAGAGCTTATAACAGACCCTCCAATCTTGAGCCATTCCAGCTGGTACAAAACACCCCTCTCCTGAGCAACTCTCTACCTATCTAATTACATTTATTTGACATTGAACAACAAAAAGCAACAAAAGGTATTAAGTAAGAACGTATTTAATGCTAAACTCCAGGAAATTATCAAAACTATCCTTGCAGTGGGGCTTTTCCCACACTAAATGGGGTTAAGTACTCATTTTTATCTAGGGTACTACCCTGTTTCCCCGAAAATAAGACCTAGCGTGATTGTCAGTGATGGCTTCAATATAAGCCCTATCCCCCAAATAAGCCCTACCCTGTTTCCTCGAAAATAAGCCCTACCCTGAAAATAAAACCCACAAGGACTTTAACTAGGGCTTATTTGGGGGGTAGGGCTTATATTGCAGCCATCACCGACAATCACGCTATTTTTGGGGAAACAGGGTATCAAAAAGCATATTACTTACTTTATCCCTTGCTCCCATAGTCTTCATCCTCTCTTTGCAACTGGTCCTGTGAAGCCATTTCTCTTCAGCACAGTGTTGGTCACAGTCTCACAACATCATGTGCAATGAAATAGCAATCCTACATTGTATGTGAGGTTGTCAAGGGCCTGCTCACAACCCTAAGCGCTAAAGAGAAGAGGAGAGCACTGGTTGCTGGGAGAGCAAAGGAAAAGCTAAGTAAAACTGCTTTTAATGGTACCCTAGAAAAAAACAAGCATTAAAGCATTAACCCTTGCTGTGTGAGGGGATCCCTACAATATGGGTCATTTTTATCTTTAAGGAGCTGTTTTTCTGTTGTTTAGAGTTGTGTTGGGCTAGGCAAGGCTATGGAATCATGGTGTACACATGGTGGACATTGCAGCCAGTCTGCCTAGAGGTAGCGGTGATTTGAGTTAAGGGACCTTCACAATAGTCTATTGATTTAGGTCATGAGATTGAACAGAGTTGTAGAGAATGGCCAGGAGCACAGTGTTTTGCACCTAGGCTGGCCATACATTAAACAATTTTCCTTTAAATTTACCAAACCATATAATGTAAGGTCAAACCTAAACACTTTCAATTTGTATGCAATCAGGCAGTCCCTTGCACTACATAGTTGAAGGGAAATCTAAAGGAAATAGAATAGAAGAAAATTGTATAATTTATGGCCAACCTTACTGGAATGGGCCATGTCAGAGAATCAGATATACAGTAATCTGAGTATAAGGTTTTATATGGCTTTGTGTTTTGTATTTATTTTCAATTTAACAAATCTTGTTTTCCTGTAGATTGGTTATATTTTTGCTTTCTAAATACTGCTACACATATTTTCTTCCTTCTTTAGGGAAGGTCACTCTAGTCTGGTGCTGGAATTGAAAGTAGCTCTGGGGAATCAAAAGCCGGGAGCTCTTGTGGTTTCAGTAGGAGGTGGAGGGCTCCTTTCTGGAATTATAGAAGGACTTTCCAGGGTTGGGTGGTCTGATGTGCCCATCATTGCCATGGAAACATTGGGAGCACACTGTCTGAATGCAGCCCTTGAAGCTGGGAAATCTGTGACTTTGCCTGACATTACTAGGTAAGACTTTTAGAGGACATGCCTGACAACTCACAATAATGTCACCTATCCAGATGTCCAGGCATGTGTGTTAATTTTTTTTTAAATGAACTTGGAATTTCAAATAAGGATCATAATAAAAGCAAATTAAAGAGCATTTTAACCCTTATGAGTAACTAAGAGATGTCACTCTTGAAACCTGGGCTCCTCTACTTACAAATACTGTTGTGTTTGATAGGATGTATTTAAGATGGGTACATGCGGCTTGTTTTTCTTTTTTTTTTTGTTCAGCCAGCTGGCTGAATAAAGAACACATTAATAGATACCTGCATTCACCCAAGTGAGGGATTCCTGCATCCACCCTTTGTTTTTTTTATAACCAACAAATATGACAAAAGTTGTAATATTAACTTTTTCTTTTAAGTCAAACTTTATTGAAAATTCCACATGTAACATATGGTAAATAACAGAACTCCTTGTCAGATCTAAACCACCATACAGAACAATCTAAGGACACTTTATAAAGGCAGAATATATTGATAACTTCACAATTTAGAATGTCGGTCAATTGCGCAATAGGATCCCGCCATCACAACCAAAAACCAGCATGCAGTGTAGATCATAAGACTAAAATTTCCACACCCATAACTCAATTTATAGGGTTATAGTTCACCCATATAGGTTAAGTGAGGGTCGGAGTTGCTCAGCCTAGAATAGTACCGCTAAATTACCAGGTGATACCAGTGTGCTTATATACATAAATCAGATATAAAGCCATGGGCCATACAGTATGCTTTAATAACATTGTATGTGTATAAACTCCATCATATAAAGTACCAAGCACAAACAAATGACATATAAAGTGCAGAAATAAATCAAATGATATAGTTCAAATATAACTGTGATAATATTCAGTTCATTCAAAGTGATGTCCCAAAGTGTAGTGTTCTTCCACTGCTGTGTGTCACCAATGTTCTCACAGAACTCTCAGCTTAAATATGCTTTATAAGTATTTTCAAGTGGTTTGGTCAGTCCAGGTGGCAGGAGCCCTGCTTATCCTCCCCAAATGGTGCCTCCAAGTTTGGAGTGATGGTCCCTTTAAAACGCCAATCTCGTATGCGTGTTTAGGATATAAGATAAAAAAGTGCTCAGCAGTATAATCCTCTCATGTCACTTCCGGTCCGCACTATATCAGGGACTCCCTATGAGTTGCGTCACAGCATGTGACTTTATCAGAGAGAACTGAGAACAGTTCACCCATATCTCCATAGTGCCTGATGCAGTTATTAGCCCAGTGGGATGTTGAACAAATACGTATAGCCATACCTAGAATTGCAAGCCACATTCCCCAGACTGAATTCCCCAGTGAACATAGATGAACTTTTCCATGCAAAGCATACTATTGAGGTAGTGTTTCTACTCAGTAGGATTGGGAGAACTTGGGGATTATTGTTATAATTGTTATTCAGAGTATTGATATAATGCGCTGCGCTGAAAGCTTCTTGTTTGTAGAGAATACTTTACTTTCATGGAGGATATCTTTATCATGGAACAGGAAACAGAAGTGTACAAGAACACAGTGAGGAAAGACAAACACTTCCTCTCATTACATTACCATAGATAACACACTATAACACTGCAGTACCACCTGCTGGCTAGATAGGTATAATACATATACACAGTCACAGTATGTAAGCAGATTGCTGTTGTTCTTCCAACCCTCCTTCTCAACAGCATGTGCTTTGTTAAATTACATTCAGCTTCTTCTGTAATAATTGTAATGTTCCTTCAACAAAGGCTTGGTGAGTGCATCAGCAGTCATCTCCTCTGACAGGCAATATTGAATGTCCCTTAGTAGGTGATACTTGATGTCAATGTGTTTGGTCCTGGGATTGACCCTTTCTGCGTGACCTTTATACATCCCTGGTTGTCTTCAAAAATGGGAATTGGTTTTGACATGTCTATCCCAATGCCCTCAAAAAGTTGATGAATCATATTGCTTCTTGACATGGGTATGCTGCTGCAATGTACTCTGCTTCAGTTGAAGATAGAGCGACAGTTACCTGTTTTCGACTATACCACCTTATGGTTCCTTTCCCATACTGGAAGATGAATCCACTTGTGGATTTGCGGTCTGTGCAATCCCCGGCCCAATCAGCATCCACATATCCGACCAGTGTTGGATCTGATGTTGCTGGTAGCCGTAACTTCATCTGAATTGTTCCTTTAAGGTACTGCATCACTCTTTTTACTGCATTCTAGTCACGCTGACAGGGAGCTGATACTTTCCTGCATAGTATGCTCACTGCTGCGGCTATGTCTGGTCTTGTCCCAGTGGCAACATATAGCAGCTTACTGATTGCTCTGCGATACATTTCATTGTTAGGTAGCAAGTTTTCTGCCTCATTGTTCTTTTGATAGCCTGGTTCCATAGGAGTTTTCACTTCCTTTGTATCTTGCATATGGAATTGTTCCAATATTTTGGAGATTTTCTGAGATTGGTTGAGTAGATAACTTCCATTTTCTTCTCTCTCTATTTGGATTCCCAGATAGTAGCTAATGTTCCCTAGCTCTTTGATTTCAAAAGTTTCTTTTAGCTTGTGAACTATATGATTGTAATCCCCTTCTTGTTCAAAACAGGTTATAATGTCATCAACATAGATAAGGATGTATATCCATCTGTCTTCTTGATTTCTGGAGTAGAGACAGGGGTCTGCTTTACTTCTTGAGAATCCCTCTCTGGTAAGCACTTCATTTACTTTCTCATTCCACATCCTTGCAGATTGTTTAAGAACGTAGATGCTCTTCTGAAGATTACACACAAGGTTGTCTCCTTGCTCAAACCCTGATGGTTGCTCCATGTAGAGGTCTTCCTTAATGTCTCCATATAGGAAACCAGTTTTAATATCTAGGTGTTTGACTTGCATGCCCTTCCCGGCTGCAATGTTAAGAAGCGCTCTGATGGTGGAGTGTTTTATGACGGGAGCGAATGTTTCATCGTAATCTTCACCGAATTTCTGGGTGTAACCCTTGGCAACTAGTCAGGCTTTTTATTTGTAGATACGCCCTCTGCGCCTGACTTTACTTTGAAAGTCCACTTATTTCCTATAGTTTTGTGGTTAGGAGGGAGCTCTGTGAGTGTCCAGGTTTTATTTTCTTGAAGTGAATTTAATTCTTCTTCTACTGCCTTTCTCCATTTATTGGTTTCACGTTTTTGCAGTTTTTCTATGTCTTCCCAGGATCTTGGTTCAAGTATGGTTTGACAGTGTATGACAGCTTGCAGGGTGGTATCCCCTTTGTAGTCCGGGTGGATCTTCCGACTTCAGGCAGTTCAGCAGGATCTGGTGGGGAACTTGATTTAGACATTGTGAGTTCCAACTCTTGTTTTGACTCCTGCACAGGTTCGCTTTGTTCAACCTTTTCTTCTGGTTTGCTTGGCATATTTACTTCACAGTTTTCAGGGATTGGTGTTTCTGATGATGGGCTCTCATCAAAATAAACACTATTGCTTATTGTCACTCTGTCAGTCTTTGGGTGTAGGATTCTGTAACCCTTAGTTTTCTCACTGTAGCCTACTAGAATGCAGCTTGGATTGCTTTTCACTTGGAATATAGGCATATGCTTTACATCCAAATACTCTAATGTGCCTTATGCTAGGCTTTGATACATTACACATTTCGAATGGAGTACTTTCAATGGCTCTTGAGGGTAGTCTGTTCTGTAGGTAGGTTGCAGCCATGACTGCTTCTCCCCAGTATTTGTAAGGTAGGTTGGCATCCGACAACATGCACCTGGCCATTTCTATAAGAGTGTGATTTTTCCATTCTGCTACACCGTTTTGTTCAGGAGTGTATGGTGTAGTTGTCTGTTGTACTATTCCTTGTCTCTTCAGGTATGAGGCCACTTCTTTGTACTCTCCCCCATTGTGGGTGCGTATTATTCCTGGTTTCCATTGGAATTTGTTGCTAGACATGGCAACAAACTCTTGAAGTTTCTCTGATGTTTCATTGTGTTTCATCAGATAAGTAGTTATCTGATGAAACCTCGATTAATCATCAATGAAAGTCAGTAGATATCTGTTCCCGCCTGACGTGGGAGTTTTCATTAGACCACATATGTCACTGTGTATGAGCTGTAGAGGGTGGGTCATTTTTCTTTGAGATGCCTGTAGAAGGGGAGCACGTGTGACTTTTGCTTCTATACAGCACTTGCATTTCATGAGCACTTTGCAAGGCGCTATTGTCAAATCTTCTGATAAACCCCTTTTTATAATGCCCTGTATAGCTTCTAGACTTCTGTGCCCCAGCCGCCTGTGCCATAAGTGAATACATTTGCTGTGTGGGTCATTAGAGACTATATTGGCTTGCTGGTCTGTGGTAGTGAGCCTGTATAGGTGATCATCCAGTTTTCCTTTTGTGAGGAATCGCTTATTATTGTGAATTGTGTATTCATCACCCTGGAACTTGTTTGCAAGACTTTTCACTAATAAAAGGCTGCCTTCTAGTTCTGGAACATACAGCCCTTTCTTTACAAAGATACTCTTCTTGCCTTGTGGTGTAATGCAGTTCAGGAAGCCCTGGCCTTTACCTTCTGCAGTGATGCTTTTCCCGTTTGCTAGGAAAACTTTGTCTTTTGCACTGTAATCAATGTTTGTGAAGAAGGTCCCATCGCTAGTCATCTGGCTTGTCGCACCTGAGTCTATGCACCAGCCGTGTGGCTTTCTGCTTTGTGTCACTTTAAAGGTGCCACTCTATGATGTGTCTGCAGTTTCCTTTGTGGCTGCTTTGACTTTTTCTTTTGTGGTTAGCTTTAGTTTTCGCTGTTTGACTTTCCAGATAGAACAGTCCTTTTTTAAGTGACTGATCCTTTTACAGCAAAAACAAGCTCTGCTTTCTTTGATGTGCTTTGCGCCTTTGTACATCTTTAGAGCCTTGTCATCATGGTGCACATTTTCTTTCCTTCTGTCATATTTATCTTGTCTTTGACATATTCCAGTTTCAGTTCCTGCTCAGGTCTGGTTTCTAAAGCGTTAATAAGAGCAGTATATGTCTCTGGAAGGCTGCACAGGAGCAGGGCAACAATATGGTTATCTTTGATGTCCTCTCCGATGGCGCATAGCTGCTCTACGATTTCTAGCATAGCTTTCACGTGGTCACACATTTGCTGGCCTTCTTCTAGTCTCATCTTGTACAATTTTTTTTAGTAGAAACAGCTTACTCTTGAGGCTTGAAGGCTCATGCAGTTTTTGTAATGAAGTTCACATACCTCTGGCCATTTTCTCTGTTCTTATGTGGATAATCTGGTCATCTTCCACTAGTAAACTTATAGTCACTTTTGCCTCTCTATCCTTCCTGTCCCAGTCCTCTGTTTCTCTGTTTGTGGGTCTGTCTGTATTCATCACTTGCCACAAGTCGTCCTTGTTCAGAAGTATGTCTAGCTAAACTTCTACAGCTGGTAATTGGCATTGTTCAGCTTTGCAGTTGCAAACTTCACATCTGAACCACTTGCCATCTTTCAGTAACTTGTATACAGTACTCACTGACTCACTGTAAAATTCTTTCCAGTGCCTGGGACCCATAACCTGTTATGCAGGGTATTGATATAATGCGCTAGAAGCTTCTTGTTTGCAGAGAATACTTTACTTTCACGGAGGTTATCTTTATCATGGAACAAGAAACAGAAGTATACAAGAACACCATGAGGAAAGACAAACGCTTCCTCTCATTACATTACCATTGATAACACACTATAACATTGCAGCGCCACCTGCTGAATAGATAGGTATAATACATATACACAGTCACAGTATGTAAGCAGAATGCTGTTGTTCTTCCAACAATAATAACAACTATTAAAAACCTTAAGATTTAATGCTAGCCTGGTATACAAATATAAATCGCAAGACATAAGATGACCCAGATATCAGAGATGATCATCAAAATTCCTATTTATTGTATGCCAAATAACAAGCATACAGCCATGTACTGAGATATAATGACAGGAATATGAAGCTGTTTATATAATTTGCAAAGTTTTCTAGACAATAATGGCAGGTAGTGGTAGATTGAAAAAAACATGTACACTTAATATATACGTTTTTTATTCTGTGAGTGGCATTAGCAATTTGAAACTACCTTTTCTATCCTCATAGCATTGACCAAATGGACATAGTTTCAAAGGGATGTAAGAAACAAGACTGCCTGCCTGTCACAAGGCCTCAAAGTACCTGTAATTACAGCCCACACTACAGCAGCAATTCAGTAGGGTTATTATTATTATTATTAAGACTTAGTTGGTGCCTGACCACTATATGCTTTCCTTAAGATTGCACTGACCAATTAATTGTGACAATGTGACACTTGTGAAGTGAGAGCTGTCTCTACACACACGCTTCCACATGAAAAGGTTGGAAGTAGCTTGTGACTTATCTGAATGGTTGAGAAGAAGAGGGGCCATCTTTTATTCCCTGTACTTTAATCATTTATTTTTTTCAAACATGATTGTGTTACTAATATAAAGATGAGTATAAAAGACAAATATGGGATAGGGTAGGGGAAGATGAGAGGGAGGAGAGCATAACACAAAACAGTATCCTTGTAAGCAACATTATGGACACAAGTTGAGTCTACCAAGAATGATTTTCATTGAATTCTAGCTGGTAGCAGGGAGACTTGTTGCTATAAAGGTATTAAAATTACTTAGCAGTAAGTAGCCTTGCATGTGAGGGTGTGTACAGTATATTATTCTAGTTGATTTTATCTAATACATTTCCATTTAAGATAAATTTATTTCGGCAGGGTGGAAAGAGATCATCCAAATTGCAACTTTAAATCACGTATTCTTACATTTTTCTACAGCATTGCCAAGTGCCTAGGTGCAAAAACAGTATGTGACCGAGCTCTGGAGTGTGCAAGAAAATACAACGTTATCTCTGTGGTCGTGGATGATAGAGAAGCAGTGCAAGCTATTGAGATGTTCCTGGGTATGTTTGAAGTGGAGAGTGATTTTACATTCATCAATTGTCCTGTTAAACTCTTTGTTTAGTAACAACCTAATGCTTTTCAGTTTGTATTGTGAGCTGATTCCGAACATCAAAATCAAAACTCATTACTTTATTAAAACTTATAGGATCTTAACACTTTTCTTTTACGCAGCACTTTTTATAATTCAGTTTTTCACATCATAAAACAGTTTGTGAGAGGGGGGGAGGTGTTCTAAGAGTAATGAAAAGTTTTTTTTTATTATTTTCAGGAATAAAAAATATAATTCTAAAAATATTTTTTGTTCTGCTGTGTGTAAAATACATAGTCAGTCAAGTTTAATAAAAAAAAAGAACGAAAAATAGAAAACCTCAATGTCCACTAACCTTTACCCACAAATACTACATTTATATAATTTGTATTCACATTTTAAGCCAGGAGTGGTAACTTTTGCTTTTCAGACAGTTTCCTGTCTATTCTTACCTTATGAAAAACACCTGTTGTTTGCAGAGCTTAATAGGCCATGCTGAAATTTACACACACAACTATATGAATCAGAGTACTAATTCATCCCCCTTCCCTGTTTTCTCTGTTCAGACTTAAAGTGATTGTAAAGTCTCATTTTTTTTTTCAATAAAAATAACAAACATGTTATACTTACATGCTCTGTGCAATTGATTTTGCACAGACCAGCCCAGATCCTCCTCTTCTCGGATCCCTCTTTCCTGACCCCTGTCGAGTGCCCCCACAGCAAGCAGCTTGCTGCTGCACAGAGCTGTGGCCCAGACCCACCCCCTCTCTCTCTTGATTGGCTGACTGACTTTGACAGCAGCAGGCGCCAATGGTGTGTCTCAGCCAATCAGGAGGGAGAGTCTCGGATGGCTGAGGCATTCGTGGACATCGCTGGACAGAGAGGGGGCTCAGGTAAGTGTTAGGGGGTGCTGGGGAGCCTGCTACACACAGAAGGCTTTTTATCTTTATGCTCAGAATGCATGAAGATTAAAAACCGTCTACTTTTATGACTCCTTTAAAAAATACCGGTTTCAAATCGATCATATGATAATTTGATCGTTAGTACACAGCTTTCGTCCGAAATTTTCAAAATTTACCAGAACGTGCGATTTTCGTTTATTCAGTACAGTTTTCGTCGGAAAATACAATACAAATACATTTCATCACTTCCCAATTTTTATTCTGTACGAGAATTTTTATACTTTAGTAACCTCTTATTTGTGATATGGAGATTAGCATGCAAAAAAAACCAGACGATCATTCGTCCGATAATCTCATCGTGTGTACTAGGCTTTAGCCATCTAGAGTTAGGTTAATGAGAGAGAGAAAATGAAACATCAGTTAAGAACATATAAACTAAAAACATAATTGACCGATACCATTACAATTTAGGGGGTAACAGTTAGGCTGCATGCTTATGGATGTCTAGAACCTGAAAATTCCTCTAGGGCAAAATCCCTGGCTTATTCCCATACCCAGTGAGCTGCATGTGATGTGTACAGCTGCCAACACGTGGCTGTACTCATGTAAACGCTGATGGCTTCTGTATTAGCCCATGCATGCAAGTATGGCATATTTCTCTCGTTAGCACTTCAGCCCAGCACTAGGGTGGTAGGCTCGAATCCCAACCACAGCACTACCTGCCTGGAGCTTGATGTTCTTCCTGTGCCTGCGTTGGTTTCCTCCGCGTACTCTAGTTTCTTCCTCCAAAGACATGCTGGTAGGTTAATTGGCTCCTGTCTAAATTGGCCCTAATATGTGTATATGTGAGTTAGGGGCCTTAGATTGTAACCTCCTCAAGGGCAGGGACTGATGTGAATATGCAATATATATGTAAAGTGTTGCGTACATTGACAGAGCTAAATAAGTACCAGTAATGTAATAAAATAAATAAATAAACATGAGTATGGCTTTGTACAGCTATTCACTTGCATGAGCAACTGTACAAAGCCTCTGCAGCCCCCAAGGAGCAGGAAGGTGTCAGGCATTTTACTCTAGATGGCTTTGCAGCCTCTAGATGTCTGTGTGCATGAGGCCTAAGTAAACTGGGGGACCAGCTAGTAAGAAATGCTAGTGTGAATATGTATTTTATAGGGGCTACAGATAATTAGAAATACATAGAAAGCTAAACTAACTAAAAACCTCAAGAGAATTTTTCACCTTGCCCGTTTGAGGCAAAGTGACAGTGGGGGTGATTTACTAAAGGCAAATAGACGGTGCACTTTGCAAAGCAGTTGCGCTCTGCAAGTGCAGTTGCTCCAGAGCTTAGTAAATTAGGTAAGGCTTCACTTTGCAAAGAATACCCAATCACATGTAAGAAAAATAAAAAAACAGCATGTTTGCTTGCACATGATTGGATGATGGAAGTGAGCAGAGCTTCTGCTCATTTACTAAGCTCTGGAGAAACTGCACTTACAGAGTGCAACTACACAGTGCACAGTATTTTTGCCTTTAGTAAATCAACCCCAGTCTGTTTAAATTGCAACCCAAAGCACCTTATACTCACCTTCACAGTGCTCCTGCCCACCTTTCTTTATTCTATTGCTGCCAGTGCTTCCAGGTATAGTGGAGCATATGACTTCTATGACATGTAGCGATGGCCCTGTGGGGTTGCTACGTGTTACAGCATCCACACATTTCACACTGCTCCCAGACCTCCATTAGACCAGTGTTTCTCAACTCCAGTCCTCAAGGCGCCCCAACGGGTCATGTTTTCAGGATTTCCCTAAGATGAAATGGCTGTGGTAATTACCAAGGCAGTGAAACTGATCAAATCTCCTGTGCAAAATAATGGAGAGCCTGAAAACATGACCTGTTGGGGCGCCTTGAGGACTGGAGTTGAGAAACACTGCATTAGACACACTTCAGTCAATGAACAGTCTCTTGCTTGTTTTTGTTGTTTTTATTAAGGGATTAAACTTGGTTGGGGAAAAGGGACATGGGATGCCCATAGGATAAATTGTATTTTGTAGAATAAAAGTAACTGTGTCACACTTCTCAGCAGGACAAGATGGCTGACCCTAAACTTGACATACTTTTACCTCAGAACACTTCTTCCAGCACACTTCCTCCAGCACACTACTTCACTGTCCAACTTTAGTACTCCTGTCACACCATCAGAATATGACTAGGCCTTACTCTGAAAAAGTCCCAGTGTCCTTACCTGATGGCCCTTTGTAGGCCGGGGCCTGCAGTACCCCTTTGTAGTAGCAACCGATTTACTTGAGAAGAATAAATATACTTGATGGACTACTGATCCCAGCAAGTCCGACTTGCAAATCCTGCCCGCTCTCATGGCTGCATCAATTTGACACAAACTCCCACAGTCTCTCCCTCTGGCTCTACATCCAACTCCCCTGACATGCCTCTTCCAGAGCTTTCCACTGTGTTTTCCACCCACTGACATCTGCCCTGGATCCTTCCTGAATGACTTTGCTCCAGACGTGTGGACCAACTGTCTCCTCCAGCTCCTGTTCCAGGACACCTCTCCATGACTGTGTAAGGAGAGGCTCCCTCCCAGCTCCCGAGCTCCCTGCCTGAGATACACCCCCCCCCACTCAGAAACGGGGTTCCCTCAGAAACAACAGTCTAACACTCCATCATCCAGTTCACCCAGCCGACAACTCCTCCCCCAGCAAGCTGACCATGGGTATATGTAGGAGGCCTGCCCCCTGCCAATCCTAGTTGGGCATTGGTCAGAGCTCCTCACATGTACCCCATGTCACTCCAGCTCTCTACCCTGCCCCTTTTCCAGAACATTCTCCCTGGAAACAGAGGAGGCGCCCAAGAGCTGAAGTACATATCAGTACTGCTATACTAAACTACTCCCCTGCCCCCAGATCAAAACAAACAGGCCTAGCTTACAGCATAGGCCTGCTTAAATTTACCTGCGCTGCAGCTTATACAAAAACCTACACTAGCACCTACCTAAGGTAGAGGGTGCTACATACACATGATGCACTACTAGGCCCAAGCACTGTCACATGATGGAGGGAATGACATGCCATCTAAGCTTGGACTTTAGTCTACACCCAGTATTTTGCACAACCAACCACAGAAAAAGGAGCAGTGGGGGAGCACTATGAAGGTGAATGTAAGTTGGTCTGTAGGTGGGCTTTAAAAAGGCCCTCCAAATTGTATTCTGAAATGACAGAATGACAGCATCTCTTTACGTACCACCTTAGCTTAGTAACACCCGTGGATTTGGTTAAGAGAAATGTGTCAACATTATTTGTTACTTACCTTTTTTATCAGTGTATAACACGCACCCAAATTTAAGAGGGAAGTTTGAGTAAAAAAAACCTTTTTTTTTTAAATAAACCACTTTGAAGCTGCAGCCTGTTCTGTCCCCACCTGCAGCCTGTTCTGTCCCCACCTGCAGCCTGTTCTGTCCCCACCTGCAGCCTGTTCTGTCCCCACCTGCAGCCTGTTCTGTCCCCACCTGCAGCCTGTCCTGTCCACATCTGCAGCCTGTCCTGTCCACATCTGTAGCCTGTTCTGTCCCCATCTACAGCCTGTTCTGTCCCCATCTGCAGCCTGTCTGTTCTGCCCCCATCTCCCCCATCAATGCAGCTCACCGTCTCATATTAAATCACCGAGCCGTCATCTGTTTCCTCGGCTCTCAGTCAGGAGTGACACACACAGTCCCGCCATTGGCATTGGACCAGCTCCTGTGATAGACAGAACACTGGTCCAATACCGGTGGCGGAGGCGGGACTGTGTGTGTGATGTGAGAGCCAAGTGAAGAGCTGAGTGGAGAGGAGATGACGGTTCGGTGATTTCCGGCGGCACTCATCCCCCTCCTTCCCCTCCGAGGTACGCTGAAGGCGTATAACACGCACCCGCGATTTTCCCCCTATTTTCAGGGGAAAAAAGTGCGTGTTATAAATACAATAATTGCTCCCTTTGCATGTAAATATATCCACAATGTGTTCTGGCTCTTACATGTTTCCAGCCATTGGGCCCAAGTAGTATGGAGAGAATTGATTGTAAAATATCATGCCAGGACTATTACTGCTAAATATCTGTGGATCAGGGACACACAATTTAAAAAAAAACAAACACTGACATTTATCTGTGCAATCATGTTTAGTAAACTACATCAACCAATTAGAAATTAGCTTTCAGAGGCCTTGTTATGTCAGACTACTGATGATTGATCTGTCATGCTGCTGCACTTTATAGAAAGCTATCATATACAACCTTTGCTGTAGATTTTGTTTCACACTGTTTCTTCTATTCCTCTTTCACATTTTTTCTTCCAGATGATGAACTGATGCTGGTGGAGGCTGCATGTGGCGCTGCCCTTTCTGCAGTATATTCAGGACACATCCAGCGCCTGCAACAAGAGGGCAAGTTACAACAGCTACAAGGACCATTGATAATGATTGTATGCGGGGGAAGTGCGATCAGTCTTTCTGAGCTTCAGAACTTTAAATCCCAGCTGGGAATGGTTTAATCTTTCAAAATAAAATAATTTGAACCAGTGTCTGTTTTGCAAAAAAAACAGTTGCTCGGAATGTTTGTAGAAGACTGGCAATACTTGGTTTGTTCACGAGAGGGAGTCAAGCCACAAATAAACATTGTCAATAATATGAGAACAAAACGTTTGCAAGATTTCTATTAACCTCTGACCTCATTTCGAGCTATTGATCAATAGAACGCTCTTGTATTTTCTCTATCCCTTCTGGACTTTTCATTTTTCCTCTCTCTGGCTTGCCAGTTTCCCCAGCACCAGTGTTTCTGTCTCTCCTCTCGCTAGCCTTGATAAATTTCCTTCCAGCATGAGTCCCCGTGCAGATTCTCTTTGGGATCAGACCCCTATAAATCATAACTCTCCAGCCAATATCTTATGTAAAAAGGTTCCTCAGGGCTGGGAAATCCTATTACCAGAAGCACCATTAATTATGGCAAGTCAGCTTTCCCTCCAGCTGTAATATGTTATCTGCAAACCCTGTAGTCCAGACTGTGGCCTTCCCTACTGCAAGAGCTGGAGGGGATGCAGAGAACATGCCAGAGAAAAACAATGTAAAGTCACCAGTATACTCTATCTATCTATCTATCTATCTATCTATCTATCTATCTATCTATCTATCTATCTATCTATCTATCTATCTATCTATCTATCTATCTATCTATCTATCTATCTATCTATCTATCTATCTCCAAAAATTTAAATGTAGCTGTAACAACTTAAGACATCTTTAAACCACACCAATCAGCTTCTTTTATTTTATCAATCATTTTGTTAATATACTTTTGAAAGTGTTTTCTTATATTCATTTATAAGTGCAAAAAAAAATCAGTTGATCCTGCAAGAAATCCTGTCAGCTGATAACGTCCTGTGCTGTCCATATGTACTGCAATCTTAATGCTTACATTGTTCGTAGCTATCTGTGAGGACTATAAAAACACCTTGGAGAGGGGGAAGTATTCTGTAGGTGGATGTGTTCTAATGGGCGAAGGATATCAGTTAAAGTGTTACTACACAGTAAAATCAGTCTGTATATGCAGAAAAGCATAAACTCTCTGTGGAACCTAAGGGGTTAATCATCTGCTTTGTTTAAAAAGGCTGTTTGATCCTGTCTTCTCTGATCCTCCCTCTCTTCCACTGTTCCCAATCCATTTGCTGATAGAACAGACCCTTGGGGGCAAGTTGCACATGCTCAGTTTGGTGTCTATTGCTAGAGAGATTTTTTTTCTTAGGAGAGTGCATGTGGTCAGTACAGGGCCAATCAGCACTGTCCAGACAGATGGTCAGGGGTCCTGCATTCTCATAGGACAGTCAGAGTAGAATGAAGACTCCTCCTACAAGCTTTAACCAGACACTGATAGAAGTCACAAGACTGCTATATACTGCTGATGAGAAAAGGTAAAAGGTTAGCAGTTTATATTTATTAAAATGATTGCATTTCCATGTTCTGTGTACTGTGGGAGACCAGATACTGTATAGCGAATGCAAGGTCCTGGGTTTAGTAACATTTACAGGCATACCCCACTTTTAAGTACACAATGGGGTTTATTTAGTAAAGATAGAAAGTGCAAAATCAGGCTCACTTTGGCATAGAAGCCAATGAGCTTCTAACCCCAGCATGTTCAATTAATCTCTGGTAATAAAACCTGGAAGCTCATTGGTTTCTATGTAGAAGTGAGCCTGATTTTGCACTTTCTAGCTTTATTAAATAAACCCCATTGTGTACTTAAAAGTGGGGTATGCCTGTAATGAATATCCAGTGCCCACTGCCCACTAAAACTTTTAACTCAAAATCAAAATTATTTGCAGAGTCATAAAGAATGCTCCATTGGTTGTTTATACAGTACCTGTAGAATCTTGGGGTACCACTTATACTGACCTTTTCTCACACTCCTGCTGCTCTGTGCATTCTCCAGAATGAAGGGAAATACCCACATCACAGATATGAGGGAGCATGTAACTAATTGAAAGCTACTACAGGTATATACAGGCACCTCCAGGTGACTGGAACTTTATTTTATTTTAGTTAAGCACAGTCATTTTCTCTCTTCTGTGTACCCCAGGCCCTTATTTTTTCTAAAACATGCAAAGAAAAGGTGCAACACTACAAAAAGATGGAGGGGGGATTGGGACTTTAAAGAGGAGTTCCAAAGAAAAAAATAAATAAAAGTAAGCAGCTACAAAAAGTGACACTTGCCTGTTCCCCAAACCAGCGATGCGGGCTTACGAAACCCCGCTCCTCTCCCCCTCCTCTCCACGGCACCAGCATTCTTACTGTGGGCGCCCGGCTGTGGCTTCACAGCCGGGCACACACTGTGCATGCAAGATCCGCGCTGCGCGCTGTGAATGGCTGGGCAATCTTCTGGGACCTGTGACGTGTCCCAGAAGATTGCAGGAAGGGAGGGGGGGAGAGGTGATCTTCCTTCTGATGCCCGAGGGGAAGTGGGAGCTGGATACCTCTAAAAAGAGGGTATCCGCTCCCCCCCCAAATAAAATGACATGCCAAATGTGGCATGTCAGGGGGTCTTCTGCGCTTAAAGCGGAAGTTCCATTTTTGGGTGGAACTCCGCTTTAAATGAGAGATGTATACCAAAAAGCAGTCATTGCAAAGAACATTTTTACTGTACTTTGTGAGGTCATGTACAGAATACTCAATGACAAAAGGTGCATACACAAGATTGCATAAACGCAAGGCATGCTAAAAACCACATATACATATTGACGCCATGGTACTTTGGCATATCATGGGATGAAGACAACATAGGCCACTGGAAGGGCTGAATGGTATTTAAAAGTCTTGAGTGGAACAATGTAAAAAAACCCATAAAATTATCTGTATGGACATCATGCATCTATGTGGGCCCGACGCATTTCTATGTGGGCCCAACTCTTCCAGGGCGAATGCAATGGTGATCTATAAAGAGACATAACCAGATGGTATAGTATTGTAGCTAAATAATAAGAGTAAGTAATGGGTATACGGGACAGAATGGGCATCCCTATAAATGCTCACATCAACTGCATAGATGTGAACAGAGGATTAGAGCCGCTCGAGATGTCTGGCATGGGAGCTGAGGTAGAGACACGTGGACAGGCCGGGAGCACTGTACAACGCTACAAGCCATATGTCTAATGCAAAACATACTCTATGGACCATATATTTTGACCCCCTAAAATAGTGTATTTAGCTGTCTGACTGGAGTATAGTTTATCCTTTATACTAACACTAAGACCTGGTTCACACCTATGCAGGTTGCAGTTTGCATATTCCAGGTGCAGTTTGCGTTTTTCAATACATGTTTTCTGATCCATTGAAGTCTATGGAACCAAAAACCAGAAAAATGGCCCTTTCCATAAAATGCACAGATGTGAATGTGACCCATAGGAAACCATGTTAAATGGACTGTAGCGTGTTTCTGCAAAACTGACAATGCACAAAAAAAACATAGGTGTGAACCAGGCCTTAAAGGTGTATTTATACAAAATTTAAACAAAATTTGCACAGCTTTTCACCCTGTAAAACTGCATGTACAAACACTGTGTGCAAAAGGGGGCAAATTTAATGTTTTTGGGCTATTGTCTCTCCACGTCAAATGTTATTATAGAATAGAGTAAGAAAAAAATGCTGCATCATGGCCACTAGATGGGGCTGATAATCATAGGAAAGAAATTAGCATTTTCCCAATTCATACTATTCTGTATGAATAAATAACACTTGACCTGGATAGAGAAGAGTCTAACATTAATTTTTGCCCCATTCGTACAGAATGAATGTACAGGACATTTCACAGGACAAAAAGCTGTGTTTTTTTTTTTGTTTTTTTTTCATAAATACACCCATTGTTATAATTTTATTTATATATATATATATATATATATATATATATAAATATATATATATATATATAAAAACAAAATACTATCTAGATTTTTTTTTTTTAATACATTTAGATTAATATCATAAATATTTATTGTAGCAAGGTCCCGGGCCTCCACAAGCCTAAAGACCCATACACACGATAGGACTTTGTACAAACTTTCCCGTGGATTTTTGTACAAAGGGCGTCGGCCGTAAACTAATTACCATATATACTCGAGTATAAGTCGAAATTTTCAGCACATTTTTTAGTGCTGAAAGTGCCCCCCTCGACTTATACTCGAGTCAAGCACTTTTCTGCAGCAAAAAATTTCATTTTTCCGAACCGACTTTGGGGCCCCGTATCTCAGGGCCACTTGGTGCTAGGAACTCCAAATTTGGTGTGCAAACCCAGTGGACCTGGTACCACAACATATCCAAAGCTGAAGTTCCTAGCACTAAGTGGCCCCGAGATACGGGGCCCCAAAATCAGTTCGGAAAATGTCATTCTCTGCTGCAGAAAAGTGCTTGACATTTTCTGAACCGATTTGGGGCCTCATATCTCAGGATCACTTGATGCTAGGAACCCCAAATTTGGTGTGCAAACCCAGTGGAACTGGTACCACAACATATCCAAAGCTGAAGTTCCTAGTACTAAGTGGCCCCGAGATACTGGGCCCCAAAATCGGTTCGGAAAATGTCATTCTCTGCTGCAGAAAAGTGCTTGACATTTTCTGAACTGATTTTTGGGGCCCTGTATCTCGGGGCCACTTGGTGCTAGAAACTTTGGAAATTTCATGATGCTAGTTCCACTGGGTTTGCACACCAAATTTGGGGTTCTTAGCACTAAGTGGCCCTGAGATACAGGGCCCCAAATTCGGTCAACTGTGTCCATCTGCAGCAATGTCATTTCGGGACCCTTTGGGTTCAGAGACCCCAAATTTTGGCTGCAGCTAGGGGGCATCTAGGAACCCTTAACTACCGAGTTTGAAGTTCAGGGGACCTATGGCTGCAAATGGGCACAGTGATGCTGCAAATGGGCATTGTTGACCCTCTTTTCCACTTACAGTAGCTGTGCTTTTCTCACCCTCGTCTTATACTCGGGTCAATAAGTTTTTCCCATTTTTTTGTGGTAAATTAGGGCCTCGACTTATACTCGGAACGACTTATACTCGAGTATATACGGTAAGCATACACACGGCAGGACTTTTTCAGCCAACTTTCACCAAATCACGTGGTTTTTCAGCTCTTTACCGCCACCCTTTGTTCAACTTCTGTATGTTGTCTGATCTTTTGCATTGGTTTTGAGCATGCGTGTTTGTACTTTGGACTAAAATCCTATGGACTTGTGTACACACGATAGGATTTTGCACCATAGGACTTTTGTTGCCGGAAAGATTAGGGCCGTACACACGATCGGACTTTTTGACAACAAACATGCAAATGAGCTGTTTTGGAGCAACATCCGACCGTGTGTACGCTCCATCGGACAAACTTTTTCAGTTTCCATCGGACTTTTGTTGGCTGTGCGAACGGACAAACTTTCCGGCAACAAAAGTCCGATGGAGCAAAGTCCGATCGTGTGTACACAAAGCCATCAGACTTTTGTACAAACTATAGTACGCAGCCGCGAGAATGTTTCCTGGCGGCAGGGTACTGTACATCTCGCGCTAGCTGCAATAGGAAAAACACATTTTCCTACTGCGGCGGGCGCGAGAGGGAATTCCCCTCTGGGGAATACCAAGCCCTTCGGTCTGGTATGGAATTTAAGGGGAACCCCCTACACCGAAAAAACGGCGTGGGGTCCCCCCAAAATCCACACCAGACCCTTATCCGAGCAAGCAGCCTGGCCGGTCAGGAAAGGGAGTGGGAACGAGCGAGCACCCCCCCTCCTGAGCCGTACCAGGCCGCATGCCCTCAACATGGGGGGTGGGTGCTTTGGGGGAAGGGGGCGCCCTGCGGGCCCCCCACCCCAAAGCACATTGTCCCCATGTTGATGAGGACAAGGGCCTCTTCCCGACAACCCTGGCCGTTGGTTGTCGTGGTCTACGGGCGGGGCGCTTAATAAGGGGGCCCCCTGATCCCGGCCCCCCACCCTATGTGAATGAGTATGGGGTACATCGTACCCCTACCCATTAACCTAAGGAAAAAAGTGATGCCATGACCACGCTCCCTTATGACCTCACAGTCCCAGCATGCCCTGGGACTGTGATGTCATAGGGGGCGGGGTCACCGCCTATATAAGTCCGTTGCGGAGCGCACAGAGACCATTCCGGCTGGAGAGAGCGTTGTGTCAACATCTCTGGAAGAGAAGAGGGAAGAAGACGATCCAGAAGTCCGGACCACCGCTGGCAAAAGAGCACCAGAAGATAGCGGTGGAGCCGGCAGAAGATGCGGACACCGGGAGAAGACGCCGGAGAGACCCCCGAAGTCGGAAGAGAGGACCCCTGAAGTTGGAAGAAGACCCCGGAGCTGCCTAATAAATTACTTTAAAAACCTGTGTACTGTGTTTTTTTATTGACACTTTTTTCCTTGGGTGAATGGGTAGGGGTACGATGTACCCCATACTCATTCACATAGGATGGGGGGCTGGGATCAGGGGGCCCCCTTATTAAAGGGGGCTCCCGGATTCCGATAAGCGCCCCGCCCGCAGACCCCGACAACCAACGGCCAGGGTTGTCGGGAAGAGGCCCTTGTCCTCATCAACATGGGGACAAGGTGCTTTGGGGTGGGGGGCCTGCAGGGCGCCCCCTCCCCCAAAGCACCCACCCCCCATGTTGAGGGCATGCGGTCTGGTATGGCTCGGGAGGGGGGGGCGCTCGCTCGTCCCCACTCCCTTTCCTGACCGGCCAGGCTGTGTGCTCGGATAAGGGTCTGGTATGGATTTGGGGGGGACCCCACGCCTTTTTTTTGGCCTAGGAGGTTCCCCTTAAAATCCATACCAGACCGAAAGGGCTTGGTATTCCCCAGAGAGGAATTTCCTCTCGCGCCCGCCGCAGTTGAAAAATGTGTTTTTCTTATTGCAGCTAGCGCGAGATGTACAGTATCCTGCCGCCGAGAACCAGCGTGATCCAATCGCACTGGAAACATTCTCGCGGCTGCGTACTGTAGTTTGTACAAAAGTCCGATGGCTTTGTGTGTATGGGGACTTTGCTCCATCGGACTTTTGTTGCCGGAAAGTTTGTCCGTTCGCACAGCCAACAAAAGTCCAATGGAAACTGAAAAAGTTTGTCCGATGGAGCGTACACACGGTCGGATGTTGCTCCAAAACAGCTAATTTGCATGTTTGTTGTCAAAAAGTCTGATCGTGTGTACGGCCCTTTTAACAAAATTGTGGGATAGAGGGTTTAGGACCAGGACACCCTTTAGTAGTTGCAATGTTAATTGTCAGACTCCGACACTTCTATAGGTAGACAGACATGCAGGGAAAGGCACCCAGCTGGACACCACATCTGCGTTTGTGTAGACACGCTGTCTTCTATGGCAACGATCTTGAACAGTTTCTAACAAAGGTTACAATGCACTCTTTACTTCCTCCACAATCTCCTATTGTAGATCTTCACTCAACTAAGCTCCCTGTCTCTCTCACTAGAACTGCTGATCCAGTGCCACTGGATCTCCTGAGCTCTTCAAATTTTCTCTCTCTCAGTATCTTCCTCAAGCGTCACTCCCGCTTCCCTGCTGGGTCCCTAGCTTGGCATCTAAGCTACTCCTCAAGCGTCACCCCACTGGCCTGCTTGGTCCCTGGCTTGGCACACAAGGTTGCTCTGCAAGTGTCATCTCCGCTGGCTGGGTCTCTGGCTTGACACCTGCTGAAGTTTCCCAATTCTTCACCGTCCCTGGTTGGCGAGAATGCTGCTCTGGTACTCGCTTCAGCTATTCACAGTGGTCCCTGGTAATAAGGTGGATGGTCCCTTAGTGGCGACAGCTTCCCCTCTACCTCCAACCACGACAGGCTCTCTGGCCGGCAGAACCGTTACTTGTGGTTGGACTGCAAGCCGCAATCCCAACCCTACGCTGCTCTCTTGCTTCTAGATAGGCCCTCAGACAGCCTAGCAGCCAGACATCCCCAGAATAGACCTCAGGCTCTGGCCTAGCAGCCCGGGGCAGCACAACACACTTACATCCTGACGCCCATCCAGGTGGCACAGAACACCGATCACCTGACCTCACCCAAATAAATAAGCTCTCCCAGCAGGCCAAGGGACCAAAGAAGATCCCTGCCCATTGGCTGAGATACCCCACCTATTCCTAATTTGTCCTTGCAATGCCCTTGTCTTATCTAGTGCCACCAGATACCCGGCCATCTAGTGACAGAAGAGAGAAGTGCAGCAATTCCAGAAATAGGGTGGAATCAATTGATCTCCTATCAATTGGCCAAGGCGACTATACCTGGCAGGTAAATTTACTAGCAGCCCTGCCTAAACATCAGGGTGCTACATCATAATAATAATTGCAATAATTATATTCATGTTTTTTATTTTACATCTCTTAGTCCTTGATGTGTCAGTAGGCTGCCTCCGTATATGTGTTTTTACCTGGTCATCGACCCTATAGGATCAATTCAACTATTTTATTTCTCTTTCACATGTGACTTCTACAGTATTATTTAATTTCTATCTCCATGTCTGCTTCTCTGAAACCTCTTCACTCCCCACATTTTATTCTATCTGGCAGCAGTATATTTAAGAAGCAATTTCTCTGAAACTCATTTTTTGTAATGTTGTCTGGGAGAAAATAACTTCTGCAGTATCCTGCATTCAGCTGATTACCACCAATCACATATCATCTGAATGCCACGTCTGCCCATCTGCAAAAATGAATCAAGAAACCAATTTAACTCCATACTTCCCGAAATCGGTAAACTGAACACTTCTGATGTGCCATTTCAAACTGACCCTGAACTTAGCATTCTGGAATCCATACATCTTTAGAGTTTCACATTAGCAGGGAAGACACTAAGGCCCCTTTCACACTGGGGCGGTAGGGGGCATCGGCGGTAAAACAGCGCTATTTTTAGCGCTGTTTTACCGCGGTATTCGGCCGCCAGCGGTGCAGTGGTAACCCCCGCTGGCAGCCGAAAAAGGGTTAAATCCACTCGTATAGCGCGGCTATAGCCGCGGTATTGCCGTGGTATAGCCGCGCTGTCCCATTGATTTCAATGGGCAGGAGCGGTTTAGGAGCGGTGAATACACCGCTCCTTCACCGCTCCAAAGATGCGGCTGACAGGAGATTTTTTCTTCTCCTGCCAGCGCACCGCTTCAGTATGAAAGCCCTCGGGCTTTCACACTGAACAAACAGCGGAGGCTGTTTTGGGGCGGTTTGCAGGCGGTATTTTTAGCGCAATAACGCCTGCAAACCGCCCCAATGTGAAAGGGGCCTAAGGGCAACATTTCCAATATTCCAGAGCTCAAAAATGATCTATTTAGGAACAATATAGCTACATTAATGATGCTACAGGTGCCCATATATTTAAGAGACCAGCTTAATGTGAACCACTCTTCTAGCCCACAAATATTGGAGTTTTCGAAATAGGCTGGATCAACTGGCTTTCAATTCAAGTCTATGGATAGCTGTATGGCAAAGACACAGATAGCAAGAAAACCTGGCCAGTTGTAACTCTTTCCTGCTCTATTAGAAAGATGTTTTTTATTGCTGTCTGGTTGCACATTAAGGAGATTCCTTCCAACTTCCTGTTCTAGCTGGCACCTATCACTTGAAAAGAGAGTGAGGGGAAGTCTTTGAGTGGGGACAGAGAGACAGCAATAAACTCTATTTCTGTTCAACAAGGTGTGCAAACACATTTCAGGGGTACAGGGATGACCTTCATCAGGGCTAAAACATATTAATATAATCATATATAAAATATGTAATTAAAGTGGTTCTAAAGACTAAATATTTAAAAAAAAAAACCTTCTGTAAGCAGTTCCCTCCCAGCCCCCCTATAATTAACTGGGCCTGAATTCAATCCAGTGATGTACACGAGAGTAGTTGCTCTCCCAGCTCTCGATTCTCATTGGCTCAGACACAGCAGCGAGAGCCATTGTCTCCGGCTTCTGTTAATCCCAGCCAGTGAGGAGGGAGTGGGGGGCAGGGCTGAGCCCCATTCTGTTTGTCAATGGACATACAGAGTGGGGCCCAGGAGCAAGCACACATGAATGCTCCCATAGCAAGCAGCTTAATATGAGGGCAATCCACAGGGGGGTGGAGCCAGGAGCACCAGCGGAGGACCCGATAAAAGGAGGATCGGGGATGCTCTGTGCAAAACCACTGCACAGAGCAGGTAAATATAACATGCTTGTTTTTTTAATTTTTACTTTAGTAACACTTTAATTCTAGTATCTGTTTTAAAAATATGCAAATTAAGTGTTTACAATGTTAAATGTATTTTAAATTTTTTTATAAAATATGTAATAGTGTATGTGACACATGGGGGGTTTGTACAAAGCGGTGAATTCAACACTCTCCAAACACTCAATGCAAGCAAATCTTTGTGCATGTGTTTTAATTGCAATCATTTTAATTGGGTTTTAACAAGTACAAAATTTGTACAGTTAGTAAAATGTTTTTTACCTTAAAGAGGTTGTAAACCCTAGTTTTTTTTTTTTTTTTAATAAAAAACATGTCATACTTACCTCCACTGTGCAGTTCATTTTACACAGAGTAGCCCAGATCCTCGACTTCTGGGGTCCCCCGACGGCGCTCGCGGCTCCTCCCCGCATCAGAAAACCCCCTAGGAGAAGCGCTCTCCCTGGGGGTTACCGTGCAGGCGTGCTCCCGAGTCCAGCATTTGCGTCCATAGGCACAGAATGCCCGACTTGGCCCTGCCCCTGGCAGCCACGTCATTGGATTTGATTGACAGCAGCGGGAGCCAATGGCTGCGCTGCTATCAATCTATCCAATCAAGAGCCGAGACCCCGGCCAGAGAAGGTTTGCGTGTCTCCGGCAGGGGGACGAATGGGCTCAGGTGAGTAAAATAGGGATGCCGGTCAGTGTCAGAAGTTTTTTCACCCTGATGCATAGGATGCATTAAGGTGAAAATACACAAGGGTTTACAACCCCTTTAATGCAGAGAATGCAATAAAAGCGGTTGAAGATTCAAGTCCTGTGAAATGTGGGTTACCTGTCAGGTTACCTTGTTACCCAGGAAGTAGTGGGAGATGTGGTCAATTTAGCTTGCTAGAGTATTTAAAACTGTCCCAGAGTTAACCTCTTCAGGTCAGCCCCATAACAGTCTTACTGTCACAGGACGGCATCTGTGTGCCATGATCTTCCGGGTACGGTGTGTGCATGCGTGCTGCTGGCGCCTCGCTCCTGCTGTGGTCATACACAGCGGGAGCCCAGCGGCGGGTAATGCTGATTTGATGTTCGCCTTGTAAACAAGGGCAGATCACCGTTCTGTCAGTAGGGAAGGCACTCCAAAACATAGACACGGATCCACCCCTTCCCTTAGTAAAAGCACCTCCCTCACAGTACACAAAATGACTAGCTAGGCACTAGGGAAGAGCCGAACACCCCTCGGTTCGGTTCGCGCCAGAACCTGCGAACGGACAGAAAATTCGCACGAACGTTAGAACCCCATTGACGTCTATGGGACTCGAACGTTTGAAATCAAAAGTGCTAATTTTAAAGGCTAATTTGCATAGTATTGTCCTAAAAAGGGTTTGGGGACCCGGGTCCTGCCCCAGGGGACATGTATCAATGCAAAAAAAACTTTTAAAAACGGCCGTTTTTTCGGGAGCAGTGATTTTAATGATGCTTAAAGTATAAAAAAAAAAAAAATGAAATATTCCTTTAAATATTGTACCTGGGGGGTGTCTATAGTATGCCTGTAAAGTGGCGCGTGTTTCCCGTGCTTAGAACAGTCCCTGCACAAAATGACATTTTTAAAGGAAAAAAAGTCATTTAAAACTGCTTGTAATGTCGGGTCCTGGAAATATGGATGAAAATCAGTGAGACAAATGGCATGGGTAACCTCCAGTCCATTACCAGGCCCTTTGGGTCCTGTATGGATATTAAGGGGAACCACGCACCCAAATTAAAAAAAGGAAAGGCATGGGGCCCCCAGGCCCTATATACTCTGAACAGCAGTATACAGGTGGTGCAAACAAGACAGGGACTGTAGGTTTGTTGTTAAGTAGAATCTGTTTGTAATTTTGTAATTTTGAACTGGTACATTTTTAAAGTGTAGCTCCAGCCAAAAAATCTGTTTTTAAGCTTTTTGGAAAACATAGGGAAGGGTTATCACCCCTGTGACATTTTTTTTGCTGTCTGTGCTCCTCTTCAGAAGATTTCACCTCACTTTTTGTCCCAATGACAAATGTTTTTTGAAAATTTGGGTTTTTTTGTGAAACAAGGATTGGTGATAAAGCATCAGTGGAAAGGAGAAATGTTTTTCCCATATTAACTCTTATAGGAGAGAATTTCCCTTCCTAGGGGTAGATTTCATCTCACTTCCCGTTGTCTCCTTCCGTTTGCAAGTAGGAGTCGTTTGTAAGTTGGATGTTTGAAAGTAGGGGCCTGCCCTATATACTCAGCAGAAATTTGGGCCTTAGGTGTTGTTGTGGCCACAACACTGTAAGCCCTCACAGGGCCCTGCTGTGAAATATTAGATCAAGAATTGTAATTACATGTCCCTGTTGAACAGGGGCTGAAAAATTGGGCCTTTGGTGGTGGTGGTGTTGGTGCCACAACACTGTAAGTCCTCACAGTTACTCTTGGTGGGCGCAGAAACGGGCCCTGCTGTGAAATATTAGATCAAGAATTCTAATTATATGTCCCTGTTGAACAGGGGCTGAAAAATTGGGCCTTAGGCACTGGTGCTGGTGCCACAACACTGCAACCCCTCACAGATACTCTAGTTGGAACGCAGGAACGAGCCCTGCTGCAAAGAATTGCATCAAAAATTGTAATTTCATGCCCTTGTTAAACAAGGGGCTTAAAAATTGGGCCTTAGGCACTGGTGGCGGCGCCCAGAACCAAAAATGTTCTTACAAGCTATCATTGAGGAGGAAGAGGATAATTACTCAGCATAATAGGATAGTCACTCAGCATCAGCATAGGCAGTCTTTGAAGGGATCTGACATTTCAAAAAAAATTATTCGGTTACATCAGCATCAGGTGCTTGGTAGCTGGTGGTGATCCAAGACTGATTCATTTTTATGAAGGTCAGTCGATCGACTGAATCGGTAGACAGACGCACCCTGTGATCGGTTACAAAGCCTCCAGCAGCACTGAATGTGCGTTCCGAAAGAACGCTGGATGCAGGACAGGACAGTAGCTCAATTGCATACTGTGCAAGCTCTGGCCAGTGATCCATCCTCAAGACCCAGTAACCCAGAGGATTTTCGGTGGGAAAGGTGTCCAAGTCAGATCTTGCCCCTAGGTATTCCTGCACCATGTAAAACACCATGTAAAACAGACGCTGGTTGCTGGAACCGATCATACCTTGGGGCTGCGGACTAAAAAATTGTCTGAAGGCATCTGTCAGACGGCTACCTTCTCCACCGCTCCTTCTTTGACTGACCGAAGCCTCAGCAACACATTGTCCAGAAACAGGAGTTTGTAACCTCCCAGTCTCTGGGAACGCGTTGCACAAACCTTTCTGTGCTTGGTCATCCACTCGACCAAGTCTTCCGCATGTTGCGGCTCAACACGGCCAGCTGCCGAAAAAAGGCCAAGCGTGTCCCACGGCCACGTGCTGATGAGGATGCATCGTCTCCACGACCAGCACTGTTGCCTCTAGACACAGAGCCTGCTTGCCCTCTTTTATTGGCTTGTGACTGTCTGCCTCTCCTTGTTGGCCTTCCAGACATACTAATGGCCTGTAGCTGCACTAATTACAGCTCTCTCTACTGACGGCCAAGCATGCGGGTCACAGTGCATGCTTGGCCAATCATCAGCCAGCAATGCACTGCGATGAGAAAAAAAGAGAAAAAACTGCGCATAGGTGAAATATAACAATGTGGAATATGAAGCTGCAATTCCTCTATGTAACACAAACACAGTAGAGATCAAAATTGGAAATAACGGAATCGCGCTAAAGGGGACTAGTAACTATGCATATGGTCACCAGTCCGCAATGTAAATCAATGTGTAAAAACCAATATGTGAATAAACACAATGTGATAAATTAGAACACAATTAAAAAAGAATTAAATAAATTGGCAACTAATAGTCCATCAAAAGTGCATTACTGATTTGCAACAGTGAGAACAAAAGTTCATATGTATATATTTCATGTGTATCACCCAGGTGAAAACATCAAAATAATATGGAATTCCTGCTGTATAAGATACACGTGCTTGATCCACCACCATGAATAAAGACTGGCGGCTTACCAGAATTTCATGACCCCCCACTACAGAGGGTCAAAAGAAGCTTGTTTATGCATAGTGATCCGGATCACAACCAATGGATCAGGAGCCTTGGGATGGACATCAAAGACCTTGGTACCGTGATGGAAATGATCACGCTGTCTCCATGTGTTCATCTCTAAAAGGTTGCCGCAGTGAATTATGGGCCGTGACGCACCACACGAATTTGGCGCGAACGGCCCATATCGTTCGCAATTCGACGAACGGTCGAACAGACGATGTTCGAGTCGAACATGGGTTCGACTCGAACACGAAGCTCATCCCTGCTAGGCACACAGTTAACCCGTTGATAGCCCTTGATTTTTTTATCAAAAATATGTAGCAGAATACATATTGTCCTAAATTGATGAAATTTGATTTTTTTTAAATTTTGTTATCGAATATGTTTCATAGCAGAAAGTAAAAAATATTGTTTTTTTCAAAATTGTCGGTTATAGAGCAAAAAATTTGGGTACAGCATTGCACGACTGCGCAATTGTCTGTTAAAGTAATGCAGGGCCATATTTTAAAAAATGGCCTGGTCAGGAAAGGAGGTAAATCTTCTGGAGGTCAAGTAGTTAATAAGTATGTTAGAGTGCTCATGCAGTTTAGTCTTAAGCCTCGTACACACGGTCAGATTTTCTGACGGGAATTGTGTGATGACAGGCTGTTGGCGGAAAATCCAACCGTTTGTACGCTCCGTCGGACAATTGTTGTCGGATTTTCCGCAGACAAATGATGGATGGCAGGCTTTAAAATTTTCCGCGGACAAATGTCTGTTGTCAGATTTTCCGAGCGTGTGTACACAAGTCCCTCGGACAAAAGTCCAAAGTACAAACACGCATGCTCGGAAGCAAGGGCGAGCTGGAAGTGGTCGGTCTTGTAAACTAGCGGTCGTAATGGAGAATTAACATTCATGACGCGTCAAATTATGAAATCTCAAAATACAGCGCACATTCTCTTCTTCTTTAATGGGATAATAATGAAGCTGCTTTGCTGATGATACTGATGGAGTTATTGCAAACAAATGTTCAAAGGCTTTTTTTCTAGTCATATCAAGAATAATATTCTTCTGCTGGTTATTTTTTTTTTTGGTGCAAGTTACCACAACACCATTATCCCATAGTTTTTAAGATCAAAGATACAACTGTGTTGGTTTCCTTTGTGAATTTTACATTGTATTTTTTTAAATGTAACTGCCTACTCCCAAACTGTCATTTGAAGTAAAACACATTGCCAAGTATTATTCTCTACAATTTTTTTATTGTGCGTTAAAAAAAGAAAACAAATAAAATTAGACATGCTATCCGCCAATAGAACTTAACCAAAAAGTGCATTCTATGCATCCAAAAATATAGAAAATATACCAAATCAAATCATTATTCAACCAAAAAATAAAATAAAAAAAGCAACCAATTTTTGGTTAAAGAAATCATTCTCCTCATGTTCCTAGACGAGACTTGGTTCAAGGCAATAACTCCAAGGCCAATAATAAAGAACATGTTATCTCCTCCAATTACGCTACATGGCTGGTTGACGAACGGCCGTTCAGAAGCGAACTGAAAAGCACGAAATGAAAAGCGCGAAATGAAAAGCGTGAAATGAAAAGCACGAATCAACACTCACCAAACTTCTACTAACACGAAATTAGCAGAAGAAGCCCAAAGGGTGGCGCTAAAGAGCTGGAAAACCACGTAGTACGTCACTACATTCGTGTTTGTTGGCCGACAATTGTGTGCCGTTTGTATGCAAGGCAAGTTTGGGGCTAACACCCTTCGGACAGAATTCAGAGGTTTTGTCTGTGGAAAATCCGATCGTGTGTACGAGGCTTTAGACTGGGTGGAGTTCAACGTACAACCTTAAGATTCATGGAAGAGCTAAGGGTAGCCTCCAGTTCCAACCAAAGAAAGGGGGGGGGTTAGCTTTGTTAGCCATGTATTGTGCAAATAAAGGGGTAAGCTGGGCAGCCTTATAATATTTCAAAAAGTTTGTGTATATGCATGGTTCTCCTGCGAGTTCTTGGTCTTTTCATCCATATAAGGAACATGACTTGGTTTTGGAAAGAGTTAAAGTAGTTGTAAAAGATGCTGTAGTAAGGAAAAAATTGGGGTGTAATTGCACAGGTGAAAGTGAAAAAGTAAAAATACATATAAAACAACAATTGCCGTGCTAAATAAATAATGATATAACATGTGAAATGATAATAAAGTGACAATAACCAGGCCATAGGATTTCCATATACGTCCATACAAAAATAAAGTGATATATTGTTGCAACATGTGTCCAAAGATAGTAAGCGACCGTACACCCAAGTGCGCCTTCCACCGTATTGATACAAGATGTGCCCTTACCAGATAGCTAGACTCCACGTTATATGAGTCTAATCACGCATGGAATCACGCATCATGAAGCTACATCCACTGGAGGTAGAGAAGGGTAGTGTCATTTATGACGAAACTAGTAGGACGGAGTTTATATGGAAATCCTATGGACTGATTATTGTCACTTTATTTCATTTCACATGTTATCACTATTTATTTAGCGCAACAATTGTTGTTTTTTTATATGTATAGTTGTGAAAGATGAATGCTCCAGACACTTTCTCATACAGTTATAACTATACATGCACCCTAACTGCTTTTCCTTTGTTTTCCTTTTTCTTTGTTAAAAAGTTCTGTCATGGGACCATCATGCATCTTTTCCTCCTGATAGTGGGGGGGGGGGGGGCAACTTACAGGATACACAGTGTGCCTGTATTCCATAGTCTGTTCAGCTTGAGGAAAGATGCAGACTGTGCTTAGGCAGTAGACATGTTTAAGAGGCAGGCTGTGTATATACATACACTATATTACCAAAATTATTGGGACACCTGCCTTTACGCTCACATGAACTTTAATGGCATCCCAGTCTAATGCCCCGTACACACGGTTGGATTTTCCGATGGACAATGTCCGATCGGAGCGTGTTGTCGGAAATTCCGACCGTGTGTAGGCGCCATCGGACATTTTCCATCGGATTTTCCGACACACAAAGTTGGACAGCAGGAGATAAAATTTTCCGACAACAAAATCCGATCGCGTCAATTCCGACCGTGTGTGGCCTGTTCCGACTCACAAAGTGCCACGCATGCTCAGAAGAAATTCCGACACGGGACAGCTCGTTCTGGTAAACTTAGCGTTCGTAATGGATACAGCACTTTCGTCACGCTGCAATGTTCAAAATGGTTTAATACAGCGCACTCTCTTCTTCTTTATAATGTGACAAGAATGAAGTAGTTTTGCTGCTCATATTCACACACACTTCTCACAAACTTTTCTTTGTGTTTTTTTAGTGGGATTCCCTCAATATATTGTTATTAGTTGTCACATCTGACAGTTTTATATTTTTTATTTTTATTTTTTTTTGGATTTTAAGCCTTTTTTTTTCTTTAATGTTTGGATTTTTTCCAAGGCTGATCTTTGTTCAATGTTATTTTTATTTTTACTCCAGAATATTTTTGTGTGTGTTTTGTGTGTCAAGTTACCCCAACACCATTGATATCTTTTATTATTTAATCTCAAGGAGATTGTTTGGTGTTGGTGACCCTTGTTCATTTCACATTGTATATTTGAAATGTACCTGAATCCTCACAAACCAACTGTCATTTTTGAAGTAAACCACATAGGAGAGTATAATTCAAAACAAAAATCCTTTATTAAGGAATCAGAACCAAACAAAGAGGAAGGCAACACTGGATCAACAGCAGAAATTAGCTAAGCCTGGGACCCCCACGGCAGACATCAATTCTTTAACATCAAAATTGGTGGCCTGAGGAGTCCATATCTAAGGGAGGGCAGTCTGGTCCGGGATTCACAGAGACTCGGATAGCAGCAGATGACATCTGTGTCCCCAGGCTGTGGTACCACAAGAGGCTGCATCTTTTGGCCGACCAGACTGGATCCAGGGCAATCACTGTCTAGTCTTCCTTCCACGCTTCCTTCCGGGCTGTGGCTGTGCAGTTGGATATGTGGCAGGAGGAGGAGTAGGACCTGGAGGAGGAGGAGGAGGAGGACTGGGAGGACCTGGAGGAGGACTGGGAGGACCTGGAGGAGAGGGAGGAGGAGGAGGAGGACCTGCAGGAGGAGGAGGAGGACCATCCCAAAGCTGTGTGTGAGGTGTAATTTGGCCCCTCATACCTTTCTCCAGAGCCTCTGATATGAGGGCCTCACACATGGCTTTTTGGCCCTCCTCCATCCTCTGCATTTTATATGCTATGAATGCAGCAATGTTCTCCTGCATGGTGTGGGGTGCTCCCAGGACCTCTGTAGCCCTCCAAAAGAATGCTATAGCCGCCTCCTCTAGGGTACTCGTCCTACTGCCACTTTCTCTTTTCAGGGGGGGGTGGAGGGACCTTGATATCAGCCAGCCGGCTCGGCCCGGCCACCTCCTGGCTGAGACTTCCCTGTGTATGAAAAAGGGACATGGTTTTAGTATTTGCATCATCAATCACAATCCTAAATTAGTACTCCCAACTAACATCTAGTTAACATCATTGATTGGACAAGCAGAAATATTTAGAGGAATGCTATACCTGGCTCAATCTGGGCTCCTCCACATATGGCCTGGAAGGCCCAGGTTGGGCGTCAGAAGCCTCAGCCGGGGGGGAAGGAAGCGTGGAAGGAAGACTGGAGAGGGATGGCCTGGGTTCAGTCTGGCCTGCCAGAAAGTGCAGCCTGCCGTAGTACAACATCCTGGGGACATAGATGTCATCTGCTGCTCCGGATCTCTGTGAATCCAGGACCTTCTTGCGCTCCCTCAGATATGTGCTCCTCAGGCCACCAATGAAAATCTTTAAATAAGTGATGTCTGCCGTGGGGATCACCTGCTTCACAATTTCACACAATTGCTCCAGTGCTGCCTTCCTCTTTGCTTGGTTCTTGAAATGGGGGTGGGTAATCTCCCACAGACATGGCAGCTCACTTAGCATATCTATGAATACTGACATGAAGTCAGTATCTCTCATTAAGATATCCATGTTCACTGCAAGACACAACACAAGACAAAGCCTAATGTCAGACAAAACTCTCCTAATCTTGTTACAATATAGGCCTCAATCTAGAAGCAGTATAGGCAAAAGTTTGTCTCTTACCTTCGTTCTTACGATCGGCGCGTCCAATGCTCCTTCCTCCGCTCACAGATCGTACGTAATACGCACGCGTGTTACGCTTTATACACACTGCGCATGCGTGTAACTCCGCCCGCCCCTGACGTTCTTTCTAGTCTATTCCCCGCCCCTTTTCGTTCGGCGCAGTGGGGGAAGAGCATGATGGCGGAGTTACAGCAGGTGCGTGATAATTATATCAACGAGGAGGAGGAGGAGGAAAGCCCGGATCCAGGCACGTCCCGATCCAGAAGGAGACGTTTTAAGGCCACAAATATGTCGTTTGGGGAGATGTTGGAGATGGTCGACATCATGAAGAAGTCCGACTATGATGGAAAATATGGGCCTTACCCCCACCCCAACATCAGAAAGGCCAAGATCATGGCGAAAGTGGTCAGGAGTCTTGAGAGGAATTTCGGGGTACGAAGATCAAAAGATCAGCTCAGGAAGCGGTGGTCGGACCTGAAGTTGAGAGAGCCAGAGCAGTACCGAAAGATCCGGAGAGTGCTGCAAAAAAGTAAGTAGTTGTGCTGTGTTCGTATTCTTTCTGTCTTTATTCCGTTCGTTCTGCTCCATATGCTTTTAGTAATTGTAACGTTTAAAAAGGTCAACTTTAATGTTCATGGGCCCATTATTCGTTCGTATCAAACATTTTTCTTTCGGCCTCTAGAACACCATTGTTTAGGCCATATGCATTTTCACACATTTTTGGGGGCCTACTTGGATGCCAAATATTTGTTTGTGTAGATGGGTTTGTTACTAGAATGAAATGCAAACTAGATTGTGTGTAAGGAGAGGACACTGAGCAACTTTTTTCACATCTGGACACTGGAGCACTAGTGTGGGACCCCAGAACACCATTTTTATTAGGGGGGGCACACAGGTGCTCCAGTGTATACTATAGGGGGGGCTACATCTGTGAAGCTTGTACCAAACAGGTAAAGTATTGCAGCTTGACAAAGGGCAATAAAAAATATACATCTTGGAACTCGGCTAAAATAGACAATTGTACCCCACTTTCAAGCAATGTTTCCTATTTATAGTTCTGCCATCAAAGATCTGTGTGCTAATTATACCATTTTTGTTTTACATAGGGGAGAAAAGACTCGGAGGACACCCCTCATCCCAGGAGACCAGAGACCCCCCCCCTCTGGAAGAAGGGGAAATACCAACCCAAGAAGAAGAGCAGGAGGAAGAAGAAGATGTGGTGGAGATTGGCACCACAACAGGTGAGTGTCTGCGACCACAGGCTCAGGTAAGAGAGATGGATGGTGGCAAATTTTTGAGACCTTTTTTTTTGTTCTTTATCTCTTTTTAGGTGATCGTGATCCAGAACGCTTTACATCTGAAAGTGCCCAGATACTGATCGGGGAGATCATGGGGTGTAATCTCCAATTGCAAAACATCCAGCAACAAATCAGTGATGTTATTTAAAAAAAATAATAACATCATTGATGTTTTGGGGCGAATTTAAACCCCACAAAATGACCTGTTTTATCTTACGAAAATTTTTACAATGTTTAGAAAAGCCAAATTTGGAGGATGCACACAGTGTGCCAACATGTGCTATCTGCCATCACGGGAGATCAATGGACGCGTTTTGGGGATGCAACCCCTTCCTCAATTATAAAGTCGCATTGAGGAAGGGCTTGCTCCCCCAAAACACGTCCCTTGATCCCCCCTGATGGCAGATAGCACATGTTGACATTCGTAAATTTGTGTGCATCTTCCAAATTTGGCTTTTCCAGGGGTGATTTCCACCCAACTGAACGCTATATCAAACCCAGTTCATAAATACTGATGTCTGATATAGCCTTCAGGTTTTACCTAATGTGAACTTTGTAAGTTCAAGTTTTTTGGCTTTCTTGTTGGTTTTACACAGGCCTGTTTTATCAGAAATGGACATTTCGATTTTTGATAATGCTACTGCAAAAATTGTTATACAACAAACATGTTGGTTTGTTTTAAAAACCTTTGGGAAATGCACATGTGATTGTGCAGGTATAAAAAAGTTGGTTACTCAAGAATGTGTGGATTATTGTCTCAACACTACAACACTTTTGGGGTGATATAATTGCTGTTTTATGCAAAAATGGGGGTTATTTCCTAAGGGCAAATACACTTTGCACTACAAGTGCAGGTTCAGTGCAGTTGCAAGTGCACTTGTAGTGAAATGTGTTTTGGCATTTAGGAAGTACCAGCCAACACTATTTTTTATAAGGTTACCCAATCACGAAATTTTCTGCACTCAACACATTTCTGTCAGGGTCAGCTAAAACAAACACAAGCAGTAAATGTCCACCAAGAATTTCTTTTGGTTGTTTTTTATTTGAAAAAGGTGTCAGAGATTGTCTGGCATATTGATAGCCCCCCTACCCGCAAAGAACTCCAGGTAGCGTAACCAGACATCACGGGCATTCAGGTAGGGCAAGCCAGGACGGCCACTTTCAAGCGCCGTCAGGGTTGATGGATTTGGGATTCCGGCCTCAGGCCCAACTGAGCCAGCATAGTTGGCTGAATGTTTTCTTAAAAAATTATGGAGAACACAGCAGGCAAGTATTATATGGTTCAGTTTATACTCCGCCATATGGATGGGTGTCAGAAATAATCGGAACCGGCTGGCCAGGATTCCAAATGTGTTCTCCACCACTCTTCGGGCTCTGGCCAGCCGGTAATTAAAAACCCTCTGTTCCGGGGTGAGGGTCCTCATCGGGAATGGCCGCATCAGGTGGTCCCCCAGCGCAAATGCTTCATCAGCAACGAACACAAATGGGAGACCTTCAACATTGTCCTCTGGAGGTGGCAAGTCCAAGCTGCCATTCTGGAGACGCCTGTAGAACTCCGTCTGGACGATCACTCCACCATCGGACATCCGGCCATTCTTCCCCACGTCCACATACAAGAACTCGTAATTAGCCGACACCTACGCCAACATCACTATACTATTAAACCCCTTGTAATTATAATAGTACGACCCCGAGTTGGGTGGTGGGACGATGTGGACGTGTTTCCCATCAATTGCCCCTCCGCAGTTAGGAAAGTCCCACCGCTGGGCAAAGTGGGAGGCCACAGTCTGCCATTCCTGTGGCATTGAAGGAAACTGTTGAGGAAAAAACAATAAACATTACTATTTTTTCAAAGATACATGGCAAGCAGATTATACACAAATTATGGGGCAACCTCCAGATAGCATTTACTAAGGGGAATTTAACAACAACAAAGTATAAGGTACACCTATCATATTCCCCCTCCCCCCTCTCATGGGCCATTTCAAACATTATAGGGGGGGGGGAATTCTTGGACAGGTAACCCTCTTCACTTCATTGAGAAATGAATGCCTAAATACAGGGTATTACTTGGAACAGCCCCTCCTTAGTTACACTATTGGCAGACCACTGGACAGGTAAGAAGTGTCATAATACAAAGATATAAATACACACTGTACACATTTGAGCACATTTGGACATTCTGCTATTACCTATCAAGATAATAATAGGATACAAAAACTTTAAACAGTACCATTGGAAAGTATACAGGCAGGCCCTTGCACTACATGCTTTGGGGAATTCATCCATAAATCAGAGCACAAAAGAGATGGGTATAGTGTGTATGGGTTTGGCAAAGTCAGCAGATAGATGATTGAGGATCGAGAATTGGGTCCAGCTGACTTAGCAGTTGGGGGAGGGAGGGTTACAAAAAAATTGGGGACACCACAAAAAAAGCCTCTGGCACTCTGCCTGAATTTAAAGCTAAAATAACATTTCCAAACATTTTAGGGGGTGTTTGGGGTAAAGCACTACTATAGAGCTGATAAAATACATTGTTAAGTGACTACATGAGGTGAATATAGGGCAGGAGACACCATGCTGGAGAGGTTATTGAAGGGCAAATATGTATGAAGGACCTAACATAATAATGACATAAAAATCCAGCATGCATGAGGACAAAGGGGACATTCACAGCATATTACAATCATGGTAATTAGGGAATGAGGAAAGAAATACAAGATATTATCAAACATTCAATACAATAAAATGTGATATAAAAGGATAAAAATCTTACCTTCATATACTCCTTCTGCAGGACCTGTATGATGGCAGAACAGGTCTCTGGGATAATGATCCCCAGAGCCTGGGGGGAGATGCCTGTCGAGAACTTTAAGTCCTGCAGACTTCTCCCTGTGGCCAAATACCGCAAGGTAGCGACCAACCTCTGCTCCGGAGTGATGGCTTGCCTCATGCAGGTATCCTGCCTGCTGATATAGGGGGTCAGCGAAGCCAACAGACTGTGAAACACAGGGTCCGTCATCCTGAGAAAGTTCCTGAAATCATCAGGATTATTCTCACGGATCTCACGGAGCAAAGGCATATGACAGAACTGGTCACGCTGAAGCAACCAATTCTTGGTCCATGAACTCCTCCTCACCCTGTTCATGGACTGGACTTGTGTCAAGGTCAGGACCCCAACACCAAGCCCCCGCACAGCACGAACTCTACGAGGAGTACGCATACGAAACATGGCTAGAAAACGGTCGGCTGCTCAGAACGAAGTAACAGAACGCACTGAAGAACAGCAAGGCCTGTGAAGAGCGACCTGAAAACCAGTAACGAACGAACAAGAATACAATGACTCCTTAAAGTCACGCGGAACTTGCTTGCACGCACTGAAGAGCAGATACAAACCCACAAGCACAAACTGAACAGCAGAAAACGATCTGAAAGCCACGAGTCTGAAAAAGCGCGAATCGTCTCTCACCAAACTTTTACTAACACAAGATTAGCAAAAGGAGCCCAAAGGGTGCCGCGCTTGGTTCTGAACCGGCCTTTTCTAGTCTCATCGTACGTGGTGTACGTGACCGCGTGGTTGTCGATCGGAAATTCCGACAACTTTGTGCGACCGTGTGTAGGCAAAACAAGTTTGAGCCAACATCCGTCGGAAAAAATCCTAGGATTTTGTTGTCGGAATGTCCGAACAAAGTCCGACCGTGTGTACGGGGCATAAGTCCGTAGTCCGTTCAATATTGAGTTGGCCCACCCTTTGCAGCTATAACAGCTTCAACTTTTCTGTGAAGGCTGTCCACAAGGTTTAGGAGTGTGTCTATGGGAATGTTTGACCATCCTTCCAGAATTTGTGAGGTCAGGCACTGATGTGGATGAGAAGGCCTGGCTCGCAGTTTCCTGCTCTAATTCATCCCAAAGGTGTTCTATCGGGTTGAGATCAGGACTCTGTGCAGGCCAGTCAAGTTCCTTCACCAAAAACTCGCTCATCCATGTCTTTATGGACCTTGCTTTGTTCACCGATCCAAATCATTTGGTGGAGGGGGCTTATGGTGTGGGGTTGTTTTTCAGGGATTGGGCTTGACCCCTTAGTTCCAATGAAGGGAACTCTTAAAGCCAGGGCCGGTGCTACCACTAGGCAAACTAGGCAGCTGCCTAGGGCGCCCTGCTGCCTAGGGCGCCCGGCCACTGGTGTTATTACTCTCTTTTCCCTGCAGCAAGCAACTAAGTCTCAGCATCAGCAGGCAGCCGCTGCTCCATTCACACATAGCGTCAGAGGCGCAGCAGCAGCAGCGGAGGACTGTGTCTGTGTCCCGACTCCTGAATGAATGGAATCAAGCAAACATTCATTGATGAGCGCTGGTATGCTGCATTTGATGGGTGCTGGTGAGGCTGCATGTGATGGGCGCTGGTGAGGCTGCATGTGATGGGCGCTGGTGAGGCTACATTTGATGGGCGCTGGTGAGGCTGAATTTGATGGGCGCTGGTGAGGCTGCATTTGATGGGCGGTGTTGGCGCTGCGTTTGATGGGCGCTGGTGGGCCACATTTGATGAGCGCTTCATTAAAAAGGCGGATTATGCATGGGCAGGACTATATAAGGAGGTAGGGGGCGGAGAAACTAGGTTTCGCTGGTTCGCCTAGGGTGTCAAAAATCCTTGCACCAGCCCTGCTTAGGGCATCAGCATACCAAGACATTTTGAACAATTTCATGCTCCCAACTTTGTGGGAACAGTTTGGGGATGGCCCCTTCCTGTTCCAACATGACTGCGCACCAGTGCACAAAGCAAAATCCATAAAGACATGCACAGAGTCCTGACCTCAAGAATACCTTTGGGATGAATTAGTGTGGAGACTGTGAGCCAGGCCTTCTCGTCCAACATAGGTGCCTGACCTCACAATTGCGCTTCTGGAAGAATGGTCAAACATTCCCATAGACACACTCCTAAACCTTTTGGACAGCCTTCCCTAAAGAGTTGAAGCTGTTATAGCTGCAAAGGGTGGGCCAACCCAATATTGAACCTTACGGAATAATGCCCTGTACACACGGTCGGACATTGATCGGACATTAAGACAACAAAATCCATGGATTTTTTCAGACGGATGTTGGCCCAAACTTGTCTTGCATTCACACGGTCACACAAAGTTGTCGGAAAATCTGATCGTTCTGAATGCAGTGACGTAAAACACGTACGTCAGGACTATAAGCGGGGCAGTAGCCAATAGCTTTCGTCTCTTAATTTATTCTGAGCATGCGTGGCACTTTGTGCGTCGGATTTGTGTAAACACGATCGGAATTTCCGACAACGGATTTTGTTGTTGGAAAATTTTATAGCCTGCTCTCAAACTTTGTGTGTCGGAAATTCCGATGGAAAATGTGTGATGGAGCCTACACACGGTCGGAATTTCCGACAACAAGGTCCTATCACACATTTTCAGTCGGAAAATCCGACCGTATGTACAGGGCATAAGAGTGGGAGGCCATTAAAGTTCATGTGTGTGTAAAGGTAGGCGTCCCAATACCTTTGGTAATATAGTGTATGTGAACACGCACACAGAAAAAAAAATATTTAGGGTAACATATAGTTTATTGGCAAAAGAGAAGATTGGGATTTGTAGGATATGGAACGACGTGCATGTGTCGACATGTAAGGATGTGGCTCTGCTTGCTGGAGCATTCTCCTGTGATCCCAGGGGGAAGTCCTTGACCGAGGTTCCTTGACCGAGGTTCACATGGAATGTGGATTGGATAAGCCGGGAGGTGGTAAGTTTTGCAGCTAGAGCTGCTTTTCTTTATTTTACCACATGTTGGGTCATTATTTATTATTAAAAAATAAAAAATAAACTGGAGTTGAGCTGTATTGTACTTGTATCTTCCAGGTTAACCTTAAGTTAGGACAATTAACATTCTATGCTCATATGTATACAGTACATGTATACTTTCAAATTTCCTACTACCTACTACCAATGTAACCTTGTCCTCTTTCATCCTATTTTTATCTCATGTTTTATGTTCTTACCAGTGCTATAGTACAGATTTCAAATAGATTCAAAGCGTATTCATTGTTGTGCTTTAAATAAGGAGGCCATACTGTACTTTTCAGTGCATTCCTGACGCTCGATAGATGTTGTTTGGAGGACACATATCTGAAAATTTCTATGGAAAAATTCAGATATTGCTTCAAGTATTTTTAATATTAGCCTTCAAAACACATTGGCATCAACCTGCACGCAGAGTGACACCTGGTACATTGTTATACTCACAAATTTGTTGGCATTTGTGGAATGTCCCCATTCACACTGTTATACTCACATATGTGTTGACATCTGCAGAATGTCTCCCTTAAAGCTCTGTGAGGAAGGAAAGTCATCATCCATGCTTATTACAAATCAGCACCTTATTTGATTTCAGAGGATTCCAAAATGCACCTTCACATAGTCTTGTGTCCACCAAAGCTGAATAAAGACCATTGCAGCACAAACGTTTACTAGGTGGCCATGTTGCCCACTTTTTTTTTTTTTAAGACTGGGTTCACATTATGTATGGCCGCAGCAGGGGGTCCAGTGCCATCCCTGTTTACCATTTTAGGCTGGGTTCACACTATGTGCGGAGCGGGGCACAGCAGGGGTCTGGTGCATCCTCATTCACCGTTTCAGGTCCGAATTTTTGCCTAAATTCGGACTTGAAACAGAGCCAAAGATGCACAGGACCCTTCTGCTGTGCGCTCCGCAGCCGCCGCAGAGATGTGTGAACCGGCTCCATTGAGAGCCAGTCACACTCTCCTGTCATGCAAATTGGATGCGGCAAAACCTGCATCTAATTCGCATAAGTGTGAACCCAGCCTCATTCTTTATTTATACAATTCGCAAAAAAGAAGATGGAATAGAACAGGGGTCTTCAAACTACGGCCCTCCAGTTGTTCAGGAACTACAATTCCCAACATACCTAGTCGTGTCTGTGAATATCAGAGTTTTACTGTGTGGGCGATGTACCCCCCTTTTACCACAGAGGTGTGAATTTGTAGAGAGATAGGTAGAGAGAGCTCCAATAGGTTTAAAGTGTGTTTATATGGGAGTGTACCATTATGCTTACATTAACCCCTTCAGCTCTGGAAGATTTTACCCCATTCATGACCAGGCCATTTTTTGCAATTCGGGACTGCACTATTTTAACTGACAATTTCACGGTCATGCAATGCTGTACACAAACAAAATTTATATAATTTTTTTTTCACCCAAATAGAGCTTTCTTTTGGTGGCATTTGATCACCTCTGTGTTTTTTAGTTATTATAAAATTATATAAACGAAAAAAAATTTTGAAAAAAAAAACAATTTTTTTTACATTCTGCTATAAAACATATCCCATTAAAAAAAAATTAAATAAAAAAAATCAAATCTCTTAATAAATCTTGGCCAACATGTATTCTGCTACATGCCTTTGGTAAAAACAAAATCTCAATAAGTGTATATTGATTGGTTAGTGTGAAAGCTATAGCGTCTACAAACTATGGGCTATATACTGGAATTGTTGTTTTTTTATTTTTTTATACTAGTAATGGCAGCGATCAGCGACTTATAACAGGACTGCAATAGTGTGGCGGGCAATCTGACACTGACGCTGGGGGGAACTGACTAACTGCCACTGACATCACCAGTGACATTATTACAGTGATCTGTGCTAATATTATGCACTATCACTGTACTAATGACGCTGGGCGTCATAGGATGCATTAAGGTGAAAAAACATGAGGGTTTACAACCCCTTTAAGAGGGAAATAATTATTATGTTCTCTGCTCCCATAGACACACTCCCAAACCTTGTGGACAGCCTTCCCAGAAGAGTTGAAGCTGTTATAGCGGCAAAGGGTGGGCCAACTCAATATTGAACCCTACGGACTAAGACTGGGATGCCATTCATGTTCATGTGTGTGTAAAGGCATGTGTCCCAATACTTTTGGTAATATAGTGTAGAGAGTTACTACTTGCACATGTGATCACAGTATACATTCTTCTCAGCCAGCAAGCTGCACAGTGATTACAGCTGTAGCACTACCCCCTAGGAGCCGCTGGCTACTGGTTCCCCCCTATTCCTGCACAGCCAGGCAACAAGCATTTCCAACTTGCATCCAGACACAAGAAAATAATCCATGGGCTTGTTTTGTTGTTTTATTGTGGAAAACAACTTGGATAGGATATAGGGATTATGGGATGCCAAACTTGACTTGAATAACAACAGATGAGGACAAACTTATTTGTCTGTGTACATAAATGAAGATCCGGGACTATGCTCCCTCTGGAATAAATGCAGTCTCTATGGATCAGTGACAAGATCCTTTATGGATCTGGATCTCTTGGGACTTTAAAGGCACAGACGTGTGACAATATTGTATAGAATTAAATTTGAATGGTATCAAAAGTAGTCGTACATATAGTAGAACAAAATACATATAAAAGCAATTAAAGCTAGAGATGCTAAGCTAACACATGGAAAAATCACAGCATATGATCATGTGTGAAGAATATATAAGGCAATATAGTACAAGGAATAATGCCAGTGGCATACACAGCTCCTACGCATTTCGGAGTAACTTAGACTCCTACTTCAGGGATTGTCCGTTATGCAATTTAGTAAAGCTTATCTAAAAAAATAATACAAAAAATATTATACATCCATTATACATTGAATGACAGCAGAAATGGCACTGAGTGAGATATTCGTTAGCAGTTGTGATACTTACAATGCCCACAATTCCATGAATAGCAACCAGTTGGCACTACTTTTAGTGAAATAGCACAAAGTTGTAGACTGTATGCAGGAATATTGTTTCAGCAGAACCTCACTCCGTTCTGACACTTGCAGATACTTCCAACCCACCTGGCTTTTTGGCTACAGCCCTCCCGGCTGCTCTGAAGAACTCTCCAGGACAAGAGATCAGGATTTAGCACAACGATGTCCTTGGAAAGTATGCTACGTCTAGCAGTCTTTCGCCTTATATGCCCCGGGTGTGCTGAGGTATTCACACTGTCTGTTTACTCCCCACTGCACTGGGCAAGACTCCTGTTCAGGCCTCCAACTAATCAGATGTTCCCATGCCAGCCCGGATGTCCAAAGGTAATGGAGACTCCTCTCTTAGGCTTCCTGTTCTTCCTTTACTCAGCTCCCTGCCTGTAGGCAGAGTCCCCAGCCCCGGGGTCTCCTCACAGGCCACACAACATCAACCTCATCACTCCATCTTCCACCCGACCCCTGTGGCTCAGGCTACACCATATTTTTGGGCAGGTTCAGCCACCCTGCCAGGCCTCCTGCCTGGGGATTGGTCCAAACTCCCATCAACATTCAGACCCAGCCTCTTTAGCTCTGCCCACTAGCTTCTAGAATGTTTCACGGACCTCCAGAACCAGAGGGAGGTGATAGAGGACTGATCTACAGAGCCTTCCAACCTGACCTGAATCTGAACCCTGACCCAATTAACAGACTCATACAACTACCATGAGTCACAAAATAGTTACATACACTAGTTGCACACTAGAGGGTGCTACACAGCTCAAACTTGTGAAAGATAGTATGGCATTACCATAAGCATGGTAATTATGCATTTCCTAGAATCGTATAGTGTACAGTACCTTCAGAGTACAGTTTAGAAAAATCTGTGAAATTCCATCTTGCCATAGATCCTATCCAGGCCAGCAGTATGAAAGAGCTGAGAATACAGTCAAAGATAGACGAGAATTGGCCAGGTGATGGTACTTTTGTTCACTGACTGTCTCTTTGGATAGCTTCAATATTTTCTTACATTCTTTAGCTGGGTCTGGAACACTGAATAGCATTGAATAAATTATTTTTGTTAAGCATATATTTACCAAATTAGAGATGTAATCCAAAGAGGATTTTTCAATATCATTGAATTAAACAGGAAAATAGAAACAGTGTCAGACACTTTTTATTAAGGTATACTATACGCCCTATGACATTTCCCTTGTCTATGAATAAATCATGTCCTTGTGCCTATTGTGATTGTGTGAGCATAATATTCCTTCATAATAAAATATCACCAACATCATATGAGCATAGACTTCACAAATTCATAGCATTTTTTAAACATTCTGTTTTGAAGCATAGGCAAAAGACCATGACTGAAGAATTAAATTGATTAAAAAAAAAAAAAAACCCAAAGATAAATATACAAATTTCATTTTACAAACAGAATTTTTACAGCTTGAACAATGGCATTGCAAATATAAAAGCCAGGATCAGGAAGACACCTAATTTTTCCAGTCTCAGGAGGTTCATATGACATTGTAACTAAAAGATGCCATCTCTTTCCATGTCTTTGGGGAAAGGTAAAGTTAGTTAACCTTCAACAGACTAGCACCTTCTAGTTTCTATGCAATTAGTTTTTATTAGTAACATAAAAGACAGACAGCATTACAATAATCGCAATGTGATCAAATATAAAGATCCAGTAGAAACTAGTACAATTATGTAACTCACTCTAAATATAAGCAAACAAATCCTCATATGCCCTTAGAAAAGCCCCCATCTTGAGCAAACGTCCTCTGGTGAACAGCAGATTGCTCACCCAGTCCACATAATTGGGCAATGAGGTGAAACTGCAATGCAAATCTTTCCAGTGGTACAGTATTGTGCATATTTTCTCTTCAGAGGCTTTTTTAGCTAATCCAATTCAGGACAAGGCACTTTCACAGCAAACTTCTTGGAGGGGCCTCAACAACTGGGCCCCTGGACACACCACCACACCTACTCCATTCACAAAACAAAAACAAAAGAAGGCGCACAGGCCCAACACATTATCCCACTATTTTTAAAATAAACAATGAATAAAAAAACTCACAAACACATGAGTTAAAAGCACTTTCCTAGCCACTCAACCATGGCTTGGTACTCTCAGACTGGACAGTCACCACTACATAAGGGGGGACCTCACCAGTGTCCCTGCAGGCTGATGTGTTTCGAAGGGGTTTCCCTCTTCCTCAGAACCAAGGAAACTCCTTCAAAACGCATCAGCCTGCAGGGACCCCGGTAAGGTCCCCCCTTATGTGCTGTGACTGTTCAGTCTGAGAGTACCAAGCCACGGATGAGTGGCTAGAAAAATACTTTTAACTTATGTGTTTGTGAGCATTTTTTATACATTAAAAAATGTGTGGGTTAATGCACTAGGTCTGTGTGCCCTCTTTTGTTTTTTTCCATTTCCAGTGGTCATAGGACATCCCCAGTCCTCGAGGGCAGCAAGGTTCTAAGAGATTACCCAGATGTGCAGGGGAATAATAACTATACCCTACTGAGTTGTCACCCTCGTGCGCAAGAGATTAATGGTAGTGTTGGATGGACTACACATCCTCTGATATCCATGTAACCTCTGGGACCAGGGATGCAGGATCCAACATACAGTATCTTATGAGGATTTTCTGACTGCTGGAGACACCTCAACCTTTGGAGATTCTTTGGAGGAAAAGTTTCACAGCCCCCCCACTGACTCTGAGTGAGGGGCACCACTAAAGATAAGGCCAAATTCCAAATGAAAGCCAGCCTTGGAGTATCAGGATCAGGTTTCTAGACAGTTCACCATGATGTCACAAAACCTATCTCTCTCTCAGGAAGCAAGTTTAATATTAATATTGCTGAATTAAGCAACCAATCCAATGTGACTTCCTTTTCGCCTATCCTGTTTTTGATGCCAAAATGACAACAGGGGCTTCCACCCTAAAAGGCATAGAATACTCTACTTCTGCTCTTCTACTGTCGACATGCTTCTTCATTCCTAAGTAGCATGGAGTTGGAGATCCCTATGGCAAACAAGGTCCCACAGTTTCTTCTCGACACAGAAAATAATGTTTTTCCAAAGTCATCTAAGCTTTGCATTCTCTCCTTATACAGGAGATACATTCCACACTCCATGTTTGTCAGACATACACAAGGGTTCACTTTCCCATGTCACTTCTGCAGACACAGGGACAGACTATCCCAAGTCACAGTCTCTTCAGTGAATGTGAACACCAACATCCACAAGCTATTTCAAGCAGACACTGGGAAGTGCCAGAGACTAATCTCTCCCTACCTGACCTCAGTGGCGGCTGGTGCTCAAAATTTTTTGGGGGGCACAAACAAACTGAAAAATACTGAACCCCCCCATCAATTGCAGCCTCACTGTGCCCATCAAATGCAGCCATTGTGCCCATCAAATGCAGCCACTGTGACCATCAATTGCAGCCATTTTGCATTGTGCCCATCAAATGCAGCCAGTGTGACCATCAATTGCAGCCATTGTGCCCATCAAACGCAGCTACTGTGCCCATCATATGCAGCCACTGTGCCCATCATATGCAGCCACGTGTGCCCATCATATGCAGCCACTTGTGCCCATCATATGCAACCACTGTGCCTATCATATGCAGCCACTTTAAAGCGAAACTAAACCCATCAATTTAACAGTTTCAAAAAGCAGTCACATTCCCGAGAATCCCAGGAATGCTAACTGTCACATTTGCTTGTGTTCTCCACCAAACTATCAAACCATCAAATGGCTGGTGTCATAGCTGATCACATGTGCAGCATTATGGCAGTTACAGATCAAACAGAGGCTAAGATGGCAGATTCATTTGCTGAAACATGGAGGAGAGTTTAGTTACGCTTTAACACACCTTTAGTGGCAAGACAGTTGCCCAGCAACCACCAGGGCGGGATTATCCCTACAAGGGTCCTACATTGGTAGGATAAGGATGTGTGGGAACCTCTAGTGGTGCTTGAGAGAATTACATCAGATAGCTCTATATGTCAGTAACAAAAGGACCCTACAATAGCTTAGGGCTTATGTTGATGGACATTCTTTTCAAATGCTATATTAGCTATTGAAACACAAATGTATGCATTTATATGGCAAAGACAGTGCTTGACAAAAAGTCTATATTTGACCTGCCTTGCCTGCAGTTAAATGCATCTCAATAGGACATACAGCATCTAGGGAACTACAGTGCAAAGCAACGCAGGTCAAATGTAGCCCCTGAGATGCCATATGTTTTGCTCAAATAAACGTAATGCCCATCGACATAAGCCTTAAAGGTTGCAGTCGGAAGTACAGAGGCACCATTTCCCACAATTTCCAAACACTAAAAAATGCCCAGATATAGTATTATTTTTTACAGTGTAGAAAGCAGACTTCTGTTGCCTTCAATTTTTTAGGCACATTTACCAGTAGATGTAATCACTTATTGAGTATGCATCTTCTTTATCTTTTAATCCTTGCCTATGTTCCAATTTAAGCTGGTGCAATGATGCTTACAGCATCCTATGGAGCCAACCTTACATGCAGGGACAAAAGTTGTGTCTCCCTACACTATGTGCCTCAATTGAAACACATAGCCTAATAGCTTAGGATGGCAAGGCACTCCCCTGCTCCTCCTCCCCTCTCCCTTCTCCAAACTAACAGACTGGCTGGCGACTGCATAGTTCACTTTTTTTTGTATTTTTTATTTAAAGTTTTCAATACCATAGATCCAAAAAGCAGGGAGATTGAATAATATACCAAAAAACATACGGATTACATAAGGATTACAGGTACACCAGTATAGCATATCATTGCTGCGCCGGTGAAGTCCAATCCCGAGTAAAAACTAAAGTAACATGTAGAGTACAGTATGACATAAGACACTCCAGTGACCTCTTCAGGGGACACAACTGGGGGCCCAGGGCGGGTCAAGCTAAAATTCGTGCAATACAGAATATTGTGAACATAGGCACTTTAGAGCAAAAAAAAGAAAAAAGGGTGGGGGGGTGGGAGGGAGGGGGTAAAGAAAGGGGGTGGGGGAGGGGAGGGGTGGATACCCACTGGGGTGTACACAAGAGTAGTTGGGGTCTACCCACCTTTAGTCTCAGTCTGTTCTTGATAGCAACTCAATTACTCAGCCAGTAGTCGTTAAGCCCGTGTTCACATTGAATGCTTAGTAATTGTCCAACTTCATCTGAAATCGCATAATTCAGAATTTTTTTAGGCTCTATGCTGTCTGTGAACTTCTGAGTATTTCATAAACCCCTGTGCAGAAAGGCCCCTTACACACAGGGCAGGCTCCGTTGTAGTCCACCTACTCAGCGGGGGATTTTTCTGCTGATTCCCGTAAAGCAGGCGGGTGGCTGGTCTGTGTGCACTCCGCTTATGCAGAGCAGACACAGACACAGCCCGCTCTCCTCTATGGGCGGTTGGATGTAAACGGACTGCCTGTCCATTTACACCTGACTGCCACCCGTTACGATCCACCAGATGATCTGCCAAATGGTTTATTGTGGAATGTTTATTTTATTGTGCTCAATGTGTTAAACTGCAAAAATACTGAGGGTTTAATATCACTTTAAAGTGTTACTAAACCCACAACAGTAAAATCAGTGTGTATATGCAATAAAGCATGCTTGTTATACTCACTGTGGAACTTATTTTGTTAATCCGTATTGTGTAAAAAGGCTGTTTGATCCTGTCTTCTCTGATACTTCCCTTCTTGCAAAGTCCCCAATCCATCTCCTGATAAGACAAAGCTTTTGGAGTCACTCTGCACATGCTCAGTTTGGGGTGTATTGTTTTTTTTACTTGGTAGGGTGCATGTGATCAGCACAAGACCAATCAACACTGTCCAGACAGAGGGCCAGGGGTCCTTCAGCCTCATAAGACAGTCAGAGTAGAATGAAAACTCCTCCTACAAGCTTTAACCAGACACTGATAGAAGTCACACAACTGCTATATACTGCTGATGAGAAAAGGTATTTAGCAGTTTATATTTACTAAAAGAATTTTATTTCCATGTTCTGTGTACTGTGGGAGACCAGATATAGTGAATGCAGGGTCCTGGGTTTGGTAACACTTTATATATGCAGAGCATTGTCCAAATACTTCTAATCTTTAGGAACATTTAAAAGAATAAAGCACCTGTGTGTGACCACTCCGTTTCCTTAGAATGTCATAATTGAGGGGGCCAAAAGCCGGGCCCCATGAGGCAGTGGGGATTCCTCTGTTTTTCCTTGTACACACCAATTAGTATAATATGGAGGAGAGGACAGGCACACACATGTTTATAAATCCAAAACTGCAAATCAGCTGAATGCCTCCCCATGACAAAGAAAGTGGGAATATGTGTTAACTGCTTGAATTATGTGATTCGGGAGCTCTATGTTATAAAATATCATTAAAACAGCATTAAAATAAATAAATAAATAAAACAGCATTAAAATATGCTTTTCCAGTAGACCAAAATGCTTTCAAGTTTTATAAAAAAAAACAAAACAAAACAAAACAAAACGGTTTATATTTACTGCTAGTAGATATTGATATGTTCTGTCTGATTTACTGGGTTCATAATGGTTTACAAGAACTAGAAGCTCCAGGAAGAACCTAGCGAGGAGCTGTGATAGAAACGTGTTAATAGTGCAGCAGAGCAGTGTGAAGCAACAGATTACACAGCAGCTCACACACAGCTTGAGTCAGGAAAGAAGCATCTAACAGAAAACACCAGGAAAGGCGGCCACAATACAAACCTTCCTGGGTTTAGCAGCATATCAATAGCTGAGGCAGCACAACCAAATATCGAATACAATTAAATGAAATAAAAATATAAACTCCTCTCTTTTCTTAGGCATCATTATTATTCAGTGCTGACATACTACACTTTACTGAAAGCAGATCAGGAGCTTATTCCTACACGCACACACCTCTATAGGGAGAAACCAATTAAAAGAAATGTATTTTTTTTATTATTATTATGGTCAGAGTAAAAAAGAAAACATTTAATATTTTTTCTTTCTTTTTATCAGTTGGGTAAATATAAACTATTGAATATACCTATTTTGTATTTTAAGCCAGCAGGTGGAGCTGTAGACTCCTTTTCTAACCTTATCTGCTTTGCTAAAAAAAAAATAAAATAAAAAAAAATGACAGTTGTTTACAAAGTTTAATAGAAAGGTGAAATGTGCAGAACGAAATGGGTCAGAGTAGTGGCTTACCCCCTTTTATGGTTGTGTCTGAAGTTTCAATCTGAAAACATTTGCCTAAAGGCAAACAGCTTCTTCTATCTTTACAAAACCAAAAATTCCAAAATTGGGATCTACAACGACTGCACTTTCAAGTGCACTTTCAGTGCAATTTCAAGTGCGCTTGCACTTGTAGTGCAAAGTGGATTTGCCTTTATTAAATAACCCCTTATATTACCAAAAGTATTGGGACACCTGCTTTTACACGCATATGATTTTTAATGGCATCCCAGTCTTATGCCCCGTACACACGGTCGGACATTGATCAGACATTCCGACAACAAAATCCTGGGATTTTTTCCGACGGATGTTGGCTCAAACTTGTCTTGCATACACACGGTCACACAAAGTTGTTGGAAAATCCGATCGTTCTGAACGCGGTGACGTAAAACACGTACGTCAGGACTATAAATGGGGCAGTAGCCAATAGTTTTGGTCCATTAATTTATTTTGAGCATGCGTGGCACTTTGTCCATCGGTTTTGTGTACACACGATCAGAATTTCCGACAACGGATTTTGTTGTCGGAAAATTTTATAGCAAACTCTCAAACTTTGTGTGTCGGAAATTCTGAGGGAAAATGTGTGATGGAGCCTACACATGGTCGGAATTTCCAAAAACAAGGTCCTATCACACATTTTCCATCGGAAAATCCGACCGTGTGTACGGGGCATTAGTCCATAGGGTTCAATATTGAGTTGGCCCATCCTTTGCAGCTATAACAGCTTCAACTCTTCTGGGAAGGCTGTCCACAAGGTTTAGGAGTGTCTATGGGAATGTTTGACCATTCTTCCAGAAGCGCATTTGTGAGGTCAGGCACTGATGTCTGGCACCAACAACCATGCCACGTTCAAAGTCACTTAAATCCCCTTTCTTCCCCATTCTGATGCTCGGTTTTAATTTCAGAAGTCGTCTTCACCATGTCTAAATGCCTAAATGCATTGAGTTGCTGCCATGTGATTGGCTGATTAGCAATTTGTGTTACCAAGCAATTGAACAGGTGTGCCTAATAAAGTGGCCAATGAGTGTATATTAATATCCAAGCCGTTTTTAAATATAATGTTATGAAAAAAAATATTTTCTGGTTTCTAAAATTTCAAAGAAACTCAAATGTTTCTTCTTTGTAACCTAGGAGGGCATTCTGGGCACTGTTTGTGTAGACTCCTCCTGCAATGTTATTTTTTGCTCATGGTAATTACCTCCCTATTATAATAATGGAACTGATCCTATGACTATAAGACCCCTTTCACACCAAGACCCCTTTCACACTGGGGCGCTTTTCAGGCATTTTAGTGCTAAAAAGGGCCTGTAAAGTGCCTTTCATGCCTTCCCAGTGTGAAAGCCCGAGTGCTTCCACACTGGGGTGGTGCGCTTGCAGGACGGGAAAAAAAGTCCTGCAAGCAGCATCTTTAGGGTGGTGCAGGAGTGGTGTATACATCGCTTCCAAAATGCCCTGCCCATTGAAATGAATGGGAAGTGCTGCCAAAGCGCCTGCAAAGCGTTTCGGCAGCGCCACAACGCGGGTGCTTTTAACCCTTTCTTTTGCTGCTAGCGAGGGGTAAAATCATCCCACTAGCGCCCAAAAAGCGCAGCTAAAATGACGGCAAAGCACCGCTAAAACTAGCAGCGATTTACCGCTAACGCACCCCTGCCCCAGTGTGAAAGTAGTCTGAGGCGCTTAAAAACTGTCAATAAAACGTTGGGCGCTTTTGAGGCGTCAGGGGTGTGCTTTTTTTAAGGTCACGTGACTCAAAAGAACCATTTTGCAGTGCTTTTGAAGCGCTTTTCGTGCGCTTTTCAGGTACTTTTCAGGCGCTTTTCAGGCGCTTCCCATTCATTTCAATGGAGAGGGGCATTTTTGAGTTGCTTTTTTAAGTGCTTTAAACATGCTCCAAAGATGCTGTTTGCAGGAAATTTTTCCCTGCCCCACCAGCGCACCACCCCAATGTGAAAGTATTCATAGATATTAATGGGAAGCAGTTTTCAGGAGCTTTTCAGGTGTTTTTTTTTAGCGCAAAAGCACCTGAAAAGCACCTCAGTGTGAAAGGCGTCTAACAGGCCAACCTTTCTACTTAGTACTCAGGAAAAAGGAAGTGACTGGAATCCATGTGTCTGCTTTAAGGCCAGTTCACATCTGTGCGGTGCGTTTTTGGTGTGTTGCGTTTTACGCATATTTTACATGTGTTTTAGGTGTGTTATCGTTAAACTCTAAAGAAGTTGCATTTGGAAAGTGCATCAGTAATGCAGGATGAAGGATTTTTCTTTTAAAGCCACTTTCACGCTGAGGCGTTTTTCAGGTGCTTTTGGACTATAAATAGCGCCTGTAAAGCGCCTGAAAAACGCCTCCCCTGCAGTCTTAGTGTGAGAACCCAAATGCTTTCTGGGGGGTGCTCTTGCAGGATGGTAAAAAAAAAGTCCTGCAAGCAGCATCTTTGGGGCGTTGCAGGAGCGGTGAATACAGCACTCCTAAAACGCCCCTGCCATTGAAATAAATGGACAGTGTTGCCAAAGCACCTGCAAAGCATTTTGGCAGCGGTGCTTTGCAGCCGCTTTTAACCCTTTTTTGGCTGCTAGTGGGGGGGGGGAGCGCCGCTATAACGACGGTAAAGCCCCCGCCCTCCCCAGTGTGAAAGTAATGGAACAACTGAAGGCAAGCAACGATCTTTACAAACTTTTGTGCAATAGGTAAAGCTGGTCTGGATTTTGTATTTCTCGTAAATACAGCCATGTCTTTTGATAAACTGTGTAATATGTACAGCGTGCGCTGCTGGTTTACGACATAAATGCATTCTAAAATATAAAGCTACACATTCATTTATTTATTGAATAAGTAGCATTTATTGGAGTCTGTAGCATATGCCTAACTTATAATCTATCTCTCTACCCCTCAGCTCACCCCATCAGTCTTCTCATGTATCACTGATTTACTAGCAGGCATATCTGACTGGATGTCACATCACTTCCTCAAACTCAATCAATCCAAAACCGAGCTCATAATACTTCCTCCCCCACGTGCCTCTTCATCTGATTTCTCTGTCAAGATCAAAGACACAACTATCAGTCCGTCCCCACATGCCAGGGTGCTAAGGGTAATCCTGGACTCTGAACTGTCCTTTCAGGCCCACATCCAATCCCTGTCCAAGTCATGCTGTCTCAACCTCCGCAACATCTCTAGAATACGCCCCTTTTTAACCAATGACATCACAAAGCTTCTAATTCACTCCCTGGTCATCTCTCACTTAACTACTGCAACTTCCTTCTCATTGGATTACTTTTACATAGGCTATCCCCCTTCAGTCCATCATAAATGCTGCTGCCAGACTCATCCACCTTACTAACCACTTAAGCCTTGTACACACAATCGGATTTTCCAATGGGAAATGTGTGATGACAGGCTGTTGGCGGAAAATCCGACCTTGTGTACGCTCCATCAGACAATTGTTGGATGTTCTGTGGACAAATGTTGGATAGCAGGTTTTAAAATTTTCCACGGACAAATGTGTGTTGTTGGATTTTCCAATCGTGTGTACACAAGTCCATCGGAGAAAAGTCCAAAGTACAAACACGCATGCTCGGAAGCAAGGACGAGCTGGAAGCGGTCGGTCTTGTAAACTAGCGTTTGTAATGGAGAATTAACATTCATGATGTGGCAAATTATGAAATCTCCAAATGCAGCGCACATTCTCTTCTTCTTTAATGGGATAATAATGAAGCTGCTTTGCTGGTGATACTGATGGAGTTATGGCAAATGAATTTTCAAAGGCTTTTTTTCTAGTGATATCAAGAATAATATTATTATGTTTTTATTTATTTCTATTTGGACAAGTTACCACAACACCATTATCCCGTAGTTTTTAAGATCAAAGATACAACTATGTTGGTGTCCCTTGTCAATTTTAAATTGTATTTTTTAAATAAAACTGCTTATTCCCAAACTGTCATTTTAAGTAAAACACAAAGCCAAGTATTATTCTACACATTTTTTTTATTGTACATTAAAAAAGAAAACAAATACAATTAGACATGCTATCTGCCAATAGAACTTAACCAAAAACTGCATTCTATGCATCCAAAAATATAGAAAATTTAACAAATCAAATCATTATTCAAACAAAAAAATAATGTCAAAGCAATAACTCCAAGGCCAATAATAAATAACACGTTATCTCCTCCGATTCCGCTCAATATCTGATTGATGAACAGCCGTTCAGAAACGAACTGAAAAGAGCGAAATGAAAAGCGCGAAATGAAAAGCACGAAATGAAAAGCGCGAAATGAAAAGCATGAATCAACACTCACCAAACTTCTACTAACATGAAATTAGCAGAAGGAGCCCAAAGGGTGGCGCTAAAGAGCTGAAAAAACATGTAGTACGTCACTACATTCGTGATTGTTCGCCAACAATTGTGTGCTGTGTATGCAAGACAACTTTGGGTCAACGCTCTTCGGACAAACGTCCACGGTTTTGTTGGCCAACAATCCGATCGTGTGTATGAGGCTTTAGTGTTTCCTACTCCTCTCTGTCAATCCCTTCACTGGCTTCTGCTCAACCAATGAATTAAATTCAAAATACTAATAACAACTTGCAAAACCATCCACAACTCTGCCCTCAACTACATCACTAACCTGGTCTCAAAATATCAACTAAACCATTCTCTTCCGTCCTTCCAAGACCTCCTGCCCTCTAGCCCCCTTGTCACCTCCTCCCATGCTCGCCTACAGGATTTCTCCCGAGCTTCTCCCATTCTCCCTACCCCAATCTGTCTGACAATCTTCTAATCTATCCATCTTTAGACAATCCCTGAAAACCCTTCTCTTTAAAGAAGCCTATCCTGCTTCTAACCAATACACTGTGGGGGTTATTTATGAATGGCAAATCAACTTTGCACTACAAGTGCACTTGGAAGTTCAGTCGCTGTAGATCCCAGGGGGACATGCAAGGAAAATATAAAACAGCATTTTAGCTCGCACATGATTGGATGATAAAATCAGCAGAGCTTCCCCTCATTTCAGATCTACCCCTCAGATTTACAGCGACTGCACTTCCAAGTGCACTTGTAGTGCAAAGTGTATTTGCCTTTCATAAATAACCCCCTGTGTTTTTACTTCTCAATTAGCTCATCCCCCACAGTTATTACCTTTTGTATCACTTGACCCTCCTTCCTAGATTGTAAGTTCTAAGGAGCAGGGCCCTCTGATTCCTCTTGTACCAATTTGTATTGTAGCTGCCTTCATTTTGTAAAGAGCTGCACAAACTCTTGGCGCTATATAAATCCTGTATAATAATAATAAGCCAGCAGTTATTTATGACCACAAGTCAAGAAAACCAAGCCAGAAAACAAAAACAGGCATATATGCAAAAAAGCAATGGGTACTAAACTCACCTTTTACATTGTGTACCAGCACATGTGCAGTATATGTTACATTCAAAATGCCTCTTATGATAACTGTCACAGTTGCCAGCGTGCTTAGGTCAATTCTCACTCTTTGAAACCTTCAAATGGCTGGTGTCTCGGACGGTCACGTGTGCAGCACTATGGCACTTGCAGATCCAAATAGAGGCTAAGGCATGATTAGAGCCATGCACCATGAAGACACAGGGTAATTGGTTATGTACATGAGGCCTAACGATGGCGCTGTCCCCAGCAGATAGGCGATAGGAGAGTTTCGTTTTGCGTTAAGGCAGAACTGTAGTTCCACTGCTGTTGTTATAATGTCCAAGTGCATACAGCCTACTTATTAGAACAGAACTCAAGAGCTGTCTTTCATAGCTCCATCCATCGCTATATTCTCCCCTTCTTCTTCCAAAAGCATGTCGCTCCTCTTCAGCCATTGGGAAGCAGTTAATTGTTTAACAGGTACCCAAAATGGGCCAGAAATGTCAGTTATACTGCACATGTACTGCAGGTAGTATACTTGAATTCAAAAATTATTAGGAGACAGGGAATGTTTTTTTTTATTTTATTTTTAGCAGGTATTTATTTTCAGAGGCATGCAAAGTATCTTTTGCTAAAAACTCTTTTAGGCTAACTTTACATGATGTGCGGCAGACCTTGCTGCCCCTCTAAAAATATAAAAAATATAAAACAGGCAGACTGGATGGACTACTCAGTCTTTTTTCTGCCATCACTTTTCTATGTTTCTATGTTCCACGGTGGGTTACTTTTCAGAAGTTCTTGACAGGCGGCGAGAATATGCCTCAGAGCAGTTGCTGTTTAGCCCTATTCACTTAAATAGATTGCGTTATTGTTGGTGGTACCGTCTGTCGAACGCAAAAGGGAGCATCATTTTTGCCGCAGCTGCGTAACAAAGCATCAGTATTTGACTTATAGGTAAGTAATAACTTATAAGTAAATCTGTTTTGGATTGTGTTTTGCACTGAGCACTATGATTGGACTATATTATGCTTTATATGGGCAATCTATTTATATATGTATATTTTTTTCACTGATTTCAACACATTTGGCAACACAAAAACAATTTTTGAAGAGTTTCTGAAAGCGCGGTCAAACCTAGAGGGTATTTTTGAAATATTTTACTCATATCTTATACTGTCTGCAGTTGTTCACATTTTTCTTAGCATACTTTTATTTTAACTTAACAATTTAATTTTTCTGGTTTTGGAAACCTGCTAATTTACACATTAGCAGTCCTCCAATCATCGTAAACAGTGACATAATTGTTAATGGGTTATATTGAGAGTTCTAAATAGGTCTCTATAGCAACTTTTTGTTTGGCCTCAAGTTCTGCTATAGCAGGTATATCCTACATATAGTTTTATGGTATACCTCTTGGAACATTCTGAGCTTAAAATGTAAGTTCACCTTTACAGAAAAATCTGTAAGGTGAACTTACACAGGACCCCCTCCACTCCCCCACCCCCAGTTCCGCTGACCTGGAGCGTGGCGATCTCCCATTCTAAGCCCTGCTAGAGCCGCGTCATGGGTCCGGGGCTTAGAAATCCCCTTGACTTTCACTCTTCTTCTTCCCCGCTGACAGGACGGGCTACGTGGGTTCTGATTGGTCGGCGGGGTACGTTTTGGAGATTTAGCTGCGGGGATTTCTAAGCCCCAGACAGATGACGCGGCTATAGCAGGGCTCAGAACGGGAGGTTGCCGCGCTCCAGGTCAGCGGGACCGGTGGGGATGAGGAGGGGGTCCTGTGTAAGTTCACCTTAAAGATTTTTCTGTAAGGTTGAACTTACCCTTTAATTGGGAAACTGACAGTTTAGTTAATATAATTTTTTTGAAGGGGCCGGTTGGTCTTGCAACCTTAAAGTTTGCATTTTTGGAATATATACTTCACATTCCTGGGTCATTTTGTCAAGCTTTTGACAAAAAAAGCATAAATAGAGCTTACCATCAGTGAAAACTGCATGTAAAAATGATTAGTGGATCCAGAGATACAGCAGCTAAAGTTATAGGCAAAAAAAGTGGAAAAAATACCACACTAAGTGAGCAATACAAATAAGAAAAAAGAAAGCAGCAGCTCAATATGAGATACAAATATAAAAAAAGGAAATAATAAAATGGAGCTGTGCTAATTATTGATATAATATAACCATACATTCATAAACACAAACAATTCAGATAATGTGCATAAACGCAAAAAGTTCAAATTATGTACATTAATCTTGGAATTGCATCCAACACCTCAAGGATAGTAATAAGATTTAGTCCATAAATCATAACCACATGTGTAGAATCCTGAGATAATTAGTGACGACACCATACACTTGTGTACCTCCACCACATGAAATGCGTGCTTACCAGAGGCAATCTAACATGGGCTTGCGGCTGTTAACCCCGTCAGGGCCTTGGTCCAAGGGGAATGGAGAATGCAACTCCCAAATACTTGATGTGTTGGAGCAGGAACACACAGCAAACAGCCAGGGAGATACGATCATTCAAAGTGAGGACCAGAAGATAACCCAGAATAAAAGAGAGCTCACCATAGTGTAAATCGTACCATGAACATTTATTAGAGATTAAAAATGCACTTACACGTAGTAAGAGATAAATTTGGAAGAATAATAAACGCTGGCCAGTAAGCGAACACCCATCCACAAAGGTACACAGCGCGATGACGTCAGAACGCCACTCCTCCCGACACGCGTTTCATCACAATCTGACATCGTCCTGGGGCACGGGCAACGCACTGACTCATCACACTATATACTACACAGTCGGAACCACGCCTCGATCTGAAACTTGAGTAGCAGAACCTAAACTGCCATATTGGAAACTGGAAAAAATAACCATCGCCAACATGGAGATTACCTCTATCAAAGGTAAAGTTTACAATAAACATTAAAAATGGATTGTAATCCCGAGGAAGAGAACAAGAAAAATAATAACAAGACAAAAAAACTTATTAGAGTATAAGCAGACTTAACTAACCCTGCCGATTATACACCAGAATTAATGGAAGAAAAACGGCCTAATATGTTATGACAGTCATCAGGTGCCACGTCTAGGTAGCATTAACCGATCTGCCTCTATAGCCAGACCCATCATATTATTGTATTTAAGAGTTTGGACTTACAAAAAGGGAGAAAGGCATTGAATACCATTCACCCAATTGTGGACACAAACTACCGGATATGGTTCAAAAAAAGGGGGTAGGGGACATGGAACAAACCCACGTCAACACCCCCAGTGGTGAGAAATTAATATAACAACTAGTACATCAAAAAACCTTAAATATAAAAAATATAATAACAAAAAAAAAGGAATAAAAAAGGAAAATAAAAAATTGAGTAATAAAAAATAAATAAAAAATATGAAATAAATAAAATATGGAATAATTGAATTCTAATAATTGTGGTTACATTTGTTTATAATGCAAATGTTACCAATACCCATCCCAAAAGGTGTTGCCACTAAGGTCTCACATCGAGTTCACGTAATCAGGAAAACATAATTTCACACTAACCCATATCTAAGAGTTATCAATAAATGCGTTCACATCTATGTCAACGTTTAATCCAAATGAGACATAACTTTAAATCTTATGTATCCAAGACATTTCAAGTCTGGATACGCCTCAAACCAGAGAGCTTCCTCTCCAGTGCGGGCAGTATTTGTCTATGCCCAGTAATAACGTTTTTGAAGGGCCTCTTTTGTGGCCCACTGAATAATGTTTAGAAACCGAATGTTTAGGGAAACCATTTATGATGTTTGTAATGTTCATTTAACCTCACCGAGAGGGGTCGTTTGGTTCTGCCCACATATTGAAGCCCACAGGGACATTGGAGCAGGTAAACGACCCCCTCAGTGGAACATGTGATGAAAGGTTTAATTTCATATTCCATGGAGGTGCTGAACGAAGTGAACTTTTGGGTTCTCCTCTGTGTACATTTATTTAAGGAGCACACATGGCACCTCCTACACTGATAGAACCCAGTGAAATTCTGAAAAAAACCCTATTAATGGATGGGGCATTCTCTTAAGGACAGGGTGGCACCTAACATTTTGAATCCCCCTTCCATTAAGGGTTTTTTTTAGGAATCTCACTGGATTCTATCAGTGTAGGAGGTGCCGTGCGTGCTCCTTAAATGGATGCACACAGAGGAGAACCCAAAAGTTCACTTCGTTCAGCACCTCCATGGATTATGAAATTAAACCTTTCATCACATGTTCCAACGAGGGGGTCGTTTACCTGCTCCAATGTCCCTGTGGGCTTCAATATGTGGGCAGGACCAAACGACCCCTCTCAGTGAGGTTTTTTTCCTTTGTTATTAATTTATTTTTAATTTTATTTGATATTATATTTTTTATATTTAAGTTTTTTTGATATACTAGTTGTTATATTCATTTCTCACCACTGGGGGCGTTGACGTGGGTTTGTTCCATGTTCCCTACCCCCTTTTTTCGAACCATATCAGTGAATTTGTGTCTTCAATTGGACGAATGGTGTTCAATGCCTTTCTCCCTTTTTGTGAGTCCAAACTCTTACATACAATAATATGATGGGTCTGGCTATGGAGGCAGATCAGTTAATGCTACCTAGAGGTGGCACCCAACTGACTGTCATAACATATTACGCCGTTTTTCCCCCATTAAGTATGGTGTATAATCGTCAGGCTTAGTTAAGTCTGCTTATACACTAATACTTTATTGTCTTTAGGTTATTGTTTTTTTGTTCTCTTCCTCAGGATCACAATCCATTTTTAATTTTTATTGTAAACTTTACCTTTGATAGAGGTAATCTCCATGTTGGCTGTGGTTATTTTTTCCAGTTTCCAATATGGCGGTTTAGGTTCAGCTACTTAAGTTTTAGATCGCGGCTTGGTTCCGACTGTGTAGTATATAGTGCGATAAGTCATTGTGTTGCCCGTGCCCCAGGACGACATCAGATTGTGACGAAACGTGCATCGGGAGGAGTGGCGTGCTGACGTCATCGCGCTGTGTACCTTTGTGGATGGGTGTTCGCTTGCCAGCCGATGTTTCTTATCCTTGCAAATGTATCTCTTACTATGTGTAAGTGCATTTACAACCTTTAATAAATGTTCATGGTGCAATTTACACAAAGATGAGCTCTTTTTTTATTCTGGGTTACCTTCTGGTCTTCATTGTGACCATTGAACGATCGAGTCTCCCTGGCTGTTTGCTGTGTGTTCCTGCTCCAACACATCAAGTATTTGGGAGTTGCCTTCTCCATTCCCCTTGGACCAAGGCCCTGGCGGGGTTAACAGCCGCAAGCCCATGTTAGCTTGCCTCTGGTAAGCACACATTTCACATGGTGCAGGTTCACGAGTGTATGGTGTCGTCACTAATTATCTCAAGACTCTACACATGTGGTTATGATTTATGGACTAAATCCTATTACTATCCTTGAGGTGCTGGATGCAATTCCAAGATTAATGCACATCATTTGAACTTTTTGCGTTTATGCACATTATCTGAATTGTTTGTGTTAATGAACGTATGGTTATAATATATCAACAATGAGCGCAGCCCCAAAGTTATAGGCAAACCTTGACCTTTCCTGTGGAAGCCAACCTTGTTCTTTCCCCTTTTCAACACCCAAACTTCTCAGTTGACCAGTGCGGGTAACATACACATTATACAACAAATGAGGTGGTACAGGACATGTTAGGGTACAAGGTCCAGATAGCCTGTTACAGAAAAAGTTAAAGTGGTAGTAAAGTCCGCTTTGTGATTTTTACCTACAGGTAAGCCTATAATAAGAATTACCTGTAGGTAACGCGAATATCCTCCAAACATGCATCATTTAGGAGATATTCACCCTAAATGCAGCCGGTGACTTGCACTCTGAAGGTATGCTGGACCTTCAGAGCTTCATGCCGGATCCAAGGGCTCCCGCGTGCATGCGCCGGAGTGACGTCATTGCGGCTCTGGCCACTCATACAGCTGGCGAACCTGGAAGAAAGACTGGGGGAAGATGGAAGTCTCTTCAGCGGGCTTCGTTCTAAGGTGAGTATTTCATAATGTTGTATGCGATGCACACTAGCACATTATGCAATTGCCTTACAGGTTTTTTTTTTTTTTCAAACTGCTGCAGTTTACTACTGTTATAACATCTGCACATGCTTTCAGCTGCCTTCATTCCTGGATCTACTGATTATTTTATACCCAGGTTTGTGACAGGTTTACTTTAAAGCTGAACTCTAGGCAGATATACTGTACAAGGCACAAATAATTGCAGCTCTGTAATCATTAATAAATCAAAAAAATTTATCTTCAAATGCAGGCAGCGTACGTACCTGAATTTGTTTTCAATCTTAGTTTATTTTCAAAAGTAAGAACACAAAGAATATAACAGAAAAATACCATTCTTTACAGTTTGGCATCACATATAGTATACATAGAATAGTGAGGTGTACTTTACCCATGTATAAACAGGAGTGATCATTTTAACATACAGCTTTCGGTGAACTACTGGTATATCATATTGTATATTGAAATCTTTATTCTAAGAGAGGAATAATATGCGGGTGGGGGCCAACATATAATGAACCTTGTAGTTTCGAGGGTTGGTGTTATCTGAGGGTTCCCTCTCAACGAATTAGACTGCTGTAGAAATCTTTTATTCACCTATTATAGATAATCAAGTCATTTAGCTAGTCCAAAGATATGATCTTTAACTATATATGTGAGTGGTCGGTTCAGTACTTAACAAAGAGGAGACAGAAAAAGTCAGAAATAAGAACGTGAGTAGAAGTGTGGGATGGTACCTGAGGCACCAGGCACTCCAGCATGGCTAATCGGCGGGTAAGGGTGGGGTATCTCTGACCCAAAGGGAAAACTCATCAGAATAGCGAAACATGGACCATGAGGTCCAGGTGGCGGTAAACTGCTCCTCCTTTCCCACTTCCTCCGCCAACAGGCGCTCCAGATCTCTTATACAGGGAGATCAACCAGCGCAAACCAAAACCTAGCTGAAAAGCGGCTGTGACACTGAGGGTTAAATTTACCAAATCCCATATAAACATAGAAGAAAAAAGCAGTACAGCGCTAAAAATAAACTAAATAAAAAGTCCAACATAAACTAATAGCAGGCAAATGTCCAATGATTCCTCCGGTGATTCAGGTGACAAGGGTAAACGAGAAGTGACTAAAGTGACAAATAAGGACCTCCACCTTCAGTGACACCAGCCGCTCACCTCAATGGATGGACCCCTGAGTATATCAGTCAGGTCAGAAACAGCTGTTCCCTCACAGGGGAAATAACACAGACAGATAGCGACAGCAGCAGCAGCAGCCTGGGGATGTCAGCTCTCAGTGGTCAGCGTACAGGTAGATGGTCACATGTAAAAATTCAAGAAAGGATCTAGTGCTCTCCGTATGATAATAAACCAATTTATTAAAATTATAAGAAAGACACTCACATTATAAAGCACTGTACCCCAGTGCGAAGGAAAGAAGCATGAACGGAGCGGATGTCCCAATGCAGGATGAACGAGCGGAGAGCGCGGGTGACGTCACGATCAAAGCACGTGGATGCCGCACGGCATCCACGTGCTTTGATCGTGACGTCACCCGCGCTCTCCGCTCGTTCATCCTGCATTGGGACATCCGCTCCGTTCATGCTTCTTTCCTTCGCACTGGGGTACAGTGCTTTATAATGTGAGTGTCTTTCTTATAATTTTAATAAATTGGTTTATTATCATACGGAGAGCACTAGATCCTTTCTTGAATTTTTACATGTGACCATCTACCTGTACGCTGACCACTGAGAGCTGACATCCCCAGGCTGCTGCTGCTGCTGTCGCTATCTGTCTGTGTTATTTCCCCTGTGAGGGAACAGCTGTTTCGCTCCAGATCTCTTATCTGGTCCACTTCAACCACCCATTCTCCCAAGGAAGGCACATCTGTCGTTTTCCAATGTCGGGGGATCACTGTCCTAACTGCTGCCAGAAAGTGGCGCAGTATATCTTTTTTAATCGACTTGAGGGGGCCTGGGAGTATAGATAATAGGGCTATCTCTGGTGTGGGTTTGATTGATGTCGCCATCAGCCTGCTGTAAAGATCAAAGACCTTTTGCCATAGTTTCCAGATTGGAGGGCAAGCCCACCAGATGTGAAGCATTGTCCCGCTAGAGGACAGGCATCTCCAACACACGTCTGTCAAAGAGGGGTTAAACTTTTTAATATCTACTGGGCATCTGTACCACCTCGTTAATAATTTAAACCCTTTTTCTTGGTTCTTGGTTGCCAGGGAAATCCTATGCGTTTTTTGCCAATCAGTGGGGGAGATGGAGTGTTGCAGCTCCGCTTCCCATTTCTGTGTATATGTTGGAAGGTCAGGGGCGTATTCGTTCAGTAGGGAATACAACAGTGATACTACATGTGTTGGTGGGTCTGGTTGTAAAAGCAGTTCGTCAAAGTCTGATGGGTCGGCCAGTATCTCTGAGATGGATGAGAAAGTGCGTATGTATGACGTTATTTGACCCCTTTGTAACCACATTGTTGAGGTCCCTAATTCCGTCCGAGAGGGTATGTCCGTTCTCAAGGATGGGTCAGCGCGTAAGACCTGTGCTAAACGTCTATGGCTATCCCTACTCCAGGGTCCAAATCTTAACTTGTTCGCTGCTGGGGGGAAAGCCGGAGTCCCGAAGAGAGGGGTCATTGGGCCCTGGATTTTAGACAATTTACTCGCTGAGATCATGCGGTCCCAAATCTGGAGAGTTTGGCGAGTAAGAGCAGTGGAGAATAAGCCGTCCCCACGCCCAGCCATAGGGGTCCACGGCAGGGCGCAAAGATCAGCCTCATTAAGATATTTCTCTAGTTGAACCCAAAGTTTGGAGGAAGAGTGGTGGAACCAATCCACTATACGCACGAGTACCGCTGCCTTATGGTATATAGAGGCATCTGGGACCCCCGCACCCCCCCTGACTTTCGGGAGAATCATTGTGTCATGTTTTATCCTGGGGCGACGTCCTTGCCATATAAATTTAGAGAAGATCTGACGGAGCCTTTTGAAGAACGAGGTGGGGATATAGATAGGAATGGTCTGGAAAAGGTATAAGAATCGAGGGAGAACATCCATCTTCAAGACATTCACCCTACCCAGCCAGGAGAGCTGTTTAGAGGCATATGTGGTCAGATCCGCTTGAGTTCTGGTAAGTAAAGGGGTGAAGTTGCTGGAGAATAGTTGGGATGAGGCTGTTGGAATATGGATTCCTAGATAGCGGATAGATGTGGAGCTTGTCTTAAAAGGGAAGGAAGTCGTGAGCTGTTGTAGAGCCGCTGTTGGGAGTGAAATGTTGAGGATTTCTGACTTATTTAGATTAACTTTAAAATTACTAACCTCTCCATACCTCTGAAACTCCTGCATAATGGAGGGTAGAGAAATTTGTGGTTGGGTTACAAATATGAGTAGATCATCAGCAAATAGGGCAATTTTAGTGTGTAGTGGGCCTACTCTAACGCCATGTATGGCCGGATTGTTTCTAAGGGCAATGGCTAGGTGTTCCATGACAATTACATAAAGAATGGGGGACAAGGGGCACCCCTGCCGCGTTCCGTTGTGTATAGTAAACTTAGGGGATAGGGAGCCGTTTAGTCTAATCCTAGCGGAAGGAGATGTGTAGAGGGACATTATTCTGGAGATCATGTTTTGGCCTAGACCTAGTTGTTGTAATGATAAGCGGAGAAATTGCCAGTCGACACGGTCGAAGGCTTTTTCCGCATCGACTGTGAGAAGGCACAATGGGATATTGTGGGCCCGAGCATAATCCGCAATGAGGAGTGTTTTTAGGGTGTTGTCACGCGCCTCCCTTCCACTCACAAAGCCAACCTGATCTAGGTGTATTAAACGGGGTAACAATGGTTGCAACCTATTAGCTAAAATTTTTGCGTACACCTTTAGATCTACTCCTATTAGCGAAATAGGTCGGTAATTAGCGCAAACATTCAGGTCTTTGTCTGGTTTGGGGATGAGGGTAATATGTGCCTCTAAGGTTTGTGGTGGGAACACTGATCGTTCAGAGATGGAGTTAAATACTTTTGTCAAGAAGGGAGTAAGAAGGGTAGCAAATTGTTTATAGAATTTCGGAGTAAAGCCATCAGGACCCGGGCTTTTACCAGATGGGGTAGAAGTAATGGCGCGGGCAACCTCGTCTTCCGAAATCGGGGCCTCAAGGTCCTCTATCGTCTCGCCATCTAGAGTGGGTAATGCAGTTTGCTCGATGTATAAGGCTTGTGTTTCCGCTGTAGTGAGGGGAGGATCAGTGGAGCTCGCTGCAGGTATATTATATAGGGATTGATAAAAGTCCCGGAACACCTGTCCCATCTCGGAAGGTGATGAGACAGTTTTCCCAGAGCTGTCCCGTATATGAGGTATAAAGGAGTTAGGTTGTTTGATGTGGAGGGTGCGAGCCAGGGATCTACCACATTTATCTCTAAATTTATATTGATGAAAAGCTAGTTTGTTTGCAAACGTGCGGGCTGATGCCTCATATAACTCTCTAAGCTGGGTGCGAGCAGAAGAAACCTCCGTAAGCAGTTCAACCGTCGGGGAGCGTTTATGAGTAGTTTCTAGTGTCCTTAGCTTATGTACTGCCGTAACTATCGCAGTTGAACGTTCTTTTTTCATGCGAGCACCCATCTGAATAAACCTACCCCGTAATACCGCCTTCAATGCTTCCCATTTCATGGGTGGTGAGGTGTCATCAGATGTGTGATCTGTGAAAAAGTTTGATATCGTCTCTGCTATCTGTGTTTCAAACCCTGGTTCAGTCAAGAGAGAGTCATTTAACCTCCATGTCCATTCTTTTATTGGAGTAGAGGGGATTGTAAGCGTCAGGAATATGGGTGAGTGGTCGGACCAAACCATAGGGTCTATTTCACAATTGGGGGACCAATCTAAGCAGCCGTGCTCGACTAAAAAATAATCTATACGACTGTATGATTGGTGGATGTTGGAGAAGTGTGTGTAGTTTCGTGAGTCCGGGTACAGTATTCGCCATACGTCTATGAGATGCATATTGTAGATGGTACGTTTTAGGGCCCGTATTTTTGGAAAGGATATAGACGAACGGGATGTCGATGAATCTAAAAGTGGATCGAGGGGAGTATTGAAGTCCCCTCCGAGTATGAGCTTGCCCTCCGTGAAACCCGCCAAGATCTTTAGGTATTGCAAGGCTGATGGGACTTGGTGTGTGTTAGGCAAGTATACGTTGGCTATTGTAAATTTAGCCCCCCATAATAAAATTTTTACAAAGACATACCTGCCTTGGGGGTCCGTCACCTGATCAAGCAGCTCAATAGGGAGTGTTTTATGAAACGCAATAGATACTCCTTTAGATTTTTGTGTCGGGTTGGTACTGTGTATCCATCTATTGAAATATCTATTGGAGCAGGAAGGAGTGGAGTCAGAATGGAAGTGGGTCTCCTGCAGCAAGAGTATGCTGACCTGTCTTTTGTGCATCTGATATAGAATTTGCCCACGTTTCGACGCTATGTTAAGTCCGTTTACATTATACGAACAAAGTTTCAGGTGTGGGCGCAAAGTCACCGTGTGAGCCATGCTGGAGTGCCAAAAGCTGTAAAAGGGAGAAAGTATTAAGATATGGAGGAAAGGTATAGGGAGCAGGAAAGAAAAAGAAAGAAGAGATGAAGAAAAAGATAAACAGACAAAGGGGGGGAAGAGAGGGAGGGGAGGAAGAAAAATTAAAGGAGCGTGAGGATAATGGAAGAAATACGATATAAATGAAAAGACACCTAAAAAGATGTGTCTGGAAAACTAATGTGTCCGCGAACGCAGAACACTGCGTGAAAATTCACGTTTTAGGCACAAACCGTGCCTGTCCTATTGTGGGGGAAAAGTCTAGATGAATGGGTCTGAGCCGTGTTCCCGACAGCATATCAGGCATGCAAGTAGTATGTGTGGCACACTTGATATTTAAAACGAGTGTGGGGCATAAGGCAGCTTAACCACAACAAATGATAACAATCAACCAAGTGTGTGCATTGGATTTAAATAAGTAACCCTGAGGTATATATAAAACTATTGCATTGTCTCATGTATATAAAGAAAGTTATTGCGCCAAGACAATTGGGTGGGTATATGGAGGGCAGGGAGAGTGGGGGATCACCCCACGGGGGCAATCCTCTGCTCCATGTGTAACGTCCTTTAAACCCTATATTCTCTGTAGCAGAGACCGAGTAAAACCGGGTACCAAACCCCCCTCCGAGGAAGGTATCCCCCCACTCCCGCTACACCTCCCCCACTGCATATATCATCATGGGAAGGTGAGAGGAATCAATCTGAGACAATGCAAAACATCTTTAGAAAAACGTCAGATAAAAAGGAAAAAAGAAAAACACAAAAACATAGCATTGGTAGACATTCGCATTACCTGACGCTCTTCATAATGAGAGGCATAAGATTGACTCCAATCTATGTTCTCACCCGAACCCCAGCCAAATTGTAAATTGGCAAAGAGCAGGGAAAGAACCAGTGGAGACAAAACAAGCCATCAGTCTCTAATTAACTGTTGAGTTAATCTTCTGGGGAAGTAGGTCTTCTTATCCCTGGGCCAGAGGAAACTGAAATGGACCTAGGACGTCTGCGGCGCTGTGGAAGTGGACCAAGTCCCACCTGGCCTGATCTATCCTCTGGAGGGTCTAACCAGTTCAAAACTTCCACTGGATCTTGTTCGATAAAGAGGAAAAAGTCGGGCAGTTGGTCTGGATCATAGAGCGTAAACCTGTTGCCGCCCCGTGTCACTTTGATGCTGAAGGGGTGACCCCATGTATAGGTAGCTCCAGCTTGCCGTATAAGGTCAAGTAGAGGGCGCACCACTCTACGCATATACAGCGTATTGCGAGATAAGTCAGGGTATAGGTGAATAGGGGCACCAAAGAAGTCAACAGGACCCAAGTTCCATGCCTTTCGCATGATCTCTTCTTTTAAAGTGTAATAGTGGACCCGACATAGAACATCGCGGGGGCGACCATCTCGGGCCCCCCCTGGTCCTCCTACTCTGTGAACACGATCCAGTTCAATTGGTGATGTTGCCTCTCTTCCCAGTGCTTTATTGAGGATAGTTATGACAGTGGGTTTCAATTCTGCTCCAGATGTTGCCTCTGGTATGCCTTGCAGTCTAATGTTATTTCTGCGACTGCGATTTTCGCTGTCTTCTATGCGGAGTTGCTGGTGACGTATGCGCCTAAGATGTGTCGCGGATGAGGATTCAAGGGCTGTTATACATGCCTCGTGGTCATCCTGAGCCGTGGTTAAGACCGATACTGCTTCCTCGTTAGCTGTGACTTGTTGCCTCAGGGCGTTCAGCTCCACGTGGAGGGAATCTTCCATTTTGCTTGCCCAGGATTCGAAATCCATTCTGAAGGCAGAGAGGAGGGCAGCAGCTTCCGATCTAATGGGTTCTCCTGATAGGGGATGCGTAGCAGACTGGGATTCCCCGGTGCCTGTGTCGGACGATGAGACTGACCTTGTGGAGGAGGTTGAGGGCTCTCCCGTAGAATTCTGAAGTCTCTCATTATTGTCCTCTGCCGTGTGAGCTGCTGCTGAGGCGGGAGGCTTGGTCTTACGTACCTGAATTTGACTTTGTGTCAGCCTCTTGCAGTCTCTGCATAGCAGAGCTGGAGTGTGAGAAGAAGAAGCAGTACAAGGAATAGGTGACAAGGATTAGTGGCAGACAAGCAATTGGGGGGGGGGGGGGGTTCTAAAAGCTGAACATTGCAGCAAAATCTAGTTTTGATATTTTAATTTTTCATGGTCTATTCATTTTTATATTGGTATTTTTGGCTGGAGTTCTGCAAGTGCTGTAACCCATACCAGCTACTCAGACTTCTTTTAATTGGAGTCACATAACTTAGAGGTGCATTCTAATTGGGTGGTTATGATTACTGCATTTTATCCTTTTGGATAAGCCTGCAGGTTATCTGGATTAGGGCGTTTTGTAGGTGCGTTACAGTCTAATGTTTACACTAAGATCATTCCATTTGTTCTGAGCCTGGTTTGGTGGATTCCAGTTTCTAAATCTTTGAGAGACTCAGCTATATGGTAATCATATACTTGAACATGCTGAAATAATTTTGCTATTAAGTCAGGTTCAATGCATGTACTTGCTGGTTTCTTGTTTTTTGAGGTTATTTTAGGTGAAAGTAAAGGCAACGTTAACTAACCCTAAACCTACTCCCACCCCCATTCTAAGCCTAATCTATGTAACCCTGTAAAGAAAAGACTGCTCCAGTCTGGTCTTCAGCAGCGCCCTCTGTGCGCAGGAAAAAGCTGACAATGGCTGTGAAATGCCTGGAAAGTGACGTCACCCATAGACTTACTATGGGGCTTCCATTGCCGGCTGCCTCTCCTACACACTGAAGCTGCCACTGACAGCTCAGGCTGGGCCTGGATGGCTTCAGAATAGGTAAATATAGCAATCTTTTCTTTACAGGGTTAGATAGATTAGGCTTAGAATGGGAGTGGGAGTAGGATTAGAGTTAGTTTTTGCCTTTACTTCCACTTTAAGGGAACCTATTAGGATAAAAATATGGGAGCTGTCATTGATCAATTTACATTTAAAGGTGGAAGTGTGAACTTCAGGACTGTCATTTTACATTTTATTCATGCTTTACTACTTTAGCAGCCCATACACAGAGCAAGTTTCTTTCCAGGAAAAAAATCAGCTTGACTCCCCCATCAACACAGTCAGTGTTAACAGGGTAATCCCTCCCGCCAAGCCCTTGTATTGTATTGTAGCCATTGGGGGGGGGGGGGGAGATGTCCCAGCCAGGAGAAGACAGTGATTATGGCTAGCCATAATCGCATGAAAAATTTGACAGGCTGGTGGATCAACTTGGTACATTCAGCCTGCCTATACACAGTTCAAATCATCTACGGCCGGCAAAAAAAGATACAAAAAGGAGCGCCAGACCAAAACTAGATTAAAGAATCCAAGATCATTTTAATTGCTGGTAAAACAGTCATAATAAAATAATAAAAAAAAGCCTATGCATTTCAGTGACAACAGCCTTTCATCATGGATCAATGCAGGATAAAATTCAGATGGACTCAGAGAAAACTGTGAATTCACAGATCTATATTAGAACCAGTGTTGACCTTTCCACATGGAGTAACAACTTTAGAGCAGTTGCTGAGCAGCCACTATATATCTGATTGGAACAGGTATGCAGTTTGGGTTTTCCAACTTCATTGGCTGCATACTTACCTTGTTTTGGGTAGAAAAGCACAGATAAGAATGATGGCCTCCGGGATCGCATCTTTAAAAGCAAGGTGGCATTAGCAGTTAACCTCCCAGATAGCAAGCAATTGTGCTGCAAGTTTGAAAATGACTTGCTAAGCCTTTGTTAGACTTGCCAGGCTTCGCAAGTTTGTTGAACAATTGCAGCAAGTTCACATTGCATGACTCCCGATCAACTTTCTTTGCAAACATTCTGCAAGTCTGCTCAAAGTTCTGGTTCAGTTATGTTGTGCAATAGACATCCCACCACAGGGGTCATTGTGACTGAATTTTCATGCTGTAGACTCACCACTACAACTTTGCTCTTGCTAGAGACTTACCACGCAAATTTGCTACAAATTGGAAAAGTGTCAATTGGAACTTGTGCTTCAAGTGCTCTGCAAGTGTACAACTTGCCAGTGAAAATGTGCAGCAAGTTAACAGACTTAAAATTCAACACTGCCACAAATTTGTGTCAAGTTATACTTCCTATCTGGGTTATCTGTGTCCTTACAGGTCTCTTTATTGGACTCCCTAGAGCATTGTGTGATCTTATGTTAACCCAGGTAGCTGTCTAATGTACCTTTTGGGAGGAGGAACATTTATAATCCAAATGATCAACTTTTGTTTTACTAGGTGAAAAATTCAAGGTAAAGCTGATGGAAAATGCATTTACAATCTAATAAATAGGTAGCTGTATAACTAGAGATATGTGAATAATGATAGACAATAACATAATGACTTTCTTTTACACAGCAATCTATATAATCCTGGGTCTTACTGTTGTGGCAGTAAAAGTGCATCTTGAAATAAAAGTATACCCCTGAACATATACAGTATGTGCCGATACAGTGAAAGTTCTACTGCTTCCTATTCTCTAAATGATTACAAGGTGCTGTACAGATAGAAATGTGTTACTGCTGACACAAACATTTTTCTGTGATGTGGATAGGTTTTCTCTTCTTATTTATTCTACATATCATTTCCAGAAGGTTATCTAACCAGTTGCCTTCAGACACACATCGTTCAGCCGCAAGCCATCAGGGAGCCCTACGTGTCAGCTCACTTTTTAAAAAATGGAGCCCCACATGGGATGAGCATGGGGCTATATGTGCTAATTTTCAAGTATTTTGCAAGTGAGGATGGAGAGTTTTGAACTCCCTGAGCAGCTGTAATTGGATGGAATTGGTGGGCTGTAGAGCAATGCACGGGCGCTGCCCCCCCTGACACCTCTGCCGCCCTCCCTATTCATGTGCCGGGCCCCTTTCAGAACGGCGGACACGTGAAATACTATGGCGGGGATAGGCGGGGGGGTGTATTTTGAAGGACGTGATTAGAGCCAGAGGCTCTAATAGGCTTCAAAACAGGGTGGGCTCGGGGCGCAGAGCATGTATGGTGTAGTAAGCATAGAAAGCATAGAGAGAGCCAGCCCAAGTTCATGTATTTGCACAGTAACTACTATACTTCTACTTTAAAGATTTTTAAAATTTCCAGTTAATTCTCACATGCTACACATCAGCAGGAATGTTCTGCCCAAAACCTCTACCAATCAGATGCCTTGGATCAGCTGAATGAGAAGTGCTGTGGTTGCCACCATTTGAAGTTGCTTGACCTATTTTGACTCTATAAAGGAACCCATTGCTTTTTAACTATTTATTTAACTTAGGCTGTAATGTCCAAGGAAAGTCAAAGAACATGATGAAGAAAAAAAAAACAAAACTTTGTGAAGATGTAGTTTGTGACCTGCAGTATGCCAGCAAAATGATGCATGTAACAATAACCAAATCCTCTTATTGCAATTATTTCTTCAATTGAAAAGTTGAAATTGTTGGCCTCATTTGTTACATATACATTTAATAAAATCAGTGGTAAAGCTATTAAAACTAATTATCTCTGTAAATACTTAAAACCACTACACCTGAACTGATCTGGAGCAATACAAATGGGCTAGATCACCCAACAGTCTCATATGTATCTGGATTTCTCATGGGGAATGCTCTGTATTTACTTTTCCATTTACCAGGGTTCTTCAAAAAGTTTCCGCCCTTTTTTTAACTCTTTATTAAGAATTTCAAAAACAAATTACATCACTCATACTAAACTTCAAGGTCAGCTGGCTTGCTGGACAGACTAGTCACATGACACTCCCAGACACGACCAATTACTACTTCCCCCACCCTCACTGTTTTCAACGAAAATATAAAAGTGCAGAAACTTTTTGAAGACCCCTCGTACTTTTGCCTTCTATGGCCTGTACCATGGGGGGTTTACTCTCCTTGGTGGATATTTCATTGTTATAATGGTGCAAGATGCTGACACCTAAACATTTCTTAACTTAATGCAGGCAATGCATTAAGGTAAAAAAATGTTTAGGCTTTACAACCACTTGAAGAGCAAGACAATGCAGACACAGGATCTCCAGCAGGATGATCATATCTCTGTATTTTCAGGAATAAAAGTGAATCCAATAAGTTTGTGAACCCACCATCATCTGTCTTCTACAAGAACATTGCAGTATGTACTATTCTTTTAATAGGAAAATAAACACTGATGCAGAACTAAACCCACTGCTTTAACTATTTTCTAGAAAAATTACATTCAAGGCAAGCTTCTTGTAGTTGTCACAGTAGATAGTGAGCTTATGTCATCTCTCAGCTGAACTTTGAAGCCCTCAAATGGCTGGTGCCATAGATGATCACATGTGCAACAACAGATCTAAACAGAGGCTCAGATGGCACTGACCAAAACTGTAAAAGGATAAGATGGTTTAGTTCTGCTTTAAAAATATGAACTAGTATAGCCAAACTAAAGGGTATGATCCAGTTGGCTTAGGGAATGATAGAAGGATAATAGACAAGCATCTTCATCTTGGTCTTCTAAGTCCCCTGTCAAAGCACTTCTTTTGTTTTTTATATACTATAGTTGTGGACATAAAAAAACTTTGCTACACATAAAATGTGTCAGTATATTTTTTTAAGAAAAAGCCAATTTGGAATTTTGTCTCCTCCAAAAATAACCCCAAAAATTGTATTTACAGTTGAACACATGAAATGATACATGCAGACTGTTAAATTACTGTCAATGCAGGTTTGTTAACAAATACAAGGGGAAAAATAGTTATCAGAAATAAAAAGGCAGGTAAACAATGTACAATAAATAATAAGGAAACACAAAACATACTTTATTTTTCCATTTGTTTATACAAAATAAGTAAATGTGAAGCTCATAAGCTTCTTAAAATTATAATACAGCAAAAGGGGCATTTCCTTCTGCCCCCTCCTCTTGTCTCCCAGATAAAAGTTTCAGTACTGGGATTTTGACAAAAAACAGAAATAACCCTGCAATATTTGTTTACATCTTTTATGAGATGCATATCTGATATAGGTAACATCTTGCCATTGCTAAAATCACTGAGCAAGAGACTAAGCCTATAGTTACCACCAGAGGGCAACCTAACACCATTCTGTGATGTACATCAAAGAGACCACTTTAAACCTCTATAACTAGTCTTCAGATTTTTTTTCATACTCTCCCTTGCATTTTATCATCCAAATATAAGAACGTAAGGTTCATGTATTTGACACCCATTTCTTATGCAGTCTATGCTAATGCCAGCTAAGAATTTAATCAATGCAAAAGCTTGGAGTGAGAGCAATACCTAAATCCAATCCTTCTCATTAGCATGTGCATTTCAGCTAACACGTCTTATTGCTTCAAATAACTGCCCAGCATCACAGTTGAAGTATAAGAAAAAAAGTACTTTTTTTTCTTTTTTTAATCCAACTGACCACAGTAAGATTTTGCGTTTTATCTGGTTTGTAACTTTCTAAAGAAACTTGAGTAAAGAATATGACTTGGGGTTGAGGCTGAGTGTTGATAGTTTAAGTACAAACGGTTCCTAATAGGCATATTTTGGGCCTGGCTTAGAAAGACATAAATGCCAAGTGAATGTTAGAAAGGAGAATTGGTCCTATTTCAGGTGACAGACTAGAGGTTTTTAATAAACAGAAATAAGGAGGCAGTTTATTCTTTACCAGCAGCCATAAAGGTGAATTTTGGTTTTGGTGTCTTGTTGGTCCCAATCATCTCCCACATCCAGGTAAGTTGTCCAATGCTTTGGATGAGTCAGAAGGAGGCAGGCTGGAAGTCCATCTTTTACTGTCAGGGAGGTGGCTTTTGGTTTTGTTCATACTACTTGCTTTTGGTTTTCATGAGCCAAGATGTCAGAAAAATGTTTATTTTGAGCTCAGCAGGGCAAATCACGTTGTGGAGCTAAGGTGCTCCTGGACATCTTGTCTTCTACCCTTTGTAGGATCGAGTCTTTGTCCTATCAAATTCAAAATATGAAATCAATTTCAAAGGAATGTAGATTGTAGTCCATAAAGACAGTACATGTATTTGCTTTTTATTACCATACTGTGCCTTCGTTAATGTCAGGGTTCTGATGGGGTAAAGGACCACTAAAGCCACTATTGCTAGACATAGAAAATGGAGGACTTGGACCACTGCTGAAGACTTCTCCAGAAATGGGATGCAAAGACCCAGTCATGCCAGGCTCTGGGCTGGGGGTATCCGGGTGAGATATCATGTCCGCATATCTTTGGTTTTCTGAAGGGTGGTGACCAGCTAAGGGTGGTTCAAGAGGGCCAAGAGGAGTAGAACCAGGCCCTGAATTCTGTAGGTAGCTGGAATCTGCTGGAGATTGTGTCTGAGAGGATGGAGGCCCATGAGGGAAAAAGTCATAATTTCCACTTCCATAATAATCCCCTTGGTAATCTGTAAAAAATAGTGAAATTGGAAAAAACTAAGAATAGATTTTTTTTTTTAACATTCATACATGTTAAACATTTCTCTTCTGCTTCATACACCTGTATTCCAAATGCTTGTGTTAAATTACCAGTAAGCCAACAACAGAATTAGAGAAAGGTATATTTGGCCATAATTATGTATTGCTTAACCAACATTTTGCTTTTAAACCTAATTTTCCTCCAGCAAGTTTCCAAGTACATGTGTTGGTACAGCACAGCCTCTAGCTCGAGGAATCCTAAGCTCATCTTGGTGACTGTAGTGCATGAGATAGTGGCAGGGAGCAGCTCTTTTGTGTGTTTCTTTGTGAATATATAATTTATTCTGTCAATGCGCAAAGAGTGCTACAGATAAAACCAGCCATAGGATTACAGAGCAGATGACAAGCATATGAAAACTACATGGAAAAGAAAAGACAAAAAGAATGAAAAGGGGTAGAAGCCACAGCGAAACTAGAACTTGCTTTGCATTAATTAAGACCAAGACAGGAAAGGTGAGAAATTCGTTTTTTTTTTTCCTCACAACTTTCCGAAGCAGAAAAACCTGTTTTATTAAAAAAGAAATGCAACAATTTAAGTGAGAAGAGACTTTGCTTGAGGGTAAGACTAGCATCATCCAGTGCTTTCTATTCAATGATCAGCTAACTTCTAAATACAACTATGTATTATAATATATATATCTATAATGTTGTTTTTATTTTATTTTTTCCTTCAGAGTTGTATTTAGAATTAAGTTGATCTTTGATTAGAAATTACTGGATACCACCAGTCATACCTTTAGGCCTGGTTCACACCTATGCATTTTTTTACTGCGTTTTCAGTTTTGCAGAAACACACTATAGTCCATTTAACATAGTTTCCTATGGGACACATTCACATCTCTGCATTTTATGGAAAGGGCCAGGGATTTGTTTCTGGTTTTTAGTTCCATAGACTTCAATGGATCGAAAATCTGTATTGAAAAACGCAAAATGCACCTGGAATATGCAAACTGCAACCTGCATAGGTGTGAATCAGGCCTCTAGAAAAAGTGTTTTCTCACTTAAAATTGTTGAATTTCTTTTTGTACATGTGTTTAAAAAAAATAATAATTAAATTTTACACATACACTATTTGTGATCACACAAAATAAGCATTAGACACAGTCACCTTGTACAAAAAGTTATGTTATCATCCCCCATCTCACATAGTTAATGAACAGACATGCTACCTATAGCTATCAATTGAAAGGCCAAGTATCTTTGTGTGATGTTGATGAAGTTCACAAAAATTTCTTATAACACTGGTATTCAGCAGTGCAATGAAAAAGACACCTCCCATAATACAAGCCCGTTTCAGGTCAGTGCCCTCATACCCTAATTAATGGTAAATAATAAAGGCAAACACTTAGCAGAAATAAATCACACAGTGATCAGAATGAAACCCATTTGTAAGTGTGGCAAGGCATTAAGCATGCAGGGTTTTCTGGGCTGCTTGAGGAGGAGCTGGAGAATACAAAGATGCAGGGAGGGAGCAGATGGGAAAATAATTACTTTTGAGGCTACTTATTGCACAATGAAAAAATGGACTATGAATGAATGGAAACATATCATGTAACACATTACTGGCACAAGAACCTAAGTGATTTGTAATCTAAAATAGTTATAAATTACGATGATGAAAAATATTCACATAAAAAAAAAATTAAAAGTATTTTTAGTGAGAAAAAATAAAAACGAAACTCTTTATTTTTACAGCAGCAAATGAAATGCAAAGTAGGACAGAGTATGAAAAGAACCACGTCCAGATTTAGTATCCTTTTAATTGAATTTGCGACTAAATCACCTACAGGAGAAGGAATAAAGCCACATATTTGGATTCTTTTGTTTTGCTCTTTGCTTAGAATGAAAGAGCCGATTCTGTAATCTCTTGACATACAAATCTATTGAGGGCACAGAATGCACAGCTCTTGGTAAACAGACATCCCCATTCATACAGCTCAAAGAAACAAGACACATCTAACTTGTAACAGATCACAAAGACATGGGAAGGGGGGGTGATGTATGGAGGAGAGAAGAAAATAAGAGATTCGGGGGAGGCAGCAGAGTTGTAGAAAAGACTTAAGGAGGAATATATACTAGAAGCAGAAGTGGGAAACACTTAAAATGGAAATTCAAAATTGATTGAGGGGGGAAATCAAAAGGGGGGTAAAAAAGAAAAAAAAAAGGAGAAAAAAAATATTATTATTATAATATATATATTACCAGGGGATAATTTATTTTATGTATAAAATTTGCAGCAAATTAAATTAAAACAATGTGCATTGCTGGTTATACCAAACAATGGTCTTAATAAAATTATATTTCACACCCAGCACACATATACATACTATAACTAATTTTATTTATATATATATATATATATATATATATATATATATATATATATATATATACACACACACACGCACAGTATATATAAAGCGCAAGGCTGTATAGTAGGATCATAAGCTATGAAATATATGCACTACATTGGCATAGTGTACCAATAATGGAGGGGCAACCGCAAAAAAATTCCAGCCCTCCCGAAAAAGCGTTTAAGCAACAGAGGGCTTACTTAAACTGTTGCCTCTACTCTTGTCCATCTTTAAATCCAACAGCCTGGCTGGTTATTATCTTAATGTCTTGAAATGGCTAGTTTTAGATGAACTGAATTTAATGTGTGGGGTGCCATAAATCCTGTTCTCAGTACTGAATGGTAAAGGCAAACCACAGTCACCTCAATTCTGCTTATCATACAATACCTGATGTGTGATAGTGATGCACTCAACCTGAACTTAGATAAAATGAAGTATAGTTGAGAGAAAAGAGGTGCATGGGTGTTTAAAAAAATTAGTTGGCTGTAGAAATTTATAGAAAATCTCAGGTCAATAATTATGGATTTTAAAATGTTTCCCTTGTAGAAAAGTAACTAGTTATGTGCTGTATATCTGCCTATAAAAAAAAATTAAAAAAATTGGGGGGATAAAAAGGTGGAAGAGGTTCTACAAGGTAAAGGTCATTAAAAGGATAGATCTTTTACTAGGTTTTAAAAGAATAAAGCTTTTAGTAAATATTTTGTAGATTTGGGAAAAAATACTGAGAATGTAAAAACAGGTTTTTACCAAACATGGACAGACCAAGAAAAATATAATGTTGGCAGTAATGACACAGATCATGCTATCATTACAGAGGATTTAAAGAAGCTGCGTTAATGATAAGTGTCAGGACGTTTTGTCAACTGTCGTGCTCCATCTAGAACCCCTCTAGTGTACATTATAACTTTATTAGCATGACTTGTCTATAACGTCTTGAATAAAAGGATAAAGGCAGAAGACAGACTGGGAGAGAAGGCCTTTGTTATACCTTTCTGTCTTCTCATAATACAAGTGACAGCGAAAGCTTACAGATGCGACGAGGGAGAGAGGAGAGGCGATGTAAATATGAGCAAGAAGTTAGCAAGGAAAGATGGGAAGGAAAGGCTTGATATCATTCACCACTGCATTTTACTGCTCTTGGAATATTATTAATGTGTGGGTTTTGGGGCACATGACACAAATAGTAATTGCAGTTTGTAAATTGTGAATCAGAGGAAAGAGAAAACAAACAGAGAAAGGCAGGGTACCCTGCTCTCTCCAATCACCCTCCATATGTTCCAAGAATGTGAAGGTAATTGGAACAACTGTTGTCTGAATAAGGTACAAAGAAAGCAGCTGTGCTATTGTCCCTCTACAACACTACTGAGAGAGAGAGAGCGAGAGAGGCAGAAAGAGAGGGAAGTAAAGGAGGGGGTGCTGAAAAGAGGGGAGAACTGGAAGATGAGGAGTAAGCAGTGGGGTGAACCAGGAATGGGCAGGTCTCCTCCATAACAGGCATTACGTTTTACTTGCCATGCTGTGAAAAGTTTAGAGGAACGAGGAAGGAGACCTTTAAAGTGGTGATGTGAAGTAAGAGGAGGCGGTGGTGATGGTGGTGGTTAGAGGATTGAGAGGGAAAAGGAGATTAAAGAGACCTCAGGAAGAAACCTTGTGAAAATCCTTCTCTCGGAGGCTTTGCAATCATTTAATCTTTGAAAATGAGGTTTCTGGGTAGGGCAAAGGTATTTTAGGGATAAAGAAAACTAAAATCCTCTACTATCCCTTAAATAGGCACTGAAAGGGGTCAACTTGAGAAATGTCATGCATCACACAGAAAAATGTACTTGCATTTTTGACCCCTTTAGCGAAGGCGATATTACAAGTTTGCTTAGCTTCAAACTGCATAGATAGCTCGTAAATACTCATCCACCAATATAAACCATACAAAACAGGCATCTAATTGAATGTATATTTACCAAAATCTTTTAGAAAGTGATTAATTAAATCTGTGCTTGCCACCAAATTAAAGAGATATATGTAAAAGTGGTCAACTGCATGTTATAGGAGCAGCCTATCCTTGCAAAAAATGTCTAACAGTCATGAGTTTGATTCCCAATTAGAATAATTGTTCCTGATTAAAAGAAATCTTGCTACATCTTTACCTGTGAATTACATAGATTGTCCAGCATGCTGGAAGATTTCTCCAGGGGCTACTCTGAATGCAATAAAGTGCTATGGCTCATTTACCTTTGCAAATGATGTCCAATAATGAGATGCCCCTGCCTTTCAGAGCTGATCATTCACTATTGTGAGGTCTGAAATCCATCTGATATGCAAAAATAGCACCCAGAGTATTTTAAAAACTGGATGGGCTGTGATTCCACATTATCTCTGGTGGAGTTTCTGATGATCTCAGAGATTGCATCTATTAGTTTAATGAAAATTGGGACGATTATAGCAAAGGGCTTGTCTTTATATATTTACATTAAATGATCAATTATTCCATAGGGGGTTGCGGTTTTGGATGAAACCCCACTAACAGAATTATATGAATCTATTTATTTGCTTTAAAATATAATACAGTAAATGGGTATCTTAAATGCTATTTCATTACAAAATGCATCTATAAGGCTTCAGACATCCAGTGCAAGAAACATAAGTACTACTAGCAAGCAGCCTTGAACTGCCCAGATACAAAGTCGTCATTCTGCATAATACAAAAGCTCTAGTTGTTGTTCCCCTTTGTAAAAAACACTTGAACATTGATTGCAGTACCAATGTGGTATCACAGGTGTATGTAACCTTTTCACATAACTCTTGTTGTTGAAGATGGATCTCTACCAGCTGATCACTGGTTCAGAAGAGAAGATGAAAAGTTTGTTATCGAAAATGGTTGTATTACTCCATGCAGAGTAGAAGAACAGACATATTATCTTAGTATTGTCTTAGGGTGAAATGAAAAGCATGCACCCTGATGTCTGCATAAAGACAGGATTTCTATGTCCTGGTGTTTGTCTATTAAGTGGAGCCAAGACATAGGTGTACTGATTAGGGTCCCATCATAATATAGGTGAAAGTCTTAGTGCCCTTGGTACTCTCCAGGGAAATTATAGCATTCTCATCTTGCCTTGCACTCCAACAGACTTATGAACCCCAATCACATAATCTATAAACGCAGATGCAAGTGGAGATAGGGCTTGATACTGGGGAGGGACTTTAGGGGGCAAAAATCTCAATACAACCTAAGGTGGCATTAGGTAAAGTAATGTGCATAGTTTTGATGTCTGCATTTAAATAACATTAAAGAGGCATATCTGTTAAAGATGGGAATTTTGTATATTAGAAAGATGTAAGCCTGTGCAAATATCTACAATATATAAGATATAGGTGATTTGATGCCTGCTTATTGTAAACAATATTGTGAATTTTTGGATTTGTGATTTCTGTGTCCATTATTAATTTTTCTCTTTGAAAAATAAAAGAGCAGACACTTTTATGCTTACCATTTAGAAAAAATGACTCATTTCCCTTTTACAACATGCATTACAATTTATTATAAAAAAGGGGAGAAGAGCCAAATAAGATTTAGCAAAAATACAAATCAACAACACACAAAGTGACATAGTCAGACTGTTTTGGTAAAATAAGCCATGGTCCATTGTAAGAACTTGCATTATAAAATTAGGTTTTCACCAATAAGGATCAACAACGAAACTGCACTTCATTTCACCGATGGTATCCCAATCAGCTGAGAATCTTCTGTCTAAAGGTATATCACACTCAGACTGTAGGTTACCTCCATAGTAGCTGTAAGGGCCAGATGCAAGAATGTCTGACTCGTCCAGCCTTCCTCCTAATGGGCGCATTCGTCTTGGGCTCCTGAAGAACGCATGCCTTCGTGCACCTAAAGCGCTCAGCTGTTTCATTCTTCTCTCCTTGGATCTCCTGTTTTGGAACCAAACCTATAACAAAATATTAGAAAAAGACCTTTAAAGAAATGTCTCTACATTGAGCTGTAATTAATAAGGTAGAGAAATAAATCTATATAATCTTAAACCAAAAACCTTGCACTCAGGGATAGCTGCATTTGCATTTGTATTGCAGAGGGGCTAGGCTAGTAATAAGTGAACCAATCTTTTGGTTTCCACATCTGGCCCAGATCTGGCCGATTCGCAGTCAGCAGATGTCTGTGGCAAATTCTAGGCAATATGCAAGAAGATCTGCAGGTTTTCTTCTTGCCAACTTCTTATAAAAATTCAGGGCTAAACTTCATGAAATTCATGAAATGTTTTTACACACAGCTGGCAAAAGTACCCGAGTGACTCTTGATAACATGAACCAATCAAAATGGACTGCATTGCAAAGTATAGTATCCACCAGTCCTAACAGGAGAAAGCAGATAGCTTTAAAGGTACAGTAGTTGATATTGGAGTCGACTGTATTGGCAAAATGCTGTACAGCCCACATTCAGATCAAAGTGGGTGCAGGAACTGTTAGTGCTGTCATGAATTACTTGGATCTCTGTTTGAATATAATTATAAATCTTTGGCAGGTAAACAGTTTGCATATATGCATTTCAATATATTTTTTTAGCTGTGTGCTTGGAGTTCACCTTTAAACACAAATAACCTCAGTAACTTTCAGCCACAGGCTAAGTGAATCTTCTAGAGATTATTGAACTTGAAGCACAGCACTCTGAGAGTTGCCCTTTTCCCAATTCCCAAAGCACAGCAAATGAAGAATTCTATGCTGCAATTGCAATGTTAATTTTTGAAATATATGACCAAGCTTTGTTCACAAAATGTAGCCTTTGTACAATTCTAGAAAACATGGCAGAAGATCTGCAGGTTTTCTTCTTGCCGACTTATTAAAAAATTCAAGGCTGAACATCATGGTGTTAGGGTTCATTGGCCTCCTAAATTTCACCAGGACAGGGGATACCAACTTACATATCTCATTTCCCTACCTTCTCCTTCAAAAACCATGCTTGTGCTCAACACCGCCAAGCTAAAGGCCTTCATGTTAAATCATCTGCCAGATACAGGTTATTAAAATGTCAAAGGATTACATGTTCACAGGTTTCTTGCAGATACAAGCCCACTTGTCTAGTATGCCGGGCTGGTATCTTTAGTGGGAAAACAAGTTAATTATGAAAAACTGTCAGATAGGATTCAGAGGGTCAAGAAAAGAGGCTGCATGAGCTTCTCTCTTTAGTATTGATTATAATAGATCCTCTATAATGGGACAGAAACCAACATTAGGACACTGAAAACGTCAGAGCGACAGCAAAACAACAAGTGACACTGGCAATGTTACAGGAACTGATGGTGTATGTCTGTAATATATTGGAATTGATGTCTGGCCTGACATGCTAATTGATCACCAGTAGTAGCAAGAAAGTGGGGTGCACCTAGGCCGAGCTTGCAAGTACACAAGAGGTTTGAGGTAGGTGTTTTGTAGTCACAATATACTTCCTGCTCCAGTATTACAACAATGCTTCTGTATAGATGCAGTACAGTGAATGGGAATTGTCATTCATGGTCAGGAAAAGTGTTACTGGTAAGATCACCAGGTGAAAATATAGTAAAATAGCCACCTCATCTAAGAATTGTTAAACTGCAATATGTTACATTGGGTTTAGATACACATGGTGTTCAAATCACCCTGAACTGGTCAACAATTAGCCAAATTTGAACATTTAATTATTCAGGGTACAGAATAGGGCCATTTGTTACTGGTGTAAATATGGTCAGGGGACACACTGGGCACCTTTGCTGCCATTGTGCTATATGCTGGGTGTCCAGTGTTCTCCTGTTCCTTTAAGGAGGATTGGGCTAACTCCAGGCCCACCTGCCCCTCATCTATGCATTAGAATGCATGTGCTCCCATTGTGGAGACGCTCATAAATTCAGTAGCGTTTAGGACTGCAAGCATACACAGGGTTCCGTGAAGAGGCTTTGCAGCTTACGCATGCATTTACAAATGCGTGCTAACTAAACCCCTGTTTTTAACACAGACTGTTGGACAGGTTAATTCAGTTTGTCAGCAGACTGATTGGTGAGTTGAGCTATGGAATTTTGTCTGGTTTTTACTTCTATGGGGAGCACATACCCGCTCTGTCATATCAACTTAGGCCATGAAGCTAAAAACCATGCGCATCCTGCAGCAATCGGTCAATGTAAATTAATATCTAAGAGAACCCTCTAGAACACACAGCAATGACTAGAACTAAGGAGACACAAACCGCTAAAAAGCAGTAAGGGGGGAACTTCTCCACTGACCAGCAGTAGGGGGGACACACACAACACTGACCAGCAGTGCCAACCAGCAGAGGGGTTGCACACAGTGCCAACCAACAGTAAGGAGGCATACACGGCTGACCAGCAATAAAGAGGGAAAAAAAAAACTTTAGCAAGCTGTAAGGAGACACACACTATCGACCTGCACTATAAAGAGTGGTCAGTAAAATAAAGCCCGGCCTGTAAAAGAAAACCGTGTATATTTACTTGTCCAGCTGCCTGTACCTCTGATCTTGTTGTCAGCCATTGCCAAAGATTCCTGCATTGAAAAGACTGGTGATTGAGATTCCTGATTCCCCCCTGCAACTGTGTGATTCCTTCTGCTGATGCCTATATCACTACTGTGTCCCTTAGTGATGTAGTACTGGTGGGAGGAAACACAGATTGCAGAGGTGAAGCAGGCATCTGGCACACCAAGTGTTGGGTGAAGAAAATTCTTAAGGCAGTATGAAAGATCGGCAGTAGGTAAGTATTTATGGTTTTCTTTTACAGGTTAACCTTTGTGATATTTTTTTGGGAAGTGACAGGGCCACTTTAAAGGGAATGCATAACACTTACCACCTACACTTAATGGGGAAGACACACACACACACATCACTGACCACCAATATGTACAGGGACACTCATTACTCACTGCCAACAGGTGCCATTTTCTCCTGACAACTTTACTAGCTGTGCCGTGCATTACATAGTCCTGACCCCTGCACTCTAATTGCTACGCTGTATATTTTACATAGTCCTGACCGCTGCACTCTACATAATTCTGACTGCTGTGCTGTATACTTGATATTTCAGTCTTGACCACTCTGTTCATTGTCACAACAGCTGCTGGTTTTATTTTAGCCTTTTAAAGGTAGGTAAAAAAAGTGTTAGCTTTCTGTGTGCAGAAAAACACGGGTAACGTGTTTTTTTAGATTCTCTGAACTGATGGTTTATGGGTGTCTGGGACACTGTCACTTGTGCGCACAGTAATTAAAGACACATTGCCAGAAGGACTGTGGCATGTGCCTGCAGTGTATACAGTGAATAGGCACAGGTTCTGTTTAATCACCCCCCTTTAAGCTACCCCTGCTGTTAGGTTCAACCTGGCCATGCCCACCATGTGCCCCTTTGTGCCTGAGTCTTTCACAATTATAGCAAAACCTTTGTATACAATATATCCTCTTTACCATCTGCTTTTACCATGTTTTATTAAATGCATATTGGCACGGCCAGATTGAAATTACTTAAAATGAGATACTAGAAAATGGGGAATCAAAACAGAGTTGACCTAACAGACCCTTGTTTTTTTCCCCAGGCTAGAAAAGATGAAACATAATTGGTCACTATGAGAAAAATTTCTTTCCTAGTTTTTTTAAGTCACTTTTTTTTTTTTTTAATAAATAGCCACCTTATAAATGTATTATAGTTTTCAACTATCATCAGTTTAGTGGTATGCACAAGGAATGGCCATGTCTTTGGTCTTGACCTAACAAGGTACATCTTTTGGATCTTCTACAATTTTCCTGTTTACCAAAGGATGTAAATTCTGCTATATATTCCTTAACAGAGTAATGCGGAAAGCATAATCTATATGAGGCATCTATTTAATGAATAGAGTAATGTCCACAAATGGAGATACATTTCTTTCAAGACAGATTCAACTCAACAGTGCAGTATGAAATCTCAGCACAGAACACTGTGGGTTGATTTATTAAAATTAAAGTGCACAAAATCTGGTCCAGCTCTGTAAATAAACGAATCAGCTTCTAAATTCAGCTAGTTCAATTAAAGCGATTGTAAAGGAAAAAAAAAACACCCAAACATCTGTATACTTACCTGTTCTGTGCAATGGAATTGCACAGAGCGGCCTCAATCCTTTTCTGGGGTCCCCCGCTTGCACTCCTGACCCCTCCTCTGTCCTGTCCCCCCCAAGGAAGACGCTTCCCATGGGGGCATATGTGCATGCTCGCTCCCGAGCCCTGCTGCTGTGTCCATTGACACAGACAGCCGGACTCTGCCCCACTCCCCCATCACTGGCTTTGATTGACAGCAGCAGGAGGCAATGGCTCCTGATGCCCCAGCAAAGCCAGTGAGACACGGAAGTGAGGAGAGAGAAGAGCTGCAGACGTGCACAGTGCTGGATAGATATTACGGCTCAGGTAAGTAAAGGGGGGTGAGGGGCCAAACCGATGCCCAAACAATTTTTACTGTAATGCATTAAAAGGCCAAGTTCACCTTTTTTTAATCTAAATCCCAGCTCCCCTCTGTACCAATATAACATTAATGTACTTATTTTGCAAAAATAAAACAGCTTTCCATTAATTCTACACAGACTTACCTCACTCTTCATAGCTGTTTAAACATGCTGCTTGATTACTTCTGCCTTACTTCCTGGACTTTGGATCATGACACAGGAAGGAGTTGACCAGCTGATGGTAGACGAAGCAGGGTGTGTGCTGAGATCAGCTGGTCAACTCCTTCCTGTGTCATGACCTAAAGTATGTCCAGGAAGTAAGGCAGCAGTAATTGAGCAGTGTGTTTAAACAGCTATGAAAAGAGTGAGGTAAGCCTGTGTAGAATTAATGGAAACCTGTTTTATTTTGAAAAATAAGTACATAAATGCTATGCTGGTACGCAGGGGAGCTGGAATCTAGAAAAAAAGTGAGCAAATATGAACTTAGCCTTTAGGGAAAAAAAATATTTAGGCTTTTAGGCTTTAGGCAAAAAAAACAACAACCTGGAAGCGGATTGGTTTCCATGCAGAGCTGCACCAGATTTTGGATCGGTTTCTATGCAGAGCTGCATCCGATTTTGCATTCTCCAGTTTTAGTAAATCCACCTCTGTATGTGTAATACTGACTAAAGCCAATGCTACTGTCTAATACAAATTACTAATTTCAAAGGCCTTACCAGTGCTAAAAGTTTATAAAGTATTTTTAACTTCTATAAAGTATAAACTGAATCTAGCAACTCCATGTAAAACTAATTTTTCAGCTATGAATGTGCACCAAATTATGTCTGTCTACATCTCCATTAGTGAGGGTTTCCAGTACTGACTTGTCTCCCTGTTCTTACCCACATAAAGAAGGTGTTACTTTGACAGCTAGATTTGCCAGTTATTTGTTTAGTACACAGCTCAGCTAATCCATCCTCACACCATCATTTGGCTTTTTAATGGTTGCATTGCTTGGGTAGAACTTCAAATTGTGGAACGAATATCTTGCCAGTGAAAAGATATCAGCATGTAATTTATTTGTCAGCAGCCACCCAAAATAAAATAAAATTTCCCTTAAGGGGTTATATGAATTTTGACTGTAATTTAAGATCAACTAAGTCTAAGATACAGAAAGTGTGGGTCTGGAAAGCTTACAGATTACATAGTTTGCACTATGGTGTGGAGGGGGAGGTAATTACAAATCTTGAAATGGTTTCAGACTTGTGAAACTGTGATGGCATTTTAAAATGTAAGGTCTGCAGCTCATCTCTTGACTTGGGTTGTGGCATGGCATCCCACCCCTAAGATGAGGGATTACTGAGAACTTTGGAGGAATTCTTACCGGGATAAGCTGCAAGAGCAGGAACATGAAAACCATCAAACATGAAAACCACTTTATCAAAAGCATCATATCCTGTACAAGCCCCTCTAAAGGGCTTATAGGATCCGGATTACAACTCTTTCAGGGGGATGAATGGGGACCCCCGCCTGAGAGACAAGGGAAGGACCTCACTCTTTTGCTGATGAAATGAGGATTAAAAAACACCAATCTTTTTCAAACTGAATAATAGGCAAAGACTTACAGAAAAAAAAGGTATTGAGCTTGGAAAAAAAGGCTACAGAAAAAGTGAAAGGACCACAAAAAACAAAACAAAAAAAACACATGTAACTATAAAAGAAGGAGATCAAGCCTTGCCACTAAATACAGATGTACACCTGACTTAAAAATCTAGACAAGAGAAAAAAAGATCACTGTTTATGTTGCGTATGTGAATTTATGCTGTGTTCTATGCATTTAAGTTCCATTGTTTTAAAAAAGTTAAAAAAAAATGATATAATGTATATATATATATATATATATATATATATATGTATATATATATAAATATATATATATATATCATTACAGTTAAAATATACATCTGACACAGGTTTTCTAAACATTGCACAAAAGTGCTCATTTGTAAGTTTTCACATAATGGCATAGAATGTTACGATTCAACTATATGGCCAATATTTCAGTCACCTAACTTATCTGGAAGTGTGTGTGCCCAGAACCACCTAATTTGATCATCAGGCCAAATAAAGTAATTTGTTAAAACAATGCCATGTTGCTGGACTCAATGCCACATGTCTGTACAAGAAATGTAAAACTGTGTTAATTGTACTTGCATATGTGCACACTCATGTAACAAGGCTTAAGGCAAAAAGATTTTGCAGTTACAAACTGCCCCAAAAAACATGGAATTTAAAGCAGTAAAAGTTTTGGCATAGATTAAATTTAACGTAACTCTTGAAATGCACCCATCTTGTATTAAATGCCAAAGTAGTCATTTTGTGGGCTGAATCAGAGAAATTATGACCACTGTTACTTTCCTCAGATATGCCTCTGTAGTATCTTACACTGGTTAGATTTTGATTACAGCATCTTTAACCTTAGTACGCATGGGCCCAAAGCCGAGTGGCATCGGCCGGTTCAATAGAAACTGGCTGACATTATGTGTACTGGAGCCGGACTGTAGTGTGTACTAGGCTTTAGAGTCAGGTTAGAATATCTCATATTTAAGCTTCCTTGCAGGACAATCTAGGTATTCATTCTGTGCATTTTGACGAACTCTTAAACTTTAAACTGACCAGAAGGCTCCTTCATTTTTTTTTCTTTAATCAGTTTTACTCTGAATCATACACTCTAAAGAAACTCATAGGTGCAGCTGTATCTACAGACATGCACCCCCCAGTCTCAATCTCCTAAAGAAAATGTCATGCTTCACATTTATAAAATTAATGAACATTCACTTTGCTAAGTCAACAGCCTTTACTGCTTTAACAAATCAACCTAATAAATTCCATATACTTCCTAAAAAAACTTATAAGTAAAACTTGAGCTTTGGCTTCCTCACATTATAAGTGAGTACTTGAATGGCAAAACGGAACCCTTTCATAAGACTATCTGCAATTCAAAATACTTCACTATAAAATCTTATGGCTGAACCTTACAAGCTTCTCTTGTGAAAAGGCATCTAGTAACTGAAAGTGGAATGCAAGAGTCTGACAGTCCATTAGTATTTCAGAGTTGACATATACAAGGGAAAAGCTGCAGGTGACATGCCTAGAAGTATAAGGCGATTTGGGAAATGAACACCTAATGCTTTTAAAACAAGGAAGATTAGGCATTAAAATATTGCTAATCTTGAACATATACTAACACAAAAAAATATGATTCTATTGTAATAATGTAAATAGGTAGAAAATAACGTAAAAAAAGTGGAAATTGTCATAAAGAATAGTCGTGATCTTACCTGAATCACCCTCATATTAAGTCCTGTTTCTTGGGCTAATTGCTCACGAATGTGCCTTGTGGGTTTGGGTGTAGCTGCAAAAGCTGCCTTTAGGGTCTCTAGTTGCTTTGCTTTTATGGTGGTCCTTGGTCCTCTTCTTTTGGTACCAGAGTTCTGCTCCTCATTTTCATTATTGGTGGTCTCTTTATCTGAAGATGTAGAGTGATCTGTCTCTTTGTTTTCATCTTGTATGGGGTCTTGAAGGTCTGGAGACAAACTTCTGTCTGTACAAGAGGAAACTAAAAGAAACAAACAAAGCAAAATGTTTTAAGAATTGCATGTATTGAAAAAATCCAAATTGCACATAAATACAGATATGCATGTGTAGCACAGTCCACAAACTTCAATATTTGTTATTTTTACAATGAAAAAAAAAAAAGTGCTTTCCCTAAGTGTGAGATAAGGGCTAAAGTACAATGATCTACAGGAAACCATAGCAGTCAGACATCAGTCAGGAAGAATATTCTCTTCGTTGAATAAGCCATTAAATCTTTCACTGGACAGTGTGCGTGCTGTGTGCCTGCTCCTACCTCTTGACTGGCTATTGTGGCTGTCATTTAAGAATGGGGGGTAGTTGCATTGGACAGACACATACCAGTGACATAATAAATGCCTTGTACCACTTCAGAGATTAAATTGCTGTGTTAATATCACCTTCGCTTTCTGATTAACATATGAATTTTACAAAAAGGTCAGATGTTCAAATATCCTTAAAATGTTTGGGAGGAGGAAGGGTACCATGAGATACCTGAAAATTAGTTATGGCACATAGAATTTAAAAATGCAGATTTCACGCAAACTAAAGTAGGTGAGATTAAAAAAATACATGGGGAATGACTAAAATTTTATGAAACTCATTAGGATCATAAATTAACCAAACTTAATAAATGGATAAATTACTTTATATATTGGCATGCTTAGATGATTAAATTCATATTCTAAGAATGTGCACCAATTCTTCACATTTAGATAAATGGATAAAAGATAATTTCCAGGGCTGTGATAAGGCTATGGGCCACATCAGAACCCTTCACAACTGCTATTTATAAGGATTCACAGCAAATTAATTCCAAAATACTGTACATAACAAAATTCACTGCACATTAACTGGAGTAAACATTCAGCAATGTCTTAGGCTGGCCATACATTATACAATTTTCCTTTGAAAAATACCAAAACTCAGGGGTCAAGTCCTGGGAAAAAAAAGGTGAGAACTCACCCAAGATCCCCCCCACCTCACCTGTGTATATATATTTGTTAAAAAAGGAGTATGATAGATCTATATATATATATATATATATATATATATATATATATATATATATGTATGTATATATATATATATATATATATATATATATATATATATACACACATACATATATATATATACATACATACATACACACACAATGGTTTCCTTGCAGGGGATTTCTAAAACAACAAGTTGCAATGACTGGGGGCCCTTTCTGCACTATGTCTTTATGCAGGCGCCGATATGTGGGGCCCCACCTGCCCCAAGGTGTCCGCACACGTGTTGGTCTATGCAGAGGAGTGAGGTTGAGAGTGGTGAGTGTACCGGCCTGGGGCCCCTCTCCTCAGGCTGCCTGTATTGATTGTGCAAAGTGGGGCCCAGGCCGCTTACTCCTCTGTGTCCATCAATGCAGCCTGATCAGTGCACATCAAATTCAGCCTTGCCAGTGCACATCGAATGCAGCCTTACCAGTGCCCCCATCAGAGAGCCCCGCACCAGAGTGTCCCCACCAGAGTGTCCCCATCACAGTGCCCTCATCAGAGAGCAGGTGTTCCCATCAGAGTGCCCCCCATCAGAGAGCAGGTGTCTCTATCAGAGTTCCCCCATCAGAGGTCCCCCATCAGAGTGTCACCCATCAGAGTGTGCCCAGTGTTCCCCCATCAGAGTTCCCCATCTGACATCAGAGTGTCCCCATCCGAGTTGCGAGCCATCACAAAGTAGAAACGTGCACCTAGAAAAGTTCTTGCAGGCAGGGGTAAGGGGAGGGAGCTTGACGAAGGAGCCTGCTGCAGGGGGACAGGAGATGGGCGGAGGAACTTGCTGAAGAGGTCGAGGAGCACAGGTGATGTCTTTGGTTGTTAGGACAATGGCAATTCTAGCAGCAAATGACAGTATTGCAGCGGGGATCTAGTGCTGCAGATTGGTGGGCGCGGTCCTGTATAGTATAGCGGCCGCTGGAGGAGGAGGACCGAGGTAGGGGAGGACGGGCGCGCCGGGATGACCCCCCAATATGTGGCACACAGGGTGGACCGCCCCCGTTGGCATGAACATCCTCCCCTTCGCGCATTCCCACACTCCCTGCCTGCCACAGCTCACATATTAGGGGCCAGTCCTGCAGGACATGGCTGCTAATGGGAACGGCGTTCCTGCTGTGTAAAAAAAACAGGAACATCATTCCCATGCGTTCCCACAGAACTTGAGCCTTGCCAAAACCATATATTATGTAGGAACACCTGAACACTTTCAATGCACAGTATATGCAATCAGGCAGGTCTTTGCACTACATAGTTGAAGGTGAGCTGGACATTTTACTTAGTTTTACTTAATTTCCCTTTTTTAAATGCACTATTTCCACTATCCATGATATTCAATTTGTGTAATACACGATTAAATGTAACCTTCATTTTACCATGTTTGGAAAACAGATTTAAAAATAATTGTGATCACGTTTATCATTAGATTAATTAACCCGGCACATTTTGTTATAAATGTTTTGTCTAAAAAACTGAAATTGGCATGGTGTCCTTCCAGCTTATCACTAATCTCTCATCCCAGCAACATTCTTTCATGAGAGCGCAAAGGAGGGGGTCACATCTGCATACATGACACACACAAGCAATAGAACTAAAGGTTCCAGCATTCACACACATACACCAATCTCTCTCTAAAACCGCTTATATTTTTCCCCATTTGTACACAACACATGCATATCATTCTCTCACTTTCTTTTAACTCTTTATTTCCCTGCTTAACTTCTGCTTTCTTTATTTTGTTCTGATATCCTTTGCACCCCATGTATTGTAATACCATACCTCACATACTGTACCTTCTATGATCATACGGGCAGCCATAGTGCTCATCCCATCTTCCCTCTATGACAACATATAGTATTTTGTTTTAACTCTCATTAACTTAACTAGTTGTAGTGCCTGACCCCAAATTCATCCCACAACTTAACATCAAAATGTCCCTTTCTTTCTATTGTTATTTGTCACCCTTGATCCATCCTGCTCTGTTTCTCTAGCTGTTTACTCTGCATGATTCTTAGTCCCCGTGGACTTTGGTAACCCAGTTACCCATTGTGGATCCCTGTCCACTTTAACCATTAATCTAGGGGCTCAGTATAGGTGGAACCGCACCTTCGGTTCATATATAGCACTCCTCTTGCACTGGGCATTTTTGAGGGTCTCTTACCCTTCATTCCCTTACTTAATTTAATGCCCATAATGACTGGCCAGTCGTCTCTACGTGTGAATAAATACCCTCTTGCCTCTAAACTATTTTATCTAGCAGATGTACTACATATATCTGTGAACAGCGCTATTCTTCCCTTTCTCTTCTATAACACTCCGATGGACAGTAGACAGTAACAACATAACATATAACCCCCAATCAATACAGTTCGATTAAGGGGAGTAAAATAGGTACCCTTTGTCTCGAAAATGCCTTACCGATCAAGGAAGTCTGATAACTCAAATGTAAGCAAAAGGCTTACATCAGCCGGCTGATTATCAGAAATTCCCGGATCGTCTCAAGCTCCTCATTTTGGATACTCAGGTCACCTGCAAATCCTTCTCCTAGGCAAAGCTCGCCACCTGACCTGGACATTTTATACATAGGCAACTCCTATCCTCATATTGATTAGTGGTTCCGTATTAATAATAACTACTGCAGTAGGGAACAGACACAAAAGATATGCTCAGTATCTTTCCAAAAAACTGTTCTGCTTTATTATGACATGATTGAAGGTTTTTATACACATGATTACGTAGTTATCACATTAGAATTACAATTGTACGTTTATGGTAACAAGGGGTGTAACATAGGCAGGCTAATTCTAATCAGGACTCAAAAGAATGCAAACATGTACTGAAAACATTAGTGCTGTGTGCACAGTGAGGGCAGTGTGTAATACACACAAAATAGAATACAAATATATACAGAACTTACAAATTTCCTTAAGTCTTCCCAAACCAAATATATGGTTAAGGAAATATATCTCTGGATATATATTAGAATTAGGGTGTGATATTGAAATTATCATTTGAGTATTAATTTCTAATATGAGTTTTTCTTACAAAAGAAGTTTTTCTTACAAAAATGAAATCTAAAGGTCTGATAATAACTTGATGTGCGGTCCATGATGTGCGAGTAATAATAAATAAAATTTAAATATAACAGACCCATCACATCAAGTCCACACACCCTGTTAGGATAGATAGCACCTGCAGCCAATTGTATAGTTTTTGATGTGGCTGAGAGCTTTCTGTTCTGTCATAAACACAAGGATTGTTGGTCCTTTGGTTTTTATTTATTTTTGAACTCCAAAGCAGAATGTGTGGGTGGTGAAATGATGTGCCCCTTTTCCTTGTAAGTGCCGTGGTATAAGCAGAAGAATACTTTGTATTTATGGACATCTCTGCATGACCGCAGGGTATTGTTATCATTTATTATGTTATGACATCAGGAAAATAATGTCAAATGGAAACTAAGGATTTGTGTTATCTAGCTAAAACTCACAACAGAGCAAGCAATGAGAATTTAAAATATTGCCAGGAAAAAAGTTGTCTTTTTGAAACATGAAACTGAAGTGCTTACACAAACAGCATGCGCAGCAAATATACAGCTGACTAAAGGTTTGTCTAATGAAAGGTTCAAAATATGAATTTGTTTTGTTTGTTTATGCACGAATCTAACAATGAAAAATGTGTACACTTGAATCCAGCCACCTTATTGCCTCTATTGGAGGAGGCTGGAGACAAAGGAAAACCACATGTGTTAAATTGATGACATAGGAATCAGCTGCTGTGAGCCCAGTGCAGGACACACTCCCTGAAGACCCAGATATTACATTTTTTGTAGAGTTATTCCCGGTTTTATACTGAGTATGCAGTTTATCACCCAGAAGGATACTCTGTATTTAGAGTCATTGGATCCTTTTTCCCCAGCTCAAGAAGCAGAGCTCCATGTTTTAGCAAGCCTGTGAACTATAAAAAAAAGAGTATATATTCATATAGATAGTCAAGATATAGAGAGCTTTTGGTTCCATTTGAAGGGCCAGAAGTTTGTTTTTACTCTGGCAGGTAAACCAATCAAGCATGCCAAGTTAGTTTAAATGGCTGTTTTCAGCCTTCCAGGTTCTTGCTGAGGTAGCCATACTAACTTTAAAACTCACACGTGGAAGCAGACCAGGTAACTAAGGATGCTGCATTACAGCCCCGGACACCTGCTGGGTCTGTGCAACTCACAGATTTCACCCTAGTTCTGGCCCAGTATAGCTGGGATTAATAATTCAACTTTAAGGACCCCAGAACGAGAAGAACAAGTGGTCCACAGGGGGCAACTTCTTATGAAACAGGACCTCGGAAAAGGTGATCATTTATGTCTGCCGACCACTCTTTTCCCTCCAGCTTGATACATGGACCGTACCATCAGTTACAAGCAGTTATGGCTGCCTTAGTAAATGAGCATGGGATAGAGCTAGGGTTCTCCGCAGTTGTTTTTATAACATACCACTTCTTGTTTTACCTGTTACCAAAGGTGTTAAACTTGAAGAAAACATCACCTGGATGCACACCTTTGTTTCCCTCTTGCGATCACAGTCTAGGGTACTTTTTGATTCAATTACTTTAATTGTAAGGGATATATATATATATATATATATATATATATATATATATATATATTCATAGATATCGATATCTATATCGACATCGATACATATATATAGATAGATAGATAGATAGATAGATAGATAGATAGATAGATAGATAGATAGATAGATAGATAGATAGATAGATAGATAGATAAAATGTGATTTGATTTGTCTTTTTGTATGTCTTCCATTTTAGGTAGAATTGTCTGTGTTTACATATGCTGATAAGTCAGCATACCAACAATTAAGCTAGAAGGCCATTCTGGCCACAGGAGTGTACAGCCAGTACTCTGTAAATATGTCTTATCAATCATTTGTTTTTCACAATGAAAAGTCATCTTGTAATGAAAAAGCTGCTCAGCTATTCTTTTTTTCCACAATGGAGTTTTTCCCTCTTTGGCCAGGACTACCTCCACCAGTGGAGGTTTTAGGGAAAGGTGATAGCAGGTATTATTAGTGATTAAAATATTGATCAAAAGAGAGGAGACTGTTAAGGAAATTTGTAAGTTCTATATATAATTGTATTCTATTTTGTGTGTACTGCACACTGCCCTCACTGTGCACACGACACTAATAATGTTTTCAGCACATGTTTGCATTCTTTCTAGTTCTGATTAGAATTAGCCTGCCTATGTTACGCCCCTTGTTCCCATAAACGTACAATCGTAATATTAATGTGCTACCTACGTAATCATGTGTAAAAAAACCTTCCATTGCGTCATAATAAAACAGAACAGTTATTTAGAAAGATGCTGAGCGTATCTTTTGTGTCTGTTCCCTACTGCAGTAGTTATGATTTGGAACCACTAATCAATATGAGGATAGGAGCTGCCTATCTATAAAATGTCCAGGTCAAAGGTAAAGCTAAAGAAAATTGAATAATTATGTATGGCCAGCTTTAAGCGTATCCTCTTGTTCCCAAAATCCACATACTTTAAAAAATTTGCAATGTTTATAGGGAAATGCTACAAACAGGTTTGAGATCCAGACAAGAGAATATTATCTGAACATAAATATACTGTTATAGAAAAATTTTCAGAAATAGTGAGGTTGAGTTACTAAAACTGGAGTGTGCAAAATCTGGTGCAGCTATGCATTGTAACCAATCACCTTTCAACTTCAGCTTGTTCAATTAATGAGCGTACAATACTGGGATCAGGACAGCAGAGTACAGGTTCTGGGATGCTGCCTGGGATACAGCCATCCTGGGACAGCTTAGTAAAAAACGTGACTGTCCCAGCAAATCCGGGACAGTTGGCAAATATGGTGTAATGCAAGATTATCATGGGGCCCCCCAATGCACTTGGGGCCCTTGGACAGGGCCCATGCATTAAAATGACCCTGGTAACTGCTATCATACAATGGTGCTTTGCAATGTTTACAGGTTATCATTAGCAATTCAGACACAGTGGGGTTGAGTTACTAAAACTGGAGTGTGCAAAATCTGGTGTAGCTATGCATTGTAGCCAATCCCCTTTCAACTTCAGGTTGTTCAATTAAGCTTTGACAAAAAAAAAAAACTTAAAACCTGGTTTCTGCAAAAATCAAATCTACTAGGGTGAATGCCATAAAGAATGGTCTCTGTACCATAATATACATAGAGCCAATATCTATTAAATGAAGACAAGTTAGTTCCCGATTCACACATGGCTTGACTGCAGAGGATTTTATTGGTTATCACAGACAAACTTAAAGAGGAAGAGTAATGTAGTCTTGTGACTGCATATTTTAAAAATATTTGTTGACAACTTTTACATTTTTTAAAGTTTGGTCCTCCATGTTTTTTTCACTATAAAGATTATTCCCTAGAATAAGAATAATAATAATAATAATAATAATAATAATAGTTCTGTATTTTATTCCCCCTCCCCCCTTCTTATAGGATACCTTATCAGTCACATAAGAAGTGCATTGTTATCAGTGGGTCATCTCAATAATAGACTTGTCAAAAAGAGCCGTAAAGCATAATATACTATAGCACTGCAAACAATGAAGCAGTGAGTGTGAAGGTTATTAGTGATAATGACTTCTCCAGTTTACATATATAATTATAAACTACACATGAAGCAGAGATAGTTAAAACATGAATACACATTGATAATGTTGTTTACATCAAATTTATTTATTTCACATAAGTAAGACAGGCCATAGACAGCTAGGACTTTGTCTGATTCAGCAAGAACAGGTTTTATTGTCAAAACTTGATTGAACAAGCTAAAGTTAGAAGCCAATTGGCTACAATGCACTACTACTCCAGTTTTAGTAAATCTCCCTCCATGGGTCCCTACATCTTAACACACTTAAACAACAGTATTTTTACATTCTGGCACGTAAAGACATACAATCCAAACTGAACTAAAACAATTTTTCACCGCTTATATAAGGGAGGTAGTACCCTAGGACAAGGAGTTGAGTTAGGAACCATAGGAGACAGCAATCCTGCACGTGCAGAAGTGGCGCCTTGCTGGGGCCTTTCCCTGTACGGCTGTTCTCCTATTGAAGTCTTGGAGTCTATCAATTAAGTCTGCAACTATCTAAGGGTGTACTGGCCCTAACCCTTTCCCCCCCCTAAAATGTATAAAAAAAGGACTGTCAAAAGAAATAAAGCCTCTTTCATCCAAGAAGTGTCTGGCGCCCAATGACTTTCACCATCTTTGCACCCACTATGCCTCACAACCCACCACATATTGAAGGATGTCAGCTATCTTTGGCCTTGGAGGTTCTCATTAGACCAAAAGAGGTAGAAGATACACACATATATATATATATATATATATATATATATATATATATATGTATCCTCGGCGGCCAATATGATTGCTTCTCCTCTCGACCAATCGGGTCGCGGGTCGAGAATCAGGAAGACAATAGCGAATATTAATTCTCTAATGTCACACAACTGGATGGGCTCAGAGCACAGTTCTCTGCGCCCCGAGCCCACCCTTTTATGAAGCCAAATAGAGCCTCATGCTCTAATCATGTGCTTAAAATTAGGATTATCTATTAGTGGAGTGGCGCCCCTGTGCCCCTTATGGACGGGCTGCCACTGGTCATGATCCTATAGGTTTTGTTTTTTTTAGTTTACTAAAGTGGAAAGCCTGTGCTGCAGTCAACAGCATGGAGGGCCTATTACTCTATACTACTGGCCAACATCAGGATGCAAGGGTATTTTGTAAAACCTGATGTAAATGAGAGAATCTGTGTCTGAGAAAGTGGTGGAGTGGCCTTGAAACATGTAGCCATACCATCTTCATTCTCACCAGCATCTGATATCACAGAGAACTCTCCTGTAGCTGTCTGACTTACCCACATGGCTCCCGGAGTAATTCCTGGCTCTTGAAAGCACAGAGGGGTTGATTTACTAAGACTAGACAGTGTAAAATCTGATGCAGCTGTGCATGGTAGCCAATCAGCTTCTAACTTCAGCTTGTTCAATTAAGATTTGACAAAAAACAAATAGAAGCTGATGAAGATTTTGCACTCTCCAGTTTTCGTAAACCAACCCCACTGTTCTCTGAACTGGATTACCGCTATGTACTGTTGTGGTTTGGATGACAGCCCCCAGAGGCTAAAGTTCATATGACAGGCACTTTATACCTTATTAAATGTGAGTTGCTAATTGTTTTTATCAATAACTTTTTTTACTGCACTTAGATGCGCCCCCCCCCCCCCCGCTGTTCCTTTTTTAATGCTATGGGATGTTGTGGAATGCTACTCTTTGCACAAAGTTACAAATCATTACATAGTTAGGCTGAAAACTATACATGTCTATTGAGTTCAACCACAATAAAAAAAAATCTACGACCTTAGAATCCTTACTGCGCCATTTTTATTTCCTTTATATGTTGCAGCTCCTAAAACAATTTAGCACATTTGCTAAAGGGGTGTCCTTTAATTTACTAGGAACCAGTGATAAACAGACATTGGGGTTGATTTACTAAATTGGCTGTTCACTTTGCAAGGGAAGTTGCACCAGAACTCAAGTGAATGGGGGGAAGCTCTACTAACTACCATCATTCAACCATGTACAAGTAAAATGTTTCTTTATTTTCCTTGCATGTAATTGGGTATTCATTGTAAACCGAAACCTCACGACACTCACTAAGCTCTGGGGAACATTCCCTTGCAATGTGCAACTCCTCTTGCAAAGTGAACAACCTCTTTGCCTTCAGTAAATCAACCCCATTGATTCTCACAAAGGTGTATAGGAAAGTGACCAAAGACTACTATTCTTGTTAGAATAACTGTTCATGTAATATCCATTTAACAAAGATATCACCATAATCTGTGACATTCTAGTGCAGAGCCAAACACTTGGAACAGTTTCAAGACAAGTCTTGTATATATGGTAATACGGAGTAAACATTTTGCCATTTTATCTGTAGTAACTTCCAGGGGCCCAGACTAGCCCACCCCAATTTACACACCTACTCAAGAATTACAGTATAAATAGCTGATAAATATGTGTTTAATTCTATTAGTACTTTAAATAAAATCTAATTTAAACAATAAGAAAACATGCCATCAATCAAAGACTAATCAACACAAAGGGCACAGTATGGGAGGGGGGGGTGATGAGGGCACAATACTGGGATCAGGACAGCAGAGTACACTTTCTGAGATGCTGTCTGGGATACAGCCATCCTAGGACAGCTTAGTAAAAACCGTGACTGTTCCAGCAAATCCAGGACAGTTGGCATATACAGTGTAATGCAAGATTATCATGGTGCCCCCCAATGCACCTGGGGCCCTTGGGCAGTGCCCATGCATTAAAATGGCCCTGGTTACTACCATACAAACGGTGGTTTGCAATGTTTACAGGTTATCATTAGCAATACATGGTCAAAAGACTGGCTAAGATGGGAACACAGAAAAAGATGAAGACCAAAATGAAAAGAAAAGCAACATTCTATTTTAAAGGGGATGTAGATGCACATCAAGAAAAGAATGTGCTTCAACTAAGAAACTACTGATTGAATACATCCACGTTTTGTTAACATGTTTTAGTACATTAAACATGTTAGGGTAACATTAAAAATTATAGCAATTATGGGCTTTATGCATCATCCTTTATTATTCTGTTTTAATCAGGATACCTTCTGCTGGCAGCAATGTAAGTTTTGTTTAGAATCTACATAAATAGGAGACTTGCTAATTTCAAGGAAATTCAAAGCAATTTGCGACTTTATAAATATGAAGGCCACCTAATTCAATAACTATCTTAAATCCATATAAATACCTTTTCAGCTATGATAATTTTGTCAGTTGACTTTTACATAACCAATGTCACAAAGTTCAATAATGCAGCTTGCATGCAGTAAATTCAGTGCAAATATGTAGTTGTTGAAAAAAAGTGATATTCTAAACACATTTGCTTTACTACTACTGCAAAATAAAAAATTTATATATATATATATATATATATATATATATATATATATATATATATATATATATATATATATACACACACACACACACACACACTATATATATATGTATGATTCTCAATGATCACACTCAGATCCAACAGATCATTATATATATATAATGATCAGTTGGATCTGAGTGTGATCATTGAGAATCATACATAGGACCAAGAGAAACAGAAGCCCTGCACAGAGATATAAAATGAATGAATGTCCCTATGCAAAAATTTGTCAGTACAATATACCCAGAGGGCATTGTGATATCAGTTTTGTACAATGACCCCCCCCCCCCCCATTTTCAAGAGTAGAATACAAATTTCATCTGCCTCTTCATTTTCAATAAAAATGTTCTGAAACCGATGTTATTTTTAATAATTATTTATATTGCTCTTGATAACTGAATTGTTTGTATTTAAATTCAAGGGTACATACAGGTTAGTAGAGGGAAGACAGGTAAATCGTGGTGGGTTCTCACACCTTGCTACGAATAGATCTTGTTTCAGAAAATTGTGCTTTAAGCATCAACAATCTTGGCTTCCAAAGGAGTACATGCAAGCTTAGGAGTTCATTTAGTGTTAGGGTTTATGTTAAGCATTAGGTTAGTGCTAGGCTCAAAGTTGAGGGTGTATGGGTTCAAGATCAGTGTCAAGATTTAATACTGTATTTGTTTAAAGCTTAGGGAGAGGGATTTATTTAAGTGTTAGGGTCAGGTTACATATTAAAAAGGTAAAGTATATAAACCCCCACAAACCAAATCAGAGAAGGGCAAATTTGAGAATTGACCAGTTAATATGGGTTACCACTTACCATATTATCACAGTTCCTTGCATGGATTTTAAAATTGTCAGTTATTTTAAGTAGTAATAGTGTGTAAAATGTCCCAATTGAATCCTATGATGATTAGATAAAATTAGATGATTAGGAAAAATTTGACCAGTCAGTGGCTGGTAGAATTTTAGTTATTGATCTAGGCTGCCTGTAACTGTCACACATGTATGGTATAAAACATTTGCCAGTGGTTTATTAAAATACCGGTATATGATCAGGTACTGAGATGGAAGGAAGACTTAAAATAGCTACAATAAATGCATTGTTATATAAGGATTCTTTATTAAAGTAGCACAAAGTGCAGTGCCCCATGGCAATGAAGCAAGTTTGAACCATTTTGATATGTCGGATACATTTGTTGCACATGGTTACTGCAATACTGCACTACGCTATTGTATAAGGCAAATTATGTTTTCTATCTGCACTTTTCTCAACAAAAAAGGTACTAACCCAAAAATATGCTGTATATATACACTGAACAATATTCTAAAACGCAACACTTTTGTGTTTTCCCCTATTTATCATGAGCTGAATGCAAAGATCTACAACCTTTTCTATGTAAACAAAAGGCCTATGTCTCTCAAATATTGTTCACAAATCTGTCTAAATCTGTGATAGTGAGCACTTCTCCTTTGCCGAGATAATCCATCCACCTCACAGGTGCGGCAAAACAAGATACTGATTAGATAGCATGATTATTGAAGAGTGTGCCTTAGGCCATAATAAAAGGCCACTCTAAAATGTGCAGTTTTACTATATTGGGGGGTCTTAAAACCAGTCAGTATCTGATGTGACCACCATTTGCAGCACATCTCCTTGGCATAGAGTTGATCAGATTGTTGATAGTGGCCTGTGGAATGTTGGTCCATTCCTCTTCAATGGCTGTGTGAAGTTGCTGAATATTGGCAGGAACTGGAACATGTTGTTATATATGCCGATCCAGAGCATCCCAAACATGCTCAATGGGTGACATGTCAGGTGAGTATGCTGGCCATGCAAGAACTGGGATGTTTTCAGCTTCCAGGAATTTTGTACAGATCCTTGCAACATGGGGCCGTACATTATCATGCTGCAACATGAGGTGATGGTCGTGGATGAATGGCACAAGAATGGGCCTCAGGATCTCATCACAGTATCTCTGTGCATTCAAAATGTCATCAATAAAATGCACCTGTGTTCATTGTCCATAGTATATGCCTGCCCAAACCATAACCCCACCATCACCATAGGCCACTTGATCCACAATGTTGACGTCAGCAAACCGCTCACCCACACAATCCCATACACGCTGTCTGATATCTGCTTTGTACGGTGAAAACCGGGATTCATCGTTAAAGAGAACACCTCTACAAAGTCCAGACGCTATTGAATGTGAGCATTTGCCCACTCAAGTCGGTTACAGCAACAAACTGCAGTCAGGTCGGGACCCCGATAAGGACGACGATCATGCAGATGAGCTTCCCTGAGATAGTTTCTAACAGTTTGTGCAGAAATTCTTTAGTTATGCAAACTGATTGTTGCAGCAGCTGTCCAGGTGGCTGGTCTCAAACGATCTTGGAGGTGAAGATGCTGGATGTGGAGGTCCTGGGCTGGTGTAGTTACACGTGGTCTGCGGTTGTGAGGTTTGATGTATTGCCAAATTCCCTGAAACACCTTTGGAGATGGCTTATGGTAGAGAAATGAACATTCAGTTCAAGGGCAACAGCTCTGGTGGACATTCCTGCAGTCAGCATGCCAATTGCACGCTCCCTCAAAACCTGCAACATCTGTGGCATTGTGCTGTGTGATAAAACTGCACTTTTTAGAGTGGCCTTTTATTGTGGCCAGCCTAAGGCACACCTGTGCAATAATCACGCTGTCTAATCAGCATCTGGACATGCCACACCTGTGAGGTGGATGGATTATCTTGGCAAAGGAGAAGTGCTCACTAACACATATTTAGATAGATTTGTGAGCTCATGATAATTAGGGACAAACACAAAAGTGTTGCATTTATAACTTTGCTCAATATATACATATACATACACACACACGTATACACACACATTATATATATATATATATATATATATATATATATATATTACTCACGTTTAGGAAAACAATGCTTAACGACAACAGACTTAATCATTGAAAATATGTAACAATAGTTCACAAAAAGTTATTTAGTAGCTGCTTGGAAAACAACCCTTAAAAAATGTGGTTGTATTAAGCATAAAGGCACAGAATAACAAAACAAAACACACACGCGTGACCTTGGGAGCCTTTATACATCTTTCTTAGAACAGAGATTTCTTGTATGATAGATCACTGCACAATGCATAAAAGCTGCACAGAGACAGACTAACGGAAAGCGTTATGCAGTGTGCGTTCTAAAAACGATGGGGGTGGGCGATTTACAAAGGGTTCTGTCTATGCAAAACATGTGCAGTTTGTCTAATTATATGGAACTACAAAGGAAAATGATGCATATATGAGAGATAAATGCACAAATGCAATTGCGAATGGCAAACTGTAAATTTCTCACACTGTGATAAAAACCATTTACGGTGGCTCTCTCTTAGTGTTGGCAAGTCATTACTAAAGCCAAATTCGGATTTTACAGTTTTCAAATGGCTGACATTATTTACCACAAATCCACAACACAAATATGTTTTTTTAAATTAAGTTAGAATATTTACATTTTTCATTTTTCGCTTTAGTTCTCTCCTTTCATTGTCTTTCTTGCAGTACATGTTTGCATATTGTAGATAAAATACTGTCCCATGGTATACTTTCTTTTTGATCACTGGTGCCTATGTTATAAAATTGCTTCTGCGCATCAAATTACACTAGCAAATGTATGCCATCTTTTAAAGAATACAATCATAAAATAATTAACTATTGAATAAAAATGCTTGTTGCCTGACTGTCATGCCACTCCACTAGATTCACTGCTTAATGAGCCACTAACTCAAAACAAGTATAACAAGTATGCAGCTGGCAAAGTTGGAACACTTGCATATTACTCCAGGTTAACGGTTAAGCGTGACAGCCAGCAATTTTCAAATTGACAACAATAGAGTTCCTTTTAATTCACAATTTCAGAAACATATGTTTGGTATATAAAGTAAGAAAAAGTAAAGTTGGGATCTTTAGCAGCCTTCCCATGTGCAACAATATTGTGCAATGGCCCTTGTGGACATAAGTGATGCATTGTAGCTAATCACAAAGCATGTGAGATGACAAAATAAGATGCCATATAAAAATGACATGCACAAAGTAAAGCAGGCCCTTGAAAGCCTATACCTACCACTCTGACCATTGTAAATACAAGTTTGTACTGCATCTGACACCTTCAATGTTGGCTTCAGAACATACATTAGACCCATCTGTCTAAAACAACCTTACACCTGAGGCACCTTGCTCTTTCAAGTTGGCCAAACATATAGGTTTTTTTTGGAGTTGAAATGTAATTTGGCCTAATATATGATGGTGAGTTTGTTTAGAGGCCATACTTTCATTTATCACTGCTTGGTGAATGTGTCTGACACATCCTCTATGCATGTACTGTGGTGTGCGAGTATCCATTTCTGACCTAATCCCGACATAATCCTGTCACTGGCAGCCCTGTTGGTAGACAATAGCATAAGTGGACAAGGCACTTCTTCCCTAAAACCCTGCACAGTACTTCAGTAAAATTATCTGCTGCAGATGATCTGACTGGTTGCAGACTGTGCTAAAGCACTACAAAATAGGTTGTATACTCTTGAGCCAGGGATTACATTCTGCATGTAGCTAGAAATGAAACAAACTATAAAGCTATGTATATATGCATGTTACTTATAAGTGCTGATATATGTCATGAATATTATATATATATATATATATATATATATATATATATATATATATATATATATATATATACACATATATACACACACACACATACACTACTTGCCATCCCAGTCTTAGTCCGTAGGGTTAAATATTGAGTTGGCCCACCCTTTGCAGCTATAACAGCTTCAACTCTTCTGGGAAGGATGTCCACAAGGTTTAGGAGTGTGTCTATGGGAATGTTTGACCATTCTTCCAGAAGTGTATTTGTGAAGTCAGGCACTGATGTGGCAAACTCGCTCATCCATGTCTTCATGGACCTTGCTTTGTGCACTGGTCCAAATCATTTGGTGAAGGAAAAATTATGGTGTGGGGTTGTTTTTTCAGGGTTTGGGCTTGTCCTTTAGCTCCAGTGAAGGGAACTCCTAAGGCGTCAGCATACCAAGACATTTTGGGCAATTTCATGTTTCCAACTTTGTAGGAATAGTTTGGGGATGGCCCCTTCCTGTTCCAACATGACTATGCACCAGTGCACAAACAAGGTCCATAAAGACATGGATAAGCGAGTTAGGGGTGGAGAAACTTCACTGGATCGAAAGGCATCAGATGGAAATGGAAATGGACAGGCAGTCTGTCGCCATCTGATTGCCCCACAGAGGAACGACGACTGTCTGTGTCCACTCTACATAGCGGAGCAGGCACAGACTTGTCATCCGCCTGCTCAGTGAGGATCAGTGGAGAGAGCCTCTGCTGAGCAAGCGGAGGCACCCGTGCCTCAAGCTTTGATGAAAATACCTGGAAGCTGATTGGTTTTTATGCAGAGCTGCCCCGGATTTTACACTCTCTAGTTTTAGTAAATCAACCCCACTGCTCTGATTGAACTTTGGACTAAGCCCTAACAAGTTTTGCTTGAGCTACTGAGATCTGTAAACAGATTTTTTTTTTTAAATCTGTAAACGTATAAAGAGAAATGTGAAAAGGAACTGAGGGCAGAATATTTATACTGTATAGAATATTCATATTTATCTGACTAATATCTATATTTTTTTAATTGACTATAATTAATAAAGAAAATATGTGCAAACCATACATTCCCTTTAAGAATACTTTTTTTTACCTTGTATGACTTATGTTATACATTGTTTTCAATGTTTTAGTCAACTGCAACAATGTCACAACCAAGGAACTCAATGCAGGTAAACTGATGTATCACACACACACACAGCTAAATAATTAGTTTCCAAAGCGTTTAAATTCTGTTAAGCTGGTCATAATCTAATAGAAGTTTGTTCAAAATTTTTCATTTTAAGAATGTTTGTTACATTTTCTAGTTGATAGTGGGGTCAAATCGACATTTTTCTTCAACCGCAGTGATGAGAAAGTGTAAAGGAGCAGGATGTAAAATTTTTCTTGCATGAACTCATTTCCAACAGTGTATGTTCACTCAGGAAATCACATACATTCCAAAATTGAATGTTAAAAGCAAATTAAATTTTAAACTACTTTTGAATTACTTTCATCCAGTCATTGAATGTACAATACATTTTTGTAGGAATATTTGGAATATTTGTATATGGATGTTTTTAGAAAATCTACTAATGCATGGCCAGCTTTACTCTATGCTGTATTCTGCAATGAACAAACTGCCAAAAGCGCCAATTGTCCACTGCTAGATTAGCAACAGAGTTTCAAAATCATTGCGATCTAAGTTCAGAACCGTCAGGATCTTGTCCATGACTAAAGCATAAGGTTTCTATTGACGACTTCTCATTATGAAAATGCTAGTTTCTCTGTTGTCATGTTGATCCCCAGATTTCAAAACTTTGGTTTACTAACCCAGAACAAGTATACACACAAAACTTTTGACCTTCCTAAATTAGATTCTTTTTCTGGGTCAATTTTGTGACTTAGAAACAAGCATAACAGGTCATAACATAACTACCATATCAAGTGGCTAGCATTTTCAGTAAGATCAGCATGGCAGCGGCCATATTCCTCTAATGAAGTGTTTTGCCTGGCAAATTGTGCCTTACACCATAATGCGTGTTGTGCTGTGATTTGAAAGAATCCCATTCAATAAACTTGAATGGGACCACGTGGGGCAACATACCAAAGATACAACATGTAGAAGTTTGTTCTAGTGGGAATGAGCCCAATTAGAAAAAGTTTATTTTTACAGTTCATGTATTTTGTCTTTAGGAAATGATCTATTTATCTATCTAGGCTCACATGAGCAGTATAGCTTTTGCAAATAGCAGATGTGATATAGGGACACACTATAGAACAAAAGAAAGACTGCTGAGCCTGTGCTATTAAGAAGCACGTCCGAGATTGTGAGAGAATCGATAGAAAGGATTCAACTCCTAACCACTTCCCGATGATTATCCCATGGTACTCTTTCAATGTTTAAAGAAACTCTATTCTTTATGAAGTTATCACATACAATAATACATCACTTAATGATTTCTCTTTGTAGCATCAAGGGTTATCGTTTTTTTGTTCTCCTTTTATTCTAAACAAGATATTATACAAGCTGCATTGTCAGTCTTACTGATTTTGAAATCAGAGAGAAAGAAAAGTACTGTTTGTCTTTGAAAATAGAACATGATATCAGTAAAGACTTTAAGAAAAGGCCTAGTGCAAAGTTCTAATGCCCTGTACACACGATAGGATTTTCAGATGGAAAATGTGTGATAGGACCTTGTTGTCGGAAATTCCGACCCTGTGTAGGCTCCATCACACATTTTCCATAGAAATTTCTGACACACAAATTTTAAGAGCTTGCTTTAAAATTTTCCGACAACAAAATCCGTTGTCGAAAATTCCGATCGTGTGTACACAAATCCAATGCACAAAGTGCCACGCATGCTCAGAATAAATTAAGGAACGAAAGCTATTGGCTACTGCCCCGTTTATAGTCCCGACGTACGTGTTTTACGTCACCGCGTTCAGAATGATCGGATTTTCCGTCAACTTTGTGTGACCGTGTGTATGCAAGACAAGTTTGAGCCAACATCCGTCGGAAAAAATCCATGGATTTTGTAGTCGGAATGTCTGATCAATCTCCGACCGTGTGTACAGGGCATTAGTGTGGTCAGAAATTGACTGAAAAATCATTCATGAGTAAAAGAAGCTCTATGGGTGTAAATGTACCCATACATAATTGTTCAGCTTTGCTGCACCTTAACTCACTTCATGCCTTAGCAAATGAGTCCAGTCAATGCATTTGGAGTATGCACCAGTAAAGGTGAATTCCGGGTATGGACATTTCAGCTTGGACCCAAATAACTAGGCACCATGCCTGGCCGATGCCCCTGGAAGCTGGAAATCTTTAAAGTAGACACTGCTACTCCGATGATCTTCAAATACTTCTGGGTCCTATGCCAAATGGCTGCAATGAGTTGTTTACTGAACAAGGTTGGCCTCTCAACACAGGCACCATTTAAGAAATGCACTGCATTTCCTAAATAAATGCAAGTGTTCTCTGATTGGACGAAGTGGAGCGGTGGGGTGATGACATAAAGTTCAATAATGACAGCTATGCAACCTACAATGCGGAAAAAGAGGGAGTTTATTTTACAGTAAGCAGGATGCCTATTGAAAAGCAGGGATATTACTGGAAAGAAAACTTGCAGCCAGTCTCTAATAGAAAGTCAAGAACATTTTGCAAGTATTGGTGGCCTTCAGCTTGTGGTCTTCAACAGTCTATAGAAGAAATGATTTTCACCAGTGTTGTGACTGCTTTTAACATCACAGGTGTGTGCTTTTTTAATAGTATCCTAGACAAAAACAAGCATTTAACCCTTGCAGTGCGAGGAGATCCCCACTGCAAAAAGTTTTGAAATTTCCCCAGAGTTTAGCTTTAAAAAAGGAGCTAGTATGGATGCTCCGCTATTTTTGACCATCTTCTAACCCATCTTGCACATTTTTTGGAATTCCTGCAAAGCAAATCACTGAGCTAGAACAGGCATGCACCTAGTTAAATCAGATCTGAGATGCATACTTGTGCTAGCTCAGTGAATGGGTAAGTTGGGAATAGGAGGTGGCAGAACAGCAGGGAAATCACCATTTGCATTAGAGGTTAAGAATAGCAGAAACCGGTATCCATCTCATGGCAGGTTTCTCAATTTATTGAGAAAATGTATTTATACTCTAACCTAAATGGAAAATAGTGTATTTTATTGAAGACTTATTTTGAGTTATTAATGCAGTGTTTGCCTTACAGTATTTATATGGGTTACATATTTTTATAGGCTTAGACTTTCATATTTTTGTTATTGCAACAAATATAGAGGTTTATAAATTAGCACCAGAGGGAGCTCTCTGTCTCAGTGCAATAACTCTGTTCATTCTTAATAACATGGGGTGCATTGTTTTTAATGAGTCAGCCAACAATATTGCACAATTACTGTGTAACACTGCAAAGCAGCAGGAATACTCTTCACAAATATGGCTGCCACAATGCACATTACAAATACACATATAAACTGTTTTATAAAAAATAAAAAAAATAAAAAAAATGCACACATTGCTGAGATTTACATTAAAGTGAAAGTAAACCCGTTTCATGAAATTTGAGCTGGGCACATATACCTGCAGTGTTTTCTTATCTCTCTTCAAAGCGCTGTGTCCAGCAGCTTTTTCCTGCTCTGTTTTTCTGTTATCAGCCTGATAACTTCTGACAAGTTCTCCGTCAACAGCAGGGACGTACGGTGAGGTCAGTGACTGGTGAGGCACTGCCTAGTATCAGAGCCAGTTACACACAGGTTACATACGCCGCAAACTTTAGAGCAAGAGCAATAATTCTAGTACTAGACCTCCTCTGTAACTCTAAACATTTTTAACCTGGAGATTTTGAAGTACTGAAAGTTGGCACCATCCACAAGTGTGCGCAATTTTAAAGCATGACATGTTAGGTATCTATTTACTCAGCGTAACATCATCTTTCATAGTATACTAAAAAAACAAAAAACAAAATTGAGCTAACTTTAGTGTTTTTTTTTATTCATGAAACCATTTCTCTCCAAAAAAAAAAAAAAAGTTTGAAAATTGCTGCGCAAATACTGTGTACCATAAAAAGTTGCAATGACTACCAATTTTTTCCCTAGGGTGTCTGCTAAAAATATATATAATGTTTGGGGGTTCTGAGTAATCTACTAGCGAAAACATTTGGATTTTTAAATGTAAGAGAAAAGTGTCAGAATTGGCCTGGGTGGCAAGGGGTTAATTAACATAAGTAATATACAAATTATTATATATTGATTTTAAGGTAATTTACTATATTTTCAAAAACTGCACTCAAGCAGATGGCTTAATGGACAAATTACTGAAGTTTGAAGTTATAACATCCAACCGGTAATTTCACAGTAAATAGATCAATAATAAATTATCTTATAACATATAGCATAATAATATATGATTTAGCTTGATTATAACATCACCTTTTCAGCAGCAGCAGATTCTCATTCTCCCTCTTAAAGCGGGGTTCCACTCAAATTTTTAACTTAATCTTACCCCTTCAGTTAATTGCATAGATGTTCAAATGCCACACGAAATTTTTTTTTATCGCTGTAATTACATTTATATTGTACTTTATTGTGGCACTTCCTGTCTCTCCTCCCATGGGAGTAGGCGTGTTTATTGCCTTTCCCCGGCGCCGCACTGTCTCCTGGAAGCTTAGTGTCAGGGTTCCCAAGATTCAGTGCGGAAACAATGATCATGCGCGTGAACAAGCTGTGAATGAACAGCATTCACCGCATCCCGGAAATCAATGCTTGTGGGCTTCACATGCCCACAAGCAAGATGGAAACAGCCAGCATCACATTTTTTAAGTTATTCTTCAGTACGAAAACAGACAGAGGTGGAAATATTACACCCAAACTGTGAGTATTATTTGGGGATTAGCAAAGTGTCTCAATGACCTAAAAAAAAAAAAAAAAAAGATTGGACGCCGGACTCCCGCTTTAACTGTGTGAGAAAAACATGGGATTGTGGGTAAATATTATACCCATAAACACATGTTTTTTACTTGTAGTTAGAAAGCTGGGGTGGAAGGGAGCATTTGTCCTTTCTATGACACTGCAGTGAGAGGCGTGCTTCCACTGCAGGATTTTTATTGGACATTGAGCTCAGTGCCTCTGACAAGTGAGAGGCACTGTGAGCTTAACCTCTCAGTCTGCTGTAAACAGAGTGTGCCAGCTTGTATTTAAACTGGCCACTCTGTATGTAGCTTCTGACAAGCTGCACAAGGAGCCCCATATCTCCGGAACCCTAGGTCGGACCCCTGACTGCAGTTCCCTGGTCAACAGAGATAAAAACAGCCTGAGTTTTGTGTTGGGGAGGATGCAATAAATAGATTAGCAGAAAGCTGAACTATTCAAAGATCAGTTCTGAAAGTCTCTACCTATGAGGAGAGGGGGGGGGTGTGTGCCTTTCCTCCAATCAGCTGTCTTGGTTGGCTGTATGCCCAGGCTTCACTGCAGTGCTGAACAGAAAGAGAAAATCTCCTAACACGATGTGAACTTTCTAAAGAATATATAAAGCTGAAGACAGCAGATATACATGTAAAACTTATGTAGGGAGATTTGTTGCATCTCTGTGTATCATCTGAGGCTGTTCACTTTACTGGGTATATGTGCGGGTTTACTTTAGCCTGATCTCTTACAGTGCATGCATATGTAAAAACTGAAGAAACTATGTATTCCTTTTAATGAATATGTTATATTTTGGATTGAATATTTTATAGTCCTCCTTAATAAATTAATGAGTCGTTTTTTTATGGAGCTCCAAGGTATCATGTGTGATGGAGATTGTTACACCATCACAGCAGTAAACTGTCCCAGGAAACCATTTCTAAGTATTCATTTAAAAAGTAAAAGCCTGATTTGGGACACCACTAAATTTATTTCTAGATATTGTCAACTATTCCTGAATTCCTGTTCAGTGTCACTAAGACACACTTGGTTCAGGTTTTCATATTTCAGGGTTTGTACCCTACCTCACTGAAGCTTTCTTATTTTGTTGGCCTGTTCTTACTCATAACTACACTCACATTACAAAACTACACAGGTTACTAAAAACATTTTATATATGTGCAAGGATTAGTAGGAGAAAATTGAATATGCAATTGAATATATGTAATTTTCCATAATAGCTAAATAACAAAAAAGACAATTTGATGGAAAAGAAAAATACACATCTGTCCTTTCCACATTTTAACTAAGAAAATGTAAACCAAAGTTTTCATGTAATAAAAGACAATAGTAATAAACAGAACTGTATAGATAGGACAGAACGTGATCTTTGGCTGCCGTTGGCAGCTGCTTAAATGGTCCCTTATTTATTCATTACTCAGAATAGAAATGATAATTTCATACCAGTATTAAACATAGATATTGTCATTTTAATTATCATGACACACTCCAGGTGGATGGAAAACAATGCATAACCCTTTATGGATTTTTGTTTAGTGTTTTTAATCCAGTCCCTACATTTTAATTCCCCTTAAATATCATGGAAAAGAGCAAAATGGTTTGTTACCTACATTGGTTTACAACATACAGCTTAACACAGGATGGCTGAAAAGAGACCAAAATGTGTTTTCCCTTACCAGTGGTATATTAAAAGAAGGGCAATTTAGACGGAAGTCTGGGCCCATAGCCAGAGCTTTCACATTCAAATAGTCCAAATAGTCCAATTATGGCTTTCACAAAACTTGAATAAGGTAGAAGTGGAGGGGGTTGGTATAGTGTAGCGAACCTTGGGACATACTATACATTTATATATCATTGCATTAGAACACAATAATGAGTAAAATAAAGATTGTGATGACTTGATTGGATAATAGGACACATGTAACGTACAAGGACCCATGTCCTAAGAACTAAAATTGCGGAGTCACCATCAGACCAGGGGGCATAGATAAGTCCAACCCCTCCCCCCCCTGCAACTTATACTAACACTGGGTGCACAAAAAGCTGCTCTTGTTGCCTGTCAGAATGTAGAGACAGGGAGCAGCAGTTCAGAGTGAGGAAGGCTTCCCAGCTCTGGTCACATGGCAGTCATTTCATGGAGGTATAAGAGCTGCATGGGGGGGTCTATAATTGGGGAAACTGCATTTGGGGGAGGGATGAAGCTGTACTAGTGATGGGGAAGAGCTATACTGGGGGGAGTTGTAATGTTGTGGTGGTATCTGTACTGGGGGATGTAATGTGTTGGTGGGGAGGCTGTAATTCCTAGGCGAGATTAGTATTGGCAGGCGCTGTACTGGTGGAGGAGATGGGGAATCTGTACTGGTGGGAGCTGTACTGGTGGGGGGAGAGGTCTGTACTATGGGGAACTGTACTGGTTGGGGGGCTGTTGTGTACAGGTGGGGGGATATACTGGGGAAAGTAATCTGTAACCGGGGGATGATCTGTACTAGGGAAAATTTTGGCTTGGGGGGAAAGATTATATTTTTGTTGTACTCTGTCTACTGACTTGTGCATTACGCACTCCTGAACTCTGTGTACTCAGTAGTTTGAGTACAAGGACTGTCCCACATGTTAGGCTCATGTTTTAAGCCCCCTCCCACTGTGCAATTTTGCCACACTTACAATCCCCCCCAGCACACATTGCCTACTTATTTTCCTCTAGGTGCCTAAGGCTGAAACCCCCCCACAGAAAAATATCCCTGGCCTTACATAGCCTGGGATGTTCTGAAAAAAGTGATTTTCCACAAATGTGACAGCGTGGTCAGAGTAACATGTTTGCTTTACTCTGTTGCAAACAATGGTGGCGCCTTCAGCTGGCTCTAACTATCTGCCATTGAGGACAGCTTAATCTGTGTTTAGAAAATAGATTACACACAAGAGGCATGACCTTGGTGTTTTGTGAACATGTACTATGATATGTGCAATTTCACACACGACAACATAAATCTCTTAATATGAACAGCTTGCTCACACAGAGTCTAACGATAAGTGTACTTTATTACAAAGTGTGTTTATTCTCCCTCTCCCTTTTTTTTGGCCTAACCCAATCCACCCTCTCCCTCCACAGAAGCATACTTACCTTGATATGTGGACCACAGTTCTACCCATCTTTCAGGTCTAATCATAGGATCAAGGCACTTGGTCCACTAACATCTTGAAAAGTCCCTGAGAGTTAGGAGTGGGGGGAAGTTGGGGGTTCTATTAGCACGGTGTTCCTTCAAATATCTTTTTGGAAGAATGACTGCCACTGACACCTTCCAACAGCCATAGTGAAACTTCCTTTCACAAGTTTTTTCCACAAGGCAGAGACAGTACATGGATCAAAATTCGGCCGGTTTAGCATAGATAACCACCCTGTTTGATTTTCCTCACTCGATCAGCACTGCAGGCTATAGTTTGCAACACTGATCAGTGTATTCTAATGGCAGAGAAGGCTCCCTGCTGTCAGAATACAAAAGCTTAGCGGGAAGGATTCCCTCATTCACACGCTCGATGGTTAGTGGAGACTGTTGTGTGACGAGGGCGATGGTGAGAGAAGTCAGCTTTTGGAGTGGTGCTAGGCGTGTGGTCAGCAATCTCTGAGTGTCAGAAGTGAGGAAGGGAGTGGGAGATAGGAGTAAAAACAAAAACACCCATAGGTAAGGGGGGCCGTTTTAGGCCCTTTATAAGGTGGATGCGGGTGACAGGGGAGGTTGCAACAAAGTGAGTCCTCCAGCTGAGATCGATATGGAGTAAAATATGTGTGGGGTATTGAACAGTACAATTAGGTGGTTAAGCTGAGGAGGTAGTCAGACGGGAGAATTCTGTGGTTACCTGAAAGTGGGTCCAGCAGGCCCATTTAGAAGACAATTTTGCGGTGGAGTCCTGAGCTATGTAAATCAGTTCTTCTAACTCAGCAATTTTGTAAAGTATGGAAAGCCATTCTTTTATTTAGGAGGGTTGTGGGGAGCCCCAGTGGACTGAGATGCATTGTTCCATGGCGTTGACTATGTGCATGAGCATGACCAAGGATTTAAAGTAAACTGTATGTGATAAAGAGGAGTGATGTAAAAGAAATTGAGCCAGGGTATACTCTAAGTCGTAGGTAGTCACGCGTGAAATACAATGCACCTCAGACCAGTAGGCTTAAAGATGGGGGCACGACCACCAAATGTAAATGTGTAATAGCGCCCTACGCTCAGTGTTACATCTCCAGCAGGTTTCAGGGATTTCTGGGTGAAATTTATGTAGTAGGGTGGGAGTTCGATACCAGCGCGCTTGAACTTTGTACCCATTTTCTTGGGTTGAGACATTAACTGATCCCTTTGTGGATGGTGAGGTGTATATGTTCCCAGTCTTCTGGTAAGAGAGACAGGGAGAGATTTTTTTCCCCATGCAGCACAGGCTGTGCCGCCATTGGGGGGCGATCAGCAGACAGCGCGTGCACGGTGGAGATTAAGTGCTATTGGGGCGTTGCCTTACAGCACAGAGTCTCAAATGGTGTTAGGGGTCTAGAGATGGCAGACTACTTGTTCAGGGAGCGCAAGTAGTGAGAAGGTAGGGAGGTATGTCCAGGGGGGAATGGGAGTGCATTTTGTGTGAGAAGCTAAACGTTTCTGAACATTAACTCCTTTACTAAATCAGCCCAATTGTATGCAAATATATTTGCATTAACATGTATTCCAAAGTTACTGAGCCAGTGCAACAATCTTTACATTTTACAGGCTGTAAAACTGTAAATACACTATACATGTGTAAATTGATAGCATGTAAGGCAATATTCATTACAAGTTATACCTGTTTAAGACCAGCACTTTTTGGTACTAGAAAAACTTGTAAAAATGGGAAAAAGATCATTAAAAAAAATACAAAGTCTGATATGCAAAGCTTTAATCCACACCAAACAATCAGAAATCTCTGTTGCTTTAACTACATTCAACTTGTGAAAACTACAAAAGGATAGGTTGCTAGGAGTTACTGTATACCACCATTCTTGACACAAAGTTGTTAAATAAGCCTGAAACTATTTCCTTTTGAAGTGTATGCTATTTAAATAGGTTAGGTGCATGAGAGGATGCAACAAATAGCAAGATCAGGAGAAGACAATTATTAAAATATAATAATAATTAAGGTAGTAGTAAATGCACATTTAGTAGAATGGTGCGGAGGGGAGGTAAAGATCACTGAGAGGAGACAGCATACAACCATATAAAAAAGGAAAGAAGATTTCTTCATTGCTGTTACAATGCATGATTTCAATTAAAGAGATTGTAAAGGTTCTTAAAAAAAAAACCAAAAAAACAAAAACACAACACACACATGAAAAACAAATAAAAAAACACTTACATTTACCTGCTCTGTGCCATGGTTTGGCACAGAGCAGGCCTGATCCTCCTCTAGGATCCCCCGCTAGCACTCTGCTCCTCCACTTCTCTGTGTGCCACCATAGGAAGCCGCTGCCTATGGTGGTACACATGCTGGCTCAATCCCAAGCCGCACTGTGGATGCCTTGGCATCCACAGTGTGGCTCGGCCCCTCTCACTCCTTTACTGGATTTGACTGACCACAGCAGGAGCCAATGGCTCCTGCTGCTCTCACTGAGTCCAGTAAGGAGGGAGAGAGAGATAGAGAGAGAGCGAGAGAGAGAGAGCTAGAGAGTGAGAGCAAGAGAGAGCAGTGCCGCTGCGCTTAGGCATGGTCCTGGATCAAGATCGGGCTCAAATAAACGTTGGGGGGGCTGGGGGGAGCTGCACATTAAAGGTTTACCTTAATGCAGAGAATGCAAGGTAAATCCAAGGTAAAAAAAATCCTGAATCCTTTAAATCACTTGAATAATCATGATTTCAGCTTTTAAATTTACATAGGGCAGGGGTCCCCAAAATTATTAAACAAAGGGCAAGTTAACTTTAAGAGTTTAGGGGGGCAGACTAGTAAGTTGAAATAGAAAATGCCACAGCATCAGTGGGAATAAACAATGCCCCATGCTGGTCAGTAGAAGTAAATTATGCCCCGAAGTTGTTCATCAGTGGTAGTAGAAAATTACCCAGCGTCCTTGGTCAATAAGGGGGAGGGCCATTGTTGGTGTCAGTGGAAGAAATAGTACTCCATCATTAATGTCTGTGGGAGGAATAGTACCATGTCATTGGCGTTCGAGGGAGGAATAGTGCCCCATCATTAGTGTCAGTTAGAGGAATTGTACCCTCTTCTTTGGTGTCAAAGGAAGGATATTGCCATATTGTTAGTGTCAGTGGGAGGAATTGAGCCCCATCATTTGGATCATTTGCAAGTATAGTGCCCCATCAGTGTTGTCAATGGGAAAGTTTATGGCCCATCATTTGGGTCAATGGGAGGAATTGTCCTCCATCAATGGTATAAGTGTGAGTAAGACCAGTTCAATTCAAGCAAAGGGATGAAGTTTTGGGACCACTGATATATGGTGATAATAAAAAATAGGTTTATAAAGACTGATTTCTTGCAAAGCTTTTTAGATTATGGGAAATCTTAAACAAATCCTCTCCTAGTTGGATTGGCTGTTAGAGATATAGGATGATATGTATGTGTGCACAGTATATATATATATATATATATATATATATATATATATATATATATATATGATATATGGTGGTTGTTAGGGATATAGGATGGGATAGCTGTTAGGGATATATAATGGTACAAATCATTAATTGAATATAAAAAGGTGTGGGGAAATCACCCATGGTTCCAAAAACCTAGGGAACTTCCTCAGACACCAGCCCCATAACACCCACCACCACCACACACATTGAATGCCCTTAACTATTAGTTAGTGAGACTACCCTTCACTCTGATAGCCAATAGTAAGGCCACCAAGGAAGCTGGTCACTAAGTGCATATCAAAGCTCTGTGTTTTGGTGATCATGGAGTGCTCCAAAGGTTATGATATGCAGGCTGATGTGCAGGCACTTGAGGGCATCTGATTAGCAGTCTGTTTTTACCACTTTTTGACCACAGGTACAATTAAACCAAGCAAAGACTTGAAAAAAAAAAAACACTATGACATCATTTCATATTCCAATTAAATCAATTAGACTTGTTTTGGTAAAGTCCTAACTAATATCTGGCTGGTTGGCATGCATTACTGCATTTTGTATGTGGCTCATTTTTACAAGCCTGTCTAAAATAAAAAAACATATTTATTTTCCATTAACTACCAATGTAATCCCTTCCTTCTCTGTCATTTTCCAGTACATCTTTCTTTATAGACACCAAACAAAACTTGCCCTGCCTGTTCTGGACAAAGTGCAGCGCTGTCTAAAACACACAAATACATAAAACACATGCAGAGAGAATGAAATAAGTATTACAATGATCAAACTGGCAGATTTACAATAAAATGTTACAAAGAAGACTCTATATTCTGAAGCAGAGTACATATCAGTTTGTAAGGTTCAAGGTTGATCTATTGAAGTTCACTTTAGCACATGTTCACTTCAAACACCACCAAACCAGCTTCACTGGAAATGTTTATGATTAAATTACCTTGATCTATCTATTTGTAGTCAACAGCGGCCAGAAAATGCTTCTGGTACCAGATCAGCTTCATAGTGATTGTTTAGGCACAAAGTAACATTTCATTGAGTAAAGCTGGATACACACTATACAACCTTGATTGTTAGATTTCCTTTGGATTTACCTTCAACTATGTAGTGCAAGGGCCTGTCTGATGGCATACAAATTGAAAGTGTTTAGGTTTGACCTCATATTATATGGTTTTGGTAAATCTAAAAGGAAAAAAACTAAAGAAAATTGTAAAATGTGTGTGTCATGCACCCCCCATTCCCTTTTATGTACAGTGTGTATCCAGCTTAAGGGTGAGCTTCCCTATAGTCATCCACCCTCCATTACCTTTTAGGTTATTATTTGCTGATGGTACTGTGTATGTTGCAGGGGACATCTGGCTGGCACAGGCTAATAAATGGCATGTGGATAGTAGGTAGTAAGGTGTATAGAGCTGACCCTAGCTGCCTAACAAAAGCAGGTGTGTCTGGCACTTGTGGGGATGTTCAGATTGTGTTCCACCCACAAGCTGGCATAGTGGAGAGAGGAAGGGGTTTATGTGTATCTCTGGGCTCTGAAATGAGCTCATAGGACCTCTATTCATATAGAAGCTGTACAGTACAAGGTACATATAGATTTGGGGGGGGGGGGGGGGTGAATCCCAGTGACTAGATTAGCAGTAGGTAGAGACAACATGATAAATGCTTAAATTAAAACGCAACATTTATCTTAACACATTGATCTTGTACCATAAAAACACAACTAGCAATAGAACCAAAGCATATATACGTCTTGATACATACCAGGCACTGTTTGATTATCCAATTCACACTTGAGGCTTACATTCACATCATCTACTGAGTGATAAAAGGAAAATTCAAATGACGTCACGCCAACGTCAACCAAAAGGAGCAATTGACCAGCAGAAGACAAGCTTACTCACCTGAGTTGAGGCTGCCCTCCTTCAGGCTGCTGGTGCTGACATAATCCTCTTTGCAGACGAATTTGTTCTCGTCTATGATGTAGAGTTCCTCCCCGGTGGAGAGCTGCTTGTTGCAGACCATACAGGTGAAACAATTCAAGTGGAATACTTTGTTCCTTGCTTTCCTCACTAGGTCACTGGGGGAGATTCCTAGGGAGCACCCTGCACACTTTGTACCAAACCTCCTGCAAAGAATACACAACAGCTGGGGATCAGCAATGGCAATCACATGTAACATCAGTTTTATTCATTGTACATGAAATGGTTCATAGAAAATGAAACGCTCTACAATACTGAATCAGGTGTCTGTCTGGTTCCTCTACCTGTCATGTATATATCAGGACAGAATAGATGGCATGGAGTATGGGTGCAAAATGCTACTTACCACTCTCCATCACTTGAGCTGACTACCCTTTATAATGCTGCCACTCGCAATCCATTCACTGTGGTGCAGAATCATATACCCAGTCTTGTGAAAATGACCCCCCTATTCACTAAGATGTGTATATCAATATAAACCTAGTCTTGTGAGAGAGGTTCCCCATCCACTGAGGTGCAGAACAGCACAACCCAGTTCTGTAGGGGTGCCCCCTTTTATTTACTAAGGTGCAGCAGAACAGCATTAACTCAGTGAAGGAGATTTACTAAAACTGGAGAAATCTGGTGCAGCTCTGCATAGCAACCAATCAGCTTCCATTTTTTTGTGTGAAAGCTTAATTGAACAAGTTGAAGTTAAAAGCCGATTGGCTACCATGCACAGCTGCGCCAGATTCCAAGTGCTCCAGTTTTAGAAAATCTCCCTCATTATGAAGAGTGGTACCCATTCAGCAAGGTGCAGCACAACACAACCCCATTCTGAATTGAGAATTGTTCCTTATTGACCGAGGTGCAGCATAACACAATACTGTCTTGTGTGATTGGTCCCCCTATGCATTAAGGTGCAGAACATCATAACCCCATCTTGGAAAGTGGCCCATATTCCTCAAGATGCACCACAAAAAAAGCCTAATCTTGGAGAGTACTTTCCCTATTCACTAAGGTGCAGAACAACCTAACTTTTTCTTGGACAGTGGTGCCACTTAGGTGCATACCAACATAACCCTGCCATAGAGAGTGGACCCCATTCACTAAGATACAGCACAACATAACTAAGTCTTGTGCGAATGGTCCCCTATTCACTAAGGTGCAGACCAACATTACCCTGCCATGGTGAGTGGTCCCCTATTCACTATGATACAGCACAACATAACTAAGTCTTGTGCGAATGGTCCCCTATTCACTAAGGTGCAGACCAACATTACCCTGCCATGGAGAGTGGTCCCCTATTCACTAGGATGTAGCACAACATAATCAAGTCTTGTGCGAATGGTTCCCTATTCACTAAAGTGCAAGAACAACGTAAGCCAGTCTTGGATATTAGCGCCCTATTAATTAAGGTGCACAACATAATAACCCTAACTTGTGAGAGTAGTCTCCTTATGTCCTTACTTACTAAGGTGAAGCACAACATAGCCCGACGTGTGAAAAAATTGATCTCTAGTCCCTAAAGTGAAGGGCCACATAACCCATCTTGGAGAGTGGCCCCCATACTCAATAAAGCGCTGTGCAATCCTGTCTCACATCCACTAAGATATGGCACCGACTAACCCACGGGAGAGTGGTTCCCTATTCACTAAGGTCATGCAACCTACAACCCTATTTTTATGAGAGCCCCCCCCCTCCCCCATATTTTCTAAATTGCTGCACAGCCTGACCCCCGTTTTGAGTGGTTTACCATTTACTAAGCACCATAAAACCCTGGTCTTGTGAGAGAGCCTCCCCTATTTAACTCAGAAAAGGCAACCAGAACAGCAAAAATTTACCCAGCGATACAATGTAAAATATACAATTTAAACAATGGATTTTCAACTGCCTGAAAATTCCGAGGCAAACCAAACATTAATAAATGTTGTGTTTTTATGTTTCCTCCTTTTTAAACCTCCGATGGATGAAATGATACAACAAAGGATTTTATTAAATACATGTTCACGATAGGTAAATAGATTTTATGAATGCACTGATATTTTATTATAAAAAAATAAAATAAAAAATAAACTGCCTTTTTGGTATGAAATTCGTTGATAGGCGAATTTATATATATATATATATATATATATACATATACATATACATACACACAGCGCAATGTGCACATGTAAAATGAAAATATATTTGCACGCCGCATTTTAACAAAAAAAAGTAAAAAATGAAAAATCATGTAGCATGCCGAAATTGACAAACATATTAACAATACACAAATAGTAACCGGAAATAGTGAACAAATAATTGAAACCAATGCATCTATCGGTTATAAAGAAATAAAATAGCGCATCTCACAATAATCACTTTTGGGTGGTAAAGAAGAAATATATGGTTATTAACTGCATATCTTTGTACCCATTAACCTATGTAAGAGAGGGGCATGTACATTGGTTGTGATGATTTAAAATAAAATGATGGACTAGTCCAAATATAAAAAAGCCTAAAATATTATTATATTAAAGCGCCTAATTTAGTGTTATAACCATTTTTCAATACATATTTATCACCCAGCCATTTTTAAGGTGTATAAATCATAACCTTCACTCTAGACGTATTGTAGATTTTTTTTTTTATTATTATTATATAAAATCTATATGTTTTTAAATGATATTTATTCTATCTTTATCGTATTGTGGTCGTAGTATAGCCCGAAGTCCTGATCACTTGAGGAGAGCTGTGACTTTGATTTAGTGACTGTAATACAGGTCATAAGTCATGGTTGCCTTATCCAGAAAAATAATTAGCTCACCTACACCTTATCAAAAATCATTAAATGCTCCTAAATAGTTTTCACATTAGTTGGGAGGAGACTTTCAGGAAGCAGCGAATTAAAACGAAGCACCCATTTATTTCAGGAGAAAAAAAAATATATCACCTTATTAACCCTTTCCTGATCTAAACCCCAAAAGCCTTCTTCTGATCAAAGGGTGTAAGGCGAGCCTAGCCCTTGTCCAAGGTGAAATGTAGCGGTGAAATATACCATCTCCCAAGTATCTTTCACATTACATATCATGTACACAGTGTGCCGAATTTAACACCCCACTCACGAAAAGAGATTTGTACACCGTGTGTGAGATGGAGGCCGATTTACTAAGGTGGTTGAGAATATTCACATAAAAATTGTGGTAATATTTACTTCAAATATGCAATCATAACATTATTTTCTTATTTCATCTGCACATAACAGAATGCTAGTAAAATAGTCACTAAAAAGAATTGTGTGAAGCTTCGCAAATCCTTTAGTAAATCAGCCCAGGGGTGTCAGGACACTGGGCTGGTCCCCCTCTGGCAAGGTAAGCCATTCTGCATCATAAAGGACCTGGACATTCCAATGCTACCAGCCAGGACATTAGAACCACATTATTTGCATCGAATTCATATGCAAAAGTGCAGATCTGGCCGAAGGCCAGTGTGCAAAATGTATTCGGAATAAGTGTAAAAGAAAAAAAAAAGTAGTAAAGTAAACAAAACCATACGTACCATAAAATAATAATATATTAAGGCAAAACCAACGATAGCGAATTAGGAAAAAAGAAACTAGACAAACAAACAAAAAAAAGTTATATATATATATATATATATATATATATATATATATATATATATATATATATATATATATATATATATATATATATATATACACACACACACACACACACACACACACACACACACAACACACACTGGGATATAATACATTTATATATATATATAAATGTGTGTGTGTGTTATATATAACACACACACACACACGTACAGCATAATGCTTTTTATTTGATGTTAATATTTGAGAGATATAGATAATATTTGAGAATATATATATATATATATATATATATATATATATATATATATATACTCAAATATTATCTATATCTCTCAAATAATTACATCAAATTAAAAGCTGTATGCTGTCCATATACGCACACCACACACTAGAAATTATATATATATATATATATATATATATATATATATATATATATATATATATATATATATATATACATACACACACACACATACTAGAAATAAAAAATTATATATATATATATATATATATATATATATATATATATATACACACACACACACACACACACACACTAGAAGTATATAGAATATATAATCTATCTCACAATCAATATATCAAATATTAACATCAAATAAAAAGCATTTGCCCATTATGTGATGATTTCCTGCATGGGTCATATTATTACATCACAGCCTCCTCTGTGATGTAATAATACAGGCCATATAATAATAATAATAATACAAAAAATCTGTATTTTCCCACTCCAGCGCTGTTGCCCCTTTCACCTACTAATCCTTCATTTTGAGAATAGTACAAGTGTAAAGAATTGTCAGGTATATAGGAAGCAATAAACAAATAATTGAGCTGTCAGGAATACATGGTAGACCCTGGCACCCATGACCATGTTGGGTTAGCACCATATCCAAAGGCAGAGCTTGCCAGGCTGAAGTTTGCCCTTTCCCTGGCACCGAGCAATGACAATAGGGCCAATGCGAAGTTCGTACCTGAAGAAGTCAGTCTTGCAGTAGAGTTTTCCTTCCCTGGAGAAGCATTTCTCGGTGAGATTACATTTGCAGTCACAACATTGGACACATTTGACATGCCAGGCCCGGTCCAGCACATTGAGAAGAAAGCGGTCCAGGATGGGCCTTTCGCAGCCAGCGCAATGGACCATCATGATTGAGGCTGCACAGTCAGCACCTTGATGTCCCCCCCAGCAATCCACATATACCCCGGAGCCGCAGCAGCTGCAGCACTGCCCAGTGCCCCCCTCAGCAGTCTCACGATCTCCGCAGGGTAGAAGAGCTCATCTGATAAATGGGGGCTTCTCCCCAAAAAATAGCAACCTGGCTGCCCGAAATCAAAGTCAGCTCTTGATCGTCTCATCCGAGGAAATTCTTCCAATGGTCAAATCACGCAGAGTCACTAATAATAAAAAGAATAATAATAAAAAGGGATGCAGAATAAACTTCCTGTCTGGATGCACAGAAATCTCCTAAATGACACTTTCTCCAACTCCACCTCTATGCCCCATAATCAGCTTTGTGTGCCAGGCTTGGCAATTCGCGCATCCTTATTCAGATTTGGTGACGTCCCCGTGCACGTTTCCACGCTGGCAGCCAATCAGCAATCAGTAGCCATAGCTACCAGTTAATTTATATCTCGACTACATTGGCTAGGAAATGGTCCCTGGCACTGAAAAGGGGGGGAGAGCATAGCCTCTGCTTGGAGATCACACTTGCCATCAAGGAGGAATCTTTTTTTTTTTTTTGTGATTGTCAACGATTCTTATATAGACTTGTGATGCTGCCAGTCCTGGGGAAGGCACAGGGATTGCTCCTCCAACCTGAGCTGGGGGGGGGGGGGGGTCAGCAAAGCTCGCATTAAAAAGACAATGAGGGCTTGGTTTTTCAATATATAAGGAGCATTTCAACTCATTTGGTTTAAAATACACCCTGAAAACAGAGTTGAGTTGGAAATGTGGAACATTTTTTTTTTTGGGAGAATGGTAAACCTAGAAAGGAGTAGCCCTGAGCCATGTAGAGGGGACAATAGATCTATAGAAAGGGGCCACTAAGCATTTCTACTGCAGGGAGTCACCTCTGTCTAAAGTATCACCTTTGTCATGTAGAATAGGAGAATTACCAACTCATTCTGGATAACACTGGCCTCCTGATCCTGCAATTACAGCCATTTCTCCAAAACATTGACTTTTTTTCTACCTGTTTAAATATATGTGTACATATGTATCTCTATTTATTGTGTGTGTGTGTGTGTGTGTATGTATATATATATATATATATATATATATATATATATATATATATATATATATATATATATATATATATATATATATATATATATATATACACATACATACATACATACATACACACAATTTATTCATTTTATTTATATTATTATTTCTATTATATTATTATTTAAAAAAAAAGTTAATTGTGTGTATTGGACATTTAGAACTTAACCCTTTAGAAAATAAAGTCTGATATTTAATCGGTTTATAATTTCAGTTTAATAATACTATTCCCTAACCCTAAATTTGCACTGACCTGCATATTGTCACCCATTTTATTAGGTTATTAGCACTATACAAGGTGTCTTCTCCCTATAGCTGGACCTCTAAGTGGGGTGTGCAGCCTGCAGTGTGCTCCATTTATCCAGAACACGATTAACCCCTCACTGGCCATCTTGTAAAGCAGCCTGTGTAATCAGGACTGCCATCACTTTAAGCCATTAGTCAATGAGTGATAAAAGACACAAAAGGCTCCGATGATCACTTGTTTGCTGAGCATTTCTTATCCTATCTTCAATTCCACCAATATTTAATGCCATAGAGTTTGGGGGAGTTTTTTTTTTTCCATGGTGCTAGAAAGTGTTAAGTAATTAAATATTGAAAAGGTAAATGCTGGGAGGGCCGTTTGGGTGGAGAAACAGCTTTCTAATTGAGTTCTACATGAGAAGAGTCTATTAATTGTTTGGCTAATGCCAGGTTTATTTACATTGCTGTTTGGGATGGAGAAGGGTCCCTGCAGTGAATTCCCCTCCTACTGTCCTTTTGATTTGTAAAATCTGGATTAGTTAGGAATTCCTGGCCCCCCATCTCCTCTGGACACAGAGAGCCTTGGCAGTAACCCTTTCGTGGCTTGGGTAATCATATTAAAACGATACGCAATTCAAGTGAGCAGCAAGGTCTTCATTTACTGCAACTTCATTTTTATTTAATGGCTTGATCGTTACAATTGTGTCGGTTTGTCTCAGATCTGCACTTTTCCTGGGACTACAGGGCAGATGCACTTAGAAAATACACAGGCATTTTATTCTCCTAAAAAAAAAAACCCATTGTGCTTCCATTTACTGATCAGTATTTGGAAATAGGTTTATCGGGAGGGATTGTACACATTAGCACGATTTGTCCTTCTATTCCATAGATCCCTATAATACTTCCTGATCAGAAACATCTGGTCCCAGCAGTGATGTGTGTCATACCAGGCTAACACGAAATATTTATGCCTAGTCACAAATATCATCTGCATATTTCATCCTGACCTACATCGAGGGTATTACAAGTGGATGGTGTGTAGCCATGATCTGCTATCTATATAGGATGGGGCTGTATGCTCAGGTGATCTGTAGGGGAGGGGGGTAGCATTTATAAGAGATGATGCTAGATGATCAGATGATCGGCAGCGATATATAATAATTCTTAGGATGGTGCTATACAATCACATGGTCTGTATTTCCATTAATATAGGATGGGGCTATATAATCACATGGTCTGCAGGTGTGTATTTTCATTTATATATGATCGGGCTATATGATCACATGATCAGCAGATGTACTTAATCACTGGATGGGGCAAGATGCTCACATGATTAGCTGTACGTAATCATTTAAAAAGAATGGTGCTATACAATCAAATGATCTGCAGATGTGTATAATTATTAATATGGGATGGTGCTATATGATCAGATGATCTGCAGATGTGTATAATAATAATAAAGGATGGTGCTATATGATCAGATGATCTGAAGATGTGTATAATAATAATTTATAAAGGATAGTGCTATTTGATCAGATGGCCTGCAGATGTGTATAATAATAATTTATTAAGGATGGTGCTATATGATCAGATGATCTGCAGATGTGCATAACCATTTATATAGCATGTTTCTATATAATGATCTGTAGATGTGTAAAATTAATAATATAGGATGGTGCTATATGATCAGCTGATCTGCAGATGTGTATAATTATAAATATAGGATGGCTATTTATGATCAGCTGATCTGCAGATGTGTATAATTATTTTTATTGGATGGTTCAATATGATCACCTGATCTGCAGATGTGTATAATTATTTCTATTGGATGGTTCATCAACTGATCTGCAGATGTGTATAATTATTTCTATTGGATGGTTCATCAACTGATCTGCAGATGTGTATAATTATTTCTATTGGATGGTTCAATATGATCAACTGATCTGCAGATGTGTATAATTATTTCTATTGGATGGTTCAATATGATCAACTGATCTGCAGATGTGTATAATTATTTCTACTGGATGGTGCTATATGATCAGCTGATCTGCAGATTTGTAGTTATTAATATAGGATGGGGCTATGCTCAGATGATCTGCAGATGTGTATACAAAATTATTAATATAGGATGGGTTGGTATAATCAGATGGTCTGCGCATGTGTATACTTATTCATATCGGCATGGGTTATATGATCAGATGGTCTGCACATGTGTATCATTTATTTAGGATGGGGCTATATGCTCAGATGATCTGCTGATGTGTATAATAATTAATATTAGATGGAGTTGATCGGATGCTCTGCACAAGTGTATCATTTTTATTATAGGATTTGACTATATGCTCAGATGATCTGTATTAATATAGGACTGTGCTATATGATCTGCAGATGTGCATAATTATTAATATAGGATGGGGCTATTTGACCTGCAGATATGTATATAATGATTATTGTAGGATGGGGCTATATGCTCAGCTGATCTTCAGATGTGTATATTTATTTAAATAGGATCTATCTATATGGGACGGTGGAATATACTCAGACTTTATATAGATATATATACATAAAAAAATAAAAATTATATATATATATATATATATATATATATATATATATATATATATATATATATATATATATATATATATATATAAATATATAGCGGTGGGATTCAGGGGATCTGCAGATATTTATGTTTGGTTAGGTAGCATATATATATATGTGTGTGTATATGTTGTGTGTGAGTATATATGTATGTATATATATATATATATATATATATATATATATATATATATATATATATATATATATATATATATATATATATATATATATAGTATAGTGTCATTTGCACCGCTAATTCCCCAGCTTGTGTAGCGCAGAGCCGCAGCTCCTCTCTGCATCCAATCATCTTATCAGCGGCCGGCCCTGGTTAGATTGGCTTTATGTCACACATTATTTATTTTGACTGGTAATGTGGGAAATACATCTGTAGTCACCCTTGAGTGGGTAATGGGGATCTGCAGACTGCTGATAAGAGCGGCAGCTCTGGCTTGTGCTAACCCTTTGAGTGCCGGGTCTGTGAGGAGCTCCTCCAAGAGGCAGCACACAAGGTGGGGGTGACAGTGCTGGGCTCCTCTGCAGTCCCCCGTCACTGACATAGGGATAGGGAGGAAAGGAGAACCGATCAATGAGCTGAACTGCCAGCAGACTTCAATAGTCATTCACAGATTTTTTTTAGTTGGTGAATATGTTGCCTTGGGGAGGGGACATGTGCAGGAAAGGAGGGGGTGTGGGGTTGGTGGGACACTGTCATTCTGTAGTGTGATGGAGTAGTGCCTCTACATTTCACACCAAGTAACTTATTACTGTGCCACAGAGGGGGGTTACCTTGCCAGGGTGCTATCCTTAGGGTTCTCCCCAACCTTGCTCTCAGGTTTGACTTTCCAGATCAATGTGTGACCCTGGCTGCAAAGGAAATGTTGGATGGCGCACACAATCCACCAATATAAGTTTGTACAAAATATCACACCAGCAGTCATCCCATTTCCCAGATTGTTATGTTATCACTGCCAAAAACAAGCTTCACTCTTACATTACCACTTAGACTTATTATAATGATGGAAAAGGTCATTATTGTGCAAATAATGACAGCTAGCACCTAACAATTTGTGCCCCCCCCCCAAAAAAAAATACCACTGTCCACCAAAGTTATGTATATTGAGATATCCTTTGCCCTTATAGGTGCCCATACATTAGAAGTCAATAGACTCCAGGGTTGATCAGCTGGATTTTTACATGGATAGTTACATTAGTATGGCAATGGCACCCTTATCTCTGATCATATATGCCTCTGCGTTGTATCCCAACTTATAATGTATACATTTACAGCCGACTTTCAAACGTGCCTAAACACTCTATTCTTTTCACTGGCCAGAATAAAATTCTGGCCAGTGAAATGAATAAAAGCCCAGATGCTTGAAGCACCTGAACGTGTCTAAACGCGCCAAAACGCACTTAAAAAATGCAGCTTTAGGCGCATTTTTAATGCTGCTTTTCTCCTGTCAGGAGAAAAGCGTTCAGAAGAGCCTAGTGTGCATGAGGCCTAAACACTTAAAGTGTTTGCTACCCCAACATTTAATATTCCTGATATGTGCCTGCTATACCATGTACACTATATTGTCCAAAGTATTGGGACACCTACCCTTACATGCACATGAACTTTAATGGTATTCCAGTCTTAGTCTGTAAGGGTTCACTATTGAGTTGGCCCACCCTTTGCAGCTATAACAGCTTTAACTCTTCTGAGAAGGCTGTCCACAAGGTTTAGGAGTGTCTATGGGAATTTTTGACCATTATTCCAAAAGCACATTGGTGAGGTCAGGCACTGATGTTGGATGAGAAGGCCTGGTTCGCAGTCTCTGCTCTAATTCACTCCAAAGGTGTTCTATCGGGTTGAGGTCAGGACATTGTGCAGGCCAGTCAAGTTCCTCCACCCCAAACTCGCTCATCCATGTCTTTATGGACCTTGCTTTGTGCATTGGTGTGCAGTCATGTTGGAACAGGAAGGGGCCATCCCCAAACTGTTCTCACAAAGTTGGGAGCATGAAATTGTCCAAAATGTCTTGGTATGCTGATACCTTAAGAGTTCCCTTTACTGGAACTAAGGGGCCAAGCCCAACCACTGAAAAACAACCCCTCACCATAATCCCCCCTCCACCAAATGATTTGGACCTGTGCACAAAGCAAGGTCCATAAAGACATGGATGAGCACGTTTGGGGTGGAGGAACTTCACTGGCCTGCACAGAGTCCTGACCTCAACCCAACAGAACACCCTTGGGATAAATTAGAGCGGAGACAGCGAGCCAGGCCTTCTCATCTAACATTAGTGCCTGATCTCACAAATGCACTTCTGGAAGAATGGTCAAACATTCCCATAGACACTCCTAAACCTTGTGGACAGCCTTACCATTAGAGAGGAAGCGGTTATAGCTGCAAAGGGTGGGCCAACTTAATATTGAACCTTACGGACTAAGACTGGGATGCCATTTAAGTTAATGTGTGTGCAAAGGCAGGCGTCCCAGTACATCTGAAAATTTAATGTATTTGTATGAAAAAGTATTCTATTCTCTTTGTTTTGCTTCCTTTATGTGAATTCCCTGGTGTTCCTGCCAGTCCCTCTGCTTTCCTATTAAAAACCGACCACACTAGGAAGGAGAGCACACCGTGGTCAGTTCTCTAGCTAAGCTGGGAACTTAGCTTGCTCTCCTCCAATTATCAGACTTGTCCTAACCTCCCCTCCTCCCTGCAGGCCTGCATGACCTTTCACTGGAAAGATCAGTGTGTTGCTGTTTCTCCTCCCCCTAGCTCTTATGCAGCTGAAAACAGAGGGAATGTGATCACTTATAAAAAGGGAAAAATGTATTTCATAATTTTTTTTATATCTATACACAAATGTTTTGCCTTTCATTTCTATTTTAAACAAAATGGGTTGTTATACAAGGTGATTGTTTACAATCACTTTAACCATATGTGAGGGAAACTAAACTGACCTTATCATTAGTAGACATTTTTGTAAAAAAGGCAAGTATATATTTCCTGCTGCCTGTGCCCCCAGAACACTACACTGCTCCATTCAGTAGAAGTCTTTCTCCACAGTCCACAGAGGAACCAACATTCCTGTGTCCCCTGCAGCTATCAATGGTCCCTCTTGCTGACTTCCACTTATTACAGTATACAGTATAATGTGAAGGTCAACAGGAGGAACCAGTGAGAGCTGCATTGGACCCAGGAAATCAGCATTCCCCAAAGTTTTGGATACCCTGCATATTTGGAGGAATATTTTTACCAAATGGAGTAGTGTTCTGGCAACACACAGTGTTAATTTTTGGCTTTGAAGATTTAATGCGCAAAAAGCTTGAAATTGCTGGTTTGATGCCATATTGACATTATAGCATTCATTTCTTAAAAATAGTCTTAAAAATCAGGTAAATGTTAATTTTAGTCGATGTTCTGGTTTGATTCAATCTTAAAGTTGAAGTTAGATTTACCTGTATCTTCAGCTTCAAGTGAACCTGTGTTTTACCCACACAGAAACAAAGTAACAGGTTCACGTAACTGCTGCCCTTCCCGGCTGCACATAGTCACATTTCCTTTGTTCAAAGGAACATGCGCTTCTTTTGGGCGACAGCGGCGCACATTGCGATGTGTCGCAATTGCAGTGCGATTTACCACGTGCAAATCGCTGCAAAACTGTGGCGTGATTGGGGTGCCATTAGAAGTACTAATGGCATTGCAAACGCGTTTTGCATCGATTTAGAATCTGCTCGAGATCAGGTGTGAATGGGGCCTAAGACCCAGGGCTTTTTTTCAGCTGGAACTTGGTGGAACTCAGTTCCACCACCTTTGGCTCAGGCTTTCTGCTTCCTGCTCACCACTGTCATTTGTAAACACAAGTCCGGCTTCTGTGTTAACAAGTGACAGCTCATCTCCCAAATGATCTGTTCCCCTGAGTGGCTTCCACTGAGTGCAGGATGGGGACAAAAGAGATGGAGGTGGCCAGGATGCAGTGCGGATACCGACACCCCTACTGAGTGCTCTCCCTGCAAGTGAGAGGTGGAGCCACCTACAGTGTGGGAGAGGTACTAGAGCCAGCTGGGTGCTTCAGCTTCAGCTTAATACAGCAACAGAATTAAGACATGTGGAAGATGGTGGCGTTTTGTAAGGAGAGGAGAAGATGGGGGCAGTGGAGGGGGGTTGCATGCAGAGGTCAGAGCTGAATAGGAATGAAAGCGAGATGTGGAAGAATGCTAAACTCAATGCAGCGCACCCCGGAACTGTACACTATGTATATAGTGCACCCCCTAACTCTGCACTCTGTGTGTAAACCCCCCCCCCAACTCTGCACTTGTTATCCTCCCACTGTTAGTGAAATTTGGCCACACCAACTGATGTGAAACACCCATGTGATGCTGTTTGGAGGGTGTGTGGGGGGGGGGGGGGAGTCATGGTTGAGTTCCTGGACCTATTTGCTGAGAAAAAAAACCTGCTAAGACCTAGCAGTGTAAAAGAGTCTAGCTGAGAATCAATACTTCCATAAAGCAGCACATAACACAAACAGCTACTTGTGATTGTCCTCATAGGCAGCATCCCTCCCTCAAGTCTGCAATAGGTGAACAGCTGGAAGGATCTAAGGTCCGGGGACAAAGCACCACCCAACTAGAATATTCTGACAGAAATCAGAAAGGTGCTCCCTACAGTATCTGGGTCTTTTGGAGAAGGTGCAAGTATTCAGCTCTGACCCTCTGCCTGCTCACAGGTTCTAACAGTAGAGGACCTCTTACCTGGCTGCTGAAGAAGGGAAGCAGGAACATTTCCCTGGGAGATTCCAGGAATCAAGGGAGATGTGGGAAAAGGAGTTGAAGGGGACTACACATGCACCTGAGTATGGTGAAAAATGTGGGGCACTACATTACACTTCTAAATGTTTATGGCTGTTAGATATACAGGAACCACAGAAAGGACCAGGTTTACAAAGGTCATTCTCATGCTAAAAGTAAGCGGTGTTCAGTTTCTGTTACCAAAAAACGAACGCTTGTATGGTTGGGCATTCTAAAACATGTATTTGCTCTTTCTGCCAAGCATGGCCATGCTCTGCTACCCACAGACAAAATGAGCTGAGCCCAACACAGTAAAAGTTAGCCAAATCAGGAAACAATTATCTAATGTCTATGAGTGCAGTTAGCCTCCTTTATCACCTTTATACAAGAGTAGCTAATAATTTGTGTTCATCTTCATAACCCCATGTTTACAGTATATACAAGCTTACATTTTGTACCATTATCATTGGGAAGTTTATTTTTAGTTCCTATAGATAATAATATATACTGTAGATTTAAAGGTCCTCATCCAAGTATCAATGAACCAAACAATTTTATGTAGGTTTTGTATTGCTTGTTTTTAAAAGGAATGTCTATCCAAAAGTGTGCTTTACCTTGCTATTCTTTTATGTATAAAAAAATAGGAAAATAAAATGATGGTAGATCCAATTTTATATGTCACACAATATTTGTGCAACGGTTTATCAAGTGCAAAATTTCAGTAAACTTAAAGAGGAGCTTCAGGCTTCTTTAGAAAAAAATAAAAGTCAGCAGCTTTATACTGTAGCTGCTGACTTTTAATATTGGGACACTTACAGTGCCTTGCAAAAGTATTCACCCCCTTGGCATTTTTCGTGTTTTGTTGCCTCACAACCTGGAATTAACATGGATTGTATGAGGATTTGCATCATTTAATTTACAGAACATGCCCACTACTTTGAAGGTGGTTTTTTTTTGTATTGTGAAGCAAACAACAAATAGGACAAAATAACAGAAAAAGTCAATGTGCAAAACCATTCACCCCCCTAAAATCAATACTTTGTAGAGCCACCTTTTGCGGCTATCACAGCTCCAAGTCACTTTGGGTAAGTCTCTATGAGCTTGCCACATCTTACCACTGGGATTTTTGCCCATTCCTCCTTGCAAAACTGCTCCAGCTACTTCAAGTTGGATGGTTTGCGCTTGTGAACAGCAATCTTTAAGTCTGACCACAGATTTTCTATTGGATTGAGATCTGGGGTTTGACTGGGCCATTCCAACACATTTACTTGTTTCCTCTTAAACCATTCAAGTGTTGCTTTAGCAGTGTGTTTGGGGTCATTGTCCTTCTGGAAGGTGAACCTCCATCCTAACCTCAAATCACACACAGAGTGGTACAGGTTTTGCTCAAGAATATTCCTGTATTTAGCACCATCCATCTTTCCCTCAACCCTGACCAGTTTCCCAGTCCCGACTGCTGAAAAACATCCCCACAGCATGATGCTGCCACCACCATGTTTCACTGTGGAGATGGTGTTCTTTGGGTGATGTGATGTGATGTGTTGGGTTTGCACCAGACATAGCGTTTTCTTTGATGTCAAAAAGTTCAATTTTAGTCTCATCAGACCAGAGCACCTTCCTCCATAGTCTCCCACATGCCTTTTCACAACAAGCTGAGCTTCCTCTTTTGGGTGGAGCTCAGCTTTAAGTTCATTTTAGGACACATAAACAAGATGTTTTACCCAATTTTGGTAAATTATAAAAGATAGGGCTGTGCCAAATAAATAGATACCCACCATGTCAAGATATAAATTTGCAAGTGCCCACAAAACAACAAAAAATGTAGGTACCCTATATTTTCCATAGGTGGCCCTACATGTCATCAGTTTACAGTTACGGGCCAAGAATTATTGCTCTCACTCCAGTGTGTATGGTGATATTCAACATGTGTATCACAGGTTCTCTTTAATGAAACATCAGGGGACCTTTAGTACCCCTGATGTCTCCCCTGCCTTTCCTTGAAATCACCGGAACATAGAAAGGAATGCATGCTGGTCCCCCATCCCTTCCACACATCGACACCTGCCATGCAGGTCCTGGACTCACAGATGGGACAGTGAAGTCTTGGAAGCATGGTATGTGTGTGTGTGTGGGGATTGGTCATGCCAGGAGCACACACTCCAGGGGTCACAGGAAGTGATCCGGTGGCTGTACATTAGAAAGGTGACAATTTGTGGCGTTTACACACACTGCAGCTGCTCCGACTGTACGACCCCACCAACCCCCCCACGTCTGCCCTTTTTTACTCTCAGCTGTGGCAATAAATGAGTTAAAGCTGAACGCCATAGCACACATACTTTCATTCAAATATATCCCTCAAAAAAGGATATAAATCCATGTTGTGTACACCAAATGACTTTGGGAAACCACATATTACCTTGTAAAAGTAGTGGCGACATCATCACTGTGCCGTACATGGCCTGTGCAAGAGAGCAGAGCTGTGGGAGGAGCCCAGCAGGTCACCCCTCTAGAGGCTGCCTGCAGTAAACTACAGGAGGGGGCGGAGACAAGACCAGTCACACTGCACAATTAGAGGGAGCAGCAATGACTGGTCTTTATTACAGGAAGCTCCTGCACACAGGCAATATTTCACTCAGGAAGCCTGCACAGTTCTGGAGGAAATATACAAGGTACACTGAGACTAAAGTAAGAATACACATGACTATTGTATTTATAGAGTTCAGTTTTAATATGACATTGCTGTTTTGGTGTACCCCAAAAAATAAAATGAATTTTTCAGTAAATTGTGTAAAAAGTGTTCATGTGCATTGTATACAATCATTCATTTTCATGCGCCGACACCCATAATGTGTTGATGCATCAAAGAACCAGTAATGCAAGTGAACACATTGCACAGATGTGAACTAGTTCCATTTAAACAATGGCTAAGCTATATACCTTGTTGATGTGCATTAAAATGCATAGGTGTGTCCATCCATATGGTGTTTGTAGAATGTATGGAGATTTGTAATGGACATATAATCTTCTCTGCCACAAGCTTCCATTCCATTTTCATTCTACCAGGGACCATCCTCTGGATTTTTACCTTTTATTTTGGATAATTTTTTGGATATATGGTCTAGAACAGTGGCCTCCAAACTGTGGCCCGGGAGCCGGATTTTTGCTTACTTTGATCTGGTCATTGGGACATTATTCCTCCCATTGTCAGCAACAGTGGGGCATAGTTCCTGACACCAACAATAGGGCACTAGTCCTCTCACTGACACAATTGATGGGGCACTATTCCTCTCACTGACACCATTGATGGGGCACTATTCCTCTCACTGACACTGTTGATGGGGCACTAGTTCTCTCACTGACACAATTGATGGGGCACTATTCCTCTCACTGACACCATTGATGGGGCACTATTCCTCTCACTGACACTGTTGATGGGGCACTAGTTCTCTCACTGACACAATTGATGGGGCACTATTCCTCTCACTGACACCATTGATGGGGCACTATTCCTCTCACTGACACTGTTGATGGGGCACTAGTTCTCTCACTGACACAATTGATGGGGCACTAGTTCTCTCACTGACAAAATTGATGGGGCACTAGTCCTCTCACTGACACCAATGATGGGGCACTATTCCTCTCACTGACACCAATGATGGGGCACTAGTCCTCTCACTGACACAATGATGGGGCACTAGCCCTCTCACTGTCACCAATGATGGGACACTATTCCTTCCATTAATACCAATGATGGGGCACTATTCCTCCCACTGATACCAATGATGGGGCACTATTCTTCCCTCAGACACCAATGATAAAGCACTAGTCCTCCCACTGACATTGATGATGGGGCACTATTCTTCCTATTGATATCACTGATGGGGCATTATTCCTCCCACTGATACCAATGATGGGGCACTATCCCTCGCACTGATACCAATGATGTGGCACTATTCCTCCCACTGATACCAATGATGGGGCACTATTCATCCCTCAGACACCAATGATGAAGCACAATTCCTCCCACTGACATTGATGATGTGGTGCTATTCCTCCTATTGATACCAATGATGGGGCAGTATTTCTCCCATTGATACCAATAATGGGGCGCTATTCCTCCCACTGACACCAATGATGGGGCATTATTCCTCCCGTTGATGCCAATGATAGGGCACTATTCCTCCCATTGATACCAATGATGGGGTACTATTCCTGCCATTGATTCCAATGATGGGGCACTATTATTCCTCCCAATACCAGTGATGGGCATTGTATACTCCCACGACACCAGGACATTTTCTTCTCCCACTGGCCACAGTCCGGCCCCCCTATAATCTGAAGGTCAGTAAACTGGCCCTTTGTTTAGAAAGTTTGGAGACAAGACCCCTGATCTAGAACAATGGGGTTGATTTACTAAAGGCAAATAGACTGCACTCTGCAAGGGAATTCACTCCAGAGCTTAGAAAATTTAGTAAAGCTTCACTTTGCAAAGAATACCCAATCACATGCCAGGAAAATAAATAAACAGCAGTTTTGCTTGCTATGATTGGATGATGGAAGTCAGCAGAGCTCTGGAGCCAATGCCCGTGCAGAATGCAATGGTCTATTTGCCTTGTGTAAATCAATCCCAGTGTGTATGTACTGTACATGGCTAGAAATAATACTCTCCACTGACAATTTACCTGATTCATTGCTGCATTTCAGTTTTTTTCCAGAATGATTTGTAGAAAAATTAACACATTCTCATGAAATGGAGTTTTAGAAGATGAAACATCTTTTTACAATATTTTTTTTTATTTTTCAAAGCAGAAGATATATTTCCTTTTTTCACCCCTATTTGACCTTAACACACATCTCTAAGTGTGTCCAAATATAAATCTTACAGAAGAAGCCTATTTTGTTAAGGGCACTGGGGAAAATTACAATTTTTATGGTTGCAGTTAGTCTGTCAGTGGTGGTTCAAACACAAGTATAATATCAGGAATCCGGACTATACCACAGTAGGAAGGCAAACAGTTACATTTGACTGTCCTGTGCTTGATGCACCTAGAGACATCTAAAGGTCTTTGGAGGCATAGGCCATGCAGCTATTAGTAGACAATGTAGTTCGGAAATGGAAAGTGGCTGATATGATGATGTTGCAAAGGAGAAAAAGGCATTTGCTGTAAGATAATAGTAATAAGTGGTCTGACTGTCAACAGGAGAGTACAACAGGAACATGATATTTGCCTTGACTGCCTGGCTATGAATTAACCTTTGCCTATACTTTATGCCATCGAGATTAAGATATGATGACTGGTCATGCAGAACTAATGTCCGTGTTAGAAGTTCAAGCACACAGTGCCCACTAATGCTGTATTTAGTCCTTGAGCCAGTGAGCGATAGGTAAAAACCATAGCACTGGCACGAGAACCCCAAACTGAGTTTAGTAATACATTTTGGCAGGTTAACCTTTTCTTCTATGTCTTCTCATTGCCATTACCATGAGAAGGTTTCCTCCCACATCACTATCTGACATTCAGTCAGAAACTAGGCTTACAACAGAATCAGTAACTGTTCACATTAACCCAAAGGTCCCTGGGGTGGATTCCGTTCCGATCAGCAGGGAATCTGTGAGCTAATCCCCTGCTGATCGGAGCAGGAAGGGAGGATGACGCATCCTTGTTTGCTCTATGGGAGGGTTGGAGTAAACGGTGTCCATTCACGCTTGACTGCCCTCCAATCCAATCTGCCTAAACGGAAGAGGACAAAGTCCTCTTCCATTTTTTTTTCTTTTAGTGGACCCGTGGTAGGAGGGTATAAATGGACACAAGTCCATTTACACCTGCCTGTCCATAGGAATGCATGGACCTTCTGATCGGGTTTGTTTGAAAAAAAAAACAGGCAGACCTGATCGGAAGGGCCTTGTGAAAGGGGCCTTAGGGCTTGTGATGATAGGCTTTTGTTCATGTCAAGCAGGGTTTGCATTCCTAAACAACTCTATGCAAAATTAGCTGGAAGCAAGTCAAATGCAGAACAGAAGGAGGTCAACTGCAGGTCAAATGCACCTGTCAATGAATTCTGAATGATCACAGAAAAATTTCAATCTGATGTAAAAGTGATGCCAGCAATACAAGCCCTTAACTGTACTACCTCTGTATCTGCCATGGGTGCTGTCCAATTGTTATCACAATGTTGGCCACCACCAAGGTTAACACTCACTTAACCTTTCTTGACTGTTGAAGCCAAACCCTGCAAGGTAGCACCTGTTGTATCCTGTCTATGTTTGTCTCTTTAAGTTGACAGTTTTTGACAATATGTACAGAGATGACTGACTGGGATTTGTCAGTGGCAGAATCATATTTTAAGAAGGAACTACAGCCAACCTCCATTCCTATCTGTGTTTGTCTGTTGGAAGAGATTTCTTTGCATCATTTTCTTTGCAGGCACTGAGACTGGGAGCAAAAGAAAAATTAGCTTAGATCTTGAATGAGTAGTGGAAACATGCAACTAATACTTAGTAGTAAGCACTAACAATGTTGAGATTTCTGTGATCATTATGAATTATAGCAATAAGAATGGCATTATGCACCGAGCAACCCTTTAACGCTACCCATCAGTGCAAATACCAACCACCAGTGCAGTCAGAAAAATGCAATTAATGTTGTCTTATAAAAATTTTACTTGGGGGTTGTGTCTGGTGAACCTGACTAACTGTGGCAAAGGGCTGGCAGGCACAAAAATGTATGGAAGAGCAGGCATATTGGCATGCCATAGGTTACCTGGAACTGATAATGCACCAAACCTTCACATATTTGCAATTACAGTGCCTTGCAAAAGTATTCACCCCCTTTGGCATTTTTCGTGTTTTGTTGCTGTTGCCTCACAACCTAGAATTAAAATGGATTGAAGATTTGCATCATTTAATTTACAGAACATGCCCACAACTTTGAAGATGTTTTTTTTTTTTATTGTGAAGCAAACAACAAATAGGACAAAATAACAGAAAAAGTCAATGTGCATAACTATTCACCCCCCTAAAGTCAATACTTTGTAGAGCCACTTTTTGCGGCTATCACAGCTCCAAGTTGCTTTGGATAAGTCTCTATGAGCTTGCCACATCTTACCACTGGGATTTTGCCCATTCCTCCTTGCAAAACTGCTCCAACTCCTTCAGGTTGGATGGTTTGCGCTTGTAAACAGCAATCTTTAAGTCTGACCACAGATTTTCTATTGGATTGAGGTCTGGGCTTTGACTAGGCCATTCCAGCACATTTACATGTTTCCCTTTAAACCACTCAAGTGTTGCTTTAGCAGTGTGTTTGGGGTCATTATCCTGCTGGAAGGTGAACATCCATCCTAGCCTCAAATCACCACAGAGTGGTACAGGTTTTGCTCAAGAATATCCCTGTATTTAGCACCATCCATCTTTCCCTCAACTCTGACCAGTTTCCCAGTCCCGACTGCTGAAAATTGGTGTTCTTTGGGTGATGTGATGTGTTAGGTTTGAACCAGACATACAGTATCTCACAAAAGTGAGTACACCCCTTACATTTTTGTAAATATTTTAAGATATCTTTTCATGTGACAACACTGAAGAAATGACACTTTGCTACAATGTAAAGTAGTGAGTGTACAGCTTGTATAACAGAGTAAATTTGCTGTCCCCTCAAAATAACTCAACACACAGCCATTAATGTCTAAACAGCTGGCAGCAAAAATGAGTACACCTCTAAGTGAAAAAATCTAAATTGGTCCCAAAGTGTCAATATTTTGTGTAGCCACCATTATTTTCCAGCACTGCCTTAACCCTCTTGGGCATGGAGTTCGCCAGAGCTTCACAGGTTGCCACTGGAGTCCTCTTCCACTCCTCCATGACGACATCACGGAGTTGGTGAATGTTAGAGACCCTGCGCTCCTCCACCTTCCATTTGAGGATGCCCCACAGATGCTCAATAGGGTTTAGGTCTGGAGACATGCTTGGCCAGTCCATCACCTTTACCCTCAGCTTCTTTAGCAAGGCAGTGGTCATCTTGGAGGTGTGTTTGGGGTCGTTATGTTGGAATATTGCCCTGCGGCCCAGTCTCTGAAGGGAAGGGATCATGCTCTGCTTCAGTATGTCACAGTACATATTGGCATTCATGGTTCCCTCAATGAACTGTAGCTCCCCAGTGCCGGCAGCACTCATGCAGCCACAGACCATGACACTCCCATCACCATGCTTGACTGTAGGCATACTTGTCTTTGGACTCCTCATCTGGTTGCTGCCACAAACGCTTGACACCATCTGAACCAAATAAGTTTATCTTGGTCTCATCAGACCCCAGGACATGGTTCCAGTAATCCATGTGCTTAGTCTGCTTGTCTTCAGAAAACTGTTTGCGGGCTTCTTGTTCATCATCTTTAGAAGAGGCTTCCTTCTGGGACAACAGCCATGCAGACCAATTTGATGCAGTGTGCGGCGTATGGTCTGAGCACTGACAGGCTGACACCCCACCCCTTCAACCTCTGCAGCAATGCTGGAAGCACTCATAGGTCTATTTCCCAAAGACAACCTCTGGATATGACAATGAGCATGTGCACTCAACTTCTTTGGTCGGCCATGGCGAGGCCTGTTCTAAGTGGAAGCTGTCCTGTTAAACCACTGTATGGTCTTGGCCACCATGCTGCAGCTCAGTTTCAGGGTCTTGGCAATCTTCTTATAGCTTAGGCCATCTTTATGTAGAGCAACAATTCTTTTTTTCAGATCCTCAGAGAGTTCTTTGCCATGAGGTGCAATGTTGAACTTCTAGTGACCAGTATGAGAGAGTGAGAGCGACAACACCAAATTTAACACTCCTGCTCCCCATTCACATCTGAGACCTTGTAACATTAACAAGTCACATGACACCGAGGAGGGAAAATGGCTAATTGGGCCCAATTTGGACATTTTCACTTAGGGGTGTACTCACTTTTGTTGCCAGCGGTTTAGACATTAATGGCTGTGTTTCGAGTTATTTTGAGGGGACAGAAATTTTACACTGTTATACAAGCTGAACACTCACTACTTTACATTGTAGCAAAGTGTCATTTCTTCAGTGTTGTCATTAATTTTTCTAATTTTACTTCACCAACATAGACTATTTTGTTCTGATCCATCACATATAATTCAGATTAAAATAACATTGAACTAAAGGCTGTAATGTAACAAAATAGGTAAGAAGCCAAGGGGGGTGAATACTTTTGCAAGGCACTGTATACTCATGCATCAAATTGGAGTGATCTGGTTCCTAGTTTGTACAGATAAATTCATTCATCTTTACTGACCACAAATTGTGAAACTTGTGTTATCTTTAGGGTGGATCACTGCAGGTATACCTGTCTTCATTGCTCTGTGATCAGGCTGACTGCAGCAAGATTAAAATACAAGGTGAAAAAAAAACACACTCTGCATTTAAATCTGCTGACATGGGCACAAGGACCCCTCCATGGGGTGAACACATTTTGACCATGCAGGTTTTAGCAATTCTTCATTTACACTTCTATGTAAGATGCCTGTGTCTTATATAAATGGAAATGGCAAGCAGCAAAAGACAGGTGAGCTGTGGTTACAGCATGAATACAACTGATCTTTTTTGTTCAAGTACAGTAATAAATGAATATAAAAAAGGCCATATAGTTGCATTTATCGTTTATAAAGTATCACGGCTGCTTGTACGTTTGTGAAGGAAAGAGCAAAATAATCAATTTTTGTAAATAGTATTCCATGTATACCTTACTCATTTTATGCTTGTGCATAACGTTTCCTACACACCGCTAAATATCATTTTGCCCTTTACTCAAACACACATTCAAAAACCTAATTAGATTTATCAATTTAAAGTTACAAGCACCCCTGTTTTTGAAAACGGATGCTGTTTTTTTTTTTTTTATTAAGATAGAATTTACAGGAATTAAAAAAAAAAAAAAAGAAAAAATACGTTACAGGTTAACAACACGAGGTACATATACATAATCACTTGAGCACATAAGTCATCTTAAATTTCAAAGCCATCTGTCTGACAGTTTTCATAATGTGTAAGCACAGCCTAGACATCAAGAAGTGGCTGTCATTACAAGAAATATGGTGAATGCTTAGTAAAACCAAAGATCAACAGGAGTAAGTAATGTTGGGCGAATGGTTTGGGCCACATAAAAGTTCAGGCCGAACATTGCCTGTTTGCCCATTCGGCGAATACTCGAATTTGCGGGGCGATCGGCGGGATGTTCGTCATCAAGCACTCCACAATGCACTGCGCACTGCACCTAGTTGGATGAAGCCTTGCACCTGACCAATTAGGGCACAGATCACTGTCAGAGCCCTGATTGGACAAAGTGATGATGACTTTGTCCAATCATGGCTCAGTGCTCATAGTCCCAGCCCACACTATAAAAAGTTCCTTCCCACAGGAAGCTTTTGCAGTGTGCTGGAGTGGAGATAGAGCAGAGCTCAGGTTGCTACTAGTGAGTTAGTGTGTTCACTTATCGTGACTCTGAGTGTAGAGTGTAATGCCGCGTACACATGGTCGGAATTTCTGACAACAAATGTTCAATGTGAGCTTGTTGTCAGAAATTCCGACCATGTGTAGGCTCCATTGGACATTTGTTGTCGGAATTTCCGACAACAAAAATTTGAGAGCTGGTTCTCAAATTTTCAGACAACAAAATTGTCGTGTGTACACAATTCCGCTGCACAAAATTCCACGCATGCTCGGAATCAAACAGAAGAGCCGCACTGGCTATTGAACTTCATTTTTCTCGGCTGGTCATACGTGTTATACGTCACCGCATTCTTGACGTTCGGAATTTCCAACAACATTTGTGCGACCGTGTGTATGCAAGACAAGTTTGAGCCAACATCTGTTGGAAATAAACCCAGGATTTTGTTGTTGGAATGTCCGATTGTGTGTAAGCGGCATTACTGTAGTGTTAGTATAGTGTGAGTAATGAGTATAGTGTGCCAGTATATAGTTTGTCAGTATAGTGTGAGTATAGTGCAGGGTTTAACACAGCATTTAGTGCTGTATACAGTGCTGTATACCTTTTTTTTTTTTGGTTGTTGCATGTTTTGTTTTGTTTTTTTTACTTTTTTTTATTGTCCCCTTCCTGCCCCCTTTTTTTTTTAAATTGACAGCCACAGTTTTTCTGACTGCGATGCTGGTGTTCCCACTTATTTTTTTTTACAGTTTTTACATTTCTGTCAGCGTCAATCCTCAATTTAAAGTGCGCCAAACACCACTTTTCATTCAATAAAGTGCATCCAATCACACATTTCCCAGTTTATATTAAATTTGGGTAATAAGCCCTCCTCATCATGTCTGAGAGGACAGCAAGGAGAGGCAGACGTTCCCATGCCACTATGAGGGGGCCAGCAACGTCTGTGTCCACAGCCAAAGGTGGACGTGGTCTGTCCTCAGACAGGGCACATTTGTCTCTGTTTAATGATGTTACCTGTGCTATCCAGCCACAGCATGGAGAGGAGGTGGTGGACTGGCTTACTAAACCATCCTCATCCTCCTCACCTCGTTGACACTAGTGCGCAGTCTACCGCAGCTGCCCGAGTGGCTTATCCTGCCTCTAGAAGGTTATGAAGTGAAGGCACCACCAACATCCAAAGACTAATTTCTCTGCGACTGTGTGACAAGGGCATCAAGTTTCAATTTTTTACAGCACGGCCAATTCTTGTTTTGATCAAGAGTACCTCTAGAAGGTTACGGGGGTGAAGACACCACCAACACCCAAAGACCAATTTTTCCACAACTGTGTGACGGGGGGATCAAATTTAAATTTTTTACAGCTAGGCCAATTCTTGCTTTTATCAAGAGTACCTCTATAGGGTTATGGTGGGAAGGCGTCACCAACACCCAAAGACCAATTTTTCCACACCTGTTACTTCTATCTAAAAAATTTCTAATCTTGTTGTGAGGGTCTCATAGACTTTAAAAGGGTTCACGGTTTGGGTCCAAACCTTTAGATGTTTAAGAGTTATGGCGCGAACAAAGCCAGGGGGTGTTTGGTCCATCTCTAGCAGTAAGAAGCATCTAAATACAGTGCATCTGGAAAGTATTCACAGCGCTTCACTTTTTCCACATTTTGTTATGTTACAGCCTTATTCCAAAATGGACTAAATTAATTATTTTCCTCACTATCAATACCCCATAATGACAACGTGAAAGAAGTTTGTTTGCAAATGTATTAAAAATACAAATCAAAAATATTCCATGTACATAAGTATTCACAGCCTTTAACGTGACACTCAAAATTGAGCTCAGGTGCATCTTGTTTCCACTGATCATCCTTGAGATGTTTCTACAACTTGACTGGAGTCCACCTGTGGTAAATTCAGTTGATTAGACATGATTTGAAAAGGAACAGACCAGTCTATATAAGGTCCCACAGTTAACAGTGCATGTCAGAGCACAAACCAAGCCACGAAGTCCAAAGGAATTGTCTGTAGACCTCCGAGACAGGATTGTATCGTGGCACAGATCTGGGTAAGGGTACAGAAAAAATTCTGAAGCATTGAAGGTCCCAGTGAGCACAGTGGCATCCATCATCCATAAATGGAAGAAGTTTGGAACCACCAGGACTCTTCCTAGTGTGGGCCGCCCGGCCAATCTAAGCAATCGGGGAGAAGGGCCTTAGTCAGGGAGGTGACCAAGAACCCGATGTTCACTCTGACAGAGCTCCAATGTTTCTCTGTGGAGAGAGGAGAACCTTCCAGAAGAGCCGCCATCTCTGCAGCACTCTTCCAATCAGGCCTGTATGGTAAAGTGGCCAGAAGGAAGACACACCTCAGTAAAAGGCACATGACAGCCTGCCTGGAGTTTGCCAAATGGCACCCGAAGGACTCTCAGACCATGAGAAACAAATTTTTTCTCATGATCTTGATGTTTTTCAGTTGCAGGACCTGGGAGACTAGTCAGGATTGAGGAAAAGATGAATGCAGCATGGCATGAAGGTTCATCTTCCAACAGGACAACGACCCTAAGCACACAGCCAAGATAACAAAGGAGTGGCTATGGGACAACTCTGTGAATGTTCTTGAGTGGCCCAGCCAGAGCCCAGACTTGAACCCGATTGAACATCTCTGGAGAGATCTGAAAATGGCTGTGCACCAACGCTCTCCATCCAACCTAATAGAGCCTGAGAGGTCCTGGAAATAAGAACGGGAGAAACTGCCTAAAAATATGTGTGCCAAGCTTGTAGCATCATATCCAAAAAGACTTGAGGCTGTAATTGGTGCCAAAGGTGCTTCCACAAAGTATTGAGCAAAGGCTGTGAATACTTATGTACATGTAATTTTTTTCAGTTTTTATTTTTAATAAATTTGCAAAGATTTAAAACAAACTTCTTTCATGTTGTTATTATGGGGTATCGTTTGTAGAATTTTGAGTAAAATAATGAATTTAATCAATTTTGGAATAAGGCTGTAAACATAACAAAATGTTGAAAAATTGAAGCGCTGTGAATACTATCCAGATACACTGTAGATCGCCTTATATGCCAGGGGTAGAAACCCTGGTATTCGACAAAATTAAGTACATCAGTGTACCTCAGCAAACATGACTACCTGTAATGAATGCCAAAAAGGAAAAAGGGTAGAAAAGAAAAGAGGGAAAAGTAAGAAAATAAGAGTAGAGAGAGAATCGGAGTGCCCATGTTTTTGAGTACTGCATCAGTTTGCAATTCCTCCTTGTAAGACTGTTTCAAACGTCCTATGACATTTCCCAGCACTATGCTCCAGTAACATCCCAAGACTGCTTCAGCTATTAAAACAATTCTACTGCCTGAATTGGTGTCAAATAGTAACCGTTCACTGACAGTACCTTACCAACCAATTGTCAGCTTTTGTTTTTCCTCATTACATCATGATAAAAATAATCAAAAACTAAAGTGAATTTTGTTGTACATATAGACAGTGTACCTGTATGATCCAGATGATCAGACAGCGTACTTGTATGATCCAATGGGCAGATTTATATTACAGCTAATGTGACATTCACCACACATTCATTGTGCAACACACCTAAATTTATTAGTATAGGAATAAACTCTTCATTGACCTCTGGAATGGATGCAGATACTACTAGAAAAAGGATCTGTGTGAAGCACATCTGCTTAACCACAATATGAGTAGCTCTTCTCTACTTCACTGCAGATAGCTCCTTTCCCAGACTTTGATGTGTGTTGGGGAAACGGCGTCAAAGTATAGATTTATGCTTGTTGTTTGGCAAAGAGGTGGAACATACACCATAGGTAGGAAAAATGATTTAATGGATGACCATGATCACTGCTTAAAAGAGATTGTTATATATTATTTTTTGCTATATCACCCAAAGACCTGTAGACTAAAAGGTTAGCACAACAAAACAGATAGTGGGTAATATTTACAGAGTTGATTATTTCACTGACCTGTCTTGCGACTCACATTTATATGAAAGGTGGAATTTTATTTTTATTTATGCACTTTAAGTACAAGTTCCTTTGAATTCAGCAAACAAAATATAAAATATATATTTTTAACTCAGTGAATGCCTGTGTGCGCACTGAAAAAAATGAATGCAGCTTGTCAACTTGCAATGAACTGATTTACGCATTGTCCAACCCTGACATATGTGTCTGTATTCTGTTATCCAGCTGAAAACCTAAAAGTGTTCTTTAACAATGCTGGAATGTTTTGACAAAATAACAAAACTATGTTGCTAAACCCAGATAGGCAATTAGACAATTGTTCTTGTTCTTTATGTGTTTGCCTCCCAAGTTACATGTATTTAAAGACACTTGAACAGAAAAATGTTGTCCAGAGTACTCAAAGTAAAATTTAGAGCCTTGTAAGTATATTATTTTAAGCTGCTACTGCCTCCTCATATTGTGGCCCTAGTGTATTGTTCACATACTAATTAAAATTGACTGCCGGCAGTAAGTGACGTGGCCTTTAAACCAGATTTGTCTGTGCTTGAATGAATACTACAGAGTGCTTTCAGTATACATAAGAATAACCAAATGCAATGAGTTTTTTTTTTCATCCAGAATGTTAGTTCTCATTGCTGAGAGCACAGTGCTGTTAATTTCATATAAAGCTTTGGACACCAAAGACATGTGTAACTCCTGAAAATCATCTATATCGGATGGGGCTCCACTGGACGACGACCGATTTGGAGATTTCCCGTCATTTTCTATTGTGGCAATAATGGTTGCCAGGACAAAAGGGTAAATTAAATTTTGACTGAAGATGCTCTCTAAACTATACCCTAAAAAATGCGTTACTGAGCTTTTAACCTCTAAACATCACATAAACAAACCTCTAAAGGGAGTCATTGACATCTAACCTTTATCCCAACACTTAACATTCCCAATAACAATAACTGATTTGTTCTCTAACAGTGTGTTTTATTAAATAACCATAGACCTATTTGTGGTGGTTAAGACAGAAAAGCAGCAAGCTATCTTATGTTTTACATTACCCATTACATTACCCAGTTGTTCCCCAGAGATAAGAAAGCTTTGGTATTGTGACAGGTCTTTGCTGTATATATAATCAAGCATGCTTATAGTATACACATATTTACAGTAGCATCAAGGGATATTGTCATCAGAAGATATTTTTGTGCCTGTATAATTTCCCATTATCTGTCCACAGTTATTTTTAATTAGGTAAAATGTTATTGAGATTTGTCATGGTTTACAGAAAAAAACAACTTATTCCCTCTTAGCCCTTACCTTCAACCATCCCTAAACAAGTATATCCAAAAATACACAGAGCTACAGTATGTTTGTAGGGGAAAAGAAGAACATCAACATAAATGCATATCGGAGCCTTTATCTGTGGTCTTCAACTTAGTGGAAACCAAGAATTACAGATAGGTTATATAATGCATATACTCTGTAGCGACAATATGCCATGGAGGAAGATCTAACTCACTAATCAAAAGGTCCTGTTCGATCTTAGCATTTGCAAAAGAAAGAGTCAGGAGTTGACCATATCATTTCAATTTTAGGACAATTTAGGAGGGTTAAAGAGAAATAGATGGTTGTACTGAGGGGGTGAGTCCGTTTTAAGGGAACAGTCTGTCTGTTATTATAATGAATTTCTAAAACATGAATTGAAAGGTTGGAGTAAAATGACAGAAATAAGTAATCTATGGGCACTGGTAAAGTCTACCATCCTGGAGGCAACTAGATTATGTCAGGCAAATCGATAAGATTAAACGGAAGAAAAAACCAACATGATTCACTAAAGAGGCAAGCAGGATAGTGAAGGAGAAAAAAAAATCTGCATATAGGAGATAAAAAAAACAGAAAGTGTAGCTGATAGAGATGAGTATAAAAATAGACAAAAAGAGGCCAAACAAATTATCATCCCCATCAAAGAACAGAAAGAGGAGGAAATGGCCAAATCTATTAATTAAAACCTTTTTTAGGTCCATCAGCGGTGGGAGGAAAAAGGTACAATGGGATTACTAAAAAAAAAAACTGGGCACAACACTTATGTTGAGGGAGACCTGGATGTAGTAACCCATTTAAACAGTTCCTTTTTTTCAGTAGAAATAAATTGCATTAACAGTAACAAATTGGGGAATCATATCGATTCAAGTAATGATGGTTCATTTTCAGGATTTCTACAGACAGAAGTAGCAGAGGAACCGGCTCACCTAAATCTTTTAATCTCAGAGTTTTAAGAGAACTAGAGGTATAGTTATTGGACCATTAACAGATTTTTTTAATCAATCTCTTCTATTAGGAGAAGTTCCCCATGGTGGACAGCTAATATTGTACCTATCCTCAAGAAGGGCAGCAAGGTAGAAGCTGGCAATTACAGGCCAGTGAGTTTAACATCAGTTGTAGTCACGTAATGGAATCAATCCTAAAAAGAAGGATCGCTGATCACTTAAAACCACACAAGTAGTTGGACCTAAAGCGGATGGCATTACTGAGGGCAGATCACGTTAGACTAATCGGATTGAATTTTTTGCTACATCAGTAATATTTTGGACCATTGTGGTACTGTGGACATAGCCTTGATTTGGTCTTGATTTCAGCAAAGCATTTGTTATAGTTCCACATAATGATCTAATAAAAAAAGTTACACAGGCTATTACTTCACCCTTAGGTAGTTCAGTAGATATGCAGTTGGCTAAAGAATACATTTCAAAGTGTGGCTTAATGGGATTCATTTGGAACAGAGTCAATAGTGGTGTCCCACAAGGCTCTGTACTAGGGCCTGTTCTTTTTATCTCTGTTGTATGTGATACAGCTATAGGTTTGGTGGGTAAAGTATGTCTTTTTGCTAATGAAACAAAAAGGTTTGCAATAGGGTTCATGATCCTGGAAGTGTCTGTAACATGGAACATGATTTGGAATTGCTGGACGATTGGTAAAAACAATGGAAACGGCAATTCTATGTTTCTTTAAGTAAAAAAAGGCAATAACAAATGGTCCATATAGTGCGTGAACACTAAAGTGCATAGTGACAAAGGTAAAGAAAGTCCATTAAAGTAATATCCTAAGAAATTGATTGTTTAGATGAATATCCATCTGGTGCACCTCCACCGTCATAATAAAGAGGATGTGAGTTTACCAGATCTCTAGACTCCACATTATAGGAGTCTAGACAAGTGTTGAAATAATGATCCAGCACTCAAGGCAAATCCCTCAGTGGTTAGACGGAAAGGAAGGTAACATGGCTGGCCAAACAAACCCCTGGTGTTCCTCAGACATAACCAATAATCAAGAAAAAGGGGGTCCACATAGTGTAAAACCGTAAAAACTTTTATTTTGAGAAAAAGGTTACTAAACACTTACAGCAATCCAGTGATTAGTCAGCTGTAAAATGATAGTTCCCAGGTTGAAAACAACTTGTATACGTGACCACGTCCGCTAGTGACGAAACGACGTAGGGAGGAGGAGCTACGCCCTGACGTCATCGCTGTAGTCCCGGAAGCATACAGGCTTTGTGTAAGCCGGCCAGCTCATCATCTTTATTATGCGCATTCTATCCTTCTCAATATAAGTTGCCACTTGTCTTTCTATCCGAATAAATGTAATAGGATTTACACTATGTGGAGTTTTCTTGTCTTTTTGGTTTAATACTGGCACATACCGATCCTGTCTGCTGACCACTTCTGCTGACACTTTGGAGACCAGGGCTTGCCAGAGAGATCCCGGGCTGGGGTTGCAGCCATCCGCCTTGTGTGGTCCCCTGTAATAAGGGACCAACACTTTCTGGTAAGCGGCAGTATTTCTCAGTGGTGGAGGAGATTCTCATATTGCACTTGTCACTTCGGTGTGGACCTTCACTATTCATCACTGTGGACTTACCTTCACTATTGGACCTTCACTATTGGATTTTCTGATGCTTATTTATATAGACTTTGTTCATTTATGGATTGATTTTCACAGATTTTTGTTATTTTGATTTTTATTATGCCTCAAATTTTTACTTCATTTTTCTTTTCCCTTGCACATTTGGTGCACAACCACGATATGTGTTAGATGCACCTCATTTCAGTTTTTGGATATTTACATGCATTATTATCAATTTATAATATGGGTTGTTTGAGATTCACGTTTAATTTTTGCTTTTCATTTTGCATTATTCATTGATTAGCGCAACTTTTTGCTCTATTTATACATTTGTTTGGTGTAGTATAACACTTTTTAGTCGCAGCGCCTTTTTGTTTTGGTTTTATTTATAGCGCAGTATTTTTTATATCCATAGACTAACCACGCCAATTGAGCTTGTATACAAGTCATTTTATTCCTGGGAACTACCATTTTGACATAAACAGGGCTCAGCCCTCCCACACTCTCTGCTCACAGGATATGACCGACTGCAGCAGGGGCCAATGGCTCCTGCTGCTGCCAAGCCTCCTGGGAGAAAAGCGGATCGCTTCTACAGACGTGCAGAACGCTGGATCGAGATCGGGCTCAGGTAAGTATTTAGGAGGGGTCTGGGAGGAGCTGACATTGGAAGGTTTTTTAATTTAATGCAGAGAATGCAAACACTTTAAAGATGTGAATAAGGTTCAGGAGGGCAGTATTTTCAATATGAACTAAGATCAAAAACTAGACCTTTAATTCACAGGAGGAAACTTAAAAAAGTAATCTTAGAAAGTATTATTTTACTGAAAGAGTAGTTGATGCTTGGAATAGACTTCCAGCAGAGGTCAACAGTTGTGACAAGCTTGATGGTCCACTTGGTTTCTTTTCGCCATCGCTATTCTACATTTTTTTTCTACACGGAAGTGAGGACGAAAAGGAGAGATTCGGCAGCTTGTGTAGGACGGCAGAAAAACTCAGTAAGAAATTATTTCTAGAATGGAGGGCCTTACTGGATGTGTATGGATAATTTTTGAAAAATAAGGATATTGTTTAGTGTAACTTTAAAGTGTACATTCTCTGCATTAAGGTAACAAAACCTTCAAAGATCAACTTCACACCCTAAATACTTACCTAAACCCTATCTAGATCCAGCACTGTGCCCAAGAGCAGTATTGGTGCTTTTTCTCTCTCCTCACGGGACATGGAGGCAGCAGCAGGAGCCAATGGCTGTCAATCAAATCCAGTGAGGAGGGAGTGGTGGGCAGAGCCGAGCCACACTATGTGTGTCCATAGGCACATATACTGTAGCTCAGCTTGGGAGTGAACCTGCAGGTCTGATCCCATAGAAAGAACTTGCTATGGGGGCAGACACTGAAAAGGAACAGCCAGGAGTCCCCAAAAAGGTTCAGGGCTGCTCTGTGCACAGAGCAAGTAAGTATAACATGTTTGTTAGTTTAGTTTACAAAAGAGCCTTTATAAACCTTCATCAAAGCCTTCTTCAAAAAGCTCAATTGTTCTTCCTTGTTGTTTCTTCTTAGAATGTGATCCACGTTGTTGCACCAGATGCACTGCGAACGCAAAGGCAAAGATCCTTGTTTCCCATCAGACCAATTCACACCACCATACTGTGGTGGTGAAAGCAGAAAAAAACTAAGGCACGCAGTACTTTTTTTTAGTGCAGTGCAACGCAAGCTGCCACTTTGTAAACATTCTGCAGGCAATTGAGCTTAATGAAAGTCACATTTCAATAAAGTTTGCACAAAAACATAAGCACTGCATGTGGTATGATGAAAGTGGTGGCGATTCGCTGTAACAGGCCCTAACTGAATGGCATTTAGTTTGCTGAAGTACTGTATATCAAACCATTGAACAAGAACCATCATTGCAGAATAATTTTATTTTAATGAAATTTGTAGATTTTAAAATATAAAAATATATTTTGCAATAACATTAATGTTAGGGCTTACAGTATAAGATATGTTTGTGATTGGGTTTTCATATACTTTTAGAAAAAAAAAAAAAAACTTCCAAATTGTCTTGTCAATATTTCCTTCACTATTGGCCTACAAAGCTGACCCTCTACAATCTTAAAGGCCAAGTCGTCTTGCAATGACACTAAGTTAGCATTAATCTAATCATCAAGCTTGCACTTTTTATTCTTGAGGCTAAAACCATTACTTGTCTTTGTCTATTAAAGAATCAAAATTAGGTATTAGACATTAGATGTTTTCCTTACCAACCTGTGCATAAATCTGCATAATCACAGCTTTCATGCCTTTGCACCATACTGACCCTGAAAAGCCAGCAAGGCCTATACGCTTCTCACCTAGGACTGTAAGCTGTGAATGCCTGGGTACATCTGAGTATATCCATAGACATTGTGATCATCGAATAAGGACACCTTCAGAATATTACCTCATGGTGTAATAGCTTCGGGAACACTATTTCACACAGATTCCAGAAAGGCCTGCAGATCACAATGTTAATGTTCCCCATGAAAAGCACAGAAATGGCTTAGGTAGGATTTGATCTAAAAATATTTATTGGAGCTCTTCTGCATGTCACAGAACTATTATGCCATTAGCTTTCTAATTAATTCCCAATCTGTCACGATCAGATATAGTAGCTGGTGAAAAATAGCTACAGTGTGAGTGAATTAATGCATTCCTTTAGGACCAGCAGAAGATGTTTGTTTTGTGAAACACCCAAGATATAAAAATATGTGTTATTTGGCTGGTGGGAAATGCAGTTTAGCTGTAAATAATTTGCTCTTTTACAGGTAGCTACATTTGGCGCCAACACACTTAACATATGCCGTATCAGACAGCAAGTGCAATTATGCAAGGATATTTCTATGCATATATGCATGTATATAAAACAATAAATATATATATAAAATAATTTTTGCCTATGAAAAATGAATGACATTTTTTCGTTGTATATAACATTTTTTTTTGATTGGTTGTATTAGGATATCTTTTACACGATTAAAGACACATGTACCCTGAATACATGAAAGCTCTTATTGCTGAACTCTCTTTCTGCCATGCCAATTGCTTTGAATGAATTCTGAGGCACCTATCTGAAGCAAGTAGCATATCGGGGGTTCTGACTTAAAGCTGAACTTCAGGTTCTCCAGCATATGCAAAATAATATGTTTTATTATTTTGGGAGGATCCAATACATAGGAATACTTATGTTAACCAACAGTCCTGGGTATCTGGCCCTTTGAGCCTCTTTGCTACAGTGCTGAAAAGTGGGCCCACAATATCTTCACATCCAAGGTAGGGCCCATGGTGACTGACGTGAGAAGAAGAAAGGCTTTGGGGAACCAGTTGTCACTGCCAGAACTGGTGGCAAAGAAGACAGGGTTATGGATTAAGGTTATGGCATACCCATTCTGAGTCAGTGAGTCAACAAATATTGAAGGTAGAGACAACCAGGCAGCTGGAATTCTTAGGAGAAAGCCAGCAATGGCAGCCACTGTATTTCTCTAACTTAAGGGTTCATTTAATAAAGACCTGAGAGTGGCATATTCTAAACACTTTCCTTAAAGGAATTTAAAATGATGTAGGATTATTATATTGTTAAGCAGTAAATTATGAAATCCATGTTCTTGCATTGCAGTAATTTCCTTGAAGGCAATGCAAGGCATGTTGTAGAGTGCTATTACATTTAATTTGCAATACCAGATTTGACCTACAGGTACAGATGAAGTGTGAAATTCTGGATAAAGTTCCTGCACCATTGTGAAATTGCTACTGTATGAAAAGGCAGACGCAGGTGAGAAATTGTGTTTACATTTAATGATCTTCATAAGATCAGTCTATTATGATATGTCATTTATGAAATCTATGAAGACAAGATATTACCATACGTAGGAAAATTATAATCCGTTGGAATAATTTTCATTTTAGCTGTTTTATTAAAGTATTATACAGGTTTAAATGGTTGTATTATGTCTGTTTTTACATACATGTACTGTATATTTACTGTTATATTTTATATACATTTCTTTATTGAGAAGACTCATATCTAAGGTATACTGTTGAACTAGTAAAGTCATGAGCCTTTTGCTACTTGTAGTCAAAACTTCCTCCCAGGACTTCTAGGTAGGATTTTTTATGGTTGGAAAAATGTTTAGGCGAAGTCCTTGAGAATTGATATCCTCTTTGACAGTGGCGGCTGGTGAAGTTTTAGGATGGGGGGGTGCCAGACCTCGCCCTTCCTTTTTGACCCCTCCCACTTGTTAATAATGGGCATGGTTTCAGTGAAATAGTGGGCGTAACTTAAAGGGTGTGGCTCTAAGGGGGTGTGGTTAGCATCTGAGACTAATGAGGGATGGAGTGAGAGAGGGAGGGACAGCAGGCCCAGATCCTACACAACAACAGAAATGTGTGTATTCTAGAAAGTTTAACAATCATCATCATTCAACTCACCATAATGCAGAATCAGTGGGAGCCCTGAGTGTGTCACCTGCCATCAGATGCCATCAGGTGTCCCCAGCGGAGTCCGTCCTTACATCAGGTTCCCCCAGCGAAGTCTGTCCTTACATCAGGTGCCCCCAGCGGAATCCGTCCTTGCATCAGGTGCCCCCAGCGGAGTCCCTCCTTACATCAGGTGCCCCCAACAGTGTCCCTCCTTACATCAGGTGCCCCCAGCAAAGTCCCTCCTTACATCAGGTGCCCCAGCAGAGTCCCTCCTTACATCAGTGTTCCCAGCGGAGTCCCTCCTTACATCTATGTCCCCAACAAAGGAGTCCCTCCTTACATCATTGTCTCCAGTGGAGTCCCTCCTTACATCTGTGTCCCCAATGGAGTCCCTCCTTACATCTGTGTCCCCAGCGGAGCCCCTCCTTACATCTGTGTCCCCAGTGGGGTCCCTCCTTACATCTGCGTCCCCAGCGGAGTCCCTCCTTACATCTGTGTCCCCAGCGGAGCCCCTTCATTCGTCTGTGTCCCCAGCAGAGTCCCTCCTTACATTTGTGCCCCCAGCGGAGTCCCTCCTTACATCTGTGTCCCCAGCAGAGCCCCTCCTTACATCTGTGTCCCCAGCGGAACCCCTCTATACATCTGTGTCCCCAGTGGAGTCTCTCCTTACATCTGTGTCCCCAGTGGGATCCCTCCTTACATCTGTGTCCCTAGCGGAGTCCCTCCTTACATCTGTGTCCCCAGCGGAGCCCCTTCATTCGCCTGTGTCCCCAGCAGAGTCCCTCCTTACATCTGTGTCCCCAGCGGAGTCCCTCCTTACATCTGTGTCCCCAGCAGAGCCCCTCCTTACATCTGTGTCCCCAGCAGAACCCCTCTATACATCTGTGTCCCGAGTGGAGTCTCTCCTTACATCTGTGTCCCCATCAGCAGAGCAGAGTCCTCCTTACATCTGTGTCCTCGGCAGCACAGTCCTCCTTCATGCCGCGTCTGTCTCTGCCCTTCAGCTGCAGCTAGTTCCTGTCTTTAACCGTGCGTTCAGTGGAGAGGAGAGGGGCCTCCCCTCTCCACTAAACACAAGGGGATTAGACAGCGGCCATATTTTTGTAGCCCACCGGAAGTGGCTTTGTTCTCACATTGAGAACAAAGCACCCGCCCATAGTGATATACTACGGGCGCCGGGCGGATGCTGCTTGGCGCGATGGATTGTGCCACAAAGCAGCTCCAAACCCCAGCAATGAAGGGTGTGGCTCTAAGGGGGTGTGGTTAGCATCTGAGACTAACGAGGGATGGAGTGAGAGAGGGAGGGACAGCAGGCCCAGATCCTACACAACAACAGAAATGTGTGTATTCTAGAAAGTTTAACAATCATCATCATTCAACTCACCATAATGCAGAATCAGTGGGAGCCCTGAGTGTGTCACCTGCCATCAGATGCCATCAGGTGTCCCCAGCGGAGTCCGTCCTTACATCAGGATCCCCCAGCGAAGTCTGTCCTTACATCAGGTGCCCCCAGCGGAATCCGTCCTTGCATCAGGTGCCCCCAGCGGAGTCCCTCCTTACATCAGGTGCCCCCAACAGAGTCCCTCCTTACATCAGGTGCCCCCAGCAAAGTCCCTCCTTACATCAGGTGCCCCAGCAGAGTCCCTCCTTACATCAGTGTTCCCAGCGGAGTCCCTCCTTACATCTATGTCCCCAACAAAGGAGTCCCTCCTTACATCAGTGTCTCCAGTGGAGTCCCTCCTTACATCTGTGTCCCCAATGGAGTCCCTCCTTACATCTGTGTCCCCAGCGGAGCCCCTCCTTACATCTGTGTCCCCAGTGGGGTCCCTCCTAGCATCTGTGTCCCCAGCGGAGTCCCTCCTTACATCTGTGTCCCAAGCGGAGCCCCTTCATTCATCTGTGTCCCCAGCAGAGTCCCTCCTTACATTTGTGCCCCCAGCGGAGTCCCTCCTTACATCTGTGTCCCCAGCAGAGCCCCTCCTTACATCTGTGTCCCCAGCGGAACCCCTCTATACATCTGTGTCCCCAGTGGAGTCTCTCCTTACATCTGTGTCCCCAGTGGGGTCCCTCCTTACATCTGTGTCCCCAGCGGAGTCCCTCCTTACATCTGTGTCCCCAGGGGAGCCCCTTCAATCGCCTGTGTCCCCAGCAGAGTCCCTCCTTACATCTGTGTCCCCAGCGGAGTCCCTCCTTACATCTGTGTCCCCAGCAGAGCCCCTCCTTACATCTGTGTCCCCAGTGGAACCCCTCTATACATCTGTGTCCCCAGTGGAGTCTCTCCTTACATCTGTGTCCCCATCAGCAGAGCAGAGTCCTCCTTACATCTGTGTCCTCGGCAGCACAGCCCTCCTTCATGCCGCGTCTGTCTCTCCCCTTCAGCTGCAGCTAGTTCCTGTCTTTCTCCGTGCGTTCAGTGGAGAGGGGAGGCCCTCCCCTCTCCACTAAACACAAGGGGATTAGACAGCGGCCATATTTTTGTAGCCCACCGGAAGTGGGTTTGTTCTCACATTGAGAACAAAGCACCCGCCCATAGTGATATACTACGGGCCCTGGGCGGATGCTGCTTGGTGCGATGGATTGTGCCACAAAGCAGCTCCAAACCCCAGCAATGAAGTGCCTCGTTTGCAATCTCGTGATTGCATAGACGTGGAGCTTCCCATAGTGCACTGTGTCCGGCACCCGAACACAGTGCACTTAAGGACTTTTTTTTTCATTTTGTTTTTTTTAAAGGGCCATGTTTAGGCAAAGTCCTTGAGGATTGATATCCTCTTCGATATATTTCTGAAAGTAGTCAATATGCCAATAGAGATGAGATTTACGTTTCAAAAGACCCTGGATCCTGCCTATATAAGGGGCTAGGTCACCATCATCTTTTTTACAAGTTTCAACACTAGATTGAATATCGGACATAAAGCCTGTCTATGCCGTACCATGAAGGTCCATCTGACTGCGTAAGATATGTCCAAGACCTGAACCGAACTGAAAAAATGCTATAACCAGTCCATAAGAAGGGGAAAATAACCACTAGAAACTTGCATGGACAGAATGAACTCTGAACTTGCAAAACAATATAATAATTTAGAGATGAAAGAAACACCTGTAACAGTAGCTTTTAGAAAATGGGTATGCCTTTGGGTGTATTATCCATCGTAACAATGAATAATATCGCTACTAAACCATAAACATAATGTACAAAATTGAGGCAGAAGGTTTGAGACAACTATGGACTCTTCATGGTAAAGCAAAGACTCACATACGTATTTATAAAAAAGTGTAAATTTATTTAAGACAAACAACCATCATCAAAAAAGGTCCTATAAGGGGAAATATATAATACACAGTATAAAATCTCTGAAGGGGAACTCGACACTTGGACGCATGTCCACCCAGACAGGAGGACCATGGATCAGATCAACCTCAACATGTTTCGTGGTATAACCGCTTCTTCAGGAGTATACTTCAGAGGAAAATGTGTGTAGATATCTCTGCAAGGAACAGATAGTAAATAATCAGGTTAAAGAACAAACAACACGTAAATAGTAGAGATAGTATGGATTAGAACATATATAAGGCCCAGATCAATTCTACCATAGAAATGGGCCAGTTCAAAATCCAGCAATCAAATCAAACAATATATAACAGGTGATCCACAGAACATAGGTACTGCCGTATAAGATGGATATTTAGGAGTTTACCGAGACTGGACCAGATCAAATCAGCAGGGCATCTTCAGGCCCCCAAAGAGGCAATATTTCGGGCAAGTGTGGAAGCCAGGTTGCAATAAACAGATTAAACAAACTGTCAAAAAAAATATGTATAAATAAAAGGACAGACAAAATGGCTGGTATGGTATACCCGCAGTCCCAATACTGAGTGTACTAAGATAGGTAACACTCTGATAGGGTATATATAAAAAATAATATAGATACATGTGTATATATAAGAGAAAATAAAGGGGGGGGGGAGGCCTGAGGCCAAGTGGGACTTTGAATGAGGCAGTAGACAAGTTGGAGTAGAATAAAAAATGTGTACAAGTTTATTGGTGAGAAATTCCAGAGAGCATATTCCTTGCCTGGTCCTTGTCCTGTACCACCGCCTGGTCTCATTGTGAGTACCCAGAAATTGACACACTGTCCTTTCTGGTTGTATTTATATTTATTTATTCATTTTTGATGGTTCCATACTTTGTACTTTCAGAAACACAATAGCATCCGCCCCTGAAGAAGTGTATTCACAGAAACACGTCGGGCACCAAGGATGCAGCCACTGGGCTTTCAATTGGACCTGACATGTACTAACTATTTGATGTACCTTTTTATTTCATTTTGGGCACCAAGGATGCAGCCATTGGGCCTTTTATTGGATTTGACATCTACCAACTCTTTGATGTACCGCTATATTTGTTATTTTTTATTTTTCTTTACTAACCTTTTTCATCAAGTGTTTTGTGCCCCCTAGTATATATTTATATGTATTTATTGCACAGTGTACATTTGTAACAACTATACATGGTTAGATATACTCTTAATTGACTGTATACATATGCATTGATTGCAGGTTAGAGTTTGTGCACATGCACACCTAACCCTCGATATGTATCGCATATCTGGAATTTCTCACCAATAAACTTGTACACATTTTTTATTCTACTCCAACTTGTCTACTGCCTCATTCAAAGTCCCACTTGGCCTCAGGCCTCCCCCCCCCTTTATTTTCTCCTGTATTCGGGATGAAGGCACAGCCCCATGCCTCACTCAAAGTCCCAAACCATTTTACTATACCCATGTGTATATATAAGCACACATATACCTCAAAGTCATGAATGATACACACCTGTTGAATGTTTAACAAACAAGTGAGAGGCATAGAAATTTCGGACGGACTTCTCTGAACGGTGGATCATCAACTTGGATGTAAAGGAGGGCTAAAGGATATATATAAAATATATATATATATATATATATATATATATATATATATATATATATATTGATAGATTTTTTTTTTAAGTAAAAAGAATAGATATCACAGCATTACTGCTGGAATTCCAAGATTTGGAAGATCAGGAGAACAATTAGTGTATGATAACTCACCCTATAAGGATAAAGCTATATAGAGTAGTTCATCATAGTGACCAAGAATCCGGACAATCTTCATGAGGTAGTTAAAGACTCTAAGAGCTTATCCACAGCCTGAACATCTTGAGGGATGGAAGGCAAAAAATCACAATCTAAACAGAGGGTTCCATGGAAAATGGTGGCACCAAAGCCGCAAACCAGCGATCACACATGCCTACAGGATAGAATGAAAACCTACCTCACACAGAATGGGATTGAGTTATGGGTATGAGTTATGTAGAGCACAGAGTTCATCCTCTGTAGGTTCCATCTTACTAGGTAGCTTCCTTGATCCACTTCATACCTGTGTATATATCATGTTCAATGCTATTTTTCACATTTCCTTTTACAACTATCTCTGTATTTTGAACAAGATATGTAAAATGCAGCGTTGTTGTTTTGCACATTATTAATTGTCGTTTTTGCTCTTCTAGATATTTCCTCGTAGAAAATGGTGATGTACTATTTTACTGACTCCTGGGCTTGAGCTGATCACTCCTCACCACCAGGTGGCACATTTCTTCCTCCTGATGGCACCCACCTGGTTTCCAATGTTTGCGATATATATTTTTTCTAGTATTATATCATACATTGCTGTGGTATGCTTGGGCTTGCTATCCCACTTGTTTGCCCGGCGCATGGGAGACCTAATCGCCGCCGTCCTGCTCGGCGGCGGCGGTTAAGGATCAGATGAACAGAGCTCCCTGGTGCACTGTGATGCAGCCCATTGACTAACACGATCCTGTCTTCGTAGGAAGTCGGTATTCTTTGTGACCTTTTGGAGCTGCTTGTGCATTTAGGGGTCTCCGCTCCTCCTCGGGATTTTGGGGTTTCTTGTCTACTCCCCCCAATAATTTTCCGTATGAACCATTACTAGGACACTCCCCTTTTGGTACTTTAATTGGGATTTCTCTGGGATAGTGTTGCCCCTGCTGATCTTGCTCCTCTGGGGCCACACGGGGGGACCAGTGTGGATAAGGTGGGGCCAGACATACGCCCGATTCCTTTTGGATCCTCGCGGCGCTCTGTACGTACTCGCCTCCGAGACTTTGACAGTGAGCTTCCTTTACTGAATATACCTGGTGTAATTCCTCCTACAAGTTGCCCCTGATGAAGGGACTCTATAGGTAGTCCCGAAACGCGTAGGCCCAGGTGGAAGACTACACGAATATAGATTCGAATTCTACATCAGTATATTCATTTTTTACATTATTCGATTTTTTCCTATTTGTATTTTTGTATATTTGTATCAATAAAATTGTTTTTTACTACTTTGTTGCCTTTAAAGTCCAACCTATCTTTTGAGGGGTTAGTTTTTCTTCTCCATGGGAGACTTTTGATTCCTGCTTTATTGGCGGTGGTCCGGGTCTCTTTGCCCTTAGGAGCCCAGCCTTTGGGCTGCGCTCCTTCCTATTTGCGTTCCACTGTGCAGCACAGACGGGGCGGGCTACACGTGCGCCGGTGGCGGGGCGACACAGGACACAGCCCCGCCCCTACCTTGCGGGCAGACCTGCGCCGCGAGCCGCTTTGCCAGAGAACTCTGAGGCAGACCGTTGCAGCCATCTGGCGCAACGCTCTGCCTCATCGGCCACAGCTGATTTGGTTGCTTAATTGCAACCTGCATTCAGCTGTTTCCAATAGCCTTATTGGCTATTATTCGGTCACCAGCAGTACTCACACGGTTAGTGCTTGCTGCTGGGACCCACTGACCTACACATACTCTCAGATGTGTTGAGTTTTAAGTGTAACTACTTTTGCAAATTTGTTTATACTACTAATCTGTAACTCAGATCATTACACTCACTACCATCATCTGTCTCTCTGTCTTTATGCAGACAGGAAGTTACAAGTCTTACCTTGTTTTTGCTTGCCGACCATATACTCAGTGGAGTAGTTACTTCTATCAGTGGGAGTTCTTGCAACCATTGTGGGTCTGTCCACCCTTGTCTTTCCTCAGCTTGGCTTACCATCTCAGCCACATATGCTTAGTTGCGCACCACAAGCTAACACCTGTACAGGCATTTTCCACGCTGCGGTCCCCCTCTATCCTGGGCAGCTCAGCCATGTGAGTATACTGTCTTAGTTTCTGTCATGTTTATCATGTTTAATGATCATCCTATTCCTGTTTAAAAACGATCTCTAATGCGATTATACTATTGTGTTAATGCTTAATTATTTTTACATCACAGAACATGTATGCTCTTGACGACATAAAGCCTATGAAAAAGGACATATGAGTCGGAAACATGTCAGGCGTCATCCATAACAGCTGCGTGTAATATGTTCATTTTTTCCCGGACACATCTATTTGTATTTTTTCACAATTACTTTTTTGCAATATTTAATTTTCAGTTATTTATACGTGTGGAATTTTGTGATTTATTCATTTATTTATTTATTTTTACACATTGTATTAATTACTATGTTATAGGGTCACATATCAACTAATTTATGGTCATTTGTGATTATTTGTGATATACATACACTTTCATATGTATAATTTCTGTTTTACATATAAAAATGTATAATTGACAAAATATTCCAAATGCACTATAAGTTATTTAAGGAGAGTGCACAGCAGTGACTGCCTGCCTAGTGGGCTTTCCTTGTCTGATTGACACTTTGAACAGAACAGTGCAGGATGAGTAATTGCCGAGGAGTTATCTACTTCGGTCAGATAAGTTTTCCTAGTCTCCTTCTCTCTCTTCAAATCACCACCATAAACCAAAGAGATACTATAGTGTAGCATGTTTTTTTCACCAGTTAAAAAGTAACAAATAAATATTCCACTTACATGTATTTGTGCCCTGACTTGGCACAAATGTATACAGCCTTTAAGTTTAAATCTACCGGTGCTTTTCACTCCTGGGATCGGCATGTGTTCCACCACCAGGAAGTCCGGGCCGGACGTGACGTCAGATGTAGCCAGAAATTTTGGCAGGCGTAAGGCTTCCAACTAGTTTTGCAAATCGTGTTATCAGGAAATGAAGACTATAAATGCCTTATACCCATCGCCATTTACGACTGCATCTGACGTCACGTCTGGCCTGGACTTCCTCCTGGCACACTGATCCGGGAGGGAGAAGTAGCAGTACATTTAAACTTAAAGACTGTATACATTTGTGCCAAGTCAGGGCACAAATACATGTAAGTGGAATACCTTTTTGTTACTTTTAGCTGGTGAGTAAAACATACTACACTATATTATCTCTTTGGTGTATGGTGGTGATATCATTTGAACAGAGAGAGAAGGAGACTAGGAAAACTATCTGGAGACCTAACTGGAAGACTGTGATTGATTTTGAGCCAGTCAGTGTCCCAAAGTGCTTATTGACCTTTATTAATTTAGAGGTCATTGAAGTTATGGTGAGTGGGCATTTCTCACATTGGTGGTGGCTATTGGTGTTTTGTTGGAAGATCACTCTTCAGATATAAGAAGATCTCATTTTCATGGGGTGGGATCATCATGTTTGATTTAGAGACTTTATTTATGGACATTTTTTGTAGCTGATTTGTGCTGTGTTTAAAATGGCGCCGATTCTCCCTTTTTTGGTTTCACTGTTCAATATCCGAAAATGAGCCTACTGCCTCCCTGTTGGCTCAAACAGAATGCTAAATATTTTTTTTGAACAGTAAAATGTTTATTGTGCCAATAATCAGCAAAAATACAGTACAGAATACAAGAAGGGTAAGGCACCCAGGAAACACAATTTAGGGTTCTGTAAACTCAACATAGAATGATCAAACAATATAACCTGGCTAAAATACTACCACAAAAAGTAATTTGAATAGATTTTTTGGAATAAGCAACAACAACTTTAACAATATTACCATAACATATTTAATTGATCTGACTGTAATAAGTAAAATAAGGATAAAATATGATTGGCTGCTATAGACACTGTACACATCATTACTGCCTTGTTACAGTAAGTAACTATGTGCTACGTACAGACTGCAGGGTTGAGAGATTGGCTACACTAGGTGACTGGGTTCTCACTTCTTCCTGGTATGCTGTACCCTGAAGCCTGTGCTCTCCCTGCAGGACTCTTCTTCCTCCTTCTCGCTGTCCTGGGACGCGCGTCTCCTCCACCGCCGCCTGTCTGCCTTGTCAGTATGAAGAGAATCCGTGGGGCTGCACTGGTAAGTACACTTCCCAGCACGCAGCGCGGCACACGGAGCCCTCCATAGAGATGACTGGGGGAGGTGGCTTGTGTACCTTGTCTGAGCCAAGCGGACATACTCCCTGCCTGAGCCGAGTGGACCTGCCCAAGCCGAGCCAACCTGGCCTGAGCAAACCGATCCAAGCAGATCCGCCCCCCGCCCGAGCCAAGCCGGAATACTAATGCAAGCAGGCGAGTGAAAATTTTGAGGGCTTCTGTACAATATCTAGTTTTGCTATTCCATGAAATGGAAACATAAACAGCCTCCATGTGGAAGGAAGAACGCAAAATATTAACATGTAATATTTTGTATTTGGCAGATAAAGAAAACAGGCTACATTTACTTTCTAGTCCTGACCATAATATGTAACAAATGAATACAACACATAAAATGTGAACCTATACATATCCGCTGCTCAGTTCTCCAGCATTCAGAGAGGAGATCGTTCTCCTCTGAGTGCCTGTTTATGAATCAGTGTAGATCTCTTTTCCTTTTGAGAAGTGTGGAGACCTACAAACACTTCAAACAGTGGAGAACGCCCCCTGATACTGGAATCTCGTGAGACATAGCGAGATTACAGTACCAGAAATTCACTAAAACACCCATCACTTATTAAGCAGTGATAAATTATCACTGCTCAGTACACGGACATTCTCAGAGGAGACCACCCACATAATTAATAAAATAATTAGTAAAATAATTAGTCCCCCTACACTATATATATATATATATATATATATATATATATATATATACATACATACACAAAAGTTAGGACACCCCTAAGTGAAAATGTCCAAATTGGGCCCAATTAGCCATTTTCCCTTCCCGGTGTCATCTGATTCATTAGTGTTACAAGGTTTCAGGTGTAAATGGGGAGCAGGTGTGTTAAATTTGGTGTTATCGCTCTCACTCTCTCATACTGGTCACTGGTCCACATGGTGCCTCATGGCAAAGAACTCTCTGAGGATCTGAAAAAAAGAATTGTTGCTCTACATTAAGATGGCCTAGGCTATAAGAAGATTTCCAAGACCCCAAAACTGAGCTGCAGCACGGTGGCCAAGACCATACAGGGGTTTAACAGGACAGGTTGATAACCTGGCCGTTTCTGTGTCAGTTAATGACAGCTTCTCAGTGTGTGGAGATGATCAGCAGAGAACATGTTCTCCCCCAATCATCTCTGTTTTCAATAAACAGAGATCAGCGGCCATCCTTGGGATCACCGCTGTTCCCAGTTTCATAAACGGACACTAAGATAGTTCCTGTATTCACAAAAGCGATTACTCTGCCTTCTTTGTTTATGGAACAAAATGGCCCAACTATTCAAAGGTGAAGGCCTGGAAAGTGCCTGCACGGCAGTCCTTGAGCTCTTTTCTGTCTGAGACTTCAATATAAAACTTTATTGTAACGTGCATTTCTATTGGTTTTGAAGAGGGTCTTCAACCACACACAGTGGGTGGCCAGTGTGTGGTTAAAGATCCTCTTCAAAACCGATAGAGATGCACGTTACAATAAAGTTTTATTTTGAAGTCTCAGACAGAAAAGAGCTCAAGGACTGCCGTGCAGGCACTTTCCAGACCTTCACCTTTGAATAGTTGGGTCTTCTTCTGTAAATTCAATCGAAACTCTTTCCTATAATTAAATAGTTGACCCAAGACATAAACAGATTGTTACTATATTTTCCCTTTGCCATTGCTTTATGCTGCAGTCTTTTGATAAATTAACCCTGACTGTGAGCTCTCGTACACCCTCTTCTTTCTTTTCCTTCACGCTATAGATTTTTTTTTTATATCATCATGGGTTTGAATGGAGATGGTTTGTGCATTTCCACTCTACCCCCTTAATAAATGACTTGTTTTGTTGATACAAAGTTATTGCACATATCAATCTAAGTCAATAATTTATCTTTTTTACTATACTTTTTTGTCCTGAAGAATTTGTCTTTTAACTAAGGCCTCATTAAGGCCTACACTCACAAAATCCATCCATTCATCCCTTCTGCCAAGACCACAAAAAACAGGCACTGCTATTCCTTATGTCATTTCAAAATATACTGAGTTTTTCAAACTAGTAGTTACGTTGAAAATAAGTTTGACCAAGCAAATGGCTAGAAAACAAATAATTGGTTTAATTGGATATGGATTTTTTTTTTCACATAGTCACTACAGTTGTCATAAGTGTAATTCAATAATCCAACATTGCAATTCACACCTTCTCACTCTGTAGTGTTGAATTACAAAATAAGATTGTCATAAGGTTTGATTGTTCATAAATAAAATGACTACAAAGCCTACTGTATTTAATCTACTGTATATAACCCACAATGAAAAAGGCTTTAAATTCTCAGATTTCCACTGTAATTGTATCTTTTTGTGCCATTTATTATTTTCTCATTTTTATTTTTCGGGTATTTTAGAAAGAAAATGACACCAGAATAAATGAATTAATGAAAAGTGATCCTATATTTAAAGTTATCTATAAAACCAATGGCCCCTGCATGTACCTTCATTGATCATATATGCTGTACAGCATGACAGAAGCCCCTGAACTTAGGATGTTCATCGTGAAAATCTTGACTTGGAGCTTTGCAATCACAGTTCTGCCACACTCTCTTACAATATACTGTAAGTCTCTCTACTGGTTATAGATGCTATGCACAATGCATTGGTAGGTGTTCTGTTATTGCATCCATCCCAATAGAATGCTTTATATGCTAAAATGCACACTTGAAGTGACATAATTGGAATTGGAAGACAGTAATGGACTTTAAAGGCACATATAAAATTTAACAAATGTATTAGTCTACATAAAAATACAGTAGTACAGTAGAAAATATAGAAATGATTAAAATACCATTTGGACTGAGATATATATCCCCAAGAGGATAGGCTATTGAATAGAAAACTAATCACACCAGGATGCTATATTGGTACATATCCTCAATAATTGGGGTATCACTTGACCTCATGAAATCCGCTCTACATGTTTTGCAGGAGCTTTAAAGGATCTATTACAGATGAAAACATACATATTATTGTCAAACTACATAACAACATAACACTGAATAAATATCATCCTCCAACCAACAGGCACTCACTCAGGTTTTGGATGTTGAAAGTTCAGCGCCCACCCCCAAACCTGGAGGGAAACCCCAGAGATGGCTATTTGTGGCTCATTTGTCAAAATGTAATCTTTATGTTTTCTACTGTACTGTCGTAGGGCCCATAAATTCTTACCTGTAACCAGAGCTGGGACAAGAGGTGGGCAGGAGGGGCAGCTGCCACTGTGATATCATGTGAGGTGGGGGGCACCGCGAGGAGATTGAGGGGGGAGGAGATTTGTGTTGGAAGGAGGAGTTTGGGGGGCAGCTGGGGGTAAGAATAGTTTTAGATGGGGGAATTTGGGTGTGTGTGCTATGAGTGGTGATTCAGGGGGATTTGTGTTTGGAGAGGGATATGAGATATATTGTGCTAGAATGGTTTATTTGGGGGGTTTGTGCTAGTAGAGGAATGATATGGTAGAGGAGGGGGGAGGGGATTTGTGGTCGGAGAGGAAATCCGTTTTTTTTTGGGGGGGGGGGGGGTTGGGTTAGTAGGGATCATTAGGGGGTGTTTGTGCTAGGAGGGTGGATATTTGTGCTAGGAGTAGGATTCAAAGTAGGGGGAGAATGTATACTCGAAAGAGAAATTTGAGGGGTGGAGGATTTGTGCTAGGAGGGGTGATTTGTTTTGGGGGGCGCATTTGTGCTGGGAGGGGGGATTTCAGCAGGGGGCGAATTTGTAGTGCAAAAAGGGAGAATTTATGCTTAGCGGGTAATCATGCAGATTAGTGCCCATTCTTTTTAGCGGGGGGGGGGGATTTTTGCTGACACATAATGCTCATTCATCTTGGGGGGGAAGGCAGTTTGGCATGTTCGCCCTAGGCTCTAGGTGACCTTGTCCTGGTACTGCCTGTGACAACTGTCCTCACTCTGTAGAGTTTTCCTTTCACTTTCTGTTGTATCTTCAGAACAGGAAGTGAAGGGAAATGGGGTACAGACAGAAATAATTAAACTGACATAGGCTTTAATACTTCCCTACATATTCAAACCAAAAAAAGGTTTGGCTACGCAAACACTTTAATGGTTCTAATCCCTGAAGGTTGTTTACCTTAATGCATTCTTAATGCTATCTCAGTTCTTTCCCTCCTCGTTGGCTCAGACACAGCAGCGGGAGTCATTGGCTCATGTTGCCATCAATCACAGCCAGTTAGGAGGGAGCAGAAGGCAGGGCCGAGCCATGCTCTGTGTGTCCTATGGTTCGAGGCAGCTCGGGAGTGAGCATGCATGAGTGCCTCCATAGCAAGCCTGCACTCGGCAGGGAGAAATAAGCCAGGAGTGCCAGCAGGGGACCCAAAAAGTGCCCTGCTCTGTTCAAAACCATTGCACAGAGCAGGTAAGTATGCCATGTTTATTAAAAAAAACACAAAAACATTTACAACCACTTTAACCACTTCAGCCCCGGAAGGTTTTACCCCCTTCCTGACCAGAGCACTTTTTACAATTCAGCACTGCGTCGCTTTAACTGCTAATTGCGCGGTCATGCAATGCTCTACCCAAACGAAATTTGCGTCCTTTTCTTCCCACAAATAGAGCTTTCTTTTGATGATATTTGATCACCTCTGCCGTTTTTATTTTTTGCGCTATACACGGAAAAAGACCGAAAATTTTGAAAAAAAATGATATTTTCTACTTTTTGTTCTAAAAAAAAATCCAATAAACTCAATTTTAGTCATATATTTAGGCCAAAATGTATTCGGCCACATGTCTTTGGTAAAAAAAATGTCAATAAGTGTATATTTATTGGTTTGCGCAAAAGTTATAGCGCCTACAAACTAGGGTACATTTTCTGGAATTTACACAGCCTTTAATTTATGACTGCCTATGTCGTTTCTTGAGGTGCTAAAATGGCAGGGCAGTACAAAACCCCCACAAATGACCCCATTTTGGAAAGTAGACACCCCAAGGAATTTGCTGAGAGGCATGTTGAGCCCATTGATTATTCATTTTTTTTGTCCCAAGTGATTGAATAATGACAAAAAAAAAAAAAAAAATTACAAAAAGTTGTCACTAAATGATATATTGCTCACACAGGCCATGGGCATATGTGGAATTGCACCCCAAAATACATTTAGCTGCTTCTCCTGAGTACGGGGATACCACATGTGTGGGACTTTTTGGGAGCCTAGCCACGTACGGGGCCCCGAAAACCAATCACTGCCTTCAGGATTTCTAAGGGCATAAATTTTTGATTTTACTCCTCACTACCTATCACAGTTTTGAAGGCCATAAAATGCCCAGATGGCATAAACCCCCCCAAATGACCCCATTTTGGAAAGTAGACACCCCAAGCTATTTGCTTTGAGGCATGTTGAGTCCATGGAATGTTTTATATTTTGACACAAGTTGCGGGAAAGTGACAATTTTTTTTTTTTTTTTGCACAAAGTTGTCACTAAATGATATATTGCTCACACAGACCATGGGCATATGTGGAATTGCACCCCAAAATACATTTAGCTGCTTCTCCTGAGTATGGGGATACCACATGTGTGAGACTTTTTGGGAGCCTAGCCACGTACGGGGCCCCGATAACCAATCACTGCCTTCAGGATTTCTAAGGGCGTACATTTTTGATTTTACTCCTCACTGCCTATCACAGTTTCGGAGGCCATGGAATGCCCAGGTGGCACAAACCCCCCCCCAAATGACCCCATTTTGGAAAGTAGACACCCCAGGCTATTTGCTGAGAGGCATGGTGAGTATTTTGCAGCTCTCATTTGTTTTTGAAAATAAAGAAAGACGAGAAAAAAAAATTTTTTTTTCTTTTTTCAATTTTCAAAACTTTGTGACAAAAACTGAGGTCTGCAAAATACTCACTATACCTCTCATCAAATAGCTTGGGGTGTCTACTTTCCAAAATGGGGTCATTTGGGTTTTTTTTTTGCCACCTGGGCATTCCATGGCCTCCGAAACTGTGATAGGCAGTGAAGAGTGAAATAAAAAATTTACGGCCTTAGAAAGCCTGAAGGCGGTGCTTGGTTTTCGGGGTCCCGTACGCGGCTAGGCTCCCAAAAAGTCTCACACATGTGGTATCCCCGTACTCAGGAGAAGCAACAGAATGTATTTTGGGGTGTAATTTCACATATTCCCATGGCATGTTTGAGCAAAATATCATTTAGTGACAACTTTGCGCAAAAAAAAAAAAAATAAATAAAAAATTGTCTCTTTCCCGCAACTTGTGTCACAATATAAAATATTCCATGGACTCAACATGCCTCTCAGCAAATAGCTTGGGGTGTCTACTTTCCAAAATGGGGTCATTTGGGGGGGGTTTTGAACTGTCCTGGCATTTTATGCACAACATCTAGAAGCTTATGTCACACATCACCCACTCTAACCACTTGAAGACAAAGCCCTTTCTGACACTTATTGTTTACATAAAAAAAAAATTTTTTTTTGCAAGAAAATTACTTTGAACCCCCAAACATTATTTTTTTTTTTAAAGCAAATGCCCTACAGATTAAAATGGTGGGTGTTTCATTTTTTTTTTTCTCACAGTATTTGCGCAGCGATTTTTCAAACGCATTTTTTGGGGAAAAAACACACTTTTTTACATTTTAATGCACTAAAACACACTATATTGCCCAAATGTTTGGTGAAATAAAAAAGATGATCTTAGGCCGAGTACATGGATACCAAACATGACATGCTTTAAAATTGCGCACAAACGTGCAGTGGCGACAAACTAAATACATTTTTAAAAGCCTTTAAAAGCCTTTACAGGTTACCACTTTAGATTTACAGAGGAGGTCTACTGCTAAAATTACTGCCCTCGATCTGGCCTTCGCGGTGATACCTCACATGCATGGTGCAATTGCTGTTTACATTTGACGCCAGACCGATGCTTGCGTTCGCCTTAGCGCGAGAGCAGGGGGGACAGGGGTGCTTTTTTTTTTTTTTTCATTATTATTATTATTTTTTTATCTTATTTTTAAACTGTTCCTTTCGTAACTCAGCTGTTGCATGTACTGTGATTATATACGCCTGTACTTGTGTATTCGATTTGTATGAACTATTATTGTTTCCAATAAAGCACTCCTGATTGTTAAAAAAAAAAAAACTGTTCCTTTCATTTTTTTTTAAAATCATTTTTATTGTTATCTCAGGGAATGTAAATATCCCCTATGATAGCAATAGGTAGTGACAGGTAGTCTTTTTTGCAAAAATTGGGGTCTATTAGACCCTAGATTTCTCCTCTGCCCTCAAAGCATCTGACCACGCCAAGATCGGTGTGATAAAATGCTTTCCCAATTTCCCAATGGCGCTGTTTACATCCGGCGAAATCTAAGTCATAAAATGCTCGTAGCTTCCGGTTTCTTAGGCCATAGAGATGTTTGGAGCCACTCTGGTCTCTGATCAGCTCTATGGTCAGCTGGCTGCATTTTCAGGTTCCCTGTTGAGACAGGAGAGCCAGAGAAAAACACGGAAGACGTTGGGGGGGGGGGGCATTCCCTCCCACTGCTTGTAAAAGCAGTCTAGAGGCTAATTAGCCGCTAGGATTGCTTTTACATGAAAGCCGACCGCTGGCTGAAAAGAATGATACCAAGATGATACCTAAACCTGCAGGCATCATTCTGGTATAACCACTCAAAGTCGTGAATGGCGTACCTGAAGACAAAAAAATGGTTAACAATAAAGCACAGTAAACGGTAAGGTATAAAAAATTGCATACCTGAAAAGCAAACATGATAAAACATAATAACAATAAAACATTGCAGAATAGAATACAGTAAAAAAGAGCAGAACAATAGAGAGAATAGAGAGAGAGAGAACAATAAAATGCCAACTATTTTTTTTTTTTTTTATATTTTTGTTTGTGTTTTTTTTTTTTTTTACACTTTTTTTTGTAACTGTAACTTTTATAACTGTAACCGGTTCCAGGTTCGGGTCTCTCAAAATACGATGGCATCTTGGGAGACCCTGTGAAAGTTTGCCTAGTCTGTGCAGTGCTGTACCCTACGCTAATACTCAACTAGTGAATGGTAGCGTTCAAAACATTCACCAATGCAAAGACCAGGATTGTCAGGACAGGAGGGACAATAATAGCGGGTGTCACACCTATATCCGCGCTTGCTGCAGACACGACATCTTTTTTGGGGGGGTTCGTTGGGTAGGGGTACTCGGGAGGAAATAAAAATGCCTCTCATGCAGCCGACTGCATTTGGTTGGGGATGTGAATGGGGGAAGTACGGGCGCTGCAGAAGCGGTGGGTTCCCAATTAGGATTGGCGAATGCAGCAGGAAGGGCATTATGGGCACGACGGGCCTGTGTTTGTCTTTTTGGTGGCAGCGGGACACTACTTGTGCTTGCCACCTCACCAGCTTGAACTGCACTTATGGGTCTCGCCACGTCACCAAGTGTTACTGCAGTGCTGGTTTGACTACGACCGGGGTGTACTACGCCGCTGGCGCTTGCCAGTTCACCAAAACACTACCAAAAAAAAACTGTTAGCGATCGCAGGGATCAGGCCTGACTCTGCGAACGCTGCAGTTATGCGTTTAGTGTTTTGTAAGTGTCAGTGATCGATCGATACTGCACTTGGGTGGGCTGGGCTGGGCCGGGCAGAGGGGCAAAACGCAGGTGCTAGCAGGTATCTGGGCTGATCCCGCTAACACTGCGTTTGTGGGAACCCTAAACTGCTGGGGACGCCAGTATAGATCTGATCGGATCAGGTATTGATCAGATCAGATACTATACCACTAAGGGAGGTGTATGCTGCGTGCGTGGGTGTTAGCGGTACTGGCGCTAACCCGACGCTGCCTGGGGCTGGTGCTTGCCAGTTCACCAAAACGCTACCAAAAAAACTGTTAGTGATCGCAGGGATCAGGCCTGACTCTGCGAACGCTGCAGTTATGCGTTTAGTGTTTTGTAAGTGACAGTGATCGATCGATACTGCACTTGGGTGGGCTGGGCGGAGGGGCAAAACGCAGGTGCTAGCAGGTATCTGGGCTGATCCCGCTAACACTGCGTGTTTGGGAACCCTAAACTCCTGGGGACGCTAGTATAGATCTGATCAGATCAGATATTGATGCGTTCAGATACTATACCACTAAGGGAGGTGTACGGTGCGTGCGTGGGTGTTAGCGGTACTGGCGCTAAACTGACGCTGCCTGGGGCTGGTGCTTGCCAGCTCACCAAAACGCTACCAAAAAAACTGTTAGCGATCGTTGGGATCAGGCCTGACTCTGCGAACGCTGCAGTTATGCGTTTAGTGTTTTGTAAGTGACAGTGATCGATCGATACTGCACTTGGGTGGGCTGGGCCGGACCGGACCGGGCGGAGGGGCAAAACGCAGGTGCTAGCGGGTATCTGGGCTGATCCCGCTAACACTGCGTTTTTGGGAACCCTAAACTGCTGGGGACGCTAGTATAGATCTGATCGGATCAGATATTGATCCGTACAGATACTATACCACTAAGGGAGGTGTATGCTGCGTGCGTGGGTGTTAGCGGTACTGGCGCTAATTTGACGCTGCCTGGGGCAACGCATATCACCGACGGGCGATCAGGGGGCTAAACCTTTATTCGGTAATAAACGGCGGGTGCCCTGACACTATAAAAAATAAACGAACTAACCAGCGTCACCCGTAACGGTTATACGGTGATCAGTGGTGAAAGGGTTAACTAGGGGGCAATCAAGGGGTTAAAACATTTATTAGGTAGTATATGGGGGTCCCTGTCGCTATAAAACGCTGACGGCGAACCTAAAAATTTACGTCCCTAACTAGCGTCACCAGCGACACTAATACAGCGATCAGAAAAATGATCGCTTAGCAACACTGGTGACGGGGGGTGATCAAGGGGTTAAAACTTTATTAGGGGGGTTAGGGGGGTACCCTAGACCTAAAGGGGGCCTAACACTCACTGCCCTAACACACTAACTGTCACAAACTGACACCAATGCAGTAATCAGAAAAAAAAAAAAAAAAAAAAAAAAAAACCTGCTTGGTGTCAGTTTGTGACAGGGGGGGTTGATCGGGGGGGGATCGGGGGGCGATCGGGGGGGGGGGATCGGGGTGTAATGTGTGCCTGGCATGTTCTACTGTGTGTGTGTGTGTTTGGTGCACTCACAGTTCAGTCTTCTCTCCTCGGGCCGGAACGGAAAATACCGAGCCGAGGAGAGATGACATCATTTCCTCTGCCTCTGTGTACAATACAGAGGCAGGGAAATGATCCCATTGACTGGGAGCGATCGCGAGGGGGGGGCCACGAATGGATGGCCTCCCCCTCACCACCGATCGCCGGGGGACATTTGCCGACCGCCGCAGGCACCGGGGGGGGTCCGATCGGACCCCCCACCCGCGGGCAGGCAGGGACGTACAGGTAAGCCCTTTTGCCTGCCCGTGCCGCCTTGTCGACGTACATCGTCGTGCGGCGGTCGGCAAGTGGTTAAGAAGGTACATCAATGTATAAATGCGTAGAAGGGTAATTTTTTTAAAGAAAGACCAGGGCAATTCTGGCACCCCCAGCATTGAATGCAAGTAATGGCAAGGGGTGCTAAGGTGTACTGGAGGGTCTATTAATGCTGGCTGCTGGAGGATCTATTGTTGCTGGGACAGATCTACTGTTGAGGGAAAGGTCTATTGATGCTGGCTGCTAGGAGATCTGTTTTTGCTGGCAGGGGTCTATTAATGCTAGAGTGTATCTATTGTTGCTTGGGTGGTACTTTATTGTGGGGGTCTATTGTTGCTGGGTGATATACACTCAGTAGGCACTTTATTAAGTAAACCTTGCTAGTATCGGGTTGGACCCCTTTGGTCTTCAGAATTGCCTTAATTCTCCATGGCATAGATTCAACAAGGTGTTGGAAACATTCCTCAGAGAATTTGGTCCATATTGACATGATAGCATCACTCAGTTGCTGCAGATTTGTTGGTTGCACATCCATGCTGCGAATCTCCCATTCCACCAAATCCCAAAGGTGCTCTATTGGATTGAGATCTGGTGACTGTGGAGGTCATTGGAGTGCAGTGACCTCATTGTCATGTTCAAGAAACCAGTAGTGAGATGATTTGATCTTTGTGACATGGTGCATTATCCTGCTGGAAGTAGCCATCAGAAGATGGGTCCACTGTAGTCATAAAGGGGTGGACATGGTCAGCAACAATACTTGGGGGTTGTGGCATTTAAACGATGCTCAATTGGTACTAAGGGGCCCAAAGTGTGCCAAAAAAACATCCCCCACACCATTACACCACCACCACTAGCCTGAACCATTGATACAAGGCAGGATGGATCCATGCTTTCATGTTGTTTACGCCAAATTCTGACCCTACTATCTGAATGTCGCAGCTGAAATCAAGACTCATCAGAGCAGCCAATGTTTTTACAATCTTCTATTGTCCAATTTTGGTGAGTTGTGTGAATTGTAGCCTCAGTTTCCTGTTCTTAGCTTCCAGGAGTGGCACCTGATGTGGTCTTCTGCTGCTGTAGCCAATCTGCTTCAAGGTTTGTGTTGTGTTGTGCATTCAGAGATGGCATTCTGCATACCTTGGTTGTAATGAGAGATTATGTGAGTTTCTGTTGCCTTTCTATCATCTCAAACCAGTCTGCCCATTCTCCTCTGACCTCTACAAGGCATTTTCATCAACACAACTACCGGTCACTGGATATTTTCTCTTTTTTGGACCATTCTCTGTAAACCCTAGAGATGGTTGTATGTGAAAATCACGGCAGTTTTTGAAATACTCAGGCCAGCCCGTCTGACACCAACAACCATGTCACGTTCAAAGTCATTAAAATCCCCCTTCTTCCCCATTCTAATGCTCAGTTTGAATTTCAGCAAGTTGACTTCACCCAGTCTAGATGCCTAAATGCTTTGAGTTGCTGCCATGTGATTGGCTAATTTTCAATTTGTGTTGCCAAGCAATTAAACAGGTGTACCTAATAAAGTAGCCGGGGGTGTATTATAGCTTATCATTAACAAATTCCTTACAAATTACCTAACACCACAAAATGATACTTGGTTCTGTATTCTCTAAAAGGGGTGGTACTGGGAGGTGGATAGGGAGAGGAATCGAGGGACGGGGCTCGGAGGTGGGTAGGAACGGAGACAAGGGGTGACAACAAAGCACCTATTCTCTTATAAAAAAAAAGCCCTGAGAAAGACCAATGACTCTTTTTAAAATTTTAGACTCTTGATCTGCATTCTTCTTTTTGTTCTGTGACTCACTAAAGTAGTGAAAGAATAAATAAGGATGACAACCTCAAAACGTTACAACTTTAAAAACAAATCAGCAATGGAAGTTTCCATATTTCTCCTATATATATCCTGACCTACCATTTAATATACTCCCTAATAAAGAAGGGGAGAGCTTAAATATGTGGAGATAATCCACAAAAACCATCAACATCTGGCATTTTGGAATTGTTATATAAAACAAGGCCTTTGTTCAGAGGGTGAAGTTATTGAAAAGAGATCAAGTCTATTCAAACTTACAGTGGAGTTACACACCAAAAGTGGAACCTCCGCCTATCTGTCTCCTCCCCCCTGTTGCCACACTTGGCACCTTTTTTGTGTGTGTGTGTGTGTGTGGGGGAGCGGGTACCTGTTTTTGACAGGTACCCTGTCCCCACTTTCGTTGGACCTCGCCGTTGCGAGGTACGTCAGAAGCCTGACCCCCTCCTCCTCCCCCTGCTGTCAAGCCAGTAGGAGAGCGCAGCATGCGCAGTGGGGACAATCAGTGTTGATCGGGGAATCCCTATGGCAGAGCCATTGTGTTCTCCAGGCAGGGGGGTAAGGGAAGCTGTCCCTGCTGGGAGAACACAGTGATTACTGCTAGTGGCTATAGTAGCCGCTGGCAATAATTGCATGTAAAGTCTAACAGGCTGGTTGTACCCAAGTTGATCGATCGATTCATTTGTGTACATTCAGCCGGCCCATACATGGTTTGAATTTCGACGGGTCCCTGATGTGCTGGCCTAGATTTGAACCATCTATGGCTGGCTTAATACTGATGGACTTATCTCTCATATATGTGGAAATTGTGACTTGCAAAGGATTATGTGTGAGTAATGTGTCATTTTAGGTCATCTTTCTTATGCTGCGTACACACGATCGGACTTTACGGCATACTTGGTCCGGCGTACCAGATTTCGTCGGACAATTCGATCGTGTGTGAGCTCCAGCGGACTTTGTTTTCTCAAAAGTTTGAGGGACTTAGATTTGAAACATGTTTCAAATCTGTCCGACGGTCGAAAAGTCCGCTCGTCTGTATGCTAGTCTGACGGACAAAAACCGGCGCTAGGGCAGCTATTGGCTACTGGCTATCAACTTCCTTGTTTTAGTCCGGTCGTACGTCACCACGTACAAATCCGTCGGACTTTGGTTGATTGTGTGTAGGCAAGTCCGTTCATTCGGAAAGTTTGTCGTAAAGTCCGTTGAAAAGTCCGCCAGACAAAGTCTGCCGTAAAGTCCGCTTGTGTGTACGCGGAATTAGAAGAACTGTGAAAAAAAAAAAAGGGGTAAACTTGGAAAGGCCATAATGATGTGACTGGAGTAGAGACATATATGAACGTTACTCTGAAAATAGTCTCTGGATAAAGTTAACTGATGTGGCAAAAAAAAAAAAAAAAAAAAAAGAAGAACTGTGAAAGACAGTGACGTGAATTAAACCTGTGTTTCTTTTAATAAATAACCAAACATGTCCAAGATATTTAAAAACAGGGATTCTCCTACACCTGATTGGATGTTTGAGGTAAACGCAGCTTCCCTTCCAGGGGAGGACTGGGGGCATTTAAAAAGTTAAAGTATTATTAAACCCAAAACCAAAAATGTAATACAGGTCGAGATTTAGTAAAACTAGAGCACTCAGATTCTGGTACAGCTGTTCATGGTAGCCAACCAGCTTTTAACTTCAGTTTGTTCAATTAAGTTTTGGCAATACAACCTGGAAGCTGATTGGTTTCTATGCAGAGCTGCACCAGATTTTGCACTCTCCCGTTTTAGTAAATAACCCCATAGTATATTGAAGCTTACCAATCCTTAGAGGTGATGGCTGCATTAGTTTTCTTTTTGGGCTTTTTTCCCCTTTATTTCACCCGGTGATCCTGCCAGTAATACACTTTTTGTCTTGGGATGTCTGCATTTGGGAATGCAACACAGCAGACACCTTTGGGCAGCAGCTTTTTCAATCTGGGGGAGGGGAACGTTAGACTAGCAGATTTAGTTCTACTTGACAAACAAATTCAAGTTAAACTCCAGCTAGCATTTTATAAACGGTTACAAATTTTCTTTTAACCACTTCAGCCCCGGAAGGATTTACCCCCTTCCTGACCAGAGCACTTTTTACAATTTGGCACTGCGTCACTTTAACTGCTAATTGCGCGGTCATGTAATGTTGTACCCAAACGAAATTTGTGTCCTTTTTTTTCCCCACAAATAGAGCTTTCTTTTGATGGTATTTGATCACCTCTGCGTTTTTTTTAATTATATTTTCTACTTTTTGTTATAAAAAAGATCCAATAAACTCAATTTTAGTCATACATTTAGGCCAAAATGTATTCAGCCACATGTCTTTGGTAAAAAAAATGTCAATAAGCATATATTTATTGGTTTGCGCAAAAGTTATAGCGTCTACAACCTAGGGTACATTTTCTGGAATTTACACAGCTTTTAGTTTATGACTGCCTATGTCATTTCTTGAGGTGCTAAAATGGCAGGGCAGTACAACCCCCCCCCCCCCAAATGACCCCATTTTGGAAAGTAGACACCCCAAGGAAATTGCTGAGAGGCATGTAGAGCCCATTGAATATTTTATTTTTTTGTCCCAAGTGATTGAATAATGACAAAAAAGATTTTTTACAAAAAGTTGTCACTAAATGATATATTGCTCACACATGCTATGGTTATATGTGGAATTGCACCCCAAAATACATTTTGCTGCTTCTCCTGAGTACGGGGATACCACATGTGTGGGACTTTTTGGGAGCCTAGCCGCGTACGGGGCCCCCCGAAAACTGATCACTCAAATTCAATGGCCGTACAAAAATCGGCCGTTGCTAAGTATATTTATTTAGAAAAATGGTGACGTGTTCAATACTATTTTTACCCACTGTAAACCTCACCGTTTTTCACCTTGCATATGCATTAAGGTGAAAAATCTTTTGTGCTGCAGCAGCCCCCCCAGAGCCCCCCCTTTTCTTACCTGAACCCGATCATTCCAGCGACAGGGATGAGCACAGCAGCTCCAGCCACTGTCTCTGGTCCCCATTGGATAGATTGATAGCACCAGGAGCCATTGGCTCCCGCTACTGTCAATCAAATCCAGTGACACGGGAGCCAGGGGGCGGGGCCGAGTCCTGCTGTCTGTCAATGGACATAGCAGCAGGACTCAGGAGTGCGCTCCGCACGAGTGCCCCCATGCAAAGTGGCTCTCCGTGAGGGGGCACTCGAGAAGAGAAGGAGCCAGAAAAGGAGGATTTGGGCCACTCTGTGCAAAACCCTTGCACAGAGCAGGTAAGTATGACATGTTTGTTATTTAAAAAAAACAAAACAAAACCCGAAGCTTTACAATCACTTTAATCCAGAATAACCGTGGAAATCAAAGCCACATCTAGCACGCATAAGAATGGCAAGTCAAGATCCATCTCCAGGCATCTGCCAAATGGCTGCATATTTTGTCAGCTTGACCATATATAAAGTGTTCCTCTATATCCAGTGTACCTCCATAATAAAAAAAGAACATATGTGCACAGGTTAATCCAATGACCTCCCCCCTTTGCCAAATAGCTGACTGTTGCCTGCACACTGCACTAAGGAAGTCATGATTCCTTGCTTTTACATGTGCACCAGAGAAATTGTTAGACATTCAGTTTTCTTTTTAAAGCTGACTCAGTGATCAGATGTCATAATCTTTTGATTTGGCATGATAGGCCAAGGTTTTTCAGAACTGTTTTTCCCCCAATTCCCCATTTACTACAGCACGAGCTTTGCTGCTGACATAGTGGATATTCTGTTCCCATTAGCAGTTTATTGTTTTTATTTCCTTGTATCATTGCTTAGCTATTTAGACCATCACATCTGGCCTAATAGACTGTACATGTGTACAGAGTGGTTTCTGCACACGGACCTGGTAATATGTTGGTTAACATTTCTCATTCCCCATCCTCCTCAGCCCAAAGATACCCTGATAGTTGTATTTTAACATTAAACAAACACAGCAAGATCCTTCTCTCGACCCCCTCCTCTTCCTCATGGCTTGCGTTACAAATTGTACATTTAAATTGCTGGCAGGATTCATTACCTTCTCCTCTCTGATTCCAGCCATGCGGAAAATATTGCACTGGTGAAGCACACAGAAAGATGAAAACACTGAGAGTGAGGAGGGAGAGAGGGAGACCAAGAACACTGAAAAGCATGTGTGTGTGTGTTTATGTGTGTATATATATATATATATATATATATATATATATTTATATGTGTGTATGTATGCTTAAATAATACATATGTATTAAGTTATACAGTATTTGCATTAATTGGCTATATGCAAATGTTTTTATCTCTGCATCATTTTGGTAAAACATAGGAATATTTCACATTAATGTATATCTTTTTATGTATGCATGAATGTGTTTTGCATTAATCTTTGTGAATTCAAGTATTTTCATGGGCCTGTTGTCCATTCGCTTGCCTGGATTTTTGCTTGGTGTTCACATTTCCTCCTATTGTCCAAGAATTTACTAATAAGTTAAGAGACTTCTACATACAGAAAATATTGCTCAAGTCCTTATATGTTTTTATATTATTGCAGAGGAATCATTAGCTTAAGAACTCCCCTGCTACATGGTCTCATATGGACGGACAGGAGCTGATGTATATATGTAAACTGAAGTCTATCATACTGGCCTTGGACTCTAAGTGCGATGCACACAAAGACATTCAACTGTAAGTTCCATAGGGGCAGGGACTAATGTGAACGTTCCTTCTCAAGGGATGCAGAATACTTTGGCTTTCAATAAATGAATTAAATAAATAACAAACTTCACAAATCTTTCAGTATCTCATTACATTCAGTGTGGATTACATGGATTACAACTATAAAAACCCAGGGATTTTCTTTTAAATGAAAATCATATCTTGTTAATGCCTAAAAATATTACAGCAAATTTTTGAGAATGAATAACGTTCTCAATTTTATCTGTCTGTCTATTGATTATGTAAAAAATGTTAATGGGTAAGAAGTATCTGACCAACTCTTTCAAGTAATTGAAGAAAGCTGTTTTGTCACTCTTGTATAATATACCATGAAGAATAAACATATATGCTGAAATTCTGTGAAGAATAGCATTTACTCCCTTGGGTAGCCCTGTGAAAGGTGTGAGAGTTTCTGTCTTCCAAGCAGGGTCCTGTCTTAGAAGAAATATATGCAGAGTGAGAGGGAGGGGAGAAGGTAGCTGCCAGTCCATTAAACTAGTGAATTAATTATCTCATTAATGGGGCATTCTTTATCCTACGGACAAAAAGATCAGGCACATATCATGTTAACTTTAACAAAACGTTTGCACCTAAAGGCAGGGGTAACACATTCAATACAGAGATATTCACAGTAAATATGTCCTAAGACAGATAGATACTAAATATAATATGGTAAGATGACATGCTCTAATCATATGTACTTGTTAGTAGATATCTGTCATTGACATTCAGATAAAATTATGTTCAATTTTCAATATTCAGTCACACTAGAAATGCATGCATTTGAGCTTTTTTTTTTTTTTTTTAATGCATTTGCATTTTTCAAAATGTGTTTGTGTTTATGCAGCATTTCAATTGACATGATGAGAAACATCCAGTGCAATAGGAAATGCTGATAGGCAAAGAGCAAAAACCAATAACAACAACGAGGTTCAGTTTACTGGAGTCAGGTCGGTGGAAGAATAGTTACTATGATAATAATGATAAAGAACATTACTAATGATCATTATTAATTACTTTGGTTTACATTTACATCGGTAGAGACCTAGTCAATGTGCCACCCACCATCAAAATACAGCAGCCCTCCATTTGCAATAGGAGTAGTAACGCAACCTGTGATCCTGTGTTCTATATACTTTGGTTTATATATTCATTGTTTACTATATGTATAAATATTGTTAAAGTCTGATTCCATTTTTTTCTTACATTTGCCAATACCTTTCCTAGATATTGCTATTAATAACTGCCCCTTCTCACACGTACCCTGCCCATGTCACTGTGCAGTTCCACTAATTCTCATTCTCCTGACAATGCCCTCTCTCTTCTTGGTTGAGTGACATCCAGTGTCATCTATCCTAATTTAAATATATAAGAGAAGCCGTGCTGAATACAATATACATAAATGCTAAACACATAAATTAGTCCAGTGTCAACCAAAAGTGCCAGTCCATATAAGTTTCCACAACGAAGTAGAGTTATACACTATACTATTTTCTTGTGTCATCCGTTAAACACTCCAAGGTTATGGTGTACTCTCCCCACCACCACACAGGTAAACTCACCAGAGCACCAGACCACAAAGAGGTCTATATCACGTATTGGGTTTTCCGCTAATGATCACAAATATGGCAATGGATACTCCCAGGAATTTCAGTTGATCCCTTAATTGTCAAAAAGCCACAAGAGGAGCCATTATTGGGCAAAATATTTAATATACTAAAATGTCTTATGTTAAAAAAACAAGTTTTACACTCACATTTATTTAGAACCGGCACCTAGGTTTATCCAGCGATTGCTCACACCAATACACCCGTTGCTCCCGCAGTTCAGGTCGTGTGTTCCAATCACAGGAAATTATGTATTGGGAGATGCCGGATGTGACGTCAGGATCACCCTGTTGTGCCTCAATGTGTTTCGCACATAGTGTGCATCCTCAGGGAGCCCTATTGCCATATTCGTGATCATTGGAGGAACCTAATAAGTGATATAGACCTCTTTGGATTCTGTGCGCTCTGGTGAGTGTACCTGTATAGTGGTGGGGAGAGCACATCACGATCTTGGGGTGTTTAACAGATGACACAAGAGCACTGTTATAGTGTATAACTCTACTTCTTTGTGGACACTTTGGGTTGATACTGGACTAATTTATGTGTTTTTCATTTATGTATATTGTATTCAGCGCAGCTCTTCTTACATATTTATTTTTGGATTATGCAAAGAGGGTCAGGCACTATTGAGTTGCTGCTTTCTATTTTTGTTAAAGACAAATGGTTGCAACAGTGGGCATATGTATCTTGGTTAGCTATCCTAATGCTTATATCCCTGGTCATTAGACACTCATCCTGAAGTCCTCCTGACTACTGGCAATGTGCCACAATGCTGCCCATGGTTACTGTGGGCATTACTAAAAGCAGGTAGGTAGATATTTGCCCAGTAATGCCTACTGTAGCTGATTGATAGTGATCTCCCAACCATGCACAGACCACTCTCAGTATAGAGCTCTACATTTATACATTCCCTTCTTCTTTGCTTTATGTTTATATGAGTGAGCATGTGCTGGGTTGTCTATTAGAAAGGTAGACCACCCCTAAGCAAACCCGCTTAAACTAGTTGCCACCCTGACAATAATGGTAGAACATTGCATAAGGGGTGCTGTAGTGCTAGTTAGCTAGTTGCCTGTTTAAATGTGAAGTACAAGCAGTCTTTGTCTGTTCACTGACACTTGCAATGGGGAGGAAGAGGTCGTGGTTGTCACATGATCATTACTTTTACGGTCATTTTTAGACATGTGAAATTTGTTTAGTCCAGAATTAGTTTAACGAATTTTGACAAAATTTGTTAATTCTAAAATTTCTGAATTTCTGAATATTTAAATTTGCAGAAATTCGAAATTTCAGAAACTCGGAAATTTAAAAATTGCAGAAATTCGAAATATCGGAAATTCAGAATTTTTAATTTCCGAATTTTCGAATTTCCGAAAATTTGGAAATTTCGGAAATTTCAGAAATTTCAGATATTTGAGAATTCAAAAACTTGGAAATTTGAAAACCCAAAAATAAGAATGAAAATCTGAGAATTCAAAGGAATGAAAATATGAAAATTTAAAACCTGAAAATATGAAATAATAACTAATAACTATTAAATTATAGGTATTGGAATTTCCTTTCAAATTTGGCTGTGAACGTAACGAGTATGAATTTATCCGAAGTTACAAATTATCTGAAATAACGGATGCCATATCTAAACCAATGGAATGTAACAATCTAATAATAATAATAAATAACAATAATAATAATAATAAAAGCTTTTTATTATTATTATTATTTAATATTAATTTGTTCCATTCCATTTGTTTAGATGCGGTATTTGTTATTTTGGATCATTCGTAACTTCGGATGAATTCCTATTCGTTACGTTCACTAACAGCCAAATTTGAAAGGAAATTCCAATACCTATAATTTAATAGTTAGTTATTATTAATTGGTTATTATTTCGAATTTTACTGATTTTCTTTCTTTTTTTCAGATTTTCGGATTTTCGAATTTTCGAAAAATCAAAATGCGGAAATTTGAAAATTCAGAAATTTGAAAATTCGGAAATTAAAAATTCGGAAATTAGAAATTCGGAAATTAGAAATTCGGAAATTAGAAATTCGGAAATTAGAAATTCGGAAATTTGAAAATTCTAAGAAAATATTGTCTACCTGTGAAATCTTTAACATATTTGTAATTCTTTTCAGATAGTTCTGTAATCCAGGCCTGCCCTGCAAAAATCATATCTAGATTTTAGAAGGCAGAAAAAACGTCTGCTTACATTATACCCTAGCTTGGTCATTGGAAAGAAAAGCTACATTATATTGGTGAAGTATCATTCTTCTTTTGTTTCCTATCGGGATGTTCAGAGCCAGCATATGAGAACTGCAGTAGAACCAAACTGCATCCTAGAGTTGCTCCTACAGTCTAAATGCTGCTGTGCAGAGGATTGCAGAGACTAATATCAAACAAGAATCAGATATTTACTTTATTTGCATTTAAAAATACTTTCAATGATTTTTCCTGAAGAATACACAAGTACACTAAAGCCCAAGTCTACCCTGGGCAAAAAAAAAAAAAAAAAAAATGAAAAAGCATAATTCATATGTCTATGTAAGCATATGGTAGGGACCTTGCACTGTAAGTTCCTTTAGGGCAAGAACTAATTGAATATACAATATACTGTATGTAAAGAGCTGTGAAATTGTTGGCATTATATAAATACCTATAATAAATACATTATTTTGCACCACTATCTGTTAGTCCAGGGCACCAAGGGCCCTTCACCACTCTTGACTCACAGGAAAATGCCACAAACAGTGGCACCACATCATTTCTTACCAAACCCTTTTGTAAGGCCTTTTGTAAAAACCTCTCCTTAGTTTGCTCTGCGTGTTTTCAGTTACCATTTTCCTTCACTTACTTTTCCTTTCTATGCTTAATACTCCTAAATCAGAAATATTTAAAGCGTATTTACACTTTTCCAGTCGAATTCAAGAAAATCCCACTATATATTTGTTGTGCCATTTCTTTTAAATATTTCTTACCTTTTACATGTTTTTAAGGAGAGATTTCATGACTGACTGCAAGGTTTCTTGAACAATATAAGCCTTTCCCAAGTCTGTCCTCATTAACATACAATGCAAGAAGACCAACTTCTACACCTTTAACCATTTCTTGGTGTTCAAAACTGGATACAATTGCTGGAGGGTCCAGAATAGAGCATTTAAAAAAGATAAGCTGCAGTTTTTAAATACATATTTTTTTTAAAGTTATGCTATGTGAATGAGAACATGTAACAAATATAAAGCAGGTGTTGTCCCAAAATGGCTGCAAAAGTGGAAGTACAATTAACATTAACTACTGAAACAGGTGACTTAGAGCTATGGCTTATTGCACTTTTCAATCATTATTGCTCTTTGAGCTGCTTTACTGCATCCCATATAGGTGGTGATTTTTTACACAGCAAATACTGAATGTGTCCGTTTTAGACTTTTAATCATCATAATGGGAATTGCAAAAAAAAAGAAAAAATAACTTTCTACCTAACACGATAAGTTTTTTTTGTTAGTATGGGGCATCCATTGTTTTCAAATGATTCGTTCATAATGCATAGCTCGTCTGATTTAAGCACAATTTGCATATTACAAGTCTCTGCAAGCCTGTCTTTTCCCTTCAGGGTGAATATTGTTGATATGGCAATGCAGTGCCCCCACTTGCCTTTGTTTAGAAGGTGTTAAAGGGAGCTCTGCTTCCAGAAGAGGAATGAAGGAGCGCCTACAATGTGTGTAATAGCACGGGCAGAGGACACAGAGAAGTCACTGAAATCAGCTCTCAGTGCTACAGCACTGTCATTACTTCTTCACATCTAATCAATGATCTATTTCATATTAGGGTAACCCTCTCATATCTGCCTGGTGCTTCCCAGGTTTGCACATTCACCGATCTCTTATAGTATTCTAGTTTTATATGTGCATTGCAATGTATTCTGTGTGTGTGCATAAGCCAGGGAGTCTTGTCAGAGCATGTACAACTCTATACACACGGTAGGGTTTTTTTTTTTTTTTTTTAAATCTACACCTAATCCCCAATTGACCTCCACTGCCATCCCTCACCCTCTCTCCGATGATAGGTGAAATGTTTATCTGGCGTTCATTTTTTTTCCTCCCTTATTCCTGAGGCCAAGCAATCAGTGTCATTACGTCTAGATGACAGCTCTGAGTTGGATTTTGGAGGAGGAAACGGTATGCTTTGGTGGGATTTCCTTTAGAAAATGTCGAACCCCCTCAAAGATTAAAACTGCAAGCGTGCAAGGTCTGCTGCAGAAATAGAAGATGCTATTCATGCTGTGAGTGCACAGAGCAGGAGGCATTGTGACACAAGGTCACGGAGAGGGACCTTCAGCACTGGGAGCTGTCCTCGGTGTCGAAACCTTCTGGCTCTGCAGTAAGCAGGCATTGTATTGTACCCTGTCCACAATGTGATGGGCAACACTAGGAGCTGTCCTTGGTGCTGAAACCTTCTGGCTCTGCAGTAAGCAGGCATTATATTGTGCCCTGTCCTCAACCTGGTGGACAAATTCAACACTGGGAGCTGTCCTTGGTGCTGAAACCTCTTGGCTCTGCAGCGAGCAGGCATTGTATTGTGCCCTGTCCTCAACCTGAGGGCCAACTTCAGCACCACCCTCATTCCTATCCACTTGTCCTGTTTTTCTTAACCCATTCAATCCTATCACCCGCTCTATAGCCTTATAATGTTCTGTCTCCCAAAATAGTGTATTTGTCATCCTGTTTATAGATTTCTAAACCTATTCAAAGTATATATATATATATATATATATATATATATATATATATATATATATATATATATATATATATTTATACACCTATATGTGCCTATACAAAGCTACACTCATTATATCTCCATCTCTCTATAATATATATAGGTAGATTTCTATACTTGTGTATCTCTATACACACATAGCTACAGTCTATATATATATATATCTTTATTTATATATATATATATATATATATATATATATATATATATATATATATATATACATACCGTACATACACATACATAAACACACACACACTGTATATATTTTATGTGTGTCTATACATAGCTACACTCATATATATGAGAGAGAGTATATGAGTGCATGTGATACACATACATATTTGTATATATGTTTACTTATATAAAAGTGTGTGTGTGTGTGAATATATATATTATACACACACACACGCACACATATATATACACTCACACACTGTATATATTTTATGTGTGTCTATAAATAGCTACACTCATATATATGAGAGAGAGTATATGAGTATATCAGTGCATGTGATACACATACATATTTGTATATACGTTTACTTATATAAAAGCATGTGTGTGTATATATATATATATATATATATATATATATATATATATATGTAAAATCACTTAAAGACTTTCACCGACACATATACAATTTAGTCACGTCCGCAGGCTGCCTGGAGCTGAAGATTTTTCGTATGGCTTATCTCTCTACCTATTGTTAAGATTTGTATTGTTAAACTGAGTTAGCAGGACACTACTTGCAAATAGAGGTCAGTGCAGGTGCTATTAAATTGCCTGAGTATTAAGGACATTCAGGTAATGCTGGAGATTTCTATCAGAACCGAATGGGGGGGGATGCTGGAAATTTAATGAAAAGGCGCTAGCCCAAAAAAAAAAAAAAAAAAAGTCGAAGGGCTGAGATGGGCTTAGAATGAGAAAATTGAGGCAAAATTGAAAGGGAAGAATACACAGAAGTGTGACAGCGATAAAGCAGGAAGACGGAGTGGAGTGATGTGATAGTGAGAAAAAACAGGGGCTCTAAGTGAGGAAAAGTAGAGAGGAGATGAGCATGGAAGGAAGAGGTGAATTAGATAGCAAGAGGGAGATGAAAATGACAGACAAGCTGCAATAGAAAGCAAACCATACGGATGGTTATTTTATTTTCATTTTTAGGGGGGAAAAAAATAATACATGATTGCTATCCTAAGCAGTCCAAGTGGAACTGAGAGCAGCGCACTTTCACTGCACCATTTACTTTTAATCAAAATGTTATTATCCTCCATGTGATATTCATATAGTAAGTAGGACATGGTTGCATTTGTTTTGAGCAGTATTTATGCACAGGAATATCCACGTGGCCCACTATCTCCGCTTTATAGAGGACAGAAAAGGAAGATGTATTGATAATGACGAATAGAAAAGTTTGACCAGTAAAAACACATTAAAACACATGACTTAAAAATAAATCAGACAGATCAAAAAAAAAAAAAAAAAGATCCACAGATGGAGGTTGGACATGAATCAAGTTGAAGCATTCCTTTATAGCCCAAACTGGAAAAATAATAAAATGTCCAACAGACAAAAAATGCAAAAGATGAGTAAATAAAGACTAGGCAATGACCTAAGACTAGCCTAATGTGCAAAAAAAGGCAGGAAGGAGCTGGATGGTAAAAACGCAAGCATCAGAAAAGAAAAGCTGAGAAAGGCTCGGCAATATTTCGAATCCTGTAAGCTTGCTTAGGAGAAGAGAGCAAACCGAGCAGCCAGTGGAAGTGACAGACGCAGGCATAGGGAGAGAGAAAACACAGGTTCATTACTGAGCATTTTCTCTGTCTTTTTCGTTAAGTGATGATCTTGATGAGCTAATGAAGCCTCAGACTGGAAACGCTGTGTGTTTGTATAGCGAGCTCCTGGGTCCCTGTGCTGCCCGCAGACAATTAGAGCCTTATTAATATGCTAATCTGGTGTTGGATTTTGGAAGTGGTGTGGAGCCTGTGATTCTGGGGTAGTAACTGTCTCCTAGCAACCTTTCCCTGAGAGCTAGCCTGTACATCCTGGTACTGATCTGATGATGAAAGACAGACAGTGCCATGCCTCCTAACCCTACAAGAAGTTAGCCCTACTTTAAAGTGACATTAAACTCTAGTTTAAAAAAATTCTATTCAAGTATGTTTTCTTAAAGTGGAAGTCCAGCCAAATGCTAACTATACTAAACTTGCTCCCATTCCCATTCTAAGCCTATGCTAACTACCCTGTAATCAGAAAGATGTGTATACTTACCTATGCTGAGGGTGCTCCGGTTCTCTCCCAGTGCTGGCTTCAATGTAGAAGAGGGACAGCCAACAATGGATGCCCATAGTAAGCCTATAGGTGACATCACTGCAAAGGTTCTGCAGCCATTGTTTGCTATCTCTCTCCTCTTCACTTTAACTGGCACTGGAGAGATCATGTGACCAGACCGGAGCGCCCTTAGCATAGGTAAGTATAGAGATCTTTTACAGGACAGTTAGAATAGGCTTAGAATGGGGGTGAGAGCAGGTTTAAGGATTTGATTGTACTTCCACTTTAAAGTGGTTGTAAACCCTAAAAAAAAAAAAAAAAAAAAAAAAAAAAACCTGCAAGACAAACAAAGGCATAATGAGCTAGTATGCATAGCCGCTCATACAGCGGTCCTCATTCACCGGTCCGGCGGCTGACATCGCTCCCAGGGGTTACTTCCGGGTATCGCGGCTCCGGCGCTGTGATTGGCCGGAGCCGCGATGACGTCACTCCCACGCATGCGCGCAGGAGCCGCCAGTAACGGCACAGTACGTGCCATTGCTTCAGTTTGCTTAAGTGCGCATGTGTCGATGATGTCGGCACATGCAAATAAAGAGATATCTCCTAAACCGTGCAGGTTTAGGAGATATCCAGTGTAGTTACAGGCAAGCCTAATTATAGGCTTGCCTATAGTAAGAAATAGTTGTAAAGGGTTTACAACCACTTTAACTAAAAAAAGTAAATTCTTTTGTTCTCAGCCTCCTATAAATGTTCAAATTCTTTTTTTTTTTGCTGTTAGAGGGTGGCTACATTCTTTCTCCATGGTCTCACTGTATATTGGAACGTAACCACCCTCTCTTGCTTTGTTCCCTGGATGCATTAAGGACTATGGTATAGAGTAGTGCCCACAACCACAACCAACGTGCACCACTTGTTCCAAGCAAACAGAAGACATTACAAGAAGGCAAAAAATGACAGTAAGAAACAATTTGATGAAAAATAGATTACAGGACCATTAAGTAGTAGATGTGGGTACCACGCCCATTTTTACCAAATTACAATCTACCTACATACAAAATATTTTCCTACTGGGCCCCTGTTGTTCTATATGACTCTATCCTCACTGAGGCTGGTCTGGATCGGGGATGGGGGGCACACGCTCCTTGTCTTGATTCCAGGGCTGCGATGCATAGCAGGGCTTCCCTTCTGTGTCTCCCCTGATATATTGGCGGGGTGCCTTCCTACGCATCAGCATCCTGCTACACCCCATTCGTGGTGTTATTCGACGCCTCCATGCAGGGACGTTCTCGGTCCATCTCATGCTGGAGATGGGGTGGGCGTGGCTCCACTTTGGCGCTCACGCCAGTGGTGGATATCACTGTCAACCCCTATTCTCATTCAACGTTGTGCATGATGTTGGCGGGGGACCTGCCCCACACCCGGATTACATAAGCAGGTGAGCTTAATCGCCATACCATTTCACTATGTGTCTTACGCTAGGGAGGTAGCACACAGCCAATTCACAGGATACACACATGTAAGTTATGCACACATATTCTTCTTCGAGCTCTTTTTTTCAACACATGTAACATGCCCATTTATACATTTTATATATGCAGAAAAGAAGCTATCCCCTAAGGTGGACTTTAAAGGCACATAAAAGTATAGTTGAAGGAGTATACAAAGTATTTATAATGCAAAAAAAAATTTATTAATGATTAAACATAGTCACTAAAAATGTACATATATAGATATGAAACGATGGAATGTCTAGACAGTTTATGATATTGTCACCATATTGTAAACAGATATGAAATCCTCTTTGCACCCAACGCGTTTCGGAGTACAATCTTTCTCCTTCTTCAGGGGTGTATGAAGAGGAAAATATATCTATAACATAGTTAAAGAACAATACATTTCTGATAATAAAGGGTTATAATCAAGCAAGCGATTGTATAGCGAATTTAACTCATACACTTACATAATAAGAATTTCAACATTCCATCATGTAACGTTTAAAAACAATCTGATCAACAATCCGCCGCCTCCAACGGCTAGGGACACATGTGAGGTATCGCCACGATCGTCAGAGCAAGAGCAATAATTCTAGCACTGAACCTCCTCTGTAACTCTAACCTGGTAACCGTAAAAAAAATTAAAGCGTCGCCTATGGAGATTTTTAGGTACCGTAGTTTGTCGCCATTCCACGAGTGCGTGCAATTATAAAGCGTGACATGTTTGGTATCTATTTACTCAGTGTAACATCATCTTTCACAGTATACAAAAAAAAAAAAATTGGGATAACTGTACTGTTTGGTTTTTAATTCTTGAAAGTGTCCCTTTTCCCAAAAAGTTGCGTTTAAAACACCGCTGCACAAATACCGTGTGATATAAAATATTGCAACAATCACCATTTTATTTTCTAGATTCTCTGCTAAAAAATATATATAATGTTTGGGGGCTCTAAGTAATTTTCTAGCAAAAAATACGGATTTGAACTTGTAAACACCAAATGTCAAATATAGGCTTAGTCATAAAAGGGTTAAAACCCTTTATTACCAGAAATTTATGTTATAGATATATTTTCCTCTTCATACACCCCTGAAGGAGAAAGACTGTATTCCGAAACGCGTTGGGTACAAAGAGGACTTCATATGTTTTTACAATATGGTGACAATATCATAAATTGTCTAGACATTGATATAATAGAATCATGCAATTGCTGCATATTTTTTGCCTGCACATCCATGATGCGAATCTCCCGTTCCACCACATCCCAAAGGTGCTCTATTGGATTGAGATCTGGTGACTGTGGAGGCCATTGGAGTACAGTGACCTCATTGTCATGTTCAAGAAACCAGTGGTGAGAGGATTTGATCTTTGTGACATGGTGCATTATCCTGCTGGAAGTAGCAATCAGAAGATGGGTACACTGTAGTCATAAAGGGATGGACATGGTCAGCAATAATAATTAGGTAGGCCATGGTGTTTAAACGATGCTCAATTGGTACTAAGGGGCCCAAAGTGTGCCAAGACAATATCCCCCACACCATTCCACCACCAGCCTGAACCATTGATACAAGGCAGGATGGATCCATGCTCTCATGTTGTTTACACCAAATTCTGACCCTACCATCTGAATGTCGCACCTGAAATTGAGACTCATCAGACCAGGCAATGTTTTCCAATCTTCTATAGTTCAATTTTGGTGAGCCTGTGCGAATTGTAGTCTCAATTTCCTGTTCTTAGCTGCCAGGAGTGGCACCCGGTGTGGTCTTCTGCTCCTGTAGCCCATCTGCTTCAAGGTTCAATGTGTTTTGCATTCAAAGATGGCATTCTGCATACCTTGGTTGTAACAAGTGTTTATTTGAGTTACTTTTGCCCTTCTATCATCTCAAACCAGTCTGCCCATTCTCCTCTGACATCAACAATGCGTTTTTGTCCACACAACTGCCGCTCACTGGATATTTTCTCTTTTTTGGACCATTCTCTGTAAACCCTAGAGGTGGCTGTGTGTGAAAATCCCAGTAGATCAGAAGTTTTAAAAATACTCCGACCAGCCTATCTGGCACCAACAACCATGCCACGTTCAAAGTCACTTAAATCTCCTTTCTTCCCCATTCTGATGCTCGGTTTAAACTTCAGAAAGTTGTCTTCACCACGTCTAGATGCCTAAATGCATTGAGTTGCTGCCATGTGATTGGCTGATTAGCAATTTGTGTTACTAAGCAATTGAACAGGTGTACCGGTGAGTGTATATTTCAAAACATTAGGGAGGTATGGACGTTAGGACCTGCAGTTGCTTATGACAATGATGAAGGTTTTGGGGTATTTTGGAAGTGTGCAGGGCTGCAACTAGAAATGAGGGGCCCCATGGCAAACTTTTAATGGGGCCTCAACAATCCCAAGTGGCCTATAATGCAACTCACTTTACAAGATTTTCACATTTACTGGTGGTGTACCCCTGTAGGGCTCTTCTTTACTATAAGGATCCTTAAAGAGACCATTGAGTAGTAGTTGGTGGGGGTGAGGGTGGAGATGCTTTACACAGACACTGTAACTTTGCCCCAAATAGGCACAATGGCACTGTCTCTATAACAATGGTTGCTGAATAATTACAAATTGTAGTCAGGAAATCTAAATGGATCACTCCACAGATTGCAGGTACAGACAGGCTATCCAGAGGCTTAGCGTCCTTTTCACATTCCAGTGCAGTGCCTGGCCTACGTCGTGTACCAAACGAAAGAAGCTTGTTCTTTGTGGTCAGCCAGAACTAAGCTGGTTCAGGCAGTTGGATTAATGCACAGAAAAGTAGTCTGTCAATAAAAAAAAAAAAAAAAAAGTCTGTGCTCAAAACCTGACCCAGCAATCACAGTGATCTTTTACTACGAGAGGGAAACTGAGCAAATGATGACATTTTTTGTAACAATACCTTTTTATATTGCAGCTTCTTAGATGTGGTGGCTGCATTCATTTTTTAGGCCTTTTTTTCCATTTTTTTTTCAGCCAGTACATCTGTTAATTTTCAACTTATGCCCTGTACACACGGTCGGACATTGATCGGACATTCCGACAACAAAATCCATGGATTTTTTCCGACGGATGTTGGCTCAAACATGTCTTGCATACACACGGTCACACAAAATTGTGAACGTGGTGACGTAAAACACGTACGTCGGGACTATAAACGGGGCAGTAGCCAATAGCTTTCATCTCTTTATTTATTCTGAGCACGCGTAGCACTTTGTGCGTCGGATTTGTGTACACACGATCAGAATTTCCGACAACGGATTTTGTTGTCGGAAAATTTTATCTCCTGCTCTCAAACTTTGTGTGTCGGAAAATCCGATGGAAAATGTGTGATGGAGCCCACACACGGTCGGAATTTCTGACAACAAGGTCCTATCAGGCATTTTCCGTGGGAAAATCCAACCGTGTGTACGGGGCATTACTTTAACAGACCAAGCTATTCAGCAAAAGTGTCAGTTATAGGGTTGAGACAAATCATTTAACACTGACAGGGGTGCTTACAATGATCAGATTTTATTTATATACAGTGCCTTTTAAAAGAATTCATACCTCTTGAAATTTTCCACATTTTGTCATGGTACAACCAAAAACGTAAATGAATTCTATTGGGATTTTATGGGATAGACCAACATACAGTGGCACATAATTGTGAAGTGGAAGGAAAATGATAAATGGTTTTCAACATTTTTGACAAATAAATATGTGAAAAGTGTGGTGTGTATTTGTATTCAGCCCCCTTTACTCCGATACCCCTAACTAAAATCTAGTGGAACTAATTGCCTTCAGAAGTCACCTAATTGGTAAATAGAGTCCACCTGTGTGTAATTTAATCTCAGTATAAACACAGCTGTTCTGTGAAGCCCTCAGAGGTTTGTAAGAGAACCTTAGTGAACAAACAGTATCACGAAGGCCAAGGAACACACCACACAGGTCAGAGATAAAGTTGTGGAGAAGTTAAAAAAAAAGGAATTAGGTTATAAAAAAAAAATATCCCAAGCTTTGAACTTCTCACGGAGCACTGTTCAATCCATCATCCGAAAATGAAAAGAGTATGGCACAACTGCAAACCTACCAAGACATGGCCATCCACCTAAACTGACAGGCCAGACAAGGAGAACATTAATCAGAGAAGCAGCCAAGAGGCCCATGGTAACTCTGGAGGAGCTGCAGAGATCCACAGCCCAGGTGGGAGAATCTGTCCACAGGACAACTATTAGTCTAGAACAAATCTGGCCTTTATAAAAGAGTGGCCAGAAGAAAGCCATTGTTGAAGGAAAGCCATAAGAAGCCCTGTTTGCAGTTTGTGAGAAGCCATGTGGGGGACACAGCAAACATGTGGAAGAAGGTGCTCTGGTCAGATGAGACCAAAATTGAACATTTTAGCCTAAAAGCAAAACACAATGTGTGGCAGAAAACTAACACTGCACGTCACCCTGAACACACCATCCCAACCGTGAAACATGGTGGTGGCAGCACCATGTTGTTGGGATTCTTTTCTTCAGCAGGGACAAGAAGCTGGTCAGAGTTGATGGGTAGCTGGATAGAACTAAGTACAGGGCAATCTTAGAAGAAAACCTGTTAGTCAAAAGACTTGAGACTGGGGCAGAGGTTCACCTTCCAGCAGGACAACGACCCTAAACATACAGCCAGAGCTACAATGGAATGGTTTAGATCAAAGCATATTCATGTGTTAGAATGGCCCAGTCAAAGACCAGACCTAAATCCAATTGAGAATCTGTGGCAAGACTTGAAAATTGCTGTTCACAGACGCTCACCATCCAATCTGACAGAGCTTTAGCTATTTTGCAAAGAAGAATGGGCAAACAATTCATTCTCTAGATGTGCAAAGCTGGTAGAGACATACCCAAAAAGACTTGCAGCTGTAATTGCAGTGAAAGGTGGTTCTACAAAGAATTGACTCAGGGGGGCTGAATACAAATGCACGCTACACTTTTCACATATTTATTTGTAAAAAAAATTGAAAACCATTTATAATTTTCCTTCCACTTCACAATTATGTGCCACTTTGTGTTGGTCTATTACATAAAATCACAATAAAATACATTTACGTTTTTGGTTGTAACATGACAAAATGTGGAAAATTTCAAGGGGTGTGAATACTTTTTCAAGGCACTGTATGGAAAAAACCTTTAAATTTTTATGTAACTGCTAAACATATATTAGGCAAAGTTTGGGATTAATTTGTTAGTTAAATCCATCTAAATCTGCTAGCACATCTAGCACCATCCTTTCCACAGACTGACAAAGCTGCTGTCCATGGTGTCTCCATTGTTCCTCCATAGAGAGTGGTGACACCCTAAGCTGGGAAGTTGTTACTGGCCAGATCACCAGGTAGAAATGAAGCAAAAAGAAAAAATAATGCAGCTACCACATTTAGGATTGGTAAGCTGCAATATATTCAATTTTTGTTTTGCGCTTTAAAACAACTTTAAGATTTATGCCTGCTATGACTGAAGTTGTTGCCTGAAAAGCTTGAAAACATCACATCCAGTTAGGTTAGCCCCACTATGTGGCATCACATTTTGCATGTGGACACTGTAAAGAATATAGCAAATTTAGTCTAGAGGGTAGGGAATAAGCAGAAATACTTAGTCTAATAAAGCAGACTTCCTCCCTTTCATATAATCCAATCCTATGAAGCCTCCATTTTTCACTGGTTGTGGTCTCTCCAATGTCATCACACACACAATGCAGGACCAGTGATCTTGCATATATGTGAAGAAATTAGGGACCTTCCCACATCCTGGGAGCAAGGAGAACGAGGAGTAGGTTAGCTATTTCGCCTTACTTTTTACTGCCTAGACCAGTGATGGTGAACCTTGGCACTCCAGATGTTTTGGAACTACATTTCCCATGATGCTCAACTACACAGCAGAGTGTATGAGAATCATGGGAAATGTAGTTCCAAAACATCTGGGGTGCCAAGGTTCACCATCACTGCCCTAGACTAATTGAGCAGTTAACCCATGCTGTGGAGGGGAAAACAATTACTTAGTACTTTTTTTTACTTCTGAGTGGATTTCAACTTTACATAGTTACATAGTTAGGCTGAAAAAAAGATGCAAGTCCTTGTAATTCAACCAATAAAAAAAAAAAAAATCATACAATCCCAAATACATAATCCTATACCCACAGTTGATCCAGACTAGGCGAAAAACTCCAGCAAAGCATTATCCAATTTGCTTACAGCAGGGGAAAATAATTCCTTCCTGATCCCCTGAGAGGCAATCAGATATTCCCTGGATCAAACTTACCTATAAATGTAAGTACCCAGTTACAGTTGTGTGCAAAAGTTTGCATACCCCGACAGAAATTGTGAAATTTTGGCATTAATATTGAAAATATGACTGATCATGCCAAAAAAACTGTCTTCTATTTAAGGATAGCAATCACATGAAGCCATTTATTATCGCATAGTTTTTTTTTGGATCATTTTTAAATCACAATAATAACAGAAATCACCCAAATAGCCCTGATAAAAAGTTTACATACCCTGGAATGTTTGGCCTTGGTACAGACACAGAAGGTGGTACACACAGTTTAAAATGGCAATTAAAAGGCTAATTTCCCACATTTGTGGCTTTTTAAATCACAATTAGTGCCTGTGTATAAATAGTCAATGAGTTTTTTAACTCTCACATGGATGCACTAAGCAGGCTAGACACTGAGCCATGAGGAGGTAAAAAAGAACAGTCAAAAGACCTGTGTAACAAGGTAATGAAACTTTATAAAAATGGAAAAGGATATAAAAAGATATCTAAAGCCTTGAATATGCCAGTCAGTACTGTTTAATCAGAGAAGTGGAAAATTTGGGGATCTCTTGATACCAAGCCAAGGTCAGGTAGCTCAAGAAAGATATGGTAATAAATGACTTCATGTGATTGCTATCCTTAAATAAAAGACAGTTTTTTGGCATGATCAGTCATATTTTCAATATTAGTGCCAAAATTTCACAATTTCTGCCAGGGTATGCAAACTTTTAAACATGACTGTATATTATGTAGATTTAGGAAAGAATCCAGGCCTTTTTTAAAGCAATCTACTGAGCTGGCCAGAACCAGCTCTGGAGGGAGTCTATTCCATATTTTCACAGCTCTTACTGTGAAGAAACCTTTCCGTATTTGGAGATGAAATCTCTTTTCATCTAGACGTAAAGAGTGCCCCCTTGTCCTCTGTGATGACCTTAAAGAAATTTTAATCATTGAAAGAAACATGGGGTCATTAAGGCTCGAAACACACACGTTAGCACATTGCGGTGCCATGCATTTTGAATGGCACCCTGATGCACTAAGGCAGGGATCTCCGGACGACAGCACTCCAGCTGTTGCAGAACTACACGTCCCATGAGGTATTGGAGAACTTTGACATTCACAGACATGACTAGGCATGATGGGAATTGTAGTTCCTGAACAACTGGAGGGCTATAGTTTGGAGACGCATGCATTGCCCATGCATTGCAGAGCACCACAATGCATTGATGATGTTAAATGTCTATTTATACTTTTTGGTCCATTCTTGTGCATTACAAAATGAATAGGTAGTCTTTTTGCAACAGATGTTAACGCATGGCAGAAGGCTCCTAGGGCCCATTCACACCAGTCAGGTCAGGTGCATTTAACATCCATGCCTTTATGCTATTTGAATAGGCTTTCTGATGCAAAGGTAGTGCATTATCACATGTTGCAGTGCGCTACAATGTTGGTGTGTTGGAAATGTGCATGGGGTGTAATTAACAATCACACCACAATGGTAACTGCAGTACAGTAGGGTGATGGAGTCATAACTGGGACATTCTAAAAAGCTGAATGACAGTTGCGTCTGTTGAACAAATATTCCTTTCTCTGCTTACATTATAGTCAAATGAGTATAGATCTATAGGTCCTGGCAAATCTAAACACATTACTGAATTTGGCAGGATCTGCTACACATTCTCTGGAAGCATTCAAAGCAGTTATAATGGAGAAAATCTGCTGTAAATTTATGTTTCCATTGGCATGTTCCTTCCTGATGCCACCAGCCTGGCCCACTAGGCATATGGGTTGCTACAGTGGGGAAAATAATTATTTGATCTCCTGCAGATTTTGTAAGTTTGCCCACTTACAAAGAAATGAAGGGTCTATAATTTTATCATAGGTGTATTTTAAATGATAGAGCAAGAATATCAACCAAAAATCCAGAAAAAACACATGATAAAAATGTTATAAATGTAGTTGCAGTTGAGTGAGTAAAATAAGTATTTGATCCCCAAGCAAAACATGACTTAGGTGTCCGTTTCATAAGCAGTGGAAAATATCCACTGCTGAGTTCTCCAGCATTCACAGAGGAGATAACTCTTCTCTGAGTGCCTGTTTATGAAGCAGTGTAGATCTCTTCTCCTTTTGTGAAATGAAGAGATCTACAAATGCTTCGAACAGTGGAGAACGCCCCCTGATACCGGAATCTCGTGAGACATAGCGAGATTACAGTATCAGAAATTCACTAAAACACTCTGGTGTCTGTTTATTAAGCAGTGGTAAATTACCACTGCTGAGTACAGGGGCATTCTCAGAGGGGACCCCCCATCTCATGTTAATAAAATAATTAGTCCCCTACACAATACTGTATATGTACATGCAGACCAATTTGATGCAGCGTGCTGCGTATGGTCTGAGCACTGACAGGCTGACCCCCCACCCCCACCCCTTCAACCTCTGCAGCAATGCTGGCAACACTCGTACGTCTATTTCCCAAAGACAACCTCTGGATATGATGCTCAGCACATGCACTCAACTTCTTTGGTCGACCATGGCGAGGCCAGTTCTGAGTAAACCTGTCCTGTTAAACCACTGCATGGTCTTGGCCACCGTGCTGCAGCTCAGTTTCAGGGTCTTGGCAATCTTCTTATAGCCTAGACCATCTTTATGTAAAGCAACAATTATTTTTTTTTCAGATCCTCAGAGAGTTCTTTGCCATGAGGTGCCATGTTGAGCTTCCAGTGAGAGAGTGAAAGCGATAACACCAAATTTAACACACCTGCTCCCCATTCACACCTGAGACCTTGTAACACTAACGAGTTACATGACACTGGGGAGGGAAAATGGCTACTGGAGCCCAATTTGGACATTGTCACTTAGGGGTGTACTGACTTTTGTTGCCAGCGGTTTACACATTAACGGCTGTGTGCTAATTTTAGGGGACAGCAAATTTACACTGTTATACAAGCTGTAAACTCACTACTTTACATTGTAGCAAAGTATAATATTTCTTCGGTGTTGTCACATGAAAAGATATAATAAATATTTACAAAAATGTGAGGGGTGTACTTACTTTTGTGAGATACTGTATATACAGTTAGGTCCATAAATATTGGGACATCAAAACAATTCTAATCTTTTTGGCTCTATACACCACCACAATGGATTTGAAATGAAACGAACAAGATGTGCTTTAACTGCAGACTTTCAGCTTTAATTTGAGGGTATTTACATCCAAATCAGGTGAACGGTGTAGGAATTACAACAGTTTGTATATGTGCCTCCTACTAAGGGAAGAAGGTTCTTATCCAAGATTTTATAATACATGGCCCCATCCATTAGCCCCTCAATGCGGCAAAGTCAGTCTGTACCTTTAGCAGAGAAACAGCCCCAAAGCATAATGTTTCGACCTCCGTGCTTGACTATAGGGATGGTGTTCTTAGGGTCATAGTCAGCATTTTTCTTCCTCCAAACACGGCGAGTTCCCCTCCTCAGGAGCACACATGTACAGTCATGCCAATGAACAGTTAAATGATTCAGAGAAGGATTGGGACAAAGTGCTGTGGTCAGATGAGACCAAAATTGATCTCTTTGGCATTAACTTGACTCGCTATGTTTGGAGGAAGAAAAATGTTGACAATGACACTAAGAACACCATCCCTACAGTCAAGCACGGAGGTGGAAACATGGTGCTTTGGGGCTGTTTCTCTGCTAAAGGTACAGGCCGATTTTGCCCCATTGAGGGGCCAACGGACGGGGCCGTGTATTGCAAAATCTTGGACCTTATTCCCTCAGCCAAAACACTGAAGATGGGTTATCGATGGGTCTCCCAGCATGACAATAACCCAAAACATACCACCAAGTTAACAAAGGAGTGGCTCAAGAAGGCGCACATTAGGGTCATGAAGTGGCCTAGTCAGTCTCCAGACCTTAATCCTATAGAAAATGTATAGAGGGAGCTGAAACTTCGAGCTGCCAAGAGAAAGCCAAGAAACCTTAAGGATTTAGAGAAGATCTGTAAAGAAGAGTGGGCTAGAATCCCTCCTAAGATGTGTGCAAACCTGGTCACCAATTACAAGAAACGTTTTACCTCTGCGCTTGTCAACAAGGGTTTCTCCACCAAGTACTAAGTCATGTTTTGCTTGGGGATCAAATACTTATTTTACTCACTCAACTGCAACTACATTTATAACATTTGTATCATGTGTTTTATCTGTATTTTTGGTTGATAGTCTGTCTCTATCATTTAAATTACTCCTATTATAAAAATTATAGACCCTTCATTTCTTTGTGGTGGGCAAACTTACAAAATCTGCAGGGGATCAAATAATTATTTTCCCCACTATATAAATGCTGATACCAGCCTACATGACCTTTAACACTAGGAAAATGCTTTAAAAGTGAACCAATAAAAATAAATAAATAAATAAATAAATAGATAAATAAAAATGACAAAATTAACATCAACAGTCCCCAGTGCTGAGGGACAGCTGGTTCTTTTCCACCCATGATGTCCATGAGAGATGAATATTATTATTATTATTATTCAGGATACAATACAATAAAATACAAGAGGAAATGAGGACCCTGCTCATAAGAGCTTACAGTCCAATAGGGTGGGGCAAGTGGTACAAAAGGTTATAACTGTGGGGGATAAGCTGATGTGCTGAGAGTTAAAAGTTCAGTTGTTAGTTGGAGGCGTGATAGTCTTCCCTGAAGAGATGAGTTTTCAGGAATTGTCTAAATGTGGAGTAGGAGATAGCAAGGCAAATTGAGGTAGAGAGTTCCAGAGGATGGAAGAGGCTCTGGAGGAGACCATGGGAGGATGAGACAAGACAGCTTGAGAACAGGAGATCTTGTGGAGTGGAGAGGATGAGTTGGGTGATATTTGGAGAATAGACTGGTAATGTAGCTTGGGGCAGAGTTGTGAATGGCTTTGTAGCTTGTTAGTATTTTTGATTTAATTTGCTGGGCAATCGGAACCCAGTGGAGGGATTGGCAGAGAGAGATGGCAGACACTGAGCAGTTAGTAAGGTAGATGAGTCTCTCAGCAGCTTTCATGATAGACTGAAGAGGAGATGTAGCCTGTGGAGTGGTAGGCCCATGAGAAGGGAGTTGCAATAGTCAAGGCAAGAGATACCCAGGGAGTGAATGAGTAGCTTGGTAGTTTCATTAGTTAAAAAAGGGGGCAAATTTTAGAGATGTTACAGAGGTGAAGTCTACAAGCTTTTAACAGCGATTGGATTTGGGGGTCGAAAGGGCAGGTTAGAGTCTAGGACTACACTTAATACCCTGGCATGAGGGCTAATAGTTGGTATTATTGATCTTGATGGAAAAGTCATGGAGAAGAGCAGTTAGTAATGCGAGAGGAGACTAAAGGAGTGTGGTGAGGATTTGTGTCGTCGATGTAGAGATGGTATAGTATAATTATTTTATCGCTAATGGATAAAAAGATATATATATATATATATATATATACCTACAGCACCCCCCTACCCAGTCCCACTAATACTTACCTGAGCCCCATCTCGATCCAGCAATGTGCAGGAGAGCCTCGGCTCTCCAGGGGCTCTACCTCCTAATTGGCTGAGACAGCTCATTGGCAATCACAGCCAGTAAGCCATAGAGGGGAGAGGGGGTCAGGGCCGAGTTGCGGCTCTGTGTGTGAATGGACACACAGAGCCAAGGCTCAGGAACGAGCCTGCTTGGGTGCCCCCATTGCAAACTGTATGCTCTGGGGACAGTCAGCAGGAGGGAGGGAGGGGCCAAAAGTTCCCGAGAGGGATCAGAGAAAAGGAGGATGCAAGCTGCTCTGTGCAAAACCACTGCAAGGAGCAGGTGAGTATGACATGTTTGTTATTTATTTAAGCCTTTAATATCACTTCAATAGAAATAAGTAGGCATGTTTGCTGTACAGTTCTCAACATTTATTATGAAAAAAATCGGACCACTATTAGGGCCTATAATTAATGCTATTTTTTCAGTTTTTCTGTTTCATTAACAAGCAGTGATAAGACAGGGACTTCTCATATGCCTTGATAATGGCAATACAGTACGGGCCAGCATGGACTCTGAACAGGTGTTACTGGAGAGCCATAAAGACAGAAACCTTGTGACACAAAGGCAGCTTCATTGTAAGTATTTTGCTTTAATGATTATGGCACTGTATTAAAAAACCCTTCAGAGTTTGAACTCCAGAAATGACATTCAGGAACAGGAACAGGTCAGGTCAGGAACAGACCACATTTTGGGGCATGTTCATTCAAATATATTCAAGCTATTCACCAGATCCAAGGACCTGAATTTCTACTAAGAATCTAAAGAAAAAATCTGTAAAATCTAAGAAGAGTCAAATAAAAAAAAAAAAGAATGTTAAGGCATGGTAGGACCAATGACACATTTTATATATTTAGAAATTATGTTTGACAATTTAACTATATAATTGGGATTGACAACTGGATTTTCTGTCAGCCAATAGAGAAAAATAATTGCGGCAAATTTGGATGGATGATGGCATTGTATCCAGGCAGACTTCACCGACATCAGCTTTGTAAAGGGAAAGTCACGGCTGCTATCTAAGGCTCGATTCACACCTATGCATGTTGCTTTTGAGCGTTTTTGGAGGGTTTTTTTTCATGCTTGCCACGTTTTTGAGCCGCGTTTTTGCCGTGATTTTGCCGCGATTTTGCCGCGATTTGCGTTTTGCGTTTTTTTTTTTTTTTTTTTTTTTACATTTTTTTTAACAGTCTTAAAAAAAAAAAAAAAAAAAACGGCAAAAACGCCTCAAAAACGCACCAAAAACGCCTCAAAAACGGTGCAAAAACGGTGCACTTGCGTTTTTGATGCTTGTCCATTGAATTCTATTACATGCAAAACGCTGCATTTTGCATGAAAAAAAGTCCCTGACCCTTTCCAAAAATGCAGAGAAACAAAAAGGCATTGATGTGAACATGTTCCATAGGAACCCATGTTAAAAAATTCCTGTGCATTTCTGCAAAATGCAAAATGCATCAAAAAACGCGCTAGTGTGAATGGAGCCTAAGGCCTGGTTCACACCTATGCATTTTTAGTGCTTTTTTGCATTTTGGAGATTTGCACTACAGAATGTGTTCCATAGGAAACCATGTTAAGTGGACTGTAGTGCAAATCTGCAAAATGCAAAAAGCACTAAAAATGCAAAGGTGTGAACCATGCCTTAAGCTTACTATAAAACTGCGGTATGACGGAGGGAACAATATAGAACTTGCAACAGTCTCTTTTCACAACTAGCATAAAGAATAGCATGGATATTCTCTCCAAATGCAGTGATGGAGTGACAGAAACCATGAATCAGACCGAGACAGAAGTACAGTTAAATCACCCTTGTTTATTAACTGGTTGCTGACCGCCGGCTGTCAATTGACGGCCAGGCGGCGCAGCTCTCATTTGCGGGCGGGCGTCATATGATGGTCTAGCTTTCCCGGCCCACCAGGGGAGTGCGCGCGCGCCCACCGTGTTACTGGGCACCCGCGATGTCCGCTGGGCACCCGCGATGTCCGGTAACACAGCAAGACCGTGGATCTGTGTGTGTAAACACACAGATCCAAGGTCCTGTCAGAGGAGAGGAGGCCGATGGTATATTCCCAGTACAGAGGAACACCGATCGGTCTCCTCCCCTAGTGAGTCCCCGCCCCCTACAGTTAGAAACACTCCCTAGCAACACAGTTAACCCCTCAAACACCACCTAGTGTTAACCCCTTCACTGCCAGTCACATTTATACAGTAATCAGTGCATTTTTATAGCAGGGATCGCTGTATAAATGTGAATGGTCCCAAAAATGTGTCAAAAGTGTCCAATGTGTCCGCCGCAATATCGCAGTCACGATAAAAATCGCAGATCGCCGCCATTACTAGTAAAAAATAAATAAAAATTTTATAAATCTATCCCCTATTTTCTAGACGCTATAACTTTTGCGCAAACCAATCAATATACGCTTATTGCGATTTTTTTTTTACCAAAAATATGTAGAAGAATACGTATCAGCCTAAACTGAGGAAAAAATTTGTTTTAAAGAAAAAAAAATTGGATATTTATTATCGCAAAAAGTAAAAAAATATTATGGCCCCCTATGGCCATGGACAACGGAATCGTCTCATGAGTCACATGGGCAGGCTGTAGGGGTCTCCCGTCAAGAGCCTCAAGAGCAAGTGGAGTGTCATGCAGCTGCAGTGGAATCGAGTGCTTTGATACAAAGGCATTATCAATGAACAGGCCTGCAGCCCCAGAGTCGATTAGAGCCTGTATCTTGATAGACGACTTAGCCCAAGAAAGGGTGACCGAAACCAGGGGCTTATCCTTCTGGATAACTGGGGACAACACACCACCTAAGGTCTGTCCATGACAGGATCTCAAGGTTCGGGTGTTCCTAGGACGGGTAGGACAAAACTTCAAAAAGTGACCTGCCTGGCCACAATAAACGCACAATCTCTCCCTCCTCCTAAAGGCTCTCTCACCCGCAGAGAGACGCGTGAAGCCCAAGTGCATGGGTTCATCTTCACTGACCGACTCAGTACCAGGAGGTGAGGGAGGCACGGGTGGGACGGCAAGGCTCGGAGGCAAACGTACAGGAGGCTTCCACAAGCGCTCCTTAAAAGAAAGTCTTTCTCTGAGTCTGGAGGCAATGAGGATGGCAAATGAAGTCAAGCTCTACAGCTCAGTGGGTATATCTCGGGCTGCTATCTCATCCTTGATGGAATCCGAGAGACCATGAGAAAAAGCAGCCACGAGGGCCTCATTGTTCCAAGCAACCTCTGCTGCCAGAGTACGGAACTCAATGGCGTAGTCGGCAACAGTTCTCGTACTCTGTTTGATGGACATGAGGCACTTGGCAGCAGAAGTGGAGAGTGCGGGAACATCAAATACCCTTTTAAAGGAGGTCACAAACTCAGGGTAACTCAAGACAACAGGTTTTTGCGTCTCCCATAGAGGGTTAGCCCAGGCCAAGGCTCTCTCAGAAAGGAAAGATATCATGAACCCTACTTTGCTTCTGTCCGTGGGAAATGCCTGGGGCAGCATCTCAAAGTATATCTCAACTTGGTTGAGAAACCCTCTGCGTTTGTAACGCAATGGCAAACTGATCCATGCGGTGATCTTGCTCATCCAATCTGGAAAAAATATTACCAACAAGTGGATTGACTGTATCTTTTGAATTCATGGCCTTCGCCTACTGACAGAAACCATGAACCAGACCGAGACAGAAGTACAGTTAAATCACACTTGTTTATTAATAAAAATAAAAAGGTAAATAGAGTAAGCGTAGTCAAAGCATAGCCAGAATCCAGTAACCGGATTGGCTAGTCAGCCAAGCCAGGGTTCAGTAACCAGATCGGGTAATCAGCCAGGCCAGAAGTCAGGGATCCAAGTGGAGGAACAGCAAGCAGGATAAGGAACCAGAAGGGATGTCAGCAAGCCAGTCTTTAAACAGGAACGCAGGAGATGGTTTCTTGTGATGTGATCAAGGCGAAGGCAGGAAAGAAGTGAGCTGGACGTCTTTAAGTAGGCGGGACTGACGAACAGCTGGTTAACTGTGGAGAGAGAAGAATGCTGGCAATTAGCCGACAGCTGAGTGGCCAGCTCAGAGAAGGAAGGGCTGAGACACCCCTTACATGGAGTCCGAGTGGAATCCATTGCTGCCATGGATAGCCCAAAATGACTCTGTACAAAATAGGTCCTACTTGGGTCAAAACCTAAAACCTGAATGCTACAAGGCTGCATTGCTAACCAGTATACTACAAGGCTGCCTTACATGCTCTGTTGTGAAGGAATGTAATGCAGATAATAATAATCAGAAAATGTCTATTTTCTTATGTGTATATACAGTATGTTTCTATGCAACTCCTTACTCATTATATAAGTATACAGATTAGCTCTGCTTCTTGATTCTAAAAATGGCGGCTACCCCCTGCTTCCCACACATTAGAAGAATGCAGAAGTGAAGACAGAACCAGCAACAACCAAGGCTCGGCATCAAGTGTCTCCATTTTTTCTTGTATTTCAGCCAATGTGTATAAAACATTAGCACCGCCCTGAAATAAACCAGAAGTGTAAGAAGTAACCAAGCTGAACATATCTCAGAGTGTTTCCTTCTAGAATGCATGCATGTACACACTTTTTAATTAGAAACAGCAGCAGATAACCTTGAGCTCGATTGAAGTTCTTAACCTTATCATTTGGCGCCCAGAATGTGGGGCCTCCAGGCTACAGTCGAAGGGAGACCTCGAGAGGGATTGAGTGGATGACCGAGACAGAACAAAGGGGGTTAGCGCAGCCCTAACAGTAGGGTAAGCATATTTATTCCTACCACTGTACGACTTGTCTGTCTGGGCTAGCTGCTTGATCTTGTTGGCTCTCTAAGACTGTTCAAAGAGGCAGTGAACTTATTCCTCACCTGGGGCTGTTTTAACGAACCTGCCATTGGGTCTCTGCTGACTGTCTATTATCTGTTTTGTGTCTGTCATCCTGAAGAATTGCGACTCAGCAGACTGAAAGTGCAGCTGCAGGTGTGTGTCCTCACCCCCAGATGAGCTGTCTGCCTCTGGGGGGAGATGGAACCCTGCAGCAAACGTCTATAGATGGGTTTCTCAGGTGAGCTGTCGGCCCCTGCAGTAAACGTCTATGGACGGGTTACTCAGGGTTGACGGTGTAGGACCTCTGAAGGTTAGCCTAGTTGCTAAGGCTTCGTGGTGCAAAGGATGACAGGTGTAGTGTTGTAATGTCCTGTCCTAAATATGTATGTGGATTAATGTTTGCTATCCATGAGGGGGACTGGGGTTTGATAAAAGTCAAGCAGTCAGGTTACAGAGAGAAACAGCCAAGGGATAGGAGTCTGTTAGTTTTTTCCTGCAGCGTTACGAGCCACCACCTGTGGAATTTCTTGATAAGCAAACAGTGAAGAGGGATATTAACCCCTCAAGCCGTCAGCTGAAACTGCTGCGGAGAAACAGAAGAGAGAGAGAGAGAGAGAGAGAGAGAGAGAGAGAGAGAAGGGAATGCTAACGTGATATTGTGAAGAACGTGATATTGTGAAGTGGAGAGAAGATGTTGAAATAGTTAACAAAGTTGTACAAAGTAGCGAAGGTTACACTGCTAAAGAAACAGGGAGGAATCCTGTGTGATAAAGAAAATTGGATAAAGGAAGTTAAGAAAGCTGGCAATTGTACTATGCATCACAGAGTTGATGATATGCTGGAACCACCGGACTATGCAAAAACCTGAAACAGAGGAGGGGAGGGGCAACCCTGCCCTCTGTCTAACGCCCACTCCCTTCTCACCACTCCAGCCCAAGCACAACCCACTGTGACAACTCCCTGGGGCAGTCATCTTAGTGCACCCAGGCATTCACTTCCTGCCCAGCCCAGTGCACTTCCTGCCGGCGGCCATACTGGTACACCCGGAAGGCTCAAACACGGCCTATACCCAGTTCTCCCTGTTCTAAACCAGGATGGTTCCTACCACACACCTGCCTTCCCCAATACGGAAACCTTCACAGGCGGGATATGTTAATAATGAAGAAGCGTCCGAGTGGGAAGACCAACAACAGCTAGCAAGGCCACCCGCTGATTTAACCCCCAATCTGGCTCCGGACTCACAGTTCCAAGAGGATCTCAAACATATGTTGGCATCCGTAAGGAACAGTGCCCTTCCCAGCCCCCACCCCAATACCAGTCTTGGTTACCAGAAGGGGCACCGGTGATGTATGTCGCTTTTACCCCATCACAAGCAGCGGCCTTAATGACAAGTCTGCCTGACCCAGAGAAACAGCCAATGCCATTCTACCGCAGGATAATGCGGATATAAGAAACTTACTCAGCTGCCTGGAGAGACTTTATCAGCCTATGCCAAATCAAAGCAGGACATGTCTTTTGGCGTCTTTGCGTCTGGACAAAGGAGAAATTGGCAGATCAGACCACCACAATCCAAGATATTGCCCAAGATAAAGGGGATTCTGTGGAGAAATATCATGCTAGACTCATACAAGCCTTTGACTGCTTTTGTCTCAGGGCTCAAAGAGGATATCAGAAAAGGCTTGAGGGTTGCTCCCCTATCCTTAGAAGACTCATCTGCTTTGTGTTGTCTGCCTCTCCTGATGACACTTCATGAAGCAATAACTCCAAGTTCAATACTGCAGGAAGTATTTGACAGAATCCCTGCGTGCCTATGGTCTACAGGACCGGAAGACATTGTTCACTTAAAAGTGCCACCAGTTTCGGGTAAGTTCAAAGAGAGCGCATCATTGCCCTGGAAACCACAATATCCTCTAAAGTGAGCCCAATCTGCAGCTATTTCAAAGCATGTCAAGGCCCTCGTGTCAGATGGAGCCCTGATACTCTGTACATCTCCATGCAACACACCTCTGTTCTCTAGGAAGAAGAGAACCCCTAAAAGAGAACCAGCTACCTGCGGGGGGTGTCTCTGACTGCAAAGTACCTCACAGTGGTGGACCTTGCAAACGCTTTCTTCAGTGTCCACCCTCACCCCTCCTGCTGGTACCTTTCACACACGAAAAAACAGCAACATACCTAGACAGTTATGCCACAAGGGGCACAGGACTCTCCAAGCCAGTTTGCAAAAGCTATGGCTATCATCCTTGACACATGACAAGAGGATCACCCGGAAGTGATTCTCCTCCAATATGTTAATGACCTTCTCCTCTGTGCAGATGACTTACCCACTGTTGAAGTCACCTCAGAAAGCCTGTTGAGCTATCTTGCCAACCAGGGTTGCAAAGCCTCAAAGCCCAAATTGCAGTGGTGCTCAACATTCTCATTTTCCTTGGACATTGTTTGTCCCATGGGACAAGACACCTCACTGAAGACAGGGTGAAAGCAATCTCTGACATCCCACTGCCACAAAGCCAGAAGCCCCTTCATGCCTTCCTTGGACTAATTTCCTATTGCAGAGCATGGATTCCAGAAGCTTCCCTACTGATGCAACTTTTGTACAATGCTCTGAAATCAGACCCCTTCCAGATGTCTCCGGAAGCAATATCCAACTTTGAGGCCCTCAAGTGCGCCATCCCCGGCGCTAGGGCTCCCAGACTAGGACAAAACGTTCAAGCTCTTTGTATCTGAACGTCTGAGGCATGCTGCAGGTGTACTCACCCAATCACATGGCATCCGCCTACGCCCCATAGGATATTATTCCTGTCAACTGGATCCGGTAGCAAGAGGAGGCCCATCGTGTCTGCAAGCTGTCTTTGCTGCACAAGCCTTGCTTGACAAAACTTCGGACTTGGTCCTCGGACACTGCCTCGTTCTGCTTGCTCCCCATGAATTTGCTGCCATACTCAACCAGATCCGGTCGAAATATCTGTCCACTACCAGACACTTGAGACCCCTATGTTCCCTCCTTCTACTGGGCAGCATTACTCTATTACGTTGTCAAACACTGAACCCTACCTCCCTTGTTCCACTTCTCGAAGGGGGAAAGGAGGAGGAGTCTTGACTTGTCACCCCGTGACTGTTTCGAACGAATGCGGCTGGAAACTACGCATCTCCCCACCATGAGTGAAATACCCCTGCAGAATCCAGGTCACCACTGAAAACACGGTTCTACAAGCTGAAGCCTTACCACCGGTGATGTCTGCATAGGAGGCAGAGCTGCAAGCACTTACTACAGCATGTAAATTAGCAGAGGGAAAAAGAGCCAACATTTATACAGACTCAAGATATGCTTTCAGCGTTGCCCATGATTTTGGTGTTATCTGGGAGGACAGAGGGTTCCTGACGGCTGCAGGAACACCTGTGAAACACAGTTCAGCCATTAAGTACTTGATGGACACCCTGCTTGTCCCAACCCAAGTGACTGTTCTGAAAGTAAAAGCACACAACAAACTGAACTCGAAGAAAGCTTGAGGCAATCATCTAGTCGATTCAGCTGCCAAACAGACAGCCAGTGGTCCACGGAAGTGGACAGCAGGGTGGTAGAAGAAGACCACCCCGTGCTTACCCTACAGACTCTCCCAGTGGACAGAGTTTATCTGAAAGAATTACAGGAATCAGCAAGTCTGGATGAGAAGGAAAGCTGGAAGCGGAGGGGAGCAACTCTCAGAGATGGACTATTCGAGTGCAACAAGAAGCCTTGTTTACCCAGGAGTATGTACCCAGCCGTGCAATGGTCACATGGAGTTGCCCACTTGACAAAGACTCTTATAAACTCTCTTATCAACAAGTGTAGCACCAGGAGTTACTCCACTGACGAACAACTTCTGCAGATCATGCATCATCTGCACAAAATGTAACCCAGGATGCACAGAAAAGGCACAGAAGAAGTGCCTGGCAAAAGCCCTATACCCTCCTTTCCAGAGGATACAAATTGATCACTCCCAAATGGCAAGGAATGGCAGATTCGAATACGCCCTAGTGGAGGTGGAAATGACTGCCAGGACCATGGCTAAGAAACTACTGAGTGAGATAGTATGTAGATTTGGGGTCCCAGAGGCCATAGAGAGCGATCAGGGCCAGTCTTCACAGCAACCCTTACAAAAGAGATTTGGGCAGCACTGGGGGTTCAGTTGGCTCTACACACCCCATACCACCCTCAAAGTAGCGGGAAGGTAGAAAGGATGAATGAGACATTTAAAAAAAAAACCAGGATGTTAAAGATGGCCCAAAAGACTAACATGAGTTGGCCAGACAGTTTGCCCATTGCCCTGTTCAGTGTCAGACACACTCCCCGGGGGAAAAATGCCCTATCCCCTTATGAAATTTTGTTTGGTTCAGCCCCCAGACTTGGCTGCTACTTTCCACAACAGTTACAGTTGCAAACTGATGTGTTGACTAATTATGTAACCGCATTATCATGAGAATTAACCCGAATGCATGTCCAGGTGTTTTCTTCCATTCCAGATCCTGAATTAGATACAGGAACACACCAACTACTGCCTGGAGATCCTTGAGCCAAGATATGATGGTCCATTCCAAGTTTTGCTGACCACAGCCACCTCAGTCAAGTTGGCCGGGAAGAACACCTGAATACACGCTTCCCACTGCAAGAAAGCTCCAACCCCTGAGGACAAGATCCCGCCCACTTCATAACGACCATGCTGCATACCCTTTTTCTGTTTGGTCTGGGGGGGCAGGAGGTGGCCATCACAAAAAATGATAACATAATAACATTTTGGTATAACTCTTCAGGTACACATGTGACCGCCTTTACCTTTGATTACTGTGACATAGTACCTTGTCCGTTTGACCCTTCATGGCAATGCCATTGGTACAGTGACATCCCTGCCGGTAAGGATATATATATATGTGTGTATCACAGACAGTTACTGGGGACAGAGTTGTGGTTCCTCGGGGGGGGGGGCAGTGGGTTGGAACACAGGGCCAGACTGGGCGACCAAAGAGTGCAACAAAGATGAAAATGGAAAGCCCCTGATAAGCAGAATGACTTTGCGGAAGATAGGTATAAAACCAGGTCCAGTCCCTTGGTGATGTGTATTGGATCTATGGGAATTTGAAAATCAGGACCAGATTAGAGGGAATATGGACCGGTGAATGTGCCCTTGCAAAGGTCATTATGCCCCTCCATATCCTAACAGAAGATACTCCTGATACATACACTGACCAAGCACCTAGTCAGAGGAGGAAGCGAGCAGCTCCCTCCGGAAGCTTTGACCCTCATGTGTACATAGATGCCATAGGGGTTCCAAGGGGGGTCCCTGATGAATTCAAAGCCAGGGATCAGGTAAAAGCTGGTTTTGAGTCTTTGATCCCCATAATAACTGTCAACAAGAATGTAGATTGGATCAACTACATATACTATAACCGACAGAGATTTGTGAATTACACTAAAGATGCCCTCCAGGGAATTGCTGACCAGTTAGCCCCTACTTCCTACATGACATTCCAGAATTGGATGGCCTTAGACATGGTGTTAGCTGAGAAAGGAGGTGTCTGTAAAATGATAGAAAAAACGGGAACCTGTTGCACCTACATTCCTGATAATACTGGCCGAAATGGTAAGGTTACTCTAGCTATAAAGAAAGTAGAAGACCTGTCATTGGAGTTGAAGAAGAACTCAGGTATTACAGACCCATCAATATCAATATTTTAGCTGGATGAGTGGGTGGCAGAAGGTGCTCGGGTAACGGTATTAATAATCCTGATTCTCTTAGCCCTGATTGTATGCTGTATTCTACTTTTTGTAAAGAAGTTAATGAGCAAGGCTGTAGACAACAGCACACCTACATTTCTCCACCAAGAAGAAGAGGACCCCCTTATGATAGAAGATGACAAACCCTTCATTCCTCTACAGTCACTCCCTGTCCAAAATCTCACAATCCTATAGGGTTATAGGGATAAATAGTGCCTGACTGCACTTTTCCAGCTGTATCGAGGAGGGTAGTGAACTAGTTGCTGCCTAACTCTATATACAGCCAAAAAGAGTTGCTGAGGAGAATGGGCCAGGTAAGTAGGACCTTTAGCATGAAGGACAGAAAAGAGAAAATAGCCATTTTAGGGGGGACTGTGAAGGAATGTAATGTAGATAATAATAATCAGAAAATGTCTATTTTCTTATGTGTATATATGTTTCTATGCAACTCCTTACTCATTATATAAGTATACAGATTAGCTCTGCTTCTTGATTCTGAAAATGGCGGCTACCGCCTGCTTCCCACACATTAGAAGAATGCAGAAGTGAAGACAGAACCAGCAACAACCAAGTCTCGGCATCAAGTTTCTCCATTTTGTCTTGTATTTCAGCCAATAAGATGTATACATAGCAATGACGTATCTTTGTGTATAAAACTTTAGCACCGCCCTGAAATAAACCAGAAGTGTAAGAAGTAACCAAGCTGAACATATCTCAGAGTGTTTGCTTCTAGAATGCATGCATGCATGTACACACTTTTTAATTAGAAACAGCAGCAGATAACCTTGAGCTCGATTGAAGTTCTTAACCTTATCACTGTGTGGTCACAAAAATATATGAAACAAATAATATATAAAAAATGGACATTGCTGAGCCAGCCTAAAAAAATACTTTTAGTTGCATACCCACCATATCCATAATGGTCTAGATTTACTTGACCATGCAGATTGTGTTTGCTACAAAACTATCTATGAAGTTATTAAGAAATGTAGAAACTTCACTCAGTCTGATTGGACTGTTAAAGTGGGTAGGGGGTTTAATGGGTGAACCATTAGTAAATGATATGTGTATTGCATGTATAAACCAAAGCATAGGACATATAGGCACATTTATCAAAGTCGCAGAATGCTTTCTCTCCAACTATAATCCATTTTGTATGTAAAATGTACCATTTTTACACCCAGTAAAAACCATTAGCATTACTGATCATTAAAAGCAGAATACAGCTGCATTGTGATTAGCATTCGAACACTAATAGAGTGTTAATTACCAAACTGATCAGTTTCCAGTAAAGAAAAGGGAGGAATCAATAGCAAAGAGTGGGAGAAGGAAGTCTGTGTTCCCTGGTTTCACACTGCTGCTAAGTAAATGAGGAGACCTGGAAGGTAACAAAGAAGAGAGGAAATCGCTGAATTATGTTTCAGGTTAAAATAAGAGCAATTCACCTTTTTAAAATGAGTGAGTGTTTTATTGTGATTTTACTACAAGTCACCCAGACTTTCTACCCCTGTACCATCTACAATAATACAGGCACCCACAGAATAATGCAGGCGCCCCTTCTTGGCAATAGTTGGGACAAAGAGACTGGCACCCATCAATGATTGGTTCTGCTACTTTGGAAGGGGTGCCTAATTTGTTAAGAACCCCATTTAGGGCACCCACAAGAGAAAATTAACTGTCCCAGTCTTGATCCTTGAAAGCACAGAGCCAGCCTTATGGACAACAAAGGGCATACTGTTCCTGAGTATAAGCAAATATTTGAGTAAAATATATGGTAAACCTATTACTGAAAAAACAAATCATGTTAAATTGGAACGCGATCGCACATGGAAACATTTTTCATATGGACTTGCATCACTTATTTTTCATTGATTTATATACACTATAGCTTTATAACATAAGGGAATATTGAAAAATAAGAGAGACTGGTAATCTAATTTATTGGTTAGTTTATACTCAAAGGCTAAGTTCATCTTTTCAGGCAGAATTTCACTTTTCACAATAAATAGAAGCCCTTTCTAATGTCATTTCTGCCAAATCCATCCCAATATGCTTATCTCTCATTTACCTAAATATATGGAATGTTTAAATTTTCAAATCTCAGTTCAAAATTTAAAAAAATGTTTTCCAAGCCTTGACTTCCTGTATTATCATCTGACCTTCCAGGAACTTCATATCCCATCATGCATTGCCTTACTGCATCACAGAATAGGGCGTGTTTTACCACTCTGGACCATACCTCCCTCATTACTATACCACCTCTTTTTTTATTTCCAACCACTTTCCTACTTCTTCCTTTAAGGTGACCATACAATCTGATTGTACAATCTCCTTTAGAGCTATTATCAACTTTGTAGTGCAAGAGCCTGCCAGATTTGATATAAATTGAAAGGATTGTTCAGGTGAGTTTTCCTATTTCATAGTTTTGATAAATCTAAAGGAAATTGTACAATAAGATTTCAAAGTGTATGGCCAGCTTTATGCAAGAAGATGGGAGGGAGACATTCAGTTCTCAATGTTGTTGTATTCGAGCTCCAGCTCAGGGAGGGGAAGTGTGTAAAGTCACCAATTTCACTTTCAGGCCCCATTCACACGTGCAGTGGTACAATTGTTTTTTTTGTGCATTTTTCCCATGACACGCGTAGGGCAGCACATTGATTTCAATGGGTTGTGCTATGGTGTAACAAATGCAGTAAAGTAGCTCAAGGGGCATTTTGCTGCTTGTTTGTTGCGTATTTTTGCACTCGACAAAATGCGTTTCCACGCTTGAGGTGCCATTAACAATTAATGGAACGAAAGCTCAACTAGTTAATTTTAGGTATTAAAGGTACACTGTACAATCCAATTGTATAATATCTGTACAATCTCCTTTAAATCTACCAAAACTATATAATAGAAGGACACACCTATCTATCGAATCACTCTGTATGCAATCAGACAGGCCCTTGCACTACATAGTTGATGGCAGTTTTAAAGGAGATTACAAAAGCAGATTGTATAGTGTATGGTGAGCTTTACAAACATCCAGGGACATACTTCTCCTGTTTTCAGTGCTACAGCTCTGCTCCACATAGGCTGTTATGTAGTCGCTTAGCTTCTGTACACTCTGCCAGTTGAACAATCATTGCAGGAAGAAAGTGCAAGGCAATAGATGGCTGTGTATTTAGAGAAAACAGTGCTCACAGACAGTGTCTGCATTGGAGAAGCATTAAACTGCAGAGGTGGGTGTGAGCAATCTCCTGGAGGGGGAGTGCAGGTGCAGAGTGTGTGTGTTTAATGAGTTCACTTCCTTTCTTCCTTAGTTCACTAACAGTTTGTCCCATACCAAATAGCAGGAAGTCAAGGAGGAGGTTTCTATAGAAATCACTGGATGCCTATCTTAGAATATAAAGAAAGCTTTTTATTTTCTGCAACAATAACGTACAACGTTACATATGTAGCGTAACGTAAGGTACATTAATGGTATATTGGTACATAGGAAAGCTGGAATTTAGAATAAAAACAAACAAACAAACACAAACTTAGCCTTTAAAAACCTGTTTTAAAAACTGATTCAATAAAGAGTGCTACTTCTTACAGCAGAACTACAGATTTTAATACCCCAACTAATCCAGGTATATAATCTAAACGTTAAATGAAAGTCGTTTTATTCCTGAATTTGTATTGATACACTCTGATCCAATCATACTCTGCTGTAATGCACTTTCTTTAAAGCAAATGTGCTATTGGAAAGAGAGAGCCGAAGGATGACCTCATCAGCAAGCAGCTGTTCTTTCATTGCCCAATTATCAGGCTGGGACTATGTTTTCATCAGTATTCTTAAAGTGTATGTTACCCCAACATTTCATATTCCTCATATGTTTCTGTTGTGCCATGTACTTGTATGAAAAAGTATCATGTTCTCTTTGCATTATTTTCTTTGTGTGAAATTCCTGGTGATGCTGCCAGTCCCCCTACTTTCCTATTTCAAACTGACCATGCTAGGCATGAAAACACATCCTTCCCAGCATGGTCACTTTTATTTTATGCATTCTATTTGGGAGCACACCCTGCCTGTACTTGAGCCCGGGTTCACACTATACTGGGCTGCGGATCGCACATTAGCGCTGTGCGTCCCTGTTCCCCATTTCAGGGACGAATCAGGGCAGATTCTATGCCTGAATTCGGCCCTGAAACAGAGCCAAAGACGCACAGCGTTTTTGTGCAGTGCGCTCCGCAGCCGCCCCGGAGATATGTGAACCGGCTCCATAGGGAGCCAGTCACATTCTCCTACTATGCGAATTAAATGTGCATTTCCCCACATCTAATTCGCATAGTAGGAGAATGTGATCGGCTCTCTAGGTGTGAACCCGGGCTCAGTGGTCAGACATGTGCTGACACACTCTCCATCACAGTTCTTCACTGGGAATATCAGTGTGCTGCTGTTTCTCTGTCCCCTGCTGAAACACCCCCAGTGGTCACCACCCCAACCTTATGCAGCTGAAAACAGAGGTCATGTGATCATGTATGAAAAAAAGGAAAAAAATGTATTTAGAATTTATATACAGCACTGTGCAAAAGTTTAGGCAGGTATGAAGAAATGCTGTAAAGTATGCATGCTTTCAAAAATATATATTTTAATTGTTTACTTTTATCAATTTACAAAATGCAAAGTGAACGAACAGAAGAAATCCAAATCAAATCAATATTTGGTGTGGCTACCGTTTGGCTTCAAACCAGCATCAATTCTTACACTTGCACACTTTTGTACAGTTACACAAAGTCGGGCAACGTTGAGGACCATAGATGCAGTGGTCAGCCAAGGAAACTTAATGCAGCAGATGAAAGACACATAATGCTTACTTCCCTTTGACATTGGAAGATGTCCATCAGTGCCATCAGCACAGAACAGGCAGAAACCTGTGAGACCCAGGTACAACTCAGAGAAGTCTGGCCAGAAGTGGTCTTCATGGAATACCGTATATACTTGAGTATAGGCCGACCCAAATATAAGCCAAGTCACCTAATTTTACTACAAAAAACTGGGAAAACGTATTGACTCGAGTATAAGCCTTGGGTGGGAAATGCAACAGCTACTGGGTAAACAATGTCCATCTGCAGCCTCACTGTGCCCATTTGCAGCCTCACTGTGCCCACCTGTATCATCAGTGCCCATCTGCAGCCTCATTGTGCCCATCTGCAGCCTCACTGTGCCCATCTGCAAACGTACCTTATCACCTGTGCCCATCTGTAGCCGATAACTAAAACAGCGGGCGTCTCCCGCTGTGTCATGCAGTCTGTTCGGCGGCCGTCCACTGTAACAAAGCCCCACCACCTTCTCGTCCATGATAGACGGAACACTGATACAGTTTCCCAGCATTGTATCAGTGTTCCTCTATCACCGACGAAGAGGAGGCGGGGCTTTGTTACAATGGACGGCTGCCGAACAGACTGCATGACACAGCGGGAGACGCCAGCTGTTTTAGTTATCAAAGGTACGGCTGCAGATGGGCGCAGTGAGGCTGCAGATGAGCACACTTGAGACCCTCACTCAAGTATAAGCCGAGGGGGTGTTTTCACCCTTAAAAATGTGCTGAAAAACTTGACTTATACTCAAGTATATACGGTTAATGCAACCAAAAAGCCATACCTTTGATGTGAAAACAAGGTTAAGCGACTCAACTATGCATGAAAACATCAGGCACGGGGGTGCAGAAAAATGGCAGCTGGTACTCTGGACTGATGAATCAAAATTTGAAATATTTGGCTATAGCAGGAGGCAGTTTGTTCACCAAAGGGCTAGAGAGCAATACAATAATGAGTGTCTGCAAGCAACAGTAAAGCATGATGGAGGTTCCTTGCAAGTTTGGGGCTGCATTTCTGCAAATGGAGTTGGAGATTTGGTCAGAATCAATGATGTCCTCAATGCTGAGAAATACAGGTAGATAATTATCCCTTATGCCATACCATCAGGAAAGTGTGTGGTTGGCCACAAATGTATTCTGCAGCAGGACAATGACCCAAAACATGCAGCCAATGTCATTAAATGAAACTATCTTCAGTGTAAAGAGAAACAAGGAGTCCTGGAAGTAAGGATTTGGCCCCCTGAGAGCCCTGATCTTACCATCATTTGTCTAGGATTACATGAAGACACAGAAGGATTTGAGGCAGTCTACATTCACAGATCTGTAGTTAGTTCTCCAAGATGTTTGGAACAACCTACCGGCTGAGTTCCTCCAAAAACTGTGTGCAAGTGTACCTAGAAGAATTGATGCTGTTTTGAAGGCAAAGGGTGGTCACACCGAATAATTATGTGATTAGTATTTCTCTTCTATTTATTTACTTTCCATTTTGTTAATTGATAAAATGAACTATAAACACTTCTGTTTTCGTCCCTGTGTTTCGCTATGCAATGCAAGCACATTATGGCTTGTGGGAGAGGCCAGCAGAGTGCTGTACATAGCTTCCTGAAAACATCACAGCAAAATGCATCAGTACTCTTCTCAAGAGTCCTCAGTCCTAATGCAAACAGTGGACTGGCTGTTGGGAGGAGTTATGTAAAAATTTATGGGTGGATGTCAATCTGGAGGAGTCTGCCCTAGCCGCTTAAGGACCACCCCACGTACATATACTGTGGCAGGTCGACTCTTAAGTGCAAAATCACGTACCTGTATGAGTGTGTGTGCTGCCGGAGTCCCGCTGTGACTGGACACAACGGGAGCCAATCAGCAGATCCGGTGGACGCGTTGTCTGCTGGCCACCCGGGTTCATTCTGAGGAGAGGAGGAATGGCAGTCTACCTATGTAAACAAGGCAGATTGCCATTCTGCCAGAGAGGAAAATGGAGATCTTGTATTTCTGCCAAGCAGAAACATGGATCTCTGTTTTCCTTTAGTTAAAGCACATCCCCCACAGTTAGCAAGCACTCCCAGGGAACACATTTAACCCTTTGATTACCTTTGATGTCAACCCCTTCCCTGTCATTACTACAGTAACAGTGCATTTTTTTTTAGCACTGACCACTGTATTAGTGTCACTGGTCCCGAAAAAGTGTCAAAAGTGTCAGTTAGGTATCCAATTAGTCTGCCACAAATTGCTGATCGCCACCATTACTAGTAAAAAAATAAATAAATAAAAATTCCATAAAAATATCTCATAGTTTGTAGACGCTATAACTTTTGCGCAAACCAATCAATATACGCTTATTGGGATTTTTTTTACCAAAAATATGTAGCAGAATACATATTGGCCTAAATTGATGAAGAAATTAGATTTTTAAATTTTTTTATTGGGTATGTTTTATAGCAGAAAGTAAAAATATTGTCTAATTTCTCAGTCTTTTTTTGTTTATAGTGCAAAAAATAAAAAACGCAGAGGTGATCAAATACCACCAAAAAAAAGCTCTATTTGTGGGAAAAAATGACATCAATTTTATTTTGGTACAGTGTCGCACGACCGTGCAATTGTCAGTTAAAATAATGCAGTGCCGTATCGCAAAAAATGGCCTGGCCAGAAAGGGAGTAAAAGCTTCCGGAGCTGAAGTGGCTAGATAAGCCCACATGTCATGTTATGCCTCAGTGAAAAGACCCAGATAGCAAGGATAACTTGCCACAAATTTGTGACAGTGTTGAATTGTAAGTCTTGTTACCTTGCTGCACATTTTCACTACCAAGTCGTACACTTGCAGAGCACTTGAAGCACAAGTTCTAGTTGACACTTTTCCAATTTGTAGCAATTTTGTGTGGCAAGTCTCTAGTAAGAGCAAAGTTGCAGTGGTGAGTCTACAGCAAGAGCTCTTCTGGTCTACAGCATGAAAATTCAGCCACAGTGACCCCCTGTGGTGGGATGACTATTACACAACATAACTGAACCAGAACTTGCAGCAGACTTGCAGAATGTTTGCAAAGATCTGAAATCATGCAATGCGGACTTGATGCAATTGTGCAACAAACTTGTGAAGCCTGTGAAGTCTAGCAATAGCTTAGCAAGTCATTACTGTACAATTGCTTGCGATCTGGGGAGCTGAAATCCAATCAGTGAAAGAGGTGGTCCAGGGACAGTCAGGCTAAGGAGGAAAGTACCAGAAGTTGCTGGACATCCTTAATCCAGGAAATAAGGCATTTTCTATCTGACCTGCTGCAGCTTCTAATGCACACTGTGAGAAACTCAACGTGTGTAGTGAAATTAGAATGAGCAATTTCAGTACAGGAGAGGAATCTGTACAACCGTGCAGGACTGAAGGTAAGGGCAGAGTTCAACTTTAACATCCTAATATATCCAGATACCACAACAGAGGGTCATGATAACATTTTCAGACCACCAGTTTTCTTAGGAAAGAATTGCGACGTGACCATGTGAAACCACCTTTAATTGTAATAGAAGCACAGTTTATGTACCAGTCAGCTGCTCCTTACACATGCAGTATATGAATCATGCGTATCAATTATTTCAGACACTTTATGTAGAAATATATTATTCAAGCTGTGCAAGCGTCTAAATGACTGTTTTAATTAAACTTATATTTATTCATATTTCAAAATCTGCCCAGACATCCGTGGCAGTATTTTAGTAAGAATCAGCACCTACATAGGTAACTTAGAAAAGAGTTAATCAGATTCTATGCAGGAGTGGACAAAATCTAGATAGCTATTGACAAGCGGTTACTAACTGACAGACTGACAGACAGAAGTATTGATGATTCTGTGGATTGCTGACTGGTGTGGTTGAGAAAGCTGACAGCTGACATGGTAGGAATAGAAGGTGGGGGCAGGAGTGCTGCGGAAGGGAGAGAGGGAGTTACAGAAAACCCCCCATGGTGACATATTCCTAATGTGAAAATCAAAGTCAAATATTTGTTGAAGAAAAACTAACAGTGTGTACCTCTCTGCCATCCATCTGCTATACAACCAATTTCTCTTCTCTCTTATTTCATGTATTTCATCTTCTCGTTTCTCTTTCCTTCTATAATTCCTTTTGGTTGCTTTAGTATTTTCTTTTTTTATTTTTTTTTGTTTTTTTTTTTTTGCTCAATTACATATTTTGTTATTTTCTTTGTTCAGTTTTCTTTCCATCATTGCTTCTGCCTTTCACTCGTTTTTTTCAGATTTGCCTTTTCATTGGTTTGCTCCCGCAGCCTGGAATGGGAATTTAATCTCCAATAAATAGTCAGACCATTATAGTATCATAATCAGAGATGAGCCCCCCCACGAGCCATATTCTGGCTGTGTGCAAGACAACTTAACCCTTCTTTCCTGTTATGCTGGGAGAGCTAGAAACCAAAACGGCATTTATAATTAAAGGGATAGAAAATATTATGCAAGGGTAATACAAAAATAAAACAGAATGTAGTATGCACCAAACTAAAGGGTCAGTGAACCCACAACTCTTATTTCAATTTTTGGTAGATGTTGGAGAGTTTAACTTTTTCTTTTATATCCTGGGTAGAATCTTATCACTTGAGTTCCCAGGTCTGCACACCTGCTGTGACCATTTTACAAGGTCTCACTCAGCTTGATGGAAATTTTATTTATTTTATGCTACGAAAAATGCAACAGAAGTTTCTGGAAAAAGAAATGATAGATGGGAACACCCTAAACCTACAGGTGGGCAGAAAAAAAGAGTTGGAAATTATGGCAGCGAGATTGCATAGTTTGATATATGAATATCTAAGAATCCCAACCATGGCACTACCCTACTGGCCTGGAGTTTGCCTGTTCTCCCTGTGCCTGCATGGTTTTCCTCCAGGTACACTGGTTTCCTCACTAGTGATGGGCTTGGGCGTGTTCGGATCGAGCCTGCACACCGCCAATCATAGGCAGCGTTTGTATGTGCAGCTGTCATTCAGGAAATTCCTCACTGCCTACGATTGGCGGTGTGTAGTGATGGCTTCCTGGCGGGCTCGATCCGAACACGCCCGAGTCCTTCACTAATCCTCACACACTCCAAAGACATGCTGGTAGGTTAATTGGCTTCTATCTAAATTGGCCCTAGTATATGAATGTGAGTTAGGGACATTAGATTGTAAGCTCCTTGAGGGCAGGGACTGATGTGAATGTGCAATATATACGTAAAGCACTGTGTAAATTGATGGCACCATATAAGTACCTGTAATAAATAAATAAATAAATAAAATAAATTCAGAGACTGGCCCAACCCATAAGACTTTGCCTTTATGAAATATAGAAAAAACAATGTCTTGTGACAGGTCAGAGCTCGCAACACTTATGCCCTGTACACACGGTCGGACATTGATCGGACATTCCGACAACAAAATCCATGGATTTTTTTCCTACGGATGTTGGCTCAAACTTGTCTTGCATACACACGGTCACACAAAGTTGTCGTAAAATCCGATCGTTCTAAACGCGGTGACGTAAAACACGTACGTCGGGTCTATAAACGGGGCAGTAGCCAATAGCTTTCGTCTCTTAATTTATTCTGAGCATGCGTGGCACTTTGTGCGTCGGATTTGTATACACACGATCGGAATTTCCGACAACGGATTTTGTTGTCGGAAAATTTTATAGCAAGCTCTCAAACTTTGTGTGTCGGAAATTCCGATGGAAAATGTGTGATGGAGCCCATACACGGTCGGAATTTCCGACAACAAGGTCCTATCACACATTTTCCGTCAGAAAATCCGACCGTGTGTACAGGGCATAACACTTCTAAAAGAGACAAAGCTGATAACCTTATGTTCTGCTATGTCAAACTTAAAAAAAATGCTATTTAAGAGGCAGCTCTCAATCTTACCCACTGTGCCAATGTACAAATATTAACAATAAAATAAACATCAATAGATGATTTTTTAACATTTCCAAATCAAAAAGTGAATGCCACCAAAAGATATAGTATGCTTATAGTGCATAAATAAAGTCCATGTGTGTTAAAACCAACAGATATGAATCACTGTGTGAAAAAAAGTCCCAAAACACCACAAAGAGTCCAATATTAGGAAAAGAACTTCACCATGCTCCACTGTTCCATGCATTAAAACCATACTCTTCCATTGTGCAAACAGCCACTGTTCACCCAAATGAACGAAGGCCTACCAAAACTCTATGACCCTCTGAAATCAAATGATCATGGTAAGCATGTGTATGTAAACCAGCTCACTCCACTCCTCTCCAGCATTTAGACACTCAGTCAGTTCTGCTAAGTCAGTTTCACTCCAAATTAAGCCCAGGACGCGGATGCTTAAAAAACAGATGTGCCCACAATAGTGTGAAATTGTATTATAAAAGTTTGTTAAAAAGGTTAAGAACACTCACTGAACGGGAATAGCGCATTTTATTACTCCAGCCAGCTTACAGCAAAGGTTGGTAAGGACCGTTGTACGTGATGACTTTACAGTGCTCTGGCCAAGCCCCTATGTGTTTCATCAACCAATTACGTTTTAAGGAGACCCAAAAATATAAATTTTGGGTGCACTGAAAATTTAACAGGCAGCTAAAAAGTTATACAAAGTTTAAATGTAAAGCTGATAAAACATAGAGGGCTCATTGACCACCTCTCTTTACCTGATATGTACATTCACTATTTTATGTCATCTTTAGATCAGATGTTAGATCAGTTTATTAATGCATACTTATGCCAAAAAAAGTCTTGTTCTATAAATGACTTTCATTAAAAGCCTATTAGTCTTAGTAGAAGTACCTAAATATTTTAAAGAGACCATAGAAGGACCTAAAGTGGAAATTTCAGGATAGGTGCTTTGTTATAGTGGAACTTTCAATATCCTTACAAACTTCCCCAGAACTGCATAGGCAACAGGATTTTGTGTGATGTGTCATCTCTGAGTACGTTTCTCAGATATAATGCTGACTATAATTATTGCAGTGGCGGTGCGTCCATAAGGGCGCACGGGCGCTGCCCCCTCTCTGCAGCCACCCCCTCTAGGACCAATAAATAGATTCCTGCATAGCATGGCCGCCACTGCCACCCCCAATCAGGCGCCCGGCCCCTTTTCCGTCACCAGGTGCCTGAATTACAGCGGCGGTGGGTGTTTTTGAAGCACCTGATTAGAGCCATAGGCTCTAATAGGCATCAAAAAAGGTGACCTGCGAGCACCATGCTTGTTAGAAAAGCAAATGAATATTCACTTTCCTAACACTGAACCGCCTCTCCGCCAGTCAGGTGCTCAGGTCTGTTACCTGTCACCTGATTGGCTGAAATGACAGGCGCTGTGATTGAATGCCTATCAGACATCCAATCATAGGCGATGGGCACAGTGGCAGCGTTTGATGGCACAGTGGCAGCGTTTGATGGCAAAGTGACTGCGTTTGATGGGCACAGTGAGGCTGCATTTGATGGGGTTTTTTTCAGAGTTTTTCAGTTTGTTTGCGCCCCCCACAAAAAGTTTGAGCACTAGCCACCACTGGAATAATGCCTGAATAAGAGACAATGGCATTCTTTTTTATAACATGTGCCAATTAAAACGGTGAAGTTACAGCCAATAGCAGCCAATCAAATGCGCCATTTCAATTTCCATTTTTAAGTGTCAGTTTAATCTGGTTAAGCTAGATGTAATTGGTTCAAATTTTGTCAATTCCTACTGAATTGGCCAAAATACGAGTCAGAGGCGATCATGTCAGCAGCACTCAGCTCAACAAACTTTGATTAAAAAATCAGGTGGAAAATTGGTGGCCGAACAGTGACTGCATCCAAATAGATGAAGTCCCTAGGGTTGCAGATTTTTATCGGTAAGTACAAGTACTGATACTTCTGGTCAAGTACTCGCCGATACTGAGTACCGATACCTTTGCGGTGCGATTTGAGCCCATACAAAATAAATGGGCTCAAATCACACTGCAAAGAATTGCAAATTGCATGCAGTTTCCTACACCGCTCCTGTGTGGACCCAGGCTGAAATCACTATGACACACTATTTACACAGTAGCGTTGCGGGAAACCACATGCGAGTCGGACAGGAATTGCACTGCATTCCTGTTCAAATTGCATGCAATTCTCTTGCGATTTAAGCCCATTCATTTTGTATTAGCTCAAATCGCACCACAAAGGTATTGATTTCGGGTATCGGAGCATTTTTACGAGTACATGTACTTGCGAAAATACTTACATCGACACCAATATCGGCATAGGTGCAACCCTAGAAATCCCTATTTGAAAATTACAATATTGGATGTATATGGCTATTGCCAGCAGGGCGGAATCCTTCATCCACACTATTTAGCATAGATGAGAAATAATAGATTTCTCTTGTTCAGCCTTCTAGACATTCTAAATGCTTGGGCTACTTCTGAAGAGGGCAAAAGGCAGGTTTTTGTGAACATGTATTTAGTTATTACCGTCCTGCAATGGCTTGAAATAGAACTATGGCCTCCCATTAAAAAATATGTGCTGCAGCACTTAAAAGAGAAGCATGGGGTTTTTACCTAGGTGGATGCAGCATTGGCCTAATGCTGCATCTGTCCCCAGCTGGCTCTAAGACTGAGAACTGAGCAATCAAACACCGCCTATTGCTCAGTTCTCAGGGCTCCCTGAGCAGAGAGCTGGTGACTGTTAGTCACCGCTGTCTGTTCTGCCCCCCCTCTTTTACTGGAGTGCTGGGCTGGGAAGGGGGCAGGAGTGGCCGGCTCAAGCTCTTAGTGGCTCGCTGAGAGGCTGAGCTCAGAGCCGATCCAGACATGTGGGAGGATACCGACTTCATTGTCGCAATCTTGCCTGAGCCTGGACCGGCTCTTTGACAATAGCTGAAAATGGGTCACAGAAGTGCAGAATGAACTGCACTCCTGTGATTCACAGGAGAAGTACAGCCAAACAAGCTTTGCCTGTACATCTCCTTTAATTAGAATAGCATCTGCACACAGTTTTCTCTTAGTCCCTCTGCAAAGTCCCACAAATATTTTTTGATGCCTGTAAGTCCTCCCAATTCAGCTTCCTATGTAGGTGTGGTAACAATGCTGCAGTGCTCCTGAATTCAGGGCAGAGTTGCCACGCTAATGTAGGCTGTACTTGCTTGCACTTCAGGGGGGAGGAAAAAATGTTACAGGAGGTATTGTCACTGCTGATTCACAGGCATGTAGCTTGTCAATCAGAACCTGGCCACACCTAGTCCTGCCCACTCCTCTTTGGACAGCACTGCCTCTGATGCTCAATCCCCCACTATAAGTTGCAGTGTCACCTACATCATATAGTAACTGGTATGGTACTTGTTTAGGTTGTCATACATGAGCCTTTAGCTGTACTTTAATAAAAAAGCTACTCACCTTATAACTCAAGGTTTATGTTAGATGTGCTTGTGTAATGCCTTTGGGATTAACAGCATTCAGCTGCACAATATTCACGGATATAAAAAGGAAAGTCTTTATATCTTCTTAGTCTCATAGTTAATGCTTAAGATTTCCATAAAGTTGAACCAAGCAATACTTCAGAAGAAACCATAAATGTTAGATTTAATAAAAATGGTGTGTTGGATTAGGGACAGCTGCAAATTTTGGTCTCAGTTGAGTGGTCGTCCTAACCTGGCCATGAAAAAGGAATGAGAATATGTAGTACATTATATTTTATTTGTAACTCCAGGCAAAATCACAAATTGCCAATGAATGAAGTTATGTATTCACTAAAAGAATAACTTAATGTATTTTTAATGCATTAATGCAACTACCTAAATGAGACTTGGTACCAGGCTTCTGCAATCCTCTGCACAGTAGAACTCAGGCAATGAAATGGAAGAGAGCAGCACTAGGACCCAATTAGGTGTGCTGTACTGCACAAGTGCTGAAAGGGACCTTTTGATAGGATGATACAGCTGAAGGATGATCTCATTAGCCTGCTGCTTCTACTTCATTGTCCAAACCCAGACTGGGAATGGGGCAAAGAAAAGTGAGGACTGCATAGACAGACATGCAAAACCTTTAGCAGGTAATGCAACTCATACATGTATTTTAATTGTGTATTTATTTGTTTGTATGGCATTAAGTTTAACATCTCCATTAAAAAAATAAAAAAATAAAAAAAATAAAAAAAATGCATCTAACAGCACTGGGACAAGGCCGTATGGCAACCAAAGCAAGAATGGCAAAGTGTTCCCCACCCCCAGTTTGTCCAGTTACCAACTATTTCTATTGTGCACTCCCTTACATAACCACTGTGTAGCCGCATAAATCACCTTACACTTGCCACTTTCCTGTGTGTATAGTGGGATGGGAGCTACAGAGGCCATGTAATATAGATGCCATCTACATATAGTATGTGGTACACAGTGGTCAGTAGAGTACTACAGAGTACAGTTATTGGAAACAGGCTATGGGCTAAAGCTGTTCTTTCAACCCATTAACACAGTCAGAAGTTATTCCAACTTCCCTAGTACATGGTTGGTTGGTTTGCAGAAAACTCAGGGGGGTAGGGTTTTCTGGACCAAATTTTAAAGGACCCATAAGGCTCTGCCTTAGCTTTTTACTGAAATCCCTCAGCAAGGTTGGAATGGGCAATAATGGGGGCTTTGTTATCAGCCTGTCCTCTCATTATAAAAAAGTGGGTTCCCAGCCGCCATATGTCAGTGTGTGTTGGAGTGGTTGAGAAAGATCTGTGTAGGGAAAGTTAGTTGTTAATGGTGTTAAATACTGAGGATTGGTACATAATGTCATGTATACTCCACCCCCAAAGTTCACATTTCAAAGATCACCCGACAGTCTTTTTTAGGATTACTATTTTGTGTGTATCAGATGAAGTTGTAGTGCTGTTTAGCTACAGCAACACTCACCACACACACACACACACACACACACACACACACACACACACACACACACAGAGACATTTTTTCTTCTTTTGTTTCATGTTTTGTATATTTTTGTATAATTTTCTGCTAGGTTACAAAATTGAGTTAGGGTTTAGTGTTTCAGGATTTATTCTTTAAGGGAGGTATATTTTGTTTTCTGCTGCAAGGGCTATTTGTAATTTTGAAGTACACAGCGTACACTTACGCCCTGTACACACGGTCGGATTTTCCGACAGAAAATGTGTGATAGGACCTTGTTGTCAGAAATTCCGACCGTGTGTGGGCTCCATCACACATTTTCCATCGGAATTTCCGACACACAAAGTTTGAGAGCGTGCTATAAAAATTTCCGACAACAAAATCCGTTGTCAGAAATTCCAATCGTGTGTACACAAATCCAACGCACAAAGTGCCACGCATGCTCATAATAAATTAAGAGACGAAAGCTATTGGCTACTGCCCCGTTTATAGTCCCGACGTACGTGTTTTTCGTCACCACGTTTAGAACGATCGGGGTTTCCGACAACTTTGTGTGGCCGTGTGTATGCAAGACAAGTTTGAGCCAACATCCGTCGGAAAAAATCCATAGATTTTGTTGTCGGAATGTCCGATCAATGTCCGACCGTGTGTACAGGGCATTATTGTTGACACAGGCAAAGCTTCCTTTGTTTGCAGCATGTTACCACATACATGTGTGGTAAAATAGTGTTGACCAATGCATCCATATATTGCCCCCTGCCCCCATTCTCCATTGACATAGCTGCCATTAAGGTTAGGCTATCTCCTTTATTTTAGAAAAAAAAAAATCAGCCAAGCCTCAAATGAGAGGCAGATGTTCTGCAAGCGGTATAGGACAAAGTGATGGTTGGGCTGCACCATAGGGCAGGCCTGGTAAAATCTCCAAACATGAAACCAGGTACAGTAAAAGGTATTATTTTAATAAAAGGGGGGGCGAGGGTTGATTACAAAAAGCCAGTCAAATAGAGGAAGTGACCTTGCCCCTCCACACATGCCATGTCTTGCCTGCATTGTGGTAGCTATGCCTGTCTCTCATAACACAGTCAAGAATAACACTAAATCCTCAGGGACTTTAATGCCATAGCTATCATTAGGTAAATGGGATAGAGGAGGTCAGAGAGGATTAAAGGGGCCAGGATAGGAGTGGCCTCACAGGGGAGAGGTGGCCGGGATAGGAGTGGTCTCACAGGGGAGAGGTGGCCGGGATAGGAGCAGTTTGATAGGGGAGGATGGTCAGGATAGGAGCAGAGCACCTTAATTAACAAGCTGGCAGTTTTGTTTACATGTATGCAGCAGCACTGCTCCATTTTCAGCCATTTCCTCCCCCATTTCAAGCTGCTGCTATCTTGAAATTTCAGCACCTGCCTCTCCACTGGCAATAGCTCTCAATTACTTAGTTGCAAGAGAATTCTTTCAGTCGCTATGGTGACCTGGTGCCCAGGATCTCACCAGCCCTAAAGGCAGGGCACATCTGTCTTTTCCTTCTCATAGTGGCCATGCTATACAGCCAAAGCTCTCGCAGGAGGTAGGTGAATGGCTGATGAAGCCTTCCTCCTCTTCCCGCTCCTCTTCTGATAATCCAACCATAGCTCTGCATACTGGCTATAAGGAGTCTGTGGAATTATTTGATCACAAGATCGCTGACTTGCTGCAAGAGAATGATATTGGTCATGCACAAACATTTCTTCTTTTAGACATTGAGAATGAGGAAGCGAGCACCTTGACTACAGAGGGAGAGGAGTGAGGGTACATCAGGCAGGAAGCAACAATAGCAGTGATGTTCCAGAAGATGAAGCTTACTGCCGAGTGGACTTCAATGAGTCAGGAGGGGTGGATAATGAGGTGGCATACTGCCCATGGGTGCCACAGATTAGGAAGTAGGAAAGTTCTGAGGGAGAGGCAGAATAACAGCAAGGAAAAATGTTGTCCAAAGGCAGGGGCAGGTTGAAGAGGACAAGGGGAGCAGCCATACTTATCAATCTGACAGTATTGTTTCATAGGTACAGGCCACTATCATCCCCATGACTTTTCCACAAAGCTCTGCAGTAGGGATGGTGGGCAGAACCCCCCACCCCGGTTTGGTTCGCACCAGAACACCTCGAACAGGCAAAAAGTTCTAGCGAACCCTATTAAAGTCTACAGGACACAAACATGAAAAATTAAAAGTCCTCATTTTAAAGGCTTATATGCAAGTTATTGCCATAAAAAGTGTATGGGGATCCGGGTACTGCCCTAGGGGACATGTATCAATGCAAAAAAAAAAGTTTTTAAAACAATAGCTTTTTTAAAAAAAACAGTGATTTTAATGATGCTTAAAGTGAAACAATAAAATTGAAATATTCCTTTAAATATGCCTGGGGTCCCCTTAGTCTGCCTGTAAAGTGGCGCATCTGTACATTGTATAGAACATGCCACAGCAATAATGACATTTATAAAGGTAAAAATGTAATTTAAACTTGCTCGCAGTTGTAATGTATTGCTGGTTCCTAGCAATATAGTTGAATAAATGGTGTGGGGAGCCCTCTAGTCCATACAAGGCACATCCGGTCTGGTGTGGATTTTAAGGGGAACCCCACGCCAAAACTTTAAAAAAATTGGCGTGGGGTCCCCCCAAAATCCATACCAGACCCTTATCTGAGCAAGCAGCCTTGCAGACCAGGAAAGGGGGGGACAAGCGAGCGCCCCCCCTTCCTGAACCATACCAGACCGCTTTCCCTCAATATGCAGAGGGTGCTTTGGGGTGACCCCAAAGCACTTTGTCCGCTTGTTGATGGGGACAAGGGCCTCTTCCTGACAACCCTGGCCGATGGTTGTCGGGGTCTGCAGGTAGGGAATCCGGAATCTGGAAGCTACCTTTAACAAGGGGGCCCCCAGATTCCAGCCCCCGCCCCCCCCATATGTAATGGGTCACCCTGCCCCTTCTGTTGTCGTCCTCGCCCTTGCCTATAATAGAGCTGTCAAAGCAAAGAGATAGCAGTTGGCAGGAGGCCTCCCATGGAGGCGAAGCATTTTAATTTTTGCTATTTTTCAGGTCCGTTGGGCTGCGTCCAATTTACATCACAGGATAAATAAAGGATTTGTAAAAAACTGTCTCTTGTGGTTGGACTGGGATCTGGGGGCCCCCTTATTAAAGGGGGCTTCCAGATTTGGATAAGCCCCCTGCCCACAGACCCCAACTACCACCGGCCAGGGTTGTCAGGAAGAGGCCCTTGTCCCCATCAACATGGGGACAAGGTGCTTTAGGGGGCACCCCAGGCACCCTCCTCATGTTGAGGGCAAGCGGCCACGTATGGTCGCTCGTCGTCGTCCCTTCCTGGCCTGCCAGGCTGCTTGCTCAGAAAAGGGTATAATATGGATTTTGGAGGGGACCCCACGCCTATTTTTTAAAAAAAATTGGTGTGGAGTTCCCCTTAAAATCTATACCAGACCCAAAGAGCCTGGTATGGATTTTGGGGGGGACCTCATGCCGTTTTTTTCTTAATTTTGTCATAGGGTTCCCCTTAAACATTTCAATACACTGTATTATATACTTAGCACTGCACTATATACTCTTCACTGGGTTTTTTACCCTACACTAACTGCACTATATACTCTGCACTGCATTATATACACTACACTGACTGCAATGTATACTCTGCACTGGGTTATAAACACTACACTGACTGCACTCTATACTCTGCACTGCGTTATATACACTACACTGACTGCACTATTTTATATATTCTACACTGACTGCACTATATACTCTACACTGTATGATTATATACACTACGCTGACTGCACGCTAAATCCACTAACTAACCTGCCTAATCTCTCTCCATTCATAAACACTTTACATGGCCGCCGTGTAAGCAGCCATTTATAGTGTGGGGCGTGGCCAAAGGCACCCTGCCTTTGGCCAATCATGGCTCTCACAGCACAATGCGCAGTGATTGGCCAAAATATACAGGTCAGGTGCATGTTTTGGCCAATCAACAGCCTTCAATGCACTGCGATCTCGCAGTTCATTATGGGGCGCATCACGGCGGGTGAACATCCCGTGAGCACCCCATATGTTCGTTTGTTCTATGAACAAACAAACACCCGATGTTCAACTCGAACATCGGGCCCATCTCTACTCTGCAGCGTGGACCGTTTTTACTGTATATTCTGCCAACATCCACCCAACCATCTTAAGAAACATCCTTTCCAAGGCAGGAGTCTCTTTCCCAGCTACTAAAACAGAAAATAATGTCACTAGATCACTCCAAATGTCAGCTTGGCAAAACTACTGGCTTTTCAGTTCAACACACTCCAGCTCGTGGAATCAGCCACTCTACATGAATGTATGGCCTATGCTATGCCAAAGCAGAAGGTACCAACTATTTTGGTCAGAAGGCCAACCTTGCCCTCCACTAGGATGTGGAACCTAATGTGTCTGTGGTGCTGGTCCATGCTGTCAGCAGGAGATTAAACATGACCAGAGACACATGGTCCAGTAAGCATGGGCAGGGAGACTACAAATCCTTAACTGCACCCTGGGTCGATTTTTTGGTGGTTGGGAAGAATGCAAGCCTGGACACAATACTGAAGCTAAGGTTGCCCCCATGTTGTCTTGTATGATGGTGACAGCGCAGTCACCTGTACCCCCTTCTCCTCACTGCCCTCATCCTTTGTTTCCATGAAACCATCAGTCCTCCCTCAAGCACCCCAAAAGCATATTCAACATCCTTAGTGTAAACTGAGCCAAAAGGTGCCACACAATGTTTCCACAGCTTAACCTTGGCTGCAAAAATTCTAAGGATTGCTGCAAGGTAAATCCAGCATTACACTTAAAAGTTTTCAGCCTATTCTCATTCTCTGACACTGAAAAGTGCCACATAATTGTAGCCTAGTCTTAGGATGCTTTTACACAGGCACAGCTAAAGGAGGGGACTTTTATTGCAAATCTGTGTACAGCCAGTGTTGAGCCCACTTTCTACCCAATAGGAAGGCCCACAGGATTGTGGGAGTTGCAGTCCTGACAGATTGAGCTGACTTGGTGAGCTGGAAGGAGTAAACTGCAAATCCCACAAGGCGCTGGGGCAAAAAAGGAGAGGTGGCTCCTTGTTTTGGAGGCTGTTTCTGAGAGGACTATGTGCACATTTAGCTGCTAGCATACTGCTCACTGCTGTACCAGAGAGGGAGAGAGGCACAGTGACAGGCATCTGAGGACACCAGAAAGGGCTACAGATGTTTGGAGGAGCCCACTGCCTGATCAAGGGGGAAGCATATTGGAAACACAGACTGGTTGTTTTTCATCCAGTATACAGAGGGAGACAATCTGCTAACATAAGAAGCTGGTGAGAGGCTTCTGCTCAAATTCCCATTACACTTTGGTAAAAGAGGGACAGTGTTGCCTACGAGTATTACAGAGCCAGTGACATTATCAGTGCTTAAAGGGACCAGAGCCAGTGTTATCATCAGTTCTTAAAGGTACATTATTCTGAGTGCTCCTACGCAACAGTTGGGCCCCAACAGGTGGTCAGCAGAAGAGAGTATATTAGCATCATTCTCCCTAGTTAGCATTGCCCCAGTATAGGGTTTAAGAGAAGTTGCTCTCAACACACATTGCTTGTGTTAAACATTACATGTTTTCTACTGGTCACCTATTTGCAATATACTCCTTGCTATATTTTCACTGTTTGCTGTATCATTGCTGTTGTTTCATACCTATTTTACTACCGGGGTATTGCATATACATCTGCAATAAATATTCCCCACCCAGCCAGGTGTGTCAAAGTGCATGGTGCTGTTTGCAAAGTCGTGAGTACAGAAGCGGAACCCCAATACATTAATCGGTAACTTTAGGGGTGAGTGCTTGACCTAAGCTGCAGAATTTCTAATTTTTGCTGCATGGTAATTCCTGTGCTGTCCCATAAAATGTGCAGCCAATTCTGGTGCTTCGGCACTCAGAAATACTTGTTGCTAATATCTCTCAGGTAATACACTTTAATTTTTGTTTCAAGACCAAACCTGCCTTGTCTCTCCTTTTAAATTGTGGCTTAATCAACTGCTAACAATGACCAAATATTTGTGGCTATTGACAGATAATATTTTCAATGTGTATAGTGTGAATGAATACCATGCTAAGTAAAAACAAAATTACAACAGCTGCAACATATCATGTGATATAAAAACAAAGTGCATGAATAAATAAAAAGGGGATTCATTCACACTCGCAATCTGCCCCTTTTCTAGTAAGAACATATGTCTTTTTGTAAATATGTTAATTAAATAACACTATTCATTTTGTTTTCTATGCTCCATATAGAACATGCTGTGTTTTTGTTCTACCGCGTGTTCTGATTGGCCTCTTTTATTGGAAGTGCAATAGGATCCAAATCGAGGCTTGGCTTCTCCGCTTCCTTTATCTTAGTGGCGGTCCGGCATGGTCTCTGTGCCCCAGATTACAGCAGGTATGATGAAGCGCGCAGAGTGGAGCCAGCTGTGATGTCGCCACGTCAATATTGGAAACATTCGGGAAGCAATCTTTTTATGTATCCGTGGAGTTTTCCTGTGACAATCGCTTTTATCTGGAGATCTTGTGAGTGTATTTTTTTACTTTGAATAAATAGAGTTATACAGAGATACACTATGAGGGGTCTCTCTTTTTATCTTTAATACACTGTTTTTGGAGAAACCGTCATTAGGCTACACTGCAATACTGCCCAGGATGGTTCAATATCATTGAGAATCAGAGGATACCGTTATACCATATATATGCGTATATTGACCTATATATAGTGGATGGTCAATTCTGTCTGGTAAGCCCTGTGTTGATCACTGGGTGGGGGTCTGGACACAGCACAACTTTTTTGGATGAATTTATGTTGCACTGGCGATCTTTCACTTCATATGCATTCAGATTTTTTCTTTTCATTCTTTATTTTATTTAATATTAAGTGGACTTTCTTTGTTTTTTTAATATTAGAGTTTAGTAGCACAACATTTTTTATTTATTGACATGTAGCCAAGCCCCTGTAGAGGTTGCTAAATGTAGTGGTTCACTTGTCACCCTGCTCAGCCCAGCATTCATCTTTCAGACACTCAGAGACATAGAACAGTCCAAGCTTTTTAGCCCCCTAAAAAAGGCCAGCATTTTACAGAGGGTTCTCCCCTATAGACTTCAATGGGATTTGCTGACAAGTTCAGGTTCATTGAACTTTGAACCAGATTTGCCAAACCCTTGGTGAATCAAAGAAAATATAGGAACCAATAGGTTCCAAACCCGCGCAAATCAATGACCAAAAAACAAATAAACTACAATAAAGACCGGCATGTTATAAAGTGTAAAAAACACCTATAACGTGAAAAGAAACGAAGGAACCGTGCTCTTCTATCATAAATTACATATCACCATAATGAATAAACAAATAAATAAATACATCTTCATTTGAATTATAAAAAATATATAAGAATTGTGAAGTCCATGTATAGATCCCACACATCAATAACGTCCACAGTGAGTATAGGAAAGGTTCCTCTCCACCCGCATGCAGACACACCCCTGGGTGGTGTTTGAGATACGTCCTTGCCAGTCAGCTGGAATGCAGGTGGAGTGCTAACCGGTGATTTCTATACAATACATGATGATCCCTGTTTTCTTTGATGTAAGTGCAATACAACCTTCTTTTTTAACCACTTGCCGCCCGCCATATAGCAGAATGACAGCGGCAAAGTGGTTGTGATATCCTGACTGGACGTCATATGACGTGCCCAAGATAACACAGCCGGCGCGCCCGCAGCATGGCGATCGGAGGTGCTGTGTGTCACTCTGACACACCGCAACTCCGATCGTGGTATGAAGCCTCTGACAGAGGCTTCTTACCACATGATCAGCTGTGACCAATCACAGCTGATCATCGCATGAACCAGGAAGTGCCAGTAAACGGCGGCTCTCCCTGTCAGAGGGGGGGTATGTGCTGATAATCAGCACACTGATTACAGCTGTGACCAATCACAGCTGATCATCGGATGAACCTGGAAGTGCCGCTTTATCTGTGGCTCTCCCTGTCAGGGGGGTATGTGCTGATAATCAGCACACTGATTATAAGCACAGCCCCCATCAGAAGGTGCCCATCAGCTGCCAATCAGTGCCCAACACCTGCCAGCCTGTCTCCATAATAAATGCCTGTCAGTGCCCATAACAGTGCCGACCAGTGCCCACAACAGTGCCAATCAGTGCCCGAAAAAGTGCAATCAGTGCCCCATCAGTAATGCCTGTCAGTGCCCCATCGAAGTGCCAATCATTGCCACTCAGGAATGGCTGTCAGTGGCTCCACATCAGTGCTGCCTATCCAGTGCCACCTATCAGTGCCAATCAGTACCGCCTATCAGTGCCGCCTATCAGTGCCCATCAGTTTTTGTTTTAATTGTCAGTCTTTTCTCGTTTATAGCACAAAAATAATAAACCGCAGAGGTGATCAAATACCACTAAAGAAAGCATTATTTGTGGGAAGAAAATTATAAAAATGTAGTTTGGGTACAGTGTTGCATGACCGCGCAATTGTCATTCAAAATGCCACAGCGCTGAAAGCTAAAAATTGTCCTGGGCAGGAATTGGGGAAAGTGCCTTGTGTGGAAGTGGTTAAATAAAGTATTTAAATTACTGCACCATGAGTGTGTTCTTTCTTCTCCCTCTCTATATGGCAAACTGGAGCTTTGAATATGCTATATATCAGCAGTTTGGATTCATTCCTGTGACCTCATGTATGACAGCTTGGATTTTCCCATATCTGTAATTTGACTCCCTGTAATAGAGGTCAATTAAGTCTGGTGAGTGCATAGTGTGTTCTCTTTGGTGAATCAAATCCAGGAAGATTCACTCATCACTAATATTTCTATATCACCCCATTTTCTGTCCCCATTTATGCTGTTTAAAGTATAGTATTTAACCCTCCAAAAAGGCAAGCATTGTGTCTTGGGATCTAGTTCTGAACAAATGATATGGTATACATAATCAAGGTTTATGATTGATGTGTAATGATATACATTATACTTAAAAGAATTACTTAAAGCAAAAAAAAAAAAATTGAATGTATTGTCATTGGATGCATTTCTTAAGCCAAATTTGTTTGAAAACAATAAACTGATGAATTTACATGAAATGATATTTTTTTTATTATTAGCAATCAACTGCATCGGGAGTCAGCATAATTATATTTGATAAGGAACACTGTCTAAAAAATATTTTGCACAGATACAATGCACAGAAAAAAAAAATGAAACAGGTAACATTTATGTTTGTCTCTATGTATGTCATTTTGTGTAGCAAATATTTCTTCTTTGATTTCTGATGAGGCTCATGACTACTAGTTAAGGGACACTTTTCTTTAAACAAAAATCCTGTTCATGCACTATTTGGTCACAGCAGGTGGCACTGGTAGGTCAGTCCTGCAAAGTCCTCCTGTATACTCAAATTTATACCACGCTGCTGGATAAATTCCCAGTTTGTAAGCATTTATATATTCCACACATAGGCTTGAAGCATGTACCATAAGACATGCATTGTTTTCTTGTAATGGAAACCTATCCAAGTAAAAACACACTATCTTGTTCATGACATATTTCCCTTCTTTGCTCTCACCTCAGGTTGTGCAAAAATAACTGGAGACAAGACTGAATCTAAATGAACAACACAGAATCAAACCTGCTGGCAATCAAGCCAATCAGAGGCAAGTATGAACATGCTGCAAATATGTTTCTGCTAACCAGTCAGTCACAATCCTAACACAGGAACGGGCATGCCCTTGATCTATTCTGTGCCTTTAGGCTACGTTCTGCGTGCCGCATTTATGAGGGTACAGCAGCCCGTTCAAATGGGCTACGTTTCTTGCAGGAAAAATGTCCCTCAATCTTTTTCAAAACACGGCCGCACAGAAGAAGCATGGGAAACAGCAAAATGTTTTTCAGTGCATGGGGGTGTTACTAAACCCACAACAGTAAAATCAATGTGTATATGCAGTAAAGCATGCTTGTTATACTCACTGTGGAACCTAAGGGGTTAATCCTCTGCATTGTGTACAAAGGCTGTTTGATCCAGTCTTCTCTGATCCTCCCCTTCTTCCACAGTCCCCAATCTATCTGCTGATAGAACAGAGCCTTGGGGGCAAGCTGCACATGCTCAGTTTGGTGTGTGTTGCTAGAGAGTTTTTTTTTTCTTGGGAGGATGCATGTGATCAGCACAGGGCAATCAGCACTGTCCAGACAGAGGGTCAGGGATCCTGCAGCCCCATAGGACAATCAGGGGAGAATGAAAACTCCTCCTACAAGCTTTAACCAGACACTGATAGAAGTCACAAAGACCGCTATATACTGCTGATGAGAAAAGGTATTTAGCAGTTTATATTTACTAAAAGAATTGCATTTCCATGTTCTATGTACTGTGGGAGACCAGATATAGGGAATGTAGTCTCCTGGGTTTAGTAACACTTTGATGCCCCGTACACGCGGTCAGATTTTCCGACGGAAAATGTTCGATGGGAGCTTGTTGTCGGAAATTCTGACCGTGTGTAGGCTCCATCGGACATTTTCCATCGGAATTTCCATCACACAAAAAATCTGGATCTCAAATTTTCCAACAACAAAAACTGTTCCGATCGTGTGTACACAATTCCGACGCACAAAGTTCCACGCATGCTCGGAATCAAGCAGAAGAGCAGCACTGGCTATTGAATTTCATTTTTCTCAGCTCGTTGTATGTGTTGTACGTCACCGCGTTCTTGACGTTCGGAATTTCCGACAAGATTTGTGTGACCGTGTGTATGCAAGACAAGTTTGAGCCAACATCCGTCAGAAAAAATCCATGGATTTTGTTGTCGGAATGTCCAATTGTGTGTACGGGGCATAAGAGTTAATGGCACCCCACGCAATTTTCTAAAATATCACATTTTTTGTGTGGTTGCATGCTGGTGCGGTAAGGCATGCGATTTACACACACTCCCACAAATGTGAGCCTAGGGTTATGCTTGCACAGTCCTTTGAAGTATCCATTTTATCTAATAAAACATGTTCTCATTGATATAATTTTTATTTATTTATTTTTTTCGTTCAGAGGTGTATAGTGTATGAATGTGTTTAATGCTGAGGATAGGGATATATGAAGGATGACTAATGCATTTGCTACAAGGATCTGAAATAAAAATATCTACTGTAATTGTGATTTGAACAACAGCAACAGATGCTCATGCATTGTTCTGCTGTCGATTACACAATTCTGTGGATAATAAAAAAATCAAGAGTGCCCACTTCCTGCCAATGCCATCTGGGCAGGCCCTTGTTGATAGTGAAACAGTGTACCATTGACAGAGTAGGGTGACGGTTTGTCCAACTCTTCTAGTGCTCAGTGTAAGGTGTACCAATAAGGGGAGACAAATCTGACTCTTTCGGGATTATATACTTAAGCCTTGGCATACACTGAGGATTTTTGCCCAAAGATGAGTCGTTATTCTGGGCCCTGACTGTAATGGAACTCATATCCATGGTCCCTGGTGCTCTAGAAAGCCAAGCAGAAAATCCTATTTTTAAATCTGTGAGAAAACTTTAGAGTCTTTAACCGCTTCAGCCCTGGAAGATTTTACCCCCTTCCTGACCAAGCACTTTTTGCGATTCGGCACTGCGTCGCTTTAACTGACAATTGCGCAGTCGTGCGACGTTGCACCCAAACAAAATTGACGTCCTTTTTTGCCCACAAATAGAGCTTTCTTTTGGTGGTATTTGATCGCCTCTGCGGTTTTTATTTTTTGCGCTATAAACAAAAAAAGAGCAACAATTTTGAAAAAAAAACCTATTTTTTTACTTTTTGCTATAATAAATATCCCCCAAAAATATAGAAAAAAAATGTTTTTCCTCAGTTTAGGCCGATATGTATTCTTCTACATATTTTTGTTAAAAAACAATCGCAATAAGTGTGTATTGGTTGGTTTGCGCAAAATTTATAGAGTCTACAAAATAGGGCATAGGTTTATGGCATTTTTATTCTTAATTTTTTTTTATTAGTAATTACTAATAAAATTCAATATTTTTTATATATGCTGTGTAGTTCACTACAGTTGTGCCTTTAAAGTCCCATTAAGGTCTATGGTCTTTTGATACCACAATGATCAGACAGTCACTGTGAAGCTTGCCCCTGTGTTTCCGTGAATGGAGATGGAAGATACATTGGGGTTGATTTACTAAAGGCAAATCCACTTTGCACTACAAGTGCACTGCAAGTACACTTGGAAGTGCAGTCGCTGTAGATCTGAGGGGGACATGCAAGGAAAATAAAAAACAGCATGTCTCCAGACCTAAATCCTATTGAGCATCTGTGGGGCATCCTCAAACGAAAGGTGGAAGGGTGCAAGGTCTCTACCATCCACCAGCTCCGTGATGTCATCATGGAGGAGTGGAAGAGGACTCCAGTGGCAACCTGTGAAGCTCTGGTGAACTCCATGCCCAAGAAGGTTAAGGCAGTGCTGGAAAATAATGGTGGCCCCATAAAAAGATATAATAAAATACAGTATCTCACAAAAGTGAGTACACCCCTCACATTTTGTAAATATTTATTTATATCTTTTCATGTCTTGAGTTCATCTTGAGTTCTTTGCCATGAGGTACCATGTTGAACTTCCATTGACCAGTATGAGAGAGTGAAAGCGATAACGCCAAATTTAACACACCTGTTCCCCATTCACACCTGAGACCTTGTAACACTAACGAGTCAAATGACAACAGGGAGGGAAAATGGCTAATTGGGCCCAATTTGGACATTTTCACTTAGGGGTGTACTCACTTTTGTTGCCAGCAGTTTAGACATTAATGACTGTGTGTTGAGTTATTTTGAGGGGACAGCAAATTTACACTGTTATACAAGCTGTACACTCACTACTTTACATTGTAGCAAAGTGTCATTTCTTCAGTGTTGTCACATGAAAAGATATAATAAAATATTTCCAAAAATGTGAGGTGTGTACTCACTTTTGTGAGATACTGTATGTGGTATCGCTGCGATCATCAGGAGCAAGAGAATTTATTTTGGGTTGTTCTTTTTTGGTAGGTTATGGTAGTAACAAGAAATATACAGCCAAATTAAAAAAAATATATATTTTACTATTTTGGGCCAGTTTTTCTTTTCATAATAATAATAATAAAAAAACAGGAGATATTCATAACCATTTACCACAAAATGAAAGCCCAATTTGTCCTGATAAAAACAAGGTGTAATTCACTTGGATGTACAAAATAGTTGTGATGATATGTACAGTTTTACTAACACATGTCAAAATTGCAAAATTGTGCTTAGGCATTAAGATTTATTTTACCCTTAGGCATGAAGGGGTTAAGAAATGCAAGATTCAGGACATTTTTTTTCCAACTTCTAGCAGCATATTAGGTGCATAAATTCATACGCCCTTGTACATGAGGCCTCAATCATTGCATATCTTTTTCAGGCTTCATTCACACACATTTACAAGCCTATTTTATTTACATATTTAAATGCAGCTGCATTGTCTTCAACAGAGACATTCACACAGGTGTGTAACATCAGAAGACATATTTATACATGTACTGTATGCCAGATGCAGGTATAGGGGGAAAAAAAACAGGACAATTTTATTTATTTCAGGTACTTATATAGTGCCATCAATTTACGCAGCACTTTACATATACATTGTACATTCACATCAGTCCCTACCCTCAAGGAGCTTACAATCTAAGGTTCCTAACTCACATTCATATACAGGGGCCAATTTAGACAGAAGTCAATTAATCTACCAGCATGTCTTTGGAGTGTGGGAGGAAACCGGAGTACCCGGAGGAAACCCACACAGGCACAGGGAGAACATGCAAACTCCAGGCAGGTAGTGTCATGGTTGGGATGTAAACCAGTGACCCTTTTTACTGCTAGGTGAAATTGCTACCCACTACACCACTGTGCCGCAAAGTTTTATGCAAGAGTTTACTGATCATTATGCAGGAACTTCTGTGCTAGAAAAAAAACATGTGTAATAAGATCAGTTACATTTTTACACCCTTGTGAATGTAGCTTTAAGGAAAATTTGAAAAGTAAACATAAAATCAGGACTTGAGGCAAACAGTTAGATACAGTTGTGCTCAAAAGTTGGCATAACCTGGCACCTTTTGGCACTGATTTTGAAAATATAACTGATAAAACTGTCTTTTATTTAAGGACAGTGATCATATGAAGCCATTTATTATCACATAGTTGTTTGGCTCCTTTTTAAATCATAATGATAACAGAATCACCCAAATGGCCCTGATCAAAAGTTTACATACCCTGGAATGTCTGACTTTGGTACAGACATACAAGGAGACACACACAGGTTAAAATGGCAATTAAAGGTTAATTTCCCACCATCTGTGGCTTTTTAAATTGCAATTGGTGTCAATGAGTTTGTTAGCTCTCACGTGGATGCACTAAGCAGACTAGATACTGAGCCATGGCTAGCAGAAAATAACTTTTAAAAGACCTGCGTAAAAAGGTAATGAACTTTATAAAGATGAAAAAGGATTTTAAAAAATATCCAAAGCCTTGAATATGCCAGTCAGTACTGTTTAATCACTTACCAATAAGTGGAAAACATGGGAATCTCTTGATACCAAGCCAAGGTCAGATAGATCAAGAAAGATTTCAGCAACAACTGCCAAAAGAATTTTTCGGGATAAAAAGAAAAACCTACAGGTAACCCCAAGAGAAATACAGGCTGCTCTGGAAAAAGATGGTGTGGTTGTTTCAATGAGCACAATATGACAATACTTAAACAAAAATGAGCTGCATGGTGGAGTTGCCAGAAAGAAGCTTTACTGCACCAATGCCACAAAAAAGCCTGGTTACAATATGCCCAACAACACATTGACATGCTTCATAACTTCTGGCACATTGTAATCTAGAGTGATGAAACCAAAATAGAGCTTTATGGTCACAACGATAAGCACTATGTTTGGAGAGGGGTCAATAGTGACAAGAATACCATCCCCACTGTGAAGCTTGGTGGTCGCTCACTGATGTTTTAGGGGTGTTTGAGCTCTAAAGGCACAGGGAATCTTGTGAAAATTGATGACAAGTTGAATGCAGCATGTTATCAGAAAATACTGACAGGCAATTTTCATTCTTTTGCGTCTAAGGTAGGCATGGGACACTCTTGGACTTTCCAGCATGGCAATGACCCTAAGCACAAGGCCAAAATGACCTTCCAGTGGTTACAACAAAAAAAGGTGAAGGTTCTGGAGTGGCCATGACACTCAGCTAGCCCTAATATCATTGACCCACTCTGGGGAGATCTCAAACGTGTGGTTCATGCAAGACGACCAAAGACTTTTTATGACCTGGAGACATTTTGCCAAGACGAATGGGCATCTATACCTTCTGCAAGAATTTGGGGCCTCATAGACAACTATTACAAAAGACTGCATGCTGTCATTGATGCTAAAGGGGGGCAATACACAGTATTAAGAACCAAGGGTATGCAGACTTTTGAACGGGGGTCCTTTCATTTGTTTACTTGTTGCAGTGATTTGTTTTATGATTGTGACATTCTGTTATGACCTACAGTTACAGAATATGAATCCCATAAGACATGAATGAAATGTGTTTTGTCTGCTCACTCGTGTTTTCTTTAAAAATGGTACAAAACCATATATTACCCATTCTCCAAGGTTATGCAAACTTTCAAGTACAATTGTACACAGTTAAAAGAAACAAATGTGAACAGTTCTACCTGTCAAAATATTTGTACTGCTCCTCAACCACTTTTGCAATTTACACATTGCCATGCTATATATATCCAGGTTGACATCATTTTCCAAATTTGCAGCTTCCTGTGTCACTTTCCTTCCTTTTTTGTGTAATTGGACTACAAATGGGCATCTTCACACTGGCACAGATTACTAGTTTTCATTCCAGCTATTTTAATGCAGGTGCTTCTTGGCACAGAAATGTTATCTTTGGTTAAAGAGGAACTCCGACCATGTTAAGAAAACTTGACTGCTTTTTAACTACTTCAGTACTGGGCACTTTGACCTCCTTCCTGCTCAGGTCAATTTTCTATTTTTAGCGCTGTCGCAATTTGAATGACAATTGCGCAGTCATTCAACACTGTACCTATAAGACATTTTTATTATTATTTTCACACAAATAGAGCTTTCTTTTGGTGGTATTTAATCACCTCTGGGTTTTTTATCCTTGGCTAAATAAACTAAAAAAGGCCAACGATTTTGAAAGTGTTTTCTTTTTTCTGTTATAACATTTTGAAAATAAATAATCTTTCTTCATGAATTAAGGCCAAACTATATTCTGCTACATTTCTTTGGTGAAAGTAACTAAAATCAGTGTTTATTATTTAGTCTATAGGAAAATTATAGAGTCCACAAACTATGGGATATATATATAAAAATCGATCAATCCTGATGTACTCACGGCCTATCTATAAGCAAATATTTCTACTGAATGACAGTGTGTATACTGTGATTAGCTGTGATTGGCCACAGCTAATTACATGGTACAAATGGACTGTGATTGGCCCTGTCTGTACCATGTGATCACTGTGACCAATCACAGCTAGCAACACAATTGTATACAATGGATGGCATTAAAGGAAGCCATTCATTGTTTACAACTGTCGTAATCTGCTGTGATTAGTCACAGTGGTCACATGGTACCGGAAGTGGGCCGGTACACTGATCAGTGTTGTGCCAGAGTGCAGGGTTCCCCAATGATGTGGGCGGGAAGCAGTTAAAGTTTGTGTAAACCCTAACAACGAACGTGTCTTATTTGAACCCTTTTGGTCTGCTAAATATACGGTTAAAAGTGTTTGGTTATATCTGTTTAATTCATTTAAAAAAACACCTGCTATTTTTTTGCCAGAGATCTTGTGAACTGATAGCTTCCTGTTCTCTCTGTCTGCAGAAAGAGAGGTTATGGAGTTGAGGAGAGGGGAGAAGATAAGGAGAAGTCTATGTTCTTTGTAATCTATCAGGAATGAAGCAGATAGGGCTGACACCACCTGTCTAGTAATTCAGGGACAAAAATACACTGTGTTGTCATGTCAAAGAGGAAGGTACGAGCACACTATATTTCTGCCACAGCAACAGTTATTTTTTAGTTATTGTAGGGTGTATAAAGGGAAAAAACACAGGAAAATGTGAATGTGTTCCAGAGATGTACTAAATATATATTTTTTTAATTTTGCCTTGACATACACTTTAACCCCTAATATTATCATCCAAAGTGTTGTTAATACATTAAATTACTGCACGTATCCCCAAACAATATAAATGTTTTTAACACCTAACCCTATCCCTTCCTCTAGCCTTAACTAATCATTACACCTAAAGTAGTATTGAACCCAAAAACAAACATTTATGATATAGCAACATACTAATTATTAGATGTGGTTGCTGCGTTTGTTTTCTTTTTAGGTTATGTCTATTTCCTTTATTTACACCTGGCTAGTAAGTCTGTTATTTTTCAACTTCCTTTAACGGACCAAGTTGTCCAGAAAATGTGTCAGTTAGAGAGACACCCTAAGACAGGAAGTGTGCTACTGGCCAGATCACTGGGTAAAATAATGCAAAAAAGCCTAAAAAAAACAAAAGGCAGCCACTATATTTAAGGAAGAGTTCTAGTTATGGATATTTTGTACAGCTGGTCCAGCTTGGACAAATGTAGCTACATATATACAGTACCATACCTGGCTGATACCCCTGCAAGCTGGAAGTCATTAAAGTCGCCTCCGCTACTCCAGTGATCTTCGCCCGCTTCCGATTCTCGCACCAACCTCGCACCAAGTCTCGGTACCTCTGAAGACAGGACGTCAGCTGCTTGGCACAGCCACCATTCAGAGAATGCTTTGGGGTGGTGATGGGTGGTGATGCTAATAATATGTAGCATTCCCTAGCATTAGGTTTTTTGTGAGTGAGGTAAACTTTTGCAGGCTTGGCTGGCAGCCACTGTGTTTTTCTGGGTCAGGGTTTGAGTGACTCAGGAAAGGCTGGTATGACTCACAGGCAGCATCTCTAAGAACTCCTGCTTCTTTTAGAAGCATTCAAAAGATTCTAGAAGGATGGAAGTGGAGGGGAGGAGGATCTGTCTGGAGTATTAATGAGTGCCCTGACCAATCTTCAACAGATGGGCTGGCAGGGGGTAGGCCCGCTCAAATACTCAGGGTCAGCCCAGTTGGGGCAGTGGAGTTTGGTTGGAAGCTAGAGATGGAGTGTTAAGCTATCTGAGGAATTTGTGAATAACCCCCTAGTCTGGGGGTAGGGGGGTGAACTCAGGCTTGGGCTCTGGTACAGAAGGGACCCCTCTTCAGGACACACAGAGGGATCCTGACCAGGAGGCATGGGAGCAAGGAGAGGACAGCAGGAGGACACTGCGGGGAATATCTCCAGGGAGGAAGACAGCCAAGAGGGCTACTGAGTGTTGCAGTCAGAGAACTGAGAGGCATGCCTAAAGGGACTGGGTGCAAGCAGTCTGGGATGGATGCAGAGTCAGTCTGAGAGGACTGTGGAGAAGAAGCCAGGAGGGCTAGTGAAAGGGGCAGCTGCAGCCAGGTGGGCTGGCAGTGCCTGAAGGGTGGGTACTGGGATCAGTAGCCACAGGAATAGGACAGTTAAGCACTAGGACTTATTTTCTGCTACACTAACAAAAGGGCCCGCGGTCCCTGCCTGCAAAGGGCATCTGCTACAGATCTAACTGAGTTTTTGTTGGATCATCCTTACAGTGCTAGCTGGTCCTGGAAGATGTAGTTCTACAAGCAAGATTGTGCTGGAGGTAGAAGAAGAAGTGTATATACTGCGTGTATAAAGTTCATGTCCCTGAAGAATTCTTTCTGTGCTGATCATCCCATAATTCCCTATACCCTATCCAAGTTCAACTCCCCTATTAAAAATCAAAAACAAAGCTGCAAGGACTGATCCCTGACTCCAGCGTCTGTGAAAAATGTGTGTGCCTGGCTCTGCGGGGTGAGAGATACCCATATTCACCAGCAGCTCCTACGGGGGTAGTGCTACAAATATAGGAAAGAATTACATACGTAAAGGTTCCTCTTTATGTGTACCAGAAGTTCCACTTTATATTTTGCTTTGTAAAAGCAGCAAGGGCCAAATGGAATACATTCTTTTTCCATGGACCCACTTAAGTCTTGTGTCTTATGTGTTGGTGAACGCCTTTGGTCCCCAGTGCAAAATGTAAACCAGAGCCTAATGGCAGTTCCTCATTGTTAAAATTCTAGCTGAACCCCCCAAAACATTCTCCTTGATAGCCTATATAAATGCAAATAAGAAGAATATTTATCTGTCCTTTGAATTTAGCAGGTCAGAGGTGAAGTTCTCAGATTTGTCTATAAATATCAAAGATAATAGTATTCAAATCAAACCGACAGACAGAAACAGCTATATATGCAAAATGAGTTGCCATCATCCTGATTGGTGTAAAGGAATACCAAAAAGCCAATTCATCTGAATAAGGTAGAGTTGTGACCAGTTGGCAGACTATAAATGGCAAACAGAGATGTAAAAACAACAGTTTCATAAAAAGGGCTAAAAAAAATAAATACTAAGGCTTGGTTCACATCTATGCAGTTTGCTTTTGATCTGTTTCTGCAATGCTTTTTACGGTGCATTTTGTGTTTTTGATGCATTTTGCTATTTTTTAAGCTTTTTATTTTTGACCAATTTGTTGTTGGGTGGATTAAAACTGCAAATTGTGGCAAAATCAGAGCAAAAACGCTCTACATGCTTTTCTGCAGCTTCTCCATTTAAGTCTATTAACCCAAAAACACACCGTTTTGCTTTAAAAAAAGTCCCTGACCCTTTCCAAAAACACAGTGGCTGAAAAATGCATAGATATGAGCGTGTCCCATAGGAACAAGGCCGGCCCTACCATGGGTCCCAGTGGGTCCATGGGACCCAGGCAGCACTTTGAGAGGGGCAGCAAATTGAACCACGACTGCCTCTCCTTCTCTTCTATTTACCCAGCAAATTGACGACCAAGATTTTTTTTCCAGCACTCCGCCTGCCCCTATACTACCCTAGCCTGTCCCTTTACTGCCCTAGCCTGTCTATATACTACCCTAGCCTGCCCCTATACTGCCTTAGCCTGTCCATATATGACCCTAGCCTGTCTATATACTACCCTAGCCTGTCCATATACTACCCTAGTATGTCCATATACTACCCTAGCCTGCCCCTATACTATCCCAGCCTGTCCATATACTGCCCTAGCCTGCCCCTATACTATCCTAGCCTGTCTATATACTGCCCTAGCCCGCCCCTATACTGCCCTGGCCTGCCCCTATACTGCCCTGGCCTGCCCCTTGGAATTGAACATAATTGTATGTCATATAATTTTGCATTTAGACAAGGTGCTGTAAATCTGACTTCCTGATAAATAAAATGTTAAATTTAATTATCATGATATAAAATAATGGATGTGGTGGCCTCTTGATGGGCGTGATTTTTTTTGGGGGGGGGGGGCAGCATTTCATCCTTGGACCCAGGCTGCACAATGTCTTGGGCCAGCCCTGCATAGGAAAACATGTGATGCATTTCTGCAAAATGCAAAAAACAATACAAAAAGCATAGGTGTGAACCAAGCCTTAAAGCGTAACTACACTGCATCTGAACACCACAAACCAAAAATGCTATTTAATTCATTTTTAATAGTCAAAGCAAACTTATTTTGTTGAGAAATCACTTCCCCTATCATTTCTGGCCATGGCCATTTTGCATAAGGGCAGATGATTCATGTAGCATTTACTTCCTGGAATCTATCTGCCCTTACCTCGGGCATGAAAGCAGGAGGATGTGCTTAGCTGAGAAAGCCTCTCCTCCCCTCCTGAAGACTCCAGGGATGTATGACATCATTTGCCTAGGCATGAGAATCAGGAAGTAACTGAAGAAATGTAAAAAAAAAAGTTAAAACACGTAAATATGATTTACTTTTCTATCTATTTATAATGCTAGCAGCAAAGGGATTAAGAATATTCAAAGTTGATTGAGAGAGTGAAGTTCCACCTTACGGATCCACATATTTCACAAAAGAAGGGTAAAAAAGAAATAAACAACATTGACGCTAGGAAAAAGAAATAGGATGTCACAATTGTTGCTGCCTTTTGAAACCAGTATTTTACATGAAGAAAGCTATTTTTAAAGATTGGACCATTTTGAAAAAAGACACTATTCTGTTCAGTAACTTCCCTGATAAACGTATGGCGATCTTTAAAAAGGTTCCTTTCTTTAGAAATGTTCTATCACACAACTAAACGATTTATCATTCTTTCATTGGAATGCTTTTTTTTTTCCCTTGCAAGAGATGTCAATAAATAAGTATAATGGTACTAAAAAAAAAAAAAAAAAAAAAGAGTTCATTTTTATCCAGGAGTAAACATAGAGAGTATAAGATAAATATATTTGTTTCATGCTATTTTATTCATGCGGTGTACCTTTTTAGAATGCATATGGGGGGGAAAAAAATGCATTTCTTTACACTTTTTGAAGCACGATAGAAAAAATCCAGGATGTCTGAAATATATAGGCATTGATAAACGATCTACACAGTATAGATGCCGTAATAAAAAGGAGATTTCAAACCATGAAACATATAACATCTATACTATGGACACATTCAGACCTTGGGTATAAATGTGGATTTACTCTATATCTAAATATCTACAGTAAATAGATTCATAGACAATAGTTAACCTTGCACCATTGTGTCACTAACGTGTAAGGAATATTGTATTGATATTAGTTTGCGGGATTACCAAGGGCCTTCAAAGATAGCTATGCAGCTGTTCTGTGTACAGTCAGTGTTATGAGATATGCTGATGTTAATTGGATAGGATGTGGGTAACTGTATAACATTATATTAGTTAAATGGTTGACTGTGAGTATAATACCTGTTAGTTATAAAGGACATGGGATATGCTGCCATCAATTACTTAAAGCGTTAGTAAACTGCTTGATTTGTTTGTTTTTTTTAAACCTGCAAGGCAATGTCATAATGTGCTAGTATGCATCACATATCAGCATATTATGTGAAACTTATCTTAGAACGAAGCCCTCCAGTGGCGCGCTATCACAGCTGAAGGCGCTTCCATCTTCACCCGGTCTATGATTAAGCACCAGTGATTACGGTGTGAAACGCGTTAGAAATCTGTTTTTATTCTGATTTTGTATGGACTGTCTTTAACCTCCCTGGCGGTTTTCCCGAGTGTGGCTCAGAGTTAAACTTCAGCACCGTTAGCGGTAACCCCGAGCCACACTCAGGATTACATCTCAGGATCCTGGTGCAGTGTACTTACCTTGTCCCCAGGATCCTGCGATGTTCCCCTGCGGGCTCTGTCCTGCGCCCCGATGTCCTGTGTGCCAGGCTCCGTTCCTTGCAAGCGTCGCAACGCACGGGGGCGGAGCCTGGTGGCAAATTCAAAAAAGTGAAAATACATAACACATACAGTACATTGTAATCTTACAGATTACAGTACTGTATGAAATCATTTCACATCCCTTTTGTCCCCAGTGCTTTGTCCAATGCCCTGCATGCAGTTTTATATTATATATACTGTTCTTTCTGCCTGGAAACTGGAGATTGTCCATAGCAACCAAAAAGTGTCCCTTTACGTCAAAAGTGGTTTTAGACCAGCTAGAAAACAGCGATAGTAAATTAGAACACTTGCAGAATTGAGCAATAGTGAATCGTGGGGAAATGTATTTTATTATTATTATATTATTATTTTTTATAATTATTGATATTTATTTATTATATAATAATTTATGATTTTGTATTTCAAACTTCATCATACCCAGGATGTCTACTAGACTCTTGGTGGACAGATTAAAGTGTGCATTGCTAAGAATTACAGGCCTACAATATAAAACGGCAAATTTCTATGCAAAACAATTGTACCGCTTTGAGACGCAAAAATCTGAAATAATCATACTGCCAGGGAGGTTAATAAAGGATTTTAGTTGGAGTGTGGCTTTTTCTTTTCCATATCTGATTTGCATACTGAACCGGCACCCGTACCTGACCGGGGGGGGGTGATATTTTGAAGCAGACACCTGGAGCAGGTTCTCTTGTTCACCCGGTCTTCCTTCTGGGTTCGTGGACTTCTGCTGTGTGAGCGGGATGTGCGCGGGAGCCGCCATTTACAATTTACAGCACAGGACTCTGAAGGAATGGCATGGGTATGCCTGTCCTTCAGAGCGCATGCGCCGGTGACGTCACTGGCTGTATCTACAGTAAATATCTCCTAAATGGCGCACGTTTAGGAGATGTTTACAGTACCTATAGGCAAGCCTTGTTATAGGCTTACCTATAAGTAAAATTCATGCATGGGAGTTTACTCCCACTTTAATATGATAAGATACCAGGTGTTTCAGAATACTGTGTTTAAGTGGTAGAATTATTGCCTGTCCCGTGGGAGTCTTGGGTTCAATTCCCAGGCAATGCACTACAGAACAGATCCTTTGTGTAATCAGTAACATTTTGGTTGACAGCTTATATGATATGCCACTGCCAGCCGTATAAGATAGATGTTGGGTGTGCTGTCTAGATATTAGGAGCGTTGCTTGTTATTGCACAGTATCTTTTCATGTGAAAAATAAATGGTCTTGAGTTTTGTAAATCATGACCTGAGTAATATTATTGCCACAGTGTATCTACATCAATAAGGGCTCATGCACCAAACACTTTGGCCCATAAAATGCAGGTTAATGGCATTTTTGGGTTGAAATGAGGCACTGGAGTAGCACACAGCCTGCTGCCAGCAGCCTGACTAAATAAATGACAGACTGAAAATTCTTGGCTGCTGGATGCTGTTCAGAGTAGTACTTGTGTTTAGGGATGTGTGTCCTGAACATGGAATTCCAGCCACATCCAGCCTCCACATACACTCACCGGCCAATTTATTAGGTACACCTGTTCAATTGCTTGGTAACACAAATTGCTAATCAGCCAATCGCATGGCAGCAACTCAATGCATTTAGACATCTAGACTGGTGAAGACGACTTGCTGAAGTTCAAACTGAGCATCAGAATGGGGAAAAAAGGAGATTTAAGTGACTTTGAACGTGGCATGGTTGTTGGTATCAAACGGGCTGGTCCGAGTATTTCAAAAACAGCTGATTTACTGGGATTTTCACACACAACCATCTCTAGGGTTTACAGAGAATGGTCTGAAGAAGAGAAAATATCCAGTGAGTGTCAGTTGTGTGGACGAAAATGCCATGTTGAGGTCAGAGGAGAATGGTCAGACTGGTTTGAGATGATAGAAAGGCAACAGTAACTCAAATCACCACTCGTTTCAATCAAGATATGCAGAATACCATTTCTGAACACACAACACATTGAACCTTGAAGCAGATGGGCTACAGCAGCAGAAGACCACACCGGGTGCCACTCCTGTCAGCTAAGAACAGGAAACTGAGGCTACAATGCGCACAGGATCACCAAAATTGGACAATAGAAGATTGGAAAGACGTTGCCTGGTCTGATGAATCTCGATTTCAGCTGCAACATTCAGATGGTAGGGTCAGAATTTGGCGTAAACAACATGAAAGCATGGATCCATCCTGCCTTGTATCAACGACTCAGGCTGGTGGTGGTGTAATGGTGTGGGGGATATTTTTTTGGCACACTTTGGGTCCCTTAGTACCAATTGAGCATCATTTAAACACCACGGCCTACCCGAGTATTGTTACTGACCATGTCCATCCCTTTATGACTACAGTGTACCCATCTTCTGATGGCTCCTTCCAGCAGGATAATGCACCATGTCACAAAGATCAAATCATCTCACCACTGGTTTCTAGAACATGACAATGAGATCACTGTAGTCTAATGACCTCCACAGTCACATGCTACTATTGCTAGCCACTGTGATTGCTGCTAGAAATAATCATTGTGCCCCCCCCCCACCACCACCACCACCACTGGGAGAACACAATGTCTCCACAGGAGGGATTATCCTGTCAACACTGACTGTGTTGGTGGGGGAATCGAGTGGTTGCAGGAAAGAAATTTGCTCTGTCTATAACCAGCTTTAGGCTAGGTTCACACTAGTGCAGCTGTATTTTTATCTGATTTTCAGTGTGAAAAATGTTGCACTTTGATGTGTTTTTTTAAGTGTTCTTGATGCTACTGCATGTGTTAGTAGGAGAAGGAGACTGGGTGCTGGTTGTTAAGAAGCCAGCACCCACCGGCGTCCTAACAACCAATGACTCATGCCGGCTGTCAACTGGAGATTCCTGGCTGACAGCAGAATGTAAACAAAGGAGCAGGACAGAAAAATGTAAAAAAATTGGCATGGGGTCCCCCCCAAAATCCATACTAGGCCCTTCAGCCATTGGTGGTTAGGATGCCGGCAGGTGCTGACTCCCTAACAACCTGCAAAAATGCATCAAAAACACATGTAAATGAATTTTACATGCATTTTTCGTGCGTTTCCATTAAAGTCTATGAGGCCAAAATCGTGGTGCACCCACACCAAAGTAGCACTAGACCCCTTGCCAAAAATGCAGATGCTGTGTTGCATTAATGTGAGTCGCACAGAATCGTATGACACAGGACCACATTCTCTAAGCTGTCTAATCTTAGAGAATGTGGTCCAGTGTCATACGATTCTGTGCGACTCAATTCACATCTGAATTTGCACTAGTGTGAACCAGTTGGGGTAGCATTGCAGGATCCAATGAAAGGTATCTACTAAACTTTTTTTTGAGGATGTCTTTCCTCGCCTTTTGCCTTTTCTGAATCCTTTATTGGTCCTTATTGGTGAACTCCATCCTCACTTTGGATGAGTCGAAACTCCTACCATTGACCTCGCCAGTTGACACTCTGGCCAAAAGGTCCATGTCCTATCCCTTACCCCCTTTCCCTTTTTGTATCTACTAAACTTTGCAGCCACTGAAGCCACCAATATTTCCAACAGGGCTCAGTAAAAGCTTGTGTGAACCCCTGTGTATATTGTATCATTCGGTTTAATACCTAATTTCAGTCACTGCATCTGAGGAGCACTTTTTGGGCATGAGAAACACAAGGTGGCACCCTAAACATAAAGGGCTTTAAATGCATTGGGAATCAGCTGTTAACCAGGTGGCAGCTTTGACCTGCGCTCTGTGTGATTGGGCTCTTGGTGGTACATCTTATATAATGCTATTAATTATTTTCCCCTACTAATGTAAATATTACAATATATACAATATAATATATAAAACGATCGCCCAGCAAAGGATGAGACACGTCTGTATTTATAGTAAAACAAATCCTCCGTGGAGATTTTATGGGCACGTTACTATTAACTTTCTGAATGCATGCATATTAACTAATGAATAGAAAATGGATGGAAATGTCAGTGACAGATTTTGAGACAGCCAAGTCAGGCTGATGGGAGCCAGTGGAGGGTCTAGCATTCAAACCAAAACTTGTCTGTTCTCAAAGAATAAAGAGGTCAGAACCCTTGAACAGTATCATTTACCCGCCCCCTGTCTGAGCCCAGGGCTAGCCGAGGCAGCACACTTCTGCTCAATAGCACGCATCATAAATAGAACATTATCTGCAGGGCCAGTAGCACATGGTCCCAGCCTGGTCCCTCACCCCTCCTTCATTTACCCACCTACCCCTCAGTACTGACTGTAGGAAGAACAAGCTCAACGGTGGCTTTGTGCCATGAGGATTGTCTACTAACCCTTTCACCGCCATTACATCTCCTTTCCATCTGAAAATCATGGTTTCACGATTGGTACATAGCTTTTTTTTTTTTTAAAACAAGAATTATCCAATATTTATTTTCTCTATTTGAATGATGCTGATCTCTTCTACCCTGCTGCCTTGAACTGTGTGATGAATATACAGCATGCTTATACCTATGCAGCATCGTTTTAATATGAGCGTTCTGCATGCTATATTGCTGCAACAATACATAAAAATAAATGACAGTTAAAGGATGTAGAAAATGAAAAATGCTAGGATTAATAAGTTGGACAGAATACTAGGCACGTGTGGTGCTGTACAGAGAAAAAAAAGTGAATGACAATGTTCATTAAAATTAAGCAATTAACATTCCCTGTTCTGAAGAGTGGAATAAAAAAAAAGGGAAATGTGATAGGTTTGCTTTAGGTTATAGCATTATTGCTCTTTGCACTGCCTACTGAATATGTCTGAAGGTTTTAGATATACTGACTCTTGTGCCAAAAGCCATAATGCATTGGCAGTAGTTAAGAGTATCATTTTTTTAATAAGTTGAAATACATGTTGTTACATATATAGTATACAGTATATAGGCTCAACCTTTCTGAGCACTCATTTTCTTAATCTCATTTCCTTTTTTCGTACCGTCTGTAAATTTGCACCTCTATGTAGCGTGCATTCTGTCATTCCATGTCTCCCTTCCTCCCCTCTCCCATTCTCTATAGTAAACACACACAGACTCAATCCATGGGAGACAATCCTGCTGCTGCCACAGCCGTGTGCATGCCTTTGTCTTTCCAACCCCCCTCTCACGTCCCTAGAGTCTCTTCCCGCTTTGCTATAATGGGAGGCTATTCACAGAGATAAATGGTCAGGCTGCAGTGGGGCCTCACCTGAGGGGATCCCCCCCTTTAACTAATAGCCTTTTAATTTTCTGCCAGAAGGGCACAGACAGAGGAGGCAGAAATCAATCGCATATCCATCTTCATCATTCGTGTCTAGGGAGTTTTTGGAGCGGAGTACCCTCTTGGGTCTGAGTCAAGATGAGTGAGGGTAGAAAAGACCAATGAGCAGGATACCCGTAATGTGGTAACACAGAGGGGCAATAAATCTGTGGGTATAGACTGTTTCCGCCTCTTAGAAGGATTTGACACTAGTAATGCTAGATCATTTTACATTCAGAATTAAGAATGTTGAGAACAGCACCTTTAGGAGTAGATAAGAGATATTGCTAAAGTGTAGCACCATAATATGCAGTGATAACACCCAATGTTTCATGGAAGCAGACACTGTTTTATGAATTTATGTATATAAGTTTCAAGTTTCAGCAACGTAAATGATATTTTAGATTTATGCAGTCTTTGGGCCTAGTGGTGGATAAAGTTAACAAAATGGATAGATAGATAGATAGATAGATAGATAGATAGATAGATAGATAGATAGATAGATAGATAGATAGATAGATAGATAGATAGATGGTTTTTTTCTCAGAGAATAGGTACAGGAATTCCCCCCTTCTGTGTCACCCTTCGTCTCTGCCCTCTATCCTACCCCCCTACCCACTTCCCACTATAGCCCATTTTAGAAAGTACAGAACCAAGTATGATTTTGAGACCAGGAAACTAAAACTAAGGCTGAAATTGGGATTTTATATGAGACAATAAGTATATATACCTCCATCCCTGGTAATTGGACGAAGGAAGTGGGTTGTGGGACTTTAGATGAAGCACATTACTAAGTTGAATGAGCCAATCAGTATAAACATAGTTTATTACTACAAAAGGCATACATACACATGTAAAATAGTAGAAAAATAAAATAATATGCTGGTAGGTCTCAATAAATAAAGTCTAGACAATTCATGATTATACATAACTATCTCAACATAATATATATAGTAATGGACCTTAGGTATGTAGACCAAAATTGTAGTGGTAGCATATAGGCATAATAACAATGGTAGATTGGTTCATTAAAGTAGACTATAATATAATACAGATATTAGAAAATGGGCATTGTGACGCAGCATCATAGGAAACCTCTACGCGTTTCGTGGTTACATTACCACTCATCAGGAGCAGATGCAGAGTTTAAGGGTATCTATCTGTAGTATATGGGTACAACTGTTGGTAGTATCAATGGTAGGAGGCACTATAGAAGACGTTAACCCTGGAAGCTGAGACGGTAACACCTGAAGCTCGGCAAAGGCGCCAGCAACCAATGGTAGACATAAAAATAGGATCTCTTGTTTTCAGCTGTGATATGTATATTTAGTGGTATGCATAGTTCATATTGTAACTAATTCCCAAGGATATCTGCAGGGATTTGTAAAAGAAAGTATTCCAAAAAGGTGCAGCAATGTCTTGCAAGTGAAGCAAACTAAGATGTAGGCGCAGTGCATGTGTGGTATATTATTTTATTTTTCTACTATTTTACATGTGTATGTATGCCTTTTGTGGTAATAAACTATGTTTATACTGATTGGCTCATTCAACTTAGTAATGTGCTTCATATAAAGTCCCACAACCCACTTCCTTTGTCCAAGTATCATTTTGTGCTACTAAGTAATTTGCATGGAATTTGATAGGCCCCACCCCAGCAACAGTAGACCCAAACAACATTAGACCCGCTGAAAGGGGGCGCCGGGAGGGAGATACAAGAAGGTACTCGTCTTCTGGATTCTTCTTTGTCACAAGCTAGAAATCTTTTTCTTCGCTTTGTCTCCTTTTTCTTTGAAGGTACTAGATTTTCCTGACCCGAACTGAACTCAGAAACTGGATGAGTAATATGAAAGATGTTCGAGAGTTGCCTATTTGCCTGATGTGGTTAGCCATATGTTGGGAGCCTGCCTTCTAAGGGTTGATTCCTTCCATCCAATTCTGGGCCTGTGGATATCCCTAACAACTACCTGGAAGTGTTGGATTCGATTGGAGTGATTTTCTGTAACTGCATTTTTGACTCAATACTTTTAGTATATGAGTCCACACTTTCTGGTAATCCAGCATCCAGCAACAATAGACCCCTCCCTCAACAGTAGATATATATAAGACTGCCTGCCAGCAACAATAGACCCCCACACAAATATAAATCCCAACCAGCAACAATAGATCCCCACACAAATATGGATCCCCACTAGCAACAATAGACCCCCCCCATAAAAATAGATCCCCACCAGTGACAATAGATCACACCGGCAGCCAGCATCAATAGACCTTCCAGCACACCCTAGCACTTCTTGCCATAAAATACATTCAGTGCTGGAGGAGCTGGAACTGCGTTTCCCCACATTCCCACTGAAAAAAAGCCCTGGATAGATAGAACGGTGTCTAAGTCTACATGACAGGGCCTAGAGGGATCCTGGTACCCGCCCGACCCACATCTAGTGTAGTTGGGACCCCCTTAGTTCCACAGGGCCCTTGTGCATTTAGACAGTCTTCACATATGTTTGCCATTGAGTTAGGTCTAGAAATTTAAAATTTTGTGAAATTTCTAAGCCATGGGGAAAAAAATTGTTTTCCCTGTTTTTTTTCCAGGAAAAAAATGAAATTTTCAGAAAAAAAAAATTCAGTGTGGAGTAGTTTTACAGATTGAAAGTCATTTTGTTACACTGAATTGCAGTGTGTATAAAAGTATTATGCTTGCAATAAAAGTACAGCTTATTCAGTAAATAAAATGAACTTGCATTTTAAATTTGTTTTGATTACAAATGAAATAACAAGGACTGTGTATGTTAAGAACATTTCAACTATACATGAAGACATGTACCCCCCCCCCCCCTTCTCTTTTCCCTGGTAATAATTTAAAAGCTTCCTGCCAATATTCATTTTCAGTTATTGACCATGCTGATCCAGAAGCATATATTGCTTTGTGAAGAGCTTGATGCATGTTCTCCTGATTTTCTGGTGTCATTTTCTCTATAAATGAAAGGATTGTTGATCACTGCTGGTAAAAAAACACTTTGTGATGACCCAGACTCAGCAGAAAGAGTGTTTCTGGAATGAGGACTCTGGAGGGAAAAGTTACTTGCACTTTCATTATGGTCCTCGTTATTTAATTCCTTAAAATATTTTTTATGTCTTTAGGGCACCTCTGGCATGATGAAAGGATGTGTTTTGTCATCCTCGTAGCAAAGTGGCGTCCCGTCTACATGCAGGATGCCGGACAGACAGATTTCAATGTTTTGTTTCTTTTTTGAAGCACGTGATTAGAGCATAAGGATCTAATTGGCTTCAAAAAGGGTTGGCTCGGGGGCACAGAGCACTGCCCCCTGAGCCCACCCAGTAGTGTGACAATAGCAAATTAATATTCGCTATTGTCTTCCTGATTCTCCTCACGGCCAATTAGGAAGTGGGTCCTGAGACCTGATTGCCAAGAGAGTCTTTCCTAAGACTCCCTAGCCAATCGGGTCTCAGGACCCACTTCCTGTTCAGCCCCGGGAGTAGAAGCAATGGCTCCCGGAGCGAGGAGTAGCTGGAGCAAGAAGCAGCAGCCCTTCCCCGGATCCTTGTCATCTGCCTCCTAGGGTAAGGAGGTCTCTGATCGCCACCTTCCTGTCCATCTCCCACAAGGGGGGTGGGGGGTGATCATTGCCTTGCCGCCCGTCTCCCATGGTGGGGGGATCGCCGCCTTCCCGACCGTTGTTGGTTTGTTACCTAATATGTTGAGCACCATCCACCACTGTTGTAGCATTTGGAAAATAATATTTCTTCTAAAAAATAGCAAATTGCAGCTTTCCAAACTCTTACCATGTTGGTCTCACCATTTTACTGAGAGGAGGAGAAGAAAAAAATATTTACTGGCCAGACTATAGGTAAACTGTATGATGCGATGGTGGATTATCATTTAAAGGTTATAAAGATAAACTAATTAGTCAGACAAAGTTACCTTCTTACCTGTCAATTAAGATCTGAGAGGTCAGAAACTATCATCTAGTGTATCCCAGCCATCACCCAACTTTAGGAGGTACAAGATGGAGCCCATAAGCAAACTAAACTGGAGCCTTTGCCCTGAAGTGCCCCCCTAGTGGCAGAAGTGCATATTTCTCTTGTTTGAGAACTGCATTGAGATGTACAGCGTTACTTGAATTGTATTCCACGATTTGCTTCTTCAACCGAGAGAACTTGCAATAGTTTAAGACTTTACATAAAGCCTCAGAAGTCTTTCATTAAGGTCTTCATGTTATATAGTTTGAATACAATGTCATAGATATATCATGTCATAGATATATATGTAAAAGAACATAGTCCACACTTCTTTTTTTCCCCAATTATTCCGTAAAAAAGCCAAAACATGGCTTTGAAAAAAAAAAATGGAAAAAAAACAAAACAGTTTTAATCCCATTTTTTATGGGGTTATTTTCCAGGCCTTCCCATCTCTATTTTGTAGGTTTCATTAACACTGGCAGTGGCATACATGTGGGTATAAGGGTTTATAGGACATTCCAAAGTACATATACGTGTCAGCTGAAAGCCTGGTTTTGGGATTGGTACACTCTCTTTCCCTCCTCTAATTCAGAGATGTGGAATATATGGATACACAATGATGGCGGCTTATGTGGCTGGAGATGTTGGGTGTTTTTATACTTTTGCAATGTAAACTTCTGACAGTGAATTCTATGCCTCAACAGTGGCTCTGTGGACTCTTTTGCACCTATTAGAAACTAATGGGATCTGGGCGATTTATCAATCATTTCTGGGGATCTTCACCCCTGATTTCAACAGTGAACATTTGTGTTTTCAATATTTGGTAGTAATTATGTGGCATAACTTGTCCTTGAAGGAAACAAGAGTCTGTTCATTTTCCACTTGTTAAACATTATTCTGTCATTCAATGCGCAGTATACTTTTTCTACTACTTATGGTAATGATACCATTTTTATCAAGTGAGGAAGAAGTGGATTTACAACTACATGCCACTAGGAATCTGGATTTCAAGAGGTTGTTTTGTAGGCCTTAAAGTGGGGGATGATATTCATTTACTATCTGACTTACTGTATCAGTATGGAATCTCACAGCACTTTTTTAAAACTAGCCTTTCATGTATCAAAATTCGGCCGGTTCAGCAGGGACCAGCTGAATTTTGATCCATGTATGCCTGTTCCCGCTCTAATAGTCAGTTTCTGTAGAATGAGGTTGTTAGAATTTTTTTCTCAAACAGCAGCTACAGCCGCTGATTAGTGTATTCTGACAGCAGAGGAATCCTACTCTCAGAATACAGTAGCACAGCAGTGAGGATTCCTCCATTCGTCTCATTTGTGTGGATGGGGGATCCGTTCTTTTTTTTTCGATCAACCTGCTGGCTGATTGAAAAAAAAAAATAACAAGTCATCTATGTCCAATCTTAAACTCAGTCCTTACAAAACTAAGCTCATAATATTTCCTCCCCCAGTGCTCCCTCCCCCGACATTTCCCTTGAAATCAGTAGCGCAACTATTAGTCCCTCTCCTCATGCCAGGGTGTTAGGTGTAATCCTGAACTCTGACCTCTCCTTTTGGCCCCACATCCAATACTGTCTAATTTTGCCACCTTCGCTTTTGTATCATTTCCAGAATATTCCCCTTCCTAACCAACAACACCACCAGGATTCACTAACCTTCACTATTGCAACTTGGTGACCTACCTTTACAGACTATTCCCTCTTTAGTCTGTCATAAATGTTGCTGCCAGACTTGTGAACCTTACCGACCACTCAGTGTTCACCACCCCTCTCTGACAATCTCTCCCTTGGCTTTAACTTATCCAGTGGATAAAATTCAAAAGACTAACAACAACATAGTAGGATATCTCCAACTCCTCCGTGAGCTACATCACCTACCTTGTCTCAAAATATCACCTAAACTGTCCTCTTTGCTCAGCTCAATGCCTCCTCCCTGCTAGCTCCCCCATCACCGCCTCCTGTGCTTATCTCCAGGACTTCTCTAGAGCTTCTCCCATCCTTTGAAACTTCACACCACACTGTCTCCGAGTATCTTTTTTCTCTGTCCACTTTTATGCGATCCCTGAGAACTTATCTATTCGGGGAAGCCTACCCTGCTTCTAACCAAAATCTGAAATTTTACCTTCTCCATTAACTCATTACCCTTGCAGTTACCAACTTTTCTGTTTCAATCGTTTTTATTAGTATTTTGAAGAAGGCAAAAGGTAAATGAGTACTGTATAGATCAGCAAACAATCCTCACATGCGCTGAATCATACAAGAATTGGAACAAAAAATGAGGGGGGGGGGGAAATCATCAGGAGAAGATCTTAGTTACCAACTTTTCTATCACCTGCTACCTTTTAGATTGTAAGCTCTCAAGTGCAAGACCCTTCTTACCCTCTTGTCTTGCATGTAAAAGAATGACTATATTCTACTGGAGGGGGTATTACACTTATTAGGCCTAAATCTAAAATCCTCATCATCTTGAATTCTGAGACAATATATATATATTGGGCAACCAATATATACCCAGGTAACAACTTGTTTGTGATGCACAAAAATGCACTCACTTTATTAGGTACACCTTGCTAGTAACGGGTTGGACCTCCTTTTGCCTTAATTCTTCATGACATAGATTCAACAAGGTGTTGGAAACATTTCTCAAAGATTTTTGTCCATATTGATATGATAGTATCACACAGTTTCTGCAGATTTGTCGGCTGCACATCCATGATGCGAATCTCCCTTTCACCACATCCCAAAGGTGCTCTATTGGATTGAGATCTGGTGACTGTGGAGGCCATTGGAGTACAGTGACCTCATTGTCATGTTCAAGAAACCAGTGGTGAGATGATTTGTTTTTTGTGATATGGTGACATTATCCTGCTGGAAGTAGTCATCAGAAGATGGGTACACTGTAGTCATAAAGGGATGGACATGGCCAGCAACAATGCTCAGGTAGGTTGTGGCATTTAAACAATGCTCAGTTGGTACTAAGGGGTCCAAAGTGTGCCAAGAAAATATCCCCCACACCATTACACTACCACCGCCAGCCTGAACCATTGATACAAGGCAGGATGGATCCATGCTTTCATGTTGTCTATGGCAATTTCTAACCCTACCATCTGAATGTTGCCGCTGAAATCAAGACTCCTCGGACCAGGCAACATTTTTCCAATATTCTGTTGTCCAATTTTGGTGAACTTGTCCCAAATGCAGCTTTGAGTTTCCTATTCTTAGCTGAAAGGTATGGAACCCAGTGTGGTCTTCTGCTGCTGTACCCATCTGCTTCAAGGGTAAATGTTTTCTGCATTTAGAGATGTATTCTGTATACTTTGGCTGTAAAGAGAGGTTATTTGAGTTTCTGTTGCCTTTCCATAATCTCAAACCAGTCTGCCCATTCTCCTCTGATCTCAGACATCAACAAGGCATTTTCGCCCACACAACTGCCATTCACTGGATATTTTCTCTTTTTCGGACGATTCTCTGTAAACCCTAGAGATGGTTGTGCGTGAAAATCCCAGTAAATCAGCAGTTTTTGAAATACTCTGATCAGCCTGTCTGGCACCAACAACCATGACATGTTCAAAGTCACCTAAATCTCCTTTCTTCCCCATTCTGATGCTCGGTTTGAACATCAGCAAGTTGTCTTCACCAGTCTAGATGTCTAAATGCATTGAGTTGCTGCCATGTCATTGGCTGATTAGCAATTTGTGTTACCAAGCAATTAAACAGTTGTATCTAAGAAAGTGGCCGGTGAATGTAAATTGATGCAGTACAGAGAAAATACAGCTAAGGACACAACGCAGTACATTTAAAAAATTGGCCATGTTATAATGGGATGTTCATGTCTGATGTCCTGGACCACCCAAAAGGGTATATCCTGCCTTCCATCATCAAGCACACCAACACACTTCATTCCTAGCAGTATCCTAAGTCTGAATATTTTTTTCTCTCCAGCCAAAGGTTGTTCACCCACTGCGCAGTGTGCCCACCATCCGATATAGGTTTGTTCTACTATAACTGTACTGTCTCCATTCATTTTGTAACGTGCTTAGCATACTGTTCCTGCTATATAAATCTTTTATAATTATAATACATCCTCATCCTCTGGCCCTCAGTTTTCTTTTCATATTACCTATCCATAGACAGATGACTGGTCAACTAGGCATGTTAGTTTGTAGGCTATAAAACCAAGTTCAAACACATACATTCTAATCTGTATTCTATAAATGCGCTGGTATGATTATCAATTTTAGTTAGAAATGAGTTACAGCATTATTTTTTGATGGAGTCAGAGTATTATTAGTATGAGAAAACAATTGAGTTTTTTTTTTGGAATCAAAAAATAAAATATCTGTGTCAATTTCCTGACTTGTTTTTCCCCACATCCTACTTCTTTTTTTTTTTATCGACTGCGCCTTTGGTTACACTTCCCTCCCCTCTCTGTTCTGCTCTCCCCCACACTCAGCAGAGCACAGGGATGTGGTACATAGACAAGGGCACTGAGGGCTGGAGGGATCAGGTAGAGAATGCTCTTGAAGCAGCTGTTTGCCTGGCCCCCCGACGTCTATAGAGAGCAGGCCCTCCTGCAATCTTCATTCACAGAGTTCTCTCAAATTACTGGCGCAGAGTGTGGATGTGACACTGGCTTTCCCCGGAATGATTAGGGGCAGCGTGGAACTGGGAAAATCACAGTGCCAATAAAAACAAGGACTATTTATGACAGGCAGGAGATGCTGTCCCCCTCAAAACTACAATGCCCCCACACTGACCGTCTCCACCTCTCATTCCCACTCCCCGCTAACCTGTTATATTCCCTTAACCCTTTCGGAGCTAGACAATATCAGTTTAGGCAGATGAAGGCAAATAAAGTCTTTAACCTTATTTCTCTACATGTAGCAGATTTCATTTTGTCTCAGGTGCCTGAATAGCAGCAAAAATAATGACAGACAGCAGAAATCGAGTAGTGGTACTGCTGGGATCGATTGCATGACCGAATCATTGAAAGGGATTGCATCATACAAAACTAATATTTCAATTAATGGGGGACAATAGTGGTCTAAGTTAGCCAACAACTGGATATATACCCTGTTTCCCCTAAAATAAGACCTAGCGTGATTGTCGGTGATGGCTGCAATATAAGCCCTACCCCCCAAATAAGCCCTACCCTGTTTCCCCGAAAATAAGCCCTACCCTGAAAATAAGACCTACAAGGACTTTAACTAGGGCTTATTTGGGGGGTAGGGCTTATATTGCAGCCATCACCAACAATCACGCTAGGTCTTATTTTCGGGGAAACAGGGTATATATTTTACAAAGTTGATCATACACATTGCTAACTGATTGTACGATCTCTTTGAGGCTGGGTTCACACCTATGCGAATTGGATGCTCCTCATCCAATTCGCATGACATGAGATTGTGACCGGCTCTCTATGGAGCCAGTTCACATATCTCTGTTGCGGCTGCGGAGCGGTGCGTCTTTAGCTCCATTTCAGGGCCGAATTCAGGCAAAAATTTGTCCCTGATTCATCCCTGAAACAGAGAACAGGGACGCGCTAGACCCCTGCTGTGAGCCGCATCCATTGGAGGTGTGAACCCATCCTAAAGTAGAAGAAAAGCCTAACTATAACTATTCTTCAAAATGTTTTCCTTCCGTCTCCCCCTACCTATCCTGCCTAACCTGTAAAAGAAAAGATATGTATACTTACCTGTTTTCTATCCTCTCTGGTCCAGTCCAGGGCCGTTTTTAAGGCAGGGCAAAAGGGGCAGCTGCCCTGGGCCCTGTCATTGTTGTGGGGCCCAAAGCAGCTGCCTCATACTTGCCAACTATCCCAGTTTAAATTCCCTTGCCCCTTGAAGTTTTAGTCCCGTGCTGTGTCCTGATATCTCAGTGTGAAGTGCTGCTACTAATGCTGCTCAGTTCTGCCCTATTGTTTTGTACAAATGACTCACTTGCAGACCCTGTGTTTACATGTAAATAACCGGCAATCATATGTAAATAGCGGCGGCATTCATATGTAAATAGCTTCATCCGGCGGCATAGATATGTAAATAAAAGCGGCATTCATATGTATATCATGCCCCCTACAGTGAGGAGATGATGTGCTGTAACCTCTAGCAACCAATCATTGAGCAGTATTACTGTACAGTAATCTCTAGCAACCAATCAACAAGCAGAAATCATGTGCTGTAACATCTAGTAACTAATCAGTGAGCCGTAATGTGTGCTGTAACCTCTAGCACCCAGTTAGTAAGCAGTAATGATATGCTGTAACCTCTGGCAACCAAACACAATCGCTGCCTGATCTGATACAATAAACTGATTTCAAGTCTAGCTGCTATTTGTTGTATGTCTCAGAGCAGGTGGAGAGCAAAATTGTATGGGGGGGGGGCCAAGAAAACGTTTGCCCAGGGTCCAATCAATATTAAAGACAGCCCTGGTCCAGTCACATGATCCTACAGCTCCAAATGCCCTTTTTCAGTGAGTGGCTGCTGCAGGGGACAGAAGGGAGTGCTGACAGTGTGTTGGACCATGGAAGTTCCAGATCACGCGGCCAGTCCAGAGTAGATTGAAAATAGGTAAGTAAACAATTTTTATTTTTCATATCGGTTAGGCAAGATAGGTAGTGGCTATGAACATCTTTAAAAATAGTTACAGGTAATACAAGTAATAGTAAACTATGTTATGTTATTGCCTTCTACAGTATATTGTATTTGAATTTTTTTTTCCGGGTGTTTAGACATCCTTCCACATTCCAAAAACATACTGGAAGCAGGGTTGTCAACTGTCAGTAAATTTACAGACAGTTTGTAAAGAATCAGTGATTTTTTTACAACTGTCTGTAAATATCAGGGGCTGATAATTTGTCACGCTGTATTGACTTCTTAACCATAAGACCCCTTTCACACTGCTGGCGTCCGGGCGTCAGCCGTAAAGCGGCGCTATTTTTAGCGCCGCTTTATCGTCGTTTTAGCGGTGCTATTCGGCCGCTAGCTGGGAGTTTTTAACCTCCTGCTAGCTGCCGAAAAGGGGTTTTGCCGGCAGAGCTGTGGACACAGCTGATCACATGGGTAAAGAGCCACGTCATCGTCTCTTTGCCGCGATTAGGCATGCGCCATGTCTCACGGACACAGAGCACCACTGATCACCGCACTGGGCGTGCAAGCTCAGCAAGAGTGGGACGACGTCATATGACGTCATCCAAGAACAAGAGAGCACCCCGGGAGGTGGTTAACCAGTCACCCATGCTGTCTAACCTGTGTATTAAAGATTTGTATACTTCTCTATTTTCTGCCTGCTCTGGTTCATTCACATCATCACCGCTGTCAGTTAGTGTCGGCTCTAGGTGAGAGGAGGGACTGCCAAGAATGGATAGGCAATGGGGGCCTATGAGTGACGTCACCACTGCTAGGCATTACCAGTCATTGGGGTTTATTAACTTAAGCTGGATAGTGCACTATCAGGCTCACGGCTGCACACCAATCAGCTTTCAAGCTTAATTCCCAAAGCTTAAACGAACAAGCTAAGGTTAGAAACTCATTGGCTACCATGCACAGCTGCACAAGTATATTGTATGTGTGCACCAGCCTAAAACCCCTTTCACACTGGGGCCACGGCTGCGTTAGCACTAAAGGGCCGCTCCTTTAAGCAGGGCTTTACCGCTGTTTAAGCAGCGCTTTTCAGCCACTAGCGGGGTGCTTTTAACCCTGAAGAAGCTTTCGTAGCACTTTTCAGGTGCTTTGGAAGCGGTGCCCATTCATTTCAATGGGCAGGGCGTTTTGGGAGCGCTATATATAGTGCTCCCAAACCGCCCCAAAGATGCTGCTTGCAGGACTTTTCCTAACGTCCTGCAACTGCACCGCTCCAGTGTGAAAAGATATACTGAAATGAATGGAAGGCTGTTTTCAAGGAGCTATTTAGAGGTTATTTCAAGGCTATTTATAGCGTTAAAACGCCTGAAAACTGCCTCAGTGTGAAAGGGGTCTTAGTAAATCTTTTAGTTCACTACTGCTGCACTTAGATGGCGCTGCTCTCTTTGTGTTTTTGCTTTCTACAGAGTCTTTTTTAGCTTGTCAACAGCCAGCAGCCATTCGCAGTCAGCTTATCCAAGACCGCTATTAGTACTTGTGCCGTATATGAACTTCCACGTATGGACTCCCTGTGACAGAGTTTTTAATTGCCCACTCTCTCTCCTTCAAGCTGACAGAGCGCACATGAGTACATGTACTTTGTAAATCTACCCAACTGTCCAGCTGAGGAGGTAGGAGGGAGCATTTTTAAGACTAGTTAGGTTTAGCCTGGAATTCTACTTTAAAGTGATACTAAAGTCTTGTTTTTTTCAGTTAAACATAACAAACATGTTATACTTACCTGTTCTGTGCAGTAGGTTTTGCACAGAGCAGCCTGGATCCTCCTCTTCTCGGGTCCCTCTTTGATGCTCCTGGCCCCTCCCTCCTTTTGAGTGCCCCCACAGCAAGCAACTTGCTATGGGGGCACCGAGTGGAGTCATAGCTCCCTGAATCAATTCACACACGGAGCCGCAGCCTGGCCCCATACCCTTTCTCTCCTCATTGGCTGACGGACTTTGACTGAGTCAATGAGGAGGGGAGTTCTGGCCAGCGGAAACACTCCTACAACATCGCTGGAACTAGGTGGGCCTCAGGTAAGTATTAGGGGGCCTGAAGGGGGCTGATGCACACAGAAGGTTTTTTTTAATGCATTAAGATAAAAAACATTCTGCCTTCACAATCACCTCTTCATTAAAGAGCATGATGTGAATGAATCTACACACTCTGTAACATGCTCTATAATATGTTAGTGCTAGAAATAGGATATTTAGGATATATCCCAGGTGCCTGTGATGTAATTTCCGTTGTCTCTGAGACCCAGAAAATGGTGAGAGAATATTGAGAGCTACCACTGCCATATTTATTGGATTAATTTGCTAATTTACAAGATGTTTTATATGTGAGTGTATTAAGGAAAGGTTTTAAATAAAGTATGGAGTTTTGATATATTACACAATGAGAACATTTCTTTTTATTAGAGTAAACATGTTGGGAAGGAGCCAACTCCTTCAATAAGGGAATCACATGCAGAGGAGGACCTAAAGGGATGTGGAGTGAACCAACCCTATTGATTATTCAAACCGCGAGTATTGACCTTTTAGGTCAAAACATTAAGGTAAGCGCACACTGCACATAGAGGTGATACACGGGTGACTGGATAGCAGATTGGATGAAGTCACCTATATAAACATCAGGAATGCCCCATACACAGGGTCAGATTTTCCGATGGAAAATGTTCGATGGGAGCTCTTTGTCGTAAATTCCGACCGTGTGTGTAGACTCCATCCAACATTTTCCATTTGAATTTCTGTCACACAAATTTTGAGAGCTGGTTCTCAAATTTTCCGACAAAAAAATCCATTGTCGTAAATTCCGATCATGTGTACACAATTCCGACGCACAAAGTTCAACGCATGCTCGGAATCAAGCAGAAGAGCCGCACTGGCTATTGAACTTCATTTTTCTCGGCTCGTCATACGTTGTACGTCACCGCGTTCTTGACGTTCAGAATTTCCGAAAAGATTTGTGCGACCGTGTGTATGAAAGACAAGTTTGAGCCAACATCCGTCGAAAAAAAACATGGATTTTGTTGTCGGAATGTCCAATCGTGTGTACGGGGCAGAAGTGTGGACTTGTTGCTTGAATCACTGGTCACGTTGGATTTAAGGACTGTTTATTTCTTCATGTGTGGACTATAAAGCCTTTTTTCCTAGTTTCACATTATATGTATTAAGCAGTGGACTATTCTATACAGTTAGTTATTGTTGCTGAGGATTGTATGGTTTTATGGTTTCACAGAAGATCTTTTAATTGCCCAGTATATATTATTGTTTTGAATTTGAGAATAGCGCACCACTGTTTAATGAATTTATTTGTATATTTTTTTAGCACTGATCACTGCATTAGTATCACTGGTCCCCAAAAAGTGTCAAAAGTGTCATTTGGTGTCCCAACTGTCCGCTGCAATATCACAGTCCCGCTATAAGTCGCTGATCACCGTCATTATTATTAAAAAATAAATAAAAAAAAAATATCGCATATTTTGTAGACCCTATAACTTTTGCGCAAACCAATCAATGTAGGCTTATTGGGATTCTTTTTACCAAAACTATGTAGCAGAATACATAATGACCTAAATTGAAGAACAAATTAGATTTTTTCTATTTTTTTTTATTTGCTATGTTTTATAGCAGAAAGTAAAAAATATTTTTTTATTTTCAAAATTGTTTTTTTTTTGTTTATAGTGCATAAAATAAAAAACGCAGAAGTGATCAAATAACACCAAAAGAAATCTATAGTGGTGGGGGGAAATGGACACACATTTTGTTTAGTTACAGCGTTGCATGACTGCACAATTGTCAGTTAACTAGTTGCCGACCATCTACCGTCACTATACGGCGACAGGTTGGCTCTCCTGCGTGAATCGCCGTAGCTGTACAGCGGCTCGCACATGCGCAGTTGCGGGTCCCGCGATCGCCTAGTACAGAGGCAGAATGGGGATCTGCCTTTGTAAACAGACATAACAGAGATCTACTGTTCCCAGTGATTGGGAGCAGTGATCCCCCTACAGTTAGAACACGCTGAAGGAACACAGTTAACCCCTTGATCGCCCCCTAGTGTTAACCCCTTCCCTGACAGTGTCATTTTTACATTGATCAGCGCTTTTTTATAGCACTGATCAATGTAATAAAGTCACTGGTAACCAAAAAGTGTCATTTGGGGTAAGATTTGTGCGCCGCAATGTAGCAGTCCCACTAAAAATTGCAGGCATTACCAGTAAAAACAATAAAAAAAATAAAAGTCCCTAAATCTATCCCATAGTTTGTAGACGCGATACCTTTTGCGCAAACCAATCAATATACGCCTATTATGATTTTTTTTTTACCAAAAATATGTAGAAGACAATATATCAGCCTAAACTGATGAATAAATGTGTTTTTTTATATTTTTTTTGGATATGTATTATAGCAAAAAGTAAAAAAAAAATGTTTTTTTCAGAATTGTCGCTCTTTGTTTATAGAGCAAAAAATAAAAACCGCAGAGGTGATCAAATACCAACAAAAGAAAGCTCTATTTGTGGGAAAAAAAGGACGTCAATTTTGTTTGGGTACAGCGGCGCACGGCTGCGCAATTGTCAGTTAAAGCAACGCAGTGCCGTATCGCAAAAAATGGTCTGATCATTAAGGGGGCAAATTCTTCTGGTCCTTAAGTGGTTAAAGTAACACGGTGCCGCTTTGCAAAAAATGGCCTGGTCATGAAGGGGGGTAAACCTTCCGGAGGAAGGTGGTTAATTCAGAGCTACATATGTGCCTGAGGTCAGCTTTAACTTTTATAGTACGAAACATCTGTGGTAGAAATTTAAAAATTTGAGGATAAGTATCTTTTATACCAGACACAGTGCAAACTCAACAATTTATCATGTGTGCAATAAATAAATGAATTTACAATACAGAAGTTGTTCTCTCAAAATGGATGAGCTAGCTAGTAACCATGGACCAAAATAAACATGGTGGTGGAAAACTCTCAAACAAATTAACTGATTATGATTGACCTGCATATTAATTATTGCTGCTAAGCTCAGAGCCAGTTCATCTTACCATTGTGTCAAGAAATATGTGTTATATGTTATATGTGATATTTAAATGTATGTGGTCATCTATGTTGCATTGATATAGCACCACCAAGCCAAATTGTAGCTGGTGAACACTTCATCAGTGAAGACAAACAGTATCTCACAAAAGTGAGTACACCCCTCACATTTTTGTAAATATTTTATTATATCTTTTCATGTGACAACACTGAAGAAATGACACTTTGCTACAATGTAAAGTAGTGAGTGTACAGCTTGTATGACACTATAAATTTGCTGTCCCTTCAAAATAACTCAACACACAGCCATTAATGTCTAAACCGCTGGCAACAAAAGTGAGTACATCCCTAAGTGAAAATGTCCAAATCGGGCCCAATTAGCCATTTTCCCTCCCCGGTGTCATGTGACTCGTTAGTGTTTCACGGTCTCAGGTGTGAATGGGGAGCAGGTGTGTTAAATTTGGTGGTATCGCTCTCACTCTGTCATACTGGTCACTGGAAGTTCAACATGGCACCTCATGACAAAGAACTCTGAGGATCTGAAAAAAATTAATTGTTGTTCTATATAAAGATGGCCTAGGCTATAAGAAGATTGCCAAGATCCTGAAACTGAGCTGCTGCATGGTGGCCAAGACCATGCAGCAGTTTAACTGGACATGTTCCACTGAGAACAGGCCTCACCATGGTCGACCAAAGAAGCTGAGTGCACGTGCTCAGCGTCATATCCAGAGGTTGTCTTTGAAAATAGACATATGAGTGCTGCCAGCATTGCTGCAGAGGTTGAAGTGGTGGTGGGGGGGGGGTCAGCCAGTCAGTACTCAGACCATATGCCGCACACTGCATAAAGTTAGACTGCATGGCTGTCGTCCCAGAAGGAAGCCTCTTCTAAAGATGATGCACTAGAAAGGCCACAATTTGCTGAAGGCAAACAGACTAAGGACATGGATTACTGGAACCATGTCTTGTGATCTGATGAGACCAAGATAAACTTATTTGGTTCAGATGGTGTCAAGCGTGCTGTGGTGGCAACCAGATGAGGAGTACAAAGACAAGTGTGTCTTGCCTACAGTCAAGCATGGTGATGGGAGTGTCATGGTCTGGGGCTGCATGAGTGCTGCTGGCACTGGGGAGCTACAGTTTATTGAGGGAACCATGAAGGCCAACATGTACTGTGACATACTGAAGCAGAGCATGATCCCCTCCCTTCGGAGACTGGGCCGCAGGGTAGTATTCCAACATAACGACCCCAAACACACCTCCAAGACGACCACTGCCTTGCTAAAGAAGCTGGGGGTAAAGGTAATGGACTAGCCAAGCATGACTCCAAACCTAAACCCTATTGAGCTTCTGTGGGGCATCCTCAAATGGAAGGTGGAGGAGCACAAGGTCTCTAACATCCACCAGCTCCATGATGGTGTCATGGAGGAGTGGAAGAGGACTCCAGTGGCAACCTGTGAAGCTCTGGTGAACTCCATGCCCAAGAGGGTTAAGGCAGTGCTGGAAAATAATGGTGGCCACACAAAATATTGACAATTTGGGCCCAATTTGGACATTTTCACTTAGGGGTGTACTCACTTTTGTTGCCAGCGGTTTAGACATTAATGGCTGTGTGTTGAGTTATTTTGAGGGGACAGCAAATTTACACTGTTGTACAAGCCATACACTCACTACTTTACATTGTAGCAAAGTGTCATTTCTTCAGTGTTGTCACATGAAAAGATAGAATAAAATATTTACAAAAATGTGAGGGGTGTACTCACTTTTGTGAGATACTGTATGTATTGGCGATTCAACTGTACTTTACTTGCGATTTTCAATGCCTGTTGTAGTGGGTCACACTATTCTACACACCTCACAACGCTGTAGAATGTAAAGAAAATAGGACATTAGACTATGTGCACATGCATTGTAGGGGATTCCAACGAAACAGTATGAAGGGGCCCTCAAACCATTCGCCGCTGTACCCCACTTTTGAAGATAGAAGGTGTCAAAGAAAACCTCTGTTGAAAGATACACATAGGCAGCCATCACTGAATTCTCCTTTTAAACACTTTAGTTGTCAGAATATACTATCATTATGTGGCTTCAGTACTTTCCAGGTCATGGACCCAGTGGACAATATGCAGGTCATGAGTTGCAACTCTTCTTTGACTTTGCTTGCTCCATGATTGTTTTGGACCAACAACACAAAACTTATTGAAGGATCACCATGACTGCTGTAGGTGCCTTATAATCTGTGCTAATATGCATTCAGTAATGCAGTGCAGCAGAAAGGTCTGCATGGGTCCTTAGTCATCAAAGAAAAAAACAATTTTTCTTTTATTTGTGTCAGGAAAGAAAACATGTTTACTCATTATAACAATATAAATTGGTTATGCTGACCAGTCTTCTACAAACTGATGCAAAGTGTCAGTTCTAATGATGGGTTCCTTTTACATTTACAGATTACTTTAAAGAAAAGAAAAGACAGGAAACACAATAAAGCAGGTTCTTGGTGATTTAATATACTTAATGTGTATATATTTTAGAAGTACAGAACAGGTGGTGCTCCTGTACGAGACATAAAATATTTGCTTACACATAATGCATACCTATGCTATCAGCACTCCCAGCCAACACAGGTCCTAATTATACTATAATTGGTGCAAACATAAAATTGGTCTGTACTGAGTTGCACAACAAATATGTAAAAATCTGCTTGGGAATACTATATGGTCCTATAGAAGAGAAGGGACCTTTATAGACCAGCTGCTTGTACATGAAAGCATCACAGACATATGTGAATTTTTAATCAATGTTTTGCATACAAAAAAAAGTACATATGGTAAGGATGCAAGGAAAGAAGGAAGGACACAATTTATATATACTGTATCTTGTCTCCATAATAAGTCTAGTTAGTATTAGAGAATGTAGATTAAGATGAAAACTGTCAGATAAATATTGTGCACTTTGCTTACCTGTAACTTCAATGCCATTACTACCAGCAGCATATATAGTATATACTGTTCTTTCTTCTCCACTGCTCCTTTCAGCTTACGGAAGAGCAAAAAGATAATCCACTCTAAAAGCTCCGAGTCTTTCTAGTTGCAAGATCCCCCATTATATACTTTTTTTTTTTTCTCACAATTTTACATACTTTTACCAGTGCAGTACAGCATCATCATATGACTGGTGTTGCAGTGATTAGATATACTAACTGGTGACAGTATGTTTAACCACTTCAGCCCCGGAAGAATTTACCCCCTTCCTGACCAGAGCACTTTTTGCGATGCTGCACTGCGTCATTTTAACTGACAACTGCGTGGTTGTGCGACATTGCACCCAAACAAAATTGACATCCTTTCTTTCTCCACAAATAGAGCTTTCTTTTGGTGGTATTTTTTAACCTCTGCGGTTTTTATTTTTTGCGCTATAAACAAAAAAAGAGTGACAATTTTGAAAAAAAAAGCAATATTTTTTACTTTTATATAAATATCCCCCAAAAATATATAAAAAAACAAATTTCTTTCTCAATTTAGACCGATGTGTATTCTTCTACATATTTTTGGTAAAAAAAAAATATTGATTGGTTTGCACAAAAGTTACAGCGTCTACAAAATAGGGGATAGATTTATGGCATTATTATTATTATTTTTTTATTATTTATGGCGGCAATCTGCGATTTTTATCGTGACTGCGACATGGCGGACACTTTTGACACTATTTTGGGACCATTGTCATTTATACAGCGATCAGTGCTAATAAAATGCACTAATTAATGTATAAATGACACTGGCAGGGAAGGGGTTAAACACTACTGGGCGATCAAGGGGTTAAGTGTGTCCTAGGGAGTGATTCTAACTGTGGAGTGATGGGGTGGAGGGATGGGCTATCACTGACATGACAGCGATAACTGCTCCCGATGACAGGAAGCAGTAGATCTCTGTCATGTCACTAGGAAGAACGGAGAAATTCCTTGTTTACATAGGCAGCTCCCCATTCTGCCACTCCGTGACGCGAACACGGGCCCACAGCGGACATCAAGTCTGCTGGACCCGCGGGCGCAGTCACTGAGTAAGCAGCAGGGCGCACGCTCACAATGCCGCGTCTTAAAGGGGACGTACCTGTATGCCCATTTGCGCAGCCGTGCCATTGTGCCGACGTAAAAAGTTGTGCACTGGTTGTCAAGGGGTTAAAAATAAATAAAAAAAGTCTTATTTAATTTTTCAAACATTTTTTCTTTTTTTTATCTTTTACTATTTTCTTTACATACTTTCATCAAAGTAGTTCAGTGTCACCATAGTACCACTGCACTTCTTAAGGGGTGATCAGGGACTTTTCTTTTTAAACTTTGATTGCTGTAAACAATGATGATCACCGTAACAGCAATGTTTTGTACTGTCATGAATGGGTTACATTCATAACACCTGTGCTTACTAGTGATCTGTGATTGGATACAGCTAATCACATGGTACAGCATGCTGTGATTGGCCCAGGTACAGTAAAATGTGAAAGCTGTGGGCTAATCTCAGCATCACTATAGGAAACACAGCTGTTATGAATGAAACTTATTCATAATAGCTCTGTTGACATTGTGATCATGTGATCCCTGGTCCGCACCAGGAGGCCGGGTACCGGGAGGTGCAATTTGCGGGAGTGGTGCGCTGCACACCCCAGGCTGGATGGCATACATGTATGTCATTCAGCCTGCCCTTGCCACATGCCCATAGTAAAGGTACACATGGCAATTGGTTAATTAAAAAAAAAACATATACAGTACATCTCTGCAAGACATGCACATTTCCCATGTTTTACCTTTTTAAAAACCCTGCAAGTACAGAAAAATAGCTATTGATTTGTCAGAAATGCACTTATCTTCTAATGTCACATGCCTTTTTGTTGACTGCAATTTCTAGCATTGGTGTCAGCCCTGCCCACTTGTCTGTTGTTAAGCTACTTAATTCCCCATATTCTCTAGGGACTAATTATTCCATAATGCCAAATAAGAACTGTGAAGACTCACTAATATTACACAGGATGTGCACAGGACACTGCATTTCTGATAAGATCAACTACTAATTTTGCACCTAAAGTGTTACTAAACCCATAACAGTAAAATAAGTCTGTATATGGAGTAAAGCATGCTTGTTATACTCACTGTGGAACCTAAGGGTTTAGTCCTGCATTGTGTAAAAAGGCTGCTTGATTTTGTATGCACAGATCCTCCTCTTCTTTCACTGACTCCAAAACAGGTCCAGATAAGACGGAGTTACTGGAGTCAGGCTGCACATGCTCAGTTTGGTGTGTATTGCTAGAGAGTTTTTTTTTTCTTGGAAAAGTGCATGTGATCAGCACTGTCCAGACAGAGGGTCAGGGCTCCTGGATCCTGATAGGACAGCTCAGTGCAGTAAAAAAAACTCCTCCTTCAAGCTTTAATCAGACACTGATAGAAGTCACAAGACTGCTATATACTGCTGATGAGAAAAGGTATTTAGCAGCCAGTTTACCGTATATTTAGTAAATTAATTGCAATTTCATGTTCTGTGTACTGTGGGAGACCACATAGAGTGAACGCAGGCTCCTGTGTTTAGTAACTCTTTAGAGCATTATTAAACCCAAAACCCAAAATGTAATATATTGCAGCTTACCAACCATTTGATGTAAAGGCTGCGTTCCTTTTCTTTTTTAGGCTTTTCCACTCTGTTTCCACCTGGTGATCTGGCCAGTAACACCTCCTGCATTAGTGTGCCCCCCCTCTGACCACCGGCCACGTGCATCAGGTGCCCCGCCGTGCAGCGGGCGCGCACCCTCTGGCGGCTCTTAAAAGAACCCTGTGTATATATATGGGGTTTCACGCAGCAGTGCCATTGTGCCGCAGTATATGTACGCGAGTCAGGAACCAGTTAACATGTCTGCATTTTAGCTGCTCTTTATTGACCATTTTTTATAGTTAAGCAAAGTTTTAGCTAAGCAACGTTTTCTTTGTGTACTGCATTGTAGATGATGGGGAAAATGCCCCTGTGATAGATCCCACCCAGTGTAAGTTATTGTCGGATTTCCCGACACATTATCGCAGTCCCACTATAGTAGCTGATCACCGCCATTAGTAGTATAAAAAAAAAAATTCCAGTATGCAGTATATACCATAGTTTGTAGTTGCTATAACTTTCATGCAAACCAATCAATACTTGTTGGAATTTTGTTTACCAAAGACATGTACCAGAATACATTTTGGCCTAAATTTATGAAGAAATTAGATTTTTTAAAAACATTTTATTGGATATATTTTATAGCATAAAGTAAAAATATTGGGGTTTTTTTCCAAATTTTTGGTCTTTTTTCATTTATATAATAAAAAAATAAAAAACCCAGCGGTGATCAAATACCACCAAAAGAAAGCTCTATTTGTGTAAAAAAAAAAAAAATAATAAAAATTTTGTTTGGGTAAAGCAATGTATGACTGCACAATTACCAGTTAAAGTAGCGCAGTGCTAAATAGCGAAAAATGGCCTGGTTGTGGTGCCGGTTAAGCCTTCCGGAGCTGAGGTGGTTAAGTTCTTTTATGCAAGTTGTTTAGCTGGTGTCACAAGTGGCTTTACACTATATAATCCTAAAACAATCTGCATATATTTTTTTACAGAGTACAGAAACCTGTGTATTTGTTCACGTTCACACAGTAAAAACACTTTGCAAAAGAAAATCCACTTAGCTTATTAAATGAGGTAAAGTCATGCTGACTGATCATCCAATCATATGTGAGTTAAGCCTAGTAGACACAGGCCGATTCAATAGAAACCGGACGACATTCAGCCTGTGTGTACAGCAGCTGATCCGACAAAACACAATAGCTCAGCAGGGGAGATCGCTGTACTAACATTGGATTGTTAGTACGGCGGCTCCGACCTGAGCTGTCATTGTTTTTCGTTCCCGCTGGGTAGAACGAAAAAAAATAAAACTAGTAGTGTGTACGAGGCTTAAGAACCTTTTTTTTTTCACGTTTCTTACCTGTGATTGGGTATTATTTGCTGGGTGACTTTTCACTTTGTTTTACCCCATTTATTTAGGTAAAAATTCACTTTGCAAAGTGAAATTTCACTGCTCCTTTAGCAAAGGGTCAGTGTGTTATTCCACAGCTGTAATATATTTATAAAAGGAAAGCGTGACTTTTTTTTTTATAAATCTTTAACAATATAATGACTTTACCTGCTCTGTGCAGTGGTTTTGCACACAGCAGCCCAGATCCTCCTCTTCTTGGGTCCCTCTTCTGTGCTCCTAGCCCCTCCCTCCTGTTGAGTGCCCCCACAGCAAGTTGCTTGTTATAGGGGCACCCGAGCCGAGCCACTGCTCTGTGTGTCCATTCAGACACGGAGTCGTGGCCTAGCCCCGCTCCCTCTCTCTCCTCATTGGCTCACTGACTTTGATTGACAGCAGCGGGAGCCAATGGCACTTTGCTGCTGTCTTAACCAATGACAAGAGAGAGTCCTGGACAGCCGAGTCTCTCGTGCAACATCGCTGGATAGAGATGGGGCTCAGGTAAGTACTAGGGGGGATGCTACACACAACGCTTTTTATCTTAGTGCATAGCATGCAGTTAGAAAAAAAAACCTTCTGCCTTTTACAACCACTTTAAGTTTGGGTTGGTCTTAGCTGAGTTTTCAGAAATGGCATTCCAGCACTGTTTCATAGTGTTGTCACACTGTTTATGTTGACACTGTACCATGCTGACGCAATCTTGCCTAAAATTGTTAATTGTAACAATTTATATAATTATGCTTCTAGAAACAAGGTTGTTAAATATAAAAGTTTATATAATTGTGACCCGGTGATTTTGTTTTATAAACTTGGACTGATTGAACTAGGTCATATGTTTTTTTTTTCTCCTGCAAGGCTCAGTTAAAGTAAATTACAGTTCTCCAACTGTGTCTGCTCTCCTCTACTACCTTTGCAGACCCCTGCCTCAACAGGTTATAAACCCAGAAAATCATCTTGCTGAGATGCTATGGACAGAGAGAAGTAGACTAGCTAGTAAATAATGGCTGGCAGTCTAAAGCTCAAATCTGATGAAACAAAGCTGGAGAACGGTGCTAAGTAGAGAAGTTCACAATAAGATTTATCCTGTGTAATAATGACCTATAGGAAGGACTTAGTACAGTAAGACCAGAGCAGCATCCTGAGAATTGGAACAGGCAAAGCAGTAATCCGCTTAGTAGTAGAAGATGACCAGCTGATTAAGTGGACAGCATTTCAGAGACAGCATGAAAAGACAAATCTGAATAGTAAATTATACCTGGAACACAGTTGGGAAACTTTTTTGTTTGGGCACCCAAGGCAAAGAAGCCAAGCTGTGCTTTTGTTCTTATATGAATTCATTATTTCTTGCCAATATTGTTGCACTATTTATTGTATTCCGGTTTCTGTAATTATTATTGCTAGAAAAAAAATGACTCTTTAACAGTACAATAGTAGAAGAGAAAAAGATATGGGTACCTTTGAGTTTAAACAAACTGTGCAGGAGTCATACAAATTGTAAGTTATTTGTTAACTTATGTTATGAATGTATGCAGTGTATATCTTTATGTTACAGTAAGCTGGGGGGGGGGTGTCCATTTTTCCAGGGAAGCGAAGGATTCAACGTTCAATCTAGGAAATGTAATGCTGTATAAAGTCCTGAAGCATGGGGTACACACGATTGTCACCATGGCTGTGGCTGCAGGAAAGGGCTGCGGGGTGTCTGTCATTCCAAAGGGGGGTGATGGGGTGACAGCTATAATAAGATGCGAAGACATTGCCCTTATTAACCTAAGTTCACATCTGTGCTTCTCCTTCAATAGTTTTTGGTGCATTATTTAATGTTTTCATGTGGTTTTTAATGCGCTTTCACGCTTTTCACTGGTTTTAACCAATGACCACAACCATTAAAGGTTTTTTTGCATTGTGACAATAGGGCAAGTATGTATGCAGAAGTGTAATTTTAATAATCATATGCAGAAAGAATGCTTTAAAAAATATATTTGAATTGTTTCTTTTTATCAATTTACAAAATGCAAAAGTGAGCAAACAGAATATAAATCGAAATCAAAAGAATATCTGGAGTGATTACCCTTTGGCTTCAAACCAGTATCAATTCTTACATTTGCATACTTTGTACTAGGGATGGTCCCGATGTTCGAATCGAATGTAAGTTCGACTTGAACATCAGGTGTTCGTTTGTTTGCAGACAAACGAACATATGGGGCGTTCGTGACAAATTTGAGTGCCGCGGAGCGCCCCATAATGCACTACGACATCGCAGTGCATTGACGACTGCTGATTGCACATGACCTGCATGATTTGGCCAATCACAGTGCGATCTGCTGTGAGAGCCAGGGTGTCCTTGGCCAATCTCAGGGGGCTAAGTCCACGCCCCATGTATGTATGAAATGTGATAACGTGGAGAATGAGAGAACTTGAGCTAGAATAGGCAAGTTAGTTAGTGGCATTCAGCCAGTTTAGTGTGTTTGTGGGGGGGGGGACAGCGAGCGCACCCCCCCCCCCCTCTATTGGGAAGGGTGCTTTGGATGTTTAACCAGTTTTACCAAGCAGGTGCTAAAGATGATGAATGATAATGAAATCAAACTCTGCTGCAAAGGTGAGGTTGTGGAGACAGTTTCATATTACAGGTCATACACCAAGGCAAGACTGAGCATAACAACAAGACACAAGGTAGTTATACTGCATTGGCAATGTCTCTCCCAGGCAAAGATTTTGAGGCAGACTAGGGTTTCAAGATGTGCTGTTCAAGCTCTTTTGAAGAAGCACAAAGAACTGGGAAACGCTGATGATCATAGAAGCAGTGTTCTGCCAAGGAAATTTTATGCAGCAGATAAAAGATACATCATGCTTGCTTTCCTTTTGACATCAGAAGAAGTCCAGCAGTGCCAACAGCACAGAACTGGTGGAAACCAGTAGAACCCAGGTACATCTGTCTACTTTCTGGAGAAATTCGGCCAAAAGTAGTCTTCATGGAAGGATTGCGGTCAAAAAGTCATACCTCCAACGTGGAAACAAGGCTAAACGACTCAACTATACATGAAAATATAGGAACTGGAGTGGAGGTGTTCTGGTCTGATGAGTCAAAATTTGAAATATTTGGCTGTAGCAGGAGGCAGTTTGTTCACTGAAGAGCTGGAGAGTGGTACAATAATGAGTGTAGGCAACAGTGAAGCATGGTGGAGGTATCTTGCAAGTTTAGGACTGTATTTTGGCAAATGGATTTCAAGATTTGGTCAGGATCAATGGGATCCTCATTCCTCAATGCTGAGAGATATAGGCAGATACTTATCCATCATACCATACCATCAGGGAGACATGTGATTGGGCCCAAATTTATTCTACAGCAAGACAATGACCCCAAACATGTAGCCTGTCAGGGCTGGCTCAGCCCTTCCTTCTCTGAGCTGGCCGCTCAGCTGTCGGCTAATTGCCAGCTCTCATCTCTCTCCACAGTTAACCAGCTGCTGTGAATCTGCTCGTCAGTCCTACCTACTTAAAGATCTCCAGCTCACTTCATTCCTGCCTTCGCCTTGGTCACATCACAAGAAACCATCTCCTGCATTCCTGTTTAAAGACTGGCTTTGCTGACATTCCTTCAGGCTCCTTATCCTGCTTACTGTTCCTCTACTTAGATCCCTGACTTCTGGCCTGGCTGATTACCCGATCTGGTTAGTTACTGAACTCTGGCTTGGCTGATTACCCGATCTGGTTACTGAACTCTGGCTTGGCTGACTACTAGTTACGGTTACTGGACTCTGGCTATGCTTTGATTACGCTTCCTCTATTTAACTTTTTATTTTTATTAAAAAACAAGTGTGATTTTACTGTACTTCTGTCTCGGTCTGGTTTCTGACATAGCCAATGTCATTAAATTGAACTATCTTCAGCGTAAAGAACAAGGAGTCCTGGAAGTGATGGTTTGGCTCCCACTGTGCCCTGAGCTCAACATCACCGAGTCCGTCTGGGATTACATAAAGAGACAGAAGGATTTGAGGCAGCCTACACCCATAGAAGATCTGTGGTCAGTTCCCCAAGATGTTTGGAACAATCTACCTGCCGAGTTCTTCAAAAACTGTGTGCAAGTGTACCTAGAAGAATTTATGCTCTTTTGAAGGCAAAGGCTGGTCACACCAAATATTGATATAATTTGGATTCCTCTTCTGTTCATTTACGTTCTATTTTTGTAACTAATAAAAATAAACTATTAACACTCTTATTTCTGAAAGATTTCTTAATTTACAATTTTTGTTTTCACACGTACCTAAAACTTTTGCACAGTACTTTATTAGCATATGCATATAGGCTGTGTTCCAAAGAAACTTCAATTTGGTTTCTTTCTGTTCTCTTGAATACCTCATTAGCAAAGTCCAGCTATGTCCATTCATGCTTGGTGCAATGTTTGTAGCCATAGCGCACCCCCTAAGAAGCCGCAAATAAAATGGGATCCCCCATCCTGCACAGCCAGGTGCACCAAATTTCCACAGGCACTCTGAGTCAGAGAACAGTCCAAGACTTTTTTTTTTCAGTTTTATTGAGGGATATAAACTTGGATAGGGATTGGAGATTATGGGATGGCCTCTTGCCTTCAGAACAACTTCAGGAACAGCTCTTCCTATATTCCTATATTCAGTCCTATATACACTCCACTTCTTCCTCCATCACTCACTTGTTTGCAGAAACCTAGCTATGTCACCTTTTTGGCAATTTGGTAGCAAAAGCCTATTACAGGTAGGAACTCTCAGCCCCTATACTTGAAGATAGGGTGACACTGGTCACACTTTCCCAGCACTTCCTCTCTGTGGTCACTGATCCAGCACCATCTCTTCAGGCACTGCCAACCCACCTGGCTGCAGCTGCCCCTCTGACCAGCCCTCCAAGCTAACTTCTCCCCACAGTTGAACAGACTGACACTCACCAGTCCACCTGGCTGACTCTCAGGAGATTTACTGGACGTGCTGTCCTCTCACTTGCTCCTGTGCCTCCAGAAAGGTCTTCATTCATGTGTTGTACGGGGAATCTTCCAGCACCTCAGCCCCAGGCCCAAGGTCACCCCCAAGACTATGGGCTGCCCTGCAAGGGCCTCCAACAGCCTCCTCAGCAATCCTTCTCCATCTTCCACCCAATTGCCCCTGCTGGTATAATTGTTATCTATTATGAGGTGAGCTGCCCCCTTCCAGACCCTTTTTCTTGGGATTGGCCAGGGTCCTCATAAATATGCCTGACAGCCCCTCCTTGCCTCCACCCACTACATCTATAACCTTTTCCAAGGTTCCAGAAAACTGGGGGAGGCACCAGAAGAGCTGTCAGATAAGTCATTTTGCCTCCCTGAGTCCCTAAACCCAGACCTAGATTCAGCCTTGGCATGGCTCTCAGCCAAGCCAATAATTCCTACAGTAACAACTAAACTATGTACACCTAGCACACTAGCTAGAGGGTGCTACATAGGCACTGTTGGAGTGGCCATAGAGGAGGGGCCTTGCCCTCAGGGATTAGCTTTTCTGTGTCAACCATGCTGTGGACTTCTCACTTCCATGTTATGTGCAGTCTGTAGAGTAGATGTTGCTCAGAGACATTATCTTATTAACATGCTATAAAACACATCAAAAACACACCACAGCGGAACCAGTACTGTGTTGCTTAGTTTTATTGCTCTACACCCTTTATATATCTTGTATGACAATTCAAACTGTTCATCTGTAACCTATTTTTGAAGTTGTCTAAGATGTTCAATATAAGTTATTTGACTTAAAAACACACTAAAGCACATGCATGTTCATTTTGGATGTGCTTCCATTGAGGTCTATGGACCCAGAATCGCACACCGAAAGAAGTGGTTGCAGCTCTTCCAAAATCCACTGCAGGAAAGTGAATGGGCCCCTTTAAACAGAATGAGAAATGGCTTGTTATACCCCCAACAAATCACACAGGTGTAAACAGAGCCTCCCAGCTAACCATAATACTAAAAGACTTTCACAGTGTATTATAGGGGTCCAGTTGTCAGTTTAAGGGGCCAAATGGGTGGTAATTATAACATAAAGCATGTTAACAATATAAAATATATCAGTTAAAGAAAAATCTGCATGTGCGCAGTTTCGTTTTCTTCTGCTTCTATTATGGGACTGGTGCGATGGCGTGTGACGTCATTCCGATGTACGCACGCCTGTGCTGGCCGCCCCACTCTTTCTAGCTGTTACGGCTGTTCCTTATTAGGATAATTATGGTGCAGGCCTAATTTTGGCGCCATATTAAGTATATAGTCAGTCTCTTAGTTTGTCTCTGGTGAGCGGTGTGTTATGTGGAGTGGGTCTTTGTCAATGGTAGGTGCTTGCCTGATTTTCTTTAACTGATATATTTTTATATTATGGATTTTTTTCTTTATCTAAGCGTTATCTGGTACTTTTATTGGCTGCTATCTTTAATGTGAATATGTATATATATATTTTCTATGGCTTTCTTTCTTTTTTCAGTGGCGTTGGTTAACAGACATCCTTCCAGTTACGCTCTCCAATAGAAAACAATTTTTGGATGATACCTTTGGTTAGAATATTCCCCCTTTTAGGGCCTTTTGAGGGATAGATTTTTCCTCTTCCTGTTCATCTGATTGGAAGGCTTGGACTGGTTGCAGATTTTCTTAGGTAATTTTGAATAGTACTATACAATATACTTGTCCTCTGGGTATTGTTCGCTTCATTTTCATGAATTTGCTCTACTGGATTAATATGTGATTTTGGATTGTCTTTTTGGTTATTGTTGGTTATTTATTCTTAATTTACACATGCCATTTTTGGATGTAGATTGGGTCCAGGTCCAGCATCTCCCTGCCTCTACACTCCTTCCTGCCTTCTGTGGGTGGGGGGGCACACCGTCTCTGCTCCTCAGTTTTGACTGTCTGGTTTTGGAATGCATAAGTCTGCATATCTTTGATCATTAAGCAATGTGTCATATCTATATATATTTTTGCTATACAGTAGTGGACTTGCTTGTTGTCATGGTTATGCAATAGAGTTTTGTCTGTCAGCTTACCTGTCTCCATGTGTTCATCTCTAAAGACCAGCTAACTCTCACCTGACTGCTTTTTATAAACTCTCCTCTAGCATGGCTCCACCCCAGCTCCTATCAGAGAACCCTATATTAACCTCTGCACTGCAGGCCAGCCCTGCTGATCAACCTTTGTGTGCTTTGGCTTCCTGTTCCTGCCTGCCGTGTGCTCTACGTTTGTTTCTGTTACCGACCTTGGGGTGTTCTCACTATTCCTGTCTGCTCGTGACCCTGACCTTTGGCGTTTCCCTGACTATCCCTGTTTGCCTGTGACCCTGAACCTTGGTGTGAACTCTGTTGTCCTTGTCTGCTTGTGGCCCTGACCTTGGCTTATTCCCTTACTATCCCTATCCTCCTGTTGCCTACTGTGGGTGTGAGCTGGCGGACCCTGGGGGTCGCGACCTGGAGCCAGTTGCAGCCCAGTCCATCCTCACCACTAGAGGCTCTGGTGAACACCTGCTGGCTCTTACACCCCGTACACACGATCGGACATTGATCGGACATTCCGACAACAAAATCCATGGATTTTTTCAGACGGATGTTGGCTCAAACTTGTCTTGCATACACACGGTCACACAAAGTTGTCGGAAAATCCGATCATTCTGAATGCGGTGACGTAAAACACGTACGTCGGGACTATAAACAGGGCAATAGCCAATTGCTTTTGTCTCTTAATTTATTCTGAGCATGTGTGGCACTTTGTCCGTCGAATTTGTCTACACACGATCGGAATTTAAAGGATCGGATTTTGTTGTTGGAAAATTTTATAGCATGCTCTCAAACTGTGTGTGTCGGAAAATCCGATGGAAAAAGTCCGATGGAGCCCACACACGGTCGGATTTTCCGTCAACACGCTCCGATCGCACATTTTCCGTCGGAAAATCTGGCCATGTGTATGGGGCATAAGACTCCGCTCCCCAGGGAATCTTACGCTCTAACCTTGGTGGGATCCGTGTTGGTGTTCCAACAGCCCTGCCTTCCTTATAACCCTGACTCCCATCCGCAGCAGTCAGCCATAGGGTCCACTACCTTGCGGCGCACTCCTTATCCCAACGGTGTGCATCTGTCACCTAGCCTCAAGGTGACCTGACACCTGTATTTTTATATGTAGCTCTCCCTTTTCTCTAATTAAAGGCTCCTTGGTTACATGTTCAAGTTGGTTCTGAAGAAGCTATTTTGTGAAACGCGACAACCATCTTGCTTTCAGATATATTGTAACCTATGTTGTTGAACCTTTAGACAATATTCAAATGTTTTTACAGTATTTATATTTATTAATTTTTGTAATAAATTTCTATCAAATAATATATGTCTATATTCTTCTGTGGTAATCCGTCATGCTGTTCTTGTTTTTGATATACTTGGTCTGAGAGTTTTTTGCAAAACAGGCCAATTTTAAAAAAAAATTTTGACTTGATAAACAAGCGATGTCTTGATATACAAGTAGCGTCACGTCACAACTAAGTGTAAAAGAGAAGAGAGGCGCCTCTAAGTGTAGCAATATGGTTACATTTAATAAAGGTACAACATTTAGCAACTCACATGGTTAATGATTAAAAGAGGCACATCTAAGTATGCAGGCATCCGGGGTAAAGCTGTCCACATAGAGCATCCTCCTCACCGCCATCTACATCATCCCTGCCATGCTGCGCTCCACGAGCGAATCAAGCCTCACTTTCAGATCGCTCTACTGCAGGGTAGTCTTCTCGGTCATGATTGCAGACTGACAGCGGTTCAGAGGCGGCGGTGCGGAGGATGGTCTATGTGGACCAGCTTTACCCGGAATGCTTGCATGCTTAGATTTGCCTCTTTTAATCATCAACCATGCGAGTTGCTAAATGTTGTTTCTTATTGCTACACTTAGACGTGCCTCTCTTCTCTTTTATACTCTGTAGCTCCTGCTGGATTTTGCTACCCCTTTTGGAGGCTGCCATTTGTAGATGGACATTTTATGGTTACACAATCTATCACATTGCTATAATCTTTTTATATGGACTATAAACTGAAGGACTTATGAAGAAATGGTTGTGGAATGAATCATCTTATGACGAAATTCGCTTTGATATACGAGTGCTTTGGATTACAAGAACGAATTGTGCTCGCAATCCAAGGTTTTACTGTACTGTATAATGTACAGTATATAGCGTGTACTTGCAGCTTTCATTGTATACTTTAGCCTTGGTTCACACTACTCTGACATAAAAGTTGTGTGACTGTTGATCCGATTTGCCCTGCGGCTTTGGTTCAACATTGATCCGACTTATTTGCGACTTTAATGAACTGTGATCCGATTTTGATCCAACTTTGATGCAGTGCGATTTGTCAAAATTTGTTGAAAGTTCTAGTGACCTCTGAACACATGTCACATCAGTTAACATGCTGATCCAACTTTGATGCAACTTAGGAGCCAGTCCATTATATTCCATAGGCTGAAATTGCACCCAAATCAGGCCAAAATAGTGCAGGAACCTTTTTTAAAGTCAGAGTAACTTGTGTCTGATCAGTTTCTCACGGGAAAACATTAAATTTGACATGTCATGCGATTTATGCTCTCACAAGTCGGATCCCATGTCGCACCAGCGTGAACCAGGCCTAACAGTGTATAAACAGTGTATAAAGGCTATGCTGGAATTTGTTGTCTCCTACTCACATAATATCGAGTTTATACAATATGAGAGTGCTAGGCCCTGCCACTGTGTGAAAGTAGGCAAAATCGACACAGGGTTCACACGAATGCAGAGTGAGGGGCTCCAGAGTGTCTGAGTGGAGAAAACTAGGTATTCCATGTTCTCTTTGCAATCCTGAATCAGGGTCCAGAGTTTGAAGGCTTCAAAGAGTCTTGGGTTAGACCCCTTTCACACTGAGCCTCCCCGGGCATCAACGGTAAAGCGGCGCTATTCGGCCGCTAGCGGGGCAAGAGCCTAAGGTGCCAGGAGACCCCTAGTGAGAGGCCAGAGAGTGGGCTTGTGCAGCAGAGTGCTGCAATTACAAAGCTAATGCCGCGCACACACGATTGGTTTTCTCGTCTGAAAAAAATATGATGGCTTTTCCGACGGGATTCAGCTCAGGTTTGCCTTGCATACACACGGTCACGCAAAAGTTTGCTAAAATTACGACCGTCAAGAACGCGGTGACGTACAACGCTACGATGAGCTGAGAAAATGAATTTCAATGCTTCTGAGCATGCGTCGAATTGTTTCCGAGCATTCGTAGGGATTTTGTGCATCGAAATTGCAACAGACGATCGCATTTTCGGATAGGAACTTTTCCCGACCGAAAAATAAGGAACATGCTCTCAATCTTTTGCTGGCTGGAATTCAGCGAGCAAAAGACCAATGGAGCATACACACGGTCTCATTTTCCGACGATAAACTCTCATGGGTCTTTTGCGGGCCAAAATTCAGATTGTGTGTACGCGGCATTAGAGAGCCAGGAAAGCCCAGAGGGCCAAGAGAGCTGGGTGAGATGGTATGAAGAACCAGTGAGTAGCCAAGGTTAAGGCCTAAGCATCAGCCCTGCTGAAGAGGGAGCCAGGTGGCTCTGCATTTTTTGTTGCTGTTTCTGCTAGTGAAAATCCCCTGAATTCTATTTTGAACATTTCTTTAAGTTTGTTTAAAAAAAGTGTGCTGGCAAGCCTTAAATACCAAAGTTTGGACTGGCGTGGACTCACTAAAATTGCTTCTACCACTGAGCTGAATTCCCCAATATCACAACAGGTAATACTAAGCCTTAAAGTCTCTTATCGTTTTAATACACCATGCATGCAGGTCATTTTGGGATTTGTACAAGATCCGTAAAATACAGTGTATATACAGTAGGTCATGCTAGGACTCATAGTGTACATTATCCATAAAATCCAAAGAAAAAAGTTCATGTTGGTACTTGTAGCTTTTAATGGATATATAACCCGTGCTTTATGTGTTTGAAACCAATATTGTCAGGAACACTGCTACACACAAAATATCTGAATAGTAGATAAGTACAAAAAAGAATTGGTAAAGGTGCGCTGTCTCCTTAATCACTTAAGGAACAGAAGGATTTACCCCCTTAATGACCAGGCATTTTAACTGACAATTGCGCGGTCATGTTACACTGTACCCCAAAAAAATAAATGTGCTTTTTTCCCACAAATAGAGCTTTCTTTTATTGGTATTTGATCACCTCTGCGGTTTTTATATTTCGCGCTAGAAACAAAAAAAGAGCGACGATTTTGAAAAAAGAAGCAATATGTTTTACTTTTTGCTATGATAAATATCCCCCCAAAAAATATAAAAAAACAAATTTCTTCCGCAGTTTAGGCCGATATGTATTCTCCTACATATTTTTGGTAAAAAAAAAAAAAAATCACAATAAGCGTATATTGATTGGTTTGCGCAAAAGTTATAGTGTATACAAAATAGGGAACAGATTTATGGCATTTTTATTATTATTTTATTTTTTACTAGTAATGGCAGTGATCTGCGATTTTTAGCGGGACTGTGACATTGCAGCGGACAGATCAGACACCTAACTGACATTTTTGACACTTTTTTGGGAACCAGTGACATTATTATTACAGTAATCAGTGCTAAAAATATGCATTGTTATTGTACAAATGACACTGGCAGGGAAGGGGTTAACATCAGAGGCAATAAGGTGTTAAATGTGTTCCCTGCAGGTCTTTTCCAAATTACAGTTTTCCTGCATAGAAGACAGAAAGGATCTGTGTGATCTCCCCTGTCAGAACGGAGACCTGCTTTTTTACACAGGCAGATCCGCGTAATGTCACTGCGGGGAACGATCGCGGGTGGCCGGCGGACATTGAGTCCACGCCACCCGCTGATTGGCTCCCCCGCTGGCCAGTGGCCGTGTGCGCACCCATAACATAGAGTTCCTGAGCCAATGTACAATGACTGCGATTCACGAGAATGAGCCGACCTGCCACAGTACAATAACGGCGGCTGGTCGGCAAGTAGTTAAATGAACAAAAGTGTATTAGTGCTAAAAATGTATACACTACATAAATTCATAAAGTATTCATATATATGCATAAACGCATAAAGTGTTACATAGTGCTCCAGTGCAACTTTAAGTAAATTCAGAGAAGTATTACAGTGCATATGAATAAACCAAAAGTGCTATGTGCATCAATCACAATGAATATGTGTATAAGTAACGTCCATCATAAATCTTCAGGATATAAGATGGATCAGAGGATATGAACCATCAACTTCAATTATCATTGCAGTGCACCAACACCACAAAAAATGGCCGCTCATATTAACCTCCAGATTGTAAGAGACAAGGGCAGCAGTTATACTCCCTGCGGTCCACTCGTCCAATGCAGGACTTCTCCAAGCCAACACTGGATCCGGCAAGTTACCACCCAGAGCCAAGAATAAACTTGTATTGCTTAAAAAAAAAACCCCCAAAAAAACCCACAAAGACCATGGCCCAATATCTCCAAAATAAGCAGGAAAACAACAGGAAATGCATTGGGTAGAGCTAGTTCATGACATCAGCATGCACACTGTGGACTTAGCCCCAGCCGTGTACGCTAGATATACTCCTTTCCTTATTTTTCTAATATATATATATATATATATATATATATATATATATATATATATATATATGTGTGTGTGTGTGTGTGTGTGTGTGTGCAAGTGTGAAAAATGCTGTCAACTAGGAATGCTTTCAGAAATAGAAGTGTTTAATAGTTTATTTTTTTATCAATTAACAAGATGGAAAGTTAATGAACAGAAGAGAAATCCAAACCAAATCAATATTTGGCTTCTAGGTACAGTTAAACGCAATTTTTGGAGGAACTTGGCAGGTAGGTCGTTCCAAACTAGACATGTGCAGTTAGTTTCGTTCCAAATCCAAATTCGGACAAATTATTCGTTATGTACCCGAATTTCTAAATTTGAATAGAATTTAAACGAATCCGAAATAACTAAATGAAATTAAATTAAATTAAAATCAAATCGATTTTGAATTTGAATAGTTTTCAAATTCGATTCAAATTAAAATTTCTGAATACAATAAAATTGAATAGAAAATAAAGGAATAGAATACAAAAGAATAAAATAGAATAGAATAGAAATTAAAGGAAAAGAAGAGCAAATAAAGGAATATAAAAGAATAGAGTAAAACAGAACATAATGGCATAGAAAATAAAAGAACAGCATAAAATAGAATAGTAAAATAAAGAAATAGAATGGGATAGAAAAGAATGGAATAGAAAATAAAAGCATAAATTAAAATAGAAAATAATAGAATGGAAAAAAAACAATAAATACTACTACTACTACTAACACAGTACTAAAATATCTGTACGACTAGTGTCCCATCAACATCTGTGTCAGTGTGTAACAGCGTACTCCAAAACATTTGTCACAGTGCCCCATTGCAATAAACCACTGTAATACTAGTGTCCCAGCAACATCCGATGTGAAAGCTGAAAAATGGTCCGGGCAGGTAAGAATTGTCCAGTTTTCAGGTGTTTAATTGAAACATATACGTGTATTATACAAGGGCTACCTGAGCTAACAAAACATACAATCCAATATTCAAATTGTTACTAATTCCAATCGATTCAGATTTGAAAACAAAATGAAATGAGTACGTCATATTCCTGCTGATGAAAAAAATAATGGTCATTTTTCCTTTCTAAATATGTTGTCTCTAGGTCAGGTGTACTACTCGTGCCCCATCAACATCTGTCACAGTATACCTGTGCCCAAAAACATCTGTAGTATTAGTAGTGTGTGTCCAATCAACATATTAGAATTTACCAGTGCAACCAATCAGCTGTCACAGCAGGCATGTTCCAGTGTACAAAAAACATCTGTACAACTAGTGTCACATCAACATCTGTTTCCGTGTGTACCAGCACACACCAAAACATCTGTGACACAAAGAACAACAATCTAATTAAACGAAATTGGTTAAATAACGAATCAAAACAAAACTAATTTTTTCATTTTGCACGTCTATTCCAAACATTTCAAACTAACCACAGATCTTTTGTGGATGTAGGCTGCCTAAAACTTTTGCACAGTACTGTATATATTTGTATATACAGTATTTATATATAGTAATTATTTGCAGGGGTTCCCCAAGATCTGAGACAACAGTCAACTTCAGGCAGGCTAAAGCCTGGTAGACACAGCAGATTTTTTTCATGCAACCCCGTGGGTTGCACAAAAAAAAAACTGACAGCTCTGGTCGGGAGCTGCTGTACTAACCATGCAAGGTTAGTGCAGTAATCTCCACCACTGAGCTGTTGTGTTCTGTCAGGGGGATGACTACCCCGCCAGAACACTCAAATCAGCGCTCTTTGCCATTGGCTGAGAGTGCTGATTGGGAGTCGGTCGGACAGAGCAACATACACATGGGCAGAATGTCAGCCGGTATTTTTTGTACCGCCAAATGTCTCCTGACATTCTGCCCATGTGTACGGGGCTTAACAGCTCTGCAAACAGCTGAGAAATAATGAAGAGATAGAGGAATAATTGTATGTACTTACGAACGGGAGGTGGCGTGATGTGCTGCGCATGCGCGGCCACTTTTCGACGGCGGGCACCTCGGAAAACGACGTCTGCGCATGAGCGGCTACTTGACCGAACATTGGTAAACATCGGAAAACGTCGTCTTTGCCGTTCTGCGCATGCGCTTCTGATTTACGAACATTTCCGACTTAAGAACAAACCGGCAATCCCTAACCCGTTCGTAACTTGGGGACTGCCTGTATAGGGTTATGTTCTGCAGAGATATGCAATATACATTGCTACTGTAGCGCTTACCCCTGGAGGGGCCACTGAGAAAATAGCTAGGTCTCTAGCAAACAATAGTACAGACGCTGCCAGTCATAAGCACAGTTCCACGCACATTTACAATTCAGGCCCCGTGTAGGGGATGTCTTTTTAGAATGTATTGCTGTATAAACCTAGGGGATACTCCAAACCTTAATAGTAATCAATGGGAAGACAAACTTCTCAATAAGGTTCTCTATAACAGCCTTTTCTGGAGGCTACAGGGAATGTCCAATATATCTAGGACGCTCTAAGAACATTCCCAGTCCATAAAGCAGCTTCTGACACTTGCAAAACTATCAAACCACAGCAAGGGCTTTACTCACAATGTCCCAGGAACTGTCATCCACCCAGCATCCAGGTAGGATAGGTAGATCCTCAGTGAGGGAGATAAAAAGATCATTCTTCAGACAAGGACTTTAGGACAGTGCCCTCCAACAAATCTTATCCTTCAGCAATCTTCTCATGGCCATTAGCCCAGCTCCTGCTGAGGCCCAGACTGCATATTCTTGTCTCACTAACTCTCTCCTATGGACAGCATCCTCAGGAGAACTGGAACCCTCCCTGGAGAGGAAAGAAAACTCTGGCGAAGCCTCCCAAACATTTATCACCTCTTTAGCCACCTTCTGGACACTTCCTTTCAGGGATTGGCTGAGACGTGATAAATATTCATACTGGTCATTTGAATCTCTCTGCCCTATATCATGGAAACATCTTTCAGAAGAAGGTGGGAGGAATCAATCACGAACAAACCCTGAACAGACAAAATCAACAGAATACTGCTCCACTCACTACACAAAATCCAAAAACGAAATTTAATCTGGCAGCCTAACTAGAGGACATCACTACACCATTAGACTTATAAAGATGGGAAACCCTTTATTAGGAAGTCTGACTCAGAGCTTGCTATTTAGTAGCTACTAACATATCTGAGATTTAAAAGAAATTCTGGCAAAACACAGTACAGTGCCTGCTTATTTTTTCAATACTCCTTTTCAAAGAAAAAGTCATGTGTATTTACATTTCAACCCTGTGGCAAAAATTCATGTTGTATCACAAAACATTCTGCTTTTGTGGGATCATGGCACCAACTAACCTTTGCACACACATAACAGTCTCCATCCAATGATAGCAGCCCTTCCTATTTACAATGCTATGACCTTGGTACTGAATTGTAATTTTTCAGTGCAGGCATTGCTGGGATATACCACAAAAAATTATCAAGTGACCATGTTTTACACCTTACTGCTGAGCATTCTGTCACCACATGCCTCTATATGTCTTATATGTCTTTCCAATAAAAAGAGAGGAAAACGCATATGTGTGTAGGATCAGGTATCCATACATCCTTAAATGTGTGCTTATCAGAACATAAATACCAAAGATTTATATGTATGCTTAGCACTATGGATGAGCGAGTCTGCCCAGGTTCAGTTAGTGGTTGGGTTGATCAAATCCTGCATGATATCCGTTAAATCTGAGCAGCAAATATAATTGAAGTTTACAGGGAACTCATTTTAATACAAAATTCTGGCCATTTTCAAGGATAAAAGGCAAGTTTTTTATCCTAAAAGGGCACAGAAAGCTGGGCACTGCCCTGGAGGATAATTAACAATGCCAAAGCTATTTGAGGGGTAACATGGAAAAACACCAATCCTTTAAAATATGTTTGGGAGATGCATTCAAGCTGTATATGGTGCTATAGAACAGTTTGAATATTACAGACAGGGGTTGATTTACTAACAAAAACGGGAAGCAATGGTTGCTTTACATTTAGTTACTCCCATTTAAGGCAATTAAGACTTCAACTAGGCGAACATGCGAATGAAAAAGCGGGCTATTACCGGCGAACATGCCTTTGTAAATGTCAAATTGGCATATACGTGAATTTGCAACTGCCAACTGCTACCGAGTTTGGAACTGCACGGCAGCCATGACCACATGAATGTGAATAAAACATTTTTATGTGAGATGTGCTCTACCTCGTGTGCATCTATTTATGTATATACCAAAATTTGTGTCCAGTATAGTGGGGGCAGCAGCTAGATGGTGGTTGTCACTAGCTAGCTGAGGCTCAGCAGGGGGTTACTGGTGTCACCGGGTGTGCACCGGGTGTGCACTGTATTTATGGCATGGTGGAATGTGCTTATTTCTCACAGCCATGGGGTCCCCTGTGTTTTTTGTCTTCTGGCAGGTCAAACCGCCGAAAGACCCAAAGCCCACTCCCAGGAAGCAGTGTGCAAAATGTGCTACCAAGATGCCCTTGGAAAACACAGAACCGCTATGTCAAGTGTGCATAGACAAACTGGTTAGAAACCAGTCAGATGCAATCTACACACAAAATTTTGGATCCGTGAGGGATGACATGGCTTCTAACTTTAAGGATTTCAAAAAATTTATTTCAGCGGTAAAACCTCCTACAGCTCCCTCTGGAAGTTCCTCTCCCATAGCCTCACCAAGTTCAGCTGCCTCAGGGTCGCAGGAGACAGTGAAGGAACAAGCAGGTAGCGGCGCGGATAGCGAAATAGCCACCGACAGCACAGATTCGGAGCAGGAAGATGGGGGAGAAGAAAAAAGGAGCCCCCGAGTACAATTTGTCCCTAGAAGATGTAGAGGACTTACTTGGGGCTATTTGGAAGTTCCTCTTCCATAGCCTCACCAAGATCAGCTGCCTCAGGGTCGCAGGAGACAGTGAGGGAACGAGCAGGTAGTGGCGCAGTTAGTGATTGGATCAGATTCAGAGCAGGAAGATGGGGGGGGAGAAGAAAAAAGGGGCCCCAAGCACAAGTTGTCCCTAGAAGGTGTATAGGGGCTATATATGAAAAATTGGAAATAGAGGAAGAAAAAGAACTTCCATCAAAACATGCTTTAATGTACCAGGGCCTAAGGAAAAAAAAGTCCAAGGTATTCCCGGTCCATCAGGTGTTGTCGGATGTCATGAGGAATAAATGGGCTGACCCTGAAAAGAAGCCCTTATTTGCAGCTAGCCACAAGAATCGGTTCTCTTTCGATGACGATCCACAGGCGGTATGGAATAAGAATCCCAAATTGGATGCGCCATTATCTAAAGTCTCCAAGAAATCCTATTTGGCCTTTGAAGACATGGGGCATCTGAAGGATTGTATGGACAAGAGAGGTGACATTGTCCTGAAAAGAGCCTGCGAAACGAGTGTCGCCAGCCTGAAGCCTGCACTGGCCACCACTTGCGTGGCAAGAAACCTCGACTTTCAGCTTTCCCAAATTCAAGACCATATCAAGAATGGTACGCCTAGCGAAGAAATTCTAAAAAACCCTACCAGTTCTTTCCAAGGCGGTCGGTTACATAGTAGATGCATCCGTAGAATCCATTAAACTGGCAGTGAGTTCAGGGGGTCTAGCCATAGCAGCCAGGCGGGCTATTTGGATGAAGACTTGGTCAGAGGATGCTGCATCCAAGATTAGACTATGTAACCTCCCATTTTCCAGAGATCTTTTATTCGGAACAGGCTTGGATGGAGCCTTAGAAAGAACGGCGGACAGGAAGAAAACCTTCCCGACCGAAAAGCGTAAACCACCACAAAAGAGCTTTTTTCGTGGACGAAGTGAACTTCTGCAAGAAGAAAAGAAAGATTATCCCAAGAAACACTGGATGGGTCACAAGGGGAAGCCAAAAAGTAATGTCCTCTTTGGTGCTACTGGCCAAACCCCAAAACAATGAATACAGAATGCCAGTAGGGGGGAGGCTGGCTACCTTCCTACCTCAATGGCAGAAGACAACAGCCAACAAATTTATCCTAGACATCATCGCAAGGGGTTACTTCCTGGAATTAAACTGTCTTCCTCCAGAGAGATTTCTAATAACGAAACTTCCCACGGATTCCAAAATAGCAAGGGCTCTCCCACTGTTACTGGGGGAGATGGTAGACCAGAAGGTCCTTACTCCAGTCCCAGAAGAAGAAAAACAAGTGGGTTTCTACTTGCACATTTTTGTGATCAAAAAACCTCCCAGAAAGTTTTGACTAGTATTAAATCTAAAACCCCTGAATCAAACAATACAATACAAGAAATTCCAAATGAATTTGGTATCCTCAGTCAAGAACATTCTTCAACCGGGAACGTTCATGGCGACCATGGATCTCAGGGATGCCTATCTCCACATTCCCATATGAGAAAATTCCCAGAGATACCGGAGGTTGGCGGGCTCTTCTTTCATCACCAAGGATATTTACCAAAGTTCTAGCAGAAGCCCTGGCCCCTCTGAGGTTGAAAAAAATTACAGTAGTCCCTTACTTAGATGACCTGCTCTTCGCAGTACCATTGGAAGTACAGCTGGTAAAAGATCTGGCAGAAGCCCAACTATGGCTGAAATCATTAGGATGGATTTTAAACATTGAAAAATCCAACCTGTGTCCTACACAGAACATGCGGTTTCTGGGATATCTGCTCAACTCCAAAGAGCAGAAAACGTTCCTACCGGAAGAGAAAGTTCTGGGCCTTACCAGGGGAGTGAGTTCTATACAGAACAACCTCCCAATATCTATCAGAGAGCTGAGGTCGGTTCTGGGTCTGATGACCTGAACGATGCCTGCGGTTCAATGGGCCAAGTATCATCTAAGGCCTCTACAAACCTTTCTGCTAAAAGAACAAAAGGATCTAGACAGAACAGTCTTACTTCCAACCTCTGTGAAGAGGTTGCTCTGATGGTGGAGGAACCACACAAATCTGGACCATGGTCTGGCTAAGTCTTTCCCATTCAAAAAACCATAGAACACTTCCAAGACCAGCTAAGAAGTCATCACACCTTAATCCTATCAGACAATGAAACAGCAGTAGCCTATGTGAACAAACAGGGGGGCACGAGGAGCCCCTCCTTAATCCACATCTCCAACCAGATCTGTCGATGGGCAGAAGGAAATCTACTGTTGCTGGAAGCAGTCCACCTAAAGGGGGAAAACAATCAAGTGGTGGATTTCCTCAGCCTCCAAGAGATCTCCCAGGAGGAGTGGGAATTACACCCGGAGGTGTTTGGGGAAATTACAGCCTGCTGGGGAATGCCAAAAATAGATTTATTTGCATCCCGGTAAAACACCAAGGGGAAGCATTTCTACTCGCTAAACCAGCGAGACCAGCCTCTCGATTAGACGCACTCCAAAACCCGTGGGGTTTCAAGATGTGCTATGCCTTCACCCTGGTACATATGGTTCCTCGAGCGATTAAAAAATTCCTACAGGAACAGACAAAACTGATTTTAATAGCACAATATTGGCCCAAGAGATCCTGGTTCTCTCAGCTCCTCAGTCTCTTAGCAGACGAGCCTTGGCTACTTCCTCGCAGGGACAACCTGATGTGTCAGGGACCCCTAACAGGCCTAAAGCAAGAAAGCTTCAAGTGGGCAGCCTGGTTACTGAGGAAGACATCCTAAGATCGAAAAGGACTCTCAGATAAAGTGGTGGCAATACTTCTGAGCGACAGGAAGCCTAACACCAGGGCCATATACAGAAAGACCTGGAAAAAATTTAACAGCTAGTACGCTGAAAATAACAAACAAAAGATGGATACACCGACTATCTTAGAATTCCTACAGCAGGGTGCTGATAAAGGTCTGGCGCTCAGTACGCTGAAGGCTCAGATAGCAGCACTTTTGGTGTATTTAGAATGGACACTACAAGAAGACCCGTTGGTCTCTCGTTTTTGCAGAGCGTTGGCTAAGTACAGACCACCCAAGACACAAAAATGTCCCACATGGGATCTGTCGGTGGTACTGAGGGGGATCATCAAAAGCTCCTTTGAGCCTCTACTAGAAACATCTTAACGGCTGCTGACACTCAAAACTGTCTTCCTTGTGGCTATCACTACAGCACGTAGGATAGGAGAACTCCAGGCTCTGTCTGTCGGAAAGCCTTTTCTCAGAATTCACGATGACAGAATCGTTCTTCAAACGAGTCCGGAATTTACACCGAAAGTGAAGTCAACTTTCCAAAAATCTCAGAATATAATACTACCTTCATTTTTTAGTTCACCAACTAATAGTAAGGAACAAGATCTAAGCTTACTAAATAGTAAGAAGATGCCTTCTGCATTGAGGTTACACATGAGTTCAGAGCCTCAGATGCTCTATTCGTCCTGTACACAGGAAAACAAAAAGGTAAACAAGCATCCAAGAAAACTCTAGCCGGATAGATCAAGTCAGCTATACTGGAATGCTACAGAGTTATGCAAGTAACACCTCCATAAAATGTAAGGGCTTATTCTACAAGGGCTTTATTGGCCTTGTGGGCGGAGAAGGCAGGAGCCACTCCGGAGCAAATTTGCAGGGCAGCAACTTGGTCAAGATTCTCTACCTTTGTTCAACATTACAGCCTGGATCTGATATCCATCCAGGACCAGGCTTTTGGTAGGAAAGTCCTCCAAGCTGTTGTCCCACCCTAGTCTGGTGAGTACTTGGTTATCCTCTCAAGGGCTGACCTGGAAGAAGACTGGGGAAAAAACTGAGTTACTCTTACTGGTAACTGTTTCCAGTAGTCTTCCAGGACAGCACAATCCCACCCTAATGTTTAACCTTGTGGGGTTGTGTTGTGTTTTACGTCTTTCAGATTCCAGCCTTTGGTTCTCTTGGATGACTGACCAGGGACCTAATGAACCGCCTTAAAAGATTAATTGGCAATGTGTTTCCTGTTTGGAGGGAGGAACTCCATCTCTGAAGGACTGCCCTGAAAGACTAGTGGAAACAGAGTTACTGGTAAGACTAACTCCGTTTTTATTTCCATATTAATTTCGTTTTTTATGAGACTATAAAGCAGTAATTAGGTTATGAGTTCAAATCCCAGTCAACCTACTACCCAATTAGGGTAGCTGTGTTGATTTTTTTAGTGGAGAAGAGAATTAAAAACAAAAAATGTAAACTAACACCCTGCACGTTAACTAGTGCGTGATTTTTGGAATTCCACACCATAATATTATTGAATACTTACATACCATTGCATGCATTTGGAGAGTTAAAGTGTTACTAAACCCAGTAATAGGAAAATAGTTAATCTGCCCCCCCCCCCCACAGTGCCCACAGCGCCCACAGCTTATAAATCTTCTTTTTACAAAATATTGCCACTATATACCTTTTTGGATGATCTGTATACACGGTTACATGAGAAACTGCACAGTTTCTCCAATGCTGAGAGTTCAGGAAGGTGGAGATTTCCACTTCAGCCTGTATGCATGCCCACATGTGTGATGCCAATATCATGTGACCTGGCTAGCTCTGAGAACAAGTAATTATTCTCCCCAGCATAAAAGACACAACTGAGCATGGTTGGCTACTCTGCCTGTGTTAACTGGCCTTCCCCCAGTGCAGGGAGGGAAGGAGCTATGCATACAGGGTAAAACAGCCTTTTTACACAATACAGAGAATTAACCCCTTAAGTTCCACAGTGAGTATAACAAGCATGCTATGCTGCATATACAGACAGATTTTACTATTGTGGGTTTAGTAACACTTTAATATTATGGAATCAACCAAACTGATGTGTATTGGCTAATTGGCATTCACCTATTCTCAGCATATGCTCCTGAGTACAATGCAAGCTTTCAGTAGGTGATACCATGTGTGGGATTATGAACCCATGGTCTGAGTCATTCAAGGTAGGAGTAGCAGACCACTGGGCTACTGAGCTGTGCACAAGTATACAATGAAAATACATTTACTAGTGTTTGATTTTTTTAAATTCTATATGATAATGTTTTGCATTTGAGGCAATAATATTATGGAAACAACCATGCTCATGTTGATGTGGCATTGGCTATTAGGCATTCGCCTATTTTAGCGAAGATGCGAACACTATTAAAGTCTATGGGACAGGAACATGAAAAATCCAAAGTTCTCATTTTAAAGGCTTATATGTAAGTTATTGCCATAAAAGGTGCATGGGGACCCGGGTACTGCCCAAGGGGACATGTATCAATGCAATAAAAGTTTTTAAAATGATCATTTTAAATGAGGAGTGATTTTAATGATGCTTAAAGTGAAACAATAAAAATTTAATATTCCTTTAAATATGGTGCCTGGGGGGTCCCATTAGTCTGCCTGTAAAGTGGCGGTTCTGTGCGATGTGTAGAACATGCCGCAGCAATGATGGCATTTCTAAAGGAAAAAATGTCATTCAAACTTGCTTGCAGCTGTAATGTATTGCCGACTCCCCCTTCCTCCCTTCAGGTCTGGTATGGATTTTAAGGGGAGCTCCACGCACAAAAAAAAATTGGTGTGGAGTCCCCCCCAAAATCCATGCCAGACCCTTATCCGAGCATGCAGCCTGGCAGGTCGGGATGGGGGGGGGACGAGCGAGAGCCCCCCTCCTGAACCATACAAGTTCACATGCCCTCAACATTGGGAGTGGGTGTTTTGGGGCAGGGGGGCTCTGCCCTTGTACCCATGTTGATGGGGACAAGGGCCCCTTCCCAACAACCCTGGCCAGTGGTTGTCGGCGTCTGCGGGCAGGGGACTTATCAGGATCTGGAAGCCCCCTTTAACAAGGGGGCCCCAAGATCCCGGTCCCCCTATGTGAATGGGTATCGGGTACATCGTACCCCTACCCATTCACCAAAAAAGTGTCAAAATGTAAAAAACCACAAGAGACAGTTTTTGACAAATCTTTTATCAAAAAAGAAAAAAAGTGTCCCGTGATATCCATCCCCCATCCATCCTGATGGACCCGAAGAAAACTAACAAAGCTCTGCCTCGATGGGAGGCCTACCGCCAACTGATGTATCTTCGCTTTGACAGCTGTTATATAGGCAAGGGTGGGGCCACCCAGTGACGTAACCAGATGACCCCACCCCCTTCAGACATCACATGACGGCACATCAGAAAGGGGCGGGGGTACCTGGTTACATCACCGGGTGCCCCCCCTCCTTGTCAATATAACAGCTGTAATTTTTGGGTCTGTCGAGCGCCATGATGAACGGTGGATGGACATTGCGGGACATTTCTTTTTTTTTCTTTTTTAATAAAAGAATTGTCAAAAACTGTCTTTCACGTCACTTTTTTGGTGAATGGGTAGGGGTACGATGTACCCGATACCCATTCACATAGGGGGACCGGGATCTGGGGGCCCCCTTGTTTGTTTGTTTTTTTTTTATATTTGGTGCTTAGAGAGAATTCACATTTAGTTGACATATTTCATGGTTTACCTAGTCCACAAAAGAATTAATAGAGCCCTGAAATTCAGCATTGGAGCAGGGATTTTTTTTTTATTGTGGTTTTTCTTCCCTCTCACTCCATTACATTTTCTACTCAAGGTTTTGCATGTGTGCACAACCAAATACTTTTGTATGCAACTAGATTTAATACAGATTTAAAGGGGTATGAATAGTTTGCACTTATAAAATATGTATTTATAGTCTGCAAAAGTCAAACAAAGCAAAAAAGAATCACATTTATATTTCAACATTAGTGTAAACATTTGGTACATTAATGTACTTGGGGGGAAAAAAAAGTTAAATTGCAGGATCATAAGCAAAAACAGACAAAATGAATACAAAATCCAAAAAGGCAGCGCACAAACAAATTCACACATGGTCAGACTGGACAAAGACACATTTTGTAAACCATGCCCACAAAAACACACTTTTGAGGGCCTTAACGCAAAACTATACCAGCAAACACATAAAGCAATCTTCAAACCACAGCCTTGGTGTCAGAAACCATGAATCAAACTGAGACAGAAGTACAGTTAAATCACACTTGTTTAATAATAATAAAAAAGGTAAACAGAGTAATTGTAGTCAAAACATAGCCAGAGTTCAGGAACCGGAACGTATAGTCAGACAAGCCAAAAGGTCAGGGAGACATAGATGAGTGTAGTAGAACAGCAAGCAGGATCTGGAGCCAGAAGGAATGTCAGCCAACCAAATCTTTAACAGGAACACAGGAGAGCATCTCTAGAGATGTGACCAAGGCGAAGGCAGCGATCATCTGGACTGGATGTCTTAAGTAGGCAGGACTGAGGAGCAGGATATCATCAACAGGTGAGTCACTGTGGAGAGATAGGAGCTGGCGATTAGCCGACAACTGAGTGCCCAGCGTTGAGAAGGAAGGGCTTGGCCCAGCCCTAACAGTACCCCCTCCTCAATGACCCCTCCCCCTCGAAGGATCACCAGGCTTGAGGGGAAAACGTCTATGGAAATCACAGAGGAGGACAGGGGCATGTACGTCCAAGGATGAGACCCAAGAGCGTTCCTCTGGATCGTACCCTTTCCAATGCACCAGGTACCGTATGTGCCCACGGAACCTACAGGAGTCAACAATGGACTGTACTTCATACTCCTCATGGTTCTCAACCTGTACAGGGTGAGGACTAGGCAATGAGGTGGTAAAGCGGTTGTAGACCAAAGGTTTTGAGACATGAAATACATTCAAAATACGCATATTAGAAGGAAGGTCTAATCCGTAAGCCACTGGGTTAATCCTGCAAAGAATGCGGAAAGGCTCAATAAACCGACGTCCGAACTTCAGAGAGGGAACACGAAGTCGGAAGTTGCGAGATGAGAGCCAGACCCTGTCCCCAACCTGGTAGGAAGGCACAGCCAGGCGTCTGCGGTCAGCCTGGAGTCTGTACCTATCATTCACAAAGCCTCCTGGACTTGTGCCCAAGTGGACGAAGACCACGGAGATGCTCCTCTAACGCAGGAATACTCTGCGGAACAAATGAGTCAGGCAACATGGAAGGTTGGAAACTATAGTTCGCCATAAACGGGGACAATCGGAAAGCAGGATTCAAAAGCACTATTGTGAGCAAACTCCGCCCACGGTAAGAGGTCTGACCAAATGTTATGATGGTCGGAAATATAGCAGTGCACAAATTGCTCCAAGGACTGATTGGCTCTGTCTGTGGCCCCATTAGACTGCGAGTGTTACTTAGAGGAAAAAGCAAGCTGAATTCCCAACTGTGCACAAAAGGTTCCCCAGGACCGGGACACAAACTGACTACCCCTGTCCGAGACAATCACCTTGGGTGGCTCATGTAAGCGAAAGATGCAATAATGGAAGCCAGTTCCTTACAAGTGGGCAACTTCTTAAGTGGAATATAATGGGACATTTTCGAGAACCGGTCAACTATCATAAGGATAACTGTGTTGCCCTGGGAGTTGGGTAACTCCACAATGAAATCCATAGACAGGTGGCTCCAGGGCCTCTTTCTATTGGGTATGGGTTGTAAGAGGCCCACTTGAAGGTATCATGGAGTCTTAAGCCTCATATGCACGATCGAACTTTCTGACAACAAAACCATGGAATTTTGTTCAAAGGGTGTTGGCTCCAACTTGTCTTGCATACACACGGTCACACAAATGTTGGCCGACAATTACGAACGTAGTGACATACTAGACGTAAGTGGTTTTTCAGCTCTTTAGTACCACACTTTGGGCTCCTTCTGCTAATTTCATGTTAGTAGAATTTTGGTGAGTGTTGATTTTCTTCTCGCGCTTTTCATTTAGCGCTTTTCAGTTAGCGCTTTTCAGTTCGTTTCTGAAAGGCCATTCGTCAACCAGACATGTTGCGGAATTGGAGGAGATAACGTGTTATTTATTATTGGCCTTGGAGTTATTGCTTTGACATTATTTTTTTGGTTGAATAATGATTTCATTTGGTATATTTTCTATATTTTTGGATGCATAGAATGCACTTTTTGGTTAAGTTCTATTGGCAATTAGCATGTCTATTTTTTTTTTTTAATCAACAATGAAAAAATTTTGTAGAATAATACTTGGCTATGTGTTTTACTTCAAATGACAGTTTGGGAGTAGGCAGTTACATTTTAAAAATATAATATAAAATTGACAAGGGACACCAACATAGTTGTATCTTTGATCTTAAAAACTATGAGATAATGATGTTGTGGTAACTTGCACAAAAAAAAAGAAAAAAAAAAGCATAATAATATTATTCTTGATATCACTAGAAAAAAAAAGCCTTTGAAAATTTGTGTGCAATAACTCCATCAGTATCACCAGCAAAGCAGCTTCATTATTATCCCATTAAAGAATAAAAGAATTGTGCGCTGCATTTGGAGATGTCATAATTTGCCATGTCACGAATATTAATTCTCCATTACAAACGCTAGTTTACAAGACCAACCTCTTCTGCTTCCAAGCATGCGTGTTCGTACTTTGGACTTTTGTCCGACGGACTTGTGTACACACGATCGGAAAATCCGACAACACACATTTGTTGGCAGAAAATTTGAAGACATGCAGCCAACATTTGTTGGCGGAAAGTCTGACAACAATTGTCCGATGGAGCATACACACGGTCGGATTTACCACCAACAGCCTGACATCCAACATTTCCCATCAGAAAATCCGATCGTGTGTACGGGGCTTTATTCTGAGCACACATGGAACAGGCAGCTACGAAGGCGGTTACATCAGCATGTAGACTAGGCCACCAGAATTTTTGGGAAATGGCCCAAAAGAGTTGATACTTCCAACGCAATTAGCCGACAGCTGAGTGGCTAGCTCAGAGAATGAAGGGCTGAGCCCAGCCCTGACATTAGTACCGGGTAAGAATGAGACAATGTAATTGAAACAGGACAAGAAAAGAGCCCATCACACCCTTCTGGGAGAGAGGCGCTTATTCTCAGACAAGACAGTGAGATTCTTATGGTCAGTAAGAATGAGAACCGGCACAGTGGTACCTCCGAGGAGATGTCTCCATTCTTTCAGGGCTAAAATGATCGCTAACAGCTCTCTGTCACCAATCTCGTAATAGCACTTCACAGGCAACAATTTCTTGGAAAAGTAGTCACAAGGATGCATAGCACTCTCAGAGGTAGGACGTTGAGACAGAAGGGCGCCAACTCCAGTCTCAGAAGCATCAACCTCAAGGATAAAAGGTAACATAGAATCAGGATGTGCCACCACAGGAGCAGAAACAAAGGCAGCCTTGAGACTCTCAAAGGCCTTAATGGACTCCGTAGACCAACTCTGTGAGTTACCATCCTTTCTGGTCATATCAGTCAGGGGCTTGACCAGAGACAAGATGTTACGAATAAATTTCTGATAGTTGGCAAAGTCAAAAAAACTCTGCAGAGGACGTAAACCCACGGGTCATGGCCACTGTAGGACTGCTGAAAGTTTCTCTGGTTCCATCAAAAAACCAGCAGTGGAAATTACATAACCCAGGAATTTAACCTGTTCACGATGGAATTTGCAGGTGAGTCACTGTGGAGAGATAGGAGCTTTCAATTAGCCGACAGCTGAGTGGCCAGCTTTGAGAAGGAAGGGCTGAGCCCAGCCCTGACACTTAGTGGGGTGTGGGTCGGGCATTATGCACACCCCTCCCCACAATAAAAAAAAAAAAGATCTATTTGTAAACCCATCGGAGCACTTCAAACAAGAATTCTGGCCTCTTCTCAGGCTAAACAACTGCCACAACTGCAGGCCTTTATATAACCTAGCTAGGATTGTTAGCACACCTAGACCTACCCAGTAAAGGAAACATTCACCAGTGTAATTGATTCTGTCTCTTCATGTATGCCTCAAGTGCTCACACCTGTTCATCAGCAACACACACTCTTTACAAAAGAAAGAATGCATCAGCATATATATCTGTGCAGGGTAAATTTAAAAATAACAAATGTCCGAAGCTCTGGCCATGATCAGTGATACCAAAAATCTAAAAATTCAACTGGTATGTTGTTGGGCATGTGGAGGGTACAAAACAGGAGATGACAGCTTTGTGAGGGCTGCTATACACAAATTGTTGACAAAGCGCATTCATCATTCATCATCAGCATACAACATTAAAATATGTGTGCAGGATCACATCAGACTTATACATTCATATCTGCCCCAAAACACAGTAATGCCCTGTACACACGGTCGGATTTTCGGACGGAAAATGTGTGATAGGACCTTGTTGTCGGAAATTCCGACCGTGTGTGGGTTCCATAACACATTTTCCATCGGATTTTCCGACACACAAAGTTTGAGAGTAGGCTATAAAATTTTCCAACAACAAAATCCGTTGTCGGAAATTCCGATCGTGTGTACACAAATCCAACGCACAAAGTGCCACGCATGCTCAGAATAAATAAAGAGATGAAAGCTATTGGCTACTGCCCCGTTTATAGTCCAGACGTACGTGTTTTATGTCACCGCGTTCAGAATGATCGGATTTTCCGACAACTTTGTGTGACTGTGTTTATGCAAGACAATTTTGAGCCAACATCCGTCGGAAAAAATCCTAGGATTTTGTTGTCGGAATGTCAGATCAATGTCTGACCGTGTGTATGGGGCATTCGAGATTTGGTGCAAACCCACACTCGCTTGATTTATAATGTAATTTCTTGGGTTTCCATTATGTGAAACCCCTCCAAGAATGTAATTACTGGTGAAAAAAAAACTTTAAAACCACAACAGAGGAAAAACATACAAACCTCTAGCCAGGTAGCAGCATATTTGGGATTCAAACCATTGACCCGAATGCTGCTAAGCAGAAGTGCTAACCAGTTAGCAACTGTGCTGCCACATGGATGTAGGCTGCATCTCTGTGGTGTCAAACAGTCCTAAGTCCCAGGGGTGCAAGAAGTTAATCAATGCAGATGTACTGTGGAAGGCCAGAGAACCATTGAACAACCTGTTTCTGGCATATGCCATCAGTTTTGAAGGCTGGGTATGGCTGATTACTGTCAGCATGCAGAACCATCTCTAATTGTGTTGCTTGGTAAGAGGCTGCAATTGGTGCTGGTGGGGAATTCTTAAGGCTGATTATTTTCCTTGCCCATGGTAAACATATGGTAGGATTTGCAATGGTGGTGCAACCCTCCTACACATAAATACGCAAATGCTGCATTTCTTTGGACATATACCTATAGGTGGTGGAATGACATTAGTCAGGAGATATGCTTCTTGATGTATTATTTGAGAGCCAATAGCCACAAATATTGTTCAGTGGCTGGAGACTATGCAAGCAGCTTGGTTCGGCCACAATATAAGAAGGAGAGAAGAGACAAATTTTACATTGAAAGTTGGATAATTTACAGAAATCATAAAATTTACAGGAAAGGTATATGAATTGATTTCCACACACAGGCTTAGGAAAAAGACTGCAATAATAAGACTGCCTCACAGCACTTAAAACGTAAAGCTCCATGCATACTGAATGCTTGGCCATCTCTCTTAGATGCTTTTCCTCCTGGCAACAGCGTTTTGGCAGAAAAAATACTTGACACTTGCAAACAAGTGTAATGCGTTTAGGCGTATCAAATGCTTGGTCGTTAATTCATTTAGCTGGCCAGAATAATCATTTATTTTGGCCATTTAAATGAATTAACGCTCAAGCGCTAATCCTGCATAGCGTTTATGTGTGTTTAGATGCATTTACATGCGTGAAGCATTTCTTTTCTGCCAAAACACTGCTGCTCCTGGACGCACTGGCAGTGTTTTTTTTTTTCTGCCTCTAAATGCCTCTGCCTCTAAACTCCTCCATGTGCATGGTCACATGGACTAACATGCAGGAGCATTTAGAGGCAGAAAAAAAACCCGACAGATGCACCTAACATCAGCGTTAAAAATATCTGGTGTGCATGAGGCCTAAATTATATAATATAAAAATGGTAAACTGAAGCTGTGATGAAATAAATATTGGATCTGCCATTAAAAGTTTGTATTTAAATGACTCTCATGCTGATTTTGATACCTAAAGTATAATGATAATGAAGTGTGAATATATTTCTCCTAATGTTTAGAATTTTTATTCACATGCATATAACTGTTTGTTTTAGCAACCCTATACATAGGAGATGTTTCAGAAAATAGTTTTGCTTCTCTAAGCATACATTATGGTTATGTTGCCAGTATACTACTTAAAGTGTATGCCTTGGCAAAATAAAAACATACAGTTTTTCAGTACAGTACATCTCTGAAATACATGCACATTTCCCCATGCTTTCTGCTGACAAATCTGCCTCTGCTGTACTGAAATCCAAAGTTGTGTTGTCAGTCCAATTGTCCTCTGCTGGACTAGCGAACACCTTCCCCAAATGTTATGATAGCGAAAAGAGGGGGAGGTGTTCTGTAGTACACCTAGAGAGAACTCAAGCAGGGCTGACAACATTGCTTTGGATTTTACTGCAACAGAGACAGCATCGTATAATCACTATAGGAAGTTAGGAATTCATAGTTTTTTTCTGTACTTAATTTTTGCAAAATATGGGAAAATATGCATGAAATGCAGAGTTGTTCTGATATTATTATTATTATTTTTAATCGAGACATACACTTTATTGCAGTTCTTGAACCAAGGTGGATTTATTACTGAAGTGTTAGGAGGCTATAGAGTTAGGTGTTTTTCACTATATTTTATTTGCTTTGTGTGTGTCCTGACATATAGTATGTCAACATTTATTAAGAAGTATTATAATAAATGAAGTTAGAGACAGCATGTTAATTTTTTTTGTGGCACATAAGATAAGGGACTCCTAGAAAATCACATTGTCCATATGCTTTTTTCAGTTTGAATACCCTTCTCTAGGCTCTAATTTCTTAACAGTAAATAGGTTGCTGTTTCTGACTTTTCAAAATGTGGGTTTGGGAAAAATTCCAGTGCAGCTTTGTATTATATCGTATCTGTATCTCAGGACAAGCTCTTGCATTGCACAAGTCACTGGTGTCATTAAAGTCCTTCGGTCAGTCATGAGAAATATCAAGGCTGACAGCCCTTAGGCCTCTCTTCTGAATTGCTGGCAGCAGCAGGTCCTTCTCAGACTGGCAGCTGTTCTTCTTAGATGCATGCCAACTGCACTTGTGACTTTTCCTTATCTTATCCTTCTGGAAGCAATGGCAGAGCCTGATGGAGCTGAAAATTCACTACATAGAAAATTTACATCTTATGATCACTGCCAGCTTCACCTTTTAATATAAAAGATGTCTAAAACTGGTCATGTTTTGTGTTGCATTTTATTTATAGACTATAAAATGTCATATTATAGAAACTTTTACTTTCTCACAACTCTTTAAAAAGAAAAACTAGTTGTTAGATAAACATGAGAATTCCATGTCAATATCTCTTAATAATTCAGACATCATTTAGCTCTAAAAAAACAAAAAGAAAAAAATGGGTTTAATATCGCATATGAGCAGTTACAATTTCCAGCCAGGAAACTCCAGGTGAAGCTCTACACTCTTTTTCCCATGTTTACCTGGATAATCTTAAAGTGATACTAAAGTCTTGTTTTTTTTTAAACAACAAACATGTTGTACTCTGGATTTGCACAGAGCAGCCCTGTTCCTCCCCTTCTCGGGTCCCTCACTGGGGCTCCTGGCCCCTCCCTCCTGTTGAGTGCCCCCACAGCAAGCAGCTTGCTATGGGGGCACCCGAGCCAAGCCGCAGCTCCCTGTATACATTCTGACACGGAGCCGTGGCCCCGCCCATTTTCTCTCTTCATTGACTCACAGACTTTGATTGACAGCAGCGGGAGCCAATGGTGCTTTGCTGCTGTCTCAGCCAATGAGGAGGGAGAGTCCCAGACAGTGTTTTTACAGGAAGATGATGTACATAATATATTTTATGATACTATAATGAAATATGGGCCTGAATCACAAGACTTTTTTTCCTGTTTCTAAAAAGCTGTTTGATGTCTTCAATAGTCAGGTGATAACTAAGTTTATAGAGATAGCCATATCAGATTTTGTGTCTCCATCTGGTCATGGGTCTTTGACATGCTAATTTCAGAACTGGTTATGCTAGGATCAAAGAGGGTTGCTTACCTAACAACCATAAACAAGGTAGACAGCGTGGCACCAGAAATTCTGATTCTTGAGCATGACAGCAAAAGAGGCTTCAGGTGCAGCCAATCAGAATTTGAGGCCACTTCTGAACCAATGAAAGGAGCCCATTTGTGTGATTGGTGGGGATGGGTAGAGAAGGAACATAAAATCAAAAGTCTGTGTGGCTCCCTAAAAGCATGGTAACGTAAGGTCTGTCTGTGTATTTCCATTACTGTAGTCCCTTTAATTTCGTTGTGTGTAACTTAAAACTGTATTTGTAACATCACGGCTTCTCTGTATTTGTATCATCTACGTTATATTTGGTAATATCTGATTAGTCTAACGTTTCTTTTCAGTATAAAAAAATATAATCTTTGTATTATAGCACCATTATCATTCCTTATTGACTTCATTGGTTATAGCTGCAACCGCATTGGTTGATTCTTATATAGACAAGGTTGTAATCACTTATGGTATATATCGTTAAGTGAGGTAGGTAGAAATCGCCATCACATATGGTGCCCATGTGTGAGGAAGTTTAACGTCTGGGTGAATGTTGTTTCTTGTATGGAAGACAGAGCTGGGCTATACAGTCCTAACTCCAGTAACACTAAGCTTTTTTTTTATGTCTTTTGTTTTCACCTGTCTCCCGTCTGAATACCTAGACTAGCAAACTTCTCAGAACTTTCCTTTTTACCTTTAGTCAATACTAATACTTTGATGAGACAGATTTTGAATAATATATATATATATATATATATATATATATATATATATATATAAAATGTAATTGTAAGTGCGAATGATGAGGGCTCCATTTGGAATCTTGGAGGCAGTGGAAGAGGATATGTCCCTTTCCGCCAAAAAAGCAATTTCAGTTGACCTCTTGAATGAAAGTAGGCCAATCTTTGTGATTGAAATGCATAGGACTACTTTTCCACTGGTACAACTCGAAGGTTGCACGATTGAGAGTGTGACTGAGGTGCGACTTTATTGTGGCTGTGGTGTAGCTTTGAATGTGACTTTGATCCAAATCTACACTCAGGGTTGGAGTTGCATCCGGAGTCACATCAGAGTGGTGCAGGTATTCTTTCAGAGTCGCTGCAGCTTGAGTCGCATAGATTCGAACGGGTGCTATTGAAATCAATGGGCTGCTACTTGTAATGCAACTTTATGTTTCTAAAGTCGCATGATAATTGCACGAGTAGAAACGGAGACTAAATTACACTGAATGATCTTGAGTATGAATCTTTCTTCTTTGCAATTACTAACTGGGGATTTTAAGCTTTCTAATTAGACCTAGGAACACTGGCTATACTGTAACCGATACAAATCATATTGCAAATAAGTGTGCCTCAGTTGACTGCCTTCTGTACTCCAATCAGGCATATATTTTCTTGATTATCCAAGTTTGTTCTAATCATTCTTGAGATGACAAAAGTAATAGCCCTACTTTAAGCCATTTTTTAGAACACTTCGGAAAAGTCCACGGGGGAGATTGATCTAAAGAGTTCGGGAAAATCTCCAGGTTTCTTGAAGGACTATCGTCACGAACAGGCAAAATATTGTTCTGACAATAGTGAAAAGAAGCAACGGGGACAGGGGCAGTACCTGTCAACCCAATCACTGGCCAGAGGCTAGCTACCTCTGTAGGAGCAACTTATAAAAGGTTGGGAAATCAGGTCAGGGTCCAAGTGTCTGTAAGGATGGGTAATAGAATTGCTTCAAAGAGGGTGTCTGAGTGGGATAAACCCTACCAACTGACCCCAAGGGAGGAGATGATAGATAAATATGGGCCCTGAGTGGTAAAATATATTAGTGATTGGGAAAGTTGTACTGAAAAGAGATTTTCTAAGAAAAGTACATTTAAGCTTAGGGGTTGTAAAGGTAATTTTTTTATTTTTTAAAAATAACAAACATGTTATACTTACCTTCACTGTGCAGTTCGTTCTGCACAGGGTGGCCCCGAACCTGCTTTTCTGGGGTCCCTCAGCGGCTGTTTCAGCTCCTCCCCGCAAGAACTAACCACCTCAATGCAAGCTCCCTCGCATGGTGGTTAGTTATTGCGGTCGCGCTCCCGTGATACAGCCGGCGGCTATAGCCGCTCGCTGTATCACTCGGCCCCGCCCCCCAGCACGCCGCGTCATTGGATGTGATTGACAGCAGCGCGAGCCAATGGCTGCGCTGCTTCCAATCCATCCACTGTAGCCAATCAGTGGCCAGACTGAGCAGCGGAATCGATGTCGGGAACGAGCAGCCGACTTTCGAGGGGTCAGGTAAGTAAAACGGGGGGGCTGGGGGCGGCAGTATTGTCAGTAGTTTTTTCACCTTAATGCATAGATTGCATTAAGGTGAAAAATTTTTTACCTTTACAACCCCTTTAAAGTATGGGAAGATCTGTACTGTGCTCATCACAAAAAGATGACGCGGCCATATGAAAAAGATGCTTGGAGTATATGGATGCTGCAGTCAGTGAATAAAACAGAGAAAATGAATGTTTTTACTATTCGATTTAAGGAGAAATCATTCCAAACCATACTTGAACGTAGGGAAAAGCAGAAACCATCACAACCCCCAAGTGGTTACCGTGATTTCCAGAGAGACAAGGTGCAATCGTCAGGACTTGGGCTTTATGCTGTTGCCCAGTCCTTGTCAGCAAAGTGCTCAGGAGCTGACATGAACTGTCACCTTTCAGTGGCTGACAAAAAGGGAGAGCCACAAAATAACAGGTCTGATACCCCAGCAAAATATGAATTACAGGGTGATTGTGAGGTACAGGAAGAGAAAAGTAGAGCACCGGGACATGGAGGAGAGAAAATGGCCATGCTGGCATTAAGGGAGGAATGTCTCCAGGCAGAAAGGACACTTTCTGTCTCGCTGATGGGAGAGGATGTGAAATTAAATTTTACTGGAAGAAGCTGTAGTAAGCGCATGGGAAAAAACGCCACTAATCTTTGCAGCCAAGTGGTTAGCGAAACAGTATGAACATTTGAAAGTGCAAAACACATCCCTAAAAGAAGCGCTAGAAATAACCAAAGGTAACATTAGTACTTTAGAAGCTTCTATGTCAAATTCTGAGTTTATACACCAGCATCCCACTTGTAGCCATCGAACATTCTCAGTCTTCTAAAACAAAGCCGTTTGTTAAGAGATGCTGTACCACTTTAGATAAGATAAATTGTCACATATCTAAATTCTGTCTATCCAGTCCCATTGAAAAAGTCGGTAAACATACTCCATATAGGACCACAAGACGTGATTTTGAAGTTTACTCTGCACACTTCGCCACGTTGGCTAGGTGTAAGAAGTATGGACCACCTAGGTCATGGATCCCATTACAAAATCCTAAGAATGCGTCCATACAGGCTGAGAAGGGGCTAATGAAATGGGATGAATCTATGAAAGAATTTCAACCTTACAAAACAGATGTTATGGGTTTAAGAAGAAGTACAGGTTATTATAGAAAACATGCTGATATGTGTGATGTCTAGAGTTCGTCTTTAACCTAGCTAATTGTGTGAGTGTGTGTCTGGGATATGGATGGAATATATGTTGTGTTGTCTAACTCTGAGGTCTGTTGTCTCAACTGCTGAGAACCCAGCAGTTCTCAGTGATGGTACCAGTCCATTAGCTAATAATGTTCTTCTACATCTTTAAAGGTAAATGTATTCATCTTCTGGAACTTTTGTTTGAATATCAGAGATGAGCTGTGAATTGTAAGGCTTTACTGTTTCTGCCTGACTCCATTTTTAAGAGTCCAGTGGGTCCTATATAATGGTTTCCTATTACCATATTTCACAAAGTATCCCTGGACATCCAGGTCTAATGTCTCATTGTAATTCTACTTCTCCCAGTCCGTCTACTGCTTTAACCTGAGCCCCGTGAGCAGGTGTGGTGTACCAAGGGACCTGGCAATAGCATGCAGTGGTGACTAACCCTACCTTCAAGGGCTCTAGTGGATACTGGCTGTGGCTCGGACTCCGTACTCTAGGGGGATCACCTTTTACTCATCCACATTACATCCCTTATAAGTATTTAGCCTTAATGGCCACACCGCTGCTCTTGTCTGGCATTCCTCCAATAACTGTACACTGACGTTCTCCTTTTTTTTTTGTATTCATGCACGACTGTCTGGGGGCCCGCCCGCCCTACCACCACCTGAAGAAGCAGCAAAAACCACCATACCATATCTTGGGAAAAAGCTGCGAGGACTAAGACTCTCCTGAACTTTCCTTCACCATGCTGAAAAGTGGTGTCTCGCGGTCCGATCCAATCGTTGCAATAATTACACCGTAGTCCCAAGTTACAGGACTAGATATGCCAGGATCAGATCCCGCATAGATGTTGGAGATCCCCTCTTCCAAGGCAGAGGAGCGTGGAAACATCGCAGCACAGGCACTCATGATCCGGATGTGGAGTCTCAAATGCACCAGGATTTATTTGCTGTCTCAAGTCTACCTTGATTGGTTTCAGCGTGTTCAAGAAAGGAGGAGGAGGCCGCAGTGGTGGTGGGGAAGAGTTGGGGCTTCTGGGCTGTTGTGGGTGGGTACAAGATCATTGAGGGAGGGCATACGTTCAAGAATGAACTTCATTGGGAACTGATGTGGAAATATTGAGCTTCATATTTATATCAAGGGGCTTCAAGGGAATCAAGGGAACCATTGTGAAGACTTTCTAATTAAATTACCATGACCCTTTATATATAGGTCATTGACATCCTAATTTCGGAACTGGTTATACTAGGATCAAAGGGGGTTGCTTACCTAACAACCATAAACATGGTAGACAGAGGGGCTCCAGAAATTCTGATTCTTGAGTGTGATAGCCAACGAGGCTTCAGGTGCAGCCAATCAGAATGTGAGGCCACTTCTGAACCAATGAAAGTAGTCCATTTGTGTGATTGGTGGGGATAGATAGAGAAGGAACATAAAATTAAAACTTCCATTGATTTTCGTTCTCTGTGTGGCTCCCTGAAAGCATGGTAATGTAAGGTCTGTCTGTGTATTGTATTTCCATTACTGTAGTCCCTTTACTTTTGTTGTGTGTAACTTAAATTAACTTTGTCCATTGGCAAAACTGTATTTGTAACATCACGGCTTCTCTGTATTTGTATCATCTACGTTATATTTGGTAACATCTGATTATTCTGACGTTTCTTTTCTTATATAGACAAGGTTGTAATCACTTATGGTATATATCGTTAAGCGTATAAGTGAGGTAGGTAGAAATCGGCATCACATAACACAGTTGAATGAGTCAGGAAAATGTAGGCTTCATGCAGAGTTTCAGTTAGTTAGAGGCAGTCTGATGTTCCCTGTGTTCTGAATATTATAGTATATTTAACATTTGAAGGATATCTAAACTCTATAACATAAAGCTTACCAGTCCTTAGGTGTGGTGGCTGCAGTTTTTTTTTTGGCTGACTTTTTCAAGAAATGCTTCTGTCCTTGTAACTTTCTGCGAGATGAATTGAAACCCAAACAATGTTATCTTTTTTCTGGACTCTGATCTCCCCATTCACCATGTACAGTAATAGAGATTAAGATAGGAATAAATATTTGAAATCCCACATGGGCGATAACTAGGGAGGAGATGTTCTGCTCGTGTTCTGTTTTGTGAACCTTTCTGCAAACCCTATTGAAGTTTATAGGGGTGTAATACAATGAGGGCCATATGTAAGGCTAATCAACAAGCAGTTTTCAAACAAAAAGCATTGGAAGCTGGGTACTGCCACGGTTGACATGTGTCAATGCCAAAAGAAAAAAAAAATGTAAAAATGAAAAAACTGTATCTCTCCCTATACAGAATATATTAGAATTTTCACTCAGCTGACCAAGGTTAACCAACTTTGCCACCAAATCACGTACCTGGTAGGTCATTTAACTTCTAGTGGTTGTACCGGGGTGATGCCTGCAGTTGCAGGCATCACCCCAGTACCGTTTTTTAGAGCTGGCTGTCGGCTCTCTTGTAATAACAACCAGAGTGGCCAACCAGCCTCTCGGTTGTTATTACAAGCAGCGAGAGGGGGCATCCTCCCTCCCGTCACCTTCCGTGGCTTGCTCGGACTCTCCCACCCCACCGGGAGACCCGAGCTACTAGCCGGGACATCTGCTGGCTAGTCGGAAACCCAAAGAAAGCCAGGATAGGCTTTTATCTGGTCGCCGCTATCTAATCCCTCCATAAAGAATAACTGTCACGTGCCTGTTGCTGTCACAGGGATGTTTACATTGATAGAAAAAAACATTAGAGCCACAGTGTAAAAAAAAAAAAAAGAATAATTAAAAAGAAAAAATGTAAAGTGCCCCCGTCCCTCCATGCTAGCGCGCGAATGCAAATGTGTACATCGGTCCTGCACGCACGAAAGCCGCGATCATCTCACATATGTGAGGTAAGACCACAAACGCCGGCTCATGGGCAGTAATTCTAGCACTAGATCTCCTCTGCACATCTAAAGTGGTAAGTTGTAAAGGCTTTTAAAGCCTCGCCTATGGATAGTAAAATTTACGTCGTTTGTCGCCATTGTGTGGGTTTGTACAATTTTAAAGCGTGACATGCTTGGCATCTTTTTACTTGGTGTGACATCATCTTTTATATTTTACAAAAAAAATGGGTTATGTATTGTATTTTTTTGCATTAAAATGTTTTCCCAAAAAATGCATTCGAAAAACTGCTGTGCAAATACCATGTGATATAACAAATTGCAAACCCACCAAATTTATTCTCTAGAGCCTCTGCTTTAAAAACATACAGTGTGGATGGAAAATATTCAGACCCCCTTAAATTGTTCACTCTTTGTTATATTGCAGCCATTTGCTAAAATCATTTAAGTTCATTTTTTTCCTCATTAATGTACACACAGCACCCCATATTGACAGAAAAACACAGAATTATTAACATTTTTGCAGAGTTATTAAAAAAGAAAAACTGAAATATCACATGGTCCTAAGTATTCAGACCCTTTACTGTGACACTCATATATTTAACTCAGGTGCTGTCCATTTCTTCTGATCATCCTTGAGATGGTTCCACACCTTCATTTGAGTCTAGCTGTGTTTGATTATACTGATTAGACTTGATTAGTAAAGCCACACACCTGTCTATATAAGACCTTCACTGTTGGGACTGTATTGGACAGGTGATGAGCAGTGCCTGGTTTTCTCCACACATACCGCTTAGAATTCAGGCCAAAAAGTTTTATCTTGGTCTCATCAGACCAGAGAATCTTATTTCTCACCATCTTGGAGTCCTTCAGGTGTTTTTTAGCAAACTCCATGCGGGCTTTCATGTGTATTGCACTGAGGAGAGGCTTCCGTCGGGCCACTCTGCCATAAAGCCCCAACTGGTGGAGAGCTGCAGTGATGGTTGACTTTCTACAACTTTCTCCCATCTCCCGACTGCATCTCTTGAGCTCAGCCACAGTGATCTTTGGGCTCTTCTTTACCTCTCTCACCAAGGCTCTTCTCCCCCGATAGCTCAGTTTTGCCGGACGGCCAGCTCTAGGAAGGGTTCTGGTTGTCCCAAATGTCTTCCATTTAAGGATTATGGAGGCCACTGTGCTCTTAGGAACCTTAAGTGCAGCAGAAAGGTAACCTTGGCCAGATCTGTGCCTTGCCACAATTCTGTCTCTGAGCGCTTCAGGCAGTTCTTTTGACCTCATGATTCTCATTTGCTCTGACATGCACTGTGAGCTGTAAGGTCTTATATAGACAGGTGTGTGGCTTTCCTAATCAAGTTTAATCAGTATAATCAAACACAGCTGGACTCAAATGAAGGTGTGGAACCATCTCAAGGATGATCAGAAGAAATGGACAGCACCTGAGTTAAATATATGAGTGTCAAAGCAAAGGGTCTGAATACTTAGGACCATGTGATATTTCAGTTATTTTTTTTGTTTTTTTTTTTATAAATGTGTAAAAATGTCAACAATTCTGTGTTTTTCTGTCAATATGGGGTGCTGTGTGTACATTAATGAGGAAAAAAATTAACTTAAATGATTTTAGCAAATGGCTGCAATATAACAAGGAGTGAAAAATTTAAGGGGGGCCTGAATACTTTCCGTCACCACTGTATATAATGTTTGGGGGTTCTAACAAAAATAAATGATTTTCACATGGAAACAAAAAGTACCAGAAAATGCCCAATCTTCAAGTGGTTAAAGTGGAAATAAAGTCTAAAACTATCTATTCTTAAAAATGTTCCTTCCCCTCTTCTTACTGAACCTGCCTATCCTGTGTAAAATAGATCTGTAAAGTTACCTTTTTTTAGTCTTGTCCAGTCACATGATCCTGCAGCTCTGGCTCCCCTGTGATATGCATATGAAAATGGCTGGGAATTCCAGGAGGTGTGATGTCACCTATAGGCTTCCATGGCCCAGCTGTTGTTGACGCTCCCTTCTCTCCCCTGCAGCTGCTGCTCACTGACACAGGGGAGCTTGAGCTGCAGGACCACATGACCTGATCGGTCACGTATAATAAAGTGTATACTAAAAAAGGTAATTATTTACATATTTTTAATACAGATTAGACAGGATAGGTAGGTGGAGGGGTGAAGGAACTTTTTTAAGTATAGTCAGTGTTAGGCTTTAATTTCACTTTAAAGGCTATGAACTGCATTATATGTTTTTGTTTATTTCTGCTAGCCAACGTGTCCATTTGCAAACATTGCAAATCCCAGGGATTCAGCACGAACCCATGGTAGCGGTGAACCTAAACATCATCCCTAGAGTCAACCATGGCTCCCTTCATAGATACACTGGATTAAGTAAGCGATTCACAGAGGTGCCCACTGTCAGAATACATTAGCTGGCACTACAGATTCATCCATCTGCACTGTTTGCTGTGGATGGGGGAATTAGGTGATTAACTTGTACGGTCTGCTTTAGAGGGAAATTCTACTCAATTTAAAAAACTCAGAAAACATATTTATAAGATGTACTTAGTAAAACAGTGCAATGTTTGTTAAGTTCTGAAATCTATCAGGCGAGAAACATTGCTGAACTCTTCAGCAAAATGCCAGTTGCTTGGTTGTCACCCTGAGCATCTATATTTATTGTTTGCTTTGAGGTCTGCTTTAGAAACCAGTAAATGCACATTTACATTTTTGCAGGGCGTGTAATGCACACAATGTTAATGTGCATTATGTTACTTGTTAATGTGTGTTGCGCTCAACAAAATGCTCCATAAAAGTTGCATGTAAAATTTATGTCAGTCATTGCACCGCACATCAGTGCATTGCAGCTCAGTGACCAAAAATACCAAAAATGCTACATGCACCTTTTTTGGTGTTTTAGGCATATGCAGTTTTTTTTAACGTCCTGCCAGTGCATCGCCTCAATGTGAAAGCACTCAGACTTTCATACTGAGACTGCAGGAGAGCCACTTTTCAGGCGCTTTACAGTTGCTATTTTTAGCCCAAAAGCGCCTGAAAAACGCCTCAGTGTGAAAGGGGTCTTAGTTTCTCAAGAAATGATATAGGGCGTCAGTGCATCAGGTGTGATCAGGTGAGATCAATTTTCAGTGATTGTCACCATAGCTTGTAGACTCTTTAACCTTCACATGGACCAAATAATATACACTGATTTGTGTTATTTTTACCAAAGAAATGTAGCAGTATAAATTTTTTGCCAAAATTTATGAAGAAAAATTACTAATTTGCAAAATTTTATAACCGAAACAAAGAAAAATGCATTTTTTTACAAAATGTTTGGTCTTTTTTTATTTATAGCGCAAAAAATAAAAAAGCTAGTGGTGATCAACTACCACCAAAAGAAAGCTCTATTTGTGTGAAAAAAAGGACAAACAATTCATATGGGTAGCATGTTGCCTGACTGAGTAATTGTCATTCAAAATGTGACAGTACCGAAAGCTGAAAATTGGTCTGGTTAGGAAGGGGGTTTAAGTGCCCAGTGGGCAAGTGGTTAAATAAAGTTCTTAAATAAATATACAAAACAATGAAAGTGTCTCTCAAATATATTCCATGCAATTAGATCCATTATTGTGATTAGGAACCAACAATCTATGCAAAGATCAGATAACTAGATTGTAGGACGGGTTGGGCTTAATAGACCAGCCTGATTAGAAAATTATGTATCCTGAGTATATTGTAAGTAGACCTGGTTTAAGCAAACTTCCTTGTTTATGTACTCCATGCCAGTCACTTGGTTATTGTGGGAAACTGGCAAAGGTGCGTTAGTGGTTTGGTGGAAAATGGAATTTACCACATGGATGATAAATACATCTAAGGTAGTTGATAATGTATTCATGAGCCAATGATGTATAACAGACCTTAGTTTACGTGCATGACAAAGTATAAACAGCAGAGTAGATTGGGGGGGAAAGGGGAAAAATTGGGACTTTAAATGAGGCCATGACTGGGTAGAGCCATGTGCCTCCATCCCTATAACTCAGGCATAAAAACACAATTGCCGCAGGAGGCAGCAAAGAAACTAAAGGGTGGGACTTTAAATAAAACCCATGATGACAAAATGAATATCTTGGTGGAACATAAAATTGTTTATTAGAATATAAAAAACATGTTTAATAACATTGAGTGACAAGTACAGGAAAGGAATTGCATCCATAGTCGTGGTGCCGATTCCAAATGGGTAAGTACTAGTAATAACATGTTTAGCAAACAAGGATATACATGATAATTTTAGGGGGTCCACCAATTCTCAAGGTAGGATAAAGAGGTTAAGCATCTATACAATCAATAGTCTAAAAACCCCATTGAGGTAAAGGTTATGAATACATATCATTATAATTATGTAGCTGAAAAATACAATGTCAGGTAGCTTGACGCGTTTCGCGGCTTTAAGCCGCTCTTCAGGAGCAGACAGATGCGATATCTGAAATAAAAAGGTATAATGGCTAAGTAAGTTAGCTATGTCAAGGCGGGGAGGGGGGGTGGGGTAGATACCCTCCCAAACCAAACCATTGGAATAATATAACTTACGAACATGTGTACACAAGGAAGGAGGATGCCGGCTGCCATAGGCCACCCACAGACATCGGTGCCGGGAGCCGAGGGAGCATGTCTGGTGGCGACACCCACCACAAGCGAAAACCCAGGCGGATCCGGGCTCTCCGAGCGCCCCTAGTAAAAGGTGAGAGGAATGAGGTTGTGTAAGTGATGTGTGATGATAGGAATAGGGAATGGATAGGAGGGTAGTGGTAATAGTGAGTTAATAGATGGAAAGTAATGAGTATAGGGTGAAAGGAACACTGGTGGGCAACCGGGAGTAAGGGTGAAGGACCATAGTGGGAGGTCAACACCAAAACACCCCAAAAAAAAATAATCATGGGTTTCATTTAAAGCCCCACCCTTTAGTTTCTTTGCTGCCTCCTGCCGCAATTGTGTTTTATTGCCAAAGTATAAACAGCATCTCCAGTGCCTCTGATGGATAAGTCCCAGCAATAAGCTATATGCTTAGAAAAAAAGCAAATAACTCAAGTTTATCAAACAAGCAGATGTGTTCAGTATTGCTCTGAATATTGAATATATATTTAAAACACATTTAAAGTTGTAATTTCATACTACACAGAAATGATTGTCATCAGGTGTCTGCTAAAGATAAGCAGTTCATTATTTTAATAATTATGGAGTGGTTTCTCCAGCCAATCTCCCTTTTCCTACAGGACATGGTTCACATCGGGCCATAAAGTATTATGCAAGTAGTTCCAAGCAGGCTGTGTAGTCAGAAGATGTTTGTAATCAGATGATGCAGTAAAGACAGTAGAAGCACACAGAATGCCCCTGTAGAAGTCCAATTTAGACGAAACGCGTTGGTAAAGGCTGTTCGTTCCCTACATTGCTTTTATATTTTATAAATTGTTTATGTGATCACTTTTTATACTACTGTACATTGGTTGGTTCCAATAAATCTACCCTTTTGATCTGTACCATCGGAGCATTCTATATATTTTTTCTCCCATACCTTTTGGTTCCACCAGAGATCTGGATGTTCCCATTGGATGTGCCGTTTTCTCAGTTCGGTGGATATCAGTACAGCCGTTCCAGCCTAGAGGAGATACCTTTGGAGATCTGGGGCCCATATTACCACCTTGGGATAACCATTCATCTGGATTTCTAAGCTTACTTGATTCGGTGTCATTGACATTCAAATCCATCTGTTCTGGTAAAAGTGTTTACACCCTTCTCACTTCAAGAGTTATTATCAGATGAATTGCATGTCGGAAGATTTCCTTACTTTTGGATTGGTCACCTATTTTATTGTTTGGACTTGATTATCTTTATATGTTTTTTCAGATATATATTGCACTGGGCTAATACCCATTCATCACTGATCTTGTTTTTTCACATATATGTGTTTTATATACATATACAGTCTTAGAGCTGCATTTTTCACATTACCCTATTCGAATTTTAGTCACATTCTTGTGTAGCTGCTTGTTATTTTATTTCATTGGGTTAGCACAGTTATACCACTTGCACAAGTAGTTCCAAGCAGGCTATGTAGTCAGAAGATGTCTTTTGATGCAGTAAAGACAGTAGAAGCACACCGAGCTTGGGATTTTTGTGAGGATGAGCAACAGAAGAATGGCCATTTGTGAGTGTATTTCCACCACTGACCATTGTTCTGTTGGGCCTTATCAAGGTTCATCTGGAAATGCTGCCATCTGGAATGGTGAACTTTATATTACATGATTCAGGGACGTTTTTGGAACTGCTTATGTTCAGATTTTGAAAAAATAAATATTTATTGTAATATCTGCTTTTTTAATTGTGTCTGTGGGATTTTGTGACGTTAAGCCTTTTGATGTGGCACATCATGTGTCAGGAACCCATTTGAGAATGGTTTTAAGCAATGTTTTTATCTATGTTTACTTTGCTGTTGATAAAAAGGTATACCTTTTTTAGTAATTTTCCTCATTGTTGTGTTTAGATGCCTACCACTATAACATGGATTATTTTTTAATCCGAGTTTTATTTGAAAAAAAATCCCAGTGTAGCACAATTTGGCACGTTTTCACAAAGAAAATAGGACTACTGCCTCTTGTCACTTGATGATGTCGCATGATTGTCAAATGATTATGATGATGTTATGTGATGCTGCACAGCCTCCCTTATACCTTTCTCTTTGTGTGGATGCAGTTACAGTGAAATTGCAACAATTTTCACAGAAAGAGAAAGATGCACGTGGATTCACTGTCATTCAGTAGAAAATGATGCTGGGAACTATGGTGATTTAGATATGACAACTAGCTGCAAGTTAGGTGACAGCTATGGGAAAAAATAAAGTCTTGGCAAGCCCCAGGAATAAATGAAATGCAACATTTTTATAATTGGCTTGTTAAACTTTACTTTTTGTTACTACTTGTTCAATAGATAGCATTCAAAAGAAGGAAATACCAAAGTAATATCAAATTAGGAACACATCACTTTAGGGTTAATTTACTAAAGGCAAACAGGCTGTTCACTTTGCAAATTATTTTTTTTTCTTTGGCTGAGTCAGCAGAGCATCACCTTACCCATTATGCTAAGGGAAAATTCTCTTTCAAAATGAACAAACTATTTGCCTTTAGTAAATTAGGCCCTTTGCTTCCATATTACCATCACTACCCAGAAAAAACAGTTATCTTGGAAATTAGCGGGATCATATATATGATAATGACAATCTGACATGGAAATCTCATTCCATCAAAGGCAATGAAGGCATTTATGGAACTGAAACTCTCTAAAAACGAATAGTTTAATACATATGCAAACTTTATACTTGTAAAAAAAACCTTTATTTTGCCATGTGACTAAAACTATAGTTTTGTATATGTGAGTTTAAAGAGGAGCTCCAGTCATTTTTGTAAAAATTAAAAGGCAGCAGCTACAAAAACTGTAGCTGCTGACTTTCAACAAACAGCCACTCACCTTTCCCAGGATTCAGCGCTGTGCTCCCCTGAGCCCTTTTCTCCACCTGTCTTTGGCACTGGCATCTTAACTGTGGGCACCCGGCTGTGACAGCTTGCGGCAGTGGCTAGAAAATTTGAGCAAAAGTGGGAGCAGGTACCTGTCAAAACTAGGTACCCCCCAAAAAAGTGCCATTACTGAAAGAGGAGTCTGGGATGATGCCTAAAAGCGGAACTTCCCCTTTTGGGGGAAGCACCGCTTTAAGAAAGCTGTAGCTTCAGGCGCATAGCTTGGTTTATGGTTTATAAAGCAAGAAGAGCCACTTGGCCCTTATATAACATCCCATCTTGTTGTGGTATATACCTTTTACTTTAAACATTTAAAGTATAACTAAAGGTTGCCCTCATATACAACATCATTTAAATTACACCTGGTAAATGGCCAGGGTTTATAGTCTTCATTGCCACAGTAATCTTCTTTACAACCCTGAAGACTGCTTGCATGACACCTGAGGGAACTCCTTAGTTAGGAAGAATGCCATTAATTATTATGCATAGTTAGCAGCTTCAACATAATTAAACCACAAACATTTGTGAGACTGTGTGTATGTGGCAATATGTATTATGGTGCAACACTTCTGTTTTACTTAATTTATTTTCTTTTTTCTTGCAGGCCTTTTAGCCAAACGGTCATTATCTTAACTCTTTAGTGGCTATGGTTGGCAACGCATCACTTTCAATACTGGTCCACGTAAACATTTTGTTTCTGTGGTCGAGTAAATGCAGGTAAGACACTGACTAAATCTAATTAACAATAAAATCAGTACAACACGTCAATACTTGAAGGCATGACTTGGCTGCTCTGCTTCATTCACATCACAGGTATAAAACTTATTTTACGGCCTTGTTGCCCTAGTGTATTAGGTACTACAGAAGTTGTTTCATGTTGTGACAATGTTATTGTCAGCTAACTTTCCCAACCACATAGTAGGAAACTTTACAGAAAAAAGCCAAAGTTTGCTTATGCAGAGGGTATAATGATATTAAAAGCATCTGTCCCCCTGTTTTAAGAAGTGTCAAGTTACTAACACTGAAGAAACTAACCCACCCATAGTATTTTACATACGTTTTTTCCACTTGGTTTGTCAGCATTTGCCCAGGAACCATTTTTCTTTCCTTGTAGGAATCAGTAGAGAGGGGCCTGACATCAAAGGCTCTCCATGTAAAGAACACCCATCATTACAAACAGACATGCAAGGCACAATCTACTTCCACACTTTCCATGCACACAGGACTTCCTATGAACACTGATACTGATATCATACTTCTGCACTTCTTATGCACACAGGACTTCCTATGAACACTGATACTGATATCATACTTCTGCACTAGGGATGAGCCGAACACCCCCCTGTTCGGTTCGCACCAGAACTTGCGAACAGGCAAAAAATTTGTTCTAACATGCGAACACCGTTAAAGTCTATGGGACATGAACATGAATAATCAAAAGTGCTAATTTTAAAGGCTTATATGCAAGTTATTGTCATAAAAAGTGTTTGGGGACCTGGGTCCTGCCCCAGGGGACATGGATCAATGCAAACATTTTTTTTCGGGAGCAGTGATTTTAATAATGCTTAAAGTGAAACAATAAAAGTGTCATATTCCTTTAAATTTCGTTCCGGGGGGGGGGGAAGAAGTCATTTAAAACTACTCGCAGCTATTAATGAATTGCCGACAATACACATAAAAGTTAATTGATAAAAACGGCATGGGAACTCCCCACAGGGGAACCCCGAACCAAAATTTAAAAAAAAAAATGACGTGGGGGGTCCCCCTAAATTCCATACCAGGCCCTTCAGGTCTGGTATGGATATTAAGGGGAACCCCTGCCAAAATGTAAAAAAAAATGGTGTGGGGTCCCCCTCAAAATCTATACCAGACCCTTCAGGTCTGGTATGGATTTTAAGGGGAACCCCGCGCCAAATTTTTTTTTAAAAATGGCGTGGGGTCCCCCCAAAAATCCATACCAGACCCTTATCCGAGCATGCAACCTGGCAGGCCGCAGGAAAAGAAGGGGGCGAGAGAGAGCGCCCCCTCCTGAACCGTACCAGGCCACATGCCCTCAACATTGGGAGGGTGCTTTGGGGTAGCCCCCAAAACACCTTGTCCCCATGTTGATGGGGACAAGGGCCTCATCCCCACAACCCTTGCCCGGTGGTTGTGGGGGTCTGCGGGTGGTGGGATTATCGGAATCTGGAAATCCCCTTTCACAAGGGGACCCCCAGATCCTGGGCCTCCCCCTGTGTGAAATGGTAAGGGGGTATGTTAAAAATGACGAGACAGTTTTTGACAATTCCTTTATTTAAATGCTTCTTCTATCTTCTATCTTCCTTCAGTTTCTTCCTCCATCTTCTTCTTCTGGTTCTTCTGGTACTTCCTCCGGTGTTCTTGTCCGGCATCTTCCTCCGCGGCGTCGGCGTCTTCTTCCCCTCTGCCCGCTCCGCATCCATGATGGCATGGAGGGAGGCTCCCGCTGTGTTACGCTTCTCCTCTTCTTAAGGTTCTTAAATAACGGGGGCGGAGCCACCCGGTGACCCCGCCCCCTCTGACGCATGGCGGACGAGAACACCGGAGAAGAACCAGAAGAAGAAGATGGAGGAAGAAACCGAAGGAAGATAGAAGAAAGAAGATAGAAGAAAGAAGAAGCATTTAAATAAAGGAATTGTCAAAAACACGTCTCTTGTCATTTTTAACATTTTTGACAGTTTTTTTGTGAAATGGTAGGGGTACTTTTGTACCCCCTTACCATTTCACACAGGTGGGAGGGCCGGGATCTGGGGGTCCCCTTGTTAAAAGGGGCTTCCAGATTCTGATAAGTCCCCCGCCCGCAGACCCCCATGAGGACAAGGTATTTTGGGGGGCTACCCCAAAGCACCCTCCCAATGTTGAGGGCATGTGGCCTGGTACTGAGCAGGAGGGGGGCCGCTCTCTTGTCCCCCCCTTTTCCTGCGGCCTGCCAGGTTGCGTGCTCAGATAAGGGTCTGCTATGGATTTCTGGGGGGACCCCACGCCATTTTTTTAAAAATTTTGGCACGGGGTTCCACTTAAAATCCACACCAGACCTGAAGGGTCTGGTATAGATTTTGAGGGGGACCCCACGCCATTTTTAAAAAAAATTTTGGCCGGGGTTCCCCTTAATATCCATACCAGACCTGAAGGGCCTGGTATGGAATTTAGGGGGACCCCCACGTCATTGTTTTTTTAAATTTTGGTTCGGGTTTCCCCTGTGGGGAATTCCCATGCCGTTTTTATCAATGAACTTTTATGTGTATTGTCGGACGAGCAATTCATTAACCTCCCTGGCGGTTTTCCCGAGTGTGGCTCGGGGTTAAAATTTCAGGACCATTAGCGGTAACCCCGAGACACACTCGGGATTACATCGCAGGATCCTGGTGTGGCTTTACTTACCTTGTCCCCGGGATCCTGCAATGTCCCCCGCAGCGTCCGTGGGCTCCGTCCTCCTCCGAAGCATCTCCTTGCCAGGCTCCGCTCCCTGTGAGCGTCGCGACGCACGGGGGCGGAGCCTGGCGGCAAATTTAAAAAAAAGTTATCTTACAGATTACAGTACTGTATGAAATTATTTCACATCCCTTTTATCCCCAGTGCTTTGGCCCATGCCCTGCATGCAGTTTTATATGATATATACTGTTCTTTCTGCCTGGAAACTGGAGATTGTCCATAGCAACCAAAAAGTGTCCCTTTATGTCAAAAGTGGCTTTAGACCAGCTAGAAAACAGCGATAGTAAATTAGAACACTTGCAGAATTGAGCGATAGTGAATCGTGGGGAAATTTATTTTATTACTATTTATTATTTTTTTTTATTATTTTTTTTATTATATTATAATTTATGTTTTTGTGTTTCAAACTTTATCATACCCAGGATATCTACTAGACTCTTGTTTGGACAGATTTAAGTGTGTTATTGTTAAGAATTACAGACCCACAATATAAAATGCCAAATTTCCATGCAAAATAATTGTACCGCTTTCAGCACCTAAAATCCGAAATAATCATACTGCCAGGGAGGTTAATAGCCGCGAGTAGTTTTAAATGACTTTTTTTCCTTTGAAATGTCATTTTGCTGTCAGACTGTTCTAAACACGGGAAACATGCACCCCTTTACAGGCATACCATAGACACCCCCCAGGTATGAAATTTAAAGGAATATTACACTTTTATTGTTTCACTTTAAGCATTATTAAAATCACTGCTCCCGAAAAAACGGCCGTTTTTAAAACTTTTTTTTGCATTGATCCTTGTCCCCTGGGGCAGGACCCAGGTCCCCAAACAGTTTTTATGACAATACCATGCATATAAGCCTTTAAAATGAGCACTTTTGATTTCTTCCATAGACTTTTAAATGGTGTTCCGTGGCTTTTCGAATTTGACGCGATCACCCCAAATTGTTCGCTGTTCGGAGAACTGGCGAACAGCCAATGTTTGAGTCGAACATGAGTTTGACTCGAACTCGAAGCTCATCCCTATTCTGCACTTCTTATGCCCACAGGACTTCCTATGAACACTGATAATTATATCATACTTCTGCACTTTTTATGCACACCGGACTTCCTATGAACACCGATACTGATATCATACTGCTGTACTTCTTATGCACACAGGACTTCCTATGAACACTGATATCATACTGCTGCACTTCTTATGCACACAGGACTTCCTATGAACCTTGATACTGATATAATACTTCTGCACTTCTTATGCACACAGAACTTCCTATTAACACTGATACTGATATCATACTTCTACACTTCTTATGCACACAGGACGTCCTATTAACACTGATACTGATATCATACTTCCACGCTTTCCATGAACACAGGACTTCCTATGAACACTGATACTGGTATCATACTTCTGCACTTCTTATGAACACTGATACTAATATCATACTTCTGCACTTCTTATGCACACAGGACCCCCTATGAACACTGATACTAATGATTGCCAGCATATTTACAGGATGACTGAGGGAAAAGCCAATCACAACCAGAATCTGGACTATCTACAGTCCATTTATACAGGTAGCTATGGTATATACAGTTTATTTGATTAGTAAATATATTCTTATCACTTTAAACCAAATTTTTAATGTTTAAAATTGCTCTTCCATTGATACAGTATAATGAGTGAGCATTGTCACTCTAGGAAAGGACATTCATTAGGATTACCAGATGGAAATAAAAGAAAAAACGCCTGAAAAAAAAGAAAATGAATGCAACCACTCCGCATAAGGGCTGATAAGCTGCATTATTATACATTTCTGTTCTTGAGTTTGGAAACACTTTAGTAGTCTGGAAGATTACAGGTGAACGCTTATAAGGCAGTAAAAATTCCGCAGTACATTTTTCTTGACAGGTATGACGCATTCTTAGGGCCACTTATGTTAAGTGTAGCGTTTACAAGGTAAGCTTCCAGAGCTCTTGTATGGTATCAAAGAACAGTGTGCTGTAGCTGCCAATTCTGCCGATAATCATTTACGTGTTGACTGACAATGCTGCCTGTTACTATCAAATTGTTTTGTTAGGTGAAATGATCAGCACCAGTTCAATGTTAGCTATGGCTCCTGAGGTCTCATTTACTGCTATGAACATGATACACCTTTTCAGTGTTCCTTTTCCCAGCTCCGCACTATTCCTCCATCCCTGAAAACACCGGCAGAATTATTAAATATAAACACACACAATCAGATGTCTCAGGCCAGGGGACTGCGGGGAGAGCAGCTAATCTTTCCATCCTATGTCTCCCTGCGTTCCTCTAGCTCTTGAATTCATGGTGAAGGATTATGGGAGACGCTCTCTTTATCTAGGTGGCAAACAGGACACGCGAGAAATATTTGCACCCCCAAATTGGAGAGATTAGGACATATTTGCCAAGGATTGGGGAGTTTTATCGCGTGTGACAGCAGCTGCTGGTTAATATTCATGAGATGGATAAGTGGGGAAGAGCAGCCCTGACAGGTTTGCATGGGGGGAGTAAAACCATATCAGGGAAATTAACCAAGAGAACACTGACAGTGAGAGAGAGACACGAGGAGGGAGAGGAGAGGGAAGTCGTTGTGTTGGATAGAGAGATCTGCACTGAAGAGTGAAATAAGCAGGGAGAGAAGCTTACATACAGACTTATTCAGTAAGGTGACGAGCAGTATGAAAAGTGCATTATTCCATAACAGCCAGTCAGTAGTCATGTTTCACTGATCTGACCTCAGTAAACAGAAATCTAAATGGGTGATGTGTGCTACTGCACCTGTCATGCTTTGTTAAATAAATCCAACAGTGGCCAACTATCCTGGATTCCCAGAATTTTAAAGTGTGCCTGTGGGTTGCTCCTATTTAAAATGTCTACAGCACTTTAGAGCATGCACTTTCAGCTCATTTATGGGGCACCTCTGAGGCCCAGACCAGGGTAGTCTATATGCAAATTGTGACAGCAGCTTGCCTAGTCATACTCTGCCTTGTCTTCTTGCATTCCTCATCCCTCCTTATTGGCAATAGCTGTAAATGTAATGGGCTGCCACACTGACCATTAACAAGGCACAGGGACCAGGCACAGTCCAACCCTGCAAGTTTGGTTGCCAGTTTGAATAACTTAATACCCTGAGTTTAGGGACTTCGAGGGCACCATGAAACAATTTGAAAATGCTTATAGACATGCTCATCTGTCCAGCAGAAAATGTGGAAAAACCTACTGTTTTGCCTTAAGAAATACTTTATAGAAGCTGTATGCCATTGTCAATTACTGACTTGTCCAATATACATACGGTATTGGCTTATTTAGCACAAGAGTGCAAAGAGCTATGAGGATGTGAAAAGTTCAGTAAGTTCTTTAAACTAGTGCTCAACTTTCATTGTTTTATAGCATGTCATATAAACTGAATTACAGCAACCTCTGGTAGGAATTCTTCTATGTTTTCATATACTACTCCAGGAGAGAATTCTAAAATGCTGGACCTTTGTAACTATGATGTAATAATTGCATTATTATTAGAAATATTATCGTTTTTTATTTATGAGTATACAAAATACATTTTTAAAAGGATACAAAGTAAGACTCAATGGGGTTGATTTATTAAAGGCAACTAGACTATTCACTTTGCAAGGGAAGTTGCATTTTGCATGAGCTTAGTGCATGAGGTTAAGCTCTGCTGACTTCCATTAGCCAATTTTGTGCAAGCATAAATTTAGTTTTTTTTTTATTCTCCTTGCAAGATTGGGTATTCTTTGAAAGGTGAAACTTCAACACATTCGCTAAGCTCTGGGGCAAATTCCCTTGCAAAGTTCAACTTATCTTGACCAAATGGACCTACAAATTCAACTTTGGGCTCATGGCTTCTCTTCTTTCTTTCCAGAGGCCTTCTGCAAATATGTTATGTCATTCTTTTTAATTTGCTAATTTTTTTGAAGTCAGGCTGGTCGCATGATGCCACAGAGTCCCCCTCTTCTTCTTCTTCGACAGTCCTCAAAGATGCAGAGAGCAGGGCTTATGTAATATAGTCAGCATCACACTCTTCATCATTACATAGTGGATATAGGGTGCTCCTTAAGGGGGCAGGTCCATGATGCCCTGTTCCCACAGTATGCCTTCAGTCTTCTTCATTGTGTGGTACTGGAAGTTATTCGCCATGGAATTCTGAGGACATCTTGTAAAGAATAGGTACTGCAGAGAACAGCTAAATATTGCAGCTAAAACTGCTTATTTTGGTGGGACATTAAAAAAAAAGCATTACCTAGATTTGGACTTTAATTACCCTGTACTAACTAAGATCCTGTTTAAGGTTTAACTTGCAGAGCATGCTTGCAGGGTTCTGCATGCTCCCCCCATGACATGTGACAGTCTGCCAGTAAGAGTTGTGGAGAGACCAGGGCAATGTCATGTGTTCCAGAAGTATTACCCATTCCCCACATGGTACAGCAGCTGATCAAGACAGTCCAGGAACAAAATGAAGGTAAATGTAAGGCACCTAAAGTCCCTCCTGTAAAGTGAATTTGTTACTGAGCTTGGTGTAGGTAAAAATTGTTCCAATGACAAGTTTTGTTTAATACTGGGCCTGAATGCACTAAACTATTCCAAACTTTTTAAGGAAAAAAAAAGAAAAAGATGACATAAAAGTGAATCAGATCATTGCCCACTGACAGCACATATTGATTTCACAAATCCCAGCTCTTGCTGACTTAGTATGCAACTGGAAAAAAAAAACGATAGATAATCAGATATATACACAAACACCTTTAACCCTCTAACATTTACAGAAATATTTAACATATTTTCTTAGTATTAATCTGATGTAAAATGATAAAGGAACATTGGAGGTTTTGTTTTTGGTCAAGTTTGTGCAGGTTAAGGCTCATTGAAAAAAAAAAAAAAAGGTTTGTTTGTAATACTGTTTTTTCAAACACATTTCTCTTTGGTCACCATCATATGCATTAAAAATAAAAGTATAAGTGGAGCGCTAGATAGGTACCACAAATAATAAAATAGTGTATAATGGCAATAAGTGCGATTATGCTAATCAAATGCAATGATAACAATAAGTGCAATTATGCTAATCAAGTGCAAGTGATAATTAAATGTCCATTAGGGCAAATAAAACTATGAAAAATTGTGTAAAAAAATAGTTTGTGAGTAAAGATATCCGTATGGTAAATATCCAATAAGAGATTCTGGATTTAAACTTTTTTCCACCAGTGCTGCCCGTCCACTGAGAGTAAAAAAGTGGAGGCTTACCAGAAAGCCTGCGACCGCCCTTATTCAGGGAGGTCAAAACAGGCTTAGTAGATCAATCAGGAAACACAGGAACACTGTTAGGATCTCTTTAGCTTCCCTCCAAGATAGCCGGTCAGCGTGAGTGAAAAGCACCTAAGCAGCGCGTTCCCAGGAGACCATCCTTTTTGTGACTGGAGAAATGCTGACACCAAACCTTTGGGCTCTCACTTTAAGTTTATCAACATTCACCAGGGATTTTACACCTGTGGTCTGCCCTTTCGGCTCAGTGGAAGGAAGACCAAACCGTATAGCACGAGCTGCCTTTTTGCTATCCAAATTGGCAGGAACATTAAACCTTTCAGCTCTTTTCTGAAGACTATCAGCCAGAGGCACTCCACTTGTTATCTTCACCACTTTCGTCTCTGTTTCTATTTCTCATGATTTGCCAGAAGGCTCCTCCTCCTCCTCTTTCTTCTCAGGAACATCTACAGGTTTTTGCTCTTCTTCCTCTGTTTCATCACCTAGAACATCTTCTTCATTGGCGTCTATTTCAGCGTGTTCATCTAGATATGCTTGAAGCCTGCTGATCAGGTCACTCTTATTTTCTTTCACGTCCAAAACTCTGGCCAGGCATTCCTGTTTGAGTTCTGCCAGTTCTCTGCGGTCCGATCACATGCATTAGCAGAATTAAAATGGATCTGGATTTCACATAAATAATTCTAATGAGTCCAGCATGACTGTTTATTTTAATGGTAAACTTGAATTGCATCAGTATTCTTGCCCATAGGTGCTTTGAAAGCCCTGTATGAAATAAAGCATTATATCTTTTCTTTTGAACTTTCTTCCTCCTTCTTTCCTCATCCAAGACCAACGATATGGTGCTAGTAGTTCAATGCAGTTACAAAAATTGCTAACTTAGCCTAACCATAGAGGATAATCATTGCGTGCTATGGCGATGACTTGCCACAACGGCACACCAGTGTAAGACTCTAAACTCTGCATTTGTCAGATGCTGAGAACACAGCACCAGAGAATATGGGCATCTGAAAGGGGGGGGGGGGGGGTATAACAATTTTGTCAGTCTCTGGATGCAAAAGAAAGTTATAGAAGAAATGACAAATTGAGTCAATGATTGCAGACTGATAAAAAGCATTATAAACTTATCAGCCATAACATTATCACCACTCACCATAATCCGTTGAGGCATGGACTCCACTAGACTTCTGAAGGCATGTGTGGTATCTGGCATTAAGACTTTTGTGGTATCTGGCATCAAGCTATCAGTAGCAGATTCTTTAAGTCCTGTAAGTTGTGAGGTGGGGTCTCCATGGGCACCTTCTTCCATTGCTCTGTGGTCCAGTTCTAATGCTCATATGCCCATTGTAGGTACTTTTGGCTGTGGATATGGGTCAGCATGGGCACCCTAACCAGTCTGCTGCTACGCAGCCCCATACACGGCAGACTGCGATGCACTGGGGCTGATTTACTAAGAGAGTGGAGAATCTGGTGCAGCTGTACATGGCAGCCAATCAGCTTCTAACTTCAGCTTGTTCAACTAAGCTTGGACATTAAAACCTGGAAGCTGATTGGTTTCTATGCAGAGCTGCACCAAATTCTGTGTGCTTCAGTTTTAGCAAATCAACCTGACTGTGTTCTCTAAAACCTTTTTGTTGGCACCAGCATTAACTTTTTCAGCAATTTGAGCTGCAGTAGCTCTTTTCAATGAGCCTTGGCTGCTAATGACCCTGTTACCAGTTTGCTGTTTTTCCTTCCTTGGACCACTTTTGGTAGGACCTGACCACTGCAGACTGGGAACATCCCACAAGAGATGCAGTTTTGGAGATGCTCTGACCCAGTCCTCTAGCCATTACAATTTGGCCCTGGTCAAAGTCGCTCAGATACTTACACTTGACAATTTTTCTTTTTTCAACACATCAGCTTCAGGGACAACATGTTCAATTGCTACCTAATTTTCCCCACTCACTTTAAGATTCCCCTTTTAATGAGTTGATCAAGGTTATTCACTTTAACTGTCTGTGGTTATAATGTTAGGGCTGATTGGTGTATGTGGTTAAGAAAACCACTATAACCCACAGTAAGCTCCAGGAATGTAGGCTCATTCACTTACTAAATGTACTGTAATGCCCCGTACACACGGTCGGATTTTCCGATGGAAAATGTCCGATCGGAGCGTGTTGTCGGAAATTCCGACCGTGTGTGGGCTCCATCGGACATTTTCCATCGGATTTTCCGACACACAAAGTTGGAGAGCAGGAGATAAAATTTTCCGACAACAAAATCCGTTGACGGAAATTCCGATCGTGTGTACACAAATCCGACGGACAAAGTGCCACGCATGCTCAGAATAAATAAAGAGATGAAAGCTATTGGCCACTGCCCCGTTTATAGTCCTGACGTACATGTTTTACGTCACCGCGTTTAAAACGATCGGATTTTCTGACAACCGTGTGTATGCAAGACAAGTTTGAGCCAACATCAGTCGGAAAAAATCCTAGGATTTTGTTGTCGGAATGTCCGAACAAAGTCCGACCGTGTGTACACCCTATAAGACTGTGGTGAAGGCATATTTGTTATGTCCCCAATCGTGGTCTTCCACTGTCATTGACTGTCCCTTGCTTTGTCCCAAGCCAGCGTATTCAAACATTTTAGTTATATCTTTTCCGTTGCCTCAAATAAATATGATTTTAATGCAATAGCCAATATTATTTAGGCATACCATAGCAGCTAAAATATTATTTGGGGTAAATTTAGATTTCTTGGTTTTAGACATTTTGCTAAAGAAAAATATTTTGTTAAAGTACGTCTAACCATGGAAAAGATAAGACAATGAAACCAAATAATTTTAACTGTATAAAGTCATATATTCATATCTCTGCTTGGACAAGATTGTGCTAGATGTCACCCAAGGGCTCCATATTTTTAGAAACTTGGCAAGACAAGTCCTGAAACCGTATGTCATTTTATAAAAAGCTAAAGACTCACTACTATCCAAATCTATTACTGAAGTGAGGGAGGGATGGAATCAAGAGTATAACTTCACACACATAAAATACCAAACTAAGTATCATTTTTTGACATTTGCTGGAAACAGTAGTAACTTTGGTTATCATTAAAAATCACAAGAGATTCTTCCCATACTTTCCTGACTTATGTGACATTAGAAAAAGAGGCAATCTGTTTCTACTTAAAAAACTGCAACCTGCAAATACATGCAAGTCCCAGCATGCACTGCCAGTCTGCTCTGATTGGCATGACATGCAATGACTTGTAGCTGTTCAGCAGCTGGAGGACCACAGGTTGCCCATGCCTGCTAATTACAAAATAAACCAGCTGGGAGGCTATACAGCCAATGTCATCCAGCACTAAAATAGAATTCTGTCATTTATCTATGACTATATCATAAGAGAATATGCAAATAAGGGTATCTGGTAGAAAATGATAGACCTTGATTCATTGGGGTTGATATACTAAAGTCAAAAAGACTGTTTACCTTACAAAGGAAGTGGCAATATAATTATTCTCGGAGCTTAAGCTGGCCATAGATGGTTTGAATCTTGGCCGGTTCAACAGGGACCGACATCTTCGGCAGGCTGATTGTACCCAAGTCGATTCATCAATCGACCTGGGTACAACCAACACGTCGGATTTTTATGCAATTATTGCCAGTGGCTACAGCTGATAGCAATAATCACTGTGTGTTCTACTGGCAGGGATTGCAACCTGCAGGAAAGAAAATTGCACCTTCTATGGCTGGCTTAGGTGAATGTGGTGAGATTTCACTTTGCAAAGAATAACCAATCACATGCAAGCAAAATAAGAGCATTTTGCCTGCACATGAATGGATGATGGAAGTCAGCAGAACTTCACCTCATTCACTGATATATTATTATTATACAGCATTTATATAGCACCAACAGTTTGCGCAGCGCTTTACAACATGAGGTCAGACAGTACAGTTACAATACAATTCAATACAGGAGGCATCAGAGGGCCTAAATATACATGGATTGAAATTCGGCCAATTCGGCAGCCAGATTTTGATCCCTGTATGGGCAGTCAGGTCATGCAGAAGTTGATCTAACCAATGTAGGATTTTCCCCACCCGATCAGTGCGGACAACACTGATCAGTGTATGCTGACAGCGAGGAAGTCTTCCTGCTGTGAGATTACAAAGGCTCAGTGGGGAGGATGCCCCCATCCACATGAATGTATGGCTGGGAGGAATAGAGTCAATTTATTTTTCGTTCACCTGCTGGTTGTCAAAAAAAAATTACTCAACTATGGGCTGCCTAAGCTCTGGGGAAAATTCCTTTCCAAAATGCAACTTCCCTTGTACAGTACAGTATATTTGCCTTTGGTAAATCAACCTCATTACTTTTCCAAAGCCATTAATGGCACCTTAAAGTGTGCTTAACGTGTTTGTAACGCCCCCCATTTTTTTTTTATCCTGTTCCCTTAAAGAATGCATAACAGCACAGTGCTTGTGCTGTGTAATTTGGCTCCTTGTTTAAGCTAAAAAAATCTGGCTGATCCTGCCTAGTTTTGCCTCCCCCTCTGTAAACTGACCACAGTTCATCGTGGCTGCTGAGCCCTGACACTGTGGTCAGTTTACGTGCCTCTGTCAGCTGCAGCCCTCTCTGTCTTCTCTCCCCTGTCCTCACCCCCCTCCCTACTTGCCTGTCAGCTAGTCTGTGCCGTTCTTCTCCCTGCTCATTCCCTTCTTGCTGCTATAACACCTGTATCATAATCATACCATCCCCTCTGTTGGCTAACATTATGTGTCCCAGTGTATGTGCTTTATAAAAACTATGCAGATTTCTACCATATTTCACAACATCTCCCAGCTCTCATGTGAATGCCTGCCTCTCTCCTCCTTTCCTCCCCTCCTCCTGGCTAACGTCAGCAGGAGTTCTCGTCCCCTCCTGCTGTAGTTGTCAGTCTGGGAGAGGAGAAAGCCAAGCAGTCACGTGAGCGCTGGGAGGCATTGAGAAATAAGGTAGAAATTGGCATTGTTTTTATAAAGCACAGACACTAGGACACATAAAATTAGCTAACAGAGGGGATTGTTCGTTTATGATATAGTGGCTTTACAACCACTGTAAAGTATATGTAAACCCAAACAACCGACTTCTCTTATTTTCTCTCTGTGTAAGATACAATTGGAAATTTAAAATGCAAACTTGGATGAATTTCATAGCTGTACTGTGCACACTTTCTGTGTTATCTCCTGGCCTCCCCCCCCCACCTTTGCTGAGTGCCAACCATAGCAAGCCGCTTGTTATGGGGGCATTCTTGTGGGCTCACTCCCAAACCAGCTCTGCATGCAGAGCGAGGCTCAGCCCCACTCCGCCCCCTGCTCCCTGCACGGGTGCCCCCTTAGTACACATCTTGCTGAGGAGACACTTGGAGAAGAGGACTACCAAACAGTGCCAATGGGGGACCCCAGAGGAGGTAAGAGGTTGCTCCATGCAATACCATTGCACAGAGCAAGTTAGTATAACTTCTTTTTTATTTTACGGGAAAAAAATATTTTCAGGGTCCTCTGGGAGTCTGCTAACCTGGAGTTCTCCAATACGCACATCCCAACTGCCCTGCCCCCTCTCCTGGCTATCTCTACTGGTCACTGATGCTGCATATTACATGCAAGCACCAACAGAGAGACTTGTAATTTATGTGTGTGTTTTTGGGGGGTGATTGGTGCAGCAGGGACAAGTACTGACTTCTTATTGATATACTGTTGCCAGTTTAGGTTGTCAGACATTAGCAAAAGCTTTTCTTTAATTGGATTAGTGATCCATTTTTGCAGTTCCAAACCCCTTGCAAAAAACTGAATGCCCTTATTACAAAAATATAATGATTTAATCAGGACTTTAAGAAAATTGGGTAATTAGTTGGTATACATCTGGTGATGGTGATGTTCAACGATATGCACAGTCAAAATTATTTTGGGAGTGTGGAGGGACAATATTTTCTGTAGCACCAAATGTAACAGAGCATATTAGCCTAAGCCCCCGTTTTTGTTAAAACCCAAGGAAGCCTTCGGGGATACACAAAGAGAAATCCATTTTGAACAGTGCATGTCTGTGTACACTCCACATATAGCTAGTGTCTGTCTGCTAAGATATCATTGGGTCTTCACAAAAATGGCAGCATATTACTAATAGTTTGACTAATTTTCTATACTCATATGGAAAACAAGGCAATATTAAAAAACAAAACAAAAAAAAGAAAAAACATGAAATACCTCATTGAGCCCAAACAGCAGAGGCTGAGACCTGGACTGAAGCCTAAATCAACTTAATCAGTAAACTGGTTATTGTATTCAGTAGAGACATTCAGATGTGAACAGTAGTATACCTGATGATATGTTAGGCATGGCATCTTGAAGCAGAAGATAAATGTCAGAATGGAAATTATAGCCACTGAATGGTTAAGCTGTGTCACCAAGACCTGGCTAATCTTATATGCATAATGAAGTGTACCTTTGAACTTCATCCATCCAGGTTGCACTACTGACATATTTCATAATACTGTATGTACCAACCTGTGATAGGTTGCAAAATATACTTCCTGTGCCTTTAAGAAAATGGGACTCTGAATGTTTGGCTAATAGGAAATCCAGACTGAGGAATCCCTAAAGTCTGTACATTTTTACTATGAAATTGGAATGTTACTTTGGGATCTTGCTTTGCCTTTCTGCAAATCAAACCAAGGTTTAAATGAAGTACTACACAATAAAATTTAGCATTATACAGCTTGAGCTAATTAGTAAGCAGACCTTTGCTGCATATTTCAGGTGAGGTTTTACCAAAAATTTATGTAAAGGCCAGATTATACTTCTCTCCAGTGAATTTATACGGCTTTTAGAACATGATGGTTGCCTAGGAAGGTATTGATTGACATTGCTTGTTGTTGCTCAGTCTGTGGTCCACTCCCAAATCCTCCTCCATCAAGGATTCACCCAATGTAATCCCATTTAGTGTGTAATTTGCATGGATATTCTTGCTCACCAAAAGCATAACTTTGCATTTATCTACACGGTACCTCGTCTGTCTGCCAAGACTTTCAACCTGCCTTGACTCTCTTGAGAAGAAAAACATCCTAATCTGAGTCTACTGCCTTGAATATTTTAGTGTCAGATCTGTAAACATTGATCTTTGATTAAAAATTGCTTATGATCTTAAATCCAGTGTAAGTGCTCTACTGATAACCAGACAAAATTTAAAAAGGACCAGTCATCAAAAATAGATCAAACTGACTTTAGATAAAAAGTACTTTATACTTTACGTATATAGGCTGATTAAAATGATTTCTGTAAGGCATTGTTTTGCATACTCAACCTGACAATTGTACAAGTTAAAACTTTTGGAACCACTAGATAAAAAATGCAAGTAAACACCCTAAAAGATATTATTGGCAACAAATATATTGCACCCTATATTATGACACAGAGAAATCTATACGTTGTCATTGCAAGTTGCAAACAAATTAGATTTTTTGTTTTTAATTCTATAAGTATTGAATCGCTGACTCAAAACAAGTATACAGCAATATATATGGGTTTGCTTACTTAAACTACTGAAGCCAAGGGGTTGGGATGACAGCCAGGTAGCTAGCAGTTTAAAAAAAACTGTAGCATATGCATCAAATCTTCCAAAGTTCATTACATTTTAATATCATTTGCATTGTCAAAGCTGGAAGCACCATCCTTCTAAACATGAGCTTAACCTAGATGTAAAGAAAAAACAATATATTAGTAATAATTCTACAAGATGAGACATAATCCATACTCACTTGGGTGGTTTAGAAGCAATATAGACATATTGCAAGGATTTATGTACAGACAATTTAATGTGACCCCATCATGAGAGAAGTAGAGGGGCTGCAATTGTTGGCCCCCTAGTGTAAAAAAAATAAAAAATCTCATTGCTGTTTTGGGTAAACCTTTGAGTTACAAAATCAGGATATGCATGCTGAAAACGAGTGTCAGAATTCCTTATCTCTGTACTTGTTCTTGTAATGATAGGGCTTTGCCTCATCTAGCCGACTAGGTTACCTATGTGTCCCATCCCAGCATATCATAAAGAACAAGATTCCTCAAGGTTTGGGACTTTAAATGGACGCAAGGCAGTAATATTATAAAAGTACAACATTTATTGGAGAAACAATAAATAAATCAACAAATGTAATACAATGTAAGTATGAATGTAAACAGATAACTGATGATAAAAAAAATCTATATAAGGGGAAAAGACCAGCTTAAAAAGAGGGGGGAGCTTGCAAAGGAATAGTGCAACGCGTTTCAAATGCACTCTGAAGTGCGGATCTTCCTAAGGGACTTTAACAGTTTGCACCACTCCCAATGCTGTAGTTCCCAAATATTTAGTTGTTTCACCAGCAGCTGAAAAGACACACTCAAATAATAAGAGATTGCTATTAGTCACTTTTAAGGGAGTTGTGTTTAAAAGATGTCAGGATAGTGTCCAAATTAATATTAAAAGGTTTAGTTCATATATGTATATTTCATGGAAGGTGTATCACATCCAGAAGGGGTTCTCATATCAAGCGGTGGAGAGATATACCACCTGCAACTATATACAATGAGATCCTGAAGTTCACATGCTTGAGGACAATTGCTTGTAGAATGGCAATTGTTAGCACCTTAATGGATGGAGCAGGAGTGTATGGTCCATCAGCTGCAAGGTCAAAAGGGTACTTGTTCTTGTGACTTAGGAAACATTGAGGTAAAAGCAGAACTTCAGTCATTTTTTCAACATTCCATCTATGAAATCTTCTGCCCTTGTTTTAACTTTGGATAGTAAAGCATTTTTTTGTTGTCAGTAAATACCTTATACAGCCCACTTCCTGTTTCTTGTCTGGTCATTAGCCTAGGCTTATGACATCATGCACAGCTCTCTCTCTCTCTTGTGAAAGTTTGCCAGGAAGGTGGGGGGGGGGGGGGTCATAAGAGGGCCAATAAGAGCTGCAGCGCTGGAGGTGTGCCTCTGTGTGTCTGTGTAAATCCAGGAAGTGAACAGCAAGCAGCTTCAGCTGCCCACAGTTAAAATGGATGCAGCCAGACTTAATGGAGGGGGATTTCTGCAGCAGATTTGGCAAGTACAGAATCACACAGAATCACAGTATATATATATATATATATATATATATATATATATATATATATATATATATATATATATATATATATATATATATGCTGTGATTCTGTTACATTATAATATGCAAAGTGGTTAGAGGGAAGCTTCAGCAATTTAAAAAAAAATGGTCAAAAGTGGCAAAGTGGCATCTTCCATGACAAGCTTCTTTTATATGTGGGCCATGAAAGGACAGGTTAAGCAGGTGGCCTGATTATTGTTGCTATAAGGCTGCAGTATCTATGCTTGCCCCTAGTTTCTGGAAATTTAGTGCATTGCTGGTTCTGAGCGATACACGCTGCAATACCACCCATACTACTGGTGGAGCCGAAGTCTTGGGTGCAAAGAGTTAACTGAGTTTTCCAGAAGAAGGGAAAATCTAGCCTGGCACACATCCCCATGGTTAAAAGCCCACAATCCACCTGGGAACCATGTATTCACTAAAATCCATAATTATTCTCCTCAACCTGGATTAAATGCATATTTTCAGATGAAATTGCAATAAAGTGCTCTCCATGCATGCTACAAACTAATTAAACAGTCCACATTCAGTGAAAGTTCATGTACTGCAAACTTTGCAATACATAAACTTTCACTGAATGTGGACTGCTTAATAAGTTTGCATTGGTTCCAGCATGCATGGAGCACTTTGCAGTACATGAACTTTCACTGAATGTGGACTGTTTAATTAGTTTGCATTGATTTCAAGTGCTCCATGCTGAAATCAGTGCAAACTCATTAAACTCATTAAACAGTCCACATTCAGTGAAAATTAATGTACTGCAAAGTGCTCCATGCTATAATCAAAACATAGTTATTATACACTAGTAAGCTGTGATATTTTGAAACTGACGAGGCTTCACTGATTGCTACTGATGAGGCGGCACTCTTAAGCTGCACTAGCAGGCTGCACCAGGGGTGGACTGACCATTGAGCCACTCGGGCACTGCCCGAGGGCCCTGGGCCACTAGGTGGCCCCATCAGGGTTGCCAGCCTCAGTAAAACCAGGGACAGTATGTATAAATCTGTGTTTTTTTTACATCTGTCTGTGTATACTGTGTGTACATGTATGTGTATACTGTGTGATTGTATACTGTGTGTGTGTATACTGTGTGGCCCCATAATCTCTGATTGCCTGGGGGCATCATAATCTCCTATTGTCCGGGGGCTCCATGAGTTATCAGTCCTGGGCTGCACTGATGGGCGCTGGTAGGCTGCACTGATAAGCACTGGTAGGCTGCACTGATGAACACAAGCGGTGGAGAGATATACCACCTGCAACTATATACAATGAGATGCTGAAGTTCACATCCTTAAGGACAATTGCTTGTAGAATGGCAATTGTTAGCACCTTAATGGATGGAGCAAGAGTGCATGGTCCATCAGCTGCAAGGTCAAAAGGGTACTTGTTCTTGTGACTTAGGAAACATTGAGGTAAAAGCGGAACTTCAGTCATTTTTTCAACATTCCATCTATGAAATCTTCTGCCCTTGTTGTTTTAACTTTGGATAGTAAAGCATGTTTTTGTTGTCAGTAAATACCTTATACAGCCCACTTCCTGTTTCTTGTCTGCTCATTAGCCTAGGCTTATGACATCATGTACAATAATTATTCTTGCTAGCACTACCCAAGGTGAAGTGGACACTTGTACATGGATACATCCTTTATGTGTTTAATGAAACTCTAGTAACTGCAGTAGTTGAGAAGAAACTATACATCACAAATCTGCATGCACAAGCCTTTTCAACTGCTTAAAATCACCTAGTTGCTGCTAGTCTGCTGTCCTGGGAACACCTATTGCTGAGGCACTTGAGACAGAAGACCAGGTGATCCCATTACTGCCCCATTAAATCTCCCTATCCCTAAGAGATAGAGATGAGGTTTTACAGGTAATTTGATGGGTCATTTGATGTTAGGTGACATCAACAGTCACTCTGAAATACACTATACTACCAAAAGTAATGGGACGTCTGCCTTTACACGCACATGGCAACTTTAATGGCATCCCAGTCTTAGTCCGTAGGGTTCAATATTGAGTTGGCCCACCCTTTGCAGCTATAACAGCTTCAACTCTTCTAGGAAGTCTGTCAAGGTTTAGGAGTGTATCTATGGGAATGTTTGACCATTCTTCCAGAAGCGCATTTGTGAGGTCAGGCACTGATGTTGGACGAAAAGGCCTGGCTCGCAGTCTCCGCTCTAATTCATCCCAAAGGTATTCTATCAGGTTGAGGTCAGGTTTCTGTGCAGGCCAGTCAAGTTCAGGGCACAGTAAAAGCTGGTTGTTGCTAACCCATGTTTCACAGGGGGGCTTAGCATGAGCAGACATGCTGACTGAGTGCTCTGAGATCCCCGGGTTCCAGGAAGGCTAGCAGCGATAGCTGGCAGGCTCTCAACTCCCTAGAGGCATGTCAACATGCCGCCGCACTGCCACACAATCACACAGCGGGGTGAAGACACAGGCGAGTGGGCTCAGAGCTTACCTGACGGCGCAGAGTGCGGACTTCGGGCATACAGCTAAAATGGCGTCGGTCCACAAGGGAAGGGAACGGAGCTCCCCCGATCTGAAGGGAGGACAAAAGACACCTGAAAGCAGCCCCTCAGTGCAGGGCAGGGGACCACCCGGATTCGAAAGAGGTGGTGTAACGCCCAGCCGCGGCCACATAGTTTTAGGTCGGGCTAGGGCCTTCAGTCCCCAGACCACAGACTCTCGATAGCAGGGAGGGATACTCTAACTCCTGGTGGTGAGCCGAATGGGGAATATCTGGGACCGGCACGAACTCTGTGATGAAGGGGCTTACAGAAGGGATCGGTAAGCACCCTGGAAATGGCTCACTGGGAGAGAGTAGGGCATTTGATCAATGTGGCATATCCAGGAACAGCAAAAACAGGGCACATGCAGTATGCTAAATCCCAATCTCATGAACTTATCAATGGACATGGTACACCCCAGATAGATCTAACAGTAGATTGGGATCTTAGAGAGCACCTGAGAGCCCTCCCAACAAAGAAAGATATTCAATTACTTATAACTGCAGTTGAAGTTTGATGTAAACAGGCTGTGGTGGGACTTAGGGAGGACATGGCTGCGCTGGGGCAGTGGAGACGGGCCAGGATAATATCAGACAAGCAGTGGCTGATACCCAGGATATGACTAATTATCATGAGAGATTTTTGAATACACTTATGGATCAGATATACGATCATGAAAATAGAGAACGCTGGCAGAATATACATATAAAGGGCTTGCCTGAAACAATACAGCCCTCTGAGTTGCTTCCAATTGTGATTGGCCTATTTCCTGTAATTCTGGGGGCCTTGGCACCCAAGAAGATTGAAATAGACCGGGTGTATCTTTTACTTCCCAAAACGCAGACAAACCAAGAGATGTTATATGTAAAATGCACAGATATACGGTGAAGGAAGCCATTATGAAAGCAGTTCGTAATAGGACGGCGGTTGACTTTGAGGGAGCTCAAATAGCCTTGTTCTCAGATTTATCATATCTATGTGAAAGTGGAAACTCCTGCACTGTCGGGGGAGCTACGCTAAAAGGACACTGCTGCAACACCTAAGTACTGTTTCAAGGCAGGACAAATGAGACAAAAGTGGGGGAAGATGGTAGTTGCGCTGTGATGAAGGGGGGGGGAAGCTACAAAGATGACTAAAGTGGCAAAGTGAACTAAAAAAGCAGAAACGGCCAATGCATGAATGGATCCTACATGCTAAAAGAACATGGTGGGGATGCAGTGCAGTGCAACGTAGCTGATCAACATGACTATAATGTTGCGGGCAGACAAAGCCTAGTATATAAAGGTAATTGTGAAACAGTGACTGCTTGAATATAGCAAAGCAAAAATGCATATACTAACACAAATAGGATGAATAATGACTAGATCCTTTCCAGCTTACACTGTGATCGGACATCCATTTTAAGTGTATGGCTGTTGTGACATCTGTCTAAGAAGGAAATTCTTCTTGCACTCTGTTGCACCTTTAAGACAAGTGAGGAAAAATGTCCCTGATACTGCTTTGATCACTGCAGCCAAATGCTTCTCACACTGCCTAGTAGGGCATGCTGTCAGACTGTAGCTGGAGGGAGGGCCTGTAAACCAGCTCCAGCTACAGCTACAGCTCCAGCAACAGTCTGACAGCATGACTTACTAAGCAGTGTGAGAAGCATTTGGCTGCAGTGATCAAAGCAGGATCAGGGACATTTTTTCTCACTTGTCCTAAAGTGCAACAGAGCGCAAGAAGAATTTCCTTCTTAGACAGATGTCACAACAGCCATATACTTAAAATGGATGTCCAATCACCGTGTAAGCTGGGAAGGATCTAGGACATCTATGTGTTTTTTAAATATACCGTTGGAAGACAGGAGTTGTCCCTATGTAGTGTCAACACACATCAACTCTATCAGTGATGGGAGATATCATTCTGGATATACATACAGGCATATTTAAAGTTTCTTTCTGGTGAGTGGGGACCCAGGAGGGGAGCATGGAAAGTCACTCGAGAACCACTCCAACTAATTTCACAAGTTCAGCACACCAAATTGGATGGACTTTATATGATTGCACTTTATCTTTCTGCACTTTAAACTGCACTGAGCACTTTAATACTATATTGTTAAGTATTATTATGTTATTGCATATGCTGACATAGATATGCTAGATATTGTATTGGTTTAAGTTACAGGAGCAGCACTGAGTTTAATATTCATTTTTTTGGTCATTAGAGAGGAATTGATTTTGCAGAGTGCCCGTATTAAAAAGGAAAGACAAAAAGAATTGGTAGACGAGATTCATAAGCTTGAAATTAAACATAAAGCTCACCTGAACTCTGGCGATTTGCAGAGATTGGAAAGTCTGCAGTTTGATTTAACTCAACTTTTAGATCAGAAAGTTAAAAATAAACATAGGTATTTTGGACCATCGCTTCTATGAACAAGGGAATAAGGGGGGTAAGTTTCTGGTTAGACAATTAAGACAGCAACAAGACCCTCGACATGTCCATTCTTTAATGGTTCACAATAAACAGATAGTGGACACTCATACAATAGCAGCTGAATTTCATCATTTTTATAGACCTTTATATAGCATAGATTTGGTTTCTGCAGGAGCCGCGATGGGGGAATGGGCAGGTAAGATTCAGGAATATCTTAAGACCTCAGACCTACAGGCCATCCCGTCTGCGGTCCTGGAAGAAATGGAAAAACCGATGTCCATTGAAGAGTGATTGCGGCCTTGCCAATGGGCAAAATCCGGGACCTGATGGCTTTACAAATATGTATTATAAAAAATTCTCATCAATTCTAATAACCCCCCTCTATAGGTATATTTAACGCCATTTCAGCAACTAACCCATTGTCCTCAGAGGCATTGCTTTCTCATGTGACCATTCTCCCGAAACCAGGGAAAGACCCCTGATATTGCTCCAACTACAGACCAATTTTCCTCCTTAACTCGAAAACGAAGCTCCTAGCAAAGATACTAGCTCTTAGATTACAAGACCATATAGTAAAGTATATCCATCCAGATCAGACAGGCTTTATGAAGGGCTGAGAAACTAGAAATAATACTATCCGTGCCCTGCATATATTACATTGGGTATGGACCAAATCAAACTCTGAGTGTGATACTTTTAATGGACGCCGAAAAGGCATTCGATAGGATGAGCTGGGAGTTCATGTCTGGAATTTTGAGGAAAATGGATCTGAGAGAACAGATGAAGGAATGGGTATTGGCATTATATGCTGATCCCAGAGCAAGGGTTAAGGTTAACGCCAAATTGGCAGATCATTTTGATATACGTAATGGGACTAGGCAGAGGTGTCCCTTATCCCCATTACTAGTTGCTATGGTCTTAGAGCCTTTTCTGTGTAAAATCAGGAGAAATGGGAAGATTAGGATATGCATAGGATCAATGGAACATAAGATCTCAGCATACGCGGATGATTTGTTATTATACCTTTCTAGTCCACAAGAATCCTTGACTAAATTGATGGTAGAAATAAATAAATTTTGCCTTTTATCTAATTTCAAAATAAATATTGAAAAGTTGGTTCATGATGCCGAGCTATGTTCCTTCAGGGATGGCGTCCATTTTGCAACAATCTTTTTCTTTTGTCTGGTGCTTGGACTCTATATTTTATTTGGGGATTCATATCACCCCATGACCCAAAGTGTCTATATGAGCTTAATTAATGGTCTTTTGGTGGTGAATATATTAAGAGACTTGCAAAGATGGAGAGGCCATACTTTGGCGTGGTTTGGCAGAGTGAATGCTCTTAAATTGAGTATAATTCCTGGAATAATTTATGTTTTATATGCAGTATCCATAGCACTTCCACAGATGTTTTTCAAACAGATACAAAGGGTGTTTACGACCTTTGTATAGGGAGATAAAAAATCCTAGGTTGGCATACGAGATTCTGAGCAGACATAAACTGGAGGGGGGAATAAGACTTCCAGATGTGGCTCTATATTATAGGGCCATTATTTTAGTACGTATCATGAATTGGTGTCACGACTCTTTGAATACATTTTTGGTACCTTTGGAAAGACATTAGCAGGAAGAAATTTGGCAGGTGCCCCATGGATACGGGCTGCCTTTAGGGCTCTGTCCAAATGCGTATCACCATTAACGAGAACAACGTTATCCGTATGGTATAGGTTGAATAATTCAGGCTTGCCCCATCAATATCCCCTTTGACACCAATGGAGGGATATCCTTGGTTCCCTCCAGGGGAAGAGATGGGAAGTCTAGATTTATGGGGAAGGGAAGGAAAGGCTACCTGCACCAAATTTGCCCCACAGGGCACTTTGTTACCCTTAACGGAGTTGATATCGAATCTAGGGGATATTCCACTGGCCACTTGGAGATACCGCCAAATGGCGAACTTCTTTAGTACATGGAAACATCAGATAAGGCCAGTAAATTCTTATACTGTTTTTGAATCATGTTGTGTTTTACACCCCAGAGGCCGAGCACATGTTGTCTCGAATGTATAAATTGGTCCTGAGAACTCAATGTACAACAACTCCTTATTTCATTAGAGAATGGGAGAGGGAGATAGGGGACAATTTTACATCTATAAAAATTCAAAGATTGATTAAGGCAACACATTACACTTCTATAAGTTTCTACACACAGTTAATGTCTTATATGTTTTTGACAAGATGGTATCGCACTCCGGTGCGTTTGGCACAAATGTACCCAACAGCAGATGTTTATTGCTGGAGGGGATGTGACCAAAGGGGGTCATTTCTTCATCAATGGTGGTCGTGCTCTAAGATCAAGGTATTCTGGAAGGCGATTGCACCATGGATATCAAAAATGACACTTAGACCTATAGAATTTTCTCCACTACACTTTATCTTTCATGGGAAGACATCATCAACCAAGTTCTATAAAAGAAGCATTACCCCACACTTGCTGAATGCAGCAAAGATGCTGATACCTAGGTTTTGGAAACAGTCAAGATGTCCCACTATGTTAGACTGGAAGGGGGAGGTGAAAAAATTATGGAAGCAGGGAGATGGGTACATACGGTTAAAGATCACTTTGATAAATTTAAAGATACATGGGCAGGTTGGTTGCACTACCCCTCAGAAATAGGTATGGATTAAATATACCCGCATGGAACTTGGCCTTTTCTGGATTAAGCCACTCAATAAATGCACCTAGTAAGAGAAACGTATTTATATTTATTATTATTATTTTTAATGTTGGTGGGGTTGTTTGTTTGTTTTTTGAGGAATGCAATACTTGATGGAGGGTTTGAATATCACTAGAGGATGGGATTCATTTATAAAAATGGAATATACATTAGCTGGGAAACACGTGATTAAAGCACTTAATAAGTTGATTAAGATATAGGCAAGTTGTGTACATGAAGAATGGAATAACTAAGGGGAGGGAGAATAAAAATTTTGTTGAAAACACGTAAATTAGACACTTAAAAATAGGGGTCAAATAAGATATTAATATATAGCATTTTTACATTTTACATTTTTTTATTGTTTGGTAAATTCCTGAGGATTTAAAGCTGGTAATGGATTTTATGCACTTAATAGGGTTCCGAGAGGTTTCCTTCTTTATTATTGAAGTTTTGCACGAATATAATGTTGGTAATGAATTTTAATAGAATGGCACTTTTTTTTTTTTTTAAACCACCCAAAAGATAGAAGAATAAGATCGTAAAAATACTGTATAATTCCTCAACCTGTTTTTTGTTGTTGTTGCTCATGTAGTATAATTGAGTAATATGTATGTGGTTGTGGGGGGTGGGGTGGATAAGAAAATATGTTACAATTATAATAACTATTGTATTGTATGATAGAATTTGTGTTAATAAAATAAAAAATTATTATTGTAAAAAGAAAAAGCTAGTTGTTAAGGAGTTGAGAACAAATAAAGAAGATACTTTACTGAGGTAGTTTGCAAATAGCAAGTAACAGTTCACACAGTTTTGTGCTCTATACCTTAGACAGGTGGCAAAGTCCATTAAGCAATTCTTTTAAGGCAAAAAAATCAATTTATGCATTAAATCCACAAGAGGTAATAATAGTCCGTTAGAGTCCATTATTTGGTAATAATCCACAAAGGCAGTAAAGTCCATAACTGGCAACTATAAGCCATAAGCGTTTTCAGGCACCCTACCCCCTTGGTAACCTGACTGGTCTGCCATAACTCCGCCCACCCCCCCCCCCCCCAGCTGGTGAGCACTATAGCAGAGCTACATTTTTGTAGTCTTTTCCCCAGGGACTCTCCCTGGGCACTTAGCGAGCCCTATTTATATGGTATAACCTGCAGCGGGCGGAGACCTTACTAAAAAGAGCTGGAAACAGTGTAACAATTTGCACCTAGATGTCCTGATTAACTTGAGAACAGGAACACAGAGAGAAAAAAAAATAATTTAATCCTTCAGAACCCCCTTGGAGGCACCTGCCTACAAGCCAATTTATCTTGAATAGACTGACAGCGTACCTTAAAGTGGTTGTAAAGCCTAAACAGTGTTTTCTCTAAAGTGAAGTTCCACCCAAAAAAAAAAAAATCATTAATGTGCATGAAAAAAAAAAAAAACAACATTTTTTTTTACTCACCTCTTTAATGCCTGTTGCTAGGGGGACCCTCGTAATCTGCCTCCTTTGACGCCTGGGCTCCTGACGTCACTTCCCTCGGCGCAGGAAGGGAGATCAGCTCTCCCCCCTCAGTCTAGGCAATCATCTGGGATATGTGACAGCCAGGTCTCAGATGATTGCGCGGCCAGTCACGGCGCGGCGCGGCTTGCGCATGTGCAGTGGGTGCCTGGCTGTGAAGCCACAGCCGGGCGCCCACAATTGCAATGCCGGTGCCTCCGAGCGGAGGGGGAGATGAGCGGGGCTTTGTTCCCCCACTCCGCTGGACCCTGGGACAGGTAAGTGTCCAATTATTTAAATTCAGCAGCTGCAGTATTTGTAGCTGCTGACTTTTAATTTTTTTTTTTTTTTTAAGCGGAGCTCCGCTTTAATGCATTCCTTGCATCAAGGTAAAAAATGTTTAGGTGTCAGCATCCCCCCTTACCCCCCTTATACTTACCTGAGCCTTCATTCGATCCAGCGCCGTGCATGTCTGCAGCTCTTCTCTCCCCTCACTTCTGGGTCTTTCTGGCTTTGCTGGGGCACCGGGAGCCATCAGCTCCCAGTGCTGTCAATAAAAGCCATCGACCAGGGAATGGGGAGCGGGGCCGAGTCCTGGTATCAGTGTCAGTGGACAAAGCAGCGGGGATCAGGTGCGAGCACGCAGGAGTGCCCCCCCAGGGAAGCTGCTTCCCAAAGGGGCACTGGACAGAGGGGAGGGACCAGGAGCGCTGGCGGGGGACCCAAAAAGAGGAGGTTTGTAGCTGCTCTGTGCACAGAGCAGGTAATTATATACATGTTTGTTATTTTAAAAAAAAGTAGCTTTGCAATCACTTTAATATACAAACATAATTGCATTTTCAGGGCCATGGTGCATGGTGCACTGTACTAAAGGTGCATTGCAGGTACCGTAGATGTGCTTTGAGGTGCTATTCTAAATGAATGGCACCATAATATACCACACTTAGCGTTGCCCTTCCTTATCACAATACATCAATGTGAATTGGCCCTTAAAGTATGTATATCACTTAGCAAAACCTTTTCTGTCCAGATTACACACAGCCTGGAAAACAATACACTGCTTACCCTGTAGTTGATTTACTTACAGCGGTCTGCGTATATTGATTGCCAAGATAACCACAAGGGGGAGCACAACTAAACCTAACAGATTTAAGTGGAGGTAAAAGATTGGGGTGATATTCATGTGAACTGAGTACATTAGGCTGCATCTACAAGACTTATTATGATATATTTAATGATAAAGATGCTAGAACAAATCTTTGCATTCAGCTAAGTATTTGCATTCCCTGGCACATAGAATTAACAGCATTGAGGGTTCTGGAGGGGGGAACTTAGTAGAGTATATCTAGCTTCACAATGTAAGGAATAAAAATTAGTAGTAGGATCGGTTAGAGGGAAGTGGGAGGGAGTGAGGGGTGAGAAAAAATGGCCAAGTGCAGCCAAGGAGTAGTAGAAGGACCATACATGACATACAAAACTCAAATTTGTTGTATATAATGTTTTAATTAATGATATCCATCACTTTATATGTGCCTTACATGCCCATAGATGGATTTCAACGTGGACAAGGTAACATGGTGAATAAAAAAAAATGAAATGCCAGCAGTACTAGTAAAACCATTAGCATATGGTAATATTTTACATACACCTAAAGGTCAGTTTCCGTATCACTGGTATAACAATAACATAAATGTAAGTAATAATACAACTAAATTTTAGATACAGAAAAAGGTCATTCAGTCAATGGTTTAATATATTCTTGTCAGTTTCAGCAGCCTAAGACGCGATTTTTGAAAAAACCTATCTTTAATGCTTCTTGCGTCTGTTTGGAGTCAATACATAATTGCTTCTTTTTGTATCAAGTCGGCTCCAATGCCTCCTAAAGGGTGTAAGATTTTTTTCCACACATTGCTTCATCTGAGTTGTGCTGTGTCATTACATGCCTTGTGTTATTATGCTAATTAGACACATAAGAACATTTCACTTGCTTTTACAATTCCAACTTTCATTTCTGAGCCTTGCATTCATGTATCATATACATTCATACTCTAGACACCTGAGTTATTGTTTAGGTCATTGATATAAATGGTGCAAATATTATCTGGCTAATATAACTTATCTAGGAGTGCTCTATTACAACGTACAAATAATGATGTGATAAATCATTTAGCAACAAAGTGCATGCAGGAAAAAAACAGTTACTCTATTGGTGGTCTTATATATTAAAGGGTCAGTCCACCATTTTAGTTTTCACTATATACTGCAGAGTTAAAGCACCTCCCAGCCTCTTGTACTGTATCTTTCAGGGACTGCATTGGTGAGATCCCCAAACTGCGCCTTCACACATTTCATAGCCATTACAAGAGTCCCACTCTCTCTGCTGGATTTGTATTTTATGTTATAATATTGGGATTAAAGCAACATAAGTAGTGGGAACATTCCAGGGTGAGCACAAACACTCAAACTTCCAACGTAGGTCTAAAACAGAGTTGGGACTTGCAACTGTGATATATAAAAGATAAAATAAATATATATAAATAATATTATATATTTTTTAATATAGTACTATATATTTATATTTTTTATATTTTCCAGGTGGTTCACACTATACAGTATCTTCCAAAAAAATGAAAAACTAAAACAGTCATGAGCTGTGGCAGGAAGATCTTACCACTGGAGTTCACAAGGGATAGAGGAAGTCAGCAGGTGACCTGGCCCATCAGACTCCACCTACAGTGGGGAAAATAATTATTTGATTCCCTGCAGATTTTGTAAGTTCGCCCACTTACAAAGAAATTAAGGGTCTATAATTTTATCATAGGTGTATTTTAAATGACAGAGACAGATAATTCTTAAATCCTGAATCCTGAAATAATCCAAAAATCCTGAAAAAGCACATGATACCAATGTTATACAGTGGGAACGGAAAGTATTCAGACCCCCTTAAATTTTTCACTCTTTGTTATATTGCAGCCATTTGCTAAAATCATTTCAGTTCATTTTTTCCTCATTAATGTACACACAGCACCCCATATTGACAGAAAACCACAGAATTGTTGACATTTTTGCAGATTTATTAAAAAAAGAAAAACTGAAATATCACATGGTCCTAAGTATTCAGACCCTTTCCTGTGACACTCATATATTTAACTCAGGTGCTGTCCATTCCTTCTGATCATCCTTGAGATGTAAATTGAGTTGCAGTTCAGTAAGTAAAATAAGTATCCAAAACAGTAAAGGTAAATAATCATTAAACAGCAAAAATCTACTTTCCCTCAGCACTCATGAATCTGTTAAAATAAACAGGTCACAGACCCTTTAGCTGCTGCTATTAAGTGAATCAGAAAGTAAAAAATCTATCTACACACCCTAAGGAGATATAGGCATTAGCAGCGCTAAACTCTTGTATCAATCCCAGAAAGATATTAATGTTAAACACATCATAATATATAAAATCAGCACAATGTCCTCATTATAAACAAGAATAAAAAAGTATATCCAGACTCCAATAGATACCTCGACAAAGTCTAGGACAATACGTGTTAGGGTAAGGCTACGTGGCCACTCAGCTTGTCTATCTTGTGGAGCTCAACCTGGGCATCGCCGCGATCCTTTCAATACTAGGAGCGGTGGAGTGACACCAGGCAGGCAAGCTACTGTTTACATGCTAGTTTTTAATCCTATATTTGTTTATTTATATTTATATTTGAGCATGATCGCTGATGAGCTTGGAATCCAGTAGCACTCTATTGGGGTCTGGCATTCCAGGAAAGAACACAGTGTGAACCCATACAGACCTAATACTGGTACCATGATCCGATGACCAGAGGAGGAAGTCTGCTTATTTGTGGAGTTTAAGGCTGATTTTCACCTGATTTCTGGGGAGTGTAAAATCTTAAGGGAGCCGTGTCCCACGTGGTGTGGTGAAGGGATGAAGATTCTGAGGAATTAATTATAATTACAATTTTTTCAACAATCCCCCCACGTACTGTTGGTTATTTTGTTGGACATTGTGCTGGTTTTATATATTATTATGTGTTTAAAATTAATATCTGTCTGTAAGTAAAATAAGTATTTGATCCCCTACAACCAACAATAATTCTGGCTCCTACAGACTGGCTACAGTATGTGCTCATGTGGTACACAGATTAGTCCTGTCAATTCAAGAAGGTGCTCCTAACGACAACTCGTTATGTGTATAAAAGACACCTGACCAGAGAATCTCTTTCTTCCATTTAAACCTCACATCATGGTCAAGACCAAAGAGCTGTCACAGGACATCCGGGACAAGATTATAGACTTACACAAAGCTGGAATGGGCTACAAGACCATCAGCAAGAGCCTTGGTGAGAAGGAGACAACTGTTGGAACAATTATTCGCAAATGGAAGAAATACAAAATAACCATCAATCGCCCTCGGTCTGGAGCTTCATGCAAGATTTCGCCTCATGGGGTCAGGATGATCATGAGAAAAGTGAGGGATCAGCCCCGAACTACATGGGAGGAGTTTGTGAATTATCTCAAGGCAGTTGGGACCACAGTCACCAGACAAACCATTGGTAAAGCAATACGCCGCCATGCTTGAAATCTTGCAGCTCCCGCAAGGTCCCCTCCTCAAAAAGGCACATGTACAGGCCCTCCTGAAGTTTGCCAATAAATATCTAAATGATACAGAGAAGGATTGGGAGAAAGTGCTGTGGTCAGATGAGACCAATTTGAGCTCTTTGGCATTAACTCGACTTGCCATGTTAGGAGGAAGAAAAATGCTGACTATGACCCTAAGAATACCATCCCTACTCATGCATGGAGGTGGAAACATCATGCTTTGGAGTTGTTTCTCTGCTAAAGGTACAGGCTAACTTTGCCGCATTGAGGGGCCAATGGACATGTATTGTAAAATCTTGGATTAGAACCTTCTTCCCTCAGCCAGAACACTGAAGATGGGTTGTGGATGGGTCTTCCAGCATGACAATGACCCAAAACATACAGCCAAGGTAACAAAGGAGTGGCTCAAGAAGAAGCACATTAAGGTCATGGAGTGGCCTATAGAAAATGTATAGAGGGTGCTGAAACTTTGAGTTGCCAAGTTGTAGCCAAGAAACCTTAAGGATTTAAAGAAGATCTGTGAAGAAGAGTGAACCAAAATCCCCTCCCAAACCTGGTAACCAACTACAAGAAACGTCTTACCTGTGTTTGGCAACAAGGGTTTCTCCACCAGGTCAAGTTTTGCTTGGGGATCAAATACTTATTTTACTCACTGAACTGCAACTCAAATTATAACATTTCTATCGTGTGTTTTTTTCTGGATTTTTGGTTGATATTCTGTCTCTATCATTTAAAATATGCTAAAAATTATAGACTCTTCATTTCTTTGTAAGTGTACAAACTTGCTAAATCTGCAGGGGATTAAATAATTATATCCCCCCACTATATAACTGAATTTTACCTGTCTTTATGCTAATTCAAAACATTGACATGATGTGTGGAAAGCATTAACAAACATTTTAGGAAGCATCTTTTACAGGATAGAGGCACTTTTAGTAAAAAAAAATAACTCCCAAAATCTAAGCTACCTCTTCCCTCTGCAGGAAATTTCCTAATACCACAACACAGGTTCTCTAGTGTTCTTAGTAGGCTTTAAATCTAGAACATATTTTAAGCTTAGTCATGGGATAGCACAAATGAGCAATCACAACAAGCAAATAGAGACACACACTTCCTTTAAGTTTGATGGTCAACATATGGTGTTTAGTTAAGGGGTAGCTAGTGGCGGCCCATCCATACGGGGCACAGGGTTATTGGCCAGCAGTCTTAGGACTCCCGTTCAATCGGGTCTCAGAACCCACTTCCTGTTTGGCCAGGAGGAGTAGCAACCGCCCCGGAGCGAGGAGCGAGATCCTTGTCACCTGCCTCCTAAGGTAAGGAGGCCTCTGATCGCTGCTATCCCGTCCGTCTCCCGAGGGGGGTGGGGTGATCACCACTATCCCGTCCATCTCCCACGGGGGGGGGGGATCGCCTCCTTCCCGTTTGTCTCTCGAGGGGGGGACGGAGATGGCATTGGTTTGGTGCCCCCCCAAAATATTGAGCACCAGCTGGGGGTAACCTTAATTGAACAAAACAAATACAATTTTACCAAACACAATATAACCAATTTATAGCTAAGATCTCATTTGCATTTGCTTTGACTTCAACACACATTAAAGTGCCTACCGCTTCAACATGCTTTTTTGAGGTGTTTTTGATGCATTAATGATGCTTCAGTGGTGCTTTGTTGATGCTTCGGTGGCGCTTCGATGATGCTTCTATGCCCTGTGTGTGTTTTGATATGTCATACCTGCAATTTCTCCAAAACAAAGCGAAGCTAAAGCTGAATTAAAGCCTCTCAAAAGATGCAGGTGCTTCAAGCGAGATTTGCTTCTATGACTTCTATGGAGGCTTCGAAGATGCTTTGAAGCACCACTAAAGCGACATGAGGTGTAATTTTTGTAGCAAAGCCGAAGCAAAGCAAAGCAAAGCAAACGCAGGGTGTTAAGGACTGTAAACGAACTGTTTTATTGAGTGACAGGCGCTTTGACTGGCGTTCAGAGAGCTTTAACAAAGCTTATCCGAAGCCATATTTTGAAGCAAGTGTAAAGGAGCCCTTGGTCATAGGCTTGTAGGCACATAAACCACCAAATAACCAAATCCAGAAAATCCTATATTGCAGTCCATGCAGACTAGACTGAATGACTAACCTCCACTAAAAATAACACTGTAACATAACGTGTAATAAAGAATATGGGATGATAGGTGGGAGCTGCGGTTTAGTCCTGTTAAGTAGGGCTGACTGAGCAGGAACAGTGGGGTTATAAATAAGGCAGAGGCGTATGGAATCCTAATCCTGCACCAATAGTACCATGTTGCCAGTAGCAAATTTCTCCTGTAAAAAACCAATGGCAACCTGAAAGAAGAGGAGGGACTAATGCCATGTAGGCTATTCCATGGTGTCCCCGCTAAGGGCCCAATCATTAGTTTTGCACATGGAACTGAAAGGGCCTTCCTCTCTATGGCTTGACCAGGGTCATGCATCAGATTTCAGTTTTTGCTGGAAATGCCAGAGGTGGGAAACATCATACCAACTCTGTGCAGCCCGGACACAACAAACTTGGCTTTGTATTTGATTTATGGTATTCTATTATTTGTAGAAATTTGCTGCAAAAGGCTGATAGGAGAGCCGTGTTATCTCTATACCTATACTTTAAGGTTTGTGAGTAAAATAAAATGAAATCTGAATTGTTGCTATCGGTTGCTCCCAGCTTTGCCCTATTCAATTATTAACTTGTTTCCTATATATTTCCTATATATTGCTTAGATTAATTTACTATACATCAAATCACTAACACTCAGGACATGCCAGTAAGCAATATTTGTATAGGATTGAAGGTGTTCTGTTTAACAGCCAGGCCATGGGCATGGTCCCAAGATCCCTTCTGCCAGCATGCCCAAACTGAAGTGCTGGACCTCTGTTGTCTAGTTTCAATTTAGATATAAGTGAAAGGGAAGTGCTGACATTCAGTAGCTGCATGCTCTTAAATCATTCGGATGATAACTGTTCACAGTACTCTTTCATCAGAATCTATTCAACATGCATTCTATATATAAATGTGATACACATTTAAAATTCTATATGTGCATCTCATGTCTGTTATTAGCATGATGTCTCAAGGCAGGGGCTTATGAGACTAGTGTTGGAAGAAACGCAAGCTATCAATTCCTGCCAGTCAACTCTCAAAGTCCCATGAGGTCTGGAGAGTATTGGGGCTGAGTAGAATGGAGGTTGGAGGGGGTACTTGTCTCAATAATTAGACGCCCTAGGTGAGATGTAACGCCTCATAGAGGTGATGACACCTGGAGGGGGTTGAGAGGGGGGATTTGAGGTGATTTGGAGAAGGTGTGTGGGGCTGGGGGGGAGATGCAGACACTTTCAGACAAGTGTGAAAAATTGTATGAGAAGTGAAAAATTACGTGACAAAATCTAATAGTGATTTCCTCGCTTCCTTCAATCATCGTTATTCTATGTCTGTGGTGGTTCAGAATTCTAACCCTTTACTGCCCTTAAGCAACTATAGCTATAATATTGAGCATGCAATGACAGTAGATAAAAGTAATGATTTTATTTTATTTCGTATGGAGCATTTCTTAGGACAACTGCATAGCAATAACATAGTGATATAGATACTTGACCAAAATAACACATTGAATAAAGTTCAGAAATTGTAAATCAATGAATATTAGAGCTGGCAGGAGGCCTTTGTGGACCACCCACCACTGAAGAACTACAAGTCCCAGCAATCCTTGATAGCCACCAGGGAACGCCTTTTCCCATTGCTTATATAATGTGCAGTGTTTGTACGTCCAGCTGCCTTTTTGGCCCATGCCACTAGTCTTTATTTAAAAATAGAAATTGAAAAGCACAGATTTTATCCTTCACTTTCTGCTAATTTTTGTCTTTCTTAGGGTGACCAGAACTGACCCAACACTGTAAATACAGAGAAAACAGAACCTTAGAACAGTTTGTGTGTGTATGAATGTACAGGTACAGCAGCCACTAGCAGTATATTACCTTGCACCCATGTATTTAGTGCTGAAGACAAAAACTTTGGGAAGCTACAGAACAGGAACAGTCACTGTGTAACAGTGTGCAGATGATAAAGCCTCTAATATGCAGCAGCATACCTCCCAACTTTCTGAGAAAAGAGGGACACCTTAGTATTCAGGCAAAGGAAACACCCCTGCCACATCTCCAATTACGCAGATCATAAAGAATGAATATGCAGAAAGTAATTCATTGGGTAAACCCACAAATCCTCTTTACCACTAATTCTACTCCATACTGGCTGTTCAAAACAACAAATGTAAGGATTTAAAGTGTGGATTAAAGGTTTAGTATTGTAGAATAGGTTTGGTAATTAAATAATACATTGTTTAATGAGGTCTATACCATTAGACCAAAAAAGAGGGACAAATGAGGAGAAAAGATGGACAGAGGGATTTTGTTTAAAATGAGGAACAGTCCCTTGAAATGAGACACAGTTGGGGGCTATGCAGCAGTAATTTACAGGATGACCCTTACAAACCAGAACTCACCAGGCAGGGTCCATCAGCCAAGAGAAATAGGCATTTATCTCAGCACAAGGCTGGCACAAAAACATACTGTATATCCGAGAGGCCCAGAGGAGATGTGCCCAGGGAACATGCCTGTACTATCAGTAGTTGCAGATCCTTTAAAGGCACACATAAAGTGACTCAGGGCAATCCCTATAAAGAAGCTCCCACCACTATAGGATACAGTGACAATGCTCTGAGCTTTTGATCAACAACAATAGATGCTATTAGCTACTGCAGGGGAAGGAAAAGAGAAAGGTTTTGGTCTCAGAGCAGTAGGTTCTTTTCATACACCAGTGTTAGCAATGCAATGCTCTTAAATTGTTTTAAGGTAACTTGCTGAGGTATCTTCCTTGTTGTGTACAGTTACCACATACTGTATATTTCCAAATGTATGTTGGTGAGACATTTGCTTTTATGACGTCTCAAGCAGTTGTTGCTTTTCATAATTATCCAAGCTGAGTGCTAGGGATTTGGAACTTTCCTCTAAATGCAAAGGGACACAGACATGCTGAAAGCACTTCCTTACATTATGCATAATGGAAGAAAATGCCACAGGTAACATCAGATAACAATGACTAAACAGGTTCAATTTCACTGTCCTACTTTTATTATCCTTTGAAAGGGTAAGTATAGTGGTTTTGTATTTTTATTTATTTATTCATATATTTGAATTATTATTCATTTTATTATTACTATTATTATTTGTTGTTGTTTGTATATTTTTTATTTTCAGTCTAGAAAATATGAAATGTTTTGTTTTGTATGACTACTTTGTATTTTTATATGCAGTCAACAGGTGTTACTCTTGGTGCCTTTTTGACATGTTTTACTCTGGGTGTTGCATTGGGTGTGCTGGCCATGCCAAAGGCATAGAAAATCTATTTACGTTTGAGCGGAACATGCTGTCAACAATTTGGGCATTGTGTCAGTGTCTACTGTTCCCTGTACATCTAAGCCCCAATTGCCAGACAGCCTGCCCTGCCTGTCACTTTCTGTAGTGCTGCTGCTGTCGGGTCCACTACAGTTCACTCCACTACTGTCCAGTTTGCTTCAGTCCAGTTCACTACTATTTTGTCTGCTTAAATTCAGTTTGCTACAGTCCATTCAGCGTCAGTCTAGTCTGTTTCATTCTAGTCTACCCTTCTGCTTTTTTGGGCACCAAGCTAATTCTCCATTTGTGAGCATCTGTTAGGTGACCTGTCCATGCCCAAACTCCTATGAGGGGTCTCTGGCAGCACAACAGTTGCCAATTAGACCAGCCCTCAAAGTTTCTACTCGCCTGCTCAAATTAGGCGAGTGGAAATGAGCTGAGGGCAAGTGTGGAGCCGCATCGGAGGTGGGGGGTAGGCCCTGCTAGCGGGCAGGGTTGAACAGGAGACGATTCTTCTCCCAGCTTCCACCCCCTGTCATTCTCTTAGCAGGGCCTGGCATGCAGCAGGAGTCGTCAAAAAATTAGATGGGGTGGGAATTGCCAAAGTTTACTTTTCCTATTAACAAGCTGCTGATTTGTTGCGCAGACTGCCTAGCAACCAATCACCAGCTTGTTAATAGGAAAAGTTAAAGCGGAGTTCAAGTCATTTTTGTGTTTATTAAAAGTCAGCAGCTGCAAAACGTGTAGCTGCTGACTTTTAATAAACACACACTCACCCTGAACCCTCTGCTCTCTCCCTCGTCTCTTCCTGATGCTGGCATTGCAAGTGTGGGCACCCGGCTGTGACAGCTTGCGGCTTCACAGTCCTGCTGCACTTCCTGAATGGCCGGGCAATCTTCTGGGACCTGTGATGTGTCCCAGACGATTGCAGGGAGGGAGGGGGAAAGGAGAACTTCCGCTTGAGCCACCTAGGTGGCCCTAGCAGAAGTGGAAGCAGGTACCTGTCAAAACTAGGTACCTGCCCCCCCCCCCCCCCCCAAAAAAAAATGGCATGCCGAATGTGGCATGTAAGGGGGTAAGGAGTGCTTAAAGTGGAACTACCACTTTTGGGTGGAACGCCGCTTTAACTTTGGCAGCTCCCGCTCCCCTGTCCAGTGCTGTGCTCTGCTGTATTGCCGCGTACACATGATTGCACATTCCGACAACAAAATCCATGTTTTTTTTCCGATGGATGTTGGCTCAAACTTGTCTTGCATACACACGGTCACACAAATCTTGTCGGAAGTTCCGAATGTCAAGAACGCGGTGATGTACAACACATACAACGAGCCAAGAAAAATGAAGTTCAATAGCCAGTGTGGCTCTTCTGCTTGATTATGTGCATGTGTGGAATTTTGTACGTCGGAATTGTGTACACACGATCAGAATTTCCGAGATCCAGATCTCAAATTTTGTTTGTCGGAAATTCCGACTGAAAATGTCCAATGGAGCCTACACACAGTCGAAATTTCCGACAACAAGGTCCCATCGAACATTTCCCGTTGGAAAATCTGACCATGTGTACACTGCATAAGTCACCCTGCGTCCTAAATCAATGAAAGTGTCATTTATTGGTTTTAATTTTTTTAATGCTGTATTTAATAAAGCATTAAAATATTTACTTAACAAGGCAGAAATGATGTATACAGTGCCTATAGTAGCCAATCATATGTTATCCTTATTTTATTTACATAGTTATATAGTTAGTCAGGTTGAAAAAAGACACACGTCCATCTAGTTCAACCAATAAAAAAAATAAATAAATCATACAATCAGATATGCACAATCCTATACCCACAGTTGATCAAGTGGAAGGTGAAAAACCCCAGCAAAACATGATCCGAATGGCTACAGCAGGGGAAAAAATTCCTTTCTGATCTCCGAGAGGCAATCGGATATTCCCTAGATCATCTTTACCTATAAATGTTAGTATCCAGTTATAATATGTACATTTAGGAAAAAATCCAGGCCTTTTTTAAAACAATCTACTGAGCTGGCCAGAACCAGCTCTTGAGGGAGTCTTTTTCATATTTCCACAGCTCTTACTGTGAAGAAACCTTTCCGTATTTGGAGTTGAAATCTCTTTTCCCCTAGACCAGGATTCTTCAATCTACGGCTCTCCAGCTGTTGCGGAATTACACATTCCACGAGGCATTGTAAAACTCTGACATTCACAGACATGACAAGGCATGATGGGAATTGTGGTTCCTCAACAACTGGAGGGCCGTAGTTTGAAGACCCCTGCTCTAGACGTAAAGAGTGCCCCCTTGTCTTCTGTGATGACCTTAAAGTGAATGACTCAACACCAAATTCACTATATGGACCACTTATGTACAGTGAGGGGAAAAAAGTATTTGATCCCCTGCTGATTTTGTACGTCTGCCCACTGACGAAGAAATGATCAGTCTATAATTTTAAAGGTAGGTTTAATTTAACAGTGAGAGACAGAATAACAACAAAAATATCCAGAAAACCGCATTTCAAAAAAGTTATAAATTGATTTACATTTTAATGAGTGAAATAAGTATTCAATCCCCTATCAATGAGCAAGATTTCTGGCTTCCAGGTGTCTTCTATACAGGCTGTTTCTTTATAGTATCTATAGATTTTGTGCACCCTTTTCTTCCCCCCGAAGAAGGAATGTACAAAACATTTTCCAAAACACGGGTTCTGGTTCAACTGTGAACACCTTGAAGCATTATTACATCCTGGCCAGCTCGGTGCTCCAGCCCACCTTTACGATTTGGATGCTTGTTTTGTTATTTTATCATCATGCTATGCTCTTATGTATTTTATTGTCCCCTCTTGGGAAATACTTTTATATTATGTGATAAATAAACTTTGTTATATTTTATAACTTGTATTACTTTTTCACACTCCCCTAACCTGCCTATAAAGTCCATGCTGGGGCAATTTCTTTCTTAATCTCTTCTATACAGGTAACAAGCTGAGATTAGGAGGACTCTCTTAAGAGTCCTCCTAATCTCAGCTTGTTACCTGTAAAAAAAGAGACCTGTCCACAGAAGTAATCAATCAATCAGACTCCAATCTCTCCACCATGGCCAAGACCAAAGAGCTGTCCAAGGATGTCAGGGACAAGATTGTAGTAAAACAACGTTTGTCACGCTAGGCACTCCCAGGTATGAGCAGGGACACCAATATAGGAAATTCAACATTTGGCTGTACATAATAGTAAAATTGTTGTAAATGTTAACAGCATTCAACTGATATATGGTATGGGTAGGGAGTGGAGGAAATGGTGGGGGGAATGATGTTGCTGGTTTAGAACATTCAAATTAAAGAGATTTGTTAATGTAAATAGTCCAAGGTAAGAGTCCATATATCCCGGGTGATAACCTCAGGAATAGTGACGATCTGGAGTTCAACACTGGAAAGGCAGCATGCCGAAGAGCAGAAGCAACTCTGGTAGTGAAAACAAAGAAACAAAAGAGCAGCGCCAATCTGAGTGTAGTAGTTAAAAAAAGCAAAGTTTAATCACAAATAGTTGCACTCACTAGACAGTAGTGGTGTGTGGGCACATCGATAACAGCAACCAAAACTATCGTAGGAGTTCAGGGCAGCTTCAGTGCAGCGGCTTCTTCACGCAATCTTGCCTGAGGAAGGAGCATGCATGCTCTGAACGCGTGCATCATCCTGTAGCCACCATCAGTAACCATCTGACACCAGTGACGTCCTGCTGACGATTTCCTCCTGCACCCTCCACATTCAGCCTGGGACACCTGAAGCCACCGGTGCCACCGAGTCTGACAAGACCGCCCTGGACTCCTGAGATACTTTTGGTTGCTGTTATCGATGTGCCCACAAACCACTACTGTCTAGTGAGTGCAACTATTTGTGATTAAACTTTGCTTTCTTAACTACTACACTCAGATTGGCGCAGCTCTTTTGTTTCAAGGGACAAGATTGTAGACCTACACAAGACTGGAATGGGCTACAAGACCATCACCAAGCAGCTTGGTGAGAGGGTGACAACAGTTGGTACGATTATTCGCAAATGGAAGAAACACAAAATAACTGTCAATCTCCCTTGATCTGGTGCTCCATGCAAGATCTCACCTCGTGGAGTTTCAATGATCATGGGAACGGTGAGGAATCAGCCCAGAACTACACGGGAGAATCTTGTCAATGATCTCATGACAGCTGGGACCATAGTCACCAAGAAAACAATTGGTAACACACTACGCTGTGAAGAACTAAAATCCTGCAGCGCCCGCAAGGTCCCCCTGCTCAAGAAAGCACATGTACAGGCCCATCTGAAGTTTGCTAATGAACATATGGATGATTCAGAGGAGAACTGGGTGAAAGTTTTGTGGTCAGATGAGACCAAAATCAAGCTCTTTGGCATCCACTCAACATGCTGTGTTTGGAGGAGGAGGAAGAATACTTCCTATAACCCCAAGAACACCATCCCCGCCATCAAACATGGAGGTGGGAACATTATGCTTTTGGAGTGTTTTCCTGCTAAGGGGACAGGACAACTTCACCGCATCAAAGGGATAATGTACTGTCAAATCTTGGGTGAGAACCTTCTTCCCACAGGCAGGGCATTATAAATGAGTCGTGGATGGGTATTCCAGCATGACAATGACCCAAAACACACGGCCAAGGCAACAAAGGAGTGGCTCAAGAAGAAAAACATTGAGGTCCTGGAGTGGCCTAGTCTCCAGACCCTAATCCCATAGAAAATGTGTGGAGGGAGCTGAAGGTTCAAGTTATCAAACGTCATCCTCGAAACCTTAAAGACTTGGAGCAGATCTGCAAAGAAGAGTGGGAAAAAATCCCTCCTGAGATGTGTGCAAACTTGGTGGTCAACTAACGTAAGAAACGTCTGACCTGGATATATTTGTTGTTATTCTGTCTCTTGTCTCTCACTGTTAAAATAAACCTACCATTAAAATCATAGATTGATCATTTCTTTGTCAGTGGGCAAACATACAAAATCAGCAGGGGATCAAATACTTTTTTTCCCTCACTGTATTTGTACATGTTGATCATATCCCCCCTTAATCTCCACTTCTCAAGAGTGAATAAATTCAGTTCCTCTAATCTTTCATCATAGTTGAGCTCCTCCATGCCTCTTATCAGTTTGGTTGCCCTGCTCTGCACTTTCTCAACTTCCCCGATATACTTTTTCAGAATAGGTGCCCAAAACTAAACTGCATATTCCAGATGAGGTCTTATTAATGATTTGTACAGGGGCAACATTATATCTTTCTCTCTGGAGTTCATACCTCTCTTAAAGTGGAGTTCCACCCACTTTTACAACTCTTAAGCATCTCTCACTAAACTGTGCACTGCAAACGAATTGGATATTTTTAATTTTTTTTTCTCAGCACCTACTGTATATCTGCTGTATTCATTTTTCACTTCCTCCTCCCTAGCCGTGGCTCATCGCATCATTTCCTGTTTGCAATGCCTTCTGGGAAGGGGTGGCAATTTCCTTTGACACTGCCGTTGCTATGGAAATCTGACCTGAAACCTATTACACTGCTTGTGCTGCACTGAGCATGTGCGAGATCTGCAAGGATGAGATCCAGGAAGAAATACAGTCTGGCTTCAGATGCCCACACTTAAGATGGCCACGGCCTGCTGTAAGTTTATAAAATAAAAAACTACTGCTATAAACGAACAAAACAGACCTTAGTTTACAGACTAACTTTACTAGAATACATTAAGCTTGTGTATTATATGGGTATTTTTATTTAAAAAGAACACCACTTTAATACAAGAAAGGACTTGCTTTGGAAACCATAGCTTGACATTGCATGCTATTATTAAGCTTATGATCTACCAAAACCCCCAGATCCTTCTCCACCATTGATTCCCCCAGTTGTACTCCCCCTAGTATGTATGATGCATGCATATTCTTAGCCCCCAAGTGCATAACTTTACATTTATCAACATTAAACCTCATTTGCCACATAGTTGCCCAATTAAATAGTGCATTGAGGTCGGGTGTACAGTAAATTGGAGACATCCTGTAAGGACGTTATTCCACTGCATAACTTGGTGTCATCTGCAAAGACTGAAATGGTAATTTTAATCCCAGGCCCTATATCATTTATAAAGGTATTAAAAAGTAAGGGTCCCAACACTAAACTTTGTGGTACACCACTGATAACCTTAGACCATTCAGAGTAAGAATCATTAACAACTACTTCTGTCTTTTAGCCAGTTTTCTATCCATTTACAAACTGATCGTTCCAAGCCTGTAGACTTTACCTTACACATAAGCCGTGTGTGGGGAACTGTGTCAACTGCTTTTGCGAAATCCAAGTATACCACGCCCACAGTCACACCTCTGTCCAAGGTTTTACTTACCTCTTCATAAAAAGAAATCAAGTTTGTTTGAAAACTTCTGTCTTATTTAGCACAATAAGATCAATAAAATATGCTTTATGTTAATAATGTTAAAGTTGTTGTCTTTGAGCGGAGGATCCCACATCATAAAGTTGTTGTTGTTAATGTAGCGCCCTGCTCCTGATGGGCAGGTGCTATTTATGTAAATTTAAGTTGTCTGAAGCTGTAGGTTAGCTCAGACTGATTATGGTAAATTTCCTGGCATGTGTACCAGTTCAGCTGGGTTGTGTTAATTTCCACTTGGCCGTGGGTGTCGCTGTGGCCACCGGTAAGTGTTGGAAATGCAACAGGCTGGATGTATTGGGTACCACTTTTACTCAGAAATAACCCGGTGGGAGTGGTTCACACGCCGTGCATTCTGGGTAAGGGTACTTAAGGTACAGGCGCCATTTGGCCGGGGTTCGTTGTTCTCGACCTGGAGGCCCTGCTGGCCCAGGGTGTGCCATGGCAGCTCTGCTGTCTTGGGGCCGGCTGGCCCGAGGCTTTGTTACTACAGGAGTAGGCCCAGGAATTCTGGGGCCTACTGATCCAGAGGTTGGTCCTGTGCTGTCTTGCCTGTGGGGAGAAGCCGATCGATTGAAGGAGACCAGGGAAGGACTTCTCTAGAGGTGATCGAGCCAAGTATGCTGGTATCGGGTATCGGGGGATGCAACCTGGATCATCTAACTCGCAGTATTGCCGGGTCAGCTGAAAGGATCTGGTACTGTGCAGTCAAACCTAAAATTTAATCAAAGTTTGGTTACACCATCCTGTGGCAGAGAATTGTGTACGACCGTAATGATATTCTGTTTTTTCCATCAAGTCTGTGGCAGAGACTGTGTTCAAGCATTGCACCTGGCTGCTAGGTCAGTGAGAGAGACCTATCCGGTGATTGCTATATCCAGTTGAGGAGACCGTTGGTCCTCTGGATATGTAGAAATACCCTGACCCGCAATCTAAGGTACCTGAATCTCCCTTAATCCTCCATCCCTGTTGTTTTGGATTAAAAAAATAAAAGAATTGCAACGAAAGAGTGTTTGGTTCGGACATCATTTAATACTCTTTTTCCCTCTTCACCATTGCGACCCCTGTGAGGGACACGAGGTAACGGTAAGCCCAATCAAAACCAGCAGCTCCTTCGGGGGTAAGTGCTACATTAATATTTGTTTTTGTAACTTAATTCTGCATAAAACATTTAACAGTGTCATTTCATGAGTTAATTTACGAGGGCGTGTTTAGGGGCGGAATTAGGGGTGGGGCAGGGTAAGGATTGGGTGTGGCAACTGTGGCCAGTAACTCTTAAGGCCTGGCTAGTAGCTCAAGACTTGAAATTCATAGCCCTGCCTAATAGGGCGTACACACGGTCGGACTTTGTTCGGACATTCCGACAACAAAACCCTAGGATTTTTTCCGATGGATGTTGGCTCAAACTTGTCTTGCATACACACTGTCACACAAAGTTGTTGGAAAATCCGATCGTTCTAAACGCGGTGACGTAAAACACGTACGTCGGGACTATAAACGGGGCAGTGGCCAATAGCTTTCATCTCTTTATTTATTCTGAGCATGCGTGGCACTTTGTGCGTTGGATTTGTGTACACACGATCGGAATTTCCGACAACGGATTTTGTTGTCGGAAAATTTTATCTCCTGCTGTCCAACTTTGTGTGTCGGAAAATCCGATGGAAAATGTCCGATGGAGCCCACACACGGTCGGAATTTCCGACAACACGCTCCGATCGGACATTTTCTATCGGAAAATCCGACCGTGTGTACGGGGCATTAGACTTTACATTCAGTGGAAGTGGTCGTGACAAGGTAAAGGTTCTACTTCCAACTCCCACATTTTCTACAATTCATGACACAGATGTCTTGCTTTTTTAAAATATATGTAAATTCAATCACTAAAATCTCATATAAGCTTTAACCTATTAAAGCTGAAGTTGGTGCCGGTGCATGAGGAAGACACCTTCGGTTTCAATATGTATATTATTATCTCTGTCTACTTGATGAAACTGACTGTGAAATGTGTTGAACTGCAACACTCTCACTTCACGCAGTGGAGAAGCCTTATGTAGTAGTTACCACATTAGAGTTGAACTATCTAAGAGGACCATTGTGTCTTATGACATTTAATCTGGTCAAACATAAATGGTACTAGATTTTCATATAGTAAGCAGTGTTGACTCAGAGGTGTATATAAACCATGCAATATAATATATCTGCTGCAAGTAATTACATACACTAATACCTCGGATTGCGAGTAATGCGGTTTACGATAATATGAGCTATTATTTTTTCAAATACTGACTCGGTTTGCGAGAGTTGTCTGACAAGACGAGCAGCGTTCAAGGTTCTGGGGTGTGCAGTACCTCATTTGGCCAGAGGTGCGGGGGCGCCGGTGACACTCGGAGCCGATCGGAGCCGCTCAGAGACACTCGGAAACACTCAGAATCACTCCATTCCACAGTGTCACCGAGCCTCTACGAGTGCATCTGAGTGTATCCGAGCAGTTACATGCAATGTCTCCTGTAATAAAGTACACTTATCTGCCAATTCATAATCCTCTGCAGACTGTACACTGTGCTACGCATGTGCAGCTTAGTTTACATTCTGGCACACTGCCAGTGTGCTGGGATGACTGTGCATGGTGACAGAGGCAAAGCTGCCCTTTGTTAGTAGCACATTATCACATACTATTGCAATTAAGCTTGCAGAACAAAATCACCAGATTATACATTCACCAAAGCACCACATCCTCAACCCCTCTATTGCTATAGATTTAAATAAAATTATTCAATCCTCTGTTCTCTCATGCTTGAGAGGCCTAAAAGGAAAGGCAGAGGTTGTTCATGTGCAGATAGTAGGAGCCAAGCAGGTTCTGCAGCCGCAGGTGAAAGCGGTGGTCGAGCTCCACCTTTGTCAGGCAGGGCACATCTGCCTTTCTTTTCAGGCAAGCTGCATGCTATACATTAGGTGGATAATCAAATCTTCATCCTCCTTCTCCCAAGTGCAGAGTAGCACAGTGTCAACAGTAGCTGCAAAGGCACCCTCTTTTTCCACCTTTTGTACAGCTAGCGAGTGTCAGTAGAGGTAAGACAAGGGACAACAGGCAGAAGGAAAAAATGCTAGTAGTGTGTTTCTGCAGCTGTAGCTTACTGCCAAGTCGGCTCATGTGATGGAGGGGGGGGGGGGGGCGGTGAGTTGACAGACTGTACCTGCATGCCTGAATTTGAAGAGGAAAAAAGTAGGGGAGATATCAACAAGGCAAAATGTTGTCCAGAGGCAGCTTGCTGAGGAGAGGAGGGGGCAGCCACAGTATTCCACTGGATAGCACTGCTTTATGGGTGCAGGGCCCTGAAATCCCCTCTGCAGCCATGGTGCTATTTGCTGGGTGTCTGGTGTGCTTCTGTACCTTTAAGAAGGGATGGGCTGCCCTTCAGTCCACCTGCCAGCATTTATCCATCAGAATGCATGTGCCTCCACTGTGGGGACACTCATATTTTAGTGTTAGGACCACAGATATCAGGGTGCCGTGACGAGGCTCTGTGGCTTACGCATGCATTTGCAAATGCGTGCGGACTAAACCCCTGTTTTTAATGCGTACTGTTAGACAGGTCAATTTGGTTGTCTGCGAGTTGGTGGTAAGAAGGCTTTGGTTTTTTCCTGGGCATTCCCCAGGCTTTGTTTGCCCTGAAATCCCCTGGTCTGTTCCACAGGGCTTAGCAGCCTGGGACTTTTTATACAGACAGCACTGTAGTGGTTTGCAGCCTCTGCCATTCTCAAGTGTGGTAAATCTAGTCAGTCATGCATGAAGTACCACATGACTCTTCACCACAAAACTTGAGGGAAGCATGATACCAGTTGGCAGGAAAAAGCTTGCAAATGTCCTCCTTCTCACCCCCACCTTTGCACCTCTTCCCCCAGATGCACAAGAATCTCCATCTGCATTCACTGCAACATCTACAACCTCCAGCAATGGGGATGTAAGTCTGAAAAGGGGTTTGAGAGACATAGCATACAGAACATCAAATGGGGAAGAGAGTCATAAGGGTGCCACACTTAGTAGGTCCAAATGTAGGCTTCAATCGCACTCTAAAGCTGGCCCTACACCATAAGACTTCTCTCATTCAGTCTGGCTCCCCCATCAACTCAAAACACTGCCACAGTTAATATTTATGCAGTTGTTCCTAAGCTGCCACATTTGGGCAATTTTTTCTGCAGTGTCACTTCTACTTTGCATCTCAATGTTTGTGGCATGTTATGCTGCTCTGGCACTGTCAAGGTGTCACAGCTAATTTTTTTGCAGTTGCTCCGCAGCTGCCAAATTCAGGTATTTTTTTTCTGCAGGGTTATTCCTGCATTGCGCTTCAATGTTTGTGGTGTATTATACTGCTCCTGCACTGCCAAGGTGTGACACATTAAGTTTCTGCAGATGATCCTCTGTTGCAGTAATTGCTGCAGGCTAAATCTTGCTCTTTGTCTCCTGTTTTTTCACATAAAGCTATCTCTGGTCACTGACATAATCTATAATAATTTTATATTTACTTCAAAACCTGCTCTGTCTCTCCCACTTCAAATGCAGCTAACTAAAGCATCTTGCATGATGTGCAGCATGTCTCTGCTACATTTTTGCCTCTTGTCTCTGACATAAGATACTATAATTTTTTCTTTAAATAAAACTTGCCTTTTCTCAACCTCTTCAAACTTGGCCTGCTAAAAAGGCTTTAATGTTGCGTAGCAATGTCTGTGCAATACTTTTGCTTCGTCTTTGAAATAATCCACAATAATTTTAATCTCTTTTTTAAATGCGGCCAACTAAAAATAAAAAGGCTTACATGATTCTTCTGTCTTTTGTTACAGACATAATTAACTATAGTTTTATATTTACATTTCAACTTGCCTCATCTTTCCCTCTTCAAATGCAACATACTAAAAATGCTTATATGAAGGGCAGTTTGCCTTTGCGATTTCTTTGACAATACACTGTCATTTTTATTTTAGGTTTTGTCTACTACTTTAACTGTTTAATTCTAGTCTATTGCTTTTTTATTTATGTATTTATTTATTTTATTTTTTTTTTACAAATTACAATTATTCAGATAGGGGTGTTGCAGCTTTGTTTAGGCAAAAGAATAGTTCAAAAAATGTTTTGACAAATTGTATTAAGACCAGAATATGGTGTCACTGATGTGGAGAACTATACTGTTCTGTAATACTGTGTATAGTTTACAGGTGTCTCCCAAGTATGCTATTTGAAAAGTTGGAGTTTTTCTCATGTTACCCTTGAATTTGTATAAAATTGGGAGCCATCCCTCTGAAGAAGATTTAAAAACAAAAATTGCATTGACACATGTCTCCCCCGGCAGTGCCCAGCTCCCCATGACCTCTGTATAGCAATCCCTTTCCTATTAGTCTTGAAAATGACCAGAATTGATTTACATGATTCACCTTCCATAGATGTCTATGGGGATCTCAATAAAGTTCAAAATTTGTGAATTTTTTTAAGAGTTTGCCAAACCTCTCGTAAATCAAACCTAGACAGATTCTCTCATCACTAGTCAGCAGCCCTGTGTAAGCTATCTAATTTATTACATCTGCCTTGTTCAACATTTAAAAAAAATGCTTTAGGCTGGATTCACACCTATGCATTTTTAGTGCTTTTTGCAGATTTGCACTACAGAGCGTGTTCCATAGGAAACCATGGTAAATGGACTGTAGTGCAAATCTGCAAAATGCAAAAAGCATTAAAAAGCATAGGTGTGAATCCAGCCTTAGGCTCGATTCACACCTATGCATGTTGCTTTTGAGCGTTTTTGGAGGTTTTTTTTTCATGCTTGCCACGTTTTTGAGCCGCGTTTTTGCCGCGATTTTGCCGCGTTTTTGCCGCGTTTTTGCCGCGATTTGCGTTTTGCGGTTTTTTTTTTTTTTTTTTTTTTTACAGTTTTTTTTACAGTCTAAAAAAAAATGTAAAAAAAATAAAATAAAAAAAAAAAAAAAAAAAAACGGCAAAAACGCACCAAAAACGCATCAAAAACGCTGCAAAAAAGGTGCACTTGCGTTTTTGATGCTTGTCCATTGAAAGCCATTACATGCAAAACGCTGCATTTTGCATGTAAAAAAGTCCCCGACCCTTTCCAAAAACGCAAAAAAACAAAAAAGCATTGATGTGAACATGTTCCATAGGAACCCATGTTAAAAAATTCCCGTGCATTTCTGCAAAATGCAAAATGCATCAAAAAACGCGCTAGTGTGAATCGAGCCTTAAAGGCTACGTTTACCTTTTGTAAAAAATAATAAATGCACATCTTTTTGCAGGTAAAAAAATGTGTATTTATTATTTTTTCCCCCCTGCAGTCTGTAAAGTATTGCACCCGCGATCAGCAGATCATAGGTGCAATGCCAGGATCCTGAAGAGTGGACTCTCAGTCAGCCGTCTTTCTGTACCTGCTGTACAGGCAGACAGTTACCGCACTGCAGGAAGAATCAATGACTATTGGTATAGTGAGATTTCTGCTTATCTATGGTCAGCCTTAAGGCAGTATTAAACTTAAAAGCAAACATTTATTATTTTGCAGTTTACCAATTGTTATGTTGTAGATGTGATGGCTGCGTTTGTTTTTGTTGCAAAACAACAGTCTCTCTTGCAGATGTATCAGTTGCAGGGATGAGACAAACCATTCAACAATGGTGGGGGTGCTTACAATGGTCAGTTGTATTTATTGATGTAAAACCTTTATCTGAAAAGGAAAAAAAGCTGTTTGCTGTAACTGCTTATAAAGTGTTAGGTAGAGTTTGGTTTCAATGTGTTAGTGTATTTAAAGCTACTAATATATCTAACACTCCCCTCCCCCCATACCGACAATGCTGCTGTCCAAAGGTGCCCCTGTGCTCTTTCATCTAGAGTGGGGACAATCTAACACAGGCGATCACCAGGTGAAAACAGAGGTAAAAAAGTCAACCAAAAAAAAAGAAAACAAATGCAGCCATCATATCTAATGATTGGTAAGCTATACAATATTACATTATTGGTTTGGGGTTTAACCACTTGCCGACCGCCGCACGACGATGTACGTCGACAAAGCGGCACGGGCAGGCAAAAGGGCTTACCTGTACGTCCCTGCCTGCCCGCGGGTGGGGGGTCCGATCGGACCCCCCCCCGGTGCCTGCGGCGGTCGGCAAATGTCCCCCGGCGATCGGTGGTGAGGGGGAGGCCATCCATTCGTGGCCCCCCCCTCGCGATCGCTCCCAGCCAATGGGATCATTTCCCTGCCTCTGTATTGTACACAGAGGCAGAGGAAATGATGTCATCTCTCCTCGGCTCGGTATTTTCCATTCCGGGCCGAGGAGAGAAGACTGAACTGTGAGTGCACCAAACACACACACACAGTAGAACATGCCAGGCACACATTTCACCCCGATCCCCCCCCCGATCGCCCCCCGATCCCCCCCCGATCACCCCCCCCCCCCCCTGTCACAAACTGACACCAAGCAGGTTTTTTTTTTTTTTTTTTTTTTTTTTCTGATTACTGTATTGGTGTCAGTTTGTGTCAGTTAGTGTGTTAGGGCAGTGAGTCTTAGGCCCCCTTTAGGTCTAGGGTACCCCCCTAACCCCCCTAATAAAGTTTTAACCCCTTGATCACCCCCTGTCACCAGTGTTGCTAAGCGATCATTTTTCTGATTGCTGTATTAGTGTCGCTGGTGACGCTAGTTAGGGACGTAAATATTTAGGTTCGCCGTCAGCGTTTTATAGCGACAGGGACCCCCATATACTACCTAATAAATGTTTTAACCCCTTGATTGCCCCCTAGTTAACCCTTTCACCACTGATCACCGTATAACTGTTACGGGTGACGCTGGTTAGTTCGTTTATTTTTTATAGTGTCAGGGCACCCGCCGTTTATTACCGAATAAAGGTTTAGCCCCCCGATCGCCCGGCGGTGATATGCGTCGCCCCAGGCAGCGTCAGATTAGCGCCAGTACCGCTAACACCCACGCACGCAGCATGCGCCTCCCTTAGTGGTATAGTATCTGATCGGATCAATATCTGATCCGATCACATCTATACTAGCGTCCCCAGCAGTTTAGGGTTCCCAAAAACGCAGTGTTAGCGGGATCAGCCCAGATACCCGCTAGCACCTGCGTTTTGTCCCTCCGCCCGGCCCAGCCCAGCCGACCCAAGTGCAGTATCGATCGATCACTGACACTTACAAAACACTAAACGCATAACTGCAGCGTTCGCAGAGTCAGGCCTGATCCCTGCGATCGCTAACAGTTTTTTTGGTAGCGTTTTGGTGAACTGGCAAGCACCAGCCCCAGGCAGCGTCAGGTTAGCGCCAGTACCGCTAACACCCACGCACGCACCGTACACCTCCCTTAGTGGTATAGTATCTGATCGGATCAATACCTGATCCGATCAGATCTATACTGGCGTCCCCAGCAGTTTAGGGTTCCCAAAAACGCAGTGTTAGCGTGATCAGCCCAGATACCTGCTAGCACCTGCATTTTGCCCCTCCGCCCAGCCCAGCCCAGCCCACCCAAGTGCAGTATCGATCGATCACTGTCACTTACAAAACACTAAACGCATAACTGCAGCGTTCGCAGAGTCAGGCCTGATCCCTGCGATCGCTAACAGTTTTTTTGGTAGCGTTTTGGTGAACTGGCAAGCGCCAGCGGCCTAGTACACCCCGGTCGTAGTCAAACCAGCACTGCAGTAACACTTGGTGACGTGGCGAGTCCCATAAGTGCAGTTCAAGCTGGTGAGGTGGCAAGCACAAGTAGTGTCCCGCTGCCACCAAAAAGACAAACACAGGCCCGTCGTGCCCATAGTGCCCTTCCTGCTGCATTCGCCAATCCTAATTGGGAACCCACCGCTTCTGCAGCACCCGTACTTCCCCCATTCACATCCCCAACCAAATGCAGTCGGCTGCATGAGAGGCAATTTCTTTATGTCCTCCCGAGTACCCCTACCCAACGAACCCCCCAAAAAAGATGTTGTGTCTGCAGCAAGCGCGGATATAGGCGTGACACCCGCTATTATTGTCCCTCCTGTCCTGACAATCCTGGTCTTTGCATTGGTGAATGTTTTGAACGCTACCATGCACTAGTTGACTATTAGCGTAGCGTACAGCATTGCACAGACTAGGCGCACTTTCACAGGGTCTCCCGAGATGCCATCGCATTTTGAGAGACCCGAACCTGGAACCGGTTACCGTTATAAAAGTTAGTTACAAAAAAAGTGTAAAAAAAAAAAAAAACACAAACAAAAATATAAAATAAAAAAAAAATAGTTGGCGTTTTATTGTTCTCTCTCTCTCTATTCTCTCTCTATTGTTCTGCTCTTTTTTACTGTATTCTATTCTGCAATGTTTTATTGTTATTGTTATTGTTATTGTTATTATGTTTTATCATGTTTGTTTTTCAGGTATGCAATTTTTTATACCTTACCGTTTACTGTGCTTTATTGTTAACCATTTTTTTGTCTTCAGGTACGCCATTCACGACTTTGAGTGGTTATACCAGAATGATGCCTGCAGGTTTAGGTATCATCTTGGTATCATTCTTTTCAGCCAGCGGTCAGCTTTCATGTAAAAGCAATCCTAGCGGCTAATTAGCCTCTAGACTGCTTTTACAAGCAGTCGGAGGGAATGCCCCCCCCCCCCAACGTCTTCCGTGTTTTTCTCTGGCTCTCCTGTCTCAACAGGGAACCTGAGAATGCAGCCGGTGATTCAGCCAGCTGATCATAGAGCTGATCAGAGACCAGAGTGGCTCCAAACATCTCTATGGCCTAAGAAACCGGAAGCTACGAGCATTTTATGACTTAGATTTCGCCGGATGTAAACAGCGCCATTGGGAAATTGGGAAAGCATTTTATCACACCGATCTTGGCGTGGTCAGATGCTTTGAGGGCAGAGGAGAAATCTAGGGTCTAATAGACCCCAATTTTTGCAAAAAAGAGTACCTGTCACTACCTATTGCTATGATAGGGGATATTTACATTCCCCGAGATAACAATAAAAATGATTTAAAAAAAAAAAAATGAAAGGAACAGTTTAAAAATAAGATAAAAAAATAATAATAATAATGAAAAAAAAAAAAAAAAAAAAAAAAAAAAGCACCCCTGTCCCCCCTGCTCTCGCGCTAAGGCGAACGCAAGCGTCGGTCTGGCGTCAAATGTAAACAGCAATTGCACCATGCATGTGAGGTATCACCGCGAAGGCCAGATCGAGGGCAGTAATTTTAGCAGTAGACCTCCTCTGTAAATCTAAAGTGGTAACCTGTAAAGGCTTTTAAAGGCTTTTAAAAATGTATTTAGTTTGTCGCCACTGCACGTTTGTGCGCAATTTTAAAGCATGTCATGTTTGGTATCCATGTACTCGGCCTAAGATCATCTTTTTTATTTCACCAAACATTTGGGCAATATAGTGTGTTTTAGTGCATTAAAATGTAAAAAAGTGTGTTTTTCCCCAAAAAATGCGTTTGAAAAATCGCTGCGCAAATACTGTGTGAAAAAAAAAAATGAAACACCCACCATTTTCATCTGTAGGGCATTTGCTTTAAAAAAAAAAATAATGTTTGGGGGTTCAAAGTAATTTTCTTGCAAAAAAAAAATATTTTTTTATGTAAACAATAAGTGTCAGAAAGGGCTTTGTCTTCAAGTGGTTAGAAGAGTGGGTGATGTGTGACATAAGCCTCTAGATGTTGTGCATAAAATGCCAGGACAGTTCAAAACCCCCCCAAATGACCCCATTTTGGAAAGTAGACACCCCAAGCTATTTGCTGAGAGGCATGTCGAGTCCATGGAATATTTTATATTGTGACACAAGTTGCGGGAAAGAGACAATTTTTTATTTTTTTTATTTTTTTTTGCGCAAAGTTGTCACTAAATGATATTTTGCTCAAACATGCCATGGGAATATGTGAAATTACACCCCAAAATACATTCTGCTGCTTCTCCTGAGTACGGGGATACCACATGTGTGAGACTTTTTGGGAGCCTAGCCGCGTACGGGACCCCAAAAACCAATCACTGCCTTCAGGCTTTCTAAGGCCGTAAATTTTTGATTTCACTCTTCACTGCCTATCACAGTTTCGGAGGCCATGGAATGCCCAGGTGGCAAAAAAAACCCCCAAATGACCCCATTTTGGAAAGTAGACACCCCAAGCTATTTCTTGAGTGGTATAGTGAGTATTTTGCAGACCTCAGTTTTTGTCACAAAGTTTTGAAAATTGAAAAAAGAAAAAAAAAATTTTTTTTTCTCGTCTTTCTTTATTTTCAAAAACAAATGAGAGCTGCAAAATACTCACCATGCCTCTCAGCAAATAGCTTGGGGTGTCTACTTTCCAAAATGGGGTCATTTGGGGGGGGGTTTGTGCCACCTGGGCATTCCATGGCCTCCGAAACTGTGATAGGCAGTGAGGAGTAAAATCAAAAATGTACGCCCTTAGAAATCCTGAAGGCAGTGATTGGTTTTCGGGGCCCCGTACGCGGCTAGGCTCCCAAAAAGTCTCACACATGTGGTATCCCCGTACTCAGGAGAAGCAGCTAAATGTATTTTGGGGTGCAATTCCACATATGCCCATGGTCTGTGTGAGCAATATATCATTTAGTGACAACTTTGTGCAAAAAAAAAAAAAAAAAAAAAAATTTGTCACTTTCCCGCAACTTGTGTCAAAATATAAAACATTCCATGGACTCAACATGCCTCAAAGCAAATAGCTTGGGGTGTCTACTTTCCAAAATGGGGTCATTTGGGGGGGTTTTATGCCATCTGGGCATTTTATGGCCTTCAAAACTGTGATAGGTAGTGAGGAGTAAAATCAAAAATGTACGCCCTTAGAAATCCTGAAGGCAGTGATTGGTTTTGGGGCCCCGTACGCGGCTAGGCTCCCAAAAAGTCCCACACATGTGGTATCCCCATACTCGGGAGAAGCAGCTAAATGTATTTTGGGGTGCAATTCCACATATGCCCATGGCCTGTGTGAGCAATATATCATTTAGTGACAACTTTTTGTAATTTTTTTTTTTTTTTTTTTTTTTTTGTCATTATTCAATCACTTGGGACAAAAAAAATGAATATTCAATGGGCTCAACATGCCTCTCAGCAAATTCCTTGGGGTGTCTACTTTCCAAAATGGGGTCATTTGTGGGGGTTTTGTACTGCCCTGCCATTTTAGCACCTCAAGAAATGACATAGGCAGTCATAAACTAAAAGCTGTGTAGGCGCTATAACTTTTGCGCAAACCAATAAATATACACTTATTGACATTTTTTTTACCAAAGACATGTGGCCGAATACATTTTGGCCTAAATGTATGACTAAAATTGAGTTTATTGGATTTTTTTTAGAACAAAAAGTAGAAAATATCATTTTTTTTCAAAATTTTCGGTCTTTTTCCGTGTATAGCGCAAAAAATAAAAACGGCAGAGGTGATCAAATATCATCAAAAGAAAGCTCTATTTGTGAGAAGAAAAGGACGCAAATTTCGTTTGGGTAGAGCATTGCATGACCGCGCAATTAGCAGTTAAAGCGACGCAGTGCTGAATTGTAAAAAGTGCTCTGGTCAGGAAGGGGGTAAAACCTTCCGGGGCTGAAGTGGTTAACATCACTTTAATGGACAAAGGAGGAAATTGAAGAACATTATCAGTAAACCTTATATGAGAGATTTCTATTTCCAAAATGTTTGAAGAAGTTCATTCCATTTCAACTGTAATCAGTCCTAATTAGGTAAAACTTAATCATTTTAAATCTCTTGGTTGTAAATTAAATGATGCTGAGCTGGGTTAAGTTATTACAGGAAAGTGCAGTTGTCTTAATTATGCAATTACTAGTATTACTTTGTTATAGTTTAAGGCTAGAATTGTTTGTTTCAATGAAAGAAAATTAAAATCTATTTAAATTGCAGAAAGTAATTATTACAATATTTTATTTTTTTCGTTTTCGATTCTTAGCAATTATTTTTAATATTACATAAATCATGGCCTAATCATTTTCAGTAAGGAGAAAAATTATATTTGAAGGAAAAAAAATATCTGTAATTACATGCAGAGAAGAATCTTTATTAATCACGTATAGTTTGTGATTGATATATATATATATATATATATATATATATATATATATATATATATAGTATATACAGAGAGAGAGAGAATAAAGAAAGACACGGATAGAGAGGAAAGACAAGGAAGGAAGAACCTTTTTTACCATTCAGTCTCTGTTTACACAAAGTATATCTAAAGTCAGAAAAGCTACAGGTTCTGTAATAATTGATTAGGATTGTTTTTTTAAAGTACCGTACTTTTTTTGTTCCAGTAGAGTGTATGTCTTTTTGGCTGTACCAGGTGTTTTCAAGTATGTGCATATGCGCATTAGCTGGATACATGTCACTGCCACCCAATCATTCTGTCCAGTCATTCTGTCATAGCTGTTGTCAGGTAAATAAAGCTCAACTGAACATTTAGTTTAAAGTGATAGTTCACCTCTATAGAAAAAATGTAAAGGTGAACTAATACTGAACACCTTTCCTATTCCCAGTCCCCTACCTTCGGGGTTACCGAGTTGTCAGCACCCCTGCAGCCTCTCCAGCAGCCCAGGGATTTGAAATCCCTACTCTTCTTCCTCTTCTTCATTAGTACTTTCGGGACAGACCAGATGGATTCTAATTGGTCAGTGCCATCAATGTGCCTGTTGGACCAGTACAGAGAGATCACACAGAGAGCAGGAAGCCCTTCCTGTAGCATACTGGCAGTGGCTGCTTTCTTATGCCGCGTACACACGAGCGGACTTTTCAGCATCAAAGGTCCGACGGTCAACGGAGTTACGACATACTTTCGAACGACCGGACTTGCACACACAGGAAAGTCAGTTGGTTTGAACGTGTTTGGACATACGAAGGGACTAGAATAAGGAAGTTAATAGCCAGTAGCCAATAGCTGCCCTTGCGTCGGACTAGCATACAGACGAGCAGATTTTTGGACCGGACTCGAGTCCGTTGGAAAGATTTTAAACATGTCCAAAATCTAAAGTCTGTCTGATTTTCGACAGAAAAAGTCGGCTGAAGGTCCGATGAAGCCCACACACGGTCAGATGGTCCTACGGATTCGTTCCGTCGGACCAGTCCGGTCAAAAAGTCCGGTCATGTGTACACAGCTTTAGAAGAAAAGCTAAAAATATAGAATTAGGAAGAAGACAATGCTGCCCCTAAGGAAATGGGATTTTTTGGAGACAATAATATCTGTTGACAAGGTAAGCACACAATCACTGAAATTGCTTAAGAATTTAATTTATTAATACAAAAGTATAATATAGAATATAAAATCACAAAATCAACATGATACATAGTTTGTGAGTGATACTTGGATGTAAAATTTAGCAAGATGCTAAATTCTGCATATCCAAGATGCTTGGATATGCAGAAGGCCGACATGTTTTGCAGTTTCCTGCTTCTTCAAGGGCGTCGCATGCATCTATTAATTCCTCTAGATTACATAAAACATCATTACGAACTTAGTTTATTGAATACATAAATAATACTAATTTCCTTAGAGAGGTGTATATGCTTACCCAATCAGAGATTGCAAATGCTCACAAAGAACATGTATGGTGAAGACCCTCGTGGGATATCGGATCACGCAGTTACCAGGTTATCAAAGGATTGTTACCAGTGCCAATAAGTTAAAGATTTAAATTTAATAAGAACTAGTTTTTAGACGTTAATGAATCATCAGCAAAAATAAATAACATGAGAAAACATATGATAACACATATGTTTCACACTAAAGTGCTAATATATTTGAACATTTATGTCAGTGTTTTAGCAACAGTCACAAATGATCCAGAATATAATGCAGGTGAACGGATAGATTTCGAACAAAGCTGAAGACTTTTTATTCAATTCCGAAGGTTCATAAAAATTTTGGGAACCCACCTGGGCGGCCAATTGTATCGGGGATTGGTAGCCATACAGAGATGACCAGCAAATATGTTGATAGTTATCTGTCCGCATGTAATGGCACTACCCTCGTACTTGAAGGATACCCTAGAACTCTTGAAAGTGATTGAGGGACTTACAGTACCCCCAGGAACCATCTTAGGGGCAATAGATATTGAAGCTTTATACTTCAGTATGCCTCACAAAAAAAGAGTTGAAATTGTCTCAGCATTTCTTAGAGAACAAGACACAAATAATTGGAAATTATGTCTGTTCATTACTACATTACTGGAACATATTCTTACTACCAATATATTTTTGTTTAACGGCTCCACCTACCTCCAGGTACAGGGGGTAGCAGTGGGGACATCATGTGCCCCATCGTACGCCAACCTGTACCTGGGGGGGTGGGAGCGAGCCCTGTTCTCAGATGATGGCGCCGCGATACACCTTCACCACATTTTATCGTGGCAAAGGTTTATCGATGATGTGCTGCTCAGCTGGACAGGTTCCACCCTAGAACTTTCGGAGTTTATGATATATATAGCTGATAATCATTTTAATCTCAAATTCACGATTCAGTCAGACACTAAAAGTATCCCCTTTCTAGACCTGCGTCTTTTTCTGAACAATGATGGATCGATACACAGTAATTTGTATAGGAACGAAACAGAGGGCAATACAATTCTGCATTACTCTAGTGCTCATCCCCGCCCCCTGGTACGAAGCATACCATTCAGCCAATACTTAAGATTGCGCCGTAATTGTGCCAGGGAGGAGGACTTTGACCGTGAAGCTAAAGCACTATATGCACGACTTATCATCAGGGGATATAGTAAGAAGGTCCTCAAAAAAGCCTACCAGAGGGCCAAAGCGAATGCACGAGAATCACTAATCTTTAAAACAAAGACATGAGAGACTAAGTCTACAACTAAATTTGTCACAACCTTTAGTGCACATCAGAATGTCTTTCGTAAATTGATTGAAAATAACTGGCACTTTTTATCAGAGGACCCGGTTATATCTAAGTGTGTGGCAGACAAACCAGAAATCACCTATAGGAGATCTCGCTCAATTAGGGACAATCTTGTGCATAGTCACTTTGCACCTGCCGCTCCCCATACCGGAGCGGCAGTTGGAAAGGGGACTTTTAAATGTGGTCACTGTGACCAATGCCCATGGATTAGGGAGAGCACAGGTTGCCCCCTACCAAGAGGAGGGTATTACAAATCGAAAACATTTGCAGACTGCAGTACCATTGGGATTGCCTACCTCGCAATGTGCCTATGCGGTGCATTCTATATTGGGAAGGCGAAACGCATTCAGGATCATCTTTATTACCTTGTGGTGGGTTTACTACATACTCCAATATGTAAACACGTTGGACTAAATCATAGTTATGACCCAACATATATATCATTCTGCGCATTAGAAGTCATTTCAGAATCAGAGAGAGGAGGGGATTTTGATAAAAAAAATCCACCAGCAAGAAGCCAGATGGATTTTTAACCAAAGAGCCACTTATCCACCAGGGTTAAATACTGCCCTATCATTTAAACCTTTTTTGTAATCTTAGATTTACATACATAGGGTATTTATGGCTCAATTACTAATTAGAACATATTATCATCTTATATGGTTATATTTCCCCTATTATTCATGGCCTCAATAATACAAACAATATACATCATCCCCTCCCACTCAGTAGTTTATTCACAGTATTGGTGAGAGTATAATATCTAAATTTTGACCTGAATCTTATGTTTCTATATTTGTATCCTTATTAGTGCCATCTACATTTTTTTTTTTTACACTGAAAGCTCAGGTGGGCATTAAGATGAATATGGTAGTGTGCCATGCATTGATACATCAGCTTTCTCTTGGGATTGGTGGTGTGCATCATAGAGTGACAATGCTGCTCCAGCATGAAAATACAGTCAGTAAGCATTGTCAACAATTACAGTCCCTGGAAAAGGCTGTTGAGGCAGGATATAACCGGCTATAATTATAGGAATGCAAGGCACAACAGAAAAAATGGATTACACAGGTGTAAGATAAAAGTATTTGTAACGTTGTCTTGAAATACTTCTCTGTAAGAAGGAATCTTGGTGGATCCAGAAGTATATTGGTCTTTTAAAATTGAATATTTTAACCACTGGTCTGAAAATTCCCCATTGTCTCAGGATACTATGTGACACTGTGGCAGACTGGCAACATCAGGAAGTGACAAGGCACCCTTTGGGGTTGATTTATAAAGGTAAATAGTCTGTTCGCTTTGCAAGCTATTTTTCCTGAGCTTAGTGAATTAGGTGAAGCTCTAGTGGCTTCCATTATCCAACCATGTGCAAGGAAAAATAATTTTTAAAATTTTTTTGCATATGATTCCGTATTCTTTGCAAGGTACATTTTCACCACATTCACGAAGCTAGGGGAACATTCATTTGCAAAGTGAAAGTTCCCTTGCAAAATGAACAGTCTATTTTCCTATTAGTAAATCAACCACTTGGAGAAGAAATAAGTCAAGGTTCTTCAGCCATAGTAAACTAAACTTATTGGACTGTAACACCATGTCCGGCTGTGCCGCAATCTCTTTAGACATGCTATGGTAAAGAAACAGGTAATTTGGACAATTATTTACTCACAGACTGTATAATTGTCAGTTAGCAGATATTGCCTTTGTATTAATTTGATAAACTTTCTGAAATGATTCCTGTTTTATTTCAAGTTGTGAATATTAGAAGTCACCTTAGGCTGTCCCATACACCCGTACTCATAGTATTAACTATTTTTATTGCTAATGATATAATATCTTGATGATAATATAATTTCATCATATGTAACTGATATCCTCGTGTACATATCATGTGGAACAATCGTCCTCCCACTAAGGCTTATGTCTTTTGTAAACCAATTTGTGACCTTATAACTTTTTGTCCTTGCACAGCTTCGTCCTAATTACACAGCATGTACCTGAAATGATGTCATATATACTATTGATGAATAGTTATAATAGATAATTCAGAAGATGCCAATTGCTGTAGATACATTTCAGTCATTGTACATACTACTGATGGACCATTATAGAGATGTGATTTTTTTTTTCTGCAAATTTTGAGATTTTCCCCAACCAGGCCAGTTGCAACTAACAAGCTGAGTTTTTAATAAAATCTGATTTGCCTTTTATTAGGTATTGAGAGCATGGTCTTTTTTTGTTAACAGTATCTGTTGAAGTTTAAAGAAAAACCTCTCGTAATGGTGCATATAATAAATAATAGTACCCCACCCACTTTTGCCTCTTCAATGATCCTCTGCCGTTATATAAAGAAAATCCCTACTTTATCTTCCAGCGTCACTGCTCCTCCTCTTAATGAAACCCAGTTTGTAGGATTTGTGTCAATTATTGAGCGGTAGCAGTGCTCAGTTATCACAGCTCTTTGTGTGATAAGTGCTCTGTTCCTACACACGCTGGCCTTCATAGCAGATACTAGTCTCACACACCAGTCCCAAAAGCATGCCTGCATTTGTGAGCAGCACAGGCTTTACTGTGAGCGCATTTGTGTATTGGACACCCCTGTTCCCACAACAATAATGCCTATATTAATGCCACAGCTTGTCTCAGGGAAGCAGACAGAGCAGGAGACAAGCACCATCCATGAGGTCTCATTGGATAATCATCATTCCTGCATTGTCAAACAGCGGGGGGGGGGGGGGGGGGCATTGTTGATCATGCAGTATCCTCATGTAAGTCACATAGAATGAAAAGATAGGGTGCAAAATGTTATTTGTCCCCTAGGGGACTGGAGCGGCATAAAAAAGAAAAAAAAAAAGTAAGGCAGGCCATACATTATGCAATTTTCTTTCCTTCAACCAAAGGTCAATGGAAAGAAAATTGGTTGATTTCACCATCAACACACTCAGAATCCCTTCCACAGTGCTATCCTGTGCTGCTCGCAGGGAGCGCAGGGGGCCTTCCCCACCAGTAGAATACTATGATCTCTGCTGGCGCCTAAAAAACGGAAGGCTGGTTGCACTGAAGATGATCAATCAATCATAATGTGTCTGGTCCCTGTTGAACCAGCCAGCTTGTCTTTTGCCCTGTACATACAGTTGGATTTTCTGACGGAAAATGTTCAATAGGAGCTTGTTGTCAGAAATTCCGACTGTGTGTAGGCTCCATCGGACATTTTCCATCGGAATTTCCGTCACACAAAATTTGAGATCTGGATCTCAAATTTTCCGACAACAAAATCCGTTTTCATAAATTCCGAATGTGTGTACACAATTCTGACGCACAAAGTTCCACGCATGCTTGGAATCAAGCAGAAGAGCCGCACTGGCTACTGAACTTCATTTTTCTCGGCTCGTTGTATGTGTTGTACGTCACCGTGTTCTTGACGTTCGGAATTTCCGGCAACATTTGTGTGACCATGCGTATGCAAGACAAGTTTGAGCCAACATCCGTTGGAAAAAATCCATGGATTTTGTTGTCGGAATGTCCGATCGTGTGTACGGGCCATTTGTGTGTGTGTGGGGGGGGAAGTTTCCCAGGGTCCAATGAATATTAAAGACGGCCCTGTGCACAAGACTTATAAAGTATGACACAAAAAAACTTCCTGTATGCCCCATCAGTGAGCGAGATAGTCCTTTATTTGTGCCTTGCATGTCCATCCGCCCCCCCCCCCCCTCTGCATCATACAGAAGGATGGTTTTAGCAGCATGGGCAGTGCTGTCAATCCAGAAAGAAGTGGGCATGACTAGGTGTTGCCAGCTGCGGATTGGCAAGGCTCGTTTCAGAGACAATGCTGATAGTCGCACCCCAATGAGTTTTTTCAACCCCACTGTAACGTAAAGTGATTTTAAACCTTCCTGTTTTTTTTGTTTTTTTAAAATAACAAACATACTTACCTCCACTGTGCAACTCGTTTTGCACAGAGTGGCCCCGATCATCATCTTTTGGGGTCCCTCTGCGGCTCTCGTGGCTCCTCCTCGCATCAGATAACCCCCTAGGAGAAGCGCTCTCTCCCGGGGGGTTACCGTGCGGGCGTGCTCCCGAGTCCAGCATTTGCGTCCATAGACAAGAATCCTGGACTCGGCCCTGCCCCCCGGTGCCCGCGTCATTGGATTTGATTGACAGCAGCGGGAGCCAATGGCTGCACTGCCATAAATCTATCCAATCAAGAGTCAGGACCCAGTGCAGAGAGGGAGAGCGCGTCTCCGCTGAGGGAATTACGGGGCTCAGGTAAGTAAAATAGGGGGGCTGGGGGGCCGGTCACTGCCAGAAGTTTTTTCACCTTAATGCATAGGATGCATTAAGGTGAAAAAACAAGAGGGTTTACAACCCCTTTAAGAAGGCACAGCCTATATGAGTGTGGCAATGCTGCCCTGAATTCACAGGAGCAGTTCAGCTACAGTATACTTTCACCCCGTCACAAAAAGCTGCATCAGGGGCATTGCTAGGTCTACAAAAGATGGGGCCCATAGAAGCGTAGTAAAGAAAGTCATACGCGTGCATACACATGTAAATAATATACGTGTGTGTGTATATATATATATATATATATATATATATATATATATATATATATATATATATATATAAAATATACAGTATCTCACAAAAGTGAGTACACCCCTCACATTTTTGTAAATATTTTATTTTATCTTTTCATGTGACAACACTGAAGAAATGACACTTAAAGTAATGAGTGTACAGCTTGTATAACAGTGTAAATTTGCTCTCCCCTCAAAATAACTCAACACACAGCCAGTAATGTCTAAACCACTGGCAACAAAAGTACATCCCTAAGTGAAAATGTCCAAATTGGACCCAAAGTGTCAATATTTTGTGTAACCACCATTATTTTCCAGCACTGCCTTAACCCTCCTAGGCATGGAGTTCACCAGAGCTTCACAGGTTGCCACTGGAGTCCTCTTCCACTCCTCCATGACGACATGACAGAGCTGGTGGATGTTAGAGACCTTGCGCTCCCCAAGCTTCTATTTGAGGATGTCCCACAAATGCTCAATAGGGTTAATTGGCCAACATATTACAACCCCAGCAACCCCGGTTCGAATCCGGGTCACGGCACCAATGTAGTGATCGAGTATATTAATTGTATTGGGTGTATAGATAATTAATATTTAGGTATTATAATGATGATGTAAGTACTCTTCCGCAGCAACCCAATTCTTCCAGAGAGATGCACTTTATTGACTTCCAACACAGAACAAAGTCCAAAGTCCACAGATGACAAAGAAATCCGACAGAGGAGATATAATTCAGAACCCCATGTCTTAGGTCCGAGTGTGCATACACAGACAAGCCTCACTCATACACAGATGAGCCTCACTCCCCAAACCTATAGACTGAATGCCGTGTTATATTCACTAAATATTGAATGGCTGAGCAATTTGATTGGCCGTTTCAATTTAGGACTTTGATTAGCTTTAGTCTTTCAAACAGACAACAACCCCCAGCCGTGAACAGCCGTGAACCACCCCAATTTGCACTCCCGCATATCAACATCAACAAGTCCCCTTTAGATATGTGTATACCACCTGAACACCCTCTTGAATACCTTTTGCAAGACCTACATTCCTACATATCAACAAGCCCCCCTGATAAATTAGCCCCACAGGAGGGAGCCTCCGCTAGGCCAACCCAAAACACTCCTTGATCCCATTGTTACCCCCTCAAGTCTAATTACCATCCATAAATATTTCTTCTATGGTCCTTTAAACAATGTACCCTTTGAAATGTTCAATTAGGTTAACAGCCCATACCTCACACCCCTAGGTAGACTTGCATGAGACTAACACACCAAAGGGTTTTCAGCTGTTCCCTTGCTATGCTAAAATTCAGTTGGACAATGCAACTGAATTTCTGTTTAGCATGGCACTCCAATACAATATTATACATAAATTGGCCAACATATTACAACAGGGTTTAGGCCTGGAGACATGCTTTGCCAGTCCTTCACCTTTACCCCCAGCTTCTTTAGAAGGGCAGTGGTTGTCTTGGAGGTGTGTTTGGAGTCGTTATCATGTTGGAATACTGCCCTGCGGCCCAGTCTCCGAAGGGAGGGGATCGTGCTCTGCTTCAGTATGTCACAGTACATGTTGGCATTCAAGGTTCCCTCAATGAACTGTAGCTCCCCAGTGCCGGTGTTCTGCCGAGAAAGTTCCGCTCGGCGGCTAAGTTCCCCCCAGTAGGAACCGGCGGAAATAGCCAAAGCGGAATAGCTGAAAATCAGCTGTACACAGCGGCTGTAAGAGGGCCCCTCGCGGGCTTGCTTCGCTCGCCACGCTTCGGACACAGCCTCGCTTCGCTCGGCTCTTTAAGATTCCCCTTCTAGGTCCACTTGGATGGTGGGGAAGGAACCTGGACCCAGAGCGCAGGCGCCGTGTACAGCTGATTGAAGCGTTTGAGCTTCGACTATCACCGGCGGCTGACAGTAGTCCGTACTGCGCAGGCGCTGCACCTGCGCAGTACAGGGGGGAAACTTATCTGCCGAGGGAACATTCTCGGCAAGACACCGGCAGCACTCATGCAGCCCCAGACCATGACACTCCCACCACCATGCTTGACTGTAGACAAGACACCTGGTTGGTGCCACACATGCTTGACACCATCTTAACAAAATAAATTTATCTTGGTCTCATCAGACCACAGGACATGGTTCCAGTAATCCATGTCCTTAGTCTGCTTGTCTTCAGGACACTGTTTGCAGGCTTTCTAGTTCATCATCTTTAGAAGAGGCTTCATTCTGAGATGACAGCCATGCAGACCAATTTGATTCAGTGTGCAGTGTATGGTCTGAGCACTGACAGGCTCACCTCCCACCCCTTCAACCTCTGCAGCAATGCTGGCAGCACTCATACGTCTATTTCCCAAAGACAACCTCTTGATAGGACGCTGAGCATGTGCACTCAACAACCATGGTGAGGCCTGTTCTGAGTGGAACCTGTCCTGTTAAACCTCTGTATGGTCTTGGCCACCATTCTGCAGCTCAGTTTCAGGGTCTTGGCAATCTTCTAATAGCCTAGGCCATCTTTGTGTAGAGCAACAATTCTTTTTTTCAGATCCTCAGGCAGTTCTTTGTCATGAGGTGCCATGTTGAACTTCCAGTGACCAGTATGAGAGAGTGAGAGCAATTACACCAAATTTAACACGCCTGCTCCCCATTCACACCTGACACCTTGTAACTCTAACGAGTCACATGACAACAGGGAGGGCAAATGGCTAATTGGGTCCCATTTGGACATTTTCACTCAGGGGTGTACTCACTTTTGTTACCAGCGGTTTAGACATTAATGGCTGTGTGTTGAGTTATTTTGAGGGGACAACAAATGCACACTGTTATACAATCTGTATACCCACTACTTTACATTATAGCAAAGTGTAATTTCTTCAGTGTTGTTACATGAAAAGGTATAATAAAATATTTACAAAAATGTGAGGGGTGTACTCACTTTTGTGAGATACCAAATATATATATATATATATATATCCAGTATTTGTAGCTGCTGACTTTTAATTTTTTTTTTTTTTTTCGGAGTAACTTTGCTTTAAGTGAATAAATTATATTACTTAACTTATTTTCCTGCCATCTATAACGACCATTCAGAAATCAGATTTCTGTGATCTGACACAGTCAACCAAAATCGTGTTGCTATTTGTTTATACACCCCACACAGTAGTGACTGTAGTGATATAAAAAATAAACAACACATTTCCAATAAATGTCAACCATGTAATAACACTTTTATGCAGACAAAATGTGTTTTTTTTTTGGTAAAACTTTTTTTTTTTTTTTAGAGAATAATAGAGTTGGACCATTTTTTGTCTATAAATTTATGTCTATAAATTCATCTTTTACCCAAGGACTGCAAATTCCTTCCATTCACATACAGCTAATTGTTACATTGCTATTCATTAACATTACCCTTGCAGTCTAATTAACAGAAGAAGGGGATGGGTTGGTGCCTGAAAGATTAGCTAGTGACTCTAATGAAGTTTTTATAATTATATTTTTGAAAGACATTTAAACAGTGTGTATTAAAGTAAAATTAATAGCAAACGGTGGAGGGGTCAGTTGTTTGTAGAGGTAGGGTGCTATAATTGGTGCAAGGGAAAAGGGAAGGGGGCAAGAATTATGTCTAATTACACAATGGTGGATGTAGCTAATAAACTCCTGCCCATCTCTGGAACAGATCACATGTATGTTGCAATGTCTTTTACATTCTGAAACCTACTATTTAAAGGAATATGTTGTTTTAATGTGTATAGAACTGTCAATTTTCAAATGTATAGCTTAGATTAAATCAAATCTGAAGACAAAAGGATGAACAAATCATCAATACCTCAACCTTAACTGATATGACACAAGCAAGTAAATAAACCTGTCAACTGTAGAGAGTCATGGACACTCTAACGTGGTACTCTAGGTAATTTGCAGGCTGCAATATCAGTGTTTGTATCAAGAGCTAAATTTCTTCCAGCGAACAAAAATAATTAAATTAACTTGGAAAGCCCTGTAGTTAATGGCTATTATTAGCACCATAATTAGACCTCTTTATTTAAAGGTTTCTTCCTATCCATCTAGTTAAAATTGTAATGGTTACCCCCTACAACCTTTTTCTCTGTTCAGATGGAGGGACTGCAAGTTTTACCACCGCACTTAATCAGAATGGATTGCAATTAACTAATTATCAGCTCCCTATCTGACTATCTTTCCTTCATGTACAATTTCATTTGCAACTTGGATCATTCCAATTCCAGATTGATTTGCACGTTAATGTTTCTAACTGTTAAATGAGAAGTCAATGGGCCAGAGGAAAGTACTGACCAACTCATCATAAACAGAGCAATTTTTGGTCTTCTTGGTAAAGATTGTATTTCTTCCCACATCTATATTCCAGTTCTAAAGGAGTATGCTATTATTTTTGCTGCCACAAGTGTGTTTCTTATTGCTATTATTATAATACAATTGTCATTACATTATATTTTAAACAAGTCGCATTATTTATAAATGTATGAAGACATGGAACAAATTTGAGACCAGTTTTAAAATAAGTTAGCCAAGTGAACATTTACCATTAAATGTTCTGTTCTGAAAAGTTTCTGGACCTGCACTACACAGTATACAGTAACATCATAATACAATACTATACTGCAAAGTATACAGAGCACTTTAACAAATATAAAAAAAAACAAGGACACTCTTAGCGTCCAAATGTCAGAGATAATAGCGTCCATTATAACACCTTATTGTCATTTAATAGTCATCTAAGACCAACAAGACTCTATATCTGTGCTATATCCAATCATCATGAAAAGAATGTATACCAGCATCCTTCACATATAAAAAGTGTATAAGATGGGATCATGGTGCTTTATGACCCAACTGAGTCTTAATAATAAGTAAAAAAACTTCAAATGTAACATTCTTAAGTAAATTAAAAAAAAATGCAGCAACTTGTGGCAAGTTGCTGACCTTTCAGAAGTCAGCTGTAATCCAAAGGAGCAAGTAGCACAGGATACGAGCAAAGATTTTTTTTCTCAAAATTAACAATCACACCAAAACTTTTGCAAAAGCAGAAAATCTTAATTTTACTAACTGAACTGCGTAGGAGAAATTTGCTTTAAAATATGTTATTTTTATCTTTAGTTAGAGGGTGTGTTTTTTTTCTAGGTGTATTAAGGATAGTTTAATTTATTTCACTTAGTGTTTTCTGTTTTTGTCGGTTTTATTTGTTTTCATTTGATCGTGTATTTGAGTACTGTTGCTTTAAATTTGTACTTTACTTTTTTTCACTGTCTGTTTCTTTTTCTTTTAATGAAAAAGTTAAATACCAATGCTCAAAACTTGCTCTAGGAAGCTTGAAAACAGCTATTGTAACCCTCAAGTTCCATTTAAAGCTCATTGCACCTTACAAAAACACCAAATAGTACTATAGTTTACCTTCCTCATTGGCTCCAATGCATTTTGCCAAAATGGCAAAATTGCAAAGAAATCTCCCAATTCTGGAGGGAAATGAAAACTCTCACCCCTTTAATTCAAACAAATGAGAGCTGATCTCATGTTGGCATCAATAATAGGGCTCTAACTTCTTTATTTCCTCTTACTGATTAAAGAATTGCAATCATTGTAGTCACCATAGTCTAAAAATTCTTGAAAGAGTTATGCCTCGTAAACACGATTAGAGATTCCGACAACAAAGCCGTGGATTTTTTTCCGACACATGTTGGCTCAAACTTGTCTTGCATACACACGGTCACACAAATGTTGTCGGAAATTCCGAACAGCAAGAATACGGTGACGTACAACAAGTACGACGAGCCGAGAAAAATGAGGTCCAATAGCCAGTGTGGCTCTTCTGCTTGATTCCAAGCATGCATGGACTTTTAATTATGATACAACGTCCTGTGAGCCACCACTACCAAACAGACCATAAAGGTCTCCAAAAACCAGTGTTTCTATTTTGAATTAACCGCTAGCGTTACAGATGTCTCATAAATCATACAAAAAGTCAAAATATAATATACAAATACGCTGCACTATCAAAACTATATAATACAGCATACAGTGTTAAATGTGCAATCCATGCAAAATTGCAAATAAAGTGATAATGTGCATACATGTGAGAATTTTTGTAGGTATAAAATCCAAAAAAATATATATATATATATAATCAAAGTCCCTGAAAAAAGTTGCAGAAAAAAATATTTTTAAAAAACAAAACAAAACAAAGTTTTGTAAAAAATAGGGGAGGGTTAGTCAGATTTTTTTTATTGCTAAGTAGATTAACTTTCTCTATATGTTCTTCTGGCCATTGTGACCAAGATGGTAAGTGATGGGAAATCCAAAATTTGTCATTGGAGCAGGAATGGAAAAATGTTCCAGTGGTGGACTTGTTCTGTAGAGAACTGTATCTCACAATCTAAATCAGCCTTTTTCAACCTTTTTACCCCAGGGAAACCCTTAAAATAATTTTCAGGTCTCGGGGAACCCCTGATAAAACCCATTCATTGGGTCTCAGTGGGAACAATGCCCCTTACTTTGGTGGTCAGTGAGAAGAATGCCATTTTTTACAGTGGTGGTAAGAATGGCCCTCTTACAGAGAGTTATAAAGATCATTGGTGTCATACCACCGGCTCCTCCAAGTGGAATTGGCTCAGAAGTATGTAGGCACCATCAAACAGGAGGTAAATCAGACACAGCTCAAGGAACCCCTAGCCATCTCTGGAGGAACCCTAGGGTTCCCCGGAACCCTGGTTGAGAATGGCTGATCTAAATGCTAGAAACAGTTTAGAATTTGTTGTGTTGTGCTGACTAATTAAATTGAGGGCTAGGGAAATTTTGTGCTGCTTATTTATTTTTCTTTTCTTTTGGGGACACAGGCTGCAACAAAACACCCTTTCAGTAAAATCAAAAGGGGTACAACCTCTGTCAGGGTATTGTTTCTCTGTGTGTCTTCCTGCCTCAGCAACAGCCTCTCACTTTACTTTTTATTCTGCTGTCACAGGGACAGGAAGTGTGGTGAAATCTCCCCAGTGTGTTCATGGACAGCAAAGAAATCTTGATGTACCTATCCAAAAATGTAAAAAACAGAACGTTTTGACTGGGGCTCAGCTTTAAGCCCCCTAAAAACAATCTGTAGCTGGTATTGAATTAAGATAAAATTACCATTCTAAGGTCCAATATAATATGATATGTGTTAAGTGCTGTGTATATGCAAATTTCTTTTTTATTATTACCACCTCATGGTCCTCTTAAAATAGATTTTCAGTTTTGGGTGGGTGTTTTTATAGATCACACACCAGCATCTTTCATCTCTCTGGGACACCAGCAATGACGTTTACTCATCTCAAGTCAACCTACCTGGTATAGCTGTTACAAAGGCTTATCGCTCTCACTGTGGTCTTTCTTTAGCTTTATGCTATGTGGAATATTGCATTAATAGTCTGATTTCCTTATCAGTAGCAGGAGTGAAACTCCAAAATACTGGTAGAAGAGTGAGCTCCTCAGGTGCAGAAATCTCACAGCTAGAGTACTAAAGACATAAAAAGAATTTTGGAGTAAATTTAGCCTCTTAGGATAAACCCATAATTATTATTTTTTTTTTTTTGGTTGACTGTCCCTTTAAAAGACAAAATAAAATAAAAACTTAAAGAGGAGCTTATCTTTCCATGTGGCTCCCTCAAAATCACTGCCATCCCTCAAAGCATGTACATCCAATTATCACTCTTGGTCTCTACTTGGTTCTATTAACTCCCTTGTGTGTCTTATTTATCTGTATAACATACCTTTCCTGAATACCAGCTTTTCATAGTTAGCCTTGGCCATACACCAGTGAATATGCTCAACTCAACAAGGAGCGATCCACAATAATTAACACAAGCTAGACTGTGAAAAATGCCTAAGCCACTGAGAGAATTCTTAAAGTGCGAACATGAAAAAATTATAAATCCTCCAATCTTTCCACCCTAGGGCCAGTTACCAGGAGGGAGAGTGCACATCCCATGTGTAAGTATACCCCATGGGCAAAAGAAATACTAGGCCACTATTAACTGATATTCATCCACTATGCACGATTCCTAACAAAGCATATTTTTGTAAAACTTCATTATTTTCCTATGTGATCAGTAAAATGATTTCTCAACAAATGTGTTAAAGGACAACTATTGTGATAATTAGCTCACAAAAGGGTCTGTACAAACCAGTTGTATTTAATATTGTAGGCATTTTTCTAATATACAAATAGGAAAAAAAACCAAGCCTGTTTTTTTAACCTGTGTCTATAATAAAACATTAATTTTGATTTACTAAAGGAGTAGAGCATGTTCAATTGCAATGCAAATTTTTACTTTGAAAAGGGGATTTTATTTTAGTAAATGAGGTGAAACAGTAAATATTTGCTTTGAAAATATTACACAATACTGTGCAAAGAATATTTCAATAACAGGATTTACTTGGTTTTAACTGGTCATGAAGCGGGTAATACCTTCTGGAGGTCAAGTGGTTAAGTCCAGTTGGAAAACAGGCTCTCACAAAATGGCCTCTGAAGTCCACAATTGCAGAATTTTTTTTTTCTATACACAAGTGATCTGAAAAATGTCTCAGAAAAAAGTGACATAGAAGAAAGGTGAACCACGATAAGCTGTTGAAAATCCCAGCACAGGCAAATGGCTCAGGAGATGCATGAAGATAGTGTCTGAGATAGGGATGGGGCAACTATTCCCATATTGCTGGACATGTAAGAGGTTGCTTCTAGGAACAGCTTTTTGTCTGGCTCTGGTATACATAGTATGTGTGTATATATATATATATATATATATATATATATATATATATATATATATCAGGGATATGCAATTAGCGGACCTCCAGCTGTTGCAGAGCTACAAGTCCCGTGAGGCATAGCAAGACTATGACAGCCACAAGCATGACACCCAGAGTCAGAGGCATGATGGGACTTGTAGTTTTGCAACAGCTGGAATCCCGCTAATTGCTTATCCCTGATATATATATATAAAAAAATATAAACACTATATTGTCAAAAGTATTGGGACGCCTGCTCTTACGCACATGAAATTTAATGGCATCCCAGTCTTAGTCCGTAGGGTTCAGTATAGGGTTGGCCCACCCTTTGCATCTATAACATCTTCAACTCTTCTGGGAAGGCTGTCCACAAAGTTTAAGAGTGAATCTATGGGAATGTTTGACCATTCTTCCACAAGCGGATTTGTGAAGTCAGGCAGTGATGTTGGACAAAAGGGCCTGGCTCACATTCTCCATTCTAATTTATCCTAAAAGTGTTCTATCGGGTTGAGGTCAGGACTTTGTGCAAGCCAGTCAAGTTCCTCCACCCCAAACTCGCTCATCCATGTCTTTATGGACCTTGCTTTGTGCACTGGTCCAAATCATTTGGTGGAGGGGGGATTATGGTGTGGGGTTGTTTTTCAGGTTGGGCTTGGTCCCTTAGTTCCAGTGAAGTGAACTCTTAAGGCATCAGCATACCAAGACATTTTGGATAATTTCATGCTCTCAACTTTGTGGGAGCAGTTTGGGGATGGCCCCTTCCTGTTCCAACATGACTGCGCACCAGTGCACAAAGCAAGGTCCATAAAGAAATGGATGAGCAAGTTAGGGGTGGAGGAACTTGATTGATCTGCACAGAGTCCTGACCTCAACCTGATAGAACACCATTGAGATGAATTAGAGCGGAGACTGCAAACCAGGCCTTCTCATCCACATCAGTGCCTGACCTCACAAATGCGTTTCTGGAAGAATGGTCAAACATTCCAATAGACACACTAAACCTTGTGGACAGCCTTCCCAGAAGAGCTGGTATAGCTGCAAAGGGGGGGCCAACTCAATATTGAACCCTACGGACTAAGATTGGGATGCCATTAAAGTTCATGTGCATGTAAAGGCAGGCGTTCCAATACTTTTTGACAATATAGTGTATATATAGTCTTTACTGTGCATTAGAAATATGCACAACAAATCTGGTGTCTTCAATGAGCTGCTTCTGCCTTACTGTCCATGCTTGAACTTATGCCGCGTACACACGGTCGGACTTTTCAGCTACAAAAGTCAGACAGCCCGTCCGACAGACTTTTGACAGACTTTCGACGGACTTTTGGCGGACTTTCAACAGACTTTCTAACGACCGGACTTGCCTACACACGATCACACCAAAGTCCGACGGATTCGTACGTGATGACGTACACCGGACTAAAATAATAAGGAAGTTGATAGCCAGTAGCCAATAGCTGCCCTAGCGTGGGTTTTTGTCCGTCAGACTAGCATACAGACTTATCATGCAGATTTCTGGGTCCGGCGGAGTTACGACGTAAAGATTTAAAGCATGTTCCAAATCTAAAGTCCGTCAGATTTGCGACTGAAAAAGTCAGCTGAAGGTCCGATCGGATTGTCCGCTGGATTTGGTCGGTCGGCGTCCGTCGGACAAGTCCGGTCGAAAAGTCCAACCGTGTGTATGCTGCATTAGACTGTAGTTCTGTGGCTGAACAGATAATGGAAGATGTAAGAATATTTTCACAATTTGATTTTACTGTGTGTAGTCCTCTTACGTGATCATGTGATCATATTAAAAATTTCCCACATATGCACATTATTCTACCTTGTTTACGTAGTGTTATTTACATTTTTGTATTCCGGGGCTTGTTAAACTTACTTCTTGTTTATACAGTTGGGAAAAAAAATGCAATCAAACTCTGTGTTTAGCTCTGAAAAGGACCAAACAGATCAACATAATAGAGAATAGAACCATCATTTAGGTTATTGTTCTGGATTTTATCAGTATTCATGGATTTCTAATTACAGGTATTTCACTGACTTTGTAAAGCTTCTTAGTTATTATAGTTCCATTGCCCGTGTTCTCTCGACTAATCAGGTAAACACTATTATGTCTAACAATACTGTTGTGCTTTCAAACACTTTCATAGAATGTATACTGTTTTGTAAATATTCTGTTTCTTTATAATGATCAAGCATAAAAAAAGTAACAAAAAAATTATGTAAGCAAACCTGCTTTTATGAAGATGGTCCACCTATAAAATCGGTCATCAGTGATGCACACTAGAAAAAGCAGCTGCATGCTCTTTAGCAGCATTGACTATACCAGGGGTAGGCAACCCTTGAGGGGTGGTGGTCTACCTGAGCAATATGGAAGAGATCTAAGACCAATGGGGCGTGGCGCCCTTTTTTTTTCATTTTTTTTTTTAGAAATTAAAAAACAAACCCCCAATAAAAAAATAAGGACAGCTTGAAAATAAATTGAAAAATATAATAAAACAAATGGCACTGTAAAAATATCAACTCAAAGTGATTGTAAAACATCACCTTATAAAACAACCCATTCAGTTTAAAATAGAAAAGAAAGTATTTTTGTATAGATATAGAAAATTCATTATAAATACCTTTTCCCCCCCCTTTTTTATAAGTGATCACATTCTCTCTGTTCTCAGCTGTATAAGAGCTGGGGGGAGGAGAAGCAGCAGCAGCAGCACACTGAGCTTCCCAGTGAATTGCTGTGCAGGGGGACAAGTCTGATCATTGAAGGAGAGCAGGCTGAGTTCCCAGCATAGCTAGAGAAATGACCACGGTGTGCTCTCCTGCTGAGTGTGGTCAGTTGTTAATAGGAAGGCAGAGGGACTGGCAGAAACACCAGGGATTTCACATAAAGGAAGCAATACAAAGAGAACAGCATACTTTCTCATACAAGTACAGTGCCTTGAAAAAGTATTCATACACATTGAAATTTTCCACATTTTGTCATGCTACAACCAAAAACATAAATGTATTTTGTTCAGATTTTATGTGATAGACCAACACATAATTGTGACATGGAAGGAAAATGATAAATGGTTTTCCACATTTTTTACTAATAAATATCTGAAAGGTGTGGCGTGCATTTTTATTCAGCCCCCTTTACTCTGATACCCCTAACTAAAATCTAGTGGAACCAATTGCCTTCAGAAGACACCTAATTAGTAAATAGAGTCCACCTGTGTGTAATTTAATCTCAGTATAAATACAGCTGTTTTGTGAAACCCTCAGAGGTTTGTTAGATAACTTTGGTGAACAAACAGTATCATGAAGGCCAAGGAACATACCAGACAGGTCAGGGATAAAGTTGTGTAGAAGTTTACAGCATGGTTAGGTTATAAAAAAATATCCCAAGCTTTGAACATCTCACGGAGCACTGTTCAATCCATCATCTGAAAATGAAAAGAGTATGGCACAACTGCAAACCTACCAAGACATGGCCGTCCACCTAAACTGACAGGCCAGGCAAGGAGAGCATTCATCAGAGAAGCAGCCAAGAAGCCCATGGTAACTCTGGAGGAGCTGCAGAGATCCACATCTCAGGTGGGAGAATCTGTCCACAGGATAACTATTAGTCGTGCACTCCACAAATCTGGCCTTTATGGAAGAGTGGCAAATAGAAAGCCATTGTTGAAAGAATACAAGAGGGAGAGCAGCGCCAACTAAGAGTAGCAGTAAACAGTTTTAATGGGCACAATAGGTAAGGCAACTCCCAGAATTGTAGTCGACATCTTGGACTTTTTTCCCTTGTGTGACTGTCCTTGAATTTAATTTATTTGCTTATTCAGCTTAGCGGTTTTGGGTTTGATAACTTTTAGTGCACCAGATTTATCCACATTGTTGAAAGAAAGCCATAAGAAGTCCTGTTTGCAGTTTGCAAGAAGCCATGTGAGGGGCACAGCAAACATGTGGAAGAAGGTGCTCTGGTCAGACGAGACCAAAATTGATCTTTTTGGCCTAAAAGCAAGACGCTATGTGTGGCGGAAAACTAACACTGCACATCACCCTGAACACACCATCCCCACCGTGAAACATGGTGGTGGCAGCATCATGATGTGGGGATGCTTTTCTTCAGCAGGGACAGGGAGGCTGGTCAGAGTTGAGGGGAAGATGGATGGAACAAAATACAGGAGAATCTTAGAAGAAAACCTGTTAGAGTCTGCAAAAATCTTGAGGTTCACCTTCCAGCAGGACAACGACCCTAAAAATACAACCAGAGCTACAATGGAATGGTTTATATCACAGCATACTCACGTGTTAGAATGGCCTAGTTAAAGTCCAGACCTAAATCCAATTGTGAATCTGTGGCAAGACTTGAAAATTGCTGTTCACAGACGCTCCCCATCCAATCTGACAGAGCTTCAGCTATTTTGCAAAGAAGAATGGGCAAAAATGTCACTCTCTAGATGTGCAAAGCTGGTAGAGACATACCCAAAAAGACTTGCAGCTGTAATTGCAGTGAAAGGTGGTTCTACAAAGTATTGACTCAGGGGGACTGAATACAAATGAACGCCACACTTTTCACATATTTATTTGTAAAATATTTTGAGAACCATTTATCATTTTCCTTCCACTTCACAATTATGTGCCACTTTGTGTTGGTCTATCACATAAAATCCCAATAAAATACATTTATGTTTTGGTTGTAACATGAAAAAATTTGGAAAATGTCAAGGGGTATGAATACTTTTCCAAGGCACTGTATATGATGCAGCAGGCACATCTCAGGAATATGAAGTGTTGGGGTAACAAATGCTTTAACCTATTTTAACCACTTCCCGCCCGCCCTATGGCGGATTGACGTCCGGGAAGTGGTTGTGTTATCCTGACTGGGCGTCATATGACGTCCAGCAGGATAACATGCCGCAGCGCGCCCCCGGGGGCGCGCATCGCGGCGATCGGTGGAGCGATGTGTCAGTCTGACACACCGCTACACTGATCTTGGTAAAAAGCCTCCGGCGGAGGCTCTTTACCACGTGATCAGCCGTGTCCAATCACGGCTGATCACGCTGTCAATAGGAAGAGCCGTTTATCGGCTCTTCCTCACTCGCGTCTGACAGACGCGAGTAGAGGAGAGCCGATCGGCGGCTCTCCTGACAGGGGGGGTCTGCGCTGATTGTTTATCAGCGCAGCCCCCCCGCAGATCACCACACTGGACCACCAGGGATCGCCACTAGGACCACCAGGGAAGGGGCAACATGTGGATGGCCAGGTATGTACCCCATGGCCATCCACATGTGCCCAGTATGCCAAATCTGTGCCAATCAGTGCCCACAAATGGGTACTGATTGGCACAATTATGTTGCAGTGATGCCCAGCAATGCCACCCTTAGGGGCATCACTGCAAACAAGTAATGCCACCAGTGCCACCCATCAGTGTCCATTCATGCCACCTGTCAGTGCCCATCCATGCCCATCAGTGCCCATCTATCAGTGCCCATCCGTGCCCATCTGTGCCAACTATCAGTGCCACCCATAAGTAACCATCAATGCCGCCTACGAGTGCCCATCAATGCCACCTATGAGTGCCCATCAGTGCCGCCTATTAGTGCCCATCCGTGCCAACTATGAGTGCCCATCAGTGCCACATACCAGTGCCACCTATCAGTGCCCATCAGTGCCACCTATCAGTGCCCATCAGTGCCGCCTATCAGTGCCCATCATCAGTGCCCGTCAGTGCCACCTCATCAGTGCCACCTCATCGGTGCCACCTGATCGGTGCCCATCAGTGCCGCCATATCAGTGCCCGTCAGTGCAGCCATCTCAGTGCCCGTCATTGAAGAAGAAAACGTACTTATTTACAAAAAGTTTTAACAGAAACAAAGAAAAACTTGTTTTTTTTCAAAATTTTCGGTCTTTTTTTATTTGTTGCGCAAAAAATAAAAACCGCAAGGGTGATCAAATACCACCAAAAGAAAGCTCTATTTGTGGGAACAAAATGATTAAAAACTTGTTTGGGTACAGTGTAGCATGACCGCGCAATTGTCATTCAAATTGCGACAGCGCTGAAAGCTGAAAATTGGGCTGGGCGAGAAGGTGTCTAAGTGCCTGGTATTGAAGTGGTTAAAGTTAGCTTCACTGACAAAATAGGTATTCACTTATGTTCACAATTGTTTTCATGTCTGGAGGGTAATTGGTTGACAAGTCTGATACAGGAGTCCATCATGGACGCAGAACAGCTGGTACTGCAGACTCGACTAGTTTCAGGCCTGCTCTGAGTTCTGGCTGTAAGTAGTATGTAGGACAGTGTACAGGGGTTAGTAGTATGCAGGGTAGTGTACAAGTGTAAGTAGTATGTATGGCAGTGTTATGTGGTCAATAGCTTTAAAATGCTAAATAGAGGTGTCAGTAGTTTGTAGGAAAGAGTACAAGTGTCAGCAGTTTATAGGGAATATTATAGAGGTCAGGATTGCAGAGTATAGTGGTTAGAAGGGAAGTATACGGGAGTCAGCAGGGCAGTGTACAACGGGTCAGCAGGTCAGAGGATAGGGATCAGCGGAGCAAAGGACAAGGGCCAGCAAGGTTGAGAACTGGGGTCAGAAGGGCGAAGGACAGAGGTCAGCAGAGCAAAGGAATGGGGTCAGCAGGGCGGTGAACAGGGATCAACAGGGCAGTGGATGGGGGTCCGTATGGCAAAGGACAAAGGTCAGTAGGGCAGAGAATGAGAGGTCAATAGGGCAGAGGACAGGGGCCAGCAGAGCAGAGGACAGGGATCACTGGGGCAAAGGACAGGGGTTAAAAAAAGTCAGCGAATGGAGGCAATATGGTAGAGGACAGGGTTAGTAGGTTAGAGGAAAGGGGTCAGTCAGCGGGGAGGAGAACAGGATGTCAGCAGGGTGGAGAACAGGGGTCAGTAGGGCAGAGGACAAGAGTCAGCAGAGCAATGTACGGGAATCAGTAGGGCAGTGTATTGGGGGTCAGCAGGGCAGTGTACAGGAGGTCCGTAGGGCAGAAGACAGGGGAGAGCAGGGCAGAGGACAGAGGAGAGCAGGACAGAGGACAGAGGAGAGCAGGGCAGAGGACAGAGGAGAGCAGATTAGAGGACTGCCCTGCTAAACTCCAGTCCTCCATCCTGCTGGCCCCCATTCTACTGAACCATGTTCTCTGCCCTGCTGACCCCTGTCCTCCGCCCTGCTGACACTTGTCCTCTTCACTACTAACCTCATGTTCTCTGCCCTACTGACTTCCATCCTCTGCCCTGTTATCCCCTGTTTGCCGCCCTGCTGACCCCTTTTCTTTGCTCTGCTGACCCCGTTCCTTTGCTCTGCTGATCCTTATTCTCTGACCTGCTGTACACTGCCCTGCTGACCCCTGTATACTGCCCTTTTAACCACTGTACTCTGCAATGCTGACTTCTATAATATTCCCTACAAACTGCTGACACTTGTCTCTGCTGAGTCCTGTTCTATGTCTTGTGTCCCCTTATAACATAAGACATGGGGCAGTAGGGCAGAGATTTCCAGCATATGCAGAGAAGGGAAGAAGTTCGCTCTTCTGGCGTGCAGATCCCCACTGGTCCTGGTTTCATCTATCCTATGTGATGTCACATACAAGCACCTGGGATGGACAGGAGACGAGGGCCTGCAGGGATCAGTGCTGTACACTAGGCATGTCATTTCCCTGTGTGTGCTTTATTGATGCATTTTACCCGTCATCTGTCTGTGAACAGCACGTAGATCGCGATCGATGGGTTGCCGACCTCCGCACTAAGCAGTGAACATGCAACAGGTCACGTCCTGGAATTTACTTTATATAACAAGGCGTGTTTGAATGCTTGCAAATACCAGTTTTTAGGCCTAATTTACACTTGCATTTGGGGCCATCTGCAATTTCCTGCAGGAGACTTAGCAGGGTTTCCTGCAAACAGCTGTGCACAGGAAACCTCATTCAAAGCAACTGGAGTCTGGGAGGCTGACAGCGCCCACAGCCAGTCATGGCCATTCTCATGTAATCAAACATGCAGTATTTACTTGCAGATGATTGGCCCTGCATGCAGGCAGTCTGTGACCAGGGATGATCATCCACAGGTAATTGCTGCATGTATGCTAACAGCTGCAAATGGCCGTGGACACTGTCAGCCTCACAGTGCTATAAATGGGGCTTTCCACCTGCAGCTATGTTGTAACAATGAGTGACAACAAAATGTTACATTGTGTGATTAGACATTTCAATAAAGGAATACATCAGTTGAGAAGCTCTTCTGTCAGTGCCATTCTTAAAGAGTAACTCCACTTTCATAGAAAAAAAAATAGTAAATACAAAAAATAATATAGTGTATACAATTGTGGCACAAGTCATTTTGTAATTGATTGCTATTAAAAATGACCTTTCCTTTTCAATCTCCAGCAATGTATTTCTCTATAAATTTCAATGCAATATAGCAACCTGGAGGCATTCTGTACACAGATGGTGTACAGAATGCTCCCCAGAAATGTAATTTCCTATTTGTGTGATTGGTCTGCATTAATATACAAGTCAGATTTTGACAACCTCTGCAACAAAAATGTCATTTTTGGTGAGATATTCCCAAAGGGAAATCGCGTCTAAAGGGATGCAGTCCCTGGCAATTTCCTCATTAGAACCCTGAAAGTGAAGCAGCTGATGATAATTAAAAAAATCACTTCCATACAGATTCATTTTGCACATGGGCACAGACAGCTATTTCTTCAGAATAAAAAAAGGTAGGAATTTGCAACAGAGTTTGTTAAAATCCTTGCAATGTACTTAGATCACCCAGAGGGGAATCTTTTATTCTCAGCAAAAGTGGAGTTACTTTTTAAGGTAAGCTAGTAGTAAGTGAGGGTTCGTCTGATGAAAAGTACAACGGTTCAGTTGTCCCACAGGCTGTAATTGGATGAAGAATGAGGAGAGTACGTATTGAGAAAAGGGAGAAGAGGAGGTTGGGTTTGACATCAGTTTTAGATGCTTCTCAGATCATTCAAAATTTATTGCAGGTGTAGCATGTATGAGGGAAGAAGCAGTTCTGAAGCAAACAAAAGCCTATCAAAAGTGGCCTTCAAAGTTTATTTCCACTTTTGTTGAGAAAAAAACAGCCCAGGGGCGTAACTAGAACCTTCAGGGCCCCAGTGCAAGAAACCATGGTGGGGCCCCCTGACCCACCCTTCTATCCAAGCCAGAGGGCTTCCAATTTAGAGAGGGCATCAGTGGACATCCTCCCAGAACCCTGCTTCCCGCATGTCCCCTGGGACGTGCATCCAGCGCAATCACAGCCGCCCTTTAAATTGTGATCAGCTGATCACATGTAAACAGATTTGCTGGTTATCAGCAGTGCAGCCTATCAGTGTCACTTATCAGCACTCATTAATGCTGCCTATCAGTGGCGCCTATCAGTGCTCATCAATGCCGCATATCAGTGCTGCATTTCCATGCAGCCTATCAGTGCCCATCAATTCCGCCTATCAGTGCCACCTATCAGTGCTCATCAATGCCGCCTATCAGCGTCCATCAGTGCCACCTAAGTGTGCTCAATGCCACCTATCAATGCCCATCAGTGCCGCCTATCAGTGCTCATTAATGTCGCCTATCAGTGCTCAATGCCGATCAGTGCCACCTATCAGTGCTTATCAATGCTGCCTACCAGCGTCCATCAGTGCCACCTATCAGTGCTCATCAATGCTGTCTATCAGTGCCACCAATCAGTGCTCATCAATGCTGCCCATATATGCCCTTCAGTGCCAAATATCAGTGCTCATCAATGTCACCTATCTGTGCTGCCTATCAGTGCTCAATGCCCTTCAATGCCACCTATCAGTGCCCGGCATCACACAGTCTATTCAACAAAAGCATGCCAGCTGGGTCGTGTTCCTAGTGTGCATGCACACCTCAGTCTCATTCATTTCTTTAGATAGTCCATACTCATTGTGCAGCCATCCAATGGTATATGGACTATCCTTAGGGAAGAATTAGGTCCTAGCATACATGAAGTTGCCCTTTAAATGTATTTGAAAAAACAAAGATTATACACATAGGGGAATATTTAAAAAGCAGTGAATGTGACATTCATCAAACATTTACTGCAGGTGTTTTTCTGGCACATGGATTTCAAATTAAAGTGAATGAGTCACCTTCAGCAAATGTTTGGTGAATGTCTGCTTTATATATATAGTTAAAAATAAGTTTGAAAAAATACAAACTGAAAATAAATCTATCAAAAAGCATTATAGCTTCATAGTTTCCTTGTGATGTGTTACAATAAGGTTGGTAACCACTGCCCTAGAGCAACCAATGAAATCCAGGTTTTTATTTTGCAACTTGCATTTTCCAGCGCTGCTTTAAACCTTATTGGCTGCTATAGTGTAAAAGAGACAGACAATACATGGACCACTTTTCTATAATGCTGATTGCATATAGATGTATTTGAAGTCTTTTGTTCCTTATCTAAGAATTGTGCATTCAGAAAGAAAGGCTGGCCTATATGCGAGTACACATGTAGGTGATACTGATTAGTGTGCTTATGTGCAAGAGCTTGAACCTTAACACTTAAACTGTGCATATTGCTCTTCATTCATAGCTATAAGATCTCTAGCACAGTGCATGGAGGTTAATTGTCCTGTGTCAGCCTCTGTCCCTTTCTATGTCCCACGCTCTGTGTTGTGGCAACATAAAGTGCTTTGTGCTGAAAGAGATGGGATTGGGGGGTGGTCTGGCATTGGCAGGCTTTATCCAAGTCTCTCTTACACAGAAAGCAAAATGTGCGCCTTTGAAGTGTGTATAGAGAGTGAGGGACTGGAGGGGATATGTCTAGGTGCTGAGGGATTAACCCTTTTCCATGATGCAACTCCAAAACACATAAACTCATTTCCATCAAATATAAAGACCTATGCAGCTATTGGGTTTGAAGTCTTCCCTGTTTAGTTGCTCTGGAGGATAAGCCCCTTTGTTTGAATGAAGGTTCCTGGCTGGTGATATTTTTCTGTGCTCACCTGTTTTATTCTGGAAACATATTGTTCAGTACTATAATGGGCATCTTTTAGCCATTTTATTTACTTTTTTTTTCAGATTTAACCCTTTTAACATCTATTTTTGTTTCTGGGCTTTTCAAAAAAAATGTATTATTTATTATAAGTACTTAGATAATGCTGACAATTTACGCAGCGCTTTATACATATATTTTACATTCACATCTGTCTCTGTCCTCAAGGATCTTACAATCTCAGGGTCCCATTCATACACATACTAGGGCCAATTTAGACAGAAGCCAATTAACCTACCAGCATGTCTTTGGAGTGTGGGAGGAAATCAGAGTACCCGGAGGAAACCCACACAGGCACAGGGAGAACATGCAAACTCCAGGTAGTACAAGGGTTGGGATTCAAATCGACAATCTTAGTGCTGCCAGGCGTAAGTGCTAACCACTTGATTTAGACAATTTTCATTTCACCCTGGATATTCTGGATCTTTTCGACCACTGAAAAACCAGGAATAATATATTATATTTTCATGAATTTGCACCAGGTTAATTTCAACTGCCAACTGATGGCTCAGTAGTCCCCTATCTTTCTAAAATAATTCTCAAGAGAGAATTGTTAGGGCACACTGGTGGCTAGGGGGCAGTAAAAACAGGTGGTTGAGCCATAGGTTTTATGGACACCCCCCCCACCACCACCACCCATGGTCGATCATCAGAATTTGGACATTACAGACTGACAAGGCTGTACTCATGCTGCAGTTGTGATGCCTTGCTTCATGGCTGTGTCTGCAGCAATGTTTTTGTTTATTTTTTTAACTTAAATTTTTATTGAAAGAAATGTGCAAAGTTATACAAGCAATTACTTTGTAAGATAATGTCAATACAGTACTAGACAAGGTTGTGACTGCAGAAATTTTAACTCTGGCTGCAAAGTTTGACAGACGGCACCACCTGTTAAACTTGACCATTGGTATCAATGAGGCCTGAACCGTCACAGTTGCAGTGCAGTCTGACAATGTAAAAAAAAAAAAAAAACAGGCATCAGGAGGCAGCATTAGGACCTTCTGAAAACCTGACAGGTACTGCTTTACAGCCCTTTAAAAAGCAATCTACTGTGGGTCGCTTATCAGAGGACAGTAAGCTTTAGCTTGAGTGTGAAAGAGTCCTTTCAGTGGTAAGGGGTCTGTGAGTTAACGACAGGCTTCCACGGCCCTGTTTCAATATTTTAAACTCTAACTGAATGACGCTTAGTTTGCTTAAGCACTCTGTATTTTAAATAATTGTACAATCTTCTCACAGCGGTTCTCCAAATGGTGACAAAAGTGGACCATGGGTGGGTAATCTGCATTAAAAACAGCCATCAGAGGCTCATGACAGGGCCACAAAGCAGTAGAACAATTGGGAAGACAAGGATGGAGTACTGTCAACCTAGAACAGAAAATACCTGAACAAGGCTCTTCATGGAGGTAAGTGCATACAGTGCCTTGAAAAAGTATTTATACCCCATTGAAATTTGTAACAATTTGTCTTGCTACAACCAAATGTATTTTATTGGGATTTTGTGTGATAGACAAACACAAAGTGACACATAATTGTGAAGTGGAAGGAAAATGATAAATGGTTTTCCAAAGTTTTTACAAATAAATATGTGAAAAGTGTGGCGTGTATTTGTATACACCCCCCTTTACTCTGATACCCCTAACTAAAATCTAGTGGAACCAATTGCCTTCAGAAGACACCTAATTAGTAAAAAGAGTCCACCTGTGTGTAACTTAATCTCAGTATAAATACAGCTGTTCTGTGAAGCCCTCAGAGGTTTGTTTGAGAACCTTAGTGAACAAGCAGCATCATAAAGGCCAAGGAACACACCAGACAGGCCAGGGATAAAGTTGTGGAGTTTAAAGAAGGTTTAGGTTATAAAAAAATATCCCAAGCTTTGAACATCTCACGGAGCACTGTTCAATCCATCATCCGAAAATGGAAAGCATATGGAACAACTGCAAGCCTGTCAAGATATGGCCGTCCACCTAAACTGACAGGCCGGGCAAGGAGAGCATTAATCAGAGAAGCAGCCAAGAGGCCCATGGTAACTCCGGAGAAGCTGCAAAGATTCACAGTTCAGGTGGGAAAATCTGTCCACAGGACAACTATTAGTCGTGCACTCCACAAATCTGGCCTTTATGGAAGAGTGGTAAGAAGAAATTGATTGAAAGAAAGCCATAAGATGTCCCATTTGCAGAGGCCATGTGGGGGACACAGCAAACACGTGGTACCCTGTTTTCCCGAAAATAAGTCCTAGCGTGATTGTCGGTGATGGCTGCAATATAAGCCCTACCCCCCAAATAAGCCCTAGTTAAAGTCCTTGTAGGTCTTATTTTCAGGTTAGGGCTTATTTTCGGGGAAACAGGGTAGGGCTTATTTAGGGGGTAGGGCTTATATTGCAGCCATCACCGACAATAACGCTAGGTCTTATTTTCGGGGAAACAGGGTAGAAGGTGCTCTGGTCAGATAAGACCAAAATTGAAGTTTTTGGCCTAAAAGCAAAACACTATATGTGGCGGAAAACTAACACTGCACATCACCCTGAACACACCATCCCCACTGTGAAACATAGTGGTGGCAGCATCATGTTGTGGGGATGCTTTTCTTCAGCAGGGTGGCACAGTGGTGTAGTGGTCAGCACTTTCGCCTAGCAGTAAGAAGAGTCACTGGTTCGAATCCCAACCACGACACTACCTGCCTGGAGTTTGCATGTTCTCCCGTATGCCTGCGTGGGTTTCCTCTGGGTACTCCGGTTTCCTCCCACACTCCAAAGACATGCTGGTAGGTTAATTGGATCCTGTCTAAATTGTGCCTAGTATGTATGAATGTGAGTTAGGGACCTTAGATTGTAAGCTCCTTGAGGGTAGGGACTGATGTGAATGTACAATGTATATGTAAAGCGCTCAGAGTTGATGGGAAGATGGATGGAGCCAAATACAGGGCAATCTTAGAAGAAAACCTGTTAGAGTCCGCAAAAGACTTGAAACTGGGGCGGAGGTTCACCTTCCAGCAGAACAATGACACTAAACATACAGCCAGAGCTGCAATGGAATGGTTTAGCTCAAAGCATATTCATGTGCTAGAATGGCCCAGCCAAAGCCCAGACCTAAATCCAATTGAGAATCTGTGGCAAGGCTTGAAAATTGTTCAGACCCCCTTAAATTTTTCACTCTTTGTTATATTGCAGCCATTTGCTAAAATCATTTAAGTTCATTTTTTTCCTCATTAAACATAGAAAAAAAAAAAATTAATTTTTTTCCTCACTAATGTACACACAGCACCCCATACTGACAGAAAAACACAGAATTGTTGACATTTTTGCAGATTTATTAAAAAAGAACTGAAATATCACATGGTCCTAAGTATTCAGACCCTTTCCTGTGACACTCATATATTTAACTCAGGTGCTGTCCATTTCTTCTGATCATCCTTGAGATGGTTCTACACCTTCATTTGAGTCCAGCTGTGTTTGATTATACTGATTGGACTTGATTAGGAAAGCCACACACCTGTCTATATAAGACCTTACAGCTCACAGTTCATGTCAGAGCAAATGAGAATCATGAGGTCAAAGGAACTGCCGGAAGAGCTCAGAGACAGAATTGTGGCAAGGCACAGATCTGGCCAAGGTTACAAATAAATTTCTGTTGCACTTAAGGTTCCTAAGAGCAAAGTGGCCTCCATAATTCTTAAATGAAAGATGTTTGGGATGACCAGAATCCTTCCTAGAGCTGGCTGTCTGGCCAAACTCGGGGGAGAAGAGCCTTGGTGAGAGAGGTAAAGAAGAACCCAAAGATCACTGTGGCTGAGCACCAGAGATGCAGTCGGGAGATGGGAAAAAGTAGAAAGTCAACCATCACTGCAGCCCTCCACCAGTCGGGGCCCTATGGCAGAGTGGCCCGACGGAAGCCTCTCCTCAGTGCAAGACTCATGAAAGCCCGCATGGAGTTTGCTAAAAAACACCTGAAGGACTCCAAGATGGTGAGAAATAAAATTCTCTGGTCTGATGAGACCAAGATAGAACTTTTTGGCCTTAATTCTAAGCAGTATGTGTGGAGAAAACCAGGCACTGCTGATCACCCGTCCAATACAGTCCCAACAGTGAAGCATGGTGGTGGCAGCATCATGCTGTGGGAGTGTTTTTCAGCTGCAGGGACAGGACAACTGGTTGCAATCGAGGGAAAGATGAATGCGGCCAAGTACCGGGATATCCTGGACGAAAACCTTCTCCAGAGTGCTCAGGACCTCAGACTGGGCCAAAGGTTTATCTTCCAACAAGACAATGACCCTAAGCACACAGCTAAAATAATGAAGGAGTGGCTTCACAACAACTCTGTGACTGTTCTTGAATGGCCCAGCCAGAGCCCTGACTTAAACCCAATTGAGCATCTCTGGAGAGACCTAAAAATGGCTGTCCACCAACGTTTACCATCCAACCTGACAGAACTGGAGAGGATCTGCAAGGAGGAATGACAGAGGATCCCCAAATCCAGGTGTGAAAAACTTGTTGCCTCTTTCCCAAAAAGACTCATGGCTGTATTAGATCAAAAGGGTGCTTCTACTAAATACTGAGCAAAGGGTCTGAATACTTAGGACCATGTGATATTTCAGTTTTTCTTTTTTAATAAATCTGCAAAAATGTCAACAATTCTGTGTTTTTCTATCAATATGGGGTGCTGTGTGTACATTAATGAGGGGAAAAAAAGAACTTAAATGATTTTAGCAAATGCCTGCAATATAACAAAGAGTGAAAAATTTAAGGGGGTCTGAATACTTTCCATCCCCACTGTGTATATATGTATATATATATATATATATATATATATATATATATATATATATATATATATATATATATATATATATATTACAACTTACCAGTCCTTAGATGTGGTTGCATTTGTTTTGTTTTTTGTTTTTTCAGGCTAAAAACATTTTCTGCAGGTACAGAAAATAAAATATTTATCTTGGCAGAATTCCAGTTTCCTTGTAAGTTTCTGTGCACTGAACTGATATGTCAAATAATGCTATTAGTTTTTCCATCTACCTTCTGTGAATCCCTCTCTATGTAAGTGAGAGGAGGAGTGGAGGAGGGATTAGTGGTCCAAAACAGGAGAGAAGCTTAGAGTGACAACCATAGCGCCTGCCACTGATACAGTCTAGTGAGTGTAGGCACCAAAAAATAGGAAATGTGTTACTAGCAAGAACACCTGAAAAAAAATAAAGTGAGAACAAGCCTGAAAAAGAAAACTAAGCAAGCCACCAAATATTACGTTGTTTTTTTACTTTGCTATTCTTTACAACTATTGAAAATTACTTAATTCATTTATTATGCTTAAAATATAAGGAATTTGGGCTAAGATCTCCTGGAGAGGGGGGAAGGTATCTTTTTGTTTTTTTTAACATTTTGGCTAAAAGGAAATAACAAAAAAATAAAAAGTTTAACACTAGTACTGCTTCTAAAATATTATAGCAGAAGTCTGAATCTTAACCCAGAAAAAATCCACTGCAGTAGCTGGGTACATAAATTCAATGAAAGACTTAAGCTTTGATTTGACTGCATACAAGCCCAGCATAAAAAAACTGTTATCTTGTTGGGACTTTTTAAATAGGCCCCGTGTCTTGGGTTCTTTCAGTTCTTCTTGTATGTTCTCTTCAACTTTGAGAAAAAAAATGGTAAATGTCCTTTATAGGTCCCACTGTGCCAGTTCTTTTCAGACTCCTATACATCCTCACTGCTTCATCTTGAAGCACAAAAGTGCAGACCTAGTCTGGACACAACAAGTTCATGAATGTGTGAGAGACGACAGAAGCGAGGAAAAAGCGAGATTGGTGAGGCTGGGAAGAAATACATTAACACTTTGAGTCCAGGACATCCACCCTTCAGAATATAAACACCTGTATACAATAAAGAGACAAAGGCACGTCAATTTGCTTAAAACAAATATATATATATATATACAGTATACAATATTTATATCTACATACACACAATAGCATCTTAAATATTCTAAATTAAAAGTTAAATTAAAAAGACTAGAGTTATGTAATAAACATAATAAATGAAAAAAGTCCCAATAATGTCATAGAGAGAGATATGAAGTTAGATACGCAACCTATTCTGCTGTGCATGATATCTTAATATGACTGTGCAGTTCTATAGGTATTAGAGAAGAACTATCATTTATTTATGTAACTCCCCAGGGGACCGAGTGCATTTAGCCCTTGGTCCTATTCTGAAAGGTGGCCCCTATATGCTGATTGTAGCTCCATCCACTTTTGAAGCCCAAATTATGGGTGTTCCTGTGGAGTGAGTTACAGCCAGCACAGTGCCTGCCCCCCTCAAACATGAGTGAGCATGTAAAACACATTTCTTTTATTTCTTATGGGATTCATTCTGTAACGGTAGGTCATAACAGAATAGCACATTCATAAAATAAAACATGGCAACAAGTAAACCAATGAAATGAACCATGTTTAAAAGTCTGCATACCCTTAGTTCTTAATACTGTGTATTGCCCCCTTTAGGCATCAATGACAGCATGCAGTCTTTTGTAGTAGTTGTCTATGAGGCCCCGAATTCTTGCAGAAGGTATAGCTGCCCATTCATCTGTGCAAAATGCTTTCAGGTCATGAAAAGTCTTTGGTAATCTTGCATGAACTGCACATTTGAGATCTCCTCAGAGTGGCTCAATGATATTAAAGTCAGGAGACTGTGATGGCCACTTCAGAACCTTCACCTTTTTCTGCTATAACCACTGGAGGGTCAACCTGTCTTGTGTTCAGGGTCATTGTTGTGCTGGAAAGTCCAAGAGTGTCCCATGCGCAGCTCTCATGCAGAATAATGCAAATTGTCTGCCGGTATTTTCTGACGACATGCTGCATTCATCTTGCCAACAATTTTCACAAGATTTCCTATGCCTTTAGAGCTCACACACCCTTAAAACATCAGTGAGCCACCACCATGCTTCACAGTGGGAATGGTACTTTTGTCGCTATAGGCCTTTTTTTCTCCTCCTCAAATATAGCACCTATGGTTGTGACCATTAAGCTCTATTTTGGTCTTGTTACTCTAGATTACAGTGTGCCAGAAGCTGTGAGGTTTGTCAAGATATTGTCGGGCATATTGTAACCAGGCTTTTTTGTGCATTAGCGCCTTAAAGGCTTCTTTCTGACAACTTGACCATGCAACTCATTTTTGTTCAAGTATTGTTGTATTGTGCTCCTTGAAACAACCACACCATCTTTTTTCCAGAGCAGCCTGTATTTCTCCACAGATTACCTGTGGGTTTTTCTTTGTATCCCAAACAATTCTTCTGGCAGTTGGCTGCAATCTTTCTTGGTCTACCTGACCTTGGCTTGGTATCAAGAGATCCCCAAATTTTCCACTTCTTATTAAGTAATTGAACAGTAATGACTGGCATATTCAAGGCTGTGGCTATCTTTTTATATCCTTCTCCATCTTTATAAAGTTCCATTACCTTGTTATGCAGATCTTTTGACAATTCCTTTCTGCTCCATATGGCTCAATATCTAGCCTGCTCAGTGCATCCACGTGAGCGCTAACAAACTCATTGATTATTTATACACAGATACACACTGAATGAATCGATTTCATCCAGTAAAAATAGTTGTTTATAACAGTGATATACAAGCGATTATAATGCATAAAAAAAAAAAAAATTCTGATCATCTCCCCAGAGTAGTATTGCTCTGGTCACAGTATGTACAAAAAAATCATAAAAAACGAAAAAAGAAAAAAACAATTCTTAATTTTCCAAAAAATTGTGACAAAAATTACAACTTTAAAGAACTCACCTAGCCTCTTACTAAATAAATTGAACTGTCTACTTTCCAAAAAGGGGTCATTTGGGGGATATTTGTGCTGTTCTGGCATTTTTGGGCCTCAAGAAAAGAGATAGGTCTTCAGCCCATCAGGATTGATCCATTTTCAGATATACGAGGGTTCTTCAAAAAGTTTCCACATTTTAGTAAGAATTTCAAAAAACACATTACATCAATTTTCTACATAGTCACCTTCCCGTGAGATGCTTTTTACTTGTACAAACTCTCAGAAAAGAGAATACTCCTCCCGTCCTCACCGTTTCCAATGAAAATATCAAAGTGCGGAAACTTTTTGAAGACCCCTTGTACTGTATATACCATAGGTTGTGGACTCTATAACTGTCCCATGGACTAAATAATATACACTGATTTGGGTTATTTTCAAAACACAGAAATATAACAGTATAAATTTGGGCCTAAATTTATGAAGAACAATTATTTATTTGCAAAATTTTATAACATAAACAAAGAAAAATGTGCTTTTTTGGTTTATTTAAAAAAAATTAAAAACCCAGTTTTGAATAAATACCACCGAAAAAAATCTCTATTTGTATGAAAAAGTGTTTAAAATTTGATATGGGTGCAGTGTTGCATGACTACACTATTGTCATTCAAAGTGTGACAGTGCTGAATGCTGAAAATTGGTCTGGGCAGGAAGGGGATGAAGGTGCCCGGTATTGAAGTGGTTAATTAATTTTTTATATTCAAAGCAAACTCACCCATCCATCTATGTCTCAAAGGTTTATTTTGCTAAGAAATCACTTTGAAAAACACACTCCTAGTATTTCCAACCATGCCCATTTTGAGTTAGGGAAGATGGTTGATGTAGCAGTTACTTCCTGGAATTCATCTGCTCTTAGACCAGGCATGCAGGTGTGAGGGTGTGCTTAGCTGAGAAAGTCCCTCCTCCCCTCCTTCAGATGCAAAAAAAAAATTGCCCATCATATACTCCTGGACTTCTGGGATATATGACATCATTTTGGCCTAGGCAGGAAATTAGGAACCAACTAAAGAAATGTAAAAAAAAATATTATTAGTATTATTAGGTCCACCTGTTCAATTGCTTGGTAACACAAATTGTTAATAAGCCAATCACATGGCAGCAACTCAATGCATTTAGGCATCTCGATGTGGTAAAGACGACTTGCTGAAGTTCAAACCGAGCATCAGAATGGGGAAGAAAGGGGATTTAAGTGACGTGATATGGTTGTTGGTGCCAGACAGTCTGAGTATTTCAAAAACTGCTGATCTACTGGGATTTTCACACACAGCCATCTCTAGGGCTTACAGAGAATGGTCCGAAAAAGAGAAAATATCCAGTGAGCGGCAGTTTGACGAAAATGCCTTGTTGATGTCAGAGGTCAGAGGAGAATGGGTAGACTGGTTTGAGACAATAGAAAGGCAACAGTAACTCAAATAACCACTCATTACAACCAAGGTCTGCAGAATACCATCTCTGAATGCACAACACATCGAACCTTGAAGCAGATGGGCTACAGCAGCAGAAGACCACACCTTTTTTCACTCCTCTCAGCTAAGAACAGGAAACTGAGGCTACAATTGGCACAGGCTCACCAAAATTCGACAATAGAAGATTGGAGCCTGGTCTGATGAATCTCGATTTCAGCTGCGACACTCAGATGTTACGGTCAGAATTTGGTATAAGCAGCATGAAAGCATGGATCCATCCTGCCTGGTATCAACGGTTCAGGCTGGTGGTGGTGGAATGATGCCGGGGATATTTTCTTGGCACACTTTGGGCCCCTTAGTACCAATTGAGCATTGTTTAAATGCCACAACCAGGGCCGTCTTTAATATTGCTTGCACCCTGCCCTGGGGAAACATTTTCTTGGGCCCCCTCCATGCAGTTTCGCTCTCCACCTGCTCTGAGACATACAATAAATAGCAGCTAGACTCAAAATCTGTTTACTGAATCAGAGCAGGCAGCGATTGGTTGCCAGAGATTACAGTGTATCATTACCACTCTCTGACTGGTTGTTAGAGGTTACAGCACACATTACGGCTCACTGATTAGTTGCTAGAGGTTACAGCACATGATTTCTGCTTGTTGATTGGTTGCTAGAGGTTACTGCACATCATTACTGCTTACTGATTGGTTGCTAGAGGTTACAGCACATACTTTCCTCACTCCCTGCACACCATGAACTGGGGTGGTGAGGGGACCCATTAATAGACAGAAAACTCCTAGGGATCCTAGGACTCCTGGGATCAGTGGCAGAGCTGGGGGAGGGTGTGATCAATGGCAATGCTGATTTTTTCTTACCGACTACCAATATAAAGAGGAGTTTCAACACTGGCCACCAATGTAATAGGGGTTTACACTGACCACTAATGTAATAGAAGCATTCGCAGTAACCACCAATGTAAGGAGGGATTTACACTGACCATCAATGTAAGGGGGACATTCACACTGGCCACTAGTGTGAATGAAAGGATTCTACACCAAGCACCAATGCAATGAGAAGATTTACACTGACCACCAACGTAACAGACATTTAGCCTGCGTTCACATTTGTGTGTATTGGGAACGCATGCAAAATCGCTTTTCTGACACCACAGACATGTGCTGCCCTTTAGCAGATACACATCAGTGCCACTAATTGTTAATGATACCCTCACGCATCTGCTGACATGTGCCTTGGCACCGTGTGGTTTTGGGACTTTCTTCCGGATTTGTAGCGCATAGAGCAGCCCATCGAAATGAATGGGCTGCCCTACACGTGACCTACAGTATCTCACAAAAGTGAGTACACCCCTCACATTTTTGTAAATGTTTTATTATATCTTTTCATGTGACAACACTGAAGAAATGACACTTTGCTACAATGTAAAGTAGTGACTGTACAGCTTGTATAACAGTGTAAATTTGCTGTCCCCTGGTCTAAACTGTTGGTAACAAAAGTGAGTACATCCCTAAGGGAAAATGTCCAAATTGGGCCCAAAGTGTCAATATTTTGTGTGGCCACCATTATTTTCCAGCACAGCCTTAACCTTCTTGGGCATGGAGTTCACCAGAGCTTCACAGGTTGCCACTAGAGTCCTCTTCCACTCCTCCATGACGACACCATGGAGCTGGTGAATGTTGAAGGCCTTGCACTCCTACACCTTTTTTTTGAAGATGCCCCACAGATGCTCAATAGGGTTTAAGTCTGGAGACATGCTTTGCCAGTCCATTACATTTACCCTCAGCTTCTTTAGCAAGGCAGTGGTCATCTTGGAGATGTGTTTGGGGTCGTTATCATGTTGAAATACTGTCCTGCGGCCCAGTCGCCAAAGGGAGGGGATCATGTTCTGCTTCAGTATGTCACAGTACATGTTGGCATTCATGGTTCCCTCAATGAACTGTAGCTCCCCAGTGCCAGTAGCACTCATGCAGCCCCAGACCATGACACTCCCACACTCATTCTTGACTGTAGGCAAGACACACTTGTCTTTGTACTCCTCACCTGGTTGCCGCCACACACGCTTAACACCATCTGAACCAAATAAGTTTATCTTGGTCTCATCAGACCACAGGACATGGTTCCAGTAATCCATGTCATTAGCCTGCTTGTCTTCAGCAAACTGTTTGCAGGCTTTCTTGTACATCATCTTTAGAAGAGGCTTCCTTCTGGGACGACAGCCATGCAGACCAATTTGATGCAGTGTGCGGCGTATGGTCTGAGCACTGACCCCCCACCTCTTCAACCTCAGCAGCAGTGTTGGCAGCACTCATACGTCTATTTCCCAAAGACAACCTCTGGATATGACGCTGAGCACGTGCACTCAACTCCTTTGGTCGACCATGACGAGGCCTGTTCTGAGTGGAACCTGTGCTGTTAAACAGTTGTATGGTCTTGGACACCGTGCTGCAGCTCAGTTTCAGGGTCTTGGCAATCTTCTTATAGCCTAGGCCACCTTTATGAAGCGCAACAATTCTTTTTTTCAGATTCTCAGAGAGTTCTTTGCCATGAGGCCATGTTGAACTTTCAGTGATCAGTAGTGAGAGCGATATCACCAAATTTAACACACCTGCTCCCTATTCACACCTGTGACCTTGTAACGCTAACGAGTCACATGACATTGGGGAGGGAAAATGGTTAATTGGGCCCAATTTGGACATTTTTACTTAGGGGTGTACTCACTTTTATTGCCAGCGGTTTAGACATTAATGGCTGTGTGTTGAGTTATTTTGAGGGGACAGCAAATTTACACCATTGTACAAACTGTACACTCACTACTTTACATTGTAGCAAAGTGTAATTTCTTCAGTGTTGTCACATGAAAAGCTATAATAAAATATTTACAAAAATGTGAGGGGTGTACTCACTTTTATGAGATACTGTACATCTTTAGCCACCCTGTCAGTACACCTGTGCATCCTAAAACCCCTGCTAACCTCTGCACCTCAAACCTCCACCATCCTCTCCACTCCAATCCCCTTCCCCTTTAACTCTACCTGCCTCCTCTGCTCATCTTTGCACCCACTTTCCTTACCTCTATACATCCCCACATTACTCAGCTGTGCACCCCAAACTGTAATTCCTTCTCTGCCTACCTCTGCACACCCCACACTGATGTTAGGCTTAATGACCACAGTTGTAGGCAGAACTTTCAAGCATGCCCATTTATCTCCCCAGTGGGCAGCAATCAGTATAGGTGATGGTGGATATGACCTCAGGGGGGCATCATATACATATGAATACTGCCTCTATTTACATATGAATTATGTAGCTACTTACATATGAATGCAGGTGTTTACATGTAAACACAGGGTCTGCAGGTGAGTCACCTGTATACAACAATAAGACAGAGCTGGGCAGAATTAGTAACAGGATTTCACACTTAGATATCAGGACACAGCACGGGACTAAAACCTCAAGGGATGAGGGAATTTAAACTGGGATAGTTGGCAAGTATGAGGCAGCTGCTTTGGGCCCCCCCAACAAGGACAGGGCCCAGGGCAGCTGCCCCTTTTGCCCTGCCTTAAAGACGGCCCTGGCCACAGCCTACCTGAGTATTGTTTCTGACCATGTCTATCCCTTTATGACTACAGTGTACCCATCTTCTGATGGCTACTTCCAGCAGGATAATGCACCATGTCACAAAACCCAAATCATCTCACCACTGGTTTCTGGAACATGATAATAAGGTCATTGTACTCCAATGGCTTCCACAGTCACCAGATCTCAATCCAATAGAGCACCTTTGGGAAGTGCTGGACAGGAGATTTATGCATCATGGATGTGCAGCTGACAAATTTGCAGCAACTGTGTGATACTATCATGTCAATATGGATCAAAATCTCTGAGGAATGTTTCCAATACCTTGTTGAATCCATGCCATGAAGAATTAAGGCAGTTCTGAAGGCAAAAGGGGCTCCAACCAATACTAGCGAGGCGTACCTAATAAAGTGGCCGGTGAGTGTATATTGAACATTCACATCAGATGATAGACTTTCCTTTCTACTTTCTAATGTTATCAGCATAGGAATTGAAAATAGTTAATGTTGATTGAGAATGTAAAGTTCCGCTTTGAAGACTGCCCAGCCTGAGCAGACTATGACAGTGAAAAGATGTTTATATCTGATATATTTGACATTTTCATCAGGAGGGAGAGGGGATGGGCTATATGTTTTTGCACGTAATTGTATTTCACTCTAATAGTATGCTAAGCAGCAAGATTAAGTGCTTGTTGGTGACTGCATGGGCAAACAAAATTAAGAGTACAAAAAGTGGGGGGTGGAGACAAGCAATACAAGCAGTGTTAGATAAGTCAATCCTCTTACATAGCTGTTGAGATGGAAAGAAGAAGAACATTGACTAGATCAACCCCTCATTTCCAGATACACAGCTCACTCAAAGGAAGCCAAAAATGTCGATTTGGCCAAGCCATGGTACTGTATATGGGAAGGTGGAGTCAGAGGTCCCTGGAAACAGCATAACTCAGCAATCCACAGATAATATTGAAGATCTCAAGTTGTTCCTTCTCTTAAAATTGGGCAGCTAAGGAGGCTTGGTGCAGACTGATGGCACCCAAAGACATAAAGATCATTACCTTGTGAAGCCATGATCATCTCATGATTATGGGTAGCTTAAAACAAAAACTCTAGGCTAAGTACACTGTTAAAACACATACTGAATATGTAAACTTTTTTTTTACCTTTCAAAAAGTTTGTAATTGTGTTCAGGCAGTTTGTGATTCGGACACCTCTGCTACTTTGCAGACAAATAACATGATCCCTATTTCCTAGTCCAACCTCCCAGATCACATCTGCAATTGCAGTTTGCTTACAGTATAGTATGTTTTCATCATCTCATCTGTATAGTGAGCAGGGAAGTGATCTAATTAGCCAGGGGAATGTAAAGCCCAAGGCTGCATGAACAATTACACATTTTCAAAATTAACATAGTTCCAATATATGTATTTTACCAATGTATTTAGATATTTTCCTCGAATTCCAATTATGTTCTTATTGCAGGAAGTAAATTATGTGACTTTAGGCTTGCCTTACTGACTTTAAACTAAAGACGGTGTAGTCTGTGACCTTGATCCAAAAGTAAATGGCTAACATGTTACAAAACATTCTCTTATGTTACCCCCCCCCCCCCCCCCCGATCCACTTGTTACACTACTGATTTTCAATCATATGAACTTTTAAGGGGAGATCATCTATCTATAATTGTTTTACTGTAGTGCAGACCAGCTATGGGGTGTGCTACACTACCTACCACTCCTCCATTTCCAGTTAATATTGAAGGCATGTCACTGAGTTCTAAATGACAAGTGAGAAGTCTGAACTGCCCTTGGTATTTTAAAACACAAGTATTTCTCCTTTGACTGTGACAGTCCTTGTCAATGTTCTTGAGACATGGTACAGTAAAAAATAATTGTCGTGCCTGCATTTGCATTAACGTGATACTAAACACACACTGTTTAATTTACATTTTCCCTTCTATTTCTGTATGTGGATGATGGCACTGTCATTATTTTCATAAAAGAAATAACACTAAGTGCCTTTTTTCTAATCGATATACAGCTGTCACATGGCCCAGATCTTTCCCAGCCTGTCTGCATGGAAACATAAGCAGGAGAAGCCTCTAGTCCTCTGCTACTGATCACATATTCAAAATATTGAAAAAAAACAGCCTTTGGAATACAAAGTAAAAATAAATAATATCAATAAACAGTTTTAAATTGGCATACAAATATATAATTGAAATTAAATCTTTATTATTTTGTGGAAATAACATGGTGTGGGTGGAATTCTGGCAGTCACAGGCTGTGTCGCACCTATCTAGCGTGGGTCTTATGCCCCGTACACACGATCGGACTTTCCGACAACAAAACCGTGGATGCGTGGACTTTTGTCCGACGGACTTGTCTACACACGATCGGAAAATCCAACAAACATTTGTTGGCGGAAAATTTGAGAACCTGCTAGCCAACATTTGTTGGTGGAAAATCCAACAACAAATGTTCGATGGAGCATACACACGGTCAGACTTTCCGCCAACAAGCTCCCATTCAACATTTGTTGTCAGAAAATTTGATCGTGTGTACGGGGCATTAGAGTAAGAGGGAGGTGAAGCCTCCATTAATCTACATGTAATAATATCACCCTCATTGTGTTTAGCTGGTTAGTGGGCATAGAGGAGGAGGGAGGGAGTGGGCTGCCATTTACCACTGTGTATACACCCACATGTGTGACTCTATAGTCACATGGACTGCTTAGATGTGATAGGGAAGAAATGCTCAGTATAGAAGCACACTGAAAACTGAGCATGTGCAGAGTTGCCCCCACAGCTGCAAAATCCCTAGCTGAATTGGGGACTTGAACAGAAGGTGAAGATAGAGAGCAGCAGGATCAACCAGGTATTTTGCACAATACAGAAAACTGATCTCATAGTGACTGAGTATGAACAGCATGTAATGCACCATTTATTGATAGTTTGTTATGATGTGGGCTTAGTGACACTTTAAGTCTGGGAAAATGGTCACTCGTGTTCATTGTTTTTCTTAAGGTAGAAAATTAAACACTCAAAACAAGAGAAAACATGCATACAGAGCCTTAACTGATACCCTAGGGCTGTTTGACACCTGTTTGTACAATGTACTCTAGCATCTAATGTTTATAGTAAATCCACTTCAAGGTAAAGTAAAATGGCGCTGAATTTCCTATGTCTGATCTGCTTGCTGTTAGTTAACAAATGGAGACCCAAGTCTTTAGCAATCTTTTTACAATCCTTCCATTATTTCTAGATTTCATCAGTTCTCTTTTAAGGTCATCAGAAATCTATTTTGATTGAGCAATATTGCTCTTCAATAGAATTCTGATACAAAAACTAATGCTCTTTCATACAACAGCATAGTTCAAACCCACATTTGAAATTCCTGAATACCTAATGCCAATAAACTTGTTTTCAAGATGTCTTTATAGAAGATGTTCACATTTTTTTTTTCATCCATGACCTTGACCGCTTTAACTATGTGCTCAAAAAAGATATGGCAATAGCAAATGCTTTGTACATGTAGCAATAACTCACGCTGGAGCTGCTGGTTTATAGCAGGCTGTTACATCACCTTCGTTACCTTTATTTCACCAGAACCGGGTCTAGGGTCCCGTTGAGTTTAATACCAGACAATGTAGGCCACGGACACTTGAGTATCTTTTCCAATGCTTTAATAAATGTAAATTGAAGGAAGTAGCAGGAAAGAGGTAGAAGAAGAGTTGCAGGGAAGTTCAAATACCTTTTCTTAGTGTAGTATTAGGAATTGGAATCTTGTAGATGAATGTACTCTCCTTTTAGAGTTGAATCTTTGCCCGCCTGGATAGGTTTCTCTCACTAACCTAGCAGCCAGTACGCAGCACGAACAAAAGTCTTTGCCACAGACTTAATTGGAATAGAAACCCGTACCATCCTCTGCCACAGGATGTAATGGTTTACGATGAATAGCAAACACAGCACTGGAACCTTTAAGCCGACCCAGCAGTACTATGCGGTAGGATTACTTTAGGATGCGTCCTCCAACTGAGTCACCAGGCCCCTCTCCAGACCAGCACTCTGCATGATCCTTCCATGATGGGTCCTCCCCTGGGATCTACTCAGTTGTCCAGCTTCTTCCCGTAGGACAGACAGCCCAGGACCATTCCTCTGTCGCTGTGGTAGGCCCCAGACAGTCTTTTGGGCCCACCCACATGCTGCAGCAACGTGGGCCTCCCGGTCGGAGGACCACGAGGTAGTACTCCTAGCACATACCTGTCGGCCAGGAGGGCCAGCAGGTGGAACGAAAGATGAACCCTAAAACATGGCGTCTGAATACCCTCTTCCAGAATGCAACTCGGAGGACCACCTCCACCGAGTTATCTCCGGGACAGAGGAGCACTCATGCGCTTCAACTTGTTGCCTTTCCAACACCGACCCATGGTGACAACGACACCCACAGGCACAGTGTGAAACTACATGCAACTCAGCCAAGCTGGAACAGAGGCAAATCTGACTATGTATGAAGAGATAACCCACTAAATGTACCTATAAGCAGTAGATTTAAAATCTACCAGCGCTACATACATTATTTTGTTAACCACTTCTTTCCTAGCAATGTAAACCCCTTAGCTTTCAGAGCTTTTCTTAGGCTTTCTTAGGAGGTATAATTTTTGCACTAGATTCACCTGGAAGTACTAAATTCACTTGGAAGCATCATTAGTTGAGCTGCAGGCATCATTCAGATTTCGCCACTTCAAGTCCCCAGGGTCATTTAACGGCGACCCGGGGGAAGTGGATAAAGAATATATATCATTTAGTATTATTGCACAATATTGATAACACACCACAATGCGCCAGCCAGATATGAACTGGGCTTAGGAAGGGTTTGGTACCTTGAGGGAGATTTACTAAAACTGGTGCACACAGAATCTGGTGCAGCTGTGCATAGTAACCAATCATCTTCTAGGTTTGAGCCCTCATTCACACTAATGCTGGCCATACACTATACAGAAAATCAGCCGAACTCATTTTCGAAAAACGAACGTTCGACCGTGACCGCAAACGATCGTGCCATCATATAATGACCGATAAATTGTTCAGTGGACAAAAAAAACGAACAAAAAGTTATTTATTCATGTCCACTGAACAATTTATCGGTCATTATATGATGGCACGATCGTTTGCGGTCACGGTCGAACGTTCGTTTTTCGAAAATGGGTTCGGCCGATTTTCTGTATAGTGTATGGCCAGCATAAGGGCGGGTTTGAAATTGTGCAAGTTCAGCTGAGTTTCGGTGCGAGTTCAGGGGCAATTTGAAAGACATCTTTGCGGGTTCATGCACAAATGTCTATTGAAATCACCCTCAAAGTCGCCAAAAGTTTCGCAGGAACTACTTTTTGGAATCAGTGCGGCGCCACAAAGTCAGCGTTGCACCAATTCGGACGGTGCCGTTGCCGGCAATAGGCTCCGATTTGGCATATGATTTGACATGTCAAATCGGCCTGATGTGAACGGGGGCTTATTGTCAAAGCTTAATTAAACAAGCTTTAAAGCAGGGTTCCACCCAAATTTTCAATTTTATCTTACCCCAGTCTGTTAATTGCCTAGATGCTCAAATGCCGTTTGAAAAAAAATGATATCGCCGTAATTACCTTTTATATTTTAATTCATAGTTCCATTTCCTGTTTCTCCTCCCATGGGAGTAGGCGTGTTTCTTGCCTTTCCCCGTCTCCACACAGTCTCCTGGGAGCTAGTCTTAGGCTTCCCAAGATGCCGTGCGGAACACCGTCATGCCTTTGTTTGCCATCACAACGGGGCGGGAACTTCCGACGACGACGCCCGTTGTGGTGGAAACCCGGAATTTTACGGCGCTGCTCGCTGTTACCAATGAGCATGCGTGGGAACGAGCGGTGAATGCTGGGAGCACAGCATTCACCGCGTCCTGGAAATAAATGCTTGTGAGCTTCAATTGCCCACAAGCAAGATGAAAACGGCCAGGATCAAATTATATAAGTTATTCTTGTGGACAAAATCTGAGAGAGGTGGCAATATTAAACACCATAAGGGAGTATGATATTTTGCTAATCAAAGTTTCTCAATGACCAGAAAAAAAAAAAAAAAAAGATAGGTCGCTGGACTCCCGCTTTAAAGCTAATATAAACAGAATGCCAAGACAATAAGCATGTAAATGGTCAGGTCCCTCAGTTACCTATTCAAGCACTTTTTACCCCATCACCCACCCCACAATACTATGGCCTATTTAACCATATGTACATATTGCAAAATATAACAAAAATCAAGCTGTTTTTCCCAATGGCCCATATACTTTATGGTCAGCCATAGAGAGTGCTGACATATCCCCAAAAGTGAATTGGCAGCAAAGGCAGGTTTATCAGAGCTGAACAACAAAATAGTCATGATAAAAGCTGTTATGCGAGAAAAAAAAATGCTTGAAAAAAATGTATAAAAACTAAACAAGAAAAATATGAAGAGAGAAGCACTTGAAGATAGAGGCTAAAGTTAGAGAGGTACCAGAGCACAGAACGTTGAAGAAGACATGCTACTTTTATTTCTGAATTTTTGTAGAAAATTGCCAGAACATCACAGATCCACAAAAGGAGATGACCTCTCATGAAAAAGCTGCACTTTCAAGTGAAAAGAAAGGGGTCTCAGGCAGGGAATGGGTTAAATAAAGATCCACATTATCCACCTAGAAGGTGCTTGTGAATAGGCCCTTCAGGGACCCCCTCCCATACATCACCACCCTTATAAAGGAGAACAGCTTTCTCTCCTCACACAGAACACAAAAGGATCTATAACAAAGACAGAGGAGCAGCTATTGTTTCATTCAACCATCCCTCATCATCCTACCTCTCCAGAACAAATTAACCCTTCTCACCCCAAAGCTTTGTACATGCCGCTCATCACAATGCACACAGAGATTTCCCTTCGAACAGGCAAGATCAGAAGAGAGGCCAGGGCACCAGGGAGAAGGCTTTCAGATTATCTGTGTGCTAGGTTATGATAGGGGCTGAGCCTTTTTCTCATGTGTTATCCTTTGACAGGAGTACCGCTTGTAGGACAGCTGTGACATGATGTTCTCCGGTGGGCACATCAGATAAAAGTAAAAGGAACACAGGATTTTTGAATGTTATTGTGTTTCTGCTTACAGCAGAGCTTGCAATCTAGAGATTTAAAACTCCTACAAAAAATGGCAACTTGACTTATATGGTTCATTTTATGTTTGATTTTAAAAATCAAATTTCTGCAGTAGGAGTCTATCTAGTATGTCATGCAATGCTATATATGATTGTCCTTGATCTTCTAATCTTCACGTTTTTTAAATTATTTTAATTTAGAAATGTATCTACCATTTAAAGTTTATGTATCACTCAAACTTTTTTTAGTTTCAGATAAAGTATTTAGGGCTTAAAACCCTTGTTAGTTTATTAATTGTTGCATGCATCCTGTTGGGGAGATTTTGCTTTACATGATCACCAACAGTAACAACAGGAAGTGAGAACATATCTCTAAAAAGTGAAAAGATTTCCTCTCTTAAATAGTTGGCACAAAACCAGGTGTCCCCATTACAAGATGCCCCCTTTTCTGTTTCCGGGACAGCTCTCAAAATTTGGGATTGTTTTCTTTTAGTTTTTGAGACAATGGCCACCCAGAAAACTCCCTCTAAGAAAACTGTTTGTCTGGTTGTCTCTGGCAATACTTTCTGAGTCGCTGACCTGGAACAAGTATGCAAATTAGAAACTTGGAACTCTTGATCTACACACTTGTTCTTGGTGAAATCTCCACTAAAAGCACCACTACTACTAAAAGCAATAAATTAGCACAACAGCTGACACCTAGCATTTTAAAAAGCATGTGGAAGCCCCCAGATGCTCTCAGTACATGTTTCTTTAAATTGCGTAAGATATACCTCAAAACTATTGCTAAATTTCAATAATTTTTTTTAAATACATTTTTTTTACAAATTAAAATAAATCAGAAAAGGACAGTATAGCATGATACTGGATCAAGAATTGCATAACAAACTAGTAGATATGTTAGGTACACAGAGATCTACTAATCATAAAATCGCATGAGTAGTACTGAATATTGTAAGAGGTGATTGATGAGCCTAAAATGAAAAAAATGGCCTAGTAATCTAGTTCTCAGAAAATGAGGAGTACCATCCTGTTGCGGCAGGAAAAGAGAAACTGCAATGGAAAATGGAGAGAGAGAGAGGGATGAACAGGGAGTGGTGAACCAGGTGTGCCTGAACAGGGAACCCGACTAGGAAACAGACCACTCCACACAAGGGGAGTTCTAGTGTTCAAAGCAAGAAGCCTATAGATTCCAAAAATGGGCCTCATCTCAGGGCACCCAGATGTTCGAGATTCACATGTAACTGTCATATATTTGAGCATTTATTCCTCCATATTCTGTACATTACATAGCGTAATTCCTATATCCATTGTTTCGTTGTTGGGGGATGGTTGATTGTATGTATTACAAAAAAAAAAAAGTACAAAAAAAGTACAATCTGATCATTTGAGCCACCTCCTGCGTTTTTTTGACCTCTTGCCGACTAGAAACTCCCCACCAATCCTAAATTCTCATTATTGCAAAAACGCAGACCAGGAAACTCTAGATATTTTACCTCCATAGTCTGTGAGAGATGCAAAAAATTGTTATACATCATATAACCCTCCATCATCTAGCAACAACTGTAATATCAGTTTCAGAGTTCCTTTAGGTAGCCTGTGATTGATGGATTTCCCCAACATGCTGATATGCGTGGTATGGTGCAGTTGAGAAAAAAAATGGAAGCTCAGAGGTTATATCTTTGGTCTCTTCAGAAGGCGACATTAAGATGCTGCCATTCAGTCAGTGTTTTGATGCCCCCAACTGAGAGACTTTGGTACCGTGCTTTTTGCCTGGCAGTCTTTGAGGAGCAGGGGTCATCATAAGCAACCTGTAAAAAAGTGATCCTGTAGAAACTCTGATTCTGATCCGAGATTAATATTAAAGCTGAACTCTGGGCAGCTCTATTCATCTACAATATAAAAGGTCCTTTCTTACCTCACACTAAGTTCTCTAGCACTTTTCATACAAGCGCTCTGCGTCTTCTAACGCTTTCTTTTGAATCAGTGATCAATCCTGCTTTTGCACCTTGATTTCTTTTTACAAGACCAGTGGTGGTGATCCCTTGGCTATTGGCCTTGTATCTTTCCTTCAGTAGTTCTATGTTGGAGCAAGTAGGACATCATCACACTCCCACGCCTATTGAGTTTTTTGAGTGACAGGCTAGAAGACTTCTGATCTTTCCCACCCACCATGACCTCACACTGTGATTGACAGGCCAGGAGTCTCTTGGTTGTCACGCTTATCCAAGCCTGTGGTAGGCAGGCTATGTAAACAAATTCCCTGTGCTACTGTAGGAGCCCCCCTCACATCCACATTCAAGTTTGTACAGTATAATATTAGTTTCATTTTTTAAAGTATTTTATTTTTTCATGTTTAAGGGGGCATAAAATGTACTGTGTGTGTACACAATGGGGGTTATTTACTAAAGGCAAATCCACTTTGCACTGCAAATGCACTTGAAAGTACACTGAAAGTGTACTTGGAAGTAAAGTCACTGTAGATCCGAGGGGGATATGCAAGGAAAATAAAAAACAGCATTTTAGCTTGCACATGATTGGATGATAAAATCAGCAGAGCTTCCACTCATTTCAGATCTACCCCTTAGATTTAGAGCGACTGCCCTTCCAAGTGCACTTTCAGTGCACTTTCAAGTGCACTTTCAAGTGCACTTGCAGTGCAAAGTGGATTTACCTTTGGTAAATAACCCCCAATGTATTGAATAGCAAGGTTTTCACAGTAATTCCACCTACATCCGGCCCTTTAAAGTGGTTGTAAATCTGTATATATACCAAGTGAAGTCACCAGTGTTAGGTGATACACAGAGATGAAACAAATCCTCCTACATAAGTTGTAGCTGTGTTTCTGCAGGCATTTCTTCTGTAGATCATTCTGAAAACACAAACAGGAAAGGATTTCTCCTTAGTTCCCCTTCACAGGAAAACAAACACAGCTGTGGATATGAGTCACAGGTTGAGTGCTGCAGCTTCCTCCCTTGTTACCTTTTTAACTCTTGGTATCAGGAAAAGCTGGCAGAAGTGACTCATGCTGATAACAGCATGACATTCAGAGCTTTGGAGAGAGACAAGCACGCACTATGGAGGGATATGCTTTTTTCATATTTCATGTCTGAGGTTTAGAACAAATTTAATAAATAATATTCCTTTGGAATTATGGGAACTGTAGTGTATCATTGCAGGGCTGCTCAGAGAATGGATGTGACTATCTGCCTCTCTGATCCCTCCTCCGGGTGCCCAGCTACTGCTGTTTTAAAGCTGCAGGAGCAATGACATTACAGATTTATCTAAGGTCTTTTTCTTCTAAATGGGGCTCTTTAAATTTAGCGAGTTTTCCCAAATGTATTTATAAACAGCTGCAAATGTTTCTTTTAGGTATCCTGGAGTTTACCTTTAAACATAATATAGAAGTTTTGCTATTGTTCTTTCTGCGTAGATAACGTTCCAGTAAAAAAAAAAAAAGTATGGCAGTTAATTGTGGACACTGATCACCATAAAAGAAAACCTAATCTGAAGGGTTCAGGAGACTCGAGAGACAAATGGGTGACCTGCTGTCCATTGGAAAGGCACAGTTGGAACAGGAGAAGTACATGGCTTGCTGGGGTCTTATCCCAGAAAGAGAGGAGAAGGACTAAATAACACTTGAATAGTGCTGATCATATGTATTATTCAAATTCATCACTAATAAATTATTTCTCAGCTGTGCATGTAAAATTACCCATATCTATACAGAAAATTAGACATTTGACATATTTTCTGTGCAGCCTGTTGCTTTATGTTATCTGCCATAATAGGACATAATGTCATTTGGAAGGTTTCCTCTATGAAACAAATGATTTTTTTCATAAACCAGTTTTTGAAAACGATGTAATATTTACAGTGGTCTTTCAATTTTATTGACCTCAGGTCAAATGGGAATGAGCAACTGAGTGTCCTGCAGACAATCAAGCAGTAGACTTGTGAAAGCACAGAGCTAGATTCTCAGAATCAGAAGACACAATGCATTGGAACTGTTTGTTCTGTCCTGTTCAATCTCCCAGAGAAAGTGACAAATTTGCTGCTTGCAATGTTTAGTTACCTATATTTTGAGTCCAGCATAGCAATATCCACCATTCGGTAAACAGAACCACATGCAGCTGGACTGACATACACTAAAAAGATTGGGTTGCAGGAGGCCGTTGTGGCATATTTTGTATTTTATGTATACTGTTTTCTGGGCTGAACTTATAATATTTTAACATCACTTTTTAGTATATTTTTCAGGTTTCATAGTGCTGCAAAAATAATTAAACTTATTTTTACAGAAACTAGCAAATGTGCTCTAATTCCAAAAGTTAGTGGATATTTACTATGTTCTTCCAAATGTGTACAATGTAAGAAAGATAACAAAACCATTTTTGGGGGTGTACACATGTTGTGAGAAGGATGAGCTGTAAATAAAAGTTAAGGGAGAAGTCTGGGAATGGAAAAATATAAGCATTCATACTCAACTTCATGCTGCAGCATTAGTGTGATGCTGCAGTTGTCCCCAGCTGACCAAGCCAAAGAACTGAGCAAGCACATGAGCTCTCATCACTCAGTTCTTAGTTCACCCTGAGCAGAAAGCAGTGACTATCAGTAACCGCTCTGTGCTCTGCCTCTAGACATAACTGGACTGGAGCTGGCTGATACAGATCTTTTTTAAATAGGGTAGGCAGCATAGGTAGCATTTTGAAGAATGGTTATGGTTACACAGGAATTCCATTTTAATGGATAAATCAGTGAGACGTATGAAAAAATCCAGAGGGACACCCTATGTTGACTCTTACTGACTTTGGACAAATCACGGTTTCATCTCTTTATGTACCAGGCACTGAATGATTGCAAGCTTGGCCAGACAGGAAAACCGCACCTGATAAATTCTGTATACGCATTAATGCGTAATATTCTATGTGCCGTATAAAATCTATAAATAAATAATTCATATTCACAATGGGGAGTATAGATCAGCTCAACTACTAAAAAACACAAAATATGAATGTTTGAGAAGAGGCAGAATACAAAAAAAATGAAGAGAGATAGTGAAAATATACAGTAAATAACAGAACATGCAGGGAAAAGAAAAAGGAGACAGTCATCATGTAACTCTCCTTAGAGGGGAGAGATGTAGTGTAGTGCTATAAGGGATGATGGAAGGGAGATGCGTGTAGACACATCAGAAGACTGAAATTAAAGATGTGTGCAGTGAGGGCATCTGAGGAGTAAGGGATAGCATAGACATGTATGAGAGGAAACAAGAGGTGGTATGTCTCTGCAAAACCCAGATAATGGCCTGTTTTTTTAAGGTATTCAGCATTAGGAAATAATAGGATTTTTATAACAGCTTAATTGTGAAATCCTTTTCTTGGAGTACATCACGGGACACAGAACCATAGTATTAACTATATGGGTATATAGGCACCTTCAGGTGATGGACACTGGCATACCCAATACAGGAAGTTCACTCCCTATATAACCCCTCCTTCTACCAGGAGTACCTCAGTTTTTGTAGCAAAGCAATATACCTAAACCCCAGAATGAGGGGAGGGACCTCTGTGTCCCATGATGCACTCCAAAAAAAGGATTTTACAGATAAGCTGTTATAAAAATCCTATTTTCTTTATCGTACATCACGGGACACAGAACCATAGTATTAAATATATGGGATGTCCCATAGCAATGCTATTTGAGGGGAGGGAGACACAACCTGTAGGGCACCCTCAGTCTTGAGAACCTATACTGCTGCCTACAGCACACTGCGCCCAAAGGCGATATCCTCATGCCTTCTTACAACCACCTGATAAAACCTGGTGAATGTATGTAGAGTGCGCTTTGACTTGAAAAGGTGGAATCTTACCCTTTAAATTATAAGCCTGAATTATAACTTGCCGAATCCACTTAGCGACAGTGGATCTCGACGCTGCCTGTCCTTTCCTAGGACCTTCCAGCAGCACAAACAAGACATTAGTCTTCCGGATCTGAGCAGTCGTCTTTAAATAGACCTTGACTGCTCTCACCACATCAAGACAATGTAGTGACTTCTCTTTCCTAGAACATGGTTCTGGAAAAAACGATGGCAGGATAATATCTTGGTTCAGGTGAAAGCCTGAAACCACTTTTGGCAGAAAACTTGGACGAGGACGCAACGTGACTCTGTCCTCGTAAATAATCAAATATGGCTCTTTACAAGAAAGAGCAGCCAATTCTGAAATCCTCCTTGCTGAGGATATAACAACCAAGAACACTAACTTCCTTGTCAGAAGGACTAAGGGAGTATGCTGTATCGGTTCAAATGGCTGTTTTTGTAACACTGACAAAACTAAGTCCCAAGGGTTCAAAGGAGGTCTGACTGGCGGATTAAGCCGCATTACCCCTTGCATAAAAACCCGGACCAAAGAACGTGAAGCAAGTGCTCCTTGAAATAAGGGCCAAGTCTCAGCTGATAAAGCTGAGACTTGGCCCTTAATAGTACTCAAGGCCAGCTTCATCTCTACCCCTAATTGTAGAAAGGCAAGAATTCTGCCCATGTTATACTTCCGAAGGTGCCAACCCTTGGACTCACACCAGGAAACATAAGCCCTCCAGACTCTATTATTATTATTATATTATTATACGAGAATTATATAGCGCCAACAGTTTACGCAGCGCTTTACAATGTATAAGGGGGACAACACAATTACAGTACAGTTCAATACAAAAGGTACAGGAGGGCCCTGCTCATAGAGCTTACATTCCAAAGGGAGGGGGTGGTGGTACAAAAGGTAATAGCTGCAAAGAATGATTTGATAGTTCTGGAAGCTGGCTAGAGATAACTGACCCCGAAAGCCCACGTTTCTTCAAAATGTGGGTTTCAATAGCCAAGCCATTAAATTTAGCATTTGTAAGGTAGGATGGAATATCGGCCCCTGTGAGAGTAGGTCTGGACGTAGTGGAAGGGACTGGGGATCCCCCACTGCCATCTTTATGATTTCTGCATACCAGGACCTTTTGGGTCATGCTGGGGCTACAAGAATTACCGGCTTTCTTTCCAGCTTGATTCTGCAAAGAAGTCGTGGCAGCAACTGAATAGGAGGGAATGCATAAATCAGCCAGAACTGATCCCACCTGGTCACCAACGCAACTGTTCCGTATGCGAATTGATCCCTCGTCATGGACACAAAGTTGACCAACTTCATGTTGAACCTGGACGCCAAAAGATCTACATTTGGAGTCCCCCATTTTTGGCAAACAGCCCGAAAAATGTCAGGGTGAAGAGACCATTCCCCCCAGAGCAACTGGTGCCGGCTCAAGAAGTTCGCCTGCCAATTCTCTACTCCCGGAATGAAAACTGCTGATAGGCATGGAGCATTCCTTTCTGCCCAAATTGGGATATGGTTCACCTCCCTCTGTGCTGGGAGACTCTTGGGGCCCCCTTGGTGATTGATGTGAGCCACAGCTGTGGCATTGTGGGATTGGATCCTGACAGGACAACCCCATAACCTGAATGTCCAGGCCTTCAGAGCCAGACCCACTGCCCAAATCTCTAGGATGTTGATGAGCAAGGTCCTTTTGGTTCTTGGCCACTGTCCCTGGACAGTTGTCTTTTCTAGCACTGCTCCCCAACCTGAAAGGCTGGCATCTGTCGTTACAACCTTCCAGATAACTGGCCTGAAGGATTTTCCTTTCAGCAGATTCTGGGTTACCAACCACAAACTGAGGCTCTGGGACACCCTTGGGGACAGCCGCATTGGCAAGTCTAAAGCTTGAACCAATTTGTTCCAAGCAGACAGGATACTGCTTTGCAACAGTCTCGAATGGAACTGGGCATAGGGAACCGCTTCGAATGAAGCCACCATCTTTCCTAACACCCTCATGCGAAGGCGAATAGAGGGATCTCTTTTCGACCTGACCATCTGCACCAGCTCTTTTATGGCATTGATCTTTGACTTTTTGTGGGCTGTGTCTATGATCAGACCCAAGTACTCCAGCCTTTTTAGTGGTTTTAAGGAAGACTTCTCTAGGTTGATAATCCAACCCAGATTTTCCTGGTATTTGGTTGTATTGCGCACGCTTTGTTCCAAACGGCCACTGACTGGTCTATTAGCAATAGATTGTCTAGGTACGCCAAGACTGTGCCCTGTGCCCTTAACCTGGCTAAAGGTGGGGCCAGAACCTTTGTAAACACCCGGGGTCCTGTAGCTAGCCCGAAGGGCAAGGCTACAAACTGAAAATGATGCTGTTCTACCTCGAGCCGCAGAAACCTTTGGTGAGCGAGAAATATAGGGACATGCAGATATGCATCCCTGATGTCGATAGATGCCAGAAGTTCTCCTCCTTGTAGGATAGAAACCACTGATCTGAACGACTCCATGCGAAAAGAGCAGATCTTCAGGAACTGATTTAGATTCTTTAGATCTAGAATGGGTCTGACATCTCCATTCAGTTTTTGTACTGTAAAGAGGTTTGAATAAAACCCCAAACCTTGCTCTTCTGTGGGGATTTGTATGATTACCCCCTGAGCCAGTAATCGGTCTAGTGTAACAGAGATTGCCTTTTCCCTGGATCTTTGGGAATGTTTGATCTCAGAAAACAAGACGGTGGAAACTCCCAAAATTCTAGTTTGTACCCTAGAGTTACTGTGGAGATGACCCATCTGTCCTGAATTTCCTCTTGCCAGACTTCTGAGAACTGCAGAAGTCTTCCCCCCCACCTTGGCGAGCGGGGGCGCCCCTTCATAATGAGGCTTTAGAATTCTGTTTTGCAGGTTTCCGCCCCCAGGAATTCTTTTGTGCCTGGGCCTGACCCTGAGGCTTTCCTCTAGAGTTTGACGGTGGAGACCGTCGCCACTGCCTAGAGGCAGATGCCCCTGGCGCAGGAGAAAGAGTCCGCTTAAATGAAGGGCATTTATTCCTTCTCGTAACTGGCAAGAGTGTACTTTTCCCACTTGAAATCTTTTGGATGTATTTGTCCAAATCATCCCCAAATAGCCAATCCCCATGAAAAGGAAAACCAGTCAGGAGCCTTTTGCATGGTGCTTTGGCGTCCTCAGCCCCTGTGCCATGTGACCTCGTGGACGCTACGTTCCACACACAGCGCCGCACCTAAGCCTCGCCCTCTCCGTACATCAACCCGCCCCCCCTCTTGTTTAAACTTCCAGCAGTTCACGCGCATGGACTGCATTCGGGTTTGCCAGTTGGCAGACCCAGCGAGAGGGGAGGGAAGGGAAGGGAAGGCTGGGGAGGCTGGATCAAGCTCCCACATGGAGCTTTTCTGTGCTACTGTGGGGAAACATAAAGTCAAGTATAGGGAAGCCGCCGCACCCCCGGGGGGTAGGGGGGAGTACAAACTACTGTTGTACCTCCCAGACCATTAGTTCCCCAATGGGGGAAAAATGCTGTATTTAGCAAAGGCCTCCTCCTGGATGACACTTTCCACACCTTCCTCCTGGCTGATCTCATCCTGTGTATAAAAAAGGGACAAAGTTTGAGTTTTTGGTTCATCAATGACACACAATTTTCAGCTCATGACGTGCAAATTCAATGTTAACACATATAAAAGAGTATCAATCTGACACCAGCATTTTTTAAAGCTGGTGACAAACATTTTTGGCCACTACTGTCAATTGATATGTATACATCATTTTTTATTAAAAAAATCCTTTAATAGGTAATCAATTATAACATCTAGTTAACATCATTAATATTAGGACACTAAATATGTCTAAAAATAATATACCTGGCTCCAGATGGTCACATCCGGTTCTTCCAGGATGGAAGGCCCAGCTTGCTCCTTATCAGCCTCTGCTGGGGTGGAGGGAAGGGTGGAGGGAAGGGTTGAAAGTGATGCCTTGGCTTCAGTCTGGTAATCAAGAAAACGTAGTTTATCGTAGTACCACAGCCTGGGTACATACACATCATTTGCTGATGCTCCTGATCTCAGGGAAATCTGGATCTTGTTATGCTCCCTCCTATACATATTTCGCAAGATCCCAATTTTATTTTCCACAAACTTAAAGATTGCTTCTGGGATGAAAGTCTGCACAAATGCGACAAGTTTCTCCAGCGTTGACTTCCTTATTGTTTTAATATAATATGCATGAAAAAGGGGGGGGGGGGGTTGGGGCTTTGAATGAGGTGCGCATGATGCAGCCCAATCACACTTTACCTTAGTTTCGGACGCTCGTAAATTCAGTTCCTCTGTCCTCCGCGCACAGAAGTTGCGTACGACACATGCGTGATAGCTTTATACACACTGCGCATGCGTGAAACTCTGCCTGCGTCACTCGCCTCTGACATTCTTTTTTTAATGAATATTCTCCGCCCCTTTTTTTTACGCACAGAACATACGTACAGCACATGCGTGATAGCTTTGTATACACACTGCACATGCGTGAAACTCCACCTGCGTCGCCCGCCCCGGCGTTCTTTTTTAACGAATATTCTCCGCCCCTTCTCTCTACGGTGCGCAGTAGGAGTAACAATGGCAGAGACACAGCAGGTGTGTACTAACTCCAGTAATGAGGAAAGACCGGAGCCTGCAATGTCACGATCCGGGAAAAGGAGATTTAAGGCCACCAATACGGCCTTTGAAGAGATGGTGGAGATGGTATCAATTTTGAAAAAAAAAGATTAGGATGCGAAGCATGGGACTGTACACCCAGCCTAATTTAAGAAAGGCAAAAATAATGGTGAAAGTGTTGAAGACCCTGCATCATCATTTTGGGGTACGGCGCTCTCAAGATCAGCTGAGGAAACGATGGTCCGACCTCAAACTCAGGGAGCCGGATCAGTACAGACGAATCTAGAAAGTGCTGAAAAAAAGTGCTTGTCGTGTGTTCATATTGTGATTATTACCTTGCATGCTGCTCCATGTGGTTATCTTTACTGTACAAGTTTTACTCGTTAAACGTTCGTAGGAAACATCGTTCATAGTAAACATCGTTAAAACAATTATATACAATGTATTTAATTGATACAGGGTTGAAACAACATTTTGGTCTTGGTAGTTTGTCTTATTAAAAGAAGTTTATGACATCGTTGTCTAGATGTCTTTTGAAACTAGAATGAATAGCAAACTTCATTCAGTGAAATGTAAGGAGAGGACACTCAGCAGCTGTTTACACATCTGGACACAGGAGCACTAGTGTGGGACACCAGAATACATTTTTTTTGGTTAACCCACACAGGTGCTCCAGTGGATACTTGTTGGGGTGTCTCTATCTGTGAAACGTGGCCAAAAAAGGTAAGTATTCCAGCTTGTTTGCAAGAGAATTTTAATTATGTCTTCAACTTGGATCTCTGCCCAAACAGGCAATTGTACACCACTTCAATGCAATGTTTCATATTCCTATTCCTGGACTCAAATATCTGTGTGCTAAGTATACCTTTTGTTTCATTCTCATAGGGGAGAAAAGACTCAGACAACCTGAACCCAGGGACCCCTGACCTCCCCAGCCCGTTTGGGAAATAAGCCCAAGTCCCACGGAGGATGTGGAGGAAGGAGAGGTGGGCGACGTGCACCCCACCAGGTGAGTGTCTGACACCCCAGCTTATGTTAATCTATGTATGCCTGCATATTTCTAAATACATCTTTTGTGCATCAATTTTAGGTGATGTGGTTATGGAAGGGGGAAGAAGCGGTGGAAGCAGGTCCAAGTGCCAGCACCCCCACCCGAGAATGTGGATGAAGGAGAGGTGGAGGAAGTGGGTGACATGTGCACACCACCAGGTGAGTGTCTGGCATCCCAGCTTATGGTAATCTATGTATGCCTGCACATTTCTAAATACATTTTTTTTTTCATTAATTTTAGGTGATGTGGAAGGGGAACCATTTACCACCGACAGTGCCTAACTATTAATTGGGCAGATTATGGCCTGGAATGGGGATATTGATTCCATGCGCACTAGCCTTGACCTAATGCGTAAATGGCTGGACAATATACAGCAGGAAATGAAGAACATGATCAATGTTTTGGGAGAATCTAAATCACTTTTTCACAAAAAAACATTGATCATGTTCTTCATTTCCTGTTTTGCTGACCCCATTCTGGGCTTTGACTTTTAAAGATTTTATGCCTGTTTAAAAAAAAAAAATTGCAAAAACCAAACTAAAAAATATATAGAGGCCTGGTTGTTTAAGAAAAAAATAGAGGCCTGGTTGTTAAAAAAAAAAAAATAAAAAAAATATTTTTTGAATAAAATGTGCACAGATTAAAACATCTGTTATTAAACAACAAGATGTGTGGCTTCTTCTTTCAATGCTCAATATCAGTTTTGGAAGTTATTTGGTATTTACAGTGACAATGGGGCTTATTTTCTAAAGGAAAATACACTTGGCACTACAAGTGCACTAGGATAACCTAGGAGACAGCCAAAAAGAAAGGCAAGCAATAAATACAATTCGAGATTTTATCTGATCATTATTTTTTATTCCAAAAAATTAGAGATTGTCTGGCATTGCAATGGCCCCCCTACCCATAAAATAATCAACATATTGATAACGAACTTGATGGGTGCTTTGGGGAGCCAAGCCAGTACGGCCAGTATCCAGGCCCGTCAGAGGATTCTCTATAAGTCCGGCCTCAGGCCCAAGTGATGCAATATAATATCTGGAACGTTTGTTTAAATAATTGTGCAGGATGCAGCACGCTGGGACAAGGTGATTTTGATTGTATTCCGCCGTGGGGCTAGCTGTCTGAAACAGGCGGAACCGGCTGGCCATGATCCCGAAGGCATTCTCCAAAACTCTTCTCGCTTTGGCCAGGCGAAAGTTAAAAACCCTCCTCTCCGGGGTGAGGGTCCTTTGGGGGAACATCATGTGCTCGCCCAGACCGAAGGCTTCATCTGCAATGTAGACAAAGGGGAGTCCTTCCACGTTATCCGCACATCAGGTGGCAATCCCAGGCCACCACTCTGGAGACGCTGGTAGAACTCCATCCGGGCGCAGACTCCTCCATCCGACATCTGGCCATTCTTCCCCACGTCCACATACAGAAATTCATATTGTGCCGACACCACCGCCATTAAGACAATACTATGAAACCCCTTATAATTAAAATAGTATGACCCCGAATGGGGTGGTTGCACGATGTGGACGTGTTTCCCATCTATAGCCCCTCCACAGTTGGGAAAGTCCCAACGGGTGGCAAAATGGGATGCCACAGTCTGCCATTCCTGTGGCGTTGAAGGAAACTGGGGAGTCAAACAAGAAAAAAAAAAGTACTTTTGCAAAATATAAAGCCCACTTATCAGATTCATCACCCCCTCTGATGGCACATTGCTAAATTTTATGGGGGGAGGGGATTCTAAATCAATTTAAGGACACTCAGACCATTTGCTGATATTTTAGGGGGAAGGGGATTCTAAATCAATTTAAGGACACACAGACCATTTGCTGACATTTTAGGGGGGGTCTAAATTAATTTAAGGACACACAGACCATTTGCTGACATTTTAGGGGGGATTCTAAATCAATTTAAGGACACACAGACCATTTGCTGACATTTTAGGGGGGGGGGGAGGTGATTCTAAATCAATTTAAGGACACACAGACCATTTGCTGACATTTTAGGGGGGGGGGGGGTGATTCTAAATCAATTTAAGGACACACAGACCATTTGCTGACATTTTAGGGGGGGTTCTAAATCAATTTAAGGACACACAGACCATTTGCTGACATTTTAGGGGGGAGGGGATTCTAAATCAATTTAAGGACACACAGACCATTTGCTGACATTTTTTTTTGGGGGGGGGGGGGATTCTAAATCAATTTAAAGACACACAGACCATTTGCTGACATTTTAGGGGGGGGTTTCTAAATCAATTTAAGGACACACAGACCATTTGTTGACATTTTAGGGTAAAGCAATACAATGGAGCTGACAAAATACATTGTTAAGTGACTACACTAGGTGGATATGGGCCCAGCATAGCATGCTGGGGAGGTTAGTGAATGCTAATATGCATGCAGTACAAAAAAGATCATTAAAATATTACAGCTTGCATGAGGACAAAGGGGACATTCACACTATATTGCAATCATGGTAATTAGTGTTTGAGTAAAGAAATACATTACATTAGCAAACATTAAATACAATAAAATGTGATGTTAAAGGATAAAAATTCTTACCTTAATATAGTCCTTCTGCAGGACCTGGATGATGGCAGAGCCTGGGGGGGAGATGCCTGTCGAGAACTTAAGGTCCTGCAGGCTTCTCCTCGTCGCCAAGTACTGCAAAGTGGCGACTAGCCTCTGCTCCACAGTGATGGCTTGCCTCATGCACCAAGAATAAACTACAGCACCAAGCACATACAATGCACAAGCTCTACGACGAGTACGTACAGGCAACATGGCTTCAAAACGGTCGGCTGGTCAGAAAAAACAGAACGCACTGAAGAACAGCAAGGCCTGTGAAGAGCGAGCTGAAAATCAGCAAAGAGCGGACAGTGACACATTGAATAAATCAATGCGAACTGACTACATGCACTGAAAAGCAGATACAAACCTCACAAGCACAGACTGAACAACAGTTAAACGATCTGAAAAATACGAGTCTCACAAGTGCGAATCGTCTCTCACCAAACTTCTACTAACACGAGATAAACACGAGATTAGCAGAAGGGGCCCAACGGGTGGCGCACAAGCTATTGAACTTCAGTTTTATAGTCTCGTCGGACCTGGTGTACGTCACCGCGTACTAGACGGTCAGACTTTTGTGTGACCGTGTGTGCGCAAGTCCGTTCGTTCTAAAGTCCGTCGGAAGTCCGTCAAAAGTCCAACGAAAGTCTGCCGAAATGGCCGTCGGACTTTTGTTGCCGAAAAGTCCGCTCGTGTGTACGCGGCATTAGTTGCTGTATCATGCAATACTGTGCAATTTTGCAGTAAAATACTGTGGATTTGTAAAGCTGCGTATGCATAACACTCTGGTCAGAGTATATAATGACCATCTGATTCACCTCTAGTAGCCATCTTTCTCCTAAGGCTAGTACACTTATCAAGTCTTAAATTATGTATTCTGGTCATGGGTGTTGCTAACTGGCCCTTAGGGAAAATATACCATAAGGCAGTTGTAAGTAGAAGTTCAGGTGTGGAGATAGCACCAAGAAGCGTGCAGGGCCAGGCTGGGAATAAAAACCAGCCCTGGAAATAATTTAATACCAGCCCCATAGCATCATTATACCAACCCAACATCATAACCATCATAACGTCATTATTTTCTTGTTCATAAAAGGAAAACAATGCATTTTAAAGCACATTTGAAGAGCGTATTATATATAGATAAGACATATATGAAAGCACATAGGGCTAGGGATAGATAGATAGATAGATAGATAGATAGATAGATAGATAGATAGATAGATAGATAGATAGATAGATAGATAGATAGATAAAAAACAGTAAATTTTAGTTAAAAGTAGTAAAAGTGGAGCAATCATCAAGGGGGACACCTGGGACTCTGGGAATGTGGGGGGGGGGACTCTGGTGACCAGAGACCACCTTCCGCAGAAAGAATACGCTATAGTAAGGGGGGGCCTGGGTTAATGATATAGGGGGAAACCTTTATATCAGTTCCCCCTTACCTTATTGTATTTACTCCCCCTTACATCAGTGACCCCCCCCCCATCAGACTGGCCTGGCGGCACTGTCACTGACCTCTTCTCAGGTGCACCTTGCAGGGATCAGTCAGTTGGCTCCAGCTTGGTGGCTCTGGTTTTCCCATAGTCTCCTCTCCACAGTCTACACACGTCTGACTTCTCCCATGATCCCCATCCCAGCGGTGCTCCCATCCTTGATTCCTCTCCAGACTCCCTCAGAGACTGCAGACATGATATAAGACAAGATATGGTCAGAGGTTGCAGACATGATACATGAAATGGTTAGAGGCTACGGGCATAGTACAGGAGATGTCAAGATGTCAGAGGCTGCGGGCATGGTACAGGAGATGGTCAGAGACTTAGGAAATGATACTAAAGATGTTAAGAGAATGTAGACATGATACAGGAGATGGTCAGAGACTGCAAACAGGGTACAAGAGATGGTCAGAGACTGCGGACATACTACAAGTGATGGTCAGAGACTGCGGACATGATACAAGATCAATGCAGCCTCACCAGTGCCCATCAAATGCAGCCTCACTGTGTCCGTCAATGCAGCCTCACTGTGCCTGTCAATGCAGCCTCACTATGCCCATCAATAAAGCCTCACTGTGCCCATCATTGCAGCCTCACTGTGCCCATCATTGCAGCCTCACAGTGCCCATCATTGCAGCCTCAATGTGCCCATCATTGCAGCCTCACTGTGCCCATCATTGCCGCCTCACCGTGTCCATCATTGCCACCTCACCATGCCCATCATTGCTGCCTTACCGTGCCCTCATTGCAGCCTCAACGTGCTCTTATTGCAGTCTCACCATCATTGCAGCCGTACTGTGCCTATCATTGCCGCCTTACTGTGCCCATCATTGCCGCCTCAAGATTGCCCATCATTGCAGCCTCACCGTGCCCATCATTGCAGCCTCACTGTGCCCATCATTGCTGCCTTACCGTGCCATCATTGCAGCCTCACCATCATTGCCGCCTTACTGTTCCCTCATTGCAGCCTCCCTCACCATCATTGGTGCCTTATTTTGCCCTCATTGCAGCCTCCCTCACCATCATTGCAGCCTTACCGTGCCCTCATTGCAGCCTTCACTCGCCATCATTACAGCCTTACTGTGCCCTCATTGCAGCCTCACCAGTCAGTGTGTGCATTACGCACAGCGGGCATCTCCGGCTGTGTCACAGAGCTGAGTGTGAAAAGTTTAGCCACGCTGTGATAAAAGTCCCGCCCTCCTCCTAGACCAGCTCATGTGATAGACAGAACACTACATCTATCACACAAGCTGGTCTAAGAGGAGGGCGGGACTTTTATCACAGCGTGGCCAAACTTTTCACACACAGCTCCATGACACAGCAGTCTACCACTGTGTGACAAGTAGGCAGGAGGAGGGGGAGGAGAAGGGAGGGGAGCACTGCAGCCACAGCATAGATCAAAGCGGCCCACTTCAGCTAGTGGAATCAGCCCCCTTTCCTTGGTGGTGGTGGCTGCCTTAGTTCTGCTTTTTAGAGTTTATGGCTACACCACAGTAACAGGTACATATTATTTTGCCGTTAAAGTGGTTATAAAGGTTTGTTTTTCTTTTATAAAAATAGCAAACATGCCTATGCTTACCTGCTCTTACCTACTTGCTTATTCTGGGGTCCCCCGCTGGCGCTTCATGTCCCTCCTTTTCATCGGGTGCCCCCAGAGAAAGCCGTTTACCCTTGGGGCACCCGTGTGTGCTCACTCCTGAGTCCCGCTTCTGTGTCCATTGACACAGACAGTGGGACTCGACCCCGCCCCCACATCACAGGATTTGATTGACAGCAGAGGGAGCCAATCGCTCCCGCTGCTATCAATCTGTCCAATGAGGAAAGACAGTGGAAGGAGCTCACGCAGATCACTGGATCGGATGGGCTCAGGTAAGAAAAAGTGGGGGGGGGGGGTCTGAGGGGCAATGCAGCCCAGAAGGTTTTTCATCTTAATTAGGGATGAGCTTCATGTTCGAGTCGAACCCATGTTCGACTCGAACATCGGCTGTTCGGTCGTTCGCCGAATTGCGAACGATATGGGCCGTTCGCGCCAAATTCGTGTGGCGCGTCACGGCCCATAATTCACTGCGGCATCGCAGTGCATTGCTTGCTGATGATTGGCCAAGCATGTACTATGACCCGCATGCTTGGCCAATCACAGCGCCGCCTTAACAAGGAGGGTTTGGCCAATTATGGCTCAGGGGATTTAGTACACGCCCCACACTATATAAGGCCGCCTGCACGGCGGCCCTGTGCAGTGTGTTCCGGTGTGCTGAGAAATAGAGAGAGAGAGAGACAGTGTCATTTCATTTGAGTTAGCTAGATTAGGCAGGACAGTCAGTCAGTTAGCTGCACTTAAAGTGTATTGTGTATATATATGCATCCCAGGTGTTGCATATATATATATATATATATATATATATATATATATATATACACTGTATTCAGTTTAGCTAGATCCGTTCCTGTTATCTTCTAGACTATTTACATTTAGTGCAGTGCGTCCTGCTCACAGTGTTCAGCTAGATCCGTTCCTGTTATCTTCCTACTGACAGGCAGGCTTGTCTTGTTACAGTATTTTGAAGAAAATTACTGGTGTTCTTTTGATCCTATTAGTACCACAGTCAGGCAGCTAGACTATTTACATATTAGTGCAGTGCGTCCTGCTCACAGTGTTCAGCTAGATCCGTTTCTGTTATCTTCCTACTGACAGGCAGGCTTGTCTTGTTACAGTATATAAAGCTACCTGAAGAAAATTACTGGTGTTCTTTTGATCCTATTAGTACCACAGTCAGGCAGCTAGACTATTTACATTTAGTGCAGTGCGTCCTGCTCACAGTGTTCAGCTAGATCCGTTCCTGTTATCTTCCTACTGACAGGCAGGCTTGTCTTGTTACAGTATATAAAGCTACCTGAAGAAAATTACTGGTGTTCTTTTGATCCTATTAGTACCACAGTCAGGCAGCTAGACTATTTACATTTAGTGCAGTGCGTCCTGCTCACAGTGTTCAGCTAGATCCGTTTCTGTTATCTTCTTACTGACAGGCAGGCTTGTCTTGTTACAGTATTTTGAAGAAAATTACTGGTGTTCTTTTGATCCTATTAGTACCACAGTCAGGCAGCTAGACTATTTACAGTTAGTGCAGTGCGTCCTGCTCACAGTGTTCAGCTAGATCCGTTTCTGTATTTTGAAGAAAATTACTGGTGTTCTTTTGATCCTATTAGTACCACAGTCAGGCAGCTAGACTATTTATATTTAGTGCAGTGCGTCCTGCTCACAGTGTTCAGCTAGATCCGTTCCTGTTATCTTCCTACTGACAGGCAGGCTTGTCTTGTTACAGTATATAAAGCTACCTGAAGAAAATTACTGGTGTTCTTTTGATCCTATTAGTACCACAGTCAGGCAGCTAGACTATTTACAGTTAGTGCAGTGCGTCCTGCTCACAGTGTTCTGCTAAACCTACAAGTTAGTGGGGTGCGTCCTGCTCACAGTGTTCAGCTAAACCTACAAGTTAGTGGGGTGCGTCCACCTCACAGTGTTCAGCTAAACCTACAAGCTAGTGGGGTGCGTCCTGCTCACAGTGTTCAGCTAGATCCGTTTCTGTTATCTTCTTACTGACAGGCAGGCTTGTCTTGTTACAGTAAATACAGCTACCTGAAGAAAATTGCTGGTGTTCTTTTAATCCTATTAGTACCACAGTCAGGCAGCTAGACTATTTACAGTTAGTGCAGTGCGTCCTGCTCACAGTGTTTAGCTAAACCTACAAGTTAGTGGGGTGCGTCCTGCTCACAGTGTTCAGCTAAAGCTACCTGTAGAAGGTTGTTGGTGTTCTCATACTACAGGCAGGCAGTTGATTTTGCTAGCTGCAGTATCAGTACATATATATATATATATATATATATCCCAGCTTAGTGCAGCTACAGGCCATTAGTATGTCTGGAAGGCCAAGAAGGAGAGGCAGACAGTCACAAGCCAATAAGAGAGGGCAAGCAGGCTCTGTGTCTAGTGCTGGTCGTGGAGACGGTGCATCCTCATCAGCACGTGGCCATGGGACACGCTTGGCCTTTTTTTCGGCAGCTGGCCATGTTGAGCCGCAACATGTGGAAGACTTGGTCGAGTGGATGACCAAGCCGTCCTCATCCTCCTCATCCTCTCTCACCCATGCCCAGGGTACTTTGTCTAGCAAAGCAGCGGCCTCTTCCCTCGGCTCAATGTCATCAGTGACTCCTTCACTAGCCCCACCATGTCCTCCTGAGGAGTCCCTCGAACTGTTTGACCACAGTGTTGGGTACATCAGCACGTGGCCATGGGACACGCTTGGCCTTTTTTCGGCAGCTGGCCATGTTGAGCCGCGACATGCGGAAGACTTGGTCGAGTGGATGACCAAGCCGTCCTCATCCTCCTCATCCTCTCTCACCCATGCCCAGGGTACTTTGTCTGGCAAAGCAGCGGCCTCTTCCCTCGGCTCAATGTCATCAGTGACTCCTTCCCTAGCCCCACCATGTCCTCCTGAGGAGTCCCTCGAACTGTTTGACCACAGTGTTGGGTACATGCTCCAGGAGGATGCCCAGCGTTTGGAAGGCTCTGATGATGATACTAAGCTCGATGAAGGCAGTAACATGAGCACGGACAGAGGGGGTGCCCAAGAAGGACAGCAATCTGGCAGTCATGCTCCCCCTGCTGCAGCATACTGCCAGGTTTGCTCCAGTGATGAGGAGGGAGGGGATGATGAGGTCACTGACTCAACGTGGGTGCCTGATAGGAGAGAGGAGGAGGAGGAGGAGGCGGCACATCACCAACGAGGCAGGATGCCCTCCAGGGGCCAGCCTAAGGGCAGCACATTGACTGCATCACACCCCAAAGCTCCACATGTGCAGGGCGCTGCAGTCTCTGCGCGTTATTCAAAAAGTTCTTTGGTGTGGGCCTTTTTTGAGACGAGTGCATCAGATCACACCGCTGCTATTTGCAACATATGTCTCAAGCGTATCTCACGTGGCCAAAACATCTCCCGCTTGGGTACCACATGCTTGACCAGACATATGTTGACCTGCCATGCAGTTCGTTGGCAAGCGTATCTAAAAGACCCACACCAAAGAACAAAGAGGACCTCTCCTTGCTCCTCATCAGCTGAGATTTCCAACCCCACTAGACCTTCAGTCCTCTCTGAGACCTGCACTGACAGGAATGAAGGTGTAGAATTAGGTGTGTCACAGCCAAGTACTTGTAGGCAATCTGCTTTTGGTACACCGACGTCAGATTGTACCATTCAAATTTCCCTGCCCCAGCTGCTGCACCGCCGAAAGAAGTTTGCTAACAGCCATCCACATGCCCAGCGGTTGAATGCTAGCTTGGCAAAATTGCTAGCACTTCAACTGCTGCCTTTTCAGTTGGTAGACTCTGCCCCCTTCTGTGAGTTTGTGGAATGTGCGGTTCCTCGGTTCCTCAGTGGCAGGTACCCAAATGCCACTTTTTCTCACGGAAGGCGATTCCGGCTCTCTACCAGCATGTGGAAGGCAATGTCCATGCCTCGCTGGACAGGGCGGTCAGCGGTAAGGTGCATATTACCGCTGACTCATGGTCCAGCAGGCATGGACAGGGACGTTACCTAAGTTTCACGGCGCATTGGGTGACTCTGCTGGCAGCTGGGAAGGATGCAGGACAAGGTGCAGTAGAGGTTGTTCCGCCACCACGCCTCCAAAATGCTAATGATTGTGACACACCTCTCTCCTCCACCCCCTCCTCTTCTTCTTCCTCCATGGCCTCTTCCTCGGAACCAGCGGTGCTCCGTAGTCGTTCAAGGGGCTACGCAAGTACGCAGGCCAAAAGATGCCATGCGGTGCTTGAGCTGGTGTGCTTGGGGGACAGGAGCCACACTGGGGCAGAGGTTCTGTCAGCTCTGCAGGGGCAGGTTCAGAGGTGGTTGACGCCACGCCAACTTAAGGCAGGAATGGTAGTTTGCGACAATGTCACCAACCTCCTCTCTGCCCTCCGACAGGGACAAATGACCCATGTGCCCTGTTTGGCTCACGTCCTTAACTTGGTGGTGCAGCGGTTCTTGGGCAGGTACCCGGGCTTACAGGATGTCCCGAGGCAGGCCAGGAAAGTCTGTGTGCATTTCTGCCGGTCATATAATGCCAGTGCTCGGCTGACGGACCTCCAAAAGGAGTTTAACCTGCCCAAGAACCGCCTAATCTGTGACATGCCCACCAGGTGGAACTCAACGTTGGCCATGCTGCAGCGGCTGCACACGCAGCAGAGGGCCATCAATGAGTACCTGTGCGACTATGGTACCAGGACAGGGTCAGGGGAGCTTGGTTTTTTTTCCCCACGCCAGTGGGCCATGATCAGGAATGCATGCACTGTCCTGTCACCATTTGAGGAGGCCACGAGGATGGTGAGCAGTGACAGTGCATGCATCAGTGATACTGTCCCCCTTGTCCACCTGTTGGAGCACACGCTGCGTGGAATAATGGACAGGGCACTTGAGGCAGAACAGAGGCAGGAAGAGGAGGACTTCCTTAGCTCTCAAGGCCCCCTTTATCCAGACAGTGTTCCTGCGTGCCCGCCGATCACACAGGAAGAGGACGAGGAGGAGGAGGAGGAAGATTGTGTCAGTATGGAGGTGGAGCCTGGCACTCAGCATCAGCAGCAGTCTTTAAGGGATCAGTCCCAAGAAACACATGGACTTGTACGTGGCTGGGAGGAGGTGGCTGCGGACCATGTCGTCCTTAGTGACCCAGAGGACTCTGGACCGAATGCCTCAGCAAACCTACGCTGCATGGCCTCCCTGATCCTGCAAAGCCTGTGTAAGGATCCTCGTATTCGTGGTATCAAGGAGAAGGACCAATACTGGCTGGCAACCCTCCTTGATCCACGTTACAAGGGTAAGGTTGCGGACCTTATCTTGCCATCGCAGAGGGAGCAGAGGATGAAACATCTTCGGGAGGCCTTGCAAAAAGGTCTGTGCAACGCGTTCCCAGAGACTGGGAGGTTACAAACTCCTGTTTCTGGACAACGTGTTGCTGAGGCTTCAGTCAGTCAAAGAAGGAGCGGTGGAGAAGGTGGCCGTCTGACCGATGCGTTCAGACAATTTTTTGGTCCCAAGGTATGATCCAGCAACCATCGCCAGTGTCTGTTTTACATGCTGCAGGAATACCTAGGGGCAAGATCAGACTTGGACACCTTTCCCACCGAAAATCCTCTGGGTTACTGGGTCTTGAGGATGGATCACTGGCCAGAGCTTGCACAGTATGCAATTGAGCTACTGGCCTGTCCTGCATCCAGCGTTCTTTCGGAACGCACATTCAGTGCTGCTGGAGGCGTGGTAACCGATCACAGGGTGCGTCTGTCCACTGACTCGGTCGATCGACTGACCTTCATAAAAATGAATCAGTCTTGGATCACCACCAGCTACCAAGCACCTGATGCTGATGTAACCGAATAATTTTTTTTGAAATCTCAGATCCCTTCAAAGACTGCCTATGCTGATGCTGAGTGACTATCCCTGAGTAATTATCCTCTTCCTCCTCAATCATCACGCTGATAGCTTGTAAGAACATTTTTGGTTCTGGGCGCCACCACCAGTGCCTAAGGAACAATTTTTCAGCCCCTGCTTAACAGGGGCGTGTAATTACAATTTTTGATGCAATACTTTGCAGCAGGGCTCGTTCCTGCATTCCAACTAGACTGTCTGTGAGGGGTTGCAGTGTTGTGGCACCAGCACCAGTGCCTAAGGCCCATTTTTTCTGCCCCTGTTTAACAGGGGCGTGTAATTACAATTTTTGACGCAATACTTTGCAGCAGGGCTCGTTCCTGCGTTCCAACTAGAGTGTCTGTGAGGGGTTGCAGTGTTGTGGCACCAGCACCAGTGCCTAAGGCCCATTTTTTCTGCCCCTGTTTAACAGGGGCGTGTAATTACAATTTTTGATGCAATACTTTGCAGCAGGGCTCGTTCCTGCATTCCAACTAGAGTGTCTGTGAGGGGTTGCAGTGTTGTGGCACCAGCACCAGTGCCTAAGGCCCAATTTTTCAGCCCTTGTTTAACAGGGGCGTGTAATTACAATTTTTGATGCAATACTTTTCAGCGGGACTCGTTCCTGCGTTCCAACTAGAGTGTCTGTGAGGGGTTGCAGTGTTGTGGCACCAGCAACAGTGCCTAAGGCCCAATTTTTCAGCCCTTGTTTAACAGGGGCGAGTAATTACAATTTTTGATGCAATACTTTGCAGCAGGGCTCGTTCCTGCGTTCCAACTAGAGTGTCTGTGAGGGGTTGCAGTGTTGTGGCACCAGCACCAGTGCCTAAGGCCTAATTTTTCAGCTCCTGTTCAACAGGGGCATGTAATTACAATTCTTGATCTAATATTTCACAGCAGGGCCCTGTGAGGGCGTACAGTGTTGTGGCCACAGCAACACCTAAGGCCCAAATTTCTGCTGAGTATATAGGGCAGGACCCTACTTTCAAACAACTAACTTACAAACGACTCCTACTTGCAAACGGAAGGAGACAACAGGAAGTGAGATGAAATCTACCCCTAGGAAGGGAAATTCTCTCCTGTAAGAGTTAATATGGGAAAAACATTTCTCCTTTCCACTGATGCTTTTCAATCCTTGTTCCACAAAAAAACCCAAATTTTCAAAAAACATTTTTCATTGGGACAAAAAGTGAGGTGAAATCTTCTGAAGAGGAGGAACGACAGCAAAACAAATGTCACAGGGGTGATAACCCTTCCCTATGTTTTCCAAAAAGCTTAAAAAAGATTTTTTGGCTGGAGCTAAACACGTTAAAAATGTACCCGTTCAAAATTACAAAGAGATTCTACTTAACAACAAACATACAGTCCCTGTCTTGTTTGCACCGCCTGTATACTGCTGTTCAGAGTATATAGGGCCTGGTGGCCCCACACCTTTCCTTATTTTAATTTGGGTGCAGGGTTCACCTTAATATCCATACAAGACCCAAAGGGCCTGGTAATGGACTGGGGGGTACCCATGCCGTTTGTCTCACTGATTTTCATCCATATTGCCAGGACCCGACATTACATTAAACCCGCAAGCAGTTTTAAATGAGATTTTTCCTTTAAAAATGACATTTGGTGCAGGGACTCTTCTAAACACGGGAAACACGCGTCACTTTACAGGCATACTATAGACACCCCTCAGGTACGATATTTAAAGGAATATTGCACTTTTTTTTTTTACTTTAAGCATCATTAAAATCACTGCTCCCGAAAAAACGGCCGTTTTTAAAAGTTTTTTTTGCATTGATACATGTCCCCTGGGGTAGGACCCCAGGGGTGATAACCCTTCCCTATGTTTTCCAAAAAGCTTAAAAAAGATTTTTTGGCTGGAGTTAAACACGTTAAAAATGTACCCGTTCAAAATTACAAAGAGATTCTACTTAACAACAAACCTACAGTCCCTGTCTTGTTTGCACCGCCTGTATACTGCTGTTCAGAGTATATAGGGCCTGGTGGCCCCACACCTTTCCTTATTTTAATTTGGGTGCAGGGTTCCCCTTAATATCCATACAAGACCCAAAGGGCCTGGTAATGGACTGGGGGGTACCCATGCCGTTTGTCTCACTGATTTTCATCCATATTGCCAGGACCCGACATTACATTAAACCCGCAAGCAGTTTTAAATGAGATTTTTCCTTTAAAAATGACATTTGGTGCAGGGACTCTTCTAAACACGGGAAACACGCGTCACTTTACAGGCATACTATAGACACCCCTCAGGTACGATATTTAAAGGAATATTGCACTTTTTTTTTTTTACTTTAAGCATCATTAAAATCACTGCTCCCGAAAAAACGGCCGTTTTTAAAAGTTTTTTTTGCATTGATACATGTCCCCTGGGGTAGGACCCGGGTCCCCAAACCCTTTTTAGGACAATACCATGCAAATTAGCCTTTAAAATGAGCACTTTTGATTTCGAACGTTCGAGTCCCATAGACGTCAATGGGGTTCTAACGTTCGTGCGAACTTTCAGTCCGTTCGCAGGTTCTGGTGAGAACCGAACCGGGGGGTGTTCGGCTCATCCCTAATCTTAATGTATAGAATGCATTAAGGTGAAAAACCTTAAGGCTTTAGAAACACTTTAAGGCCATCCCTGGTATCCGTCCACCAGCATGGACCCCACTGTAACTGGCAGGGTAGGCATAATTATATACACACAGTACAGTAAGCATGACTGATCCTGGTTTCCAGGAGGCCCTTCATCGAACTGAAACGGTTTGTGGCCACTACAGGCAGTCATAGCCAGCCCATGTTTGTCTTGCATAAATGCAGCACCAGCATCAGCTGCCTGTCAACTGTCTCATCTGTTACACCCGTATGAGATGGAACTCAACATTAAAGCTGCAGCAGCATGCCATCAATAGGTATGTGTTTAAATGTGGTATAAAGACGAGCTCTGAGGAGCTGGGGTTCTTTTCACATCATCAGTAGTGTAGTGTAGGTTTTTAAAAGTTATTGATTTACAAGAAACTTAGTAATAGTTTTTATATTATCAATTATGTTAGTGTATAAGTAATCACTTCTGTGTATACTGTATACAGCATATCTATGTATACTTTGACATCTGATCTCACTTTCCTTTCTCAGGGAATGTGGCTCAAACTGATGTTAACTAGTTTATTTAGACTATATGCAGTGCATCCGGAAAGTATTCAAAGTGCTTCACTTTTTCCACATTTTGTTATGTTACAGCCTTATTCCAACATGAATTATTTTACTCAAAATTCTACAAACAATACCTCATAATGACAATGTGAAAATAAGTTTCTGTGAAATCTTTGCAAATTCATTAAAAACAAAAAATGAAAAAATCACAAGTACATAAGTATTCGCAGCCTTTGCCATGACACTCAAAATTGAGCTCAGGCGCATCCTGTTTCCACTGGTCATCCTTGAGATGTTTCTATAACTTGATTGGAGTCCACCTGTGGTAAATTCAGTTGACTGGACATGATTCGGAAAGGCACACAACTGTCTATATAGGACCCCGCAGTTAACAGTGCATGTCAGAGCACAAACCAAGCCATGAAGTCCAAGGAATTGTCTGTAGACCTCCGAGACAGGATTGTATTGAGGCACAGATTTGGGGAAGGGTACAGAAAAATTTTGCAGCATTGAAGATCCCAATGTTCATAGTGGCCTCTATCGTTCGTAAATGGAAGAAGTTTGAAACCACCAGGTTTCTTTTCCTGGAGAGGGCCGCCTGGCCAAACTGAGCGATTGGAGGAGAAGGGCCTTAGTCAGGGAGGTAAACAAAGACCTGATGGTCACTCTGACAGAGCTCCAGGGTTTCTCTGTGGATAGAGGAGAACCTTCTATAAGAACAACGATCTCTGCAGCACTCCACTAATCAGGCCTGTATGGTAGAGTGGGCAGACGGAAGCCACTCCTTAGTAAAAGGCACATGACAACATGACAGCCTGCCTGGAGTTTGCCAAAAGGCACCTGAAGGACTCTCAGAGAAACAAAATTCTCTGGTCTGATTGAACTCTTTGCCCTGAATGGCAAGCGTCATGTCTGGAGGAAACCAGGCACCGCTCATCACCTGGCCAACAACATCCCTACAGTGAAGCATTATGGTGGCAGCATCATGCTGTGGGGATGTTTTTCAGTGGCAGGAACTGGGAGACTAATAAGGATCGAGGGAAAGATGAATGCAGCAATGTACAGAGACATCCTTGATGAAAACCTGCTCTAGAGCACTCTGGACCTCAGACTGGGGCGAAGATTCATCTTCCAACAGGACAACGATCCTAAGCACACAGCCAAGATAACAAAGGAGTGGCTACGGGACAATTCTGTGAATGTCCTAGAGTGTCCAAGCCAGAGCCCAGACTTAAACCTGACTGAACATCTCTGGAGAGATCTGAAAATGGCTGTGCACTGACGCACCCCATTCAACCCGATGGCGCTTGAGAGGTCCTGCAATGAAGAATAGGGGAAACTGCCCAAAAATAGGTGTGACAAGCTTGTAGCATCATATTCAAAAAGATTTGAGGTTGTAATTGATGCCAAAGGTGCTTCAACAAAGTATTGAGCAAAGACTGTGAATACTTATGTACAGTACATGTGATTTTTTTTAATTTTTAATAAATTTGCAAAGATTTCAAACACACTTCTTTCACTTTGTCATTATGGGGTATTGTTTGTAGAATGAATTTAATCAATTTTAAAATAAGGCTGTAACATAACAAAATGTGGAAAAAGTGAAGTGCTGTGTATACTTTCCAGATGCACTGTACGTGTTCGTCACTGTGCCTGCTCTGGGTTAGAAGCACACAGCGCTCCCCTCCTGTGACCGTTGTGTCCACTGGACACAGGGGATTACAGTTACCGGTATTTGGTAACTGGGTATTATGTGATCGCTATGATTGGTCATAGCGATCACATGATACCAATCAGTGCCGGGGCAAGGTCATCTAGCGCCCAGGGCAAACATTCCAAACTGCGCCCCCACCCCCCCCAAAGATGTATGAGCAAAAATCCCCCCACAAAAACACTGAGTGGTAATCTGCATGCATAAACCCTTAGCATGAATTCCATCTCCTCCCAGTACAAATCCACCCCCCCTGCAGAAATCCCCCCTCTCAGAATATTTTTGCCCCCCCCCCAAAAAAATAATTCACACTTCTTAGCACAAATCCTCTACTCCTAAAATGTCCCCTTCTAGTACACATTCTCTCTCTCCCTCCCAGCACAAATCCCCCCCCAAATCCCCCCTCCAAGTACAAATCTTCTCCCCTCCACACAAATCCCCCCAAACCACCACTCTTAGTTCTCCCCCCTCCCCAAATTACCCCTCCTAGAACGATACTTACCCCCTGCCGCCCCCCAAATTCTCCCTTCCAACACAAATCCCCTTCCCCTCCAATCTCCTTGTGGTGCCCCCCGCAGCTCACATGATAGCACAATGCCCAGGGCAGCTTCCCCTCCTGCCCACCCCTTGTTCCGGCCGTAAAACCAATGTAAACAACCTGTCATAAATGGCTTTCCAGCTTGCTTACCGTTGTGATCTGTGATTGAATAAAAGCAATGATATGGTACCTGGTTACCTGAACCATGTGATTAGCTTAGCCAGTCACAGATCACAAACAAACGCAAGCTGTTCATGAATGGTTAATCCATTAATGACAGCTAAAACTATTGCTTATACAGTGATCATTGTGTAAGCAATAACAGTGTAAATCCTTTCTCACCCTCCCCAGAGTAGTACAGTGTCACTATGACGGTGACACTGAGGTGCTCCGACAACAAGATATTAAAAAAATAGTAAAAAAAGCAAAACACGTTAAAAAAAAAAAAAAAAAGTATAAAATTTAAAAAAACACACCAGTAGTTTGATGATGCTGTACTGCACTGGTGACAGTATGTAAAAAAAGAAAGTGAAAAAAATGTATTTATTTAATTGCTTAATTTTCTAAAAAATTGTGATACACTTCACTTCACTTCACAAATTCACTCCACCATGCCTCTTACTGAACGCTTCAGACTGTCTACTTTCCAAAAAGGTTCATTTGGGGGATTTGTAGTGTCCTAGCAATTTAGGGCCTCGAGAAATGAGATCATTATATTAGGATTGATCAATTTTCAAATATACTGTATACTGTATACACCATGCTTTGTAGATGCTATAACTCTCACAAAAAACAATTATTAAACACTTATTTTTTATTTTGTTTGCCAAAGACATGTAGCAGAATATATTTTGGCCTAAATTTATGAAGAAATTAGAATTTATTTGGATACGTTTAATATAACAGAGAGTAAAAGATATAGATTTTTTTTTTCTTCTAAATTTTCAGTCTTTTTTTGTTTATATAGCAGAAAGCAAAAAAAAAAAACAGTGGTTATCAAATACCAAGCTCTATTTGTGTGAAAAAAATATAAATTTAATTTGTGTATAGTGTTGCATGACGACGTAATTGCCAGTTAAAATAACAGTGCTGAACAGCAAAAAATGGCCTGGTCATGAAGGAGGTAAAACCTTTCAGAGCTCAAGTGGTTAAAGTGGCGACCAAAATTGTGAGCTTGTAGACCTGTAACTAGATGCACAGCAGTTCGAGGAAGAGGAGGGCATGCTTATGTCTCAGGGCCAGTATAATCCTTTGCCCACTGCCTCCATCTCTGTGGGGTAGAGGAGGAATATGAAGACGTGATTTAGGTGCTGGTAGTTTCATCCCTACCAGACCCTTATGCCCTGTACACACGATCGGATTTTCCGATGGAAAAAGTGCGATCGGATTGTGTTGTCGGAAATTCCGATCGTGTGTGGGCTCCATAAGACTTTTTCCGTCGGAATTTCCGACACACAAAGTTTGAGAGCAGGCTATAAAATTTTCCGACAACAAAATCCGATCGGTTAAATTCCAAAGCAAAATACAAAGCACACAAAGCACAAAGTGCCACGCATGCTCTGAATAAATTAAGAGACATAAGCTATTGGCTACTGCCCCGTTTATAGTCCCGACGTACGTGTTTTACGTCACCGCGTTCAGAACGACAACTTTGTGTGACCGTGTGTATGCAAGGCAAGTTTGAGCCAACATCCATCGGAAAAAATCCATGGATTTTGTTGTTGGAATGTCCGACCGTGTGTACAGGGCATAAGACTTGTATATGGGTGGGGTGAGATTATTGAGGACAGTGTTCTTCTCTGTGACACTGCCAAATGCTTAATACGTAAGGTGGAAGTTCCATTTTTGGGTGGTACTCTGCTGTAGGTTAAAAAAACTTCTGCCTTAACTCCTTAAACTTAAGCAGTCCATAGATGGTTCATTCCTCTTTCTTTTCACCACGAATGGAAGGAAAGAAAAACAATAGATTCCCCCATCAACACAGTCAATGTTGATGGGGCAATGCCTCCTGCAGCGCTATTGTGTTCTGTCGGCAGGGGGGGGGGCACGGGGATCCTTCCCGGCCTGCAGGATATACAGTAATAATTACTGCTAGCGGTTATAGCCGCCGGCAGTAATCACATGTAAAAAATCAGACAGGCTGGTTGTACCCAAGTTGATCGATGGTCCCTGCTGATCCGGCTGAGTTTCGATTCATGTATGGCTGGCCTTACTGTCTAGCCTCTGTAGAATATTTGTGGCTATTGTCCCCAAATAATACTCTCTAATATTTATTTCAAGATAAAGCTATCTTATCTCTTCCTCTTCCATACTGCCTAGATACTGTAGAATATTTGTGTATTTCTCAGATAATAAAGTACATTCTACTTTTTATTGCAGGATAAAACCTGCCTCGTCTTCCCATCTTTTACTAAAGCCTAACAAAACTGCTTATATACTGTCCAGCCACCGAACAATATTTGTGGCTATTTTCTCTCAGATATTACACTCTAGTTATTATTGCAAGATAAAATCTGCCTTGTGTCTTTCTACTGTCTATGCGAGTGCTTGCATATTTTCCTGATGCTAGCCAGTTTCTATCAAACACATACCTGTGGTCCATATTTTGGGAATACAGGATAGGAGGGGGTTCTGGAAATGTGACATTGTTACTTTGAAGTGTTTTTTTGCACTCTGTTTTAACATCTTAATACAATTTTAGGACAACCCACTAACTATAATTGTTTTGCCACTGGGCAATTAATGTGAAATTGAGGGCGTTAGCTTTATTGCAAAGCAAACCTTCCTATTAAATTTAGATGTTGTGGTTGCTACTTCTACGAGTCAATTCAAGCCTATTACCATTTGACAAAAAATCATGTGTCCTAGCCAGAATTACCTAAAGAATTTTTTTTTAAGACAAACTGAAAGTAAAGTTAAAAAATCTATTACACATCCAAAAAAATGAGGTTCAAGAATATGGTGTCACCAGTGCTGTCCATGAAAATTCTACTGTTTGGTAACATCACATACAGATTAAGGCGCCTTTCACACTTATACGACTTCAAAGTCGCCTGATTTCGCGGCGGCTATTCTGCCGCGATTTTACCGCGATTTGGGAGCAGTACTACTTTGTACGACTTTGCCACAACTTTGGCATTAACAAATGAATACATACAGTAGTAGGTATGAATCATGAGGGGGAACTCCGCGCCAAATTTTAAATAAAAAACGGACGTGGGTTCCCCCCAGGGGCATACCAGGCCCTTAGTTCTGATATGGATTGTAAGGGGAACCCCCCCAAAATCCATACCAGACCCTTATCCGAGCACGCAGCCCGGCCGGTCAGGAAAGGGGGTGGGGAGGAGCGAGCACCCCCCCCGAACCATACCAGGCCACATGCCCTCAACATGGAGGGGTGGGTGCTTTGGGGCGGGGGGGCCCTGCGGGCCCCCCCACCCCAAAGCACCTTGTCCCCATGTTGATGACGACAAGGGCCTCTTCCCGACAACCCTGGCCGTTCGTTGTCAGGGTCTGCGGGCGGAGGGCTTATTGGAATCCAGGAGCCCCCTTTAATAAGGGGGCCCCCAGATCCCGGCCCCCTACCCTATGTGAATGAGTATGGGGTACCTGGTACCCCTACCCATTCACAGAGGGAAAAAAAGTGTCAATAAAAAAACACTACACAGGTTTTAAAAGTAATTTATTAGGCAGCTCTGGGGGTCTTCTTCCGACTTCAGGGGTCTTCTTCCGACTTCTCCGCTCTCTCTGGCCTCTTCTCCCGGTGTTCAGCCTCTTCTCCCGGTGTCCAATTCTTCTGCCGGGCCCCTCCGCTATCTTCTCCCGCTCTTTTGCTAGCGGGGCCCCGGTCTTCTGCGCTGTCTTGTCCCCTCTTCTCTTCTTCCGATGTTGACACGACGCTCTCTTCCGCTGGAATGCTGTGTGCGAGCCGCGCAATCACTTATATAGGCGGTGACCCCGCCCCCTTATGAGGTCACAGTTCTTTTGGGCATGCTGGGACTGTGCCATCATAAGAGGGCATGGTCATCGGGAGATGGCACTGGCAGGCAAAGCAACGTATATATACGTTGCTTTGAACGTGCCCTCTAGCGGGCGTGCGCGCACCCGCTGCAGTCTCTGTGACTAGATCTCCGCCGGTGTCCCGCTATCGGGTCTCAGAACGGCAGAACGGGGTGATGCCTTTGTAAACAAGGCATCTCCCTGTTCTGCCTAGTGACACAACACTGATCGTCTGCTCCCTCTCATCAAGAGCAGCGATCAGTGACGTGTCACAGTAAGCCATGCCCCTAACAGTTAGAATCACTCCCTAGGACACACTTAACCCCTTCCCAGCCCACTAAGTGGTTAACCCCTTCACTGCCAGTGTCATTTACACAGTAATCAATGCATTTTTATAGCATCGATCGCTCTATAAATGACAATGGTCCCAAAATAGTGTCAAAAATGTCCGATGTGTCCGCCATAATGTCGCAGTCACAAATCGCAGATCGCCGCCATAACTAGTAAAAAAAATAATAATAAAAATATCAAAAACTACCCCCTATTTTGTAGACGCTATAACTTTTGCGCAAACCAATCAATATACACTTATTGCGTTTTTTTTTTAACAAAAATATGTAGAAGAATACGTATTGGCCTGAGAAAGAATTCGCTTTTTTTGAAAAAAATTGGGGATATTTATTATAGCAAAAAGTACAAAATATTGCTTCTTTTTAAAAATTGTCGCTCTATTTTTGTTTATACGCAAAAAATAAAAACCGCAGAGGTGATCAAATACCACCAAAAGAAATTTGTGTGAAAAAAAGGACGTCAGTTTTGTTTGGGAGCCACGTCGCACGACCGCACAGTTGTCAGTTAAAGCAACGCAGTGCCGATTCGCAAAAAGTGGCCCGGTCATTTGGCAGCCAAATGGTCGGGGGCTGAAGAGGTTAATGTCACTGGTGATGTCCGTGACAGTTAGTTCCCCTCAACGTCAGTTAGTGTCAACATTTTTGAAGAAATGTGATTTCTTTTATTTTTTTATTGGATATGATTTATAGCAGAAAGTTAAAAAAACATTTTTTTCAAAATAACGCAAAAAATAAAAAACCCAGTGGTGATCAAATACCACCAAAAGATATCTTCTGTACTATTTGTTTGGGTACAGCATTGCACGCCTGCTCAATTGCCAGTTAAAGCGGAGTTCTGCTGAAAAAAAAAAATTAAAAGTCAGCAGCTACAAATACTGCAGCTGCTGACTTTTAATATTAGGACACTAATGCCCTGTGCACACGATCGGACATTCCGACAACAAAATCCATGGATTTTTTCTGACGGATGTTGGCTCAAACTTGTCTTGCATACACACGGTCGCACAAAGTTGTCGGAAAATCCGATCATTCTGAACGTGGTGACGTAAAACACATACGTCGGGACTATAAATGAGGCAGTAGCCAATAGCTTTCATCTCTTAATTTATTCTGAGCATGCGTGGCACTTTATGCGTCGGATTTGTGTACACACGATCGGAATTTAACCGATCAGATTTTGTTGTCGGAAAATTTTATAGCCTGCTCTCAAACTTTGTGTGTCGGAAATTCCGACGGAAAAAGTCCGATGCAGCCCACACACGATCAGAATTTCCGACAACACAATCCGATCGCACTTTTTCCATCGGAAAATCCGACCGTGTGTACAGGGCATTACAGTGGGGAGAACAAGTATTGGATACACTGCCCATTTTGCAGGTTTTCCTACTTACAAAGCATGTAGAGGTCTGTAATTTTTATCATAGGTACTCTTCAACTGTGAGAGATGGAATCTAAAACAAAATCCAGAAAATAACATTGTATGATTTAAAATTAATTTGCATTTTATTGCATGACATAAGTATTTGATACATTAGAAAAGCAAAACTTAATTTTTGGTACAGAAACCTTTGTTTGCAATTACAGATCATATGTTTCCTGTAGTTCTTGAACAGGTTTGCACACACTGCAGCAGGGATTTTGGCACACTTCTCCATACAGACCTTCTCCAGATCCTTCAGGTTTCAGGGCTTTCGCTGGGCAATACAGACTTTCAGCTCCCTCCAAGGATTTTCTATTGGGTTCAGGTCTGGAGACTGGCTAGGCTACTCCAGGACCTTGAGATACTTCTTACGGAGCCACTCTTTAGTTGCCCTGGCTGTGTGTTTCGGGTCATTGTCATGCTGGAAGACCCAGCCATGATCCATCTTCATCGTTCTTACTGAGGGAAGGATGTTGTTGGCCAAGATCTTGCGATACATGGCCCCATCCATCCTCCCCTCAATACGGTGCAGTCAACCTGCCCCAATTGCAGAAAAGCAGCCCCAAAGAATGATGTTTCCACCTCCATGCTTCACGGTTGGGATGGTGTTCTTGGGGTTGTACTCATCCTTCGTCTTCCTCCAAAAACGGCAAGTAGAGTTTAGACCAAAACAGCTCTATTTTTGTCTCATCAGACCACATGACCTTCTCCCATTCCTCCTCTGTATCATCCAGATGGTCATTGGCAAACTTCAGAAGGGCCTGGACATGCGCTGGCTTGAGTAGGGGGACCTTGCGTGCCCTGCAGGATTTTAATCCATGACGTCATAGTGTGTTATTAATGGTTTTCTTTGAGACTGTGGTCCCAGCTCTCTTCAGGTCATTGACCAGGACAGAGGAAGGGCCGGACATGGCGTAGATCACCGCAGAATCTGTGACGATCTATCGCTGGAAGTGGGAGCAAAAACCTGTATTATACAGGTATCTGCTCCACCCTCCCCCCTTGAAAGGTGCCAAATGTGACACCGGAGGGGGGAGGAACCGGAAAAGCAGAAGTTCCATTTTTGGGTGGAACTCCGCTTGAAAGTATTGCAGTGCCAAATAGCAAAAAATTGCCTGGTCATGAAGAGGGTAAAATCTTCCGGAGCTGAAGTGGTCAAACATAAATGATTTTGCTGTGTTAAATGTCCCCTATGGCAGTGCCAGATACCTATGCCTTTATTTTGACAAAAGTTTGCCTATTAGTCCCAAAAGTGGTGAAAATTTAACAGCATTATAAACTTTGATGGGATTTGCTGCTACACTCAGGGGTTGATTTACTAAAGGCGAACAGACTGTACACTCTGCAAAGTGCAATTGCACTCTCCAAGAGCAGTTGCTCCAGAACTTAGTAAACGAGCATACGCTCTGCTGACTTCCATCATCCAATCATGTGCAAGCAAAAATGTTGTTTTTTTTTTTTTTTTCTTGGATGTGATTGCATATTCTTTGCAAAGTGAAGCTTCACCTCTTGAGCTACAAGCTCTGGAGCAACTGCCCTTGCAGAGTGTTTAGTAAATCAACCCCTCAGGTTTCACAAATTTCAAACAGGATTTGACAAACTCCTGGCAAATCAAACCCAGGCAGAATTGCCCATCTCTATCGGCAAGGTGCATAGCAGGTAGAAAAGTGAGGAGTAAATAAAATCAGATTTTTTTGTAAAAGCAGATTTAGAGCTGCGAAAGATAGGCAGAAAAAAATCAAGAATAGCAAAATGAAGATGTGATGAGATCCTTTATAAGACAGGCATCTAAACAAGAGAAAGGTTCTTGGAGGTCTATAGCTGTCTGAGATTAGCTGAAAGTTGTACGTGTGCAGAAACAGCGTATGTTATTGCAGGAATGGTGATGTACAAACAGCACAGGAGACATATAGCTCTAAGACAGGATGCATGGTTTTGCACAGGGGAAAGAAAGAGCAGACGAGGATCAAAAAAGGGGGAGTGAAGGAGACAGCATGTACCTGCAGGAGAGGCAATATTGTGCTTCAGCTACAGAGTGAAAATGAGAATTATAACTGCAGGAAATGAAGCAGTCGGGGCACATAGCTGCAGTTTGGAAAAGAAAAGCGCTCTGTAACTGCAGGAGATGTGACATATAACCATATGAAAAATATAGATATTCCACTGCAGGAGAATAAAGAGGAGCTGGAATCCTACAAAACAGGAATGATAAAATGATGTGTTGCTAGAGGTCATATGTAGCTTAGAAAGAATGCATATCGAACTAAAGACAGAAAATAGGCACTTAGGTGCTGAAGATAAGATATGTAACGGCAGGAGAATACGGAAGGGCCATGTGGTTGTGCCAGGATTTGGAGAGAAGCACACAGATGGGCACAGGCCTATAATGAGCTAGCTACAGCAGGAAGCATAATCCTAGCCATTATCAAACTGTATACTACATAGATTTCTCTGACTGCAATGCCCGTTTCAAGTTTATAACATCAATTAATGAATAAAGCACAAAAATAGGCAAACAGGTTTGTATACTATAATAATTCGGGAGTGTCTGTGCTGGAAAGGGGAGTTTTAATTACTGCCTAGATTACCAAAACATTAATACTTATACTGCATCCATTCAGGAAAGGCTGTAAATGGCAGCTGCAGGGAAAATGACAAGGTCGACATATGTGGCAGCAGCAGAAAGGATAGAGGAAATAGAAGGGAGATGAACAAATAACAGAAAAAAAATGCTGCATTTTGGACCAGTGAACCAGTAACAAATATGAAACTATTGGAAAATAGGTTTGTGACGATAAGGATAAAAATTAAATTTAGTTTCAGTAAGGCCTGTAATATATTTTGAGTATAATTATTAATCCAAGTCTATTATGACACGTAGCGGTTAAGGTAGACTGCTTCAAACACTGAAAATTAGCCAATGCTCTAAAATAATACTTTTTTCTTCAATTCTTTGTGATTGCACATTACCTTACAGTCTTGTTCATACGTAGTGTTTGCTTTGCATCAAAAATGATACCCCATGTCACTTTCTTGGTGCTTCAAAGCATCTCCAAAGCCTCCATAGAAGTCTGTGACAATGCTCGCTTATAGCACCTGAAGCTTATGAAGGGCTTTTATTTGGTGTTAGCTTTGCGTTTTTTTTTAGGTATTGCAGGTATGAGATATCCCAGAATGCACTGGGAAAACAAGCGAACTGGAAAGACATCATCAGCAGCCACTTCCCATTCATGTGTATATATTCTGGAAGTGTCTGGTGCAGAGGTCACATCTGGTGTGCAGCATGGAGGAACAGGAAGGACAAAGGGTCCGGAGGGACCGGAGCAACTAGCAGACGTGGTGTGCAACATGAGAATACTATAGCAGAAGGTAAGTGGGGACTGGAGAGAGAGGACTGAACAATAGAGGATCAGCAGAGCTGGGGAACCGGAGAAGGAGAAACTAGCAGATGTCACACAGAGCTGGGGGTACTACTGAGTGGGGGATCAGCAAAGCTGGGGGTACTACTGAGTGGGGGATCAGCAGAGCTGGGGGTTCTACTGAGTGAGGGATCAGCAGAGCTGGGGGTACTACTGAGTGGGGGATCAGCAGAGCTGGGGGTTACTACTGAGTGGAGGATCAGCAGAGCTGGGGGTTACTACTGAGTGGAGGATCAGCAGAGCTGGGGGTTACTACTGAGTGGGGGATCAGCAGAGCTGGGGGTTACTACTGAGTGGGGGATCAGCAGAGCTGGGGGTTACTACTGAGTGGGGGATCAGCAGAGCTGGGGGTACTACTGAGTGGGGGATCAGCAGAGCTGGGGGTGCTACTGAGTGGGTTATCAGCAGAGCTGGGGGTACTACTGAGTGGGGGATCAGCAGAGCTGGGGGTACTACTGAGTGGGGGATCAGCAGAGCTGGGGGTACTACTGAGCAGGGCATCTGCTGAATGTGGGTACATAATAAGCTGGGGATCTGCTGAATGTGGGTACATAATAAGCTGGGGATCTGCTGAATGAAGGTACTAATAAGCTAGGAACCTGATGAACAAGGGTACTAATGAGCTTTGGATCTGCTGAGTGGAAGTACTACTGAGCTGGGGTTTTACTGGGCCTCTGTAAAACAAATAAAAAATCGACACACACAGGCATTTACCAAGCTTCATTAAAGCTTCAAAAAAGCATCAGCGAACAGCAGTTAGTGACAGCCCTAGACACAAGGGGGTTTGCGTACAGGTCCGTTCATCTGTGCTTAACCTCATGGAATTGCACAAGGACAGTCTGTCAGCCTGTCATAGATTTGTATACGCGTCCTGTCCGCAGTTTATCGAAAACACCTGTCCATATCTGCCATGGAAATATGCTGATTTAGGTTGTGTATGGCCTTTGATGGCCATGTGAATGATCCCTTATGGGAATCACTTTGTTGAGATATAGCTAAATTAATTGTGTTTTTTGTTCTATTATAGCGCATGGAATAGTTACAACCTCTGCCAGGTTTTTTTTGTTATCTGTGTTCCCATTGAGGGATTTCCCTTTACCAACTTTTCTGTGGACACAAAATCAAATAGGAGAAAATGTCTCCAAAGTGTTGGATCTCCCATTACTTTCGGTCCCAGTGACGGGGCGTACAAGAACAAAAAGAGAGGTCAGACTTCTGTGTGGAAACATAACCCTCATTACTCTATCCAAACTTAAAAAAAAAGTTTTTGCTTTAATTATATTTAAGGTTAAGAGCTGGGGGAAGAGGGGGTGTGTTAAAGATGACTGTGCTGAAGTTGAGCAACATAGTTTGGTCACCTCCTTGATCCCGGTCTGTGACTGGAAAGACAAGGAGCAGCTTCAGACTGATGAGGCCATCTCTCTCCTTTCTCCTGCTGTCAGCATGTTCTATGTCATAACAGGTGAAAGCACAGGACCTCCCAGTCTTAGGCCCCATTCACACCAGAACACATAGCTCCCAACTGCCCCTGATTTTGAGGGACTGTCCCTGATTTAGAACAAAGTCCCTCTGTCCCTCTTTCCTTCTCATTTGTCCCTCACTTTGGTCTGATCTATATAGTTGTGTAAATAATGCACTACTTATCTTTCTAATAGTGTTTCCCAGTGCTAAACCTTTCATCCAATTTCTAAATTGCTGCATTTGTAAATTTCAAAATCCAATATAAAGTAAGAGTAGTGGTTAAAAAAAAAACTCTTGACGGTTTAACTAATTTTTTTTGTATACTTCTACTTTAAGGAGGCATGCCAGGGGGGGTGTCCTATACCTTTCTCAAAAAGTTGGGAAGTATGCAGAAGGCAGTACAGGAAACCTGTGTTCCATGCAAGTTTCCCGTCCCGCATTCTAAACATACTGCAGTTGCAATCTGCGGCAGGTGCCAATGTTAACGATACCCCAAAACAGGTCAAAAAATGCAGAAGTACCGTGAGTAGGGTTGCCACTTTTTCTTCAAGCCAAACCCGAACAATTTAGCGGCGCACTGCAAAAACTTTTTTTGTAACATACACAATAGGAATGTAACAGACCTGGGACACCTTTGGGCGCTCCAAAGAGAATAGTAATGCTGTGCACATATTACCCTCTCACTCTCCTATCAGGCCCTGTTCCGAGCCACATTACTGTCTGAATATTGTGTCTGGGTTGCAGACGGACTGCAACCGGGACACATAATTCAAAACCCAAACTGTCCGGGTGAATCCTGGACAGGTGGCAACCCTAACCGTGAGATCCGATTGCAGTGCATTTCCAAAAGCAGGCATGCACTACAGTGTAGTGCAGTGTGATTTGAGCCCATTTAAAATGAACACTGAACATTATGTGAACCACACAGGAATCTGTGCAATTCATAGTGTGAACAGGCCCTTAGTGTTTCTGTACAGGCAATAACAAGAGGATGCAATTACTGCAATTACCTGAAAATCGGGTGCAAATAGTGTGTGCATGTTATACGCCGATACTGCAATTTGGGCTGCCTAGGAAGGAACGGGGAGGGGGGCGGGACGAGAGCTGTCAGATTACATACAGCGAGAATGTCCTGTTTACTCAGTCCCTGTAATAGGAAGTCCCGTCTCCTGCGACGGCATTGGACCAGTGTTCTGTCTATCATAGAAGCCGGTCCAGGAGGCGGGAGTTTGTATTACAGAGGCCGCCGAATAAACAGGACATTCTTGCTGTGTGTAATCTGACAACGCTTATCCCGCCCCCCTCTCTGTCCCCTCCGAGGCAGCAGTAATCTGAGGTGAAGCTGCAGATGGGCACTGATCAGGCTGCATTCATGGCAATGGTAAGGCTGCAGATGATCAGGCTGCATTGATGGGCAATTGTGAGGCTGTAGATGGGCATTGATCAAGCTGCATTGATGGGCAATTGTGAGGCTGCAGATGGCATTGATCAGGCTGCAGATGGGCAATGGTGAGGCTTCATTGATGGGCACTGACCCTTATATGTCGATAAATGCGGTAATTCAAAAGCAGGTATTTATAAGCTAGCTGCACTTAAAATAAGTTTTGTGACTTTCAAAGCTGAACTCTAGGTATGAATTTTATCAGTAATATCACAATCTCCATCCAATCAGATAACGGCTTGTCTTCACTGAAAAAAATACAAGACATTCTGTGAATTGGGGCACTGCAGAGTGAGCGATCCAGTGTACTATGCAAAAGAGAAGCCGCTCAGCAAAGGACCTGAAAGATTGCTGCTACCAATGTAATAGCGCTGACTAGTATTGTGATCTGCAGCTTTCACAGCTATCACTCAGGTATGAGATATGCATACTTACATTGCACAAAGCCAGACCTGTGTAACAATGCAGAAAAAATAATTTATACCTAGAGTTTAACATTAAATAAACACATAACTGCATTCACTGGTGTTTTTTAATACCTACATGGCATTCAGTGTATTAGGTGTTAGGCTTCATGTAATTGGAGCTTAAAAAAACGCCGCTTTTACATGTGTTCTGCATTTTTTTTGAATGCCTTTAAAAGCACCTCTTTGTTAGGTGACCATGCACACTTAGGCGTTAGAGGAGTGTTTACAGGCAGGAAAAAACCCCCACCAAAGGCACATTCTAAGAGGAGCTTTTGAGCAGTAAAAATACGCGTATGCGTCTAAACATGCATAAATGTGCACTTATGCACGTAAATGTATTTCAGGGGCCGGAATACATTATTATTCTGGCAAGTAGAATGAATTTATGCTCAAGCACCATACGCGCATACATATTGTAACATTAACATAATTCTGAAATTATGCTGCTTATTCTTATAAGCCTGTGTGCACAAGGCTGTAAAGTGGTTCTAAAGGCACAAGTTTTTTTTCACCTTAATGCATTCTATGCATGCAGTCCCCCTCCTCCAGCCTCCCCTAAATACTTACATGAGTCCGATCTTGATCCAGCGATGTGCACAAGAGCAGCAGCTCTCCCGGCTCTCTCTCTTCTCATTGGACAGAGAGGCAACAGCAAGAGCCATTGATCCAATCACAGCCAGTGAGGAGAGAGCGGGGGGATGGGACCAAGCTACATTCTGTATGTCAACGGACACACACACACCTAGTTTGGGAATGAGCATGCACAGATGCCCCCATAGCAAGCGGCTTGCTATGGGGGCACTCGACAGAGGGGAGGAGCCAGAGCACCGGTAGGGGACCTGAGAAGAGGAGGATCTAGGCTGCTCTTTGCAAAACTTTTAGATGGCCGGCACAGTGGTGTAGTGGGTAGCACTCTCGCCTAGCAGTAAAAAGGGTCACTGGTTCAAATCCCAACCACGACACTACCTGCCTGGAGTTTGTATGTTCTCCCTGTGCCTGCGTGTGTTTCTTCCCACACTCCAAAGACATGCTGGTAGGTTGAATGGCTTCTGTCTAATATTGGCCCTAGTATATGAATGTGAGTTAGGGACCTTAGATTGTAAGCTCCTTGAGGGTAGGGACCGATGTGAATGTATATATAAAGTGCTGTGTAAATTGATGGTGCTATATAGGTACCTTAAATAATAATTATACAGAGCAGGTAAGTATTACATGTTTGTTATTTTAAAGAAAAAAAATCGGTTTAGAATCAATTTGAGGTCTTCTTAGCACCTTGGAATAAGTCAGAGTTCAGGGACACTTATTGGAAATATATTATCAAAACTTGTGTATATGTTGAAAGCTCTACACTATGCTCTATTGTTTTGGGCACGTAAATTGCACCTTCATGGGATATTATTTACTTTACCAACACATGTACTATATGCCATGCAAAGGGGTTGATTTGCTAAAGGCAAATAGACTGCACTTTGCAAAGTGCAGTTGCTCCAGAGCTTAGTAAATGAGCAGAAGCTCTGCTGACTTCTATCATCCAATCATGTGCAAGCAAAAATGCAGTTTTTTTAAAATTTTCCTTGCATGTTAATTGGGTATTCTTTGGAAAGTGAAACTTTACCTCATTTACTAATCTCTGCAGCAACTTGCCTTTAGTAAATCAACCCCAAAGTGTCAAACTGTAGCATGATTCAAATGATGGTAACAATGAATGCACAACTATCTGTGAATGAATGAATTATAAACAAGTGCACAAGGTCAGTGGCCACCACTGTGATACCCCCAGCACGTTTTTAGCCAATTTTCTTTCCCCTATATTTATTAGGGATGAACATGCCAGAGACGTCAGTAGCTCTTAACAGGATCTTGCCTGCCGTACCATCCAGTGGATGTGGAATTAGCAGAAAACTTTATCTTATTGTAAGGGCTTTGACTATACATCTTGGTACAAGTGTGGATGGATTGAATAAAAAGAGACAGGGAAGCAGAGGGTACAGGGAGAGTATGCAGTTTTTGCAGACGTTAACAATAGAATAGTTGAAGGACATATGTAAAAAGAGTGTATACATTCTAGGTTAAATTATATACAATGGTGATGTGGAGAAGCAGCTGCAGGAGAAAAAAAGGATAAGAAACCTTAGGAAAATTGCTAGAAGTCCAGAATTAAAAGCATGGGGAAATAACAGTGAGAGCGACCAGCTGGTAGTGTGGGAACTGAGCAGGTGTAGAGCGGAATATGAATGTTGAAACAATGTGGATTTTTTTCAATTGTCCTCTGGTGATTTTGTCATGATCGTGATATGAAGTCCTCCACCAATCTGCACTATAATGTGGTGAAAGGGCTGCCTGGCTACCCATCTGCAAAGGGGTTAACCCTTTCCCTGGAGAGGCCTGGCAGTGGTAAGATAACACCATACAAGTGATACACAAGCACAACATTGCTATCTCTGCTCCCTGTCCTGCCTTTTATCTGCTTATAGGGTGGAGAATTATCTCTGGCTACACCGCAGAAGCTTATTTTATTCACACGGCCCTATTAGAATCAAACAGCCTTGCTCTCGCTCACCAGACAGGCCTAGCCTGTGGCTGCAGAGCATCCCACTCGCATAAACAAACATATAACCTTGAATACAAGTTGCCACAGAGCATCCTTGCCGAGTGTGCAGTAAGAAGATGTGCAGAACACAGCTTTCCGCTGTTTTGCAAAACTCCCAGCAAAGTGCGTTTTAACCAGTAGACCAAAGCAGCCATAACGTGTATGCGTGTAGATTCAAGGCAGGCTAATAACAGACACAGCAGGGTGAGTGTGTGTTTAGAAATGCGTTCGTTATGGGGAATTGAGTCTCCCGGAGTGGGCAGTTAGCTTTAATTGCAAATGGTTTTCCCATCGTCTCTTGCGGCCCCCCTGCAGCTCGCATGCACATTGGGGCTTCTGAAAATCCTCAGCCTCACTGACACCATTGAAAAGTATATTTTGCTTATCATTTGAATCCGGTCCTCTGTGGGGGGAGGCCGGTTCAGGGTCAGTTCCCTGGACAGATTCCAGTTTTGGGAAATATCGACGTGTTTCTGTTTAGTGTTTGTTAACCGGTCTAATTTAAAGAAAAAATAAAAAAACATTTTAGAGATATGCAAATTTCTAATGAATTGTTAAGACTAGCTTTCATCTTCCAGCTGCCTCTATTACCTTATTTCCACTCGTGCATATTTTATTCATTCTGTAACAACTCCCCTCCTCTTTCTGGATTCTGCTCCATTGTTGCCTTTTTTCATTCATCTTTCCTGCTTTCCTTTTTATCGCTAACCTCTTTCTACTGCCTCTCTTTTATCCCTTCTTCAGCCTTGCTGCTCCCTCCCTTCTTCAAGCTCTCATCCCTTCCATTGACTCCCCCTCCTTCTCTCGTGGTACCCATTTTTATCTTTTCTTTTTTTTTCCTGCAGGCCCGAGAGATAAAAGGCAAATCTTAGCTTTGCTTTTCCCCTGGATAAAACTCCTTTCCTGGTGCTGAAGATAAGAGATGGTGACCAGTCACACACCTCTCCCCCTCCTTCTCTTCTCAAGACCCAAATCCAAACCAGCCTCATATGTTCTTGTGAGGGCAAGTAGAAACAATTAACCACTGAAGTATCAAACTATAGTTCTTATGTGGTCTGTAAACACGGGCACAAAGTCAGTGACTTTATAGCAGGCTGTTTTATATGTTTCTTTTTTTTTTATTTATTCCAAACTTGTTTCTCTACATTAAAAGTTTGCGATAATTATTAATTTAAGAATTGAATGCTCACCTTAGAATTACATTTTAAGAAAAAGATTCTAAAGATTTAGAACTGAACGAATTCTAAAATGTGCCATGAGCTTTATCAAACTCATAATCTTAAAAATAAATGAAGACAACTTTAACAAAAAAAACAACATTTTGCATTGATATTTTTTATGGAACAAAGGGGGTTATTTACAAAAGGCAAATCCACTTTGCACTACAAGTGAAAACTACAAGTGCAAAGTGCACTTGAAATTGCACTGAAAGTGCACTTGGAAGTGCAGTCGCTGTAGATCCGAGGGAGACATGCAAGGAAAATAAAAAACAGCATTTTAGCTTGCACATGATTGAATGATAAAATCAGCAGAGCTTCCCCTCATTTTCAGATCTACCCCTCAGATTTACAGTGACTGCACTTTCAGTCCAATTTCAAGTGCACTTTGCACTTGTAGTTTGCACTTGTAGTGCAAAGTGGATTTTCCTTTCGTAAATAATCTCCAAAGGGTTAGGAGCATACATACATGGCAATAGGGTTTAATAAATCATTAGTTGAGAACTTAAAGGGGTTGTAAACCCTCGTGTTTATTCACCTTAATGTATCCTATACATTAAGGTGAAAAAACTTCTGTCATTGACCAGCCCCCCCCCATTTTACTCACCTGAGCCCGTTCGTTCCCTCCGCCGGAGACGCGCTCTACCTCTCTGGCCGGGGTTCTCGGTTCTTGATTGCATAGATTGATAGAAGCGCAGCTATTGGCTCCTGCTGCTGTCAATCAAATCCAATGATGCAGGCGTTGGAGGGCGGGGCCCAGTCCGGCATTCTGTGTCTATGGACGCAAATGCTGGACTCGGGAGCACGGGCGCACGGTAAACCCACCTTCCCCAGGGAGAGCGCTTCTCCTAGGGGGTTTACTGAGGCGGGGAGGAGCCGCGATGATCGGGGCCACTCTGTGCAAAACGTACTTCACAGTGGAGGTAAGTATGATATGTTTGTTATTTAAAAAAAAAAAAAAAACAAGGGTTTACAACCCGCTTTAAAAGGGTTATGCCTGGTACACACAATGAGATTATCGGACGATTGATTGTCCGTTTTTTTTTTTTTTTTTAGCATGCTAATCTCATATCGAAAATGAAGAGTTTGCTAAAGTTATGAATATTCTCGTATGAATAAAAACTCGGAAGGTATGTAATGTGTTGCAGTGTATTTGTATTGTATTTTCGAATGACAACTATACTGATTGAAAGAAAAATCATACGATCTGGTTTTATATGAGAAACACTTTTGTGCTAGTTTCCGATTGGATAATATCAGAGGAACTGTCATGATCGGCTCTCAAAAGCTGTGTGTTAACAATCAGATTATCGTACGATCGCTTTTAAAAAGTTATTTTTCGTGCGATTTTCTGATCAAGTGTACGGGCCATTAGTCTGGTAAAGGAAAAGAGGATTTTTAATGCAGCAAATTGCACTTTGCATGGGGAATTTTCCTTAAGTATGTGAACAATGAAATCTTGCAAAGAGACTCTTACACTTAAGGAGTGTACACCCTTTAAAAATCATGGCAGGTTTGATAAATCACCTTTTGAGAACTCAAGGGGGTTGATAATAAGTTGTTCACTTGGAACTTTTTCCCAGAACTTACTGAATTTGGTGAAACTTCGCTTTGCAAAGAATACCCAATAACGAAGAGAATAAAAAAAAACAGTATTTTTGTTTGCACATGATTGGATGATGAAGTCAACAGAGTTTCACCACAATCACTGAGATCTGGAGATGAGTCCCTTTCAAAATGCAACTTCCCTTGCAAAGTGAACAGCCTATTTGCTTTTAGTAAATCAATCCCAAAGACTCTAATAAATTTTATCTGGAGTCACAGGGTATCTTTCTAGACACTGTTACTATAGATAAACAACATTGCATTTAAAAACTGTACATACGGTATATACGTGTATTTATAATGAAAAATATGTTGCATTTAGCATTTTAGCTGTATGCTTGTCAGTGACGTTAGCATGTGTAGGGACACATTTTGTTGACCTCTATGACTAAGCCCCAATGGGCTGGGTGAAATGCGCCAGCAGGCATGGTCTGTGGAGTGGTGCAGGCGGATGCCGCCTTGTACACATACTGATTAGGGGTGTTGAATTTAATCGCAGCATCGATGCATCGCGATTCGGCCATCTGCGATTTGGCGGCATCGATGCTGCAACTGCTAAAAATCGATTTTGAGATGACCTCATCTATCTGCGTGCCGTGCTATGCTCCACCACTCTGAATGGAGCTAAAAACACTATGCCCTGCCTCTCCACACTGAGCCGTGGGTGTTAGCCGCGCCCTCCTTCCGCTGAGGTCATCTCCAGCCACGTTGGGAAACACCATGTTCGCTGGAGCTTGTGTGAGGTGTGACGCGGCTGGTCAGGTGACGGTAGCTCCTGGAACCCGGGGGTTGAGCCGCGAGAGGTTTCCTCAGCTCTCCCTGGCCAACTGCAGCGGTGCCGGATAGCATCAAGGCTACGTGGTTGGCCCCCCTTGTTCCATCCCCTGGCGTTCTGTGGTGTGAGGCTGGGGGCTGGTGGACACCGCAGTCCCCCCACCCCTGACACTTAGATCAAGTGCTACTTTCCTGAGTAATCTGAAAATACATGAGGCAAAAGTTGAATTCTTTCAGCAGGAACACACAGATCTCTGCTTAGAGGAATAAGGTATTGTAGAACAACACCAAAACCTTATTCCAGCTATGAAGCAAGGTAGAGGGAGCACCATTGTTAGGGGCTACCTAGCTGCTTCAAGAACTAGAGAGCTTGATATTATAGAGAAAAAAATGAATTCTAGTTTGTATGAAGAACTGAAAAAAATAATGTTGGGATAGCCATTGATCATCTAAATCTGGGGGACGCAACAAGGCAATAACCCAAAACAAATGAGAAAATCAAAACAGACTGGCTTAAACAGAAGAACATATTCTGCACAGGCCATGTTAGTACAGGCCTCAGTCTAATAGAGATGCTGTTGCATGACCTAAAAAAAGCTGTTCACACAAGGAATTACAAAAATATGAATCAGATGAAACAGTTTTGGGAGAAAGAATCACGTCACTCATTTAATGATGACCTGTTATAAGAGAAACATGGGTTACTATTGCTTCGTTTGAAAATGCTGGTTTCCTGGTTGCTATGCTGACCCTCTGGTTAGCTTTCAAATCTAAAGCCACTACCCAGAAAAATTATGTAGGTAAGGATGGCTGACTAGTGGGTCAGAACAACATTCAGGCAAATAGAATCTTTCAAAAGTCAGCACAGCCAGGCCCTGTCCCACATGACAAACTTACTTTAAAATGAACATGTCTCAGAAGTCACAAGAGACTTCTCTTCCCTTAGCCAGTGAAATAAAGACATATTGGTGGATCTGTCATCACTTCTCTAGCTTTACTGGCAGATTTGGAATCTTTCTTGTGGTGCGATGCTTTGTAGAGCTAACTTATTTGTAGTGCAATGGGGGCTTAATTACTATTTTAATCATGTAATTATCTCTTTTACACAGTCACCTCTATATGTATGAATCAATAGGCTGTATTGTGTTACTCCTAGGCTGGATTTACACCACTTGCATTGTGTTTAGCGCATGTTGGTGCTTTAATATTAATGTGTTTGTATTGCAGTTAAGAGAAACAGTATCAAGATATTGAGTCTGTCATGCTTCCACAACGTCATTGAAAAGCAAGTGGACAGGAACACTCCACAAGCTATCTTTCTCTGCCGTGTTTCACCCCCTAGTGGGGCTTAATCATACAGTCAGGGAAGGGTAGGCCTGTGAATGTATATATACGGAGGCCAAATTTGTTGTTTTATTATTATTTATTCATTTATTCCTCCACCCCAAACTCACTTATCCATGTCTTTATGGACCTTGCTTTGTGCACTGGTCCAAATCATTTGGTGGAGGGAGATTATGCTGTAGGGTTGTTTTTCAGGGGTTAGGTTTGGCCCCTTAGTTCCAGTGAAGGGAACTCTTAAGGTGTCAGCATACCAAGACATTTTGGACAATTTCATGCTCCCGACTTTGTGGGAACAGTTTGGGGATGGCCCCTTTCTGTTCCAACATGACTGCTCACCAGTGCACAAAGCAAGGTCAAAGCAAAGACATGGATGAGCGAGTTTAGAGTGGAGGAGCTTGACTGGCCTGCCCAGAGTCCTGACCTCAACCCGAACACCTTTGGGATGAATTAGAGTGGAGACTGCGAGCCAGGCCTTCTCGTCCACATCAGTGCCTAGCCTCACAATTGCGCATCTGGAAGAATGATCAAACATTCCCATAGACACACTCCTAAATCTTGTGGACAGCCTTCCCAGAAGAGTTGAAGCTGTTATAGCTGCAAAGGGTGGGCCAACTCAATATTAAAGTTCATGTGCATGTAAAGGCAGGTGTCACAATACTTTTGGTAATATAGTGTATTCATATATATGGAGCTTCATTGATCTGAATTTTCTATAACTGTCTGGAACTCAGCCTTAAAGTCCCTTTTTTCTCATAACAAATTCTGATCCACAATGCTTCACACTATTGAAGCCATACATCTTGGCAAGAAACCTGCAGTTAGGTCATGAGTAAACATTGTAAACCTGTGTGAAAAGGGGAGAAAGCTGACAATGGATTCCAGCTGAAAGAGGGATAACACTATTGCCACAAGTAGAATTCTCTGCAATGCTGCAGGTGTAGTGAAGCAGATATGAAATGATGAGAACAAGAACATGGACATTTACTGGTTTCTATAAACATACAGCACACATGACTATGTTACAAGTGCAAATCTGCTGTTCAAACCTGTATGAAGCACAAACTGCATTCTCTGTGGTTTTGAAAAATGCTGACTACAATGGCGATCTGGATTACAACATCACGGTTTGATGTGTGTACTGTCCTGGCAGTATTTTCTAGCATCAAACAAACTGCCATGTTAACCACTTAAAGTGGGGTTCCACCCAAAAAAAAAAAAAAAACTACATGAAAAATCCTAAAAAAAAAATACAAAAAAAACATTTGGATATATATATATATTTTTTTACTCACCTCTAAATGCCTGTTGCTAGGGGGTACCTCGTAGTCTGCCTCTTCCAGTGCCTGGTGACATCACTTCCCCCTCGGCACAGGAAGGGCTCAGCTCTGCTCCCTCCCTCCTGTCAATCATCTGGGACCCATTACAGGTCCCAGGTGACTGAGCGGCCAATCACGGATGCGCAGTGGGTGCCAGGCTGTGAAGCCACAGCCCGGCGCCCACATTTGCAATGCCGGCGCCGCTGAACAGAGGGGGAGATGAGCGGGGCTTCGATCCCCCGCATCGCTGGACCCAGGGACAGGTAAGTGTCCAATTAAAAGTCAGCAGCTGCAGTATTTGTAGCTGCTGACTTTTAATTTTTTTTTTTTTTGACTGGAACTCCTCTTTAAGGACCGGGCCTATTTTTCAAACTTGTTGTTTACAAGTTAAAATAATTTTTTTTTTTTTGCTACAAATTTACTTAGAACCCCCAAACATTATATATATATTTTTCTAACACCCTAGAGAATAAAATGGCGGTCAGTGCAATAATTTTTGTCATACCGCATTTGTGCAGCGGTCTTACAAGCGCACTTTTTTTTACAAAAAAATACACTTTTTTGCATTAAAAAATAAGACAACAGTAAAGTTAACCCAATTTTTTTTATATTGTGAAAGATGATGTTAGGCCGAGGTAATTGATACCCAACCTGTCACGCTTCAAAGTTGCGCCCGCTTGTGGAATGGCGACAAACTTTTACCCTTAACCACTTAAAGACCAGCCTCGTTTTGGATTTTAGGTGTTTACAAGTTTAAAACAGGTTTTTTTGCTAGAAAATTACTTAGAACCCCCAAACATTATATATTGTTTTTTTTCTAACATCCTAGAGAATACAATAGCGGTCATTGCAATACTTTTTTTTGCACCGTATTTGCGCAGCGGTCTTCTAAGCGCACTTTTTTTGGAAAAAATTCACTTTTTTGAAAAAAAAAATAAGACAACAGTAAAGTTAGCCCAATTTTTTTTTATATTGTGAAATATAATGTTACGCCAAGTAAAATGATACCCAACATGTCACGCTTCAAAATTGCGCCCGCTCGTGGAATAGCGTCAAACTTTTACCCTTAAAAATCTCCATAGGCGACGTTTAAAAAATTCTACAGATTGCATGTTTTGCGTTACAGAGGAGGTCTAGGGCTAGAATTATTGCTCTCACTCTACCGGTCGCGGCGATACCTCACATGTGTGGTTTGACCACCGTTTTCATATGCGGGCGCTACTCACGTATGCGTTCGCTTCTGCGCACGAGCTCGTCGGGACAGGGCGCTTTAAAAAAATTTTTTTTTTTTTTTATTATTTATTTTATTTTATTTTATTTATTTTTTCACTGTTTTTAAAAAAAAAAAAAATTTGGATCACTTTTATTCCTATTACAAGGAATGTAAACATCCCTTGTAATAGAAAAAAGCATGACAGGTCCTCTTAAATATGAGATCTGGGGTCAAAAAGTCCTCAGATCTCATATTTAGACTAAAATGCAAAAAAAAAAAAAAAAAAAAAGTCGTTTAAAAAAATGACACTTAAAAAATTTGTGCCTTTAAGAGAGTGGGCGGAGCCATCGTAATGACGCCGCTCCGGCCGTCACATGGTATGGAGACGGGTGGGCGCCATCTTGGCCTCACTTGTCTCCATACCGAGGAAGTGACAGGACCCGATCGCCTCCGCCGTTACCGACGGCTCCGGTAAGCGGCGGAGGGTGCGGGAGAGCGGCGGGAGGGGGGGTGGCACCTCTCCCGCCGCCGATAACGGTGATCTCGCGGCGAACCCGCCGCTGAGACCACCATTATCGTTTACAGAATCGCTCACTGTAAAGATGGATATGTCGGTTGTGGCAGCAGCTGCTGCCGTTACCGAGATATCCATCTTCAAAAAAATGACGTATATATACAGTGAGCGGGGCTGAAGTGGTTAAAAATCTCCATATGCGACGTTTAAAAAATTCTACAGGTTGGATGTTTTGAGCTACAGAGGAGATCTGGGGCTAGAATTATTAAGTGTTCTTGCATAGCAAGACCACTTACTGTTATCTCACATATATATTATTCTTATTATTATAGCCAAATTTACCACCCTAACTCCTCCCACAGTTTTTACACTACATAGACAAGTAATATACCGAAACGTGCGGATTGTTCCCGAATGGTGTGCTATTACTTTGTGGAACGTTTCGCCGAATGGTTCACGAAATATCGTCATTTTTGCGGCGAAATTGGTCCCATAGGAATGAATGGGGAAACTAGAGTGGGAGATGACAAAAGCTGGAAAATCAGAACATGATTTCTAAACTGCCGCCACTCCCTCATTTTCAAGCCCACCTACACAAATCTTATATCAAAACGTTCAGCTATCCCTGCTGCCACTAAACATGTCCACGGCTAAGCCATAGTCCTGATAGTTTTCACAATATGACTATTTGTTTGCAACTCACGCCGTCCATTGACATTCATTGAAACTACACTCTAGCCCCCTCCAAATTTGAAGGGCAATTTCTAAACTGCGACTGTGCCTTCATTTTTAATATTTCAGAGACATACTATACATCAAAATCTAGGTCTGGGTCTTGTGATTCTCACAATATAAAGATCTTCGCTGTAGGATGTATAGTTTTTAAAATACGGCCATTTGTTTAGAGGTCATTTCAGGAAATTTTAGCCATTAATCAGAGTGTACTGTTAGTGTTTGTTTTGTTGCCATGGTTACCAAAGCTTCTGTTATACACAGGGGGGAAGGTGGCTGGAGCATCTCAGCTGATTACAGAGCCCGGGGGAGGGGACAGACACACCATGTACTGATTTATAATAGAGGAATATGATGGGGCAGTTTTGATGGGGTAATTCTGATGGGGCAGTTTTGATGAAGCAGTATTTGGGAAGCATAAACAGGGCATGAGCGTTGCTAGGAAACAGTGGTTGTAAACACAAGATGCTGTAACACCCCAAATGCATGTGACTTCATCTGCTAGACTTGATAATGCTTGTAGACTCCTCCCACAGTTTTCACACTACAGAGACAAATAATATACCGAAACGAGCGGATTGTTCCCGATTGGTGTGTTATTACTTTGTGGAATGTTTTGCCGAATGGTCCACGAAATGACGTTTTTGCGGCGAAATTGGTCCCATAGGAATGAATGGCGAAATGTTCAAAACTAGAGTGGGAAGTGACAAAAGCTGACAACCCCATGATCAGCCAAAACATTATGACCACCCCATGATCAGCCAAAACATTATGACCGCCCCATGTAAAAAAAAAAATATTTTTGAAAAAAAAAAAAAATTTTTGAAAAAAGTAAAAAAATCATTTTTGAAAAAAAAAAAATATTTTTAAAAAAAAAATATTTTTGAAAAAAAAAATTATTTTTGAAAAAAAAAAATTATTTTTGAAAAAAAAAAATTATTTTTGAAAAAAAAAAATATTTTTGAAAAAAAAATTTCTTTTAAAAAAAAAAATTATTTTTGAAAAAAAAATATATTTGAAAAAAAAAAATATTTTTGAAAAAAAAAATATTTTTGAAAAAAAAAAAATTATTTTTGAAAAAAAAAATTACTTTAAAAAAAATAATAATTTCGAAAAAAAAAATATTTTTGAAATAAAAAAATTCATTTTTGAAAAAAAAAATTACCTTTGAAAAAAAAATTACTTTTGAAAAAAAAAATCATTTTTGAAGAAAAAAAAATCATTTTTGATTAAAAAAAATTCATTTTTGAAAAAAAAAATTACTTTTGAAAAAAATGTTCAGCTCTTTCAGCGAATGATGGAACTTTTTTACTACTATTTATACTTTTTAAAATATTAAGCTTTTTAACACTTTTCACAGTTACTCAAGCCACTCCACCCCACCCAGTTACTCCGCCCACTCCAGTTGTAGAGGCAAGAACACTTTCACAATTTCCCCAGAAATTGTACCTTTTCTAGTTGCTCTTGCTCTAACGATCGCGGTGATACCTCATATGTGTGGTTTGAACACCGTTTTCATATGCAGGCGCTACTCACATATGCGTTTGCTTCTGCACGCAAGCTTGGCGGGACAGGGCGCGTTTAAAGAAAAATTTTTCTTATTTATTTTACCTTTTATTTTTTATTTTTTTGAAAACTGACAATTTTTATTGATTTTCAGAAATTTTTAACAGAAAATATAGGAAAATGCACACTGCTGTATATAGCATATATCTGACAAGTTATCAATATACATTAAAGCCAGTGGTAAAGCTCAGTCAGGACATGCAAATCATATATCCATAGACAATCTGTGATATCATCAGGTTGGTTGGATAGGATTCAGAATTGCTGCAGCACAACAGAGTTCAACCTGCAGAAGTGCTTGTTTGGGGGTGTGTGGAGGAGATAAAGAGCATAGTGAGAAGGTTAGAAAAGGTCAGAAAAGCGAAAGGGAGCGGAGATAACCAGATAGAGGGAAGTGGGGAAGAAAGGGTGGGGGAGGACAACCAACCGCTCCAGGAGCTCTGCTCTGCCCGGGGACACCAACCACAAGCACAAGCAACCCCCTCAAGGTCAGGGTTCCTCGGGATATCAGGTTGTTTTGGGATCTCCAACGTAACCCACAGCTTCCACAAGCGATTGTGTATATCAAGAGTATTATTTAGGGAGGCTATCAATTACTCCATCCTTTTAACATCTCTGATCCTGGAGTGCAGTTCAAACAGTGTGGGGGGTGCCCTCCTTTTCCATTTCAGGGCCACCAAACATCTCGCTGCTGTTAGCACCTGGGCTAAGAGCTTTTTAGACAATTTGGAAGAGAAGGGTGAGAGGCCCAGGAGAAAAGTTTTCGGGTTGAAGGGCGCCCAGGAGCCAAAGATGGAGTAGATTAAAGAATGTACCATTCGCCAATAGGGGATGATTAGAGGGTAGGTCCAGTAGATATGATATAGCGTCCCCGTATCTTTACCACAATGCCAACAGCGGAAATCAGCAGAGGGGTATATGGAGTGGAGCAGGTCAGGGGTTTGGTACCAGTGGAGTAAAATCTTGTATTGATTTTATTTATAGAGTGTACAGAGGGAGCTCTTGGAGGCCTGTGACCATATGAGCTGCCACGTCTTCAGGGGTATATCCTCACCCAGGGCCTGCTCCCACTTGCGCATATAGGCATGTCGAAGTCCAGTTGGCAACATATCCATGGTTAGGAGCTGGTAGGTGCGCAAAATCATACCTTTAGAGGACGAGCCCTCTAGACATTTTTTTTCAAATTCGGTTAAGGGGGAGAACTGAAGGTTCGTTACGAAAGATTACGCATAATGGCGTATTTGTAGGTAACTAAAAAATGCCTGTCTGGGCAAATCAAAGGCATCTTGCAGATCTTGAAAGGATCGCAAGGTTCTGAGGTGAACAGGGAGGCAGTAGTAGTGAGTGGGTATAACGATTTAGCATGCCGCCATAGCGTTTGTAGAAGTGCCATTGGTCCCAATAGCTGTAACCCAACAGACAGGATATCCAAGCTCCACAACATGGAATTTGGGTGGATGGGGGCCAACCACAGCTTCTCAATTTGTGTCTATCGATTGTAAGCATGAAGGGTACATCAAGAAGCTACAGGGCGTAACTGAGCTGCTAGATAATACTTGACTATACTGGGGAATGCAAGGCCGCCCTGGTCACGTGGAGCATACAAGACTGATCTAGCAATCCGTTGCCTCTTATAATTCCAGAAAAAATGTATTAGGTCACCCTGAAGATTCTTAAAGTGCGTGGCTGGGATGGGGATGGGTAGTGTCTCAAACAGATAAAGAAGTCTAGGTAAAATCGTCATCTTTATGGTCGCAAGGCAGTCAAAAAGAGATAACTTTAAAGATTTCCACTTGAACAGGGATTTCCTAATGGAGGTGTATAGTTGGGGGAAGTTGGCCTTGTAGAGAGTGTCATATGTGGGTGTGAGGTGGACCCCGAGGTATTTTAAAGAAGAAGTCTTCCATGCATAATTGAATGACTGTGAAAGGGCAGACAGAGTCTGGTGGGGTATATTAAGGGGGAGGGCTTCCATCTTTGAATTGTTAATTTCGTATCCTGAGAGGGCGCTGTATCGATCTAACTCTACGTGTGGATTCGGGAGGGAGATGTGGGGTTGCGTGAGGGTAAGCAGAAAATCGTCCGCAAACAGGGATATCTTAAAGTCCCTGATGCGGACTGGGATGCCATGGATATTTGGATTCTTTCTGATATGAGCTGCTAAGGGCTTAATACAAAGGCCTATAGGCAAGGGGAAAGCGGGCAGCCTTGTCGGGTCCCGTTAGTAATCGGAAATGTGGGAGAGGAGGCGAACTGGGTTCGAACTAAGGCCGAGGGGGATGAGTATAGGAGAGCAATGGCTAAAAGAAATAGGCCTTTAATATGGACACGGTGGAGTGTTACAAACAGGAAAGGCCAGCTCAGCCTATCAAAGGCCTTTTCCCGCATCTAGACTAAGAAGCAGTGCCTCTGACCTATTCCTGTTTGCAACTTCTATGAGGTCTATGACTCTCTGAGTGTTATCCCCTGCCTGGCGAAGGGGTATAAATCCTACTGGATCCTTGTGGATTAGAGATGGCATAAAGTTGTTTAATCTATTTGCCAGAAGTTTTTTTTTAAATTTTAGATCGGTATTAAGGAGTGCTATCGGCCTGTAGTTGGAACATAACGTATGGTCCTTTCCCGGTTTGGGGATCAACGTTAAGGAAGGAGGTCTGCATGTCTCTCGGGATAGGTGTGTCGGTCAAGAAAAAATTGAACAGAGGTGTGAGGTGGGGGAGAAGGATTGGTAGAAAAGTTTTGTAATAGAGGTATGAAAGGCCATCGGGCCCGGGGGGCCTTGTTATTCGGTAGAGATTTAATTGTGTCTGTAAATTCCTCCTCAGAAATAGGGGAGTTAAGGCTAGTTAGGCCAGAGGAGGATAGAATAGGAAGATCGCTGTCTGCTAGGTAGGAATGGATGGCCTGGGATAAGTCGGGAGATGGAGGGTTATGTGGGACACTTGGGTCGTTATATAAAGTCGAATAGTAATCGTGAAAGAGTTGCGCAATTTTAGAGGGATGAGATTGGAGGGTGCCATTTGCATCTTTAAGGGAAGTGGGTGAGGCAGCTGCCGCCCGCTTGTGAAGTTGTCTTGCTAGAAGCGTATGTGGTTTATTAGCCTTGTCATAGTAGGTTTTTGCAGCCTAAGTAGTGCTTTCTCAGTCTTACCTAGGTCGATGTCCCTCAGCCCAGCCCTAGTGCTTATAGGTTCCCTATGAATGGTCAGGGACGGGGAGGAGAGCAGACGTGACTCTAATTGTCTGAGTTTGTCTAATAATAGTTGTCTGGCTGCATTGGCGTTGTGTTTTAGGCCAGTGGAGAGTGATATGCAATGGCCACTGAAGGCTGCTTTATGAGCTTCCCATAGGGAAGCGGAAGAGACATCAGGAGTTTTCTGCAAAGTACAGCTTCAGGGTTTGCTCGAGCACCATTTTGGAAGGATCACGCTTATGCAAAAACTCATTCAAGCGCCAATGGCAGGTTCTCAAGGATCCCGGTGAGAGTGCTAGGGAGAGTTTAATCGGGGCGTGGTCAGACCACGAAATTGCTTTGATATCTGAGCCTGTACAGGCTCGCAGGGTTGGGGCATTGACAATATTTTTTATTTTTACACTGTTCTTTAAAAAAAAAAGTGGTGTCACTTTTATTCCTATTACAAGGGATGTAGACATCCCTTGTAATAGAAAAAAAAAGCATGACAGGACCTCTTAAATATGAGATCTGGGGTCAAAAAGACCTCAGATCTCATATTTACACTAAAATGCAATAAAAAAAAAAAGTCGTTTGTAAAAAATAAATAAAAATGTTGCTTTAAGAGCTATGGACGGAAGTGGCGTTTTGACGCTGCTTCCGCCCTGCAATGGTATGGAGCCGGGTAGAGGCCATCTTCCCCTCACTCAGCTCCATACCTAACAGGGAAAAGGACACGATCGCCTCTGCCGTTGCCGGCAGCTCTAGTAAACAGCACAGGGCACCGGAACGCATGGGAGAGGGGGCCCCTCTCCTGCCACCAATAAAAGTGATCATGCAGCAAATCCACTGCAGAGACCACTTTTATCTAAAAGCAGACCGCCCGCTGAAGAAAAGGATACCGGGGTTATGGCAGCTAGCTACTGCCATAACAACGATATTCCTCTTCAAAATGCAGACGTATAACGACGGCAGGCGGTCTGTAAGTGGTTAAAGGATAACTGCAACTTTTACAAAAAAATAATAATATATAAATGCACATGTATTTGTGTAAAAAAAATTGCGCATTTTCAAATTTTTATTTTTTTTTGCTAATCAGCCTGCAAAGCTTTGCGACTTGCAAGCATGACCAGTGGTTTACGGGTGCAATGCCAGACTTCTGCAGACTCTTCATCCAGCTCTAAGTCTGTACCAAGGAATGGATTTTTAGTGGAAGTATCAATAAAGTACAAGTGCGGTGATTACTTGTATTCCATTAAGAACTACAAGTCTGTCTGTTCCTATGGAAAACGGGACTTGTAATTCATTTGTTTAAAGGAATATGTAACACAAAATATGGAGTTCTGCTACATATGTTGACGTACCCCATTACATACAGTAGGTGAAACTAAAACTATGAACTACATAACTACTGTCTTCAAAGATTGAAAACTACTTTAAGAAGGCTATATACAAAGTGACATTTAGGGCTTGTTTACACCGAGTGCAGTGACTGGTGTTTTTCCGTACTGGATCAACACCAGTCAATTGTTTTCTATGTTCCTTGTTTACACCCCAATACTGGCATGATGTGTAAAAATGCAGCCATGCTGTATTTTTTCTGCAGGGCAATGGATGGCACCACAGTGCAATGCAGAGCAGCCCACCGTGTTGTTGTGCAGAGACCTGAATCAAGTATATATTTTCAGTAAAGTAAACAAAAAATGTAGTATAATATATGGAAACACACCATTCCCTGGCCTATAATGCTTGGCAAATTTGACAGCAGATTCCTTGCTAAAGCTATTCATTTTAGCATGAGACAGTTAGAACGGGCCCTTGAAAAAATCTTACAAAAAACAAGAACAATCAAAAACATCAAAAGTGATATTTTCTCAATTGTAGAAATATGAAAATCAAGACTACTTTTAAAAAATGTACTGGATTGCTGGACAAAAAGAAGCTAAAGTGTTCTGAATGAATAGACAAAAATCGGCAAAATGATTATTTCTTGTGGAGATCCTTTCAGTTTAAAATGGAATTTACATTATGATCACATTAAAAACTCAATCTGAAAATAGCATCCAATTTCTCTTTTATAACATCACATAGTAGAGATGATAGTGGTATTTTTCGATCTGCCCATTGGGCCTGATGTATTCAAATGATTGAGAACAGGGAGAAATCATTATTAATATAATTGATACACTTTCAGATCGGATTTGAATTAATGCACAGATTTGTGCACACCCAGTAATCACAATCCCCTTACTGAAGAGTTAGCAGATTTTTCAAATTAAATCTGGTGATGCCTACCTGACATGCTCACTTTTAAGCAGACCCATACACCACACCCACATTTGTAATCAGGAGTCAAGATTAAGTAACGCACAGCATTCAGGAGTCACAATTAAAGAAGTTGTAAAGGCAAAAGTTTTTTTTTTTAATCTTAATGCATTCTATGCATTAAGATAAAAAAACCTTCTGTGTGCAGCAGCCTCCCCAGCACCCCGTAATTACTTACCTGAGAGCCATCTTTCTCCTGCCATGTCCACGCGTCGTCTGGGATGCTCCTCCTGATTGGCTGAGATACGGCAGCGGCACCATTATCTCCCGTGGCTGTCAAGCAAAATCAGTTAGCCATTCAGGGGAGAGAGGGCCGTGTCTGAATGGACACAGGGAGCTGTGACTCGGCTTGGGAGCCCCCATAGCAAGCATTTGTATTCAGCCCCCTTTACTCTGATACCCCTAACTAAAATCTAGTGGAACCAATTGCCGTCAGAAGCCACCTAACTAGTAAATAGAGTCCACCTGTGTGTAATTTAGGCTGGGTTCACACTAAAGATCGCAGCTGCTCACAGCAGGAGTCCGGTGCGTCTTCATTTGATTTTGGAAGAGAATTCCGGGCTGAATTTGGACCTGAAATGGACCGAAAGACGCACAGAGCTCCTGTGCAATTCGCACTGGAGCCGCTGCGGAGATATGTGAACCAGCTGGTCACAATCTCCTGCTATGCGAATTGGAATGTGGGGAAACTCGCATTCCAATTTGTATAGGTGTGAACCCAGCCCTAATCTCAGTACAAATACAGCTGTTCTGTGAAGCCCTCAGAGGTTTGTTAGAGAACCTTAGTGAACAAACCGCATCATGAAGGCCAAGGAACACACCAGACAGGTCAGGGATAAAGTTTTGGAGAAGTTTAAAGCAGGGTTATAAAAAATATCCCAAGCTTTGAACATCTCACGGAGCACTGTTCAATCCATCATCCAAAAATTGAAAGAGTATGGCACAACTGCAAACCTACCAAGACATGACTGTCCGCCTAAACTGACAGGCCAGGCAAGAAGAGCATTATTCAGAGAAGCAGCCAAGAGGCCCATGATAACTCTGGAGGAGCTGCATAGATCCACAGCTCAGGTGGAAGATTCTGTCCACAGGACAGATTGCGGCATGTATGCGTTCCTTGATTATCCAATCGAGGGCCAATACTGCTGTGCAAAATGTTAGCACATTGCTTCCCTGGAAACCCATGTTCTGAATCTAGGGAAGCAACTGTCAACACTGAGAAGTGCCTCCATACTAAAGTAGAGTTGTGATTGTACCGGGCAGGTGCCAGCAGGGGCCAGCACAGAGGCGGGTAGAGATAAATAGGGGCAGGCACCAAAGCAGAGTAGATGGGTGACAGACAGTCAGGTAGGATAGAGGGGAAAGAGTCAGGGAGGCCGGTCCTGGGCTGGAACATCCAAATAAGTACGCCCCATTGAGTGACATTGGTGAAACCAGTCAGGGACCAACACTGCTGGAGCTAAGTGACTCCCCTAGCTGTCAGTGTAATAACTCCTCCAGTGAGGGTGGGAGTAAAGCCAAGGGAAAGTAAAGACGGATTCTGGTGGTAGGGGACTCAATTCTTTGAAGGACAGAGAGGGCAATCTGTCACAAAGACCTGAAGCCCTTAACTGTATGTTGTTAACCGGGCGTTTGGGTTGGCACATCACGGATCTGGTGGACAGATTACTGGGAGGGTCTGGGGAAGACCCGGCTGTCATCGTGCACGTTGGCACCAATGACAAAGTCAGAGGAAGATGGAGTGTCCTAAAAAACGATTTTAGGGACCATTTCTAGAGCTAAATTGAGGAAAAGGACCTCCAAGGTAATATTCTCTGAAATACTAACGTTACCTCGAGCAACGCCAGAAAGGCAGAGGGAGACTAGGGAAGTAAACAGGTGGCTGAGGAGCTGGTGTAGAAAGAAGGGGTTTGGGTTCCTGGAGAACTGGGGTGACTTCTCAGACGGTTACCAGCTCTATAGAAGGGACGGACTGGACCTAAATGGGGAAGGTGCAGATCTGCTGGGAGTGAAGATGACCAAAAAAGTTAGAGGGGCTTTTAAACTAGGCGACGGGGGGGAGGTAGAGATAGTCAACGCAGAACGTATTCCAGAGGGTGGTATTGGGGGCATTAGTGGTAGGTGGACTAAAACACCTAAACCCAAGGTAGGTATAGTAACAACTCCTATTTGCAACCTTAGAGCACCCAATAAGGGGATAAAATGCGACCAGTCTAAACTACGTGGCATGTTCACCAATGCCAGGAGTCTGGCGGACAAGATGGGAGAACTAGAGCTACTGTTGTACCAGGAGGATTTAGATTTTGTAAGAATTACAGAAACTTGGTTCGACAGCTCTCATGATTGGCTGGCAACCATTCAAGGGTATTCCCTATAGCGCAGGGATAGAGAGGGTAAAAAAGGGGGAGGGGTATGCCTGTATAGCAAAAATGATGTACAAGTGAATGAGAGAGATGACATCACTAAGAGAGCAAGGGAGGAAGTGGAATCCTTATTGGTAGGGCTACAAAGGGAGGAAACTAAGGGGAAAGTAATACTGGGAGTATGCTATAAGCCCCCTAACCAGAGGGAGGAGGCAGAGACAGACCTCCTATCACAATTTGGATTAGCGGCAAAAATGGGAAGTGTCATTATATGGGGGATTTTAATTATCCAGACATAGACTGAATAGAAGACTGGATGGAAGGAACCGCGCATTCATCTAAGGCTCGCCAGTTCCTAAATGTCTTGCAGGACAATTTCATGGGTCTAGTTGGTAAACTATAAACAAAGCGTTACTAGACCTACTGATTACCAACAATAAATACAGACCTGATCACGGATGTGGAAATACGGGGCAATATAGGAAATAGGAAACAGCGATCACAGGTCAATTAGTTTTAGTATAAATCACACAAATAGGAAACATAAGGGGAATACAAAGACACTAAATTTCAAAAGAGCTAACTTCCCTAAACTACGATCCTTGCTAGAAGATAATAATTGGGATAAAATCTTAGGAACAAGAACTCAGAGGAAAAATGGGTATGCCTTAAGAGCATATTAAATAAGGGCATTAGCCAGTGCATCCCGATGGGAAATAAATTTAAAAGAGCTAAAAAAAGTCCTGGGTGGCTTAACTCCAACATAAAAATGCATATAAAATCAAAGGAGAAGGCCTTCAAAAAATACAAGGCTGAAGGATCCTCATCAGCATTTCAACTTTACAAAGAATGCCACAAGAAATGCAATCAGGTGCAGTCAGGGAGGCTAAGATAGAACACAACAGGCACATAGCAGAGGAGAGTAAAAAAAATCCCAGGAAATTCTTTAAGTACATAAATACTAAGAAAGGGAGGTCAGATCTTATTGGTCCCATAAAGAATGATGAAGAGAATCTGGTTACTAAGGATGGAGAGATGGCGAAGGTATTGAATTTATTCTTCTCCTCATTCTTCACGAGTGAAACGGGGGGCTTCAGAAACCAAAACTGCAATGCATATCCTCATGACACGTCACAGGAAGCACCCTCATGGCTAACAGAGGACAGAATTAGAAATAGACTTGAAAAACTTGGGACCAGATGGCTTGCACCCGAGGGTCCTTAAGGAATTCAGTCAAGTAATTGCCAGACCACTGTTCCTAATTTTTACAAACAGTCCAATGACTGGAATGGTACCAGCTGATTGGAGAAAAGCCAATGTAGCACCAATATTTTAAAAAGGGCCAAGATACATCCCTGGGAATTACAGACCAGTTAGCTTAACATGAACTGTATGCAAGCTCTTGGAGGGGGTGATAAGGGACTATATACAAGATTTTAGTAATGACAACGGTATCATTAGCAGTAATCAGCATGGATTCATAAGGAATCATTCTTGCCAAACCAATCTATTAACCTTATATGAGGAGGTGAGCTGCCATCTAGATATAGGAAGGCCTGTAGACGTGGTGTATCTGGATTTTGCAAAAGCATTTGCTACAGTTCCCCATAAATGTTTACTGTACTGTCAGAAACCATGAATCAGACCGAGACAGAAGTACAGTTAATGACACTTGTTTAATAATAATAAAATGGTAAACAGAGTAAGCGTAGTCAATACATAGCCAGAGTTCAGTAACCAGATCGGGTAGCCAGCCTATGTCAGAGAGCCAGAGATCAACGTAGTACAGCAAGCAGGATTAGGAGCCAGAAGGGACGTCAGCAGAAGCAAGCCTTTAACAGGAATGCAGGAGAAAGTCTCTGAGATGTGACCAAAGGTGAAGGCAGAGATGAAGTGAGCTGGACGGCTTTAAGTAGCCAGGACTGACAAGCAGATCACCAACAGCTGAGTCACTGTGGAGAGAAAGGAGCTGGCAATTAGCCAACAGCTGAGCAGCCAGCTCAGAAAAGGAAGGGCTGAGCCCAGCCCTGACAGTTTCCCCTCCTCAACAACCCCTCCTCCTCGGAGGGCCCCCGGGCTTGAGGGGAAAACGTCTATGGAAATCACGGAGGAGGACAGGGGCATGTACGTCCGAGGATGAGACCCAAGAGTGTTCCTCCGGACCGTACCTCTTCCAATGCACCAGGTGCGCCCACGGAACCTATGGGAGTCAACAATGGATTGTACTTCATACTCCTCATGGTTCTCAACCTGTATAGGGTGAGGACGTGGCACCGAGGTGGTAAAGCGGTTGCAGACCAAAGGTTTCAATAAGGATACATGAAACACATTAGAGATGTGCATACTAGGAGGAAGGTCCAACGCGTAAGCCACTGCGTTAATCCTGCGAAGGATACGGAAAGGCCCAATAAACAGAGGTGCGAACGTCAAAAAAGTAAGACATGAAGTCGGAGGTTGCGAGACGACAGCCAGACTCTGCCCCCAACCTGTTAGGAAGGCGCAGGCAGGTGTCTGCGGTCAGCATGGAGTCTATACCTATCGTTAGCATGTCACAAACCCTCCTGGACTTGTGTCCAAGTGGAACGAAGGCCACGGAGATGCTCCTCTAATGCAGGAATACTCTGCGGAACAAACGAGGCAGGCAACACGGAAGGTTGAAAACCATAGTTCGCCATAAACGGGGACAAATGGGAAGCTGAATTGAAGGCACTATTGTGAGCAAACTCCGCCCACGGTAAGAGGTCTGACCAGTTGTTATGATGGTCAGAAATATAGCAACGTAGAAATTGCTCCAAGGACTGATTGTCTCGTTCTGTGGCCCCATTAGACTGCGGGTGATACGCAGAGGAGAGAGCAAGCTGAATACCCAACTGTGCACAAAAGGCTCGCCAGAACCGGGACACAAACTGACTACCCCTGTCTGAGACAATCACCTTGGGTAGCCCATGGAAGCGGAAGATCTCCCAAGCAAAAATAGAAGCCAGTTCCTTAGAAGTAAGCAACTTCTTGAGTGGAATACAATGCAACATTTTCGAGAACCGGTCAACCACCATAAGGATAACTGTGTTGCCCTGGGAGTTGGGTAACTCCACAATGACATCCATAGACAGGTGGGTCCAGGGCTTCTTTCCATTGGGTATGGGTTGTAGGAGGCCCACTGGAAGGTGTCGTGGAGTCTTACTCTGAGCACACACGGAACAGGTAGCTACGAAGGCGGTTACATCAGCATGTAGACTAGGCCACCAGAATTGTTGGGAAATGGCCCAAAAGAGTTGATTCTTCCCAGAGTGGCCAGCAGCCTTGGGAGAATGGTAAGTCTGGAGCACAGCAGTACGGAGACTCTCAGGAACAAAGCAGTGGTCACAAGGTTTCTCAGGAGGAGCATCGACCTGAGCAGCAAGAATTTTGTCACCAAAAGGAGAAGTAAGACTGGTGCGAACCGTAGCTAGAATACGATCAGGAGGAATCACAGGAACCGGAACTGACTCCATCTTGGAAGTGGAAGAAAATTGTGGTGAAAAGGCATCAGCCCTTACATTCTTAGTACCGGGTAAGAATGAGACAATGTAATTAAAACTCAACAAGAAAAGAGCCCATCGCGCCCTTCTGGGAGAGAGGCGCTTAGCCTCACACAAGAATGTGAGATTCTTATGGTCAGTAAGAATGAGAACCGGCACAGTGGTACCTTCAAGGAGATGTCTCCATTCTTTCAGGGCTCGCCAACAGCTCTCTGTCACCCATCTCGTAATTGTACTCTGCCGGTGAAAATTTCTTGGAAAAGTATCCACACAGATGCATAGCGCACTCAGAGTTAGGACATTAAGAAAGAAGGGCGCCAACTCCAGTCTCAGAAGCATCAACTTCTAGAATAAAAGGCAACGTAGGATCAGGGTGTGCCAACATAGGAGCAGACACAAAGGCAGCCTTGAGACTCTCAAAGGCCTTAATGGACTCCGGAGACCAACTCGGTGGTTGCCGTCTTTCCTGGTCATATCAGTCAGGGGCTTGACCAGAGACGACAAGTTACAAATAAACTTTTGATAATAGTTGGCAAAACCAAGAAAACGCTGCAGAGGACGTAAACCCACGGGTCGAGGCCAATGTAGGAAAGTTTCTCTGGGTCCATCGAAAAACCAGCAGTGGAAATGACATAGCCCAGGAATTTAACCTGTTCACAATGGAATTCTCACTTTTCCAATTTACAATAGAGATTGTTCTCTCTTAGTCTCTGAAGCACACGACAGACATCTGTGTGGTGGCTCTCCAGGTACTTGGAAAATATGAGGATATCGTCGAGATAAACCTCCACACATAATGGCAACAAATCTCGAAGGACATTGTTAATGAACTCCTGGAAAACTGCCGGAGCGTTACAAAGGCCAAAAGGCATTACGAGATACTCAAATTGACCTGATCTGGTATTAAACACAGTTTTTCACTGTTTTGTTTGTCGCCTGATTGTATGCCCCTCTCAAATCAAGCTTTGTGAAAACCATTGCACCCTTGAGGCGGTCAAATAACTCCGTAATCAACGGAATGGGATATTCTTAAACATGAAACTATTGAGACCCCTATAATCGATACAAGGTCTCAGCTCACCACTCTTCTTCTTCACAAAAAAGAAACCAGCACCAGCAGGAGACGAGGATTTGCGGATGAAACCTCAAGAAAGTGCGTCTGCAACATACTCCTCCATGGCCTTATCCTCCAAGACCGACAAAGGGTAAACCCGGCCACAAGGGGGTATGGCACCAGGTTGAAGGTCAATTGCTCAATCATACGACCAGTGTGGAGGCAAAGTACCGGTTTGACCTTTGTCAAAGACATCGCTAAAATTGCGGTACTCCTCCGGCAGGGAGGAGAGTGAAGAGGTGCACAGGACTTTGGCTACCTTCTGGAAGCATCTCTCACTGCACTGTGGCAACCAGGACAGAACCTCAGCATGGAGCCAATCAAAAGAAGGGTTGTGCCTCTGTAACCAAGGATAACCAATAACCAGCGGAAACTTAGGTGAGGAAATATCTTGGAATTGGATTATCTCATGGTGAAGGGCCCCTATGGCCATGGACAATGGAACAGTCTCATGAGTCGCATGGGCAGGCTGTAGAGGTCTCCTGTCAAGAGCCTCAATGGCAAGTAGAGTGTCACGCAGCTGCAGCGGAATCGAGTGCTTCGATACAAAGGCAGCATCAATGAACAGTTTATTGCGTCGATTAGAGCCTGTATCTCGACGGATGACTCAGCCCAAGACAGGGTAACCAAAAGCAGGAGCTTATCTTTCTGGGAAACTGGAGACGAAACAACGCCACCTAAGGTCTGTGTGTGACAGGACCTCAACGTTTGGGTCATTCCCTGGACGGGTAGGACAAGACTTCAAAAAGTGACCAGCCTGGCCACAATAAAGGCACAATTTCTCCCTCCTCCTAAGGGCTCTCTCATCTGCAGAGAGACGCGTGAATCCCAAGTGCATGGTTTCATCTTCACAGACCGACTCGGTACCAGGAGGCATGGGAGGTGAGGGAGGCAAGGGTGGGACTGCAAAGCTCGGAGACAAATGTACAGGAGGCTTGTGCCAGCGCTCCTTCAAAGAGAGTCTTTCTCTGAGTCTGGAGTTAAGGAGGATGGCAAATGTGATCAACCTCTCCAGCTCAGTGGGTATATCTCGGGCTGCTATCTCATCCTTGATGTTATCCGAGAGACCATGAGAGAAAGCAGCCACGAGGGCCTCATTGTTCCAAGCAACCTCTGCTGCCAGAGTACGTAATTCAATGGCGTAATTGGCAACAGTTCTCGTACTCTGTTTGATGGACATGAGGCTCTTGGCAGCAGAACCGGAGCGTGCGGGAACATCAAATACCCATTTGAAGGAAGCCACAATTCTGGGTAACTCAGAACAATGGGTTTTTACGTCTACCATAGAGGGTTTGCCCAGGCCAAGGCTCTCTCAGAAAGCAAAGATATCACAAAACCTACTTTGCTTCTGTCCATGGGAAATGTCTGGGGCAGCATCTCAAAGTATATCTCAACCTGGTTGAGAAACCCTCTGCATTGAACTGGATCGCCCCCAAATCGCTGGGGAAGCGGAGCGGAACCAGACGTGCCTCTTATAGAGGTAATACTCGAGGCGGGTGCCTGCACAGAGACTGGAGCAGCAGCAGGGATGGCCTTTAACACAGGTTTTACCAGAGCAGCCATAGTGGAAGATTCCAGGTGAGCCGTGCGACTCAGGAGCGTTTGTAACACCAGGGAAAACTGATCCATGCAGTGATCCTGGTCATCCAATCTGGAAAAAATATTACTATCAAGTGGACTGACTGCATCTTCTGAATTCATGGCCTTCGTCTACTGTCAGAAACCATGAATCAGACCGAGACAGAAGTACAGTTAATCACACTTGTTTAATAATATTAAAAAGGTAAACAGAATAAGAGTAGTCAATACATAGCCAGAGTTCAGTAACGGCCAATGCCGTTGTCAGAGAGACAGAGATCGACGTAGTAGTACAGCAAGCATGATCAGGAGCCAGACGGGACGTCAACCGAGCAAGTCTTCAACTGGAACGCAGGAGAAAGTCTCTGAGATGTGACCAAAAGCGAAGGCAGAGATGAAGTGAGCTGGACAGCTTTAAGTAGCCAGGACTGATGAGCAGATCATCAACAGCCGAGTCACTGTGGAGAGAAAGGAGCTGGCAATTAGCCAACAGCTGAGCGGCCAGCTCAGAGAAGGAAGGGCTGAGCCTAGCCCTGACATGTACAAAGTAAGGTCCGTTGGCATTGACCATAGGGTGAGTACATGGATTGAAAAGTGGCTACAAGGACGAGTTCAGAGGGTAATGATAAATGGGAAGTACTCAGAATGGTCCGGGGTGGAATGTGGGGTCCCCCGGGGTTCTGTCCTGCGACCAATCTTATTTAATTTATTCATAAACGACCTGGAGGTTGGGATAAACAGCTCAATCTCTGTATTTGCAGGTGATACTAAGCTAAGCAGGGTAATAACTTCTCCGCAGGATGTGGAAACCTTGCAAGAAGATTTGAACAAACTAATGGGGTGGGCAACTACATGGCAAATGAGGTTTAATGTAGAAAAATGTAAAATAATGCATTTGGGTGGCAGAAATATGAATGCAATCTACTCACTAGGGGGAGAACCTCTGGGGGAATCTAAAATGCAAAAGGACCTAGGGGTCCTAGTAGATGACAGGCTCAGCAATGGCATGCAATGCCAAGCTGCTGCAAACAAAGCAAACAGAATATTGGCAGTCATTAAAAAGGGGATTAACTCCAGAGATAAAACAATAATTCTTCCACTCTACATGACTCTGGTCTGGCCGCACCTGCAGTATGCCGTCCAGTTCTGGGCACCAGTCCTGTTGAAAAAAAAGCCATAAGAAGTCCCGTTTGCAGTTTGCGAGAAGCCATGTGGATGACACAGCAAACATGTGAAAGAAGGTGCTCTGGTTAGAGAAGACCAAAACTTTTTGGCCTAAAAGCAAAGCGATATGTGTGGCGGAAAACTAACGCTGCACATCACCCTAAACACACCATCCCCATCGGTCCAGGAGAAAATCTCCTTATATGCTGACGATACCTTGCTGTATCTTCAGATAGAAACTGACTCCCTGGGGGCAGCTCTAGCTTTGATCGACACTTTTGGGAGATTTTCTGGCATCCGGGTTAATTGGGAAAAATCGGTGATCTTTCCACTGCACTCAGAGGAGGCTTCTGTGCCGCCGAACACCACCCTCCAGAGGGTTTCGCAATTTAGATACCTGGGAATTTAGATACATAGAGACCTGACCCAGTTTATTCCTCTTAATCTAGTTCCGGCGATGTCGGCCCTGACTCAGAGATGCGCTGTGTGGAAATCACTGCCCCTTACTCCGGTTGGGAGGGTCAACCTTATCAAAATGTCAATGCTTCCCAAACTTTTGTATATCTTTAGGCAAACCCCGGTACATATCAAACAGGCATTTTTCAAAAAACTTGACAAGCTGATCATCTCATTTGTGTGGAATGGCAGTGTCCCTAGAATTGCTAAATCGACCCTCCAGCTGCCACTAACGCTGGGAGGCCTGGCCCTGCGGTGTTTTCTTAAGTATTATTGGGCAGCAGTTCTGGTCACAGTGAGATGGTGGCTGTCGCAGAGTCCCGCCAACCCTGCCTCAACTTTGGAGGTGGCGCTGCTGGGGTCTTACTCTGAGCTGAGAAACCTAATTCACCTGGGACCCAAATCTAACCCAAACATGACCCCTTCGATGAGAACCACACTTAAAGTATGGGAGACTTTTCGAGCCAAGACCCAGATGTCTAGCAGCTGGTCCCCCAGGACTCCGTTATGGGGGAACCTGTGGTTACCACACTTCCGGACGATCCCTGACCCGGTACTTTGGGCCCGTCACGACATTACAGTATTAGCCGACATAACTTCCCCAACAGGTTTGCTCTCATTTGATGAGTTGAAATGCCAGAAGGACTTACCTAACCGTTTGTTTTTCAGGTACCTGCAGCTCCGACACGCTTATCGCTCTCAATTTCCCACGCCCCCGGTGCTGGTGACCACTGGCATTGAAAGCTTATTGAGCGCGCCAGAGGAAACTAAGCCCCTTTCTGCTTTATACTCTACTTTGGCCGTACTAGATACGTCCAAGGTCTCACAGTTGTTCCAGTTGTGGCAGGGGGATGTGCCATCGCTGGCGGATGATGACTGGGAGGAGGGCATTCAGCAGTACCTCCCTCTGGTGATATCCGCCCGGGATCGGTTTATCCAGCTTAAATTTTTACACAGACGCATTTTTACGCATACTTCTCACCAAAACGCCTAGCTAGGATATACCCGAACAGCAGTCCGATTTGCACTAAATGATCATTAGAGGAGGGATCGTTCTTTCATATGGTTTGGTCATGTCAACATATACAGGCCTTCTGGTGGGGAGTGGTGGTCGTGATTAATTCTGTCAGTAAGCTATCGTTACCGTGTGATCCAAACCCATTGTTGCTGGGAATAGTGGATAATTTACCGGCCCCACAATCCAAGAAGATGTTTGTGTTTTACACAGTCTTTTACGCTAGGAAGGCAATCCTGCTGAGGTGGAAGGGGGCTGAACCACCGACGGTACAACAGTGGAAAAAGCTCATTAACAATGCTCTCCCACTATACAAGCTGACCTACCTGGGCCGCAATTGCCCGAAAAAATTTACTAAAATATAGGGCTCTTAGGTGCGTGAAGAGCAACTGACCCTTGACTAAGAACGGAGACTCGAGGGTACCCACCTTGAACCTTTTGAGGCTCTGGAGGGCTTAGCTTGAATGGGTGAGGTCACACCCTTATGAAGGGATCCCTTATACATCTAAGATATAGGACTTCTGAATCAGAGAGACTGGTCTATGTATATCAATGAACAGACTGACATTACACATGTATAGGCATCATACCTCCGTTTTTCGGAATTGATGAAGGAGATTTTATGGAGCTCCCGATGCTTCTTCCCCCCTCCCCTCCCCTATCCCCAACTAGACGCTCCTACTCTGGTTACAAGTATTCGACTACTAGACGGTTAATGAACTATACCCACATCTGCTGTGTTTGATCTCACTGCATACTGTATGTACATTATTTTAGTTTTCCCTCTTTTTTTTGTTTATTCCCTTCCCTTTGTATTATTTCTGTTCTGTTACACTTGTTTTACAAAATAAAAAACTTTCTGTTAAAAAAAAACACACCATCCCCACTGTGAAACATGGTTAGGGCGGCACAGTGGTGTAGTGGGTAGCACTCTCACCTAGCAGTAAGAAGGGTCGCTGGTTCATATCCCAACCACGACACTACCTGCCTGGAGTTTGCATGTCCTCCCTGTGCCTGCGTGGGTTTCTTCCGGGCAGTCCGGTTTCCTCCCACACTCCAAACACATGCTGGCAGGTTAATCGGCTTCTGTCAAAAATTGGCCCTAGTATATGAATAGTATATTGGACTGGTGTCTTTATTCAACCTTACTAACTATGTAACTATGTTGTGGGGATGCTTTTCTTCAGCAGGAAAAGGGAAGCTGGTCAGAGTTGATGGGAAGATGGATGGAGCCAAATACAGGGCAATCTTAGAAGAAAACCTGTTAGGGTCGGAAAAAGACTTGAGACTGGGGGGAGGTTCACCCCCCAGCAGGACGATGACCCTAAATGCAGCCAGAGTTACAATGGAATGGTTTAGATCAAAGCATATTCATGTGTTATGCCCCGTACACACGGTCAGATTTTACGAGGGAAAATGTGCGATCGGAGCGTGTTGTCGGAAATTCCGACCGTGTGTGGGCTCCATCGGACATTTTCCATCGGATTTTCCAACACACAAAGTTTGAGAGCAGGCTATAAAATTTTCCGACAACAAAATCCGTTGTCGGAATTTCCGATCGTGTGTACGCAAATCCGATGCACAAAGTGCCATGCATGCTCAGAATAAATAAAGAGATGAAAGCTATTGGCTACTACCCCGTTTATAGTCCCGACGTACGTGTTTTACGTCACCGCGTTCAGAATGATCGGATTTTCCGTCAACTTTGTGTAACCGTGTGTATGCAAGACAAGTTTGAGCCGGAATGTCTGATCAATGTCCGACCGTGTGTACGGGGCATTAGAATGTCCCAGTCAAAGCCCAGACCTGAATCCAATTGAGAATCTGTGGCAAGACTTGAAAATTGCTGTTCACAGACGCTCTCCATCCAATCTGGCAGAGCTTGAGCTGTTTTGCAAAGAAGAATAGGCAAAATGTCACTCTCTAGATGTGCAAAACTGGTAGAGACATACCCAAAAAGACTTGCAGCTGTAATTCCAGCGAAAGGTGGTTCTGAAAAGTATTGACTCGGTCAATTTATTTGTAAAAAATTTTGAAAACCATTTATCATTTTCCTTCCACTTCACAATTACGTGCATTTTTGTGTTGGTCTATCACATAATATAACAAAATATAATACATTTACGTTTTTGGATGCAACATGACTAAATGTGGAAAATATTCAAGGGGTGTGAATACTTTTTCAAAGCACTGTATGCTATATTTATTACAATACATCATATATATACTTTCATTTTCTCATTCTGCCTCCAGTTTGAGTTTGACTTAGCAGTGATATCCCACCTCCAGCACACACACATTTGTCTGTCTTCTGTACCCTTCCATCAGCACATACAAGCTCTACTTTTCCCAGAGACTTCTCACTTTGCAGTGCTCACACGAAAGCCTCATACACGATCGGATTTTCCACAGACAAAACCTCTGACTTTTGTCCAAAAAGGACAAAAGAACTTGTCTTACATACAAACGGCAAGGAATTGTCGGCCAACAAACACGAACGTAGTAACTTATTACATGTTTTTTCAGGTCTTTAGCGCCACCCTTTGGGCTCCTTTTGCTAATTTTGTGTTAGTAGAAGTTTGGTGAGTGTTGATTTGCGCTTTTCATTTTGCGCTTTTCATTTCATACTTTTCAGTTAGTTTCTGAACGGCCGTTCATCAACCAGCCATGTTGCGGAATCGGAGGAGATAACGTGTTATTTATTATTGGCCTTGGAGTTATTGCTTTGACCCAGGTTATTTCTTTGAAGTCCAGTCCAAAAACAGGATGAGGAGGATTTCTTGGACCAAAAATTGGTTGCTTTATTAATCGTGACCAATTATGTCATATGCCTTTGCTGCGGGAGCTCCAGGAGAATAATCCAGATGTTTTTCTGAATTATCTCCGGATGATGAACCCCTGCTTTGACCGAATCTTGGCATTGTTGACCCCCTATATTAAGAAGCAGGACACATGCATGCGGATTTTATTTTATTTTTTTGGTTGAATAATAATGATTTGATTTGGTATACTTTCTATATTTTTGGATGCATAGAATGCACTTTTTGGTTAAGTTCTGTTGACAGATAGCATGTCTAATTTTATTTGTTTTAATTTTTTTAATGCACAATAAAAAAATTGTGGAGAATAATACTTGGCTATGTGTTTTACTTCAAATGACAGTTTGGGAGTAGGCAGTTACATTTAAAAAGATACAATGTAAAATTAACAAGGGGCACCAACATAGTTGTATCTTTGATCTTAAAAACTACGGGATAATGTTGTTGTGGTAACTTGCACCAAAAAAAAAAAAAAAAAAAAAAATAACAAGCATAATAATATTATTCTTGATATCACTAGAAAAAAAAGCCTTTGAAAATTAGTTTGCATAAACTCCATCAGTATCACCAGCAAAGCAGCTTCATTATTATCCCATTAAAGAAGAAGAGAATGTGCGCTGCATTTCGAGATTTCATAATTTGCCACGTCACAAATATTAACTCTCCATTATGAACGCTAGTTTTCAAGACCGACCACCCTCACTGACCTACAGCTTCTGATCTGTAATCTCGCTGCTGTGTATATATACATGTTCCCCAAAGTGATCAGTATGAAGAGTTTGTTCATTAGCCCTTCAGTAGTGAGTGATCAATGTGCATGTTCATTAATCCTTCCACCAACATATGAGCATTAACCCCTTATTGCCTAGTTCCCAGTTCATATGTGTTAACCCTTTAGCTTCAGTTGCTTATATGATAACTTCTCAATGAGTGTTCTGTCCCCGGCTCATATAGGTGAATCCCCTAGCACCCAGTACCCAGCACTTGAAGGTTAACCTCTCATCACTCATCCCCCATGTAACAGCTTTAGGCTTGGTTCACACTGCTGCGACTTGGGATCTGACTTGTGAGACTCCAAGTCGCATGACACGTGAAATCCCATGTTAATCATCGAGAGCTGTCCTAATTAGCACTACTGAATAACATTACAGGAAGATTACCCAGGCATTCCCGGAAGTTGATTTAAAGTCGCTTCAAGTGACTCTCAAGTTGCATAGTAAATGTAGCACACTCTACCAATAGGTATGTGCTAGTATGGGTTTTTTTTTACTAGGGAGACTGTCAGCACAGGTATGCTGCAAGCTAGGCCTGTCTGTTTTGATGTGGGGGCAGGGAGTGGTTAGTGTAGCAGTGGGTGTGATCACCTGTGCTCTAGTTCTAAGGCGCCTCCCCTGCTTCCAGGGAGAATGTTCTGGAAGAGGGGCAGGGCCTAGAACTGGAGTGGCAGGCAGCTCATGTGGGAGCCCTGACCAATCCCCAACTAGTATTGACAGGGGGCGGGCCTCCTATATAAGCTGAGGTAACAAGCCACTGGGAGGAGTTGTCGGCCGGGTGAAGTGGAGAATGGAGTACTAGACAGCAGCAGGAGGGCACCCCCATCTGGGGGGGGGGTGCACCGAGCGCAGGAGGTGGCCCAGAGAGAACTGTGAGGGAACTTCAACCTTTACACGGTCATTGGTGTGGAATTCCTGGAGTAGAGGGGCAGGTGAAGCTGTCAGAACGTACGGTCCGGTTAAGTTCTCCATCAAGGACTCGGGGCAGAGGAAGGTCGGTGAGTGTACCACAGTGGAGGACTGGATGTGCCAGGAAGTCTGTGTGGGAACTTCACTTCTACACGGTCATTAGTGAAGTCCTCATCATTACACGGTCATTGATGAGGAGTCCTGGATCAGAGGAGAGACTGTGGGGAATTGTGTCAAATCGATGTGGCCTGAGGGCACAGGATTTGCAAGCTGGGCTAGCTGGGAACAGTAGTCCACCATTCAGAATATGCTTTTAAACTACTAGGCCTCCGGGGAGAAGCGCTGCAGGCCTCTAGTATGGTAGCAGCGAGCAACCAGAGTCAGCAGGAGAATCTTTTCAGAGTGGGTTCTTTTGATTACAGAAGAAGATGTGACAAGAAATGAATATGCTACAGTATAAGTTTGTGCAGGAGGAGAGGATTTCTGGGAACATCACACGTACATGGTCAAAGGTGATGTCCTCATCTTTACACAGTCATTGATGAGGAAGTTCTGGAAGCAATAGTCTGCAGGAGTTACGCAGAGGAGGAACAATAGTCTGCAGGGAGATGCAGGAAAAAAACTGTGGCTTTTTAAACATGGGCATCATTTCTTCAGGCTCAAACTATGTGCTAAATCTATAAAATCTCTAAATATGATGGCAAAGTGATCTGTTCTATGGGCATCCCATATACTCCTTTCCCCAACCAAGTTGTACTCCCCCAATAAACAAAAACAAAACACAGCAAATGACTTTTCATTGTCTCTGCAAGTGATGTATGGGAGTCTGACAGCGGGGTGATATGGCGGATGTTTGTTACTAGTGGCAACTACACCACTACATAAGTCACACGACTTTCAGGTCGCGGCAGTGTGAACCGAGCCGTAACCTCTCAGTGCCTTGTTTTCTGCCTATGTGAATTTATTTCTGAGGCTGCGTTCGCACTATCTTCGCATGCGGCTTACAGCAGAGGTCCAGTGCGTCCCCGTTCACCGTTTCAGGTCTAATTTCAGCCAGAATTCTTGGCTGAATTTGGACCTGAAATGGATCAAAAGACGCACAGGGCTCCTATGCAAACTCACACCGGAGCCACTGCGAAGATATGTGAACTGTCTAGATAGAGAGCCGGTAAAAATCTCCTGCTATTGCGAATTGGCTGCGTGGAATCTGCATTCAATTCGCAATAGTGTGAACCCAGCCTCAGGTGCCAGTACCCAGCAGATGTGGGGGAATGTATGCTCCTTGAGCAGGGCCCTCCTATTCCTTTTGTATTGAACTGTATTGTAATTGTACTGTCTCCATTTTTTATTGTAAAGCGTTGAGCAAACTGTTGGCACTATATAAATCCTGTATAATGATAAAAATGTGATATAACCCTTTAGCAGCCAGTCCCCAGCACATATGTAATAACCTTCAGCATTCCATATATGTGCAATAACCCCTCAACACCCAGCCTCCAGCTCATATGGGACAAAACCTGACATTTATGCAAAGTACCACATCAAATATCAGTCTCATCCCCAATGACCCTGGTCTAATAATAATATTGGTGCCTCTGACCCGTTTCCAATTTTGAATAATAAACATCGGCAACAAAGCCAAGCCCAATTTCTCATGCTCCCCACTTTTCCTGAACTCCATGACAGAGTTCCTGCTAATAACATTCTTTGATTTTGGTGTCTCTTTTTCAACCTCCATTTTCCCTGGTTCAACTGATACGCGTTCTGTTTCAGTTTCAGTATCCTCCCCACCTTCACAGTTCATACTACTGCTGACATGCTCCCCATCACCTCCTCTCTTACTGAATAACCTGCTTCAGTTTCAGTGGCTGCTTTTCTGTACAAAGATTTTGACTTCTATTCCTTCTCTGTAAAACCTTCCAGGGGTCTCAAACTGGCGGCCCTCCAGCTGTTGCAAAACCACAAGTCCCATGAGGCATTGCAACGCTGACAATTACAAGCATGACTCCCAAAGGCAGAGGCATGATGGGACTTGTAGTTTTGCAACAGCTGGAGGGCCACCAGTTTGAGACGCCTGTTAAGAGTGCTTGGCTTCCATACTTTACAATTACTTGTTTTGGAAATGGGTGCCCAAAGCATTGTGGGGCACACTTCCCTACCACTGTCATTCTCCTGTATGGCTTTGTCATAGTAATTTTGTTACTAATTATGGAAATATGGTAACCACTATGTGTGAGTTAAAAGGTTAACTGTCCTGCTGATAGTCATACCCTCCCACTCTTCTCCTGTACATACCATCCATATATCTCTCCTGCACATATACCCACTGTCATACACTATGCATGCCTCTTCTACACATACAGTATCTCACAAAAGTGAGTACACCCCTCACATTTTTGTATTTTTTTATCATATCGTTGCATGTGACAACACTGAAGAAATTACACTTTGCTACAATATAAAGTAGTGAGTGTACAGCTTGTATAACAGTGTAAATTTGCTGTCCTCACTGCTGGCAAAGAACTCTGAGGATCTGAAAAAAATAATTGTTGCTCTACATAAAGATGACCTAGGCTATAAGAAGATTGCCAAGACCCTGAAACTGAGCTGCAGAATGGTGGCCAAGACCATACAGCGGTTTAACAGGACAGGTTCCACTCAGAACAGGCCTCGCCATGGTCGACCAAAGAAGTTGAGTGCACGTGCTCAGCGCAATATCAAGAGGTTGCCTTTGGGAAATAGACGTATGAGTGCTGCCAGCATTGCTGCAGAGGTTGACGGGGGGGTAGGGGGGTCAGCCTGTCAGTGCTCAGACCAGTACGCCACACACTGCATCAAATTGGTCTGCATGGCTGTTGTCCCAGAAGGAAGCCTCTTCTAAAGATGATGCACAAGAAAGCCCGCAAGCAGTTTGCTGAAGACAAGCAGACTAAGGACATGGATTACTGGAACCATGTCCTGTGGTCTGATGAAACCAAGATAAACTTATTTGGTTCAGATGGTGTCAAGCGTGTGTGACGGCAACCAGGTGAGGAGTACAAAGACAAGTGTGTCTTGCCCACAGTCAAGCATGGTGGTGGGAGTGTCGTGGTCTGGGGCTGCATGAATGCTGTCGGCACTGGGGAGCTACATTTCATTGAGGGAACCATGAATGCCAACATGTACCGTGACATACTATAGCAGAGCATGTTCCCCTCCCTTCAGAGACTGGGCCGCAGAGCAGTATTCCAACATGATAATGACCCCAAACACACCTCCAAGACGACCACTGCCTTGCTAAAGAAGCTGAGGGTAAAGGTGATGGACTGGTCAAGCATGTCTCTAGACCTAAAGCCTATTGAGCATCTGTGGGACATCCTCAAATGGAAGGTGGAGGAGCGCAAGGTCTCTAACATCCACCAGCTCCATGATGTCGTCATGGAAGAGTGGAAGAGGACTCCAGTGGCAACCTGTGAAGCTCTGGTAAACTCCATGCCCAAGAGGGATAAGGCATTGGTGGAAAATAATGGTGGCCACCCAAAATATTGACTCTTTGGGCCCAATTTGGACATTTTCACTTAGGGATGTACTCACTTTTGTTGCCAGCAGTTTAGAAATTAATGGCTGTGTGTTGAGGTATTTTGAGAGGACAGCAAATTTACACTGTTATACAAGCTGTACACTCACTACTTTATATTGTAGCAAAGTGTCATTTCTTCAGTGTTGTCACATGCAAAGATATAATAAAAAATGTACAAAAATGTGAGGGGTGTACTGACTTTTGTGAGATACTGAACACCCACTGTCATATGCTATGCATGCCTCTTCTGCACATATACCCACTGTCATACGCTATGCATGCCTCTCCTGCACATATACCCACTGTCGTACACTATGAATGCCTCTTCTGCACATATACCCACTGTCGTACACTATGCATGCCTCTTCTGCACATATACCCACTGTCGTACACTATGCATGCCTCTTCTGCACATATACCCACTGTTGTACACTATGAATGCCTCTTCTGCACATATACCCACTGTCATACACTATGCATGCCTCTTTTGCACATATACCCACTGTCATACACTATGCATGCCTCTTCTGCACATATACCCACTGTCATATACTATGCATGCCTCTTCTGCACATATACCCGCTGTCATACACTATGCATGCCTCTTCTGCACATACTGCCTGTGAGACAATTTTTAAGCATTGCTTGTTTTATCCCCAATCTTGGTCGTTTTTGAAGAGGCATACTTTTGCTATTGTAGCATACTTCACATGTATTTTGGAAAAATCGTATTTCTCTCACGCCTTATGCCGCGTACACACAAGCAGACTTTTCAGCATCAAAGGTCCGACGGTCTTTCCAACGGACTTTCGACAGAGTTACTATGGATTTTCGAACGACCGGACTTGCCCACACACGAACGGACTAAAGTCCGTTCGAAAGTCTGTTGGTTTGAATGTGATGGCTGCCCGTGCGTTGTTTTTTGTCCGTCGGACCAGTATACAGACAAACTGATTTTCGGCCCTACTCGAGTCCGTCGGAAAGATTTGAAACATGTTCTAAATCTAAAGTACGTCTGATTTTTCACCATCGAATTCTCCGTCGGATTTGTTCCTTCGGACCTTTGCTGTCGAAAAGTCAGCTCGTGTGTACACGACATTAGACCTCATTTACACTTATGGTGGTGTTCACTGCCCCTCTGCAAAGTGATCTGTGGTGTATCACTTTTCAGAGGCATTTGACAAAAGACTGCCTCCTCCTGGACACTTGTTATAAAGCCACAGCACTGCTCTACAGCTGTATGTAATGCAGGGTGTTTGCAGAGTGCCCATTCACTTGTTAACTTTTGCAACTCTGTACGCTATTGTGGCAAGTGAATTAACATGGCTGGTGGCCATAGTAACTTGCAGCTGGGTGGAAAATCCTTGGCTCCACCACCTATTTTTACCCCCCCCCCCCAGCTGCCCATATAAACAAGGTCTAAAGAGTTCTTAAAGTTTTAAATTATATTGTAGATGTATATAAACTAATACACATTCACAAATATTTAATCTAATCAAAGTGGTTCTAAAGTCAGAAAGTTTTTTGTCTATGCATTAAGATAAAAAACCTTCTGTGTGTAGCAGCCCCCCTCATACTTACCTGAGCCTCATCTCGATCCAGCGATGTTGTACAAGAGTCTGGGCTGCCAGGGACTGTCCATCCTCATTGGCTGAGACAGCAGCGGGGTGCCATTGGCTGTCAATCAAAGTCAGTGAGCCAATGAGGAGAGAGAGGGGGTGGGGCAGAGCCATGGTTCCATGTCTGAATGGACACATAGAGCAGTGGCTCGGCTCAGGTGCCCCCTTAGCAAGCTGCTTGCTGTGGGGGCATTCGGCAGGAGGGAGGGGCCAGGAGCGCCAGCCAGGGACCTAAGAAGAGGAGATTCAACTCTGCCACGTAGCCACTGCACAGTTTCCCAAACTGTTTTAAATTGGCATACAAATATACCGTGGGGACGGAAAGTATTCAGACCCCCTTAAATGTTTCACTCTTTGGAGGCTACTGTGCTCTTAGGAACCTTAAGTGCAGCAGAATTTTTTTGTAACCTTGGCCAGATCTGTGCCTTCAATAAAATAAATAGTGCAGCGCTAAAATCCAAATTAATAATTAGAAATGTCCATAAATGGAAAAAACAACAAATACCAGCGGTGATGCAGGTGCTTCATGCAAATCCAAAGTGCTCGTAGAAAACGTGCTCCCCCTCTTGCCAGTCAAACCGCTCACCTTGTTAAAGGGACCCCTGAACTAACAGGAAGGTCTCGTAAGCTTTCACCACTTCTTAGTGGTCTGGGAGGTGTCTTGACTGGAAAGCTGGAACTATCTTCCTTAATACGGCTCCAAATATGCATGGAATATACAAAGAAAATACATAGTGCTCTTTATATAACTTAAAAAGCGATTCCTTTTATTAAAAAGACAGGTACTCACAAATATAGCACTATGGCCAGTGCTAGGCATTAAGGCGCATGTAAATTACAGATGACAATGATAAGGCGGCTGCAGTGACGTCTAAACCGGGATAAAAACCAATCCGCACGCGTATCGTCCAGCAGGACTTCCTCAGCGGTCTTCTGTGCCTTGCCACAATTCTGTCTCTGAGCTCTTCAGGCAGTTCCTTTGACCTCATGATTCTCATTTGCTCTGACATGCACTGTGAGCTGTAAGGTCTTATATAGACAGGTGTGTGGCTTTCCTAATCAAGTCCAATCAGTATAATCAAACACAGCTGGACTCAATTGAAGGTGTAGAACCATCTCAAGGATGATCAGAAGAAATAGACAGCACCTGAGTTAAATATATGAGTGTCGGGGGCAGGAGGCGGAGCCTAGCGGAGCAGACATGCATTGTTAGAGCTCCACACCGCTGAGGAGAGAAGAGAAGGACAAAGCGGAGCCTGCAGGCTCAAAAGGTATCCATTTGAACCTTTTTGCCCCAGGGAACAAACTGTGAAAGTTTGGGCAGGAAATATGGTACTGGGAGGAAACCGTGGCAGAAATAAAAATCACCTCACAAAGAGCTCACAGGCACTCACTGCAGCTGAAGCAGCTCCAGTCACCTCACAAGAAACAGCATCAGGGCACTCTCACAGACAGAAAATGTCACAGCAAGACTCTCTATTTGAGTCAGATACAGAACAAATCCTCTCACAAACTTCTCCACAAGCCTCCTCAGTATCCCCAGTAATATTATTACAATTTGAAAAGATGCTTCATAAGGCTTTAAAACAAACCTCAGACCAAATAACAAAAAGCCTAACCAAAGAAATAAGAGAGCTGGGAAACCGCACCGCAGCCTTAGAAATAAAAATGGATGAAATTGAAATTACAACCCAAGAAAATATAACAGAATTGGAACAATTAAAAAAAGAGAATTTAATACTTCAAACTAAGCTCGAAGATTACGAAAATAGAGCCAGACGTTCAAACTTGCGCTTAAGGGGAATACCTGAAACTGTGACAGACCTGCAATCTACTATTACTGCTCTATTACAAGAACTAAAGCCAGATATCCCTATTGAACGTTTAGAACTGGACAGAGTACACAGAGCCCTCACAGCCAAAAAGAAAGATGGACCCCCACGTGATATAATCACAAAATTTCATTATTACAGAACGAAAGAACAAATACTAATTGCTGCAAGAGAAAAAAAGGAACTTAATTTTCAAGGACACAATTATCAAATTTTTGCTGACCTATCCCAACTTACTATTACTAAAAGACGATCCATGAAACCCCAACTAATGGAACTGCAACGCCACAACATTATGTATCAATGGGGCTTCCCCTTTTCAGTCAGATTTAACTACCAAGGTACAATTTACAGAAGCAGATCAGCAGATGAACTACAACAAACCCTTTTAAAATTAAATCTGACAGAACCCACAAGCAGCAACTCTCCCACACGCAGAAGAATGGTGTCATCTTCACCTTCAGGCAGCACCCAGAAAATTTCAGAACAAAATGGGAATCATCATTCTCACAAAAGAGGCCGTTATGCCACATCATCCATGGACCAAGAAGATTCAATGGACTGACATCCTAATTCCTGATATCTCTTCATTTATTATACTAGGAGATGGTTCTCTATAAAAAACCTATATTTATAACTGAATGTAACTGCATTCTGATAGTCACACACTGTGTGGGATCATGTTACATTCCAGTTATATTTCTTATTACTTCTGATTCGTATATCCTTAGAATATATAAGTGAAATAAGGAAATTCTTGTTCAGTTATATATTATCAGGTAATAACAATAGATTTATTACTTTTTAGGACAAATATGTTCAATAATCCAGAAGTAATGGAAGCTTTTTCTTTCTTTTCTTAAAACAAATATATTATTACCTAACTAGTTCCTAGAATTATGTTTTTGTTTATTCTAATCTGAAGCAATTCAACCTCAATTTTATGAGTTAACATATCTAAACAGTTACATATGAATAAAATATGTAATTGTTTACTCTAAAAGGGTTAAAATCCCAAAATAATTCAAACTATCTTCATCAATACCAAAGTTATTAACAGTACCTTTCTAACTGAATTATTTAGCCTAGGGCAAGACTAACCATATACAACCACGCTGGAATAAATAATTTCAACAAAAACTATATTCTGCACTCCAATTAATGAAACATCATTTTGATGTCTTTTGACATAGCACTTCTCTCCTGTAAGCGGAAGATCCCTGTACCCCCATTAGCCCTCCTCATTCTCCCAACCATATTATGTGGGAGTGTGACGAAGGCACTTATTCCCCTGAGAGAGATATTTATTCTCTTTCACGGGTAAATTGTGATTACTTGCAAAAAATAATTTATACAATGTATCATCTAATCTCATATGTTTTTTGTTTACTCTTTACTCCAGAATTCACTGGTTTCTTTTCTATCTATTCATCTCTTCAGTCCACACAGGTTGATCTGCGCAGTCAGCTCTGCATAACAAAAAGTAAGTCAAAACTATTTGATCTATTGCCATGGCACCACTGAATATACTTTCCCTGAATGTTCAGGGAATAAATGTCCCTCAAAAAAAGGACCAAAGCCTTCCGTACTTTCCATAACAAGAAGGCTCACATAGTATGCCTCCAAGAAACACACTTCACCAAAGATTCTACTCCAAAATATATTTCTCCTTTTTATCAACAAATTTACACGGCTTCTGCCTGTACCAAGCAAAGGGGAACTCTAATTGCATTTCACAGATCCACACCATTCACCTTATCATCAGAAATTAAAGACCCAGAAGGTAGATACCTGATACTCATGGGTTATATAATGGATACAGCAATCACGGATATTTTCTACTACGCTCCTAACAAACAACCTACACCATTCCTCTCACATATATTACAAGTGATTAATACACACAAAATAGGAACAGTGATAATGTGTGGGGATTCGAACCAGGTCATCCTCCCATTTCTAGATAAATCACCTTTTACACCATCCAAAATAACCTCTAGATTACCTTTTTCTCAACTTCTTTCCAAATACAATCTGGTAGATTCATGGAGAGAAAGTAACCCAATGAAAAAGAAATTCACTTATTTCTCGCACCCTCATCAAACCTTCACCAGAATAGATCATATTTTTCTAACAATAGGAATGATACCAGAAATTATTGCATCAGATATAATTCCGATTCTGTGGTCTGACCATAATGCAGTATACACTACTATAGCCTCAGCCATACCAAAAGCGCATGACCCAACGTGGTACTTACCGGACATAATGCTCAAACACCCACTACATCAGATGGCCATTGAACAAGCTTTAAAGGAATACATATCAATTAATAATACAACAGACATCTCCCCAATAACACTGTGGGAAGCTCATAAGCCTGTCTTGCGTGGTACAATACAAAGACAAATGGCACTATTTAAACGGGAACGCAAAAATCTAGCAAAAAAACTAGAACTCAATTTTAATGCAGCCTACATATCATTTCAAGATAATCCATCTCAGAGTACAAAATCTCATCTGGAAAAATCTAGATTGGAATACGATCTATTTCTCACTGAGTCAGTTGATAAATCCCTCAAACGCTCCAAACACAATTTCTACATGAATACAAACAAACCAGGTACATATTTGGCTCGGGCATTAAATTCAACTAACAAATCTTTCAAACCAATACGTTTGAAATTATCAAAAAATGTTTACATTTGTAATCCAGTTAAAATAGTCCATAAATTTCACTCACATCTCGCAACTTTATACAAGACAAACAATGAATTTAATCCTACAGAAACTGAATCCTTCTTCTCAAAAATAACCTTACCTGAGTTATCTCAGAATCAAAAAAGCAGTTTGGATGAGCCTATAACTATAGATGAAGTTGCTAACGCCATAAAAGACCTAAAACTTAACAAAAGACCAGGCCCAGACGGCTACTCGGCTTTATACTATAAAACATTCTCAGAAATACTCTCTCCCATTCTCACTGAAACTTTTAACAAACTTCTAGATGGACATTCTTTTCGGCAAGAAACACTAATGGCAATTGTTTGTATGATCCCAAAACCCCTTTCTGATGATACTTCCTGTGTAAATTATCGGCCTATCTCTCTGTTAAACCTCGATATTAAATTATTAGCAAAAATAATAGCAAAACGCCTCAATAGCATTATAGGAAAATTAATACATAGAGATCAAGTAGGATTCATGCCAAATAGACAGGCAGGCGATAATGTACGCAGGGCAGTGTTATTGGCACATATTGCTAAAAAACGGAAAATCCCTTTATGTTTTCTATCTCTCGATATTAAGAGGGCATTTGACACAGTATCCTGGCAATATATGCAATATTCATTACAAAAATGGGGTTTTGGACCCCACTTTTTAACATGGATCAAGGCATTATATAATAAACCCAAAGCCTATATAAAATATGCTGGATACAAATCTGAAGCCTTTAATATCGAAAGAGGTACCCGACAGGGTTGCCCATTATCTCCCTTATTATTTGCCCTTATACTCGAACCCATGGCCCAATACATCAGAACAAACCAAACTATAACTGGCATTGAAGTAGGAGGTATTACACACAAATTATGTATATTTGCAGACGATATATTACTTTTTCTATCATCACCACAGGTCTCTGGTCCTAACTTAATACCAGCTCTTGATGGATTTGCAGCCCTATCCGGCCTTATGATTAATCCTAAGAAATGCCTAGTGCTTAATATTTCACTCACAAACATGGAATTGATCCCGGCTAGGGCTGCACTCCCATTCACATGGGCAGAAAAATCAATCCCATATCTTGGAATTCATTTAACAGCATCTCATTCTGACTTATTCTCAACCAATTATCCTCCTGTATTAAGACAGATCACAAATCTAATAAAACAATGGTCGCAACTTCCTTTATCCTGGATAGGGAAGATTAATGCAATCAAAATGACTATTCTACCCAAATTGCTTTATCTATTCAGAGTCCTCCCCATTCCAATTCCTTCCTATTTTTTGAGAATAGTACAAAAAAGAGCAACTTCGTTTATATGGGGCTCTTCTAAACCACGTATACCTATACACACACTACATCTTCCCAAAAATAAAGGAGGCCTGGGATACCCTAATTTTACTAACTACTACAGAGCAGCACATTTGGCCAGTCTGTCCAAATACCATGCAAAACAGGAAATCCCATTATGGGTATTTATAGAGGCTTCAGAAAATGACCCTCTATTAATATCAAATTTATTATGGCTTGATCCTAAAGACCGCTTTAAAATTCATAATCCCATAACTAAACACTTCTTATCTCTCTGGGATAAACTAAAAACCAAATTTCAGTTATAATCTCCTTCACAATCCTCTCCTTTCTTTTATCAGAAATCCGGCCTGGATCTACCCAAATTCTTTTAAAGCTTGGACAACATCAGGCATTCAGACACTAAATGACTTCATAGCATCTAAATCATTCCTTTCATTCCCATCGCTTAGAGAAAAATATGATCTACCAAACTCTGAGATATTTAGATATCTCCAAATCAAAAATTTCTATACACCATTCCTAAAGGGGGATACACCATTATCCCAATTATCCATTTTTGAATCAATCTGTACAAAAGATCCATTTGCTAAAGGTACAATTTCATCACTTTATAATCAATTATATGGAGTAGCAAATCTTAATAGACCCTCTTACGTTCAGAGGTGGGAGGAGGACCTGGGACGAACTTTAGAAGACACGGACTGGTCTAACATATGGCTCACATCTAAGTCATCTTCACCCAACATCTTAGCACTGGAGACAAATTATAAAGTCCTAACTCGCTGGTACCTTGTACCCGCTAGAGTGGCAAAATATTCACCTAATACCTCAACTCTTTGTTTTCGAGGATGCCCAGAAATAGGCACATATTTACACATATGGTGGACGTGCCCAGTAATCCAAACCTTCTGGAAGGAAGTCTTCGTGATTGCATCTAAAATATTTAAAAAAATAATACAACCAGATCCATATTTAACTTTACTTAATCTAAAACCGGAATGGTTAACACTCTCTCAATTCAAACTTATGATCCAACTAATAACGGCTGCAAAACAAACAGTGGCCAAGGCATGGAAATCTCCTACATTGGTACTAGCAGAAACAATTAACAGAATGAATAATACAATGTCCCATGCTAAGATGGTAGCCATCGATCAAAATTAAATTCCAAAATTTGAAAAACTTTGGCATCCTTGGATAAAACAACAGTTCCTGTCAAACTTCAATGACTCTGTCCTGTTGCCATGGTAACAGATTAAATGACTTACAGAGACACCCATTCTAAGGCTTCAAAGAGAACTAAAAAGAATAATAAACTGACGAGCAGGACAACCTTGTGGACCATACCTCTGCCTTTCAACCCTTTTTCTTCTTTCTCTTTCCTTTTCTCCACCTTACGATTAAAGCTCATTATCAGAATTTATTTGACCTATATACACTCTACTTGTAAACAATATGTATAGTAGGTATAAATCATTTAAATACCTACAAAAGTAACTAAGGAAATGATATATATCTTTAATTTAGGTTTACGTGAACCCAATGTTTAATATTTGAAATTTCATGATATTTACCTATATAAACCCTACTGTAAAACAATGAGCTTACTTTATAGATACTTGTAAACTTACTTTATGTATCTTTATAACATTGTATACTCAATAAACTTCTTTTGACAAGGAAATATATGAGTGTCACAGCAAAGGGTCTAAATACTTAGGACCATGTGATATTTCAGTTTTTCTTTTTTAATAAATCTGCAAAAATGTCAACAATTCTGTGTTTTTCTGTCAATATGGGGTGCTGTGTGTACATTAATGAGGAAAAAATTAACTTAAATGATTTTAGCAAATGGCTGCAATATAACAAAGAGTGAAACATTTAAGGGGGTCTGAACACTTTCTGTCCCCACTGTATGCTTGAAATCAAATCTTTATTATTTTTTGGAAATAACATACAATGGTGTGGGTGGATTTCTGCCAGTCACGGGCGGTGTCACACCCCTCCAGCCTGTGTCTTAGAATTATTGGGAGGTGAATCCTCCATCAATCTAAATGTAATATCCCACCCCTAATGTGTTTAGCAGGTTAGTGGGCACGGAAGAAAAGGGAGGGTGTGGGCTGTCATTTACCACTATGTATATGCCCACATGAGTGACTCTATAGCAGTGTTTTTCAACTTTTTTTCAGTCAAGGCAGCCTTTAAAACTGTGCACAATTCCAGTGCACACCAGTCCGAGGGCTTGTTTACACCAGGAGGTGCATTCAAGCACATGTTTTTTTGCATGTTCGCGCATATCGCATTTTTTTTAAAGGACGTGGATATACACGCATTTGCTAGATGCATGGGAGCATCATTAAGAAATAAGGGCACCCATGTGTGACTGCAAAAGGCAGCACAATGTGGTGCGGTACAGGAAAACATTGTAAAACGTGTTACCTCACTGCACCTGGTGTGAACAAGCCCTAAAATGTCAGTGAGGCAGAATTCAGTTATCTTAGCTTTTAACCCTTCTCCCTCCAAATTGCCCCTTCTAGCACAACGCCCCCCCCCCCCCCAAATTTCTCCTTCTAGCACAAACCCCCCCCCAAATCCCCCCTCCTACCACAAACCGTACCCCAGCTCCCAAATCCCCTCTCTTAGCACAACCCCCATCCCAGCACAAACCCCACTACAACCCCCAACCCCCCATTCCCTCTTCCAGCACAATCTTCACAACCCCCCCCAACTGCTCTCCCTCCTGGAGTTAACATGGGTTGCTCTCAGATCCATTACCTGTCCCCACCCACAATAGGGGCAGTAATCAAATCCTGCACATTGGGATGAGCGCGCTACCCTGCAGTGCAACACTCTGCGAGTAGAGAGACAGAACACAGCCTCCTCCTCCCTGCAGCTATGTGTACTATTGCCAGCAAAACAGAAAGCTGTAGTGCCGACCGACATGTCCTTAACAACCAATGATGTCATCGGTTGGTAGGACACGGGCAGGTGGCTCGCACAGCTTTCTGCTTTGCTGGCAATAGTGCATATAGCTGCTGGGAAGAGGAGAGAGCAGTTCCGGCTATGCTCTCTCTTACCTTGCAGAGACGCACTTCACGGGAGTTAACACAGAACAGCGCTTAAAACAGGATGTGGCCGCAGTACCCCTGAGGACTCTTTGCGGCACTCCAGTTGAAAAACCCTGCTCTATAGTCACATGGGCTGCTCAGATGTTATAGGGAGGAAATGCTCAGCATATAAACTCAGTGAAAACTGAGCATGTGCAGAATTGCCAACACAGCTGCAAAATCCTTAGCTGAATTGGGGGCATGGACAGAAGGTGGAAATAGAGAGCAGTAGGATCAACCAGGTTTTTTGCAGAATACAGAAAATGAATCTCATAGTGACTGAGTGAGTATGAAGAGCATGTAATCCAACATTTATTGATAGTTTTATATGATGTGGGTTTAGTGACACTTTAAACCCACAAATAGTTTTTTTCTTTTTTACTGCTTTTTAAATAACTAATAATTAAAATGAAATAATTTAGCAGTTGGAGAAAAAGTTAAGAGCTGCATAACAGTTTTATCCACTTGCCGACCGCCTCACGCCGATGTACGTCGGCAGAATGGCACGGGCAGGCAGAATCACGTACCTGTACGTGATCTGCCTCCCGCGGGCGGGGGGGTCCAATCGGACCCCCCCCGGTGCCCGAGGCGGTTGGCATATCTACCCCGGCGATCGGAGGAGGCCATCCATTTGTGGCCCCTCCCTCCCGATCGCTCCCAGCCAATGGGATCATTCCCCTGCCTCTGTATAGTACACAGAGGCAGAGGAAATGATGTCATCTCTCCTCGGCTCGGTATTTTCCGTTCCGGCGCAGAGGAGAGAAGACTGCAATGTGAGTGCACAACACTACACATCACAGTAGAACATGCCAGGCACACATAACACCCCCCTTTACCCCCCGATCCCACCCCGATCCCCCCCTAATCACCCCTCCCCCCCCCCCCCCGTCACACTGACACCAAGCAGTTTTTTTTTTTCCTGATTACTGCATTGGTGTCAGTTTGTGACAGTTAGTGTGGTAGGGCAGTTAGTGTTAGCCCCCTTTAGGTCTAGGGCACCCCCTAATAAAGTTTTAACCCCTTGATCACCCCCCGTCGCCAGTGTCGCTAAGCGATCATTTTTCTGATCGCTGTATTAGTGTCACTGGTGACGCTAGTTAGGGAGCTAAATATTTAGGTTCGCCGTCAGCGTTTTATAGCGTCAGGGACCCCCATATACTACCTAATAAATGTTTTAACCCCTTGATTGCCCCCTAGTTAACCCTTTCACCACTGATCACTGTATAACCGTTACGGGTGACGCTGGTTAGTTCATTTATTTTTTATAGTGTCAGGGCACCCGCCGTTTATCACCTAATAAAGGTTTAGCCCCCTGATCGCCCGGCGGTGATATGCGTCGCCCCAGGCAGCGTCAGATTAGCGCCAGTACCGCTAACACCCACGCACGCAGCATACGCCTTCCTTAGTGGTATAGTATCTGAACGGATCAATATCTGATCCGATCAGATCTATACTAGCGTCCCCAGCAGTTTAGGGTTCCCAAAAACGCAGTGTTAGCGGGATCAGCCCAGATACCTGCTAGCACCTGCGTTTTGCCCCTCCGCCCGGCCCAGCCCAGCCCAGCCCACCCAAGTGCAGTATCGATCGATCACTGTCACTTACAAAACACTAAACGCATAACTGCAGCGTTCGCAGAGTCAGGCCTGATCCCTGCGATCGCTAACAGTTTTTTTGGTAGAATTTTGGTGAACTGGCAAGCACCAGCCCCAGGCAGCGTCAGGTTAGTGCCAGTACCGCTAACACCCACGCACGCACCGTACACCTCCCTTAGTGGTATAGTATCTAAACGGATCAATATCTGATCCGATCAGATCTATACTAGCATCCCCAGCAGTTTAGGGTTCCCAAAAACGCAGTGTTAGCGGGATCAGCCCAGATACCTGCTAGCACCTGTGTTTTGCCCCCCGCCCGGCCCAGCCCAGCCCAGCCCACCCAAGTGCAGTATCGATCGATCACTGTCACTTACAAAACACTAAACACATAACTGCAGCGTTCGCAGAGTCAGGCCTGATCGCTAACAGTTTTTTTGGTAGCATTTTGGTGAACTGGCAAGCGCCAGCGGCCTAGTACACCCCGGTCGTAGTCAAACCAGCACTGCAGTAACACTTGGTGGCGTGGCGAGTCCCATAAGTGCAGTTCAAGCTGGTGAGGTGGCAAGCACAAGTAGTGTCCCGCTGCCTCCAAGAAGAAGACAAACAGGCCCGTCGTGCCCATAGTACCCTTCCTGCTGCATTCGCCAATCCTAATTGGGAACCCACCACTTCTGCAGCACCCGTACTTCCCCCATTCACATCCCCAACCAAATGCAGTCGGCTGCATGAGAGGCATTTTCTTTATGTCCTCCCGAGTACCCCTACCCAACGAACCCCCCCAAAAAAGATGTCGTGTCTGCAGCAAGCGCGGATATAGGCGTGACACCCGCTATTATTGTCCCTCCTGTCCTGACAATCCTGGTCTTTGCATTGGTGAATGTTTTGAATGCCACCATTCACTAGTTGAGTATTAGCATAGGGCAGTGTTTCTCAACTCCAGTCCTCAAGGCGCACCAACAGGTCATGTTTTCAGGATTTCCCTCAGATGAAACAGCTGTGGTAATTACTAAGGCAGTGAAACTGATCAAATCACCTGTGCAAAATAGTGGAAATCCCAAAAACATGACCTGTTGGTGTGCCTTGAGGACTGGAGTTGAGAAACACTGGCATAGGGTACAGCATTGCACAGACTAGGCACACTTTCACAGGGTCTCCCAAGATGTCATTGCATTTTGAGAGACCCGAACCTGGAACCGGTTACAGTTATAAAAGTTAGTTACAAAAAAAAGTGTAAAAAAAAAAAAATATATAAAATAAAATAAAATAGTTGTCGTTTTATTGTTCTCTCTCTCTCTATTCTCTCTCTAATGTTCTTCTCTTTTTTACTGTACTCTATTCTGCAATGTTTTATTGTTATTATGTTTTATAATGTTTACTTTTCAGGTATGCAATTTTTTATACTTTACCGTTTACTGTGCTTTATTGTTAACCATTTTTTTGTCTTCAGGTACGCCATTCACGACTTTGAGTGGTTATATCAGAATGATGCCTGCAGGTTTAGGTATCATCTTGGTATCATTCTTTTCAGGCAGCGGTCGGTTTTCATATAAAAGCAATCCTAGCGGCTAATTAGCCTCTAGACTGCTTTTACAAGCAGTGGGAGGGAATGCCCCCCCCACCGTCTCCCGTGTTTTTCTCTGGCTCTCCTGTCTCAAAAGGGAACCTGAGAATGCAGCCGGTGATTCAGCCAGCTGACCATAGAGCTGATCAGAGACCAGAGTGGCTCCAAACATCTCTATGGTCTAAGAAACCGGAAGCTAAGAGCATTTCATGACTTAGATTTAGCCGGATGTAAACAGCGCCATTGGGAAATTGGGAAAGCATTTTATCACACCGATCTTGGTGTGGTCAGATGCTTTGAGGGCAGAGGAGAGATCTAGGGTCTAATAGACCCCAATTTTTTCAAAAAAGAGTACCTGTCACTACCTATTGCTATCATAGGGGATATTTACATTCCCTGAGATAACAATAAAAATGATTATAAAAAAAGGAACAGTTTAAAAATAAGATAAAAAAGCAAAAAAATAATAAAGAAAAAAAAAAGCACCCCTGTCCCCCCTCGCGCTAAGGCGAACGCAAGCGTCGGTCTGGCGTCAAATGTAAACAGTAATTGCACCATGCATGTGAGGTATCACCGCGAAGGTCAGATCGAGGGCAGTAATTTTAGCAGTAGACCTCCTCTGTAAATCTAAAGTGGTAACCTGTAAAGGCTTTTAAAGGCTTTTAAAAATGTATCAATTTTGTTGCCACTGCACGTTTGTGCGCAATTTTAAAGCATGTCATGTTTGGTATCCATGTACTCGGCCTAAGATTATCTTTTTTTATTTCATCAAACATTTGGGTAATATAGTGTGTTTTAGTGCATTGAAATTTTAAAAAGTGTGTTTTTTCCCCAAAAAATGCATTTGAAAAGTCGCTGCGCAAAGACTGTGTGAAACACCCACCATTTTAATCTGTAGTGCATTTGCTTTAAAAAAATATTTAATGTTTGGGGGTTCAAAGAAAAATTATTTTTTCATGTAAACAAAAAGTGTCAGAAAGGGCTTTGTCTTCAAGTGGTTAAACACAAGAAAAGGGTTCCCCTAGGTGGACTTTACCGGCACTTGCGTGATAGAAAAATTTTTTAGAAATAGAAACTATAATACATCATAAAAAAGTGTATGTTTTATTCAATTAGGAAGATACAAATATTAAAAACAAAGTTGATATCATCAGTAACAAAGCAGTACTAATAGGTAAATACATGAAACAGTCAAGTAATCAGCAATGGTGAAAAGAAACCTCTTTTCAAGCCTGACGCGTTTCGGGGTGTTTAGTGTTTCTAGGGTCCTTCTTCAGGGGCATGATCGAAAAGAGGGGTTCATCTAAATATATTGAAAAAAATATATATAAATAAGAATGTAGGAGTGTAAACAAGAGTCAAATAGTACACAGGTTGTCAGTAGATATCCAATGGGGGGTTTTTAATGATCCAATGATCACCTACCTGGGAAAGTTCCATTAACTGCTTGTGGGAAGAAGTTTAAAAACACAAAGCCACTGAAAAAGAGCAGGGTGTCCGTGGGCAATTTAGGATGTAAAAGGTATACGTGCTAATAATAGATGGTGTAGGCTGCAGGAAGGTAGGCAGTAATCTCCATATAGGAGTATGACACTATACCCATCCCGCCCGACCCGGGCATGCGCAAGCCAGAGCGGTGAGCTGAGGTCACAGAAAGGCGCCCCTAAAAAATGAAAAAATTAAGGTACCTTAGCAGGAATACAATATATGTAAAGAATCAATGCAAAAATGACAGACCAAAAAAGTGTACAAAGGATATGCATCTATATTTCATATTAGAGTGGTAGCTGTCAAGTATATGCATAAAAAACAAAATAGTCAAGGCAGAGTAACAGAGGAGGGGCGAGAATAATATACAAAAATAATAATGAAAATAATAATATACTTTATAGAAAACAGAGGTAATAAAAGTATGTATATATATGATAATTTTTGAAGCAAGATTAGTGCATGTTGGGAAAAATGCCTAATTGGAGGTATATAATGAGGAAGTATATGTTCAAATGAGTACATATATCATAAGAGGTTTTTTGGTTAAGGGACAAATACTTTGGACAAAAATGGCATCAAGATATTAAATCCATATGTCGAGGACAAATGTGAACCTGAAAAGGCCGTGTGTATAAATTCCCATTAGCCTGCAGGAGATGGAGTATTACCATAGCAGGATAGGAAGTAGTAAGGAGACAAAAGACAATACATTCCTGTAGCCCGAGAGGAATGGGTACTAAGGAGGAGAAGTATAAAGCATCTATAATAATGATCTTTAAAAAGGAGAGAGATGAACAAAAAATGTAAGTAAATAAACATACCTATGAGGGTGAAAGTGTAGACACGGCCAGCCACGCAAACCTGCATCCAGCATGTAGAGCGCTATAGCAGGGAGTGAGTGGGGCCGGTTTAAATATATGACAGGCTCCAATCAGCTGGCGTCAATAAGACGCACAGCTGTGTAGTGGAGGCCGTCAGCTGGGACGCCTAATAAAACCTCCTGAAGCGAGGGTGCGCGGCGCCGCCCCTACCGCGCATGCGCGAAAGCGCAATGACGTTGTGTTTATGTACTATTGGACGTGGCACGGCCTCTCTCCTAAACAAGTTGGTCTCCCTCTCTTTGTTCAAGTGGTTAGAAGAGTGGGTGATGTGTGACATAAGCTTCTAAATGTTGTGCATAAAATGCCAGGACAGTTCAAAACACCCCCAAATGACCCCATTTTGGAAAGTAGACACCCCAAGCTATTTGCTGAGAGGCATGTCGAGTCCATGGAATATTTATATTGTGACACAAGTTGCGGGAAAGACAAATTTTTTATTTATTTTTTGCACAAAGTTGTCACTAAATGATATATTGCTCAAACATGCCATGGGAATATGTGACATTACACCCCAAAATACATTCTGTTGCTTCTCCTGAGTACGGGGATACCACTTGTGTGAGACTTTTTGGGAGCCTAGCCGCGTACGGGACCCCGAAAACCAAGCACCGCCTTCAGGCTTTCTAAGGGCGTAAATTTTTTTTTTTTTTTGAAAGTAGTTTGTATTGATATTTAACAGATGTACAGAATAAGAAGATACATCAAATTTTCTCGACCTTTCTTGATAAGTGATACATAAAAGTAAGCATAAAGAGTAATTATGATTCCACGTATGTTACCACTTGAATTTTCCAGTATATATATTGTTGTCAATGTATTAACAATAGTATGAGTATATCATGTCAACTTTGAAGATCATGAGTTAGTAACTTGTCCTTAACGTATATGTGAAACTTAATTGAGCTTGTACTTTTAAACCATGAAGCTATCTGTAGGTGTGTCAGAAACTCTGAGGGGTGTAGTTTGAATCTTTTTTGTAGTTCATTAAAGGGAACCACACTGCCTGCACATGTTATGTCTTTCACTGATAGAATGTTTACCTTGTGCCATTGTGTCAAAGAAAGATTTGGAATTAGCTAGTAAAGTGCTTCTAATGGGGTAGGAGCCTCAGTATAGTTTGCTTTGGGATTAGTGAACTTTTTTAGGTGAGACCATGCCTGTAAAGTGGCCTGTATGGTGGGATGGTTAATTTGAATTATGATTGGTTGTATGTTGTGTGCTAGTATAAGTGATTGGAGGGATCTAGGGTGAATCCAGTTTTGTTCTAGTTGGCATCAGTGTTTTAATTCTTTTTGACTGAACCAATTTCTCAGTTGGTCTAGGATTACTGCAGCGTAGTAGTCTTTTAGGTTTGGAATTCCCAATCCTCCCACCTCTTTATGTTTTCCTTGCATTTGAGCCGGAAATCTTGCTCTTTTGCCTTCCCAGATAAAGTTTGTCATTTGTATTTGCATAGCTTTGAAGAAGGGGGTTGGGATAGGTATTGGGAGGGCCCTGAAAAGGTACATTAGTTTTGGTAAGAGTAGCATCTTATATGCTGCCAGGCAGCCATTCCATGATAGGTGGAGTTTCTGATATCTAAGGATGTCTTTTTTGAATTCATTCAATAAAGGTTGGTAGTTGAGCTGGAATAATTTGGCTACAGGTGTTGTTAATTGTAGTCCTAGGTAGGAAATAGAATCTGTGGACCATGGGTATGGGAAATCTTTTTGCATGGTTGATTTAGTGGTTTTGTCAATTGTGATTCCTAAAATACTGGATTTGGAGGCGTTAACTTTATAATATGCTACTTTGCTGAATTGTGTTAATGTCGCGTGTGCTGCGTTTAATGATTTATACGGGTCAGATAGAGTTAATATAACATCATCCGCGAATAATGATATTTTGTGTTCTTTATCCTGAGATGGTATGCCTCGGATCAGTGTATTTTCTCTGATTGTTTCTGCGAGCGGTTCCACGATCAATGCAAAGATTAAGGGTGACAGTGGGCACCCCTGTCTTGTCCCATTTGTAATTTGAAAATTTCTGGAAAACATGCCCTCAGTGAAAACATATGCAGACGGGGATGAGTAAAGAGCCAAAATTGCTTGCTGGATTGGGCCTATCAAACCAAATTTCTCCAGTCTTTTAGTCAGATATCTCCAGTGGACTCTATCAAAGGCCTTCTCCGCATCCAAAGTAAGGAGCAGAGAAGGCCTTCGAGACTCCTCCGCTAAATGAATTATATTTACCATTCTTCTTGTAGCATCATTTGTTTGCCTGCCGGATACAAAACCTACTTGGTCTTGGTTGATGAGATCAGGTAGTAATGACGACAATCTATTGGCTATAATCTTAGCATATAATTTCACATCCACATTCAACAAAGAAATGGGTCTATAGTTTTGTGGGAAGGAGAAGTCTTTACCGGGTTTTGGCAGTGTTATAACAGTAGCAGTTAGACATTGCAGCATCAAAGACCTGCTTTAAGTAAGGGGATAATTCAGTTTTAAACAGTTGATAATATTCGGATGAGTAACCATCTGGTCCTGGTGACTTACCATGAGGCATAGTTTTAATTGTTTTCTCAATTTCATGGATAGTGAAGGGTAAGTTAAGTTTAGTAAGTGCTGGTTGTGGGACTTTTGAAAGGTTTATAGCTTCCAGGAATTCTGAGATCAGGTTGTCTGAGGGTTGGGGTGTATTGGGGTCATCTTTGAGATTGTATAATGCCTCATAGTAATCACAAAAGGCGTCTGCTATTTCTTTGGGGTTAGAGACTTTTATTTTAAATTTAGAGTTCTCTATGTGCGGAATTCTTTGTTTTGCCATTTTTTCTTTTAATTGGTTTGCCAGCAGTTTCCCCGCCTTGTTGCTGTAACGGTAGTTTTGTGCTTTTAAGGTGCGAAGGCGGTTCTCCTGCTGAGAAACCAGGGTAGTTCTTGTCTGGCATAGAATAATAGGTCTTTTGTCTTTTGGGTAGAATTCTGTTTGTTTGATGCTTCTAGGGTCTTTATTTTATTTAGCAGGTCGTTGATCCTCTCCGCCTTTTGCCTCTTGGCTCTAGCGCTAAGTTGAATTAGTAACCCTCTTATGACCACCTTATGAGTGTTCCACAGCGTGAATGGGTCAGATACCGATGGAGCATTAATTTCAAAAAATTATTTTAGTGAACTTCTAAGTAATTTAAGATTCTCTGGTTTGGACATAGTGAAAATGTCGTTCCTCCATCTGTTCGCTCCTGTCTCGGCCTTCGCCCCCCCACGCTTATGGAAACTGGAGCATGGTCAGACCAGGATATAACATCAATGTCTGATTTAGCAATTCTCTGCAATAAAAATTTGTCTACAAGAAATAGATCTATGCGCGAGCAGGTGTTATGTACATTAGAGAACAAGGTGAAGTCCTTCTCTGAGGAGTGTTGGCACCTCCATACGTCGAATAGTTCCGATGTGTTGATGAACTTTTCCAGTGTAGTTCTTCGGTAATTTACTTGTTTAGGGTTTGTACAGTCAATGGTTTTGTCAGGTACTGCATTGAAGTCCCCGCACAAAATTATATGTCCTTGTTTCATAGATTCTACTTTTTTCCATATTTTTTTAAGGAATCTTAATTGGTTGTTGTTTGGCAGGTATACGTTGACCAGAGTGTATTTCACTGTAAAGATTTCGCATACTAGTATGATATACCTGCCTGAGGTGTCCAGATGAGTTGCGATCTCTGAGAATGGGATATTGTCTCCTATAGCAATTGCAACTCCCCCTTTTTTCTTTGGGCCATTTGCTGTAAAAACTTGAGGGAATCTACGATTACTGAATGCTGGGGGTTTGTCTGCTATAAAGTGAGTCTCTTGAAAGCAAATGATGTCACTTTTTAGCCTTGACGCCTCCTTCCAGGCCATTTGACGTTTATGGGGGCTATTCAGACCCTTGACATTTAGTGATGTGATAGTTAAAGACATTTTGATATACTTGTGTGTCGTACCTTATAATAGAATGGTTGAAGTAGGAAGTCAGTAGGTAGATTTGATGGTATCGATTATCCTCGTGATGGGGATGATGAGGCAAAGGACTCTGGTGTCCGGGTAGATCAGTTCTGTGTGTCCGTACTTCTGTTCCTGTAGATGATATAACAAAGAGGAAAAAAGTGCAAGAAGGAAAGAGTAACCAAACTAAGAAGAAATAAAAAGATCGATTCCGTGAGGAATCTGTGCGGATATTATTCCGTTTTCAATTCGGGGGGTAAAGCAACAATAGCTAAGTGGCTGTTCCTGGGCCATTTGCTGTATATTTTGGTGAACTTCACCCTGTTTCTGTGTCAGAACTGGCTCGGGTGGAAGAGGGTGAATGTGGCTTGTCATTCCCATTGTTATATGGATCAATGATTTGCCAGTCTCTCAGGAGGCAGATGCCCTCTTTAATTTTTGTTACCACATGTGATTTGCCTTGATTTGTAATTAGTAGCTTAGCTGGGTACAGCCATCTGTACTGGATATGATGGTTGTTTAGTGGTTTAGTTATGGTTGCAAGTTGTCTACGCTGTTGCATAGTGAATGCTGAATTTTGACGTTGTTACGTCTCGATCTGTCTTCCAAATCTGCTAATTTTGTTTTAATGGCGTGGATTTCATCATCCCTGTCGTTATGTGCATCTACCAGGTCATTGAAAGTAGATGTAAACTCACCCATCTTCGATTCAATGTGAGTTACTCTGGAGTCTACTGCTGCCACTTCTGTTTTAAACTGCTGTGTAAATGCTAGCATGTCAGCATGTAATGTAGAACGCAGGGACACCAGCATGTCCTTGAGCGTTGTATCCATAACTGGCTGGTTTTGTGTGGGAAAGTCTATGATGGAGTCCTGTAGTTCTCTAGTGTCATCAAGAGAGGACTCAAAGCCACTAATGTCTGCTGTCTCTGCAGGAACTAGGGACATTTTCATCTTGCTTTTAGCGGGACTAGATGATGCAGATGGGGGTGGTGGGTACTGACCTTGTCCCTGAGGAGAGTTGTTAGATGTGTGGCTGGGTCCTTGTCTCCCCTGCTGGTTTCTCTGTGCTCCGGAGCTGAGGCTGCGTGTATCGCCTGTCTGTCTGCCGGCGCCATCTTGGACAGGGAGACGGCGAGGCTGTATTAGGAAGTCAGTCATCTTCCCTGGTCTTGTTGTGCCTTTTCTTTTGCGGGAAGGCATCCGGGAATGTTGCCGGTGTATACCGGGTATCTGGTAACGTGAAACGAGGCTCTTAGTCGCTGCATTCCCCCGTTAGAGCCCAGGATAGTGCGGAGCTAATCTACCATGCGTCCATCGTCTCCGCCAGCTAGCCACGCCCCCCAAGGGCGTAAATTTTTGATTTCACTCTTCACTGCCTATCACAGTTTCGGAGGCCATGGAATGCCCAGGTGGCACAAAATCCCCCCAAATGACCCTATTTTGGAAAGTAGACACCCCAAGCTATTTGCTGAGAGGTATAGTGAGTATTTTGCAGACCTCACTTTTTGTCACAAAGTTTTGAAAATTGAAAAAAGAAAAAAAATATCAAAATCCAGATCCATATTCTCAGTACTTTGGGGTAAACCCACCATATATGAGGCATGATGCCCAGTATTGCCAAGCACACTGTAAAGAAATACGTCTAAGGGCGCTGACCGGAGTGTTCTGGCGGGGGGGGAGGTCATCCCCCTGTCAGAACACAATAGCACAGCAGGGGCTAACATCGGACAGTAGCTCCGACCTGAGCTGTCATTTTTTTTTTCATTCAACCCAGCTACCCAAAACTTGTAGCGCGTACAAGGCTTTATGTTCATATGTATCAATTTATGTACAAGACCTGAATAGAGACTTTAAAGTTTCCTTTAACCACTTTCCGCCTGCCCACCGTCAAATGACAGCTGGGCGGTGCGGCTCTCATTCTAGGACGTTCTTGTTTATTGCCTTCCAGAATGAACGCTCTCGTGCACCCCCGGGGTCATGCAGCGCGGCGATCGCAGTCGCGCTGCATTGCTAGGACACGGCACAACCCCAATCTGTGTAAAGAGCCACGGCTCTTTAACCATGTGATCGGCTGTGTCCAGTCACAGCCTGTCACATGTAAACACGGAGATGATGGTAATCGTCGCTCCTCGCCTCACACTGACAGAGTGTGAGACGAGGAGAGACGATCAGTGGCATCTCCTCACAGGGGACAGCTAGGTAAGTAATCAGGGCACTGATGATCAGTGCCCTGATTACATACCATCAGTGCCCTGATTACAATTAAGTGCCCACCAGTGCCAGCAATGATTGTCCACCACTGCCAGCAATCAGTGCCAACCAGTGCCCACAAGTGCCAGCAATCAGTAGCCATTAGGGATGCCAGTCACTGTTGGCTATCAGTGCTGCCCATCAATGCCCATCACTGCTGCCCGTCAATGTTCATCACTGCTGCCCATCAATGCCACCCATGAATGCCCATCAGTGCCGCCTATCCATGCTGCCTATCTGTGCCCACCAGTGCTGCCTATCTGTGCCCACCAGTGCCACCTGTGTCCACCAGTGCCGCCTATCTGTGCCCAATGCACACCAGTGCCACCCATCAGTGCAGCCTATCAGTGCTCATCAGTGCTGCATATCAGTGCCACCTATCAGTGCCCATAAGTGTGGCATATTCGTGCCTCCTCATCAGTGCCCATAAGTGCCACCTCATCAGTGCCCATCAGTGCAGCCTATCAATGCCCATCAGTGCCACCTCATCAGCGCCCAGTGAAGGAGAAAAATTACTTATTTACAAAATTTACTGACAGAAACTAAGAAAAACTTTTTTATTTTTTCAAAATTTTTGGTCTTTTTTTTTTTTAGGAAAAAATAGAAAAAACAGGAGTGATTAAATACCACAAAAAGAAAGCTCTATTTGTGTGAAGAAAATAATAACAATTTAATGTGATTACAGTGTAGCATGGCCACGCAATTGTCATTCAAAGTGTGACAGCGCTGAAAGCTGAAATATGGCCTGGGCAGGAAGGGAGTGTAAATGCCCTGTATTGAGGTGGTTAATAACCTTAATTTATTACAGATACTTCCAAATGCCAGATTTTTCAGTGGCAGTAATCTGTGGAGTTACTCTTTAAAAATTCATGTAGAAAAATACTGCATTTAGTGAGTCTGTAGTCAATGAAAATGTAAGTATACATGACTGATTTGTAAAATATTTTTTCACTGCAAAGGCATTTGTAAATTAAAAAGGGTAAAAATATAACTAAGATCTCACATCTGTCTGAGGCATGTTATGTTATTCTAATTTGAAGGCAAAAAAAAAACTCTTCCATCTAAATTTGGAGATTTAATTTTATTCTCTAAACAAAAAACTGGCAATGCTGAAGTTGAGAAAAGTGGAAGTATAGATTTCTGGGTCATTTAAGTATAATTGTATCCCTTACCCTGCATTATACCAACTCAGTATAGTTGTATAGGTCTTTGTCTTTCCTTTAACCCTCATTCAGGAACCACAGACGTGCTTGTTATTTATAACTGTAGAACTCCTGACTGCCAGTAGATATAGATATATGTGAGGAAAGAAGCCAGGGAAGCCTGGTCCTTGGTCCAAAAGCAAGGGATCATAGTGCAGGCTCACCTGCCCCTCAAGAGCTTGGTTGCTACCCTAACCTACTGCCACTTCTTTCCCCAATGTTAACTGAACTAAAATGCTCTACCTGATTATAATGGAGAATGAGTGAATTTACTGGCATGAATCTGAAAGTGCCATAAACCAGAGAAGATGACTGTTGGAAGGAGAGATGACAGTGATGCTACTGAGAAATCATAAGCTAAGGTGAGACAAGGTCATCCAGGTATAATTAATATTCAAAGTGTAAATGAAAGGGGAGAATTTCCCTTAAAGAAGAAATAAATAAATATAATAAATAATAATGTTAAATGTGTTGTGTATGGTAGAGCAGTGTTTCTCAACTCCAGTCCTCAAGGCGCACCAACAGGTCATGTTTTCAGGATTTCCCTCAGATGAAACAACTGTGGTAATTACTAAGGCAGTGAAACTGATCAAATCACCTGTGCAAAATAGTGGAAATCTCGAAAACATGACCTGTTGGTGTGCCTTGAGGACTGGAGTTGAGAAACACTGTGGTAGAGCCCACTAGCAAATACAGGGCAGTAGGGTTGGACGAACGGTTCGGCCCGAGCATAAGTTCGGGTCAAACTTTCGTTGTTTGGACGTTCGGAGAACAGCCAAACAAACGGGACGTTCTATCGTTTGTTCGGCCCCCCGAACCAACCACAATGCATTGTGGCGTTGAACAGTGCATTGCAAGCCCTGATTGGCTGAAGCAGTGAAAGCTTCAGCCAATCAGGGCACAGAGCACTGTCAGAGTCATGATTGGACACTGTCATCATGACTTTATCCAATCATGGCTCATTCCCGCCCCACAGTATAAAAGTATTCTTTCAATGGCAGCCATTTTCAGTGTGATTTTGGTGTGGAGGGAGATAGAAAGGGCTCTGTTCAGTGCTATTAGTTAGTTAGGGTGCTATACTGTGCCATTTTGCTTCAATTGTCAGTGTAGAATATTAGTTAAGTGTCAGTCTAGGGGTAGTGTGAGTGTAGTGAGGAGGACCATCATTCAGCTTTTCATAGTGTGCAGCTAGAGTAGGGACAGCTCAGATAGTTTCACTGAAGTGTAGTAAGACCGTGTCATTCATTCATACATTAGTGTAGAGTAGGGACAGCTCAGATAGTTCCAGTGTAGTGTAGTGAGATCGTGTCAGTAATCTTGACATTATTATATAGCTAGAGTAGGGACAGTTCAGATAGCTTCAGTGTAGTGACGGTTGAACACCATCTATTTGATTGCGTTACTGCCAGTTTAACGCCATATCGTATTGCATGCGTTACTGCCAGTTAACGCCATATAGTTTTGCATGCGTTACTACCAGTTTAATGCCATATAGTTTTGCGTGCGTTACAGCCAGTTTAATGCCATATTGTATTGCGTGCGTTACTGCCAGTTTAACGCCATATAGTTTTGCGTGCATTATTGCCAGTTTAAGGCCATATAGTTTTGCGTGCGTTACAGCCAGTTTAATGCCATATTGTATTGCGTGCGTTACTGCCTGTTTAACGCCATATAGTTTTGTGTGCATTACTGCCAGTTTAACGCCATATAGTTTTGCGTGCGTTACTGCCAGTTTAACGCCATATTGTATTGTGTGCGTTACTGCCAGTTTAACACCATATAGTTTTGCGTGCATTACTTCCAGTTTAATGCCATATAGTTTTGCGTGCGTTACTGCCCGTTTAACGCCATATTGTATTGCATGCATTACTGCCAGTTTAACACCATATAGTTTTGCGTGCGTTACTGCCTGTTTAACGCCATAAAGTTTTGCGTGCGTTACTGCCTGTTTAACGTCATATAGTTTTGCGTGTGTTACTGCCAGTTTAACGCCATATCGTTTTGTGTGCGTTACTGCCAGTTTAACGCCATATAGTTCTGTGTGCGTTACTACAAGTTTAACGCCATATAGTTTTGTGTGTTACTGCCAGTTTAACGCCATTTACTTCTGTGTGCGTTACTACCAGTTTAACGTCATATTGGTCTGTGCATCACTGTACGTTTGGCGCATTATTTTGCAGTATATTATATTGTATCCGTTGAGTGTGTCTGTGTAGTGTGAGTACTCAAATTAAGGGGCACCAAACACCTCTTTACATTGATTAAAGTGCATCTACGTACAGATTTCAACTTCTCCTTTACATTTGCTTACAAGCACCGCCCCCTCCCTCCCAATAATGTCTGGGAGGACAACAAGGAGAGGCAGACGTTCCCTTGGCACTGTAAGGGGGCCAGCAACAAATGTGTCCACAGGCAAAGGTCGGCGTGGTGGTCTGCCTTAGGCAGGGCATAATTTCCTCTGTTTAGTGAGTTTGCCCGTGCTATCCAGCCACAGCATGCAGAGGAGGTGGTGGACTGACTTACTAAATCTTCCTCATCCTCCTCGTCCTCTGTCACACAAGTAGAGACAAGTGTGCATTCCCCTGCAGTTGCCAGAGTGGATAAACCTGCCTCCTTGTCCACATCTATTCCTGCCATAGCCCTAACATCAGCCATTGAGGAGTCAGCTGAGTTATTTGACCACAGCGTCAGCCACTTGCTCCTTGATGATGCCCAGTCATTACTGGATTCAGATGCTGGTTCTGAGGTTGAGGATGACAGGAACATGAGCATAGAGAGAGGGAGGAACACTGGTAGCCAATTTGGCATTCATGTTCCACAAGCCGCAACGTATTGCCGATTGTCTCCAGTGGTAATGATGAAGATGGAGGAGATGGAGATGATGATAATGATGAGGTCACTGATGTGACTTGGGTGCCAGATAGAGCAGAGGAGGAAACTGAAGGTGAGGCGGCACAACCCCAAGGAGGTCGGCATCAAGAAACAGGAGAGAGCAGCCACCCTATTCCATCACATTCTGCAGCTGTTATCTCCCGGCCCACTCCCCATAGCTTAGCTGTCTGGGCCTTTTTCAGCACATCTGCAGTAGATAGCACTGTTGCTATCTGCAAACTGTGTCACAGGCACATCAAACATGGCAAAAACACCAACCATTTGGGTACCACATGCCTAACAAGGCATTTTACGTCCAACCACTCAGCCCATTGGCAAGAGCACCTAAAAGCCACACAAAAGGGGCACAAATCTGTCCCTCCTCCTCCTTACCCACTTCAGTCTGCCCCTGCGATACTGAGTCATTACCTTTCAGCAGCCCCCACTGACAGGGATGTTGGTATAGCACAGGGTGTCCAAGGTCCTAGCAGCTCATCTACCAGCAGCACACCACCAGCTGTAGACTATAGCCGGCAAATTTCTCTGCCCCATCTTCTGCAGCGAAAAAAAAAAATACAGTCCCTGCCACCCACATTCTTGCTTTCATCAAGATTATCTCTATAGGGTTACAGTGGGAAGGCGCCACCGACACCCAAAGACCAATTTTAACGCACCCGTTACTTCTATCCAAAGTCAAAGTGACACCAGAATGTATCCAAAAAAATCTCTAATCTTGTTCCCAGTATACTACATTGTGGCCTCATCATACACACTGGCTCCCCAGCTGTTGCTGAACAAAATAAAGGCAGTTTGCAAGAAAAATGTCATTTTTTTTGGCTTTATAAATTCAATTATTGTCATGTCAAAAATGTCATTTTTTTTGGCTTTATAAATTCAATTATTGCTACAGCAGATTTTAGACATGATACAGATCTGCCACTTTACAGTTAGACTAAGGGGACCCCCCTGTAACTATATTGGAATGAATTTTTCATTTTTAGGCTTTCACTTTAAAAATCAAAAAATCACTGCTCATTTAAAAATGAAGTTTTTCACAAACTTTTTTTTATTGATCCATGTCCCCCAGGGCAGGACCTGGACCCCCATAACCATTGTATTCCTAATTACTTGCATTTAAGCCTTCAAAATGGGCACTTTTGATATTTAACGTTCGGGTCCCATTGACTTTAATGGTGGTACGGTGTTTGGGTCCGAACGTTCACGGTGTTCGGAAGTTCTGGTCCGAACTGAACAGGGGTCCGTTCGGCCCATCCCTACAGGGCTGTAAAGCTAGCCATAAACACAAGAAGGCAACTGAACATGTAGACAAGATGCAACAGCCATTAGGCATCTGAGGCTGCAGTCAGGTTCCTAAACAAAATCTGTATGCAGAGATAAGAAACACCAAAACATTTCCAGCATTGGTTGAAGTAATTGGACAAGGTTTTCTAACCCATCTGACTTCTATTTCCCCAATAAGGCCGGCCATAGACAGTTCAAATCTAGGCCGGTTCCTGCTAAACCGTGTATGGGAAGGCTGAATGTACCAAGTTGTTCGATCTATCACCTTGGGTACAACCAGCCTGCCAGTTTTATTTGCAATTATCACTAGTGGCTGCTATAGCCACTAACAATAATCAGTATTTTCTCCAGGAGAATGTTCTGGCAGGAGGGATTACCCTGTCAGCACGGTTTGTGTTGATGGGGGAATCGTGCAGATTTCTTTTCTGCAACCTGGGGTTGCAGGAAAGAAATTTGCACCGGCTATGGCTTGCCTAAATCTTCACTAGCAGTGTTTATAGTCAGTGGAGGCTAGTGCTCCATCAGTTAGGGGGGGGGGCAGACAGATCTGACCACAGACTCCCCCCTCTCCCCGTCGCTCCAGCCCACCACCCCACACTAACCCCCCTGTCACTCAAGCCCGCCAACACACACCATTGACAACACCGCCCACCCCCCCCCGTCGCTGGCTTGCCCTCTCACCTGCCAGGCCCCCGTCAGCTCCGCACTTACCCCGTGCAGGTCACGGCTGCAGCAGCACTTCCCCCCTCCGTCTCCTCTGTGTCCTGCCCATCACTTCTCCTCCCGGGCTAATTGGGTCTTCAGACTCCCGGCCAATGGGGTCTTAGGATACCTGGCCACTGGGGTCTCAGGACCCACATCCTAAGTGGTCGGGAGGAGAAACAGGAAGACATTAGAGAATATTAATTTGCTCATGTCACATAACAGCCCACTCTTTTTTGAAGCCAATTAGAGCCTCAGACTCTAATCATGTGCTTCTGAAAAAAAAACAAAAAACATAGAAATCCATGCGTTCGGTGCCCTGCATGTAGTTTAGGGGGCCGGGCGCATGGATTAGGAGGAGCGGCACCAGTGTGCCCCTAATAGGCAGGCCGCCACTTTCTACAGGTATCTTATTATCAGCTGATATGATAAAACTTTCATCCAATGTTTATAAGCACCTTAAGGCTTAGCCTTAAGAGAAGTTGTTACAATGATGAAGAAAAAAAACCTTTATCTCCATTTTCTGAGAACAGATGCTTTTGAATAAGTATAAAAATGTCAGTACTATGGCGGCACCACAGGTTGCCAAAAAGTGCAAGTCAAAATGGATGCAGGTAAACAATGGTACAAAAAGTATTAAACACACCAAGCGTCAGACAGATATTAAGATGGAAGGCAGATAATACATTCAATAAAGGCATTTTTCTGTAATTACTTTTGAGGTGCAAAGCTTTATGGGTTTCAGGCTAATTCCACCTTAATCCCATCTCCCCATCTAATCCAAGCTCTCTCTTTAACCTCTTCCATAATCCTGCAGTATTCATGCTGCTTCCTATAATGCATTTATCACTATGCAGACTGACATTGTGCTGCACCTTACCTTTTTCTGCGATTCCACTACCATTAACTCCCCTCACTTTCAGAGCTCTATTGTTCTACTCACTGCTGCACTTCATCCCCTTTGCTATTCCAAGCACTGTAATGGGACAAACAATCTGTTAGCAGGCAGCCACATCACAGTTCATTTCATCATTGATCTCTATCTGCTACTAGAATTCTGCTTATCATTGCTCAGTTGTTTCCCTGTCATTGTCACTCCAAAGCCATGCATCACACATAGTATTTCATCTGCATTTCCCTTATCTTTTGAAATCCTTGACTTCAGTGTCTCTAGACCCTGGGGCTTTCCACAAGTTTATGCTATGCACCTTAACCCTGCAGCTCCCTCTACTCTATACCTGCCCTGGGCTTCAAAAAGAACAAAGTGAAAATTGCAGTCAGTAAAGTGTAATACATAACTGGCAAATGTTTTTTTCAATTCCCCTATACCATCATATTAAGAAGATATAAGGTAAGATTTTTTTCTTTGGTGTCTGGTACAGCGTAGTAAGAATTGCCTCCAGGGTAGAATTAAATACAAATTAAAATCAATAAAATCTAAGTAAACAACGATTTAATGACATGTACATAAACATAGAACTAAAAAAAAATTTAAAATAGATAATGTTTAAAAACTAATGATGATTTGTTACCTTTTTCAAATTATAAACCTTTCCAATAATGACTTTTTGGATATTTTTTATTATTTAAAAAGTCCTGGTTTACAGTTTTCTCAATGCTCACCATAATGCAATGTATACAGTACAGAGTGATGTTGTAAAATAAGGTGCAGCGCATAAACAGTTAATAAAAGATAGTCCAGTCAAAAGTCCAAAAAAAGAGATGAAGAGGACTAAAGATCCCAGCAGACACCAAGAGACTTCCATGTGACAGGCACAGTTCAGGAAACAATGGTGACAGGCCCTCCACCTCCAAAGCACTCGCTTCGCTCACCTCTATTAATGGACCACTGAACTAACAGATGGTCAAATGCACAGGTCCCAAATCAGGGTTAAGAATATGGATACCTAGCTCGCTTCTCCCAAGGCATGAAATAGGACAAGAAAGGATCTAAGTGCTCTCTGTTATGCTTATAAAAACGGCTTTATTAAATCTTAAAAAATATTACCCACAAACATCCTCATGATATGCACATATAGAGATCAACATGGCAGTGTGTGAGAAGCAGGTCGGCAGCGGGTGACGTCAGCGCGTGGCTCCACCCCGTACGCGTTACGTTCAGAGAACTTCATCAGCGGGGCGGAGCCTAACGTGTGTCACCCATCCCCATATAAACACATCAGTCATCATGGAAACCACTGCGCTTCCGGGAGCCGCGATTAGAACACTTCCATAACTCCCTAGGAAGTAGCTTAGTCTCACAACACACATGAGGAACAAGCAAAGCAATCTCACATAAATAAAAATTATCTATCAGAAATAAAACAGTTTAAGTCAAAATCAATGTTTAACCCTTCAGGAGACAATACCTGGGCCTCAAAAATCCAGCAGGATTCTCTCTGGTTGAGCCGGCAAATGTAATAACCCCCCGACAATGTCTCTCAACCCTCTCAATGCCCCAGAACTTGAGGTCCCTAGGGTCCCTATCATGACAAACTCTAAAATGTTTTGACACACTGTAGGATCTAAGCCCTTCCTTATGCCACGTACACACGATCAAAAATTCGGAAAGCAAAAGAGTGACGAGAGCTTTCGGTTGGAAAATGCGACCGTGTGTATGCTCCATCGGACTTTTGCTGGCGGAATTCCTGTCAGCAAAAGATTGAGAGCAGGTTCTCAATTTTTCGGTCGGAAAAAGTTCCTATCTGAAAATGCGATTGTCTGTACAAATTCCAACGCGCAAAATTCCTACGCATGCTCGGAAACAATTCGACGCATGCTCGGAAGCATTGAACTTCATTTTCTCGGCTCGTCGTAGTGTTGTACGTCACCGCGTTCTTGACAGTAGAAAGTTCAGAGAACTTTTGTGTGACCGTGTGTATGCAAGGCAAGCTTGAGCGGAATTCCGTTAAAACGTAAAATCTGCTCGTGCGTACGCGGCATAAATGTTATTTACGTGTTCCCCAATGCGCACACTAAGGGGCCTAGAAGTTCTACCAATATACTGGAGTCCACATTTGCACTCCTGCATATATACCACCCCTTGTGTGCTGCATGTTATCAAGTTTTTCAACAGATAGTAGAAAGTAGAGGTAGAAACAAAATCTTTCCATTTTTTGATATTGTGCTTACATTGTTTACACGCTGGGCATCTCCCACAGGCGTAAAATCCAGAAAAAAAAGAAAAAATTCTGTTTTCTCTAATAATTGGAGGATCAATCACTCCAGGTGCAATGTTGGTGCTCGTCTATAAATAAAACATGGGCGGTTAGGGAGAGCCGCACCCAGCACCCTATCCTTCCTAAGAACCTCCCAATGTTTCTGAACAATCCGCTCACAATCTATACTGAACATTGAAATTGAGAACAATTTTGTACTCCTGCAGGTTGGAGTTTTTATTCTTCCCCATACCAGAATCAGCGACCAATATTTTGTCTATCAAAATTACCAATCTTATCCCGATCATGGATGACTTGTTCCTTTTGATAGCCCTTTTGAAAAAACCTATCGGCCAGAACTTGTGATTGGGCCTGATAATCTGGGTCCAAGGTGCAATTGCACTTAACCCGGAATAAATTGGCCTCTGGGAATATTACACAGGCAAGTGTTGTGATGACAGCTGACTAATGGGATATACCCATTTCTGTCAGTGGTTTAAAAAAAAATTGTGTTTTGAAATGGTCACCTTCCTTGAAGATTTCCAGGTCTAAAAACACTAAATGTTCAGTATTTATGTTCAAAGAAAGAGAGATATTTTTGATGTTATTATTCAGTCCCAAAAGAAACATTTCAAGGCTGTGTTGGTCCCCTTCCCAGACCATTATCAGGTCATGAATGTAGCATGGCAACGCCCATAATCTGAAGGAAAAATTGCCTGTCATACCAAAAGTAATTCTTGGTAAGTCAAAATTCTAGGCACTGTAATAAAAACTTTTTGTGTGAGCTAATGAGGTTAGAATTACTAAGGGCCTATTTGATGGAGGTAACAGCCTCCCTATGGCCTATAATCGTATACAGGGAGCTAACATCAGCCGTGACTAATATACTCCTATTGGAACAGGGAAGATTTTCAATGATTTGTATGATATGCTTAGTATCCCTAAGAAAGGCTTGGGTGTTACATACCAAAGGTTTCAGAAAAAAATTGATATATTGTCCAAGGCGAGAGGACACCGACTCTATGCCATTCACAATAGGTCTCCCGGGGGGAAATAAGGCGTCTTTATGAATCTTAGGAAGGAAATAGATGATCGGTGTCATATAAGCACTTGGATCCAGAAAATTGGCCTCTGTCTTAGTGAGAAGCTTCTGTTTGAGACCCTTTTTCACCAATATTGATAGTTCATTTTTAAACTGAAACATCGAATCACTCCTCAAAATTTGGTATGTGTTACAGTCCCCCAACAAATGTTGCACTTCCTGTAAAAGACTTACCACCAGACACCCCCCCCCCCCCGTCAGCTGGGCGGATTACCAAATCTTTTTTAGTTGCCAAAGAGGAAATGACTTTTTTTTTATGCAAGAGGGATCCCTAACCTTTGTCACCTTCATATTGTCTAAATCACTTAAAACCATATTTCTAAAGACATAAATATGTTTAATGTCGACATTAGGGGGATTAAAAACGGACTTATTACCCAGATTGGAGTGCATACCTACTGGGACTAACGCAGCCCTTTCCGCAGGTTTGGATAAAAAGTAGTTTTTATTGTTCAAACAAATTTTTAAAGATTAACGTAAGTATGGAATTTGTTAAAATTATGTACCGGAGTGAACTTTAGGCCCTTGTCAAGGACCCCAAGTTCACCTTGAGTCAAAACAGAACTGATATTAAAAATACCAGCGCCTATTGGGGTTTTTCCTTTTTCTTTCTCCCTCCTGCTCGTCTTCTTCTCTATTTCTTCTTTTTCCCCCAAACTGGTTTCCTGCAGGGGACTGAGGGGGAGGACCCCACCACTTGGAGTTGGGATTCCCTAAAAAACCTTTTGCTTGATCCCGTCTATCAGAGAGAGGCTGGAAGCGATTGGAAACAGGAATGGATGCTTCCCTATAAGGTTCCCCTCTCCATTCAGGTTGTGAGAACTGGTCATGATGGTACCCCCCTCTTGTGAAGGAACCATTATACATACTCCCCCTGGGAGGATGATGATTACCAAAACTCCTATTCCAATTATTTTGATAAGGAGGAGGGGGTTGTGAACCAGATCGTCTCCCCCTACCTCCTCGCTCCAGGTTTCCACGACCCCTCTGTTCATTGTTAGGGGGGCCGTGAGCATAACTGCCTTGGATCAGTGTGGCTGGTCTAGGGACAGATCTAGGTGTATTAGAAGGAAGAATGCCAGTAGAACTATAATGCCCCGTACACACGGTCGGATTTTCCGATGGAAAATGTCCGATCGGAGCGTGTTGTCGGAAATTCCGACCGTGTGTGGGCTCCATCGGACATTTTCCATCGGATTTTCCGACACACAAAGTTGGAGAGCAGGAGATAAAATTTTCCGACAACAAAATCCGTTGTCGGAAATTCCGATCGTGTGTACACAAATCCGACGGACAAAGTGCCACGCATGCTCAGAATAAATAAAGAGATGAAAGCTATTGGCCACTGCCCCGTTTATAGTCCCGACGTACGTGTTTTACGTCACCGCGTTTAGAACGATCGGATTTTCCGACAGCTTTGTGCGACCGTGTGTAGACAAAACAAGTTTGAGCCAACATCCGTCGGAAAAAATCCTAGGATTTTGTTGTCGGAATGTCCGAACAAAGTCCGACCGTGTGTACGCCCTATTAGAAGGGTGGGTTTTAGGCAATAGATTCACAGAGGAGGCATTGGCCTGCTACTTGAAAACCTCCTTGCAGGAAAAGTCGCCAAAATCCCTAATTTACTTTCCCTTTTTTTCTCTTGGGATTTCTTATCCCATTTAACCAGTTTAATTTTTAGTTCTCCAGATAACTTTGGAAAATCAGGGGAGGATTGGTGAGGTTCAATTTTACTCTTAATCTCCATTATCTGTTTTTCAAGCAATCTGATCTTAGTTTGTTTTCACTTTAATAAAAATTCCAACAGTTCTAAACCTTTTTTAGGGTAGTAATTTTGTGTAGTACATTCTTTGCGCTGATTGAACCATTCTCTTCTCTACAGTACAGAGTGAGCCTCTGAAGTGACAGTGGTATCACATAGATGTCATCCAGTTCAAACTAACCATACCCAGGGCTTGTTTTCAGAGGGAACACGGGGAACGCAGTTCTGGTACCTCCAGCACTGAATGTATGTAATGGCAAGAGGTATTGGAGGGTCTAATAATGCTGGCTGCTGGAGGATCTATTGTTGCTGGAGGGGGTCCATTTTTGCGTGACAGTCTATTGCTGCTGGGGAGGTCTATTGTAGATAGTGGCGGATCAATTGTTGCTGGGGTTCAATCATTGCTGGAAGAGATCTACTGCTGAGGGAGGGGGTCTATTGTTGCTGGCTGCTGGGGAGTTTGTTAATCCTGGCTGCTGGGAGATCTTGTATTGCTGCTACAGTGGTATTAATTTGTGGGGGTCCATTGCTGCTGGGGGGTTGTCTATTGTTTCTGGGCGAATCTATTGTTGGGGGGGGTATTTCTGCTGCCTGTGGGAGATCTATTTTACCACTTTTCTTGTTATCATTAACAAATTACTTACAAATTACTTAGCACCACAAAATGATACTTGGCTCTGTAATCTCTAATAGGGGCGGTACTGGGAGGTGGGAAAGGGGTGGCATCAAGGAACGGTGCTCAAGGGTGGATAGGGGCATAGATAAGAAGTGACTCGGAAAGGGGGAGTTCCTGCACCTATTCATTGAGAAAAAAAGTCCTGACCATAACCATACATGAGATGACAGTCATCCAGCCTGGCCTTTCTTGCTGCTTTGGGTCTTAATTTTGTGTCTATGGGTCCAGTGTACAACCACCAGCCAACAACTACAAGTCAGATAACCCATTTTGAATGTTATAGCTGCTTTCTGCCTGCAGCACTGTCCCCGATGATATTTGACCAAGCTCTTAGGCCAATTCATTGACCAGCTGAAGTGGTTCCTAAAGGTGGCTGGGCAGTACCTGCACAAGAAGTGTGAATTAGATGTGTACTGCTGAACATGAATATGACAAATTCATAACTGTTGGTAGCCTTTCATCAGTCTGACATGTTCAATTCAAAAATTTGAGATAAAGTCAAAGGAGTACATACAGTATAAATATCTGTACAGTTTTGGTAGGATGATAAACTTCCGAAATGGATGTTTGTTGTATTAACATTTTTTTTTTAATCAGCTTCTTCAATCTCCCATGGATGTATTTTAACTTTAAAGAGAAAAAGAAAACTGGAATTGCTTTACAGAATATGAAGCTTAAAGCAGTATTACACCCAAAAGCAAACATTTACTATATTGCAACTTACCAATTCTTAGATGTGACAATTGTACTGTTTCCTTTTATTAGGCTTTCTTTCTTCTATTTTCATTTGATAATCCTGCCAGCAAGTCTGTTGTTTTTCACAGCCCAAACTCTCCAGCAGAATGTATCACCTTAAATGCATGAGATAAACCACTTAAAGTAAAGTACTAAACCTACAACAGTAAAATAAGTCTGTATTTGCAGTAAAGCATGCTAGTTATACTCATTGTGGAACCTAATGGGTTAATCCTTCGTATTGTGTAATAAGGCTGTTTGACCCTGTCTTCTCTGATCCTCCCCTTCTTTTACAGTCCCCAATCCATATGCTGATAGTACAGAGCCATGGGGGCACTCTGCACATGCTCAGTTTGTGTAATGCTAGAGAGTTTTTTTTTTCTTGGGAGGGTGCATGTGATTAGCACAGGGCCAATCAACACTATCCAGACAGAGGGTCAGGGGTCAGAGTACTGTACAGTCAAAGGAGAATGAAAACTCCTCCTACAAGCTTTAACCAGTGCTCGGCCGGACACTGAAGAAAATCACAAGACTGCTATATATTCCTAAAGAGAAAAGGTATTTAGCAGTTTCTGTTTACTAAAATAATTGCATATCCATGTTCTGTGTACTGTGAGAGACCAGATATAGTGAATGCAGGCTCCTGGGTTTAGTAACAAGTTATCACTGACAGGAGTGCTTACAACGATCGGCTTTTATTTAACCACTTCCCGCCCACCCACCGTCAAATGACGGAGGTGCGGTGTGGCTCTCGTTCTGGAACGACGTCATATGACGGCACCCCAAAGCGTCCGCTCTCACGTGCCCGCGGGGGCACGCAATGCGCCGAACGCGGCTGCGCCGTGTTCCTAGGACGCAACACAACCCCGATTTCAGTAAAGAGTCGCAGCCACAGCTCTTTTGCCATGTGATCGGCTGTGTCCAATCACTGCCGGTCACATGTACTGTAAATGCAGAAGTGCTGTTTACCGGCTCTCCTCACCTCACGGCATCAGCAGCATCTTCTTGCAGGGGAGACCAGGACAGGTAATCAGGGCACTAATCAGTGCCCTGACAGTAAAGCCCAAGCAGTGCACATCAGTGACACCAATCAGTGTCCATCAGTGACACCAATCAGTTACACCCATTAGTGCCCATTAGTGATGTCACCCAGTACTGCCTTTCAGTGCCTGCTCATCAGTGCTGCCCATCAATGCCGCCCATTAGTGCCGCCTTTCAGTGTCCATCAGTGCCACCTGTCAGTGTCCACCAGTGGCATCTATCAGTGCCACATTTTAGTGCCTCCTCATCAGTGCCACCTAGTGAGTGCCCTTCAGTGCCGCCTCATCGTCCATAAGTGCCACCTCATCAGTGCCCATCACTGCAGCCTATCAGTGCTGCCCCATCAGCACACATCATTGAGGGAGAAAATATCAACATATCAGAGAATGTTATGGCAAATGCAGGTGAATGGGGCTGTGCCACAACCAGGAGCCAAACACTTGGCTTGTGGTTATGGCACGGTTTTCCCATTCAAAATCCCTGTTCAACTGTAAAAAAAAAAAAAGGCATTCATGAGGCCGCCAGCCTCGCCTTCTGAATTCCTGGCGGATACTGCTCCGCGGATCATTTTTCAGATTGTGCCACCCGTGTAAACAAGCCCTAAGGGAAAAAATATGTATTTAAAAATGAAGCCAAAACAATGTTTATTGCATATGCATTTTATTTGCATAATAGGCAAAAAGTCAATGTGCTACATAAAATATGTTGCTTATCGAAATTGTGTTACTTGTGACTCAAAGCCTCCAAATCACTGGGGAAACAGAGCAGAACCAGGTGTACCTCTTATAGAGGTAATACTTGAGCACTGGAGCAGCAGCAGGGATGGCCTGCAACACAGATTGTACCAGAGCAGCCACAGTGGGAGATTCCAGTTGAGCCATGCAATTCAGGAGCATCTGTAACGCCATGGCAAACTGATCCATGTGGTGATGCTGCTCATCCAATCTGGAAAAAATATTACCAACAAGTGGATTGACTGCAACTTCTGAATTCATGGCCTTTGCCTACTGTCAGAAACCATGAATCAGACCGAGACAGAAGTGCAGTAAAAATCACACTTGTTTAATAATAATAGTAAAAGGTAAACAGAGCAAACGTAGTCAAAACGTAACCGGAACATATAGTCAAACAAGCCAGGACATCAGGGAGCCAGGGATCAGCGTACTTCAGGACAAGCCAGGAAATCAGGAAACTGGAGAATCAGCATAGTGGAACAGCAAGCAGAATCAGGAACCAGAAGGGGCATCAACCAAGCAAGTCTTTCACAGGTACACAGGAGAGAGTCTCTGATATGTTGACCAGACGAAGGCAGAGAGGATCTGGACTGAACAGCTTAAGTAGCCAACAGGACTGACGAGCAGGATATCATCACCAAGTGAGTCACTGTGGTAAGATTAGAGCTGGCAATTAACCGACAGTTGAGCGGCCTGCTCTGAGAAGGAAGTGCTGAGCCCAGCACTGACAGTCATTTACTCAATCTTACAATCTCAGTTCTACACTTCTCTACCATCATATACAGTTACCTGGGAAAAAGAGCTTAGTGTTAACATTACCCCAGAAGAATGGAACAAATGTTTAATTTTAACTCCTTAGCCAACAAAGCTTAAGAGAACATAGTTAAGTTGATTACCAGATGGTATAAATATCCAGAAGATCTGAATCATATCTGTCCCACTGTCTCTGACACCTGTTGACATTTCCATAGCGTCAAGGGGACTATGACACATATTTGGTGGGAATGTACTCCTATCAAACATTTTTGGGCTAGGATTGTTAATTTGTACCCAAGGTTACTGGCGGCCAAAGTTGATAATATGCCCAAAGTAGTAATTATCTCTATCATTCCGAGCCCTATTAAATTGTTTGAAAAGAATGTCTTTAGACATTTTATTTCGGCAGCAAGAGCTGTAGTTCCTTGACATTGGAAGTTTACTTTGATGCCATAAATAGCTAAATGGGTAGTACAATTAGATGCCATTTGTGATTTTGAATGTCTGCTGCCACGGAAAAATTATAAAACACAGCCGTTTTTAAATACATAGACCCCATGGCTCTCTTTTCGTTTCTCCCCAGAGTTCAGGACCAGGGTTACTGAATAAAAAATAGTATGGATGTTTTATCTGTTCCCTTTTTTTTTTTTAGTTTACTCTGATAAATATCATTTTTGTCTAGAAGTCTAGAATATTCAGTTTCTTTTTCCTTTTTTAGGACAACCTGGTTTTACGTAAAATCTCGAGGGTATATATTTTTGTTATATTTAAAATTACAAAAAAAAAATTTAAAAATTGCTCTAGTGCCAAAGTGGTCAAACACAGGATAAATTTAAATTGCTGACCTATTTTTGATGACCAGCATTTTTATTTCTTAAAGACATTTCACTAATGTTCTAATGATTAGCACCATTCAGAATCAGGTAAAACACTGAAATATATGTTGCTAAGGAACATCACAGTGTTTTGTTGTGTAATGTGTTAGTTGTTAATGAAAAACATTGGTAATTTAATGGAAATACAGAATGACTGAGCTAGTTTTAGGGCAGCATGCAACTGTACAGGACCAGTGCTGCAAGGAATGTTGGCCATTTCATAGAGAAATTGAACATTTTACCCTAGCCCCAGAATGAACAGGTATAGTTATCTTCATTTAATAGCAGTCAGGGCCATGGGCACTGGTAAGGCTGCGCTGATGGCACTGGTGAGGCTGCGTTGATGGGCACTGGTGAAGCTGCATTGGATGAGCACTGGTGAGGCTGCATTGATGGGCACTGGTGGGGCTGCACTGATGGGCACTGATCAGGGTGCATTGATGGGCACAGATCAGGGTGCATTGATGGGCACTGATGAGGCTGCATTGATGGGCACTGGTGAGGCTGCATTGATGGACACTGCTCAGGCTGCATTGATGGGCACTGATGAGGCTGGGCTGATGGGCACTGGTGAGTATAATACACTCTTCAAATGTGCTTTAAAATGCATGGTTTTCCCTTTTATGAAGAAGAAAATAATGAGGTTATGCTGTTGGGCTGGTATAAAAATGCTATGGGGCTGGTATGAAATTATTTCCGGGGCTGGTTTTTATTCCAGTCTGGCCCTGAATGTACCTCAGACAGCTGCAATTTAAAGTCCACAAATGTATTATCCAGTAATATGTACAAATCTTAACATTTCCAATGTATGCTTCAGTTTTGCTAATACAATTTGTCAAAAAAAAAAAGAAGTTATATTGCCAGGTAATAGCATAATGAGAGTATGAGCAGCAGCTGTAAGAATAGTGTTATTTCCTAGTTCTTACAAATTAATAATTTTTTTCTGGTCTAGCACCATTTTTTAAACAGAAGCATAATGCCTTGTGACAGTTCTTAATTATTAAACTGATTATAAATGCAGTAAGAACTAAAGAATTTTTAAAGAACAATAACTGACCCACGAGCATTTATTGTGAAGACAGTAAAGGAACACTCTGGAAAAAAAATTTACTATGTAGGACCCTAATGTAATAAAAGTCTTGTGATGAAAACCAGAGAGATAGAAAAAGCAGAATATAGAAAATATATGTACAGTATGTATAGATCACAAGAGGGCAGCCAGCATTCTGAAGGCTAAGTTGGAAATGCTGAAAGTCCTGTTACATCAATAAATTACACATAATACAAAAAGATGTGGAAGAAAAAGTATTTAAAGTAGTATTCTGGGATATACCAAACACCTTAAAACTGCTCCCTCCCCCTCCTAAGACATATACTAACAAAACTGTGAAATCTGTATACTTACCTATTTTCAGGCTGCTCCAGTCACGTGATCCTCTCTCCTGTGTGATGTAGTGGTGACTTCAGAGGAAAAGCACTGACAATGGATGGGCTATAGCAAGCCTATGGGCAAGGTCATTTCTCAGGCATTCTAGCAGTTGTGGAGTTCGGCAGCTGGCGCAGAGTGACATGGGGGATCATGTGACTGGACTGGAGCAGCATTAAAATAGGTAAGTATTCAGATCTTTCTTACCCAGGTTAGTTAGTATAGGCTTTAGGAGGGGGGAAGGAGCCGTTTTTAGATTAGTTAGATATATCCCAGAATTCTACTTTAAAGCAGCATTCCTGCCTAAACCTAACTAGTCATAAAAATGTTCCCTTGACACCATGGTCCAAAATTAAGAACCCAACAAATGTTTTTCTGCTCGATAGCAATCCTTCATTTAATCCACCTTTTCAGCCCAGGAAATAGCCCAATTAATGTCCTCTTTCCAGTTCACGGAATCATATGCAAGGACCAGCTTGTCAAACTTGCTAGAGATGCTTCTTCTACATCTTTCTCCAGACCCGTTTCCTCTCCCTCTGTTTTTAATTAAGCCTGCCCACCCGGAGAACACGTTAGGCTGTAAGTTGCTATTGTTATTCTGGTTTTGATTTTATATATTGCTTTGCCTCCCTTTCTTCGTTGTTTAGAGATCCAAAACATTTCCTTGATGTCTTGTATTAAAGGGTGTTTTATAGTCACATTTATCTTGCTACAAATGGGGCATTTTCTCATCATTCACCTTTATTTTGAGAAAAGGGTTTGAGAGCGGGATTATCTACTGTTTAACTCAGTTGTATTTATCTGCATGAGGGTGCCCTAGTATCTGTAGGGCCAATATGATGGGTTCAATCATTGCTTTATTGGCTCTTGCTGATGTCAGCTGTAGCCCGTTTCTGTCCTTTTTGTTTCTTTTGCATACATTGAAAAATGTAATTAAAATATTCCTCTTCCTCACACCTATGCGGACTAATCTCTGTAAAAAAAGATGCATATACTTACCTATTTTCATTCCGCTCCAGTCCAGTCACGTGAACTGTCTCCTCTCCCCTCTGTCAGCTAACGGCAGCTGCAGGAGAGAGAACCCAAATGGGCCATGTGAGCCTATGGGTGACATCACCACTTATCGAGCGCTCCTTCCTCTCCCATGTGTTGTCATTCTAGGACAGAAAGTGTGCTACTACCAGGATTACCAGATGAAATTAATGGGTAAAGGTCTGAAAAAAGAGAACAAATGTCTTTGCCACATCTAGAGACTAGAGACTTGTGAATTGCAAGGTTTAGACATGCTTTCATTTTATATGTAAACAATACAATTTACCTGAATGAATACTATGCTAGCTACAGTATTTCTTTGTATAATCCTTCAAAATATCTAAATGGTGAACAAAATACATAAAGAAGAAAATAGTGGCACTATTGCAAATAACGTTGTTCAATTTAGAGCATACTGAAAATGTCCACTGTAAAGAATCTAGTGCAAAAATGTAATTAAACAATCAAAACACCATGTGACTTTTTAAAGTGATTAAATCAAACAAAGTGTTTATAAAATAAAATTGTTGATTGCAAGTGTCTTCTTAATTTCTTCCACCACACCAGAGTGTTCAGTGAACCCACTCCCTTAAGAAACGCACTCACCGACTCCAAATGCCCGCACTTGCGTTCAAGGCTAAAACGCTTTTATGCCATACAAACAGGGTATGATCAGCAGCCCGATATCCACCAGTGTGTATGGGAAACAATCCACATCTAAAAAAATAAGGTGCTCCAATAGTGTAAAACAGTACGACCAATTTATTAAAACACTATCACTCTTCAAATTTCCACTCACATTTTACAAAATCCAAATCAGCAAAAATCAGTGTAATTTCAAAACACAGCAACTCAGTAAATGGATCACACACTGTGGGGATACGGTCACGGCGGACCCAAGGTATGCAGGCGTCAGACCCTCAGTTCTCACCCCCTGCACGGTACTTCGCCAGCAGATCGAATCACCGCTATCTCGTAAGGTTACAGCGTCATGCGTTACAGCCACGCGCCTGACATGTTTCGTCACAAATTGACTTATTCATGGGATTCAGTATTTCTTTAGCTGGAAATTTTAGGATCAAAGTTGTTTTTTGATACTCCACAATAGTTTTATGGAATTAGATTAAGTTTCTAAATGAAACTTTTTATACTCTTAATATTACAATATCAACAGTCTGGAATAACTTTTAATAGGTTTCAATACAGAATCCAAAACATACAGTTATAATGCTTGCTACAACCTTCCAAAGCTTTACAGGAAAATTGAAGACAAAAAGAAATCACTTATTCCACCTTAAAGGTGACCTGTAAAAATGGTTGAACAGCAATAGCTGCTAGAGGATCATTTTCTCAGATTACAGATTAGAGATATTTTCTGAAGATGTGGAAGGATTTGTAGATTTTGGGAAACCTTTTCCAACCCCTCCATCATTATCTGAAGCTAGATTAATTTTACTAAATACAGGTGTAAAAAATATAATACAAAATATCTTTCCAATTTACCAGAAGATCACCCATGTAGGAGTGAGCTTTGGGTTCTGGTCAAGCATGGGTTAAACCCAAACCCAAGTCTTTGCACTCCAGGAAAAAAAACAATTACCAAAAATATTCTTCCTGGCCTTTGAATTGTGGTCAGGTAGCTTTTTGTCAGCATGTGTCCGAAAGACCTGAAGTAGATAGGGAGAGCAGACTAAAGCTGGCCATACATGGATCGAAATTCAACCGGTTCAGCAGGGACCGGTAAAATTTTGATCCATGTATAGCCACTATGGTTTAATAGTAGTCAATCCGCCGATCTATTTTTGTTCAACCACCCTGCTGGAAAATTTCTCCTAGATCAGCACTGCCGGCTTTAGACTACAGCGCTGATCAGTGTATTCTGAAGGTGGAGAACTCTCCCCACTGTCAGAATATATAGACACAGTGTTTTTTTTTTTACTAAAGCTAGAGAGTGCAAAATTGGTCAAATTTCTGCATAGAAACCAATTAGCTTCTAACTTCAGCTTGTTCAATTAAGCTTTGGCAATAAAACCTGGAAGCTGATTGGTTTCTATGCAGAATTGTGACTACTTTTGCAATCTCTAGCTTTAGTAAATAAACCCCAGTGGGGAGGATTCCGCCATCCATCTGGAATGTGTGGATGGGGGAATCAGGTCAGTTTTTTTCATTCAAACTGCTGGTTGATCAAAAAAACTGATTAGTCTACGACCAGCCAAAGTGTTTGCAGGGCGAGATATGTACTGCTTTACTATAAATTACTGCTGAAAAGTGCAATATTTAATGGCGCTATACAGAGTCAGTGTGTGTTGGAGAGACCTAGAGTAGATATGGAGAACTCACATAGTATTTGCAGAGAAAGATAGTTGCTGCTATACCATAAAGTCCTTCTGAAAAGTGCAATATACAGTGGGGCTATACACAGTGAGTGTGTGAAGAGAACTGAAGTAGATAGGGAGAGCTGACAGTGTTTGCAGGGAAAGATAGCTACTGCTATACTATACATTGCTGAGCAGTGCTATACCCAGTGCTGTATTGTGCCATGATACAGTATATTGCGGAGTGGTGAGCTACATAGTGTATACCCTCCCCCATCTGCAATGTGCTGTATTGTGATACATTAATGTGAAATGCAGTTTGTTGGTTGCTGAGTTGATCCCAAAGCAGGCAAAGCTGCCATTTGTAGCACATCACTGCATATTAATGCAGTACAGTTTAGTGCACTAAATCACCACATGCTTAATCCCCCAATTGCCATAGCTACTAGTAAAGCTAGGCAATCAATTGTATTGATAAAGTCAGGCAGGCCTATGAAGAGAGTCAGAAGTTCTGCAAATACAGCTAGTAGGGGATGAGCAGATTTTGCATCTAAAAAAAAAGCACACCTAAAGCAAATAACTAACATTTTGAAGTGAGGACCCAATGGATTGTTGGGTATCTAGGCTGGAGAACTGGCTGGATTGTACAGTATGTTAAACTTTGCTTTCATAGTAAAATGCCCCTGTTCCCTCTCTGAAATTGTGGCCTACTAAACTGTTTTCATACTTTGCATCGAGTCTGTGCAAAACATTTTAATTTTGATTTTTTTTTGTAAAAAAAAAAACTGTCTGGTCTCACCCTCTTAAATTGTGGCCTACTATAGCTACTTACTTATGTGCATTGAGTCTTCAAAATATTTCCTTTTTTTGATCTGTAAAATAATACACTCTAATTTTGTTTTCTTAATTAAAACATGCCTGATGTCTTCCTTTGATGCCTACTAAAGCTGATTACGCAGTGTACATTGAGTTTCTACAGTATTTATGACTTTTTTCTATGAAATAATACATTCTAATTTTGGTTTGATTTGTGAAAAAACTACCTAGTGTCTCTCTCTCTCTCAAGCTGAAGCCTACTAAAGCTGTGCAAATAGTGTGCATCATGTCTGTATAATATTTATAGTTTTTTTTTTTTAATAACATACTCTAATTTAAATTTACTTAACATTTTCCTGGTGTCTCCCTCTGAAATTACAGCCTATTAAGCTGCTTACAAAGGTTTCATCAAGTCTGTACAATATTTCTGTTTTTTCATAATAAAACAATACTCTATTTTTAATTTCTTGTTTAAAACCTGGCTGGAGAAAGCAGGGTTTACCGCTCCTGTAGAAATAAACATGCCCTCCAACCACATCTCTGTAGTTTTCTAAGGTCAATTAAATACAAGACATGGAAGATCTTATGGCTACTTTACATAATACTGAGGAATTTTTCAGGGTAACTTGGAGACCCTGGCAGTACTTTGTTTATACTGATGCCTAACTTAATGCCCAATCACAAGCAGGATAATTACTTCAGAGTCTACCCTGCCCCCTCCTAGGGAGAACCCTTCTGCCTTAACTCCCCATTACCTGTTTATCCTCTCCCTTCCCTATTTTTCCTCCTCTGTTCACAACTTCCGCTCATTATTTTGCTACACTAACCCTTTTGCTGTCAGGTTCGTACATCGTATGAACTTGACAGCGGGGGAGGGGTTTTACACACATTCCCGGTGGCTGCAGCCACCGGGAATGTGTGCAACTCTGTTAAGCAGACTGCCACCTGTCAGATGAAAGCAGTCCGGTGCCTCCAGATTACTTTCGCATTCCCCAGTAATGGCGCACCACCCCCACCAGTGTATTTTTTTACTGAAATTTGCATTTTCTAGACCTTTGCTTTAATATTTTGTAGCATAAAAAAAATGGAACTACCACTATTTTATTCTTTAGGGTGTCTGTTTTCAAAAAAAATATAATGTTGGTTTTTTTTTTTCTTATATATAAGCATACTTTAACATACATACATACAAAACTACAAAAAGAAGACACATAAAAACCTCAGTCAGTATAACACATGGATCAATCTCAAAATACATTCCAGAAATATTAAGGGTATTCCGCCGTCTCCCCCTCTCCCATCTCCGCAGGGAAAAGAAAAGGGAAAAAAATATCCAAACTTTATAGTGTATCCCATTACCCTTTTTCCTTTATTTTAATAACCCACTCCCCCCTCATTATTCCCAATCATGGTTGTGCTTTATCCCCTACTATTTTTTGTGAAATTCCCAATAATGTGACTTCCACCTTGTGTATGTGATGCTTTAACTTCCCAAACCCAATTTTATTTATTTATGAAGAGGAGAGAGTCGCGACTCTCTACCATCATTATATTTCTCCTTAGTGATATACATAATCAAAATAAATTAATTAAAAAAAAGAAGAAAAAAAAACACCCCATCGCTTTATTTCTGTGTGATGTACAAACCCTTTATCTTATTCTCTAAGTGATTCCTTTTTATACAAGTGAGAGGGAAATAAAAAAAAAAAGGGGGAGGAAAAAAAGGGGGTGAAGGAAAAGGGATAGGAACAGCGCAATCTCTAGTTGTGGTTCTCCATATAAATATTCCTTCCAAATATTGGCATATTTTATTTCAGAGTTATTTTGCATGTGTATTACTTCTTCCATACACCTAATTTTATCTATCTCCCTAAACCAATCCTTTATCGTCGGGATATTTTTTGACTTCCAATGTTTCAGAATTAGTACCTTCCCTGCGTTCAGCAGGAATGGTGTATTTGCTTCTCTATATTTCTTCCTTGGTATCCCCGTTACCTGAAACAGGCATTGCCAAGGATCGAGTTTAATTTCAATCCCACTAATCTTCTTTATCCAGTCTACTACTTCCCTCCAATATGGTTGAATTTGGGGACATTGCCACCATATATGTGCATGAGTTCCCTCCTCCCCACAGTCCCTCCAGCAAAGAGGAGATAGATCGGGAATGATTTTATGCAATTTTTTGAGAAATAGTACCACTTCATTAGTAATTTATAATGAATTTTCTTCATCTTTGTGTCCATTGAAGACGAGTGAACATAGTCAAAAACTTTACTTCTCATTATTTTCAGGCAATAGAAAATTTAGTTCCAGTTCCCAACTCTCCAAAAGACACATGGAGTCCACATCTGAGGGAGATATCAGTAGGCTATATACAGTGGGGATGGAAAGTATTCAGACCCGCTTAAATTTTACACTCTTTGTTATATTGCAGCCATTTGCTAAAATCTTTTAAAGTTAATTTTTTTTCCTCATTAATGTACACACAGCACCCCACATTGACAGAAAAACACAGAATTGTTGACATTTCTGCAGATTTATTAAAAAAGAAAAACTGAAATGTCACATGGTCTTAAGTATTCAGACCCTTTGCTCAGTATTTAGTAGAAGCACCCTTTTGATCTAATACAGCCATGAGTCTTTTTGGAAAAGATGCAAAAAGTTTTTCACACCTGGATTTGGGGATCCTCTGCCATTCCTCCTTGCAGATCCTCTCCAGTTCTGTCAGGTTGGATGGTAAACGTTGTTGGACAGGCATTTTTAAGCCTCTCCAGAGATGCTCAATTGGGTTTAAGTCAGGGCTCTGGCTGGGCCATTCAAGAAGAAGGGAGTTGTTGTGAAGCCACTCCTTCCTTATTTTAGCTGTGTGCTTAGGGTCATTGTCTTGTTGGAGGGTAAACCTTCAGCCCAGTCTGAGGTCCTGAGCACTCTGGAGAAGGTTTTCATCCAGGATATCCCTGTACTTGGCCACATTCATCTTTCCCTCGATTGCAACCAGTTGTCCTGTCCCTGCAGCTGAAAAACACCCCCACAGCATGATGCTGCCACCACCATGCTTCACTGTTGGGACTGTATTGGAGAGGTGATGAGCAGTGCCTGGTTCTCTCCGCTTAGAATTAAGGCCAAAAAGTTCTATCTTGGTCTCATCAGTGTAGAACCATCTCAAGGATGATCAGAAGAAATGGACAGCACCTGAGTTAAATATGAGTGTCACAGCAAAGGGTCTGAATACTTAGGATCATGTGAAATTTCAGTTTTTCTTTTTTAACAAATCTGCAAAAATGTCAACAATTCTGTGTTTTTCTGTCAATATGGGGTGCTGTGTGTACATTAATGAGGAAAAAAATTAACTTAAATGCTTTTAGCAAATGGCTGCAATATAACAGTGAAAAATTTAAGGGGGTCTGAATACTTTCCGTCCCCACTGTACAGCAGCCTCATTTTTGCATATTACTTTGAGGAGTAAATTATTCCGAGCCCAAGAGGCATACCACCAGATCCTGAGGAACAGGAAAAATAAAAACAGACGATATACTAGTTTGCAAGTGCACGTGGGTCTGCGAATTCACGTGGGTCTGCGAATGTTTTGGATTCAGAACAAATACTGATATTATTATATCTACCCCTTTGCCAAATTAAAAACACATGCATGCAATGAAGTAATCACGCTCTGACAGTGGGTTCAGAATGAAAGACTTCTGATCTCTTTATTTCCACTTTCCCAGTTTTATACATTTTCGCCAGACAAAAACAAAGCACTTGCAAAACACATTATTGTGACATTGTCTGAGTTTTTTTTTAGCAATTTCAGCAAATTTAGCAATTGATCATAACTATTATTTAAATGTTGACGTTATGTATGCCAAACAACAGTCCGCAAACACATTTAGGACATGACATAATCAACCAACAACAAAATGTGACCAACAACCAGATATGTGACGGCTGCGGTGAAGTACAGGATTTTTCAAACTGTCATGGGATCCCCCACACTATGTGTGTTCCTGACGCCCCCCCAGGTTTCCCAGTTACCCGTACTGATTGAACCCGTGCTTTGCCGCACAATTATTTATTTTTTACCCCCCCAGGAGGGCGCCTTCTCCTAGTCCCAGGAGAAGTTTAAACCACGTCAACTAATTTCATCCGTCATCCGTGACTATATAAGCAATCCCTAACTCCCAACAGCCATCACAAAACACAAGATCGATCAACAAAACAGAACAGAACAAAACAGGCGGTAGATATAATATGCAGGTTCCTTAACTTATCAACAGACTCGAGGCAAGATTAATACCTGTCTTTGAGGGCCGCTGGAAGCCGATATGGGCACAGAGATTGACCAGCCATGGGTACAGGATAAACAGCAGACTAGATATACAAGATATCAAAAGTGTCTTACCGTTTCTAGAGTTGATCAGTCTCCTCCTGTATCCGCGTTGGCTTCTCCTGGTCCCTTCTCGAGATCAGCTATCCCTTTGGACCCTAGCCTCGAGCCCCACGTTGGGCGCCAAAATGTTTTGGATTCAGAACAAAATCTGATATTATTATATCTACCCATTTGCCAAATTAAAAACACATGCATGCAATGAAGTAATCACGCTCTGACACTCAGTTCAGAATGTTCAGAGTCTGATCTCTTTATTTCCACTTTCCCAGTTTTATACATTTTCGCCAGACAAAAACAAAGCACTTGCAAAACACATTATTGTGACATTGTCTGAGTTTTTTAGCAATATCAGCAAATTTAGCAATTGATCATAACTATTATTAAATGTTGACGTTATGTCTGCTATCGGCGCAATTTCTCGGAAGAGACAGGAAGCAACAGTCTTTTATAATTCATTGCGGTTTGGCTTCAGATGGAAAAAGAGGAACTAGCAAATATCTGCTTAGAATTAAGGTTTTAACATTTCAAACCTCTGATGCAATATTACATTTGAAATAGCCATTTTAATATTTTTACCTGTTGACATCCATTACATGAGTACATGTGTATTGTCTTGTTGAGTATTAGTGTCAGGAAGCTAGTTATTAGGTAATTTAGACAGGGTATAATCCCCAATCCTCATTAAATTTATAGGTACAATGCCCGGCGGGTGTGGAGATGTGACTTGGTGTACATCTTGCGGCATGTATGCATTCCTTGATCATCTGATCGAGGGCGAATACTGCTGTGCAAAATGTATGAACATTGTTTCCCTGGAAGCCCAGGTTCTGAATCTGGGGAAGCAACTGTCAGCACTGAAAAAGAGAGCCAGGAATGTACACGGCAGGTGCCGGCAGGGGCCAGCACAGAGGCGGGTGGAGACAAAGTGGTGCAGGCACTAGGAAAGAGTGGATGGGCGACAGTCAGGAGGGGTAGAGGGGGAAGTGACAGGGAGGCCGATCCAGGGCTGGAACATCCCAATAAGTATGCTCCATTGAGTGACATTGGTGAAACCAGTCAGGGAACAGCACTGCTGGAGCTGAGGGACTCTCCTAGGTGCCGGGGGAAGAACAACTCCAGTCAGAGTGGGGGGAAGCGAAGGGAAAGGAAAGACATATTCTGGTGGTAGGGGACTCAATTCTTAGAAGGACAGAGAGGGCAATCTGTAACAAAGACCTGAAGCGATAAATTGTATGTTGTCTACCGGGCGCTCGGGTTCGGCACATCATGGATCTGGTGGACAGATTGCTGGCAGGGGCTGGGGAAGACCCAGCTGTCATGGTGCACGTTGGCACCAATAACAAAGTCAGAGGCAGATGAAGTGTCCTAAAGAACGATTTTAGGGACTTGGGAGCTAAACTGGACTGGGCTGACTTCTCTGTCGTTCACCAGTACTATAGAAGGGACGGACTGCACCTAAATGTGGAGGGTGCAGATCTTCTGGGAGTGAAGATGGCCGAAAAGTTAGAGGGGTTTTTAAACTAGGCAATGGGGGGTGGAGGGCCCAGAGGTAGATCTAGTCAGCGCGGAACATATTCCAGAGGGTACTATTGGGGGCATTAGTGGAAGGTTGACTAAAACACAAACCCAAGGTAAGTATAGTAACAAGTCCCAGTTGCAATCTCGGAAGACCCAATAAGAGGATAGTATGCGACCAGTCTAAACTACATGGCATGTTCACCAATGCCAGGAGCCTGGCGGACAAGATGGGTGAACTAGAGATACTGTTGTACGAGGAGGATTTGGATTTTGTGGGAATTTCAGAGACCTGGTTCAACAGCTCTCATGATTGGCTGGCAACCATTCAAGGGTATACCCTTTATCGCAGGGATAGAGAGGGTAAAAAAGGAGGAGGGGTATGATATATATCAAGAATAATGTACATTATAATGTACATGTGAATGTGAGAGATGACATCACTAAGGGAGATAGGGGGGAGGTGGAATCCTTATGGGTAGAGCTCCAGAGGGATGAAGCTAAGGGGAAAATAATACTTGGAATATGCTATAGGCCCCCTAACCTGAGGGAGGAGGGGGAGACGGATCTCCTATCACAAGTTGGATTAGCAGCAAGGATGGGAAGTGTTATCATAATGGGGGATTTTAATTATCCAGACATAGACCGGGCGGAGGGAACCACGCATTTGTCTAAGGCTCGCCAGTTCCTAAAGGTCTTGCAGGACAATTTCATGGTTCAGATGGTAGACGCACCTACTAGAAATAAAGCGTTACTGGATCTACTGATAACCAACAATACAGACCTGATCACGGATGTGGAAATACGGGGGAATTTAGGAAACAGCGATCACAGGTCAATTGGCTACAGTATACATCACACAAATAGGAAAAATAAGAGGAATATAAAGACACTGAATTTCAAAAGAGCCAACTTCCCTAAACTACGAACCTTGCTAGAAGGCATGAATTGGGATAAAATCTTAGGAACAAAGAACACGGGGGAGAGATGGGTTTGCTTTAAGAGCATATTAAGGGCATTAGCCAATGCATCCCATTGGGTAATACATTTAAAAGAGCGAACAAAAGTCCTGGATGGCTAAACTCCAATGTAAAAATTCATATAAAAGCAAAGGAGAAGGCCTTCAAAAAATACAAGGTCGAAGGATCATCATCAGCACTTTATAAAGAATGCAACAAGAAATTAAGGGTGCAATTAGGGTGGCTAAGATAGAACACGAAAGACACATAGCGGAGGAGAGCAAAAAAAATCCCAAGAAATTCTTTAAGTATATAAACAGTAAAAAAGGGAGGACAGACCATATTGGCCCCATAAAGAATGGGGAAGGACATCTAGTTACAAAGGATGGTGAGATGGCGAAGGTATTGAATTTATTCTTCTCCTCAGTCTTCACGAGGGAATCGGGGGGCCTCAGTAACCAAAACTGCAGTGTTTATACTCGTGACACATCACAGGAAGCACCTCCATGGTTAACAGATGACAGAATTAAAATTAGACTTGGGAAACTTAACATTAATAAATCACTGGGACCAGATGGCTTGCATCCGAGGGTACTTAGGGAACTCAGTCAAAGTATTACCAGACCATTGTTCCTAATTTTTACTGACAGTCTACTGTGTGGAATGGTAGCAGCTGATTGGAGAAAAGCCAATGTAGCACAAATATTTAAAAAGGGCCCAAAATACATCCATACATAAATACATAAATACATAAATCCTTTTTAATTTGCTCATAACCGACCTGGAGGATGGGGTAAACAGTTCAATCTCTGTATATGCAGACGATACCAAACTGATCAGGGCAATAACTTATCCGCAGGTTGTGGAAAACTTGTAAAAAGATCTGAACAAATTAATGGGGTGGTCAACTACATGGCAAATGAGGTTTAATGCAGAAAAATGTAAAATAATGCATTTGGGTGGCAAAAATATGAATGCAATCTATACACTGGGGGGGAGAACCACTGGGGGAAACTAGGATGGAAAAGGACCTGAGGGTCCTAGTAGATGATATGCCAAGCTGCTGCTAACAAAACAAACAGAATATTGGCATGCATTAAAAAGGGGATTAACTCCAGAGTTCAGGGATAAAACGATAATTCTCCCACTCTACAAGACTCTGGTCCGGCCACACCTAGAGTATGCTGTCCAGTTCTGGGCACCAGTCCTCAGGAAGGATGTACTGGAAATGGAGCGAGTACAAAGAAGGGCAACAAAGCTAATAAAGGGTCTGGAGGATATTAATTATGAGGAAAGGTTGCGAGCAATGAACTTATTCTCTCTGGAGAAGAGACGCTTGAAAGGGGATATGATTTCAATTTACAAATACCATACTGGTGACCCCACAATAGGGATAAAACTTTTTTGTGGAAGGGAGTTTAACAAGACACGTGGCCACTCATTAAAATTAGAAGAAAAGGTCTCAGGCCGTGCGCGGCCGGCCGGAGCAGATGTGTCTCTGAGCTGCTCCGTACACCCCCGGCAGACATAGCCATATTAAGCGGCCCCGCACCTCGCCCGCACATCTAATCGCCCGATCCTCTTGGGGTGAGGACCGGAAACACATTGGATGCCACACCAGTTGCGTGGCAAGCCCCAGGGCAGCCCCCGCTACTCCTCCCGGCTACAAGCAGGGAATCCAAGATGGCAACCGGCTGTAACACATGAAGAGAGGAGAAGCCGCCCTCACAGAAGAAGGTCACTAAACCCCTGGTCAGAGCAACCTCCAAACAAGCCTGTCAATGCCTTCTCCAGCCACAGGTGAGCACACAAATACACGCTGCTCACCCCCTAGCCCTGCACGGTCTCCCTCACAGGCTGCAGCCTTGTCGCCCAGCCAAGACTCCCATACCTCCTCTGTTTTTGATGGAGAGATGGCAGACATTTTTTAGCAGCCAGCCCAGCAGTCAAGAGCTTGACCAGGATAATACTACTGATTCCCCTTCTATCGCATCAGCTCAGCCACAGTATTCAGGAGACACAATACTTTTTGCCCGCTTTGTGGATCTGCTACAAAGAGAACTGGCTAAAGCTACTGACAAAATGGCCCTGTACATAAAACAGGATTTCCAGGAGCTGGGGAACCGGCTTGAAAGCATTGAATCAAAAGCAGATGATACGGTTCACAGAGTGTCCCAAAATTCAAATATGATAACTGACTTACAAGATTGCCTCGAGGAAGCATACTCCAAAATCAACGATCTCGAAAATCGTGCCAGGCGCTATAATTTTCCTATCAGGGGCATTCCAGAAAATGTGAAAGATATCACCTCAGTCACGTATTCACTAATGCAAGCAGCAGTACCTGACATTGATGACATTCATATGGAAATAGATCGCATCCATAGGGCTCTGATTCCTCCAAAACCTGACGGGCCCCCACAGGGATGTTATCGTAAAACCGCACTTTTTGGGCTTCATTTCTCATAGCCCCTCATCACGGAACCGGCCTGGGTCCAGCGATCCCCCTCCTCCACTCCCCCCTCTTTGGTCAACTAAGCCGACAAAGAAATCAGCCTCTTCCTCTCATGCATCTTGAGAACCTGCTCCATACTCCTTGACAGACCTTTCGTTTACCGCGGCGGCTTCTCAGTGGTCCAGTCACGGGACATTAGCCGCTGCTTCTGCCTTTTTGCTAACATTGATGTAACATACATCTGCTGCCTAATGGTTCTAGCCGACCTTGAAATTTTTGGTTAATATACATATTTTTTTTTTCAGGTTGGACATTTTTATATTAACGTGCAATCCATTATATTTTATATTAGGGTTATTCTACTATGTGGCTCTATTAGTTCTTCTGGGCGGTGTTATGGGACCAAAAATGTATTTAGATGTGCCTTTACTGCTGGGGGTTGTCTATGCACTCTCCTCACTCGAAGGACTCTTCCCATCACTTGCTTCTGGTGTAGACTCCTCCGCACAATAGGCTTTGGCACCGAGACACTTAAATTGTTTACTAGTTGTTATACATGACATTCTACATTTCTATGCTATGTTATTCGGTGCCGGGGGTTTCCTAGCCCGACTACCCTTTTTTTTCTTTTTTTCTTTTTCTATTTTTGTTCTAACTTTTTCTACCACTGTTCTTTCCTGAGGGTTGCCTGGAGATTCTCTTGGTGTTTCTGGATTCAGAAGTTCGCAAATCGGTGGGTGAGTCTGTTTATCAACGATTGGCGGACTGTTTCCTCTGTCTAGTGCAATGTCTACCTCCCAAAACATCCGCCTGCTCTCCCATAATATTCAGGGTTTCAGATCACCCGCTAAATGGACTAAAGCCTTTACACACTACCGATCTTTGGGGGCAGACATTGTTGCTCTCCAGGAGACACACTTTACCTCCCTATTTACCCCTTGGTATCTCCATAGAGACTATCCTCTTTGCTACTATGCAAATGCGTTGGAGAAAAAGAGGGGGGTGGCCCTCTGCTTTTCTAGATGCATATCATTCACTGAAACCAAAGTTCTTAGGGACAAAGACAGGCGTTACCTTCTAGTTAAAGGTCATCTGGGGGAAACATTGGTTATTTCCTAAATTTATTACGCTCCCAACACTAATCAAACCGCATTATTTCACTCACTCTTACGGTCCATGGCTCCTGAATTTGAAGGTGAAGTAATTTTGGCGGGTGACTCTAACCTAGCCTTAAATCTCAATAAAAACAAATCACACACCATGGGGCTCTGACCCCCTCCTAAACAGAGTCACAAATTTGCACAACTGCTTTATCATTATGATTTAGTGGATGCTTGGAGGGAAGCAAACCCCACCGGCTAGAGATTACCCTCATTATTCAAGAGCACAAGAACATTACTCACGTATAGATCACATATTTCCTCTCTCGGGACTGTTGCCTAAATTGAAGTCGATTCTTAGTGTCTTGAGATTTCTAACTATTTACAAACTTATTTCGACATTAACATTCCAGGAGACACATCCCCTGCTATTAACTGGGCCGCACACAAAGCTTCTGTCTGGGGAGCCTTTATTCAATTGTCCTCCAGACTCTAAAAAGCTCTGCCAAAACCAGGGAGTTTGAATCTTTAACTAAACATAAACGCTCTTTGTCCCCTAATCTATTTATTAAAATGGAACAATCCCGTCTGGAACGTAATATCTGCCTTACCACTAGGGCCAAGAAATAACTACGGTTGACGAATCACAAGTTCTTCACTTGGCGAGACTGCCCAGGTTCTTTATTAGCACATAAGCTTACCCATAGGCACTCCCACCTGGCGCTCCCCAAAATTAGACTGTCAGGCGGCCATCTCTCTCAGGACCCCCAAAAAATTATTCGGGAATTCCACGATTTTTACATTGATCTATATGGAAGTCCTCGGGACGCTGCCCCTCCATCCATTAGGGAATTTTTGGGGAATCTCCCCCTCTTTTCCATCGCAGATGATCATAAAGACCTTATGGACCAACCTTTTATGGACCAGGAGATCTGCAATGCTATCAAAACTCTCACTCCATAAGTCTCCTGGCCCGGTGGTCTTCCACATATGGCTCTTTATTTTAATTCCCTGCGGGATGGAGGTGTGGTCCCTTTGGATGAAAATAAGGCATATATTAGTGTTATCCCTAAACCCAACAGGGACCCTATTGACGTTCATAACTACCGCCCAATTTCACTAATAAACTGCGATTTAAAGATCCTTACGAAAATGTTGGCCTCTCGCCTTAATACCTTTTTAGAGCATTACATTCATAAAGACCAATCGGGATTTAAAACGGGATGTCAGACCCTAGATCAAATTCGTAGATCCATAACCCTGATTTCAGCGGCACGTTCCAACTGGGATGCCCCACTCTTGCTCCTTTCACTAGACCTTAATAAGGCCTTTGATAGCCTAAATTGGAACTACCTTTTTGTCACTCCTGAGACCCTAGGGTTCGGCCCTTCACTCCTTTCCCTGCTGAAAACGTTATATAATTCCCCAGTAGCCCAAGTTTCCATTAAAAATCATAAATCACCACTATTCCCTGTCCAGCGGGGTACGAGACAGGAATGCCCACTCTCCCCTTTATTATTTGCATTGGCAATAGAACCCCTAGCTATGGCGATTTGATCCCACTCTGACATTCACGGTATTCGTTGTGGCCAACAAGAACATAAATGTGCATTATTTGCCAATGATGTTCTTATGTACATCACTAATCCCCAAGTAACTTTGCCTAATTTACTGTCGCTACTAGATCATTTCTCACGACTCTCCAGCCTGTCTCTGAATTCTCAAAAAACAGTAGCATTTAACACATCACTACCCTTTGCTGAGGGGCAGACTCTTCAAAATACATCTAGTTTTAAGTGGGCTCCTTGTTCTCCCCCATACCTAGGGGTCCAGCTGACTTCCTCTATAGACAGACACTATATATAGGGCAAACTACCCCCCATTATTTAAAAGACTTAAGGAGGATCTTCGTTGTTGGGCAGATTATTCCCTTTCATGGTTTGGCAGAATAAATTCCATTAAAACAACGCTCTTACCTAGACTCCTTTATTACTTTAGAACTTTACCGGTGGCAGTCCCGAGGGGAGACATACGTGTGCAAGCTGAAGTCCTGCATTTCGTGTGGGGTAACAAGAAACCTCGGATACTAAAGCGAACACTTTATACACCTAAACCTATGCGGAGGCTTGGTCTTCCCAATTTACAGGCATATTACAAAGCAGCCCAGATTGCCCAGCTAGCCTACACCACAGCTAAAGGCTTAGTCCCCCTTTGGGTCTCCATAGAAGCACTTGCCAGCCATCCGTTTGCTATAGGATCCTTAATGTGGCTTCCCAGTTGTCTACGCCTGCCTATACTATGCCCTACTATCACATTCTTTAGCAATATGGGATAGGACACGCAATCGCAGTCCCTTATCATCCCCTCATACACCACTAGCTCACATTCTCTGTAACCCGGAGTTTCCACCTGGTTTGACTCCGCAATTGTTCCAGTGGTGGCTCAATAAGGGGCTACTGAGAATCAGCGATTTCCTTAATGGGGATCAGTTATATACTATACAACATTTTAAAGACAAGTTTCTAATGCCTCCTAATGAAATATTTCGATAAAATCAAATCGTTTGCCAGATCCAAACTTAACCAAATGGGTGGGCCCCCTTATGCTTACAACATTTGAATTGACATGTCAGGCCAGAAGCTTCCAGAGGGGTCGGATATCTGGGATATATACTTCTTTTACTGAGCCAGATTCAAAACTTGCCTATATTGACCAGTGGGAAAGGGATTTGAACCTTACCTTTGATCTGACTGAATGGCAAGATATTGTTTATCAGCTATTCAAAATTTCCATTAATACCACTCTTATAAAGGCTAACTATAAAAACGCTCCTACGTTGGTACTTGGTACCCACTAGGGTAGCTAAGATGCATCCTTCTACTTCACCAAACTGCTTCCGACGATGCGGACAGTTGGGGACGATGCACCATAACTGGTGGCAATGCCCCCCTGTAACTAGATTTTGGATTCGGATTTTCAATTTAATCAAGTCAGTGACGGGGGTAAACATTCGCAGATCTCCAGAAGCCACTCTCTTTCACAAATTACCTGACGAAACACCCAAAAAAATCGTTAAAATTGATTAACTATATATTGTTGGCAGCGAGAATCACAATCGCTAGACACTGGAAACAGTCTGTAATTCCTCTTGACCAGATTAAAAGTAAACTCAATTGGATTATGATTAATGACTAACTCACCCATATTCTTTGTAATAAAACGTAAGTTAGAAATTAAGAAAGTAAGAAATTTAACAAGATATGGGACCCATGTATCGATTACATTTCGACTCCGTAGTAAACTCCAGGACAACCCTCGCTCTCATCTCCCTCTTTTCCCTCGTTTCTCCCTCCCTTTTCTCTTTTCTTCTCTTCATTACTTGTTTTCTCTTCCAGAAATTTTATACACAATACAGTCGATCACGTATGGGGTCTGAGATTGTCCCAGGGATTGCAACAGGGACTTCCTGTGACTCTGGATCTTTACCATCCCCTAATACAGGGGTACTCCGGACCATAGCTGAGAGACTACTGCTAAACCCCATTAGTTTTTTTTTTTTTTTTAGATACATATCACACCTGTTACGTTCTGTTACTGTTATCGTAATAGATGATAGATATGTATTATGGCCATACCTTTTATTTCTCTGTATTGTGATGTGACGATTTGAAAAATCGACGCCTTTCTGGCAGTGTGTCTGGTTATTCTAAACTTTGTTGTTTCTTCTCAGAAAAATATTGAAATATAAAATTAGAAGACAAGAGGTTTAACCTTAACCACTTCAGCCCCGGAAGGATTTACCCCCTTCCTGACCAGAGCACTTTTTGCGATTCGGCACTGCATCGCTTTAACTGACAATTGCGCGGTCGTGCGACGTGGCTCCGAAACAAAATTGACGTCCTTTCTTTCCCACAAATAGAGCTTTCTTTTGGTGGTATTTGATCACCTCTGCGATTTTTATTTTTTGCGCTATAAACAAAATAAGAGGGACAATTTTGAAAAAAAGCATTATTTTTTTTACTTTTTGCTATAATAAATATCCCCCAAAAATATATTAAAAAAGATTTTTTTTCCTCAGTTTAGGCCGATACGTATTCTTCTACATATTTTTGTTAAAAAAAAAAAAAATCGCAATAAGCATTTATTGATTGGTTTGCGCAAAAGTTATAGCGTTTACAAAATAGGGGATAGTTTTATGGCATTTTTATTATTATTATTATTATTTTTATTATTTATTATTGATTTTTATTGTGACTGCGACATTATGGAGGACACATTGGACATTTTTGACACATTTTTGGACCATTGTCATTTATACAGCAATCAGTGTTATAAAAATGCACTAATTCCTGTGTAAATGAGACTGGCAGTGAAGGGGTTAACCACTAGGGGGCGGGGAGGTGTTAAGTATGTCCTATGGGAGTGATTCTAACTGTCAGGGGGATGGGCAGTGTGTGGGACGTCACTGATCTCTGCTCCGATGACAGGGAGCAGAGATCGAGTGACACTGTCACCAGGCAGAACGGGGAGATGCTGTTTACAACGGCATCTCCCCGTTCGTCCTCTCCGTGAGGTGATCGCGGGTATGCCCGCGGCGATCGAGTCTGCGGGACCCACGACCCGACTCATGGAGATCGCGGCAGGCATGCGCACACACAGCGGCAAATTCAAAGTAACGTACGAGTACGTTACTTTGCGCAGCCCTGCCATTCTGCCGACGTATATTTACAGGAGTCGGTCGGGAACCGGTTAAACTACGTAGCGGGTTCTTTACTGTAAGGACGGCAAGGATGTGGAATTCCCTTCCATAAGAGGTGGTATCAGCGGGGAGCATCGTTAGTTTCAAAAAACGATTAGATAAGCACCTGAACGACCACAACATACAGGGATATACAATATAATACGACATATAATCACACACATAGGTTGGACTTGATGGACTTGTGTCTTTTTTCAACCTCACCTACTATGTAACTATATGTAACTAGTAATATCTTTACAATACCTGAATAATTTTGAACATCTCCAGAACATATTTATCAAGTCACCTATAAAGCCAATACATTTGGGGAATCCCTTCTGCCCAATCTTAGCATTGGGGTGGGGTTCTGCAAGCTCTATGCAAAATAACTGGGACAGGTTCTGTGAAGAGGATAGGGAGACAAGAGTTACAGAGGTCAAAATCACCTTCCACCACATTTACCTCAGATTTCCTTCTACAAGGTAATTGGCAGAGTCTAGGGAAAAAGGAGTATATGCGAGATATTATGCCTTTCCTATTGGTACCAACCATCAATTTCTAAATCAATTGTGACTCCACAAGAACTAAAGTGGAGAGAGAACCTTGGCACATGGCACAGTTGTAAATATCTAAAAAACTGACCCCTCGGTATGTTAAACTCCAGTTGTAGTGGTGAAAGATTTTAACACATATGAGGAATAGAATTGAGCAATAAAACGGACACCCAAGGCCTGCCAAGAGTGAAATCCTTACAATTTAACTAATTCCAAAGAATTGGAGCTGTGCCATAGGGGAGTAAATGTCATGAAGCCATCAACCCGTGCACTCGTTTTTAAATGTCGCCGAAGCGGCGTCCTTAAGACACTGTAGGGCCATATGTGGGAAGCCCATTTCCAAGTGTGAGAGTGCTGTGAAATTTGTATCTGATGGGAGCAGCAACCAGCAGATGAGATCTGACTTATCTACTAGGTACCACCTGGTTAGATGTTGGTGTTGGGCAGCTATAAAATAAAGTCTAGCATTTGGGACTGCCAGGCCCTCTTGATCTTTGCCATAGTGCTGTGTAGTGAGTTTGAATATAGCAGAACGCTTCTTCCAAATGAGCTCTCTAAACTGGGAGTCTACAGTATATGGGAGAACCACTTACGATGTATTCACATAGGAGCATTGTGGAGTATATAGAGTAACTGTGGGGTCCAAATTATCTTAGGTTTACCCTTCCTACAACTGATAGGGGAAACTACCAACTAAAGCTGAGGATTCAGCGTAATCACCACGCCTAGATATTTGATGAACTGGACCAGTTCAATTTGCTGAGCACATGCTGGCAACAGAAATGCAAGTTCATCTAGAGGTAATAATACAGACTTGTTCCAATTTATGCTGAATAATGAGAGAAACTGATCTATAAGAGACATAACATTTTGTAAAGAGGCAGTCATATCCCTCAGATGCAAAAAAACGTGTCATCTGCATAAAGGGAACATTTTCTTCCAATACTCCCTTGCTAAAGCCTATTATTTCAGGTGAAACTCTAATCAAGGCTGCCATGAGTTCTTATTCCAGGGCAAATAACAGGGGCAGCAAAGACATCCATATCTCATGCCTTTATATAAAGGGAACAGCTCTGACAATTCACCATTGATCCACAATCTGGCTGTGGGGGTTGCATAAAGGATTTGGATCCTCCTAACAAATGTATCCCCAAGCCCAAATAATTTCAGAACTCCCCAGAGGTACTGCCACTCAACACTGTAATAACTGAACTTAACATTTTCTAAATGTGTCTAATAATATTTTTCACAAAAAATTCAGATGAGAGGGTCATTGATATCTGAATTGCTGGGCTTTCTTTTGTCTGGAGACTTACCACATCTGATGAGCATCCGTGAGCAGGAGCTGACTGAAGCTACCAACAAGGGCATACGAACTCGGCGTTCGTGGATATGTGCCTACACTCATTTTAACTAAGGTGAGTGCATCCCCTTTTGATCCGTCCCTGTCTCACTGTGGTCATCACGGAGTTATACCATATATGTTTTTTTATGTCTTTTTCTGAATATCAATCACTGGGATCGCTCCAAGCATTGGATTGGATATCCTCTCAACTCTGCATCCATCAGCTTACCTGTGGTCTGCGATCAGCATATGCTGTACACCTTATAGCAGTAAGGTGAGCTGCTTGCAAACACAGAGGTGCTATCACTGAAGATTTTTTCTGGTACACTTACCCTTTTTGGTGGCGGGACTGTTCCATATTCACAGTTTATGGACACATTCAGTTTTCTTTATTAATCTTTATGTTACATTCTTGTGGCAGATATTTTTGCACCATTCTGTTATTATTTTTTGGATTTATGATTATATAGGCATTTGACCTATTCACCTGCCATTTTCTACACAGTCCTATTATTTTGGATTTATTTATCATATCACACGATCTGTGATATTTGAGTGTATTCTTGGTTGCATTCACTTTCATCGATTGCTGCTTTCACCTCCACACTCCTATTTAGCATATCCCAGCCCTCCCCTATCCCCATCCTTTCCCCCCTCCTTTGTTTCACAGCGCAATCACCATCACTTTTTTATGAAGGTGGATCTTTGCTGTTTTTGGGGGGGTGTGAGCTACAGTGGCACAGGAAATTTAGTGAAAGTGGATAGCAAGATGAATGGAGCATATTATAAGGAAATATTAGGGAATATTAGGGAAATTTGCATTTTTCAGCCTGAAAGCTTTTTTTTTTAACACGAAGAATAGACCACTTTACCACATGAGAAAAATTGGGTCTCATTCACAAATATCACAAAAGATGGCAAGTTGTCCATGATGCTTGTAGCGTGGGAATACATGACAATGTGGATTGCCTCAATTCACATTGTCATGTATTTCCATGCTACAAGCAACAAATCCTTATTCGGTATAAAGGACTAGCAGTTTGCTGGCACTGCTACAGTGGGGCAAAAAAGTATTTAGTCAGCCACCAATTGTGCAAGTTCTCCCACTTAAAAAGATGAGAGAGGCCGGTAATTGTCATCATAGGTATACCTCAACTATGAGAGACAAAATGTGGAAACAAATCCAGACAATCACATTGTCTGATTTTTTAAAGAATTTATTTGCACATTATGGTGGAAAATAAGTATTTTGTCAATATCTAAAGTTCATCTCAATACCTTGTTATATCCTTTGTTGGCAATGACAGAGGTCAAACGTTTTCTGTAAGTCTTCACAAGGTTGTCACACACTGTTGCTGGTATTTTGGCCCATTCCTCCATGCAGATCTCCTCTAGAGCAGTGATGTTTTGGGGCTGTCGCTGGGCAACAAAGGCTTATAACTCCCTCCAAAGGTTTTCTATGGGGTTGAGATCTGGAGACTGGCTAGGCCACTCCAGGACCTTGAAATGCTTCTTAAGAAGCCACTCCTTCGTTGCCCGGGTGGTGTGTTTGGGATCATTGTCATGCTGAAAGACCCAGCCACGTTTCATCTTCAATGCCCTTGCTGATGGGAGGAGGTTTGCACTTAAAATCTCATTATACATGGCCCCATTCATTCTTTCATGTACATGGATCAGTCGTGCTATATCCTTTGCAGAGAAACAGCCTCAAAGCATAATGTTACCACCCCCATGCTTCACAGTAGGTATGGTGTTCTTTGGTTGCAACTCAGCATTCTCTCTCCTCCAAACACGATGAGTTGTGTTTCTACCAAACAGTTCTACTTTGGTTTTATCTGACCATATGACATTCTCCCAATCCTCTTCTGGATCATCCAAATGCTCTCTAGCAAACCTCAGATGGGCTCGGACATGTACTGGTTTAAGCAGGGGGACACGTCTGGCACTGCAGGATCTGAGTCCCTGGCGCCGTAGTGTGTTACTGATGGTAGCCTTTTTTACGTTGGTCCCAGTTCTCTACAGGTCATTCACTAGGTCCCCCTTGTGGTTCTGGGATTTTTGCTCACCGTTCTTATGATCATTTTTACCCCACGAGGTGAGATCTTGCGTGGAGCCCCAGATCGAGGGAGATTATCAGTGGTCTTGTATGTCTTCCATTTTCTAATTATTGCTCCCACAGTTGATTTCTTCACACCAAGCTGCTTGCCTATTGCAGATTCAGTCTTCTCAGCCTGGTGCAGGTCTACAATTTTGTTTCTGGTGTCCTTCGACAGCTCCTTGGTCTTCACCATAGTGGAGTTTGGAGTGTGACTGTTTGAGGTTGTGGACAGGTGTCTTTTATACTGATAACAAGTTCAAACAGGTGCCATTAATACAGGTAATGAGTGGAGGACAGAGGAGCCTCTTAAAGAAGAAGATACAGGTCTGTGAGAGCCAGAAATCTTGCTTGTTTGTAGGTGACCAAATACTTATTTTCCACCATAATTTGCAAATAAATTCTTTAAAAAATCAGACAATGTGATTGTCTGGATTTGTTTCCACATTTTGTCACTCATAGTTGAGGTATACCTATGATGACAATTACAGGCATCTCTCATCTTTTTAAGTAGGAGAACTTGCACAATTGGTGGCTGACTAAAAACTTTTTTGCCCCACTGTATGTGGTCCCACACCACAGAAAATTAATCTTAAATATAGTGTAGCATCCACCTCCTTATAACTCCACCAGGATTTCAGTTTAGGAGCAGTGCCAGGTACCACCAGCACATAGTGACAGATTCTCCAGGTGACCCCATAGGAAAGACTAATAAAGCCCAGCACCTGATCGCTGTGCAAAGTTTGGGTGGTGGTGTCAGGGCTGGGCTCAGCCCTTCCTGCTCTGAGCTGGCCGCTCAGCTGTTGGCTAATTGCCAGCTCCTATCTCTCCACAGTTACTCAGCTGTTGATGATATCCTGCTCGTCAGTCCTGCCTTCGCCTTGGTCAACATCACAGAAACTGTGATCTCCTGCGATCCTGTTCAAGACTTGCTTTGCTGACATCCCTTCTGGCTCCAGATCCTGCTTGCTGTTCCACTACATTGATTCCTGACTTCTGGCTTGGCTGACTATCCATTCTGGTTACTGAACTTTGGCTATGTTTTGACTACATTTGTTCTTTTTACTTTTATTATTAAACAAGTGTGATTTAACTGTACTTCTGTCTCGGCCTGATTTCAGGGTTTCTGACAGTAGGCGAAGGCCATGAATTCAGAAGATGCAGTCAATCTACTTGTTGGTAATATTTTTTCCAGATTAGATGAACAGGTTGACTGCATGGATCAGTTTGCCATGGCGTTACAAACGCCTCTGAGTCTTATGGTGCCCCGGTACAACCTATGCTGCAGGCCGACCCTGCTGCTGCTCCAGTCTGGTCTGATTCCACTCGGCTTCCCAGCGATTTGGGGGCGATCCAGTCCAATGCAGAGGGCTTCTCAACCAGGTTGACATATACTTTGAGATGCTGCCCCAGGCGTTTTCCAAGGACAGAAGCAAAGTAGGTTTTGTGATATCTTTGCTTTCTGAGAGAGCCTTGGCCTGAGCAAACCCTCTATGGGAGATACAAAAACCTGTTGTCTTGAGCTACCCTGAGTTTGTGGCTTCATTTAAAAGGGTATTTGACGTTCCGGCACGCTCCGCTTCTGCTGCCAAGTGCCTCATGTCCATCGAACAGAGTACGAGAACTGTTGCCGACTACGCCACGCCATTGACTTACGTACTGTGGCAGCAGAGGTTGCGTGGAACAATGAGGCCCTCGTGGCAGCTTTTTTTCATGGTCTCTCGGATACCATCAAGGATGAGATCACAGCCCGAGATATAACCACTGAGCTGGAGAAGTTGATCATGTTTGCCATCCTCATTGACTCCAGACTCAGAGAAAGACTCTCTTTTAAGGAGCGCTTGCGGAAGCCTCCCTTACGTTTGTCTCCGAGCCTTGCTGTCCCACCCGTGCCTCCCTCAACTCCCATGCCTCCTGGTACCGAGTCGGTTAGTGAAGGCGAACCCATGCACTTGGGTTTCACGTGTCTCTCTGTGGATAAGAGAACTTTTAGGAGGAGGGAGAGATTGTGCCTTTATTGTGGCCAGGCAAGTCACTTTTTGAAGTCTTGTCCTACCCATCCAGGGAACGCCAGAACCTTGAGGTCCTGTCACGGACAGACCTTAGGTGGCATTGTTTCATCCCCAGTTATCCAGAAGGATAAGCCCCTGGTTTCGGTCACCCTTTCTTGAGCTGAGTCGTCCGTTGTCATGTGATGTCCTATGTCCTTGCGTTGCTGACATCCCTTCTGGCTCCAGATCCTGCTTGCTGTTCCACTACATTGATGGCCTGGCTGACTATCCGTTCCGGTTACTGAACTTTGGCTATGTTTTGACTACGTTTGTTCTTTTTATTTTTATTATTAAACAAGTGTAAATTAACTGTACTTCTGTCTCGGCCTGATTTAATGGTTTCTGACAGGTGGGTAGTTCTGGTGGTAAGCAGTAGATCTGTGCCCCAGAGGTGGTGTTCCCAGATGTACATGATGACAGTAGACAAGCAGGCTGTCCCCTGTGACCTGGGTCTGCTTCCTGTGGATGGCTGTGCCTGTCTTCCTCCTGAGATGGGGAATGTGCATGAACATGCTGTCACCAGAGAAAGTGCAGTGTCACTATGCACTATTGCACTGCTGTGGCAGTGATCAGAGCAGAGACAATGGCTGGCAGCACTGACACTCAGTGATATCAGAGCAGCTAGCCATTGTACATGATCACTGCCACAGCAGTACAATGTCACTATAGTGACACTGCACTTGTTTTGGTGACAGTACTGCTATGGCAGCAAACAGAGACAATGGCTGGCTACACTGACATACACATACACATACACTGACACATGATCACTGCTATAGTACCAGAGCAGTGCGGTGTTACTATGGTGATATTGTACTGCTGTGGCTATTGATCACAGACAATGGCTGCTGCACTGGTATACAGTGTCATCAGAGCAGTTGCCAAAGTCTCTGATCAAGAAAGAGCAATACAAGGTCATTGTGTTTTTTTCCCCCACACACTGAATGCTTCCTATAGTCCAGAATACTGTAGGAAGCATTCAGTTCCCTCTCACAATCAGCTGCGAGAAGGAATGGCTCAAAGGCTGAAGGCATGCAGGCTTTTTTTACATGTGTTATTGCAGTTATTGGTCACAGTGATCACATGGTACAGGGCCAACTTCTCTAAGAGCCACCCATGAGCTGCTGATCCGGAAGGCTATATATATATATATATGGATATATTTGTATATATCTATATATATAGATATATCTATCTATCTATCTATCTATCTATCTATCTATCTATCTATCTATATCTATATCTATATCTATCTATCTATATATATATATATATATAGATAGATATATATATATGCCCTCCTGCAAAGTGGTCTGAACAGGAAGTGGTTAATGGTTGTGCTTTTCTGTGATATCTGAGTTTCAATCTAAAAATACATTCAAGTTAAAAGAAATATCTGATCACACATTTTCTACAAAAAAAAAAGTTCACATCTTACAAATTCTGCCAGGATTATATAAGTTTACCAGCACAATGGAATGATGTAAATTTACAAAGACTGATTAGTTTTAGTTTAAGTAAAAAAAAAAAAAACATTTAATGAAAATACTTATTTTAAAAAGTACCAAATACATCATGCACTACAAACATTCATTTCAGTCTTAGGGTCAGTGTAAGGTTTATATTATTTGCATTTGGTAGTTTGACTTTTTGTTATTTTATTCAATGTTGTATTTTAATTGTATGGATGGTTTTATTTGTATTGTAGTTTCAATTTGTTTTATTTGGTACATTATGTTGTTATTGGTAATTTTGTTGTGTTTTTGTATCTTGTTCTGTTCATTGTTGTGATCTTGCATTGTCTTTGAGTGTGGCAACAATTTTCCCAATTTCCCTTGGAATTAATAAAGTATTCTGTAGTATTACTAAGTAACCTTTACCATTTGCCACCCATAGGACATCACATGACCTCCTTGAATTTCTATGGTTATACCAGTATAATGCCTGTACCTACAGGTATCATCCTGGTATCAAAATCAGCTGGTGATTCCCCCCTTTATTGACCCCCCCCTCCCCCCACTGCTGCATTTTCCATCCCATTGGGGAGCCCGGAGCTGCATCCGAACAGCGGCATCCAGTGCACTAAACAGAGAGACAGGAACTGATATTGTTCCTCCCTCTCTGTGATATCAGAAACCGGAAGCAAAGGGGTTTTCGTCACTTTCAGTTTGATGTTTACAAGCTGTTACCAGTGTGTACAAGCATCAGATCAAACCGATCTCGATTTGATCAGATGCTTTTGAGGTCAGAGAAGACATCTGCTGTCCAATAGGCCCCAGAGAACCTATTACGGTCCATGCTATCACAAGCGATGTTGTTCATCCCTTGTGATATCAATAAAGTTGATCAAAATAAATAAAGGTATTAAACAAGTAAAGTTAAATGAGATAAATAATACAATTAAAAAAAAGTAACGTTCCCCTGTCTCCCCGTGCAAATGCACACATAGGTCTCGCATGCATATGTAAGCGCCGATTGCACCACACATGTGAGGTATCACCACAAACGTCAGAGCAGGTGACATATTTGGTATCTATTTAGTTGAAGTGACATCATCTTTTCTATTTTACCAAAAATTGGGTATTATATTGTGTTTGTGTGCAATAATATTCATTAAAGTGTATTATTTAAAGAAAAAATTGCGTTTAAAAAAAAAACCCTGCACAAATACCACTTGGCATAAAAAAAAATTGCAACACCCACCTGTTTATTCTATAGGGCCTTTGCTTAAAAAAGATATATAATGTTTGAGGGTTTTAAGTAATTTTCTATCAAAAAAAAAAAAAGATTTTTTACCGGTATGAGAGAAATGTCAGAATTTGCCTGGGTGGCAAGGGATTAAACAATGCCCCTACCCACTCACATGCATTAGGCATCATTAATGACATACAGACATAAGTCTCTGAGCTGACATACCTTCTCCTCAAAAACAGTACTTTTTTAAAGCAAGTGTAATGCTGAGTGGCCAGTAAAAGAATCACTTATTACAAAGCCGGTCTGGGATAAGTGTTTGCACATATTTGTCATGTCTTTAGATAGAAATAGAGGACAGTTGTAGTGCACAGCCCCCTGGGGAAAGGGGATCTGTCCCGTCCTGCCACTTCTTACAAAACAAAGCAGTTTTCGCAGCCAAGATCTGAAGCAGCAGCACTTGCAGATAATGCTAATCCCCGTGGCTTTGATCAGACAAGAAATGAGGGGAGCACATGATGTTGATGCACAAATGTCATTACTTGATGAATTCAATACAAGTCTGCAAAGCAATACACCTGCTCTGGAGAATTTATCTATATATATTTATAAACAGGGCAACATGTTGGGAAACTGGTAGCACTTTGAGTGCTATTTTAATTTGATAACGTAACAGATTTTATATTACTGATTATTCAGAAAGTCTGCATAATTCTTTTGCTATACCTATAAATGCACAGTAGTTGTACCATTTATATCTTCTAAAGTGACTTGCAGTATGGCATTGTACAGATAGATGGTGCATGTTACATGAGTACTCATGTAAAGAAATTGTGTTCATAAGCCGGTGCTAGCAACAAGTCTAGATAGTCAATGTGGTCCAATTCAGAAATTTTCTTTAAATTTTTTCAAAATATAAAAGGCACTAATCCTATGTAAATGCGTGTGACAGCTGCCCCTTTAAGTGTGAATCACGATAATAAATCAAACAAAAAATATAAAGTAGGCGCTAATTAAAATACATGCATCCTAAAATCAACAAGTTTTTTGCGTTTTAGGTTTTTGGCATTGCACAATAGTGATGATCGCATTATTTTGAATGTATATGCACTAAGTTATCACTTATAGAACACTGGCAAGGGTTTTTTTCACAGCATCTTTGTGGAATTTTTTGTGCATTTTGTTGGCATTTTTTTTTTTTTGTTTTTGGTATTGCACAATAGTGATTATTACTGTGTGTGTAATCTTTATTACCTAGCACATGATAATTTTAGGATGTATGTAGTTTAATTAGCGCCTACTTTATATTTTTTCTTAGAAGTTTACTTTAACATTTAAATGCTTGTCTGGGTAAAAATCATCAACCTTTTAGAAAACACATGCACCTAAAACTGGTAAAATTCAATGCTTATTACTAAGACTTTCCTTGCTAGGCCTTTTTGGTCCACTGCAAATTTGCTAATATTTTACAGCAGCATTTAAAAACTGGCAATTGTAAAGGCAGCAAACGTTGAACTTGGCAAATGTCACAGATATTGACTAATGCGGTCGGACTTTTCGGCTACAAAAGTCCGACAGCCTGTCCGACAGACTTTCGACTGACTTTTGGCGGACTTGCGGCAGACTTTCTAACGAACGGACTTGCCTACATACGATCACACAAAAGTCCGACGGATTCATACGTGATGACGTACACCAGACTAAAATAAGGAAGTTGATAGCCAGTAGCCAATAGCTGCCCTAGCGTGGGTTTTTGTCCGTCGGACTAGCACACAGACGAGCGGATTTCTGGGTCCGGCGTAGTTACGACGTAAAGATTTGAAGCATCTAAAGTCCGTCAGATTTGCGGCTGGAAACGTCCGCTGAAAGTCCGGGGAAGCCCACACACGATTGGATTGTCGTGCGTATTTTGTCCGTCAGGCTCCGTCGGACTTTTGTAGACGAAAAGTCCGACCGTGTGTACGCGACATAACACTCTATAAGGGCTGTTTCAAAAGTCTGCTGGATCAAGTCAAACTTTATCATTTTCAGTTAACAGATATCTGTTGGAAATTTAAATACTTTCCTAGATCAGTGTGGTAAAGGCAAAATATCTAATCTTGCTAGCTGTGCCTTGTGACAGAACTAAATTTGGTGAACAGCAATCTGCCAAACAAGCAGCAGAAAAAAAGGTTGAAACTAAAAATAACTGCATTCATTCATTTATGTTATTTAAAAAAATAATCCTAATCTAAATGTTTTTTTTACTAATCTAAACCTTGGTTACATGGCAAGCTGGGCACCTTTTTTCTTCCTTCCTGCAGAGTAGGAAGGTCTTTTGGTGCCTCTGTCACAACTTGGTTGATAAAGACAGTTCCTATTGGCTAATAATTGCAGCCATCCTCTTATATCTAGGAAGACTGTAGCAGCATGATAACATCATGATGAGAGGATCGGTCAGTGGTGGACACAGACTGCAACACTGTATTACCACACCTGAGATAGATGCTGGTGCAGGACACGTGAAAGCAGAAGTAGGTGACTAAAAAAAGTAGTTTTAAAGCTTTATTTAAAAAAACAAAACAAAAAACCTATACCTGGAGATGCGCAATAAAGCACGTAGAATTAAGTATCAAAGTCTCTCTGCTAAATATAGTCCTATTCACTCAATTTAAGGTGTTCTCACGTGATTTTCTAAAGGACATTTTTACTCCACATACCTGATAGAAGGGAAAGCAAGAAAATCCCACACAAAATTGCCCTGGTACAAGGATCTTTACTTCACAGCATTGAAATGCTAGCTAGAACAGAAGATAGACTGATATATGGATTCTGAAGTACTGTACACAAGAAAGAAGAACTGGAATGCATCTACTGACATGACATACAGAAGGAAAAATAGTGGCTCCAAGCACATGTTGTGGAATGACATTTTTTTTCCAAACAAATGACAAAATTTTAATATAATCTGCAGTCTGTATTCCAGTTTCCAGTTTATTCCACTGGCAAAGCATATAGGTCTCTAGATTAACCAGCTCTTAACATTTCCATGTTTGTGGCCTTTTCATCATCCTGAATGCCATATTTTTAGAATTACATCTATGAATGAGCACTGCTTGCATTCCAAATGCTATCACTTATTATCGTAGGTGTTTTGTATATTATAAAATGCTTAGCAGGATTTTCTTATCAAACTTGACAAGTGGGGTGTACTGCCAACTCCAGGAGAATTGGGCATTGGGAACGAAAAAAACAAGGCCAGCCCTGGGTATAACCTCTCCCATGATCAGCAGTCTTCTTTTTCTAGCAAGCAGTTCCAAAAGCAACAGTCACAAGCAGCTATGGGAGTAACTGCATTTTACTGTAAGTACAAAATTCCTCTTTTCCCTCTCCTCCAGGGACAGAGGAATCTTAGACAAGTGTAACATTCAAATGCTGTACAACATAGCAGTGGACAACACAGCAACATAGATTCACAGGCCCAACAACAAAAAATGGCTGAGCGCAGCTCAGGAGCTGCCTGTAACACTTTACGTTCAAAGCTGGCATCAGCAGATGCTGAAATATCCATCTGATAGAACTTGTGAACAGAAGACCAGATGGCAACCTTACAAACTGAGGTTACTGACGGGGAAACCCTATCCTTGATTACATAAGCTTAATTGATGGTCTGCCAGATTTACCTAGAAATGGTGAAGCTGGATCCCGAAGTGCCTTTCCTGGGCCCATCTGAAATGAGCATCTATTTTCTAAAAAAAGGTTGTGGTTGAAAGGTAGACCTCAACAGCATAAACCACTTCAAGAAATCTCATTCTGATTTGGTCCCAGGCATAAGGATGGTAGTTAAGGTGAAAGGCTAAGACAACCGTTAGAGAGAAAAAACGGCCTAGCCCTTAAAACAACCTTGTCCCTGTGGAGGACCGAAAAATCGTCCTTACAAGATAGGGCTCTCAGCTCAGACACCCCCATCTAGCTGAGGTGATGGCCACATAGAAAGCCAACCTGTGGGTCAAAAAAGAGAGGGAAAAAGCTCAAAAAATGCTCAAAGGGAGGCCATTTAGACACTAACAGGACCAAATTTCACAGGGAAGAGGTGATTTCACAAGGAAACCATGTAAAGAGTCCCCTGAACAAAAGTCTTAATGGTCAAGTGAGACACCAGTGGTCTCTAGAACAGAATAGCTAAGGCAAAGATTTGATCATTAATAGTACTAAGGACCAGCAACTGGTCAAGACCCAGCTGCAGAAAAGAGAGAGGTGGTCATATCGAGAATCCCCTGGGATGAAAGCCTTTGGACTTTCAGGTCTGATGGTACACCGATCTTCCTGTAGGTAGCAATATAACCTGCCAGTCTAAGAAATAAGCAAACAAAATATTAAGCCTTAATATATAGCAATATACACATTTTTAAAATGTTTAATTTTTGGCCCTGATTACAAAAACACCAGATATTCCCTTTACATTTGATCATGATATAATTTAGTGTACAAATGCCACTTTCAATGGGCAATTCTCATGTATATCATCGTATGCAATGTATATTATAAAACACGGGGCATGAGTGACACGAGTAACAATAAAAGCCAACATTAGAGCTACCAGTGTAAAAGACTGAAGAGACTACAAAAACATAATAAATTCACACACACACACACATATATATACATACACATACATACACACACACAGTTGTGCTCATAAGTTTACATACACCGGGCAGAATTGATGAATTCTTGGCCATTTTTCAGAGAATATAAATGATAACACAAAAACTTTTCTTTCACTCATGGTTAGTGTTTGGCTGAAGCCATTTATTATCAATCAACTGTGTTTACTTTATTTAAATCATAATGGCAACAAAAACTACCCAAATGACCCTGATCAAAAGTTTACATATCCCAGTTCTTAATACCGTGTATTGCCCCCTAACATCAATGACAGCTTGAAGTTTTTTGTAGTATTTGTGGATGAGGCTCTTTATCTTCTCAGATGGTAAAGCTGCCCATTCCTCTGGGCAAAAAGGCTCCAGTTCCTGTAAATTCTTGGGCTGTCTTGCATGAACTGCACGTTTGAGATCTCCCCAAAGTGGCTCAATGATATTGAGGTCAGGAGACTGAGATGGCCCCTCCAGAACCTTCACTTTATTCTGCTCTAGCCAAAGACAGTTCGACTCGGCCTTGTGTTTAGGATCATTGTGATGTTGGAATGTCTAAGTACGTCCCATGCGCAGCTTCCTGGCTGATGAATGCAATGTTTCTCCAATATTTTTTGATAACATATTGCATTCATCTTGCCAACAATTTTGACTAAATTTCCTGTGCCTTTGTAGCTCACACATTCCCAAAACATCAGTGATCCACCTCCGTACCTTTAATCATAGGCCTTGTTGACTCCTCTCCAAATGTAGTGTTTATGGTTGTGGCCAAAAAGCTGAATTTTGGTCTCACCACTCCAAATGACTTTTTGCCAGAAGGTTTGAGACTTGTCTCTGTGCTGTTTGGCGTATTGTTAGCGGGATACTTTGTGGCATTTGCCAAATAATGGCTTCCTTCTGGCGACTGGACCATGCAGCCCATCTTTCTTCAAGTGCCTCCTTATTGTGTATCTTGAAACATCCACACCACGTTTTCAGAGAGTGCTGTATTTCACCTGAAGTTTGTGGGTTTTTCTTTGCATCCCGAACAATTTTCCTGGCAGTTGTGGCTGAAGTTTTAGTTGGTCTACCTGACTATGGTTTGGTTTCAACAGAACTCCTAATTTTCCACTTCTTAATTAGAGTTTGAACACTGCTGATTGGCATTCTCAATTCCTTTGATATCTTTTTATAACCCTTTCCTGTTATACACAGTTCAACTACCTTTTCCCACAGATCCTTTGACAATTCTTTTGCTTTCCCCATGACTCAGAATCCAGAAACATCAGTGCAGCACTGGATGAAAAATGCAAGGGTCTGTCAGGAGTCCAGAAACTCATTGACCTTTTATACACACACACTAATTATAAGCAAACAGATCACAGGTGAGGATGGCTACCTTTAATAGCCATTCAAAACCCTTTGTGTCAATGTGTGTGCAAGTTATCAGGCCAAAATCACCAGGGTATATAAACTTTTGATCAGGGTCATTTGGGTAATTTCTGTTGTGATTATGATTTCAAAAGAGTAAACACAGTTGATTGATAATAAATGGCTTCAGCCAAACACTAACCATGAGTGAAAGAAAAGTTATTCATATTCTCTGAAAAATGGCCAAGAAATCATAAATTCTGCCAGGGTATGTAAACTTATGAGCACAGCTGTATACAGTTATTTTATGTATGTATCACCTACCAATTGTTATAAATAGACTCCAAGGAGGGGGAGACCTGTAAAAAAAGTTTTTATAAAGGTAAGGTTTTGGAGGGAAGACTCTATAATCACAAATTAATAGTTCAGCTCTAGTTATAAAAAAAATGTCTACAGCGAATTGAGGATGTTTATTATCCAAAGCCATAAAAAGTGAACAAAAGTGTTCATGAAAGAATATTACTTTTATGGTAAAATTACAACCTTGCGTCTCAAAGCCAACAGGAAGGTGCAGTGGCTTTAGGCAACAAGGTACCCTTAATAAACATAGCATTCTTACTCCACTGTATGAGATTAAATGTGCCCAGAGAATTTTTACATCATTACCTAATTCCGTTGGAACAGAAAGAATTAGATGGCCATCGGAAGGTCTACTGGTGACCACAGGCATCAACCTACAACATTAGCAGACTAGATGCAGGTGAAAAGGCTATTGGCAATGGAATTTGACCCCTCAGTGTAAATGGGTTTTCATATAGTGCATACAGGTGGGTAAGACTCACAGAATAGTGTGCAATGCATATCTACAGAAATTAATAAAATTTTTAATTTTTTTTTAATTAAATGTAAGTTTTCATTTTGTCATACGATATGTATATATATATATATATATATATAGAGAGAGAGAGAGAGAGAGAGATCTAATTTGTACAGAATGACTGCAGACTGGACAATATCATGTACACATCAGTAAAATTTAAACGTTTGACCAAATTTGCCCGATTTATTAATTTCATTTATTCATCGCTATCTAGAGAAAAGACATTAATAGCACAATTGTATTGTTAATTAACATTCAGCCATCCTCTTAAGTTTATGGTTAGCTTAACTTATCCCTTTCTTATACTAACCGATTCTTTTTTTTTTTTTGCATGCTTTTCTCCAAAATGTTCCAGAGTGACTTGCATTTTTGTTGTATCAGTAATGACTTTTTATCTTTATTTAGACCGGCATTATCAAACCCTACGTTTTCCTATCTTTGTGAATTGCAGTTCTCTCTTATTTCCCCATTGCGTCCTGTTCGATTTTGCCTTCTTCCTTGCTCTCATTCCTTCTCTTTCTTCTCTCTGCCTTCCATCCCTTGTCCACCCCCCCTTCTCTGTGCTCAGCTTTCTCTCACTGAGCAGTAAAACTGATTAACCCCAGGTCACCCCCCTCCCTCTCTCTCTCGCTCCCTATTGCTTCTGGCTCTTCTCTCTTCTGATTTACACGCTGCGTTCCGCTCACTACATTTGCATATGGTTATTGCGATTTTATTCTACACCAGGATTTTTATTTTAAAGGAACAACCGCATGAAAAAAAAAATGAGCCTTGGGGGCTAAGAGAGAAATGTAGTGATTTCAGAAAAGAATAAAATAAAATAGGTGTACAGGCAGGAATTAAATAGTTAAGCATTTGAGAGGTTATGTTTGTTATAAAATATTGATCTTTTAATCTCTTTTTTTTTTTTACAAATTGGGCTGCTTGGGGGGGGGAAATGATTATGCTGCATTTTGGTACTGAACTGGTTAATGTGCTCACAAAACCACGCATGCTTATGTAGTTTGGAGGTTATAAATCTGCCATCTTTTCATGTCTAGGGTGGATGATATTGGATTGTTGTTCCCTCCATTCATTTGTCATTTCTTAGGTGGTCAGAACAAGGTGAACCTCTCCCCCATCTTCCATCCACCAAACATGCTTTCTTCTTGGCTGGCACTGTTGGTAAAGAATACATCTTGCTTTAGGGACTCAGTGCAAGTATAAAGGAGCATAACATACTTGACTTAGAAGTCATGGGAAGCAGAAAATGCAGAAAAAGACCAATTCCGTTGCAGCTTGGTGAAACTGGTGTTGAATGGAAGAATCTGTATATTACACATAATGTGGAGGGTGTATAAAGCAGAAAGTCATTGCCGACAATTCACTGTGCTGAAGATCATTAGTGGAATCATGGAAAAGCACATATAGTTAAAGTGGTACTAAAGGCAGGAGGTGTAAGGTAAAAAAAACTTCTAGGTGCAGCTCCCCCTTATATTTACCTGAGCCCCATCTCCATCCAGCAATAAGCAGCAGAGCAGTGGCTCTCCCAAGTTTCTGTTTCCTCAATGGCTCACACAGCAGCAGGAGCCATTGGTTCCTGCTACTGTCAATTTGCACCCCAAACATCCATTTCACTTTTAGTTAAATATTTGAGGGGAGGGGGGTAAATTGCCCTTTGCATTATAAATTTGGCTAACCATAGGCATAATGGGACCATTGCCTATTCCATCCAAAGTCGACCAAGACAAAATTCCATATCTATTGGCACTCAGTTACTTCTACAGACACCCCTGACCAACTGATCTCAGTTTGAACATGTGGCTTGGCCATATCATGGCTGGTTGACCCCTTGGGTACTCTGGCAGGGATCCTTCTGCCACTGTTTTTAGCTTTTACCATTATTATTATTATCATATAGGATTTATATAGCGCCAACAGTTTGAACAGCGCTTCACAACATGAGAGCAGACAGTACATTTACAATACAAATCAATACAGGAGGGATCAGAGGGCCCTGCTCATTAGAACTTACAATCTAGAAGGGAGGGTCAAGTGGAAACAAAAGGTAATAAGTGTGGGGGATGAGCTGATGGAGAAAATGAAAATACAGTTGTTAAGTGTGGGTAGGGTAGGCTTCTCTGAAGAGAAGGGTTTTCAGGGATCATCTAAAAGCTAATAAAGTAGGAGATAAGCGGACAGATTGGGGTAGGGCATTAAAAGTAGGTATTGCTTAGTAATGCTACATAAAAGGAATTGGTCAAGAAACCCAAACTACCTAATAAGTCCCTAATGCCAACCCCAATTCTCAGGCTCACAGGCTCCACCCTAGATCTGGTACTGTGACATTATTTGCCGTGAAGCTAGAAGGCACAATTTCACTGCACTAGAACAATCATGTAGCCTGTAAATTGTAAACCGTGTGAGCAGAACATGATGGGACCAGTCATTCCCTGATTCATGTGATGTCTTCTAGCTCAAGGGCAGTGAATCACTGGATGGGTTCAGTTTCAGTATGCAGTAATTAGTATAAGTCTAGAAATACTCATTTCCTTAGAACCTAATCGCACGCGTCTTTTTTTTTTTTTTTTTGTGACATATTTCAATCAAGAATACTTCTTGAGACTCCTTAAGTGAGACTCCTCTTGCTGCAACAATAGGTGACAACCTTCATGACTAATGCTCCGGTATGCAAATCTCATCACTGAAGTTCTAAAACTTATGAGAAGCCAATGGGTGAATCAACCAACAGTACATCAATACATATCCAAAATATTTTTGGTTTGCCCACTTAAAACCAATTTAGATGCACACCACAATAAAGCAGATTTAGGTGGTATATTTATAAACATTTTCACAGAAGTTTCACAAAACGTTTATCCAGGATTTACACATTTTTCACATTCAGACCACCATGATTGTTCTGCGCCCATTAGCCAGAGTTTCTAACTGATTTTAAAATCAAGCAAACAATTAAAAAAATAAATGGCAAAATCTACCACTTCCACAGCTACCGGGTGCCAAAGCTACACAGATTCTTGTACATGCCCCAAACACTGTTTGCAAGTCAAAAGGAAAAAACAGTGGAACACTGGAGAATGCTTCATGGGTAAAACTTTCTTGGTCTGAATAGATGACATAACGCCCCACCTGGGACTTCCAAACAATGGGCTTAATCGTACAAACAACTTTTGACTTGGAGATTACCCACTCATATAAAGGACACTAAGACTGGCTAAATGGTTTTCAAAAATTTTTTCAAATGAAAAGTGTGCATGCATTTGTATTCAGCCCCCGAGTCAGTACTTTGTAGAACCACCTTTCGCTGCAAGTCTTTTTGGATATGTCTCTACTAGCTTTGCACATCTAGAGAGTAGAACATTTTGCCCATTCTTCTTTGCAAATCAAGCTGAAGCTCTGTCAGATTGGATGGAGAGCATCTGTGAACAGCAATTTTCAAGTCTTGCCACAGATTCTCAATTGGATTTAGGTCTGGACTTTGACTGGGCCATTCCAGCACATGAATATGCTTTGATCTAACCCATTCCATTGCAGCTCTGGCTGTATGTTTAGGGTCGTTGTCCTGCTGGAATGTGAACCTCCGCCCCAGTCTCAAGTCTTTTGCAGACTCTAACAGGTTTTCTTCTAAGATTGCCCTGTATTTGGCTTCATCCATCTTCCCACCAACTCTGACCAGCTTCCCTGTCCCTGCTAAAAAAAAGCATTCCCACAACTTGATACTGCCACCACCATGTTTCACGGTTGAGATGGTGTGTTCAGGGTGATGTGCAGTGTTAGCTTTCCGCCACACATAGCGTTTTGCTTTTAGGCCAAAAAGTTAAATTTTGTTCTTACTTGACCAGAGCAATTTCTTCCACATTTGCTGTGTCCCCCACATGGTTTCTCGTAAACTGCAAATGGGCCATCTTTTGGCTTTCTTTAAACGATTTTTTTTTCTTGCCACTCTTCCATAAAGGCCAGATTTGTGGAGTGCACAACTAATAGTTGTCATGTGGACAGATTCTCCCACCTCAGCTGTGATCTCTGCTGCTCCTCCAGAGTTACCATGGGCCTCTTGGCTGCTTCTCTGATTAATGCTCCCGTTGCCCAGCCTGTCAGTTTAGGTGGATGGCCATGTCTTCATGGGTTTGCAGTTGTGCCATACTCATTCCATTTTCGGATGATGGATTAAACAGTGCTCCATGAGATATTCAAAGCTTGGCATATTTTGTTATAACCTAACCCTGCTTTAAACTTCTCCATAACGTTATCCCTGACCTGTCTGGTGTGTTCCTTGGCCTTCATGATGCTGTTTGTTCACTAAGGCTCTCTAACAAACCTCTGAGGGCTTCACAGAACAACTATTTATACTGAGATTAAATTACACACAGGTGGACTCTATTTACTAATTAGTTGATTTCTGAGGGCAATTGGTTCCATTAGATTTTAGTTAGGGGTATCAAAGTAAAGGGGGCTGAATACAAATGCACGCCACACGTTTCAGATAATTACGTGTAAAAATTTCAATATATATGAATACTTTTTCAAGGCACTGTATATTCATGTATCCCTAATAGGTTATGTCTAGAACTTTACATCATTTGGACTATTAAGCTGAGCACTGGCTGAATAAAAAAAGAACAGATTCCTCCATTCACATAAGTGAGGTCGAAGGAGGAATTCAACCACCACCCGTACCTCACTGGGACATTGTATTCTGACAACGGCTTCTAGTGCTATGAGAATACAGTGATAAGCGGCTGCAGTGGCTAATCAATAAAAACTTCCAGAGTGTCTATTCGACAGATGTTGATTGAACATTTGACTTCTTTTGGATGCAGTAGATGAATCCAGGTGAATATCTGGTACCAAGTTGAAGTCACCACACATAATCACATGGCCTTTTTGGATGGGTTTGATGGATTGCATGAGGCGTTTGAGGAAGCGCATTTGATGGACATTGGGTACATATATGTTTATTAAGATATAGGTGACATTGTTAGTGTTAATAGTGCATGTTAGTATATTGTACTGACTGTTTGGGTCTAGGGTCACTTGATGGGGGTGGAAGGTCACTGTGTCTTTGACAGCAATTAGGACTCCTCTTTTTTTTGGAGGAAAAGGAGGCCTGGAAGATATGTGGGAAGCGCTTGTTGGAGCATTTAGGTGCTGCGGATGATAAGAATTGAGTTTCTCGGACACATAGAATGTCACAGTTGTTATCTTTGGCAGTATTCCATAGGGAGTGGCGCTTGGCAGGATGGTTGAGCCCATTTGCGTTCACAGATAGGATATTGAGTGGCATATTTACTGTGGAAATGTTCAGTGTTTGGTATGCAGGCACTTACAGCTAGTTGGATCTGGTAGAGGTGTTCCTGTTGTTACTCCTAGGTGTCCTGTTGTGGTGAAATGGATCAGGATAAGCGATAACTGTGGAGCTTCATGGTGATGCTGGAAAGCTAAACTGTGTTCAAGTTCAACAAGAATAAAAGGAAGCGTAAAAGAGCAGTACATCAATTGAAGGTAGATTATTGCGGTATATTCTACGGCAGATCAAATAAGCTGAGTTTAGCAAATTCGCAATGTGGGGAGAACAGTCAGTTAAAACAGTTGTTTAACAAAGCAATGAGAGAGCTATAAGCCATGAACTGGGGAGAGAAAGGTTTAAATGTGGAAGGCTCTTCCACAGGTTAGAGGTCGCAGGTGTCAGTCATATTGCTTCTGCTGGTTGTGACGGTTGTATGGAGATTTGCGTTGCGGCAAAGGAAGACTGGATTCCTGCGGTTGTTCTAGAACAGTGATGGCGAACCTTGAAACCCCAGATGTTTTAGAACTACATTTCATGCTCATGGACTCTGCAGTGTAGTTGAGCATCATGGGAAATGTAGTTCTAAAACATCTGGGGTGCCAATGTTCGCCATCACTGTTCTAGAATGATGCCCCTGGTGTATAGGAGTTTCATTCCTCCTGTAAGGGTGGTTATAGTATGATCTGTGCCATTTTTTGCGATTAGCAGAGTTGCTGGGTATCACCATTTGTATTTGATTTCATGCCTCGCTTTGGTGACAGGACTTAGCTGTCTGCATTGTTGTAGAGTGAATTTAGAGAGATCTGGATAGAGCTGTATTTCTGTAAATGGTGCGGGAAGGGTTACAGCTGATCTGGCAGCCGCCAGGAGCATTTCTTTAGCGCGTAAAAAATGCACTCTCATTAGTTTGACTGGAGAGGTTAAATGGATAGGCCATAGTGTCCTCTGGATGAGGGTTCATCAAGCCTTAATACGGGCCTTAGCAGTGCTCCCTGAATGTGCGCTTCCTCTAGCCGAGTGACCGGGAGATAGGGGCAGCAGTTGTGGCTCTTGATCTCCCTGCAATTCATCAGGGAGGTCTGTGTATGATGATCGCGCCGCAGCCGGCGCCATTTTGGGCAGCACTGATCTTAGGCGATGTCTTGAGGAAGAAGGTCATCAGCTTTTTTGGCCGGTTTTTGAGGAAGATGGATGGCTGCAGATGTTCCATGGATGCTGGCCATTATCGCTCTGGAGCTCTCCCCAGCGTACAGAGCTCTGTGTCTAAGGGGCCATCACGCTCGTCGGCAGACCACGCCCCCTAACATTTGACTTCTGTTAAACACACTCAGATCGAAAATTGGCGGGGTTCTGCTGAACCTGTTGAATTTGTGATCCATCTATGCCCAGCATTACACCGAATATTCAACAGCTTTGAGACATTTTATTCTGGAAGGTGTACATATTTTGCTGACACAATTCTGTTTGTGTCTAGAGCAGAAGGTTCCAGGCAGAGCTTTATGTCATTTGTCCAGAACAGTAATGTCTATGTTTGGAAAGAATGAATAAAAAGATTTCGGATTGTACAGGCCAGACAAGGAGTGAGAAACTTATCTATAAAATCATAAAGTTTTATTGTATAATAAACAATTAAAAGAGTTCATACAAATTGTATGTACCTTGAGAATTAAAAACAATTATACAGCAGTACCAATAGATTGTACTGTATATGTACAACAAGATGTTAATATACTTTGCATGTATTAGTGCTGATAAAGACAGTCTTCATGTGCCAGCCTGGAGTACCACAATAATGTTTGGAATATATGGATGATGGCCTGGAGTATCACAATAATGTTTAGAACAATACAGTTTAACCTACAAGGGATTTTACAGTGTGCTACTATCAGGAACCATGAATCAGACCGAGACAGAAGTATAGTTAAATCACACTTGTTTAATAATAATAATAAGGTAAATAGAGTAACCGTCGTCAAAACAAGCCAGAGTTCAGTAACCGGATCGGGTAGTAAACCAAGCAAATTTAGAGAGCCAGAGATAAACGTAGTAGTACAGCAAGCGGGATCAGGAGCCAGAAGGAATGTCAGCCGAGCAAGTCTTCAACAGGAACGCAGGAGAAAGTCTCTGTGATGCTGACAAAGGCAAAGGCAGAGATCAAGTGAGCTGGACGACTAAGTAGGCAGGACTGACGAGCAGAATCAACAACAGCTGGGTAACTGTGGAGAGAGATCGGAGCTGGCAATTAGCGACAGCTGAACGGCCAGCTCAGAGAAGGGCTGTGTCCAGCCCTGACAGTACCCCCTCCTCAACGATCCCTCCCCATCGGAGGACCACCAGGCTTGAGGGGAAAACATCTATGGAAATCACGGAGGAGGACAGGGGCATGTATGTCCAAGGATGAGACCCAAGAGCGTTCCTCCGGACCGTACCCCTTGCAAAGCACCAGGTACTGTATGCGCCCACGGAACATACGGGAGTCAATAATGGATTATACTTCATACTCCTCATGGTTCTCAACCTGTATAGGGTGAGGACGTGGCTCCGAGGTGGTAAAGCGATTGCAGACCAAAGGTTTCAATAAGGAGATATGAAACACATTTTAGATGCGCATACTAGGAGGAAGGTCCAAGGCGTAAGCCACTGGGTTAATCCTGCAAAGGATACAGAAAGGCCCAATAAACAGAGGTGCGAACTTCAAAGAAGGAACACAAAGTCGGAGGTTGTGAGACGACAGCCAGACTCTGTCCCTAATCTGGTAGGAAGGTGCAGGCAGGCGTCTGCGGTCAGCATGGAGCCTGTACCTATCGTTAGCATGTTGCAAAGCCTCCTGAACTTGTGCCCAAGTGGAACGAAGACCACGGAGATGCTCCTCTAACGCAGGAATACTCTGCGGAACAAATGAGTCAGGCAACATGGAAGGTGGGAAACCATAATTCGCCATAAACGGGGACAATCGGGAAGCAGAAATCAAGGCACTATTGTGAGCAAACTCTGCCCACGGTAATAGGTCTGACCAGTTGTTATGATGGTCAGAAATATAGCAACGTAAGAATTGCTCCAAGGACTGATTGGCTCGTTCTGCGGCCCCATTAGACTGCGGGTGATATGCAGGAGGAGAAAGCAAGCTGAATTCCCAACTGTGCACAAAGGCTCGCCAGAACTGGGAGACAAACTGACTACCCCTGTTGAGACAATCACCTTGGGTAGTCCATGTAAGCGAAAGATCTCCCGAGCAAAAGTGGAAGCCAGTTCCTTAGAAGTAGGCAGGTTCTTAAGTGGAATACAATGACATCTTTGAGAACCGGTCAACCACCAGAATTGTTAGGAAATGGCCCGAAGGAGTTGAATCTTCCCAGGGTGGCCAGCTGCCTTGGGAGAATGGTAAGTCTGGAGCACGGCAGTACGGAGACTCTCTGGGACAAAGCAGCGGTCACAAGGTTTCTCAGGAGGAGCATGGACCTGAGCAGCAATAATTTTGTCACCCAAAGGAGAAGTAAGACTGGTGCGAACCGTAGCCAGAATACGATCAGGAGGAATCACAGGAACCGGAACCGACTCCAACTTGGAAGTGGAGGAAAATTGTTGTGACAAGGCGTCGGCCCTTACATTCTTAGTACTGGGTAAGAATGAAACAATGTAATTAAAACTCGACAAGAAAAGAGCCCATTGCGCCCTTCTGGGAGAGAGGCGCTTAGCCTCAGACAAGAATGTGAGATTCTTATGGTCAGTAAGAATGAGAACCGGCACAGTGGTACCTTCAAGGAGATGTCTCCTATCTTTCAGGGCTAAAATGATCGCCAACAGCTCTCTGTCAACAACCTCATAATTGCACTCTGCAGGTGACAATTTCTTGGAAAAGTAGCCACACGGATGCATAGCGCTCTCAGTGTTAGGACGTTGAGACAGAAGGGTGCCAACTTCAGTTTCAGAGGCATCGACTTCTAGGATAAAGGGCAACGTAGGATCAGGATGTGCCAACACTGACTCTCAAAGGCCTTAATGGACTCCGAAGACCAACTCTGTGGGTTACTGTCCTTTCTGGTCATATCAGTCAGGGGCTTGACCAGAGACGAGAAGTTACGAACAAACTTCCGATAATAGTTGGCAAAACCCAGGAAACGCTGCAGAGGACGTAAACCCACGGGTCGAGGCCACTGTAGAACTGCCGAAAGTTTCTCTGGGTCCATCTAAAACCCAGCAGTGGAAATGACATAGCCCAGGAATTTAACCTGTAAACGATGGAACTCACACTTTTCCAGTTTACAATAGAGATTTTATCTTAGTCAGCCGAAAGCATCGGTAACAGGATTATTCCTCTTCTCACATTGCTCCACATTGTTGAGATTACTCACCCATCACATTTACACCAGGTGAGGCCGGGGAGCCCTGGTCTGCCGGGTCTGCTTCCTGTGGTGGGTGCCGCCCTTGGACGCGCCCTCTCGGCTCCCGTTACCAATGCTTTCGGCTGGCCTGGACATCATGCTGTCCGGTGCATACCCATCTGTAAGTTTGCTTGCCCTATTTGGGTTTTCTGGGGGGGATTTTTACCAACATTCCCCCAACCTTGATAGAGTATACCTACGCTAATCTTTTCTTTATTGCAGACAATTCACATATCTGCTCCTGAAGAGCGGTTTGAAGCTGCAAAACGCGTCGAGCTACTAGATATTGTTAACAATTTACACACCTATCATGATGTGTTGATATTATTTTTACCTTGATAAGGATTTTAAAAACTATTGATTGTGCAATTGTTATCTCTCCAACGTCTATACCCCTTATGAACTCTGGTGGACCCCTTAATTTTACCATTAATATACATGATTGTAAACATGCTATTACCAGTCTTTGCCGGTGTAAAATTTGGTGCCTGGTCACGGGTGCATCTCTATGTATGTGCAATTCTATGTATGTCAAACATGTTTTCATGCAATATTAAACATTTTTTACCTCCCACCATATTGTTTATTTTGTCATCATGAGCTTCATATAAAGTCCCACCCTCCTTGTTTACACCTTGCTGCCTTTTGCTGCACCGGTGTTTGTTTTTCGTCATAATTGACAGGGATGGAGGCACATGGTTTTTGTTTTCCTACTTTTGTGGTTGCACTTTGTGAAAACACTGCAGGATATGGGTGGGTATGCTTGTAGCTATAAGAAAAGTGTCTTGACACACAAAACATATGTATTTAATAAAATAATAAAGGGTTCCCAGATATCTATGGCTTGTCTAAGGAAACATTTGAGCAAAGCAGATTCCTCAGCAGTTCCCTTTTTCTAAAACCTAACATCTTAGTCTTATTGTTATTCTTTCCACTTCTATATACAGCGGGCATCTCTCATCACTTTCTAAAATGTAATCATGCTGTCTATGTGCAAAGGAAACTAGAGTTCTACTTGCTGTCTGGATGGAAGACTATATAAAATATTATGCAACATTTTTTGGTTTAGAGTAGACGAAAAAAAAAAACAATTTTAAATTGTATTTTTTTAGGCTTGACCCTAAAAAAAAAAAAAAAAGGGAACAAAAAATTTTCCTGTAAAGAAAACCTGAACAGAAACTGCCATTGCTGACCTCTTTTGGAGAATGTCTGGCTGTCTTTGGCTGCAATACTCTCTGAGTCACCAAGCTTGGAACAAGCTTTCAGATCAGAAAAGTCATAGAGGAGCCAGAACCCTTGGTCAGCATGTCAGCCAGAAATTAATATTTCCTGGGCCCCATCACTACAATCAGCATAGAAGATAAAAACATTGTAATTATATATGTAATGTTCTGTTAGATGGGTTAACCAGGGCATTATGTGGAAAGGTGGATTGTACAAATGAAGTACTGTGATTCTTGGATGTAGCCAGGCCCAAATAGACCTCCTTAGGAAGGTTGTCTTTTTTAAATGTTTTGAACATATGAGTATTTCAATAAAATAAAGAATTATCAATGAGATATAATGTGTATGTGGAATACATCGCTGTAGCAACTGAAAAGTCCTATCATGTTTCTAAACAATTTCAGATTTTGAGTACATGAATCTGAAAATAAATAAGGATCTGTATAATGCACAGTGCAACTGGTACAGTACAGTACTGCATACCCACAGGGAGAAATGCTGAGAGTAGTGTAAAATAAGATTTTTCCACTTACTGTAAAATCTTTTTCTTTGGAGTCATAGGAATTCAGAAACAGATTATACTGCTGAGTACAGGAGGTTGGCAATCAGAAAAAATTCAGGCCTGTCCCAGTATAACCTCTTCTCTACCCATTAGTCCTCCGTTATGTGAGAATGTAGTACCAAGGGCGAAAAGCATGAGGTTCAGTAACCCTAGGTTCACATCTATGTTGCTGATGTGTTTTGTTTTTCCGGTGCATTTTTAAACCTGCATTTATGCATGCAGTTTTCATGCGTTTTGAAAAGCTGGTAGTTAGGGAGCGGGCCGGGAAGCCGGCCGTCATGTCTTTAAAGCGGAGCTCCACCCAAAAGGGGATGTTCTGCTTGTTCGTACCCTCCCCCCCTCCACTGCCCATTTGGAACTTTTTGAGAGGAAAGTGGATACCTGTCAAAACCAGGTACCCTCTCCCACTTCCAGGTAAGATTGCGGCGATCTGTGGAATTTCCGGCCCCTCCCCCCCGCTGTCTTCTGGGAGACACACAGGTCCCAGAAGACAGCAGCACCATTCAGAAAGCACAGTGGGACTCGCGTATGCGCAGCAGGAAACAGGCTGTGAAGCTGCAAGGCTTTACTTCCTGTTTCCCTTAGTGAAGATTACTGGGGCCTGTACTCAAAGCCGTTGGACGAATCAGCTAGGGGTGCCGACATCGCGGGATACCTGGACAGGTGTCCTTATATTTAAAGTCAGCAGCTACAGTAATTGTAACTGCTGACTTTTATTTTTTACAGAATGGAACTCTGCTTCAACAACTGATGAATCATCAGCTTGTTGGCAGGGTCCCCCGCTGACAGTTGAACGTGAGAAAAAGAATTGCCTGCAATAAAACAATCGGGGGGAAAAAACAAAAACAGTGTGGGATTCCCCAATCCATACCAGGTCCTTGGGGTCTGGTATGGATTTTGAGGAAAACCCGTCATTTTTTTTTTTTTTTTTTAAATGCATGGGGTCCCTCCAAAATGCATACCAGACCCTTATTGGAGCATGCAGCCCAGCAGGTCAGGAAAGGGAAGGGACAAGCGAGCACGTCCCCCCACCTGAACCATAGCAGGCCACATGCCCTCAACGTGGAGGCCCCCAGATCCCAGCCCCCCCTCCATGTAAATGAGTATGGGGTAGACATAACACGAGCGAGCACCCCCCCCCCTCCTGAACCATACCAGGCCCCATGCCCTCAACATACCCATTCACCAAAAATGTGTAAAAAAGCGAGTGAAGACACAACATGAGTGTTTGACAAGTCCTTCATTAAAAAATAAAAAACAATGGGGACGTCACTGGGTGACCCCGCCCCCTGTGACTTTACTGACCCAGAATGCATCGGTCAATGACATAAGGGGGGGCAGTGCCACCAGGTGACGTCGCCAGATGACCCCGCCCCTTAGCTATTTATGGACTATCAGACAGCTTTTTTTTTTCTTTTTTTGGGTCGGCGGTGAGCGTCGTGATTGACGATGGATCTACATCAGGTGACTTGTTTTTTATTTTTAAGTAGAGGACTAGTCAAAAAGTCGTTATGTCTACCCCATACTCATTTACATGGAGGGGGGCTGGGATCTGGGGGCCTCCACGGTGAGGGCATGTGGCCTGGTATGGTTCAGGAGGGGGGACGGGGGACGTGCTCGCTTGTCCCCTCCCTTTCCTGACCTGCTGAGCTGCATGCTGGGAAAAAGGGTCTGATATGAATTTTGGGGGGGAACCCCAAGCCATTTTTTTTTTGTTTTAATTTTGCCGTGGAATTCCCCTTAAAATCTATATCAGACCTGAAGAGCCTGGTATGGATTGGGGGGGGGAAACCTGACGCTGAAATTAACATTTCAAAAATGACGTGGGGTCCCCCCCAAAATCCATAGCAGACACTTATCCGAGCATGCAGCCCAGCAGGTCAGAAAAGGGAGGGGATAAGCGAGACAGCTGGTGACTCATCGGTTAAGGATGTGGTGGCCAGCTTCCTGCCCCACTCCTTAACAACCATCTATACACAGTTTTTTATGTAGAAAAAAACAAAACAAAATGCAAAACACGTGTTAAACGCATCAAACACTTGTGTTTTTGGTGCAGGTCCATTGAAGTTTATTACACGCAAAATTCAATCTTCTGCGGGGAAAAAAAAAGTCCCTGAGCCTTTCCAAAAATGCACCTGCTGAAAAACACATAGATGTGAATGTGTATCATAGGAAACCATGTTATGGAGGTCCATGACAGACCTAGTAAAAGACTCTACTCAATGCAGTAATCCTAAAAAAGGTGAGGGACAGCTGGCAAAGACATGCTAGCTACAAGAGCTTAGCCGGTGAGCTAAGGGTAACTAGTGCTTCCAAATGCTAAGAAAGAACACAAAGAACCTATCTGGAACGGCAAACAGCCCCCACTTGTAGAAGTAGGGGTGCAGCTTCCTGCAGAAGGCTTACCAGAGGACCTGACCTCTGGCTTTGAGCCCTACAGCTTGAATAGGACGGGGGTAGGCTTTGAAAGCCAATGTGTACTGACCATTGAGGTAGATGAAGAAACAGGGTGGGACTTCTTTGCTTAATTTAGAGACCTCCTGCATTGAGGGATGTGGTGCATACAACAACCACCTGTGGCATTGCTTATAACACTGTCAACAGCAGGTCCAAAGAAACAATGTTCCTTGAAGGGTAATAAATCAGATGCTCCCTGGACAAAGGGAAAACGTTCCAAAACATTCTCAGGTGAAGTCCAGAAGCCTTTAGGGCGTTTCCAGTCCACGTAGAATAAGATGTCAAATGGCTCATGTAGCAGGAAGGTCTTTGAAACAGTAGGAGCTCTAAAAAATCCAAGGCATAGACAACATAGTGTCATCCAAGAGAGATTCTACAAGGCCCTAGGACCAGTTTGAGTAAAAGGCTAAGGACGTTCAGAGCCAAACTCTGTAGGTGATGGTTTCACAGTGTGCTTAGAGCATCTCTAGGCAGAATGATTCAATATCCTAGCACAAGCAGATAAGAAGTCCAAAGTGGACATTGAGGTCCCTATAGCCATAGGGGAGGCCTTGCCCGCAACGATAAAACTGAGTTAGACTAGGGCAACCCTATAACAATACGGGTAAACTGAGGGTAACTGGAAATTTAAATAGTGCCCAATGCAACAGTGAGGTAGCAACAATGGTAGGTTAATTAGATCCTGTCGAAAAATTGGCAAAATATGTGTATGTTGTATGTATTTTTAAGCGTGTCAGGACCCCACGGAGCAAAGGACCGCGCTATACCGCAGATGGACACCGGAGGCAAAAAGCGCCCTGAGGCGATTCAGTTCGCATAGGTAGTGCTATACAAGTCACTCATTCCTGATGCTTCATCCTGATAAGCCCTACTCATTGGGTGTTTACAGACAAGATCACATCTGTAGCTTTGCATCAGCTCTGGACCCAGAAAGTGCTTTATGGAAAACAACACATTGCAGAGCACAATGCCCATAAGATGTATTCCAGGCATTCTCTGCACCATCCAGTTGAAAGGTTGTGGGTACAGCCTCCAAAGCTAGTGCTGAATTGCTGCCAATTTACATAACTGTAGAGACCACCTCAACCAGAGGTGTAGCAAGTAGTAGTGAGAATCTTGATTGAAGTCAGTAAGGAAAAAATACCAAAAAATTAGAAGGCTAGCAAAAATTTTATTTTTTTGTGGCAGATCTGAAGAAAATTAGTTAAAATTTCCTTGGACAGTGGGTAGAGGAATGTTTTAAGAGAAACTGGCTCATATTTTTTCTGTTTGCCAGTATCCAAAGCTTCTGTAGGCAACAGTATAACGCAACTGTTTCTGAATTCCTGTGACACTCAATGGCTGAAAAAGAAAACATGGCTTGCTTCATTGTGGTCTTCGATGTGGCTTTATTTTCTGTGGTAGAGTAAGTACATTGCTGGCTTAGTGGACTCACTCTCAGAAATATTTGTTTAATATACACAATTTACCCTAGGAAGGACACAATACTAACAACACAGTTTAGGTTTGGATTGACAGAGAAATAAGCAACTACGTATGTTTATTAGCAACGTGTAGTATTATATGTAGAGGAGGCAAAGAAGTTAGGAACCTAAATTGTTATCATTTACATGAGTGTGATGTTTGTATTTATGGTATAGGGAACAATGGTAAATATGCCTTTCAAAACTACATGAGAATTTGGCACTGCTATTTTTTTTTACATTTGTGTAAATGGCGCCATTACACTACCTCCGGATAAGTAAATACAATTTTGCAGTTGGGACTTCAATGCAAACCTATACCACTGCACTGCTAAGCCTTCTAAACAAGCAAAATATATAAAAAAAACATTACTATGGCATAAGTGTGCTTTGGGGAACAAAAAGAAATAAACCCCACAAACTTCGGTAGTGGCACTTCAACTCTGTGAAGTCAAGAGGATAGTAGGATAATATGCTTGTAATATGCAAGTAAAGAACCTTTCTAATTACCATAGATGTGGTAAAAAGCTTGAATCAGTGTTAAAGCAACTTTCTTACAGGACATATTGTACTTGCATAGTGCATGTCCATATATGAGCACCTGAGTGGAACTATATGATAATGTGATCAGTTACACACCAGGGACCTATTTGTTATTACAATTAGTAGTCTTTGAATCCACCTGGTCATCCTGCCCTACATAATCTTTTAAGCACTTGTGACCCAGGAGCAGTAGGTGTTTTCAATTAAGGATAGTTACTATCACTGGTCATCCTCATTCTTTCCTTAGGGCTGGTTCACAGCACAAAAACGCACTCAAGATCTGTTCCGTAATTGTTTCTGCATGCACGGTTTTAATACGTTTTTAACGTGTTCCTGTGCGTTTTTGATGCATTTCCGGATGCATTCCAGGTGTTTTTTTTTTTTTTTTACTGTACTGGGGTCCAGTGCATTTTTAATGCGTTACTGCATTTTTTATGTGTTTTACTGCGTTTCAGTACAGTCCAGTGCAGGAAAAATGCAGCATGTTCTACTTTTTTTTCCCCCTGGAACTGGAATGCCCTGGAACTGACCGCACTGGTGTGAACTATGCCATTGGAAATCATATAACCTACTTTCCATGCGTTTATGATGCAGAAAAAAAACGCACTGGACTGCATGTGGTGTGAACTGGTCCTTACTACAAAGCAAGTCATTTTCTTGGAACAAGTGCTTCAGATATTGTAACACCTGCTATGTGCATACTGTCCCAAGTCACTGACGCAGGAAAAAAAATGAAAGCAAGGATAAGGATGATGGACCCAAAGCTTGCCCTTCAAAATAAAAATAAAAAATCAGCAATGCCAGCTTCCATATTTCTATCACAACAGCCTTCATTTGAAGGTTTGGGACTGGACAAATCTTTAGGTAAAGCCTAGAATTCCTTTAAAGTAGTACATCATAGAGACTGAAAGAAATTATGTTTTTCTATATAATTTGCAAATTAGTACTCCATGTATCATTTTTGAGATCAGTGACACTATCATCCATGTGTGGACGGATACATCAAAGTAGTGTTAAGTAGCGGCAGTCATGACAAAATTTCGTATACATGTTTTTTTTCCGGATTGCAGCACTCTTCCTAAATGTATTCTCAGACGTGGCTGTCTGCTGATACAAGAACAGCACGGTTTGGATCAGACACAGTACTGCAAACATACCCTGGTCTGATTATAAAGCAGGTATCTCACAGATAAAGAGTGTGCTCTGCTCCTGCTGGACATCACCTTTTGCCTAATTTTGGATGAGCACGGATAGAGTGAAGGGTCCCCTGAGCAGCCACCCCCACCCTGGGGATGGGCTGCGTACTGACAGGAGGCCAAAACCATTTAACATCTCATCAGGCAGCATGGCGGTCCGGTTGTCACCGTGGCAACGCCGGGGCTCAATTTCACAAATGTCACATTGCGTTAACATCTTCACACTGCCCCACAACCCTGGGATTAACCCCTGCCAGTCTGCAAAGGAGTGTGTAGTCTACAAACTGTAACTCATTTGTTCTTGATACATAGGATGTTTTTCTTAACACTTGGATGGTTTCAACATAATATATTCTTTATAAAACATCAGGAATTTCACTTTCTGGATTCAGTTACAAACTGTAATCCCTCCTAGCAACACCTGTAACCAAACACCTTTTTGTAGAACTTTCAGACTACTTGTAAAACTGTTTTCTTCTTGAAGTCCATCAGATTATTATATATTCTTTCCACTGCCCATAAAGATCAGGTTAATCCCCTTCTTATCAGATTTTCAGCACAAGCTATATGTACTGAAACAGAATCAAAGCCAGAAATATATAAAAATTTGACTTTTAATTAAACAAAACGCATCACTGGCTCTGCATTTGTTAGCTTAAATATAAATAATAGGGCATAGGCTTCTGTCATCTCTTTTTCCACTTTCAGACCCTGGGATCTGTCAAGTGCCATAATGCACCAGAAATGCATTGGCTTCTTTGGTTCACAAGCCTGAGACCACACTATTTCCAATAGGCTTTTGGGTGAAGAGTTTGATGCGATCGTTACAATAGTCTCTGCAGGTTGGCTGTTAAAAATAAAAATAGAAAAATAGAAAAAAATGGTGCTCTCTTTTTAAACACTTCAAAACCTTATAATGTCCTTGCATAAAAACCAAGCACAAGCACAGAAGTGTCTTGTTGAATTCCAGAAGTCCTGCAGTCAAAGGTCCATCAATGTTCCAAAAAAGCTTTGTCACAGGGGGTCAGAATCACTTCTTAAACTGGTGTAATTTGAATGACGACAGACTCTAGAGAATCAGTTCACAGAACCTAAGTGGGGAAAAAGGAGGACCACAGTTAACCCAGACAGCCAAGAAAAATCAGCTCAGTAGCAGCAAAGCCTGAGGCTAGCAACTGTGCTTAGCTGTGCGTTCAGAGGCATGTCTGCAAATCAAACAGCTTGCTATATTCACTGTGTTGACTGCTGTAATAGCACACTAGAAAATGGCTCTGTATATTATATTCACAAAAAGTACTGGTAAAAACGTGTGTCCCTCCTATGAATAAACAATAACAAATGAAGAAAAAAATAGAAACTGCATTTAGACTAGAAAGACAGCCAAAAAGCCTTGGAAATGAAATTACCTACATGAGACATAAAGAGGGCCAAAGAAAGGACATATGAAATATAAAATTGGGATTCAAGTCTAGAAAAGGGTTTTAGATATAAGAGGACAGGGAGATGCTAATGCTAGAAAAGAAGGAGAGAGGAAATACAAACACTGGACAGACTGGGCATCCGGAGGAGGGAGGCTGCACTTGGAAAAGAAGGGGGAGAGGAGCCCATCTGGCCACAGTGTTACACAGAGATTGCTGGTATTAAAGGTTCTCTCGGCTGAGTGGAATCAGGGGACGGCTGGTAATGAGATGACAAAACGCTGGCAGTCTGGGAGGAGCGGCTCTGTCACAGCGCTGCGCGCTCAGCTGGGTCATTTGTAAGTGTCAATCACATGGTGCCCAGGGGGAAGAGAAGGGGGGCATCATCCTACTTCATCTGTTCCAGCATAAAGCTCTAGCTGAACCAGGTTTTCCCAGCTACCTGCAGTATCTACAGTCACCACCTGTCAGCATGCATACACATGAAGACAGAGCACATTAACTGCACAACAATATGGATTTGTATACATATATGAGAAAATACATGTGCTATTACTAAGAATTACCTGTGTGCATGTGTTTATGATTTACATGCAGGCATTTAAACCATATCCAAAATATATAAATATCTGTTGGTCCAGTCTATAAAATGCTGCGCATGCATATACTTGGTGGTACAGAGAAAATAACAATCTTGGACAAATAGCATGAGGTCTAGATCTGCAGAAGAGTATATTTTGGGAAACACACAGATACCCTCACTGACTGTTTTATTATAACCTAAATATGGTCTAGGCCGTTCTAATTTTCAGTGGAACCTGGGACCATCATGCTTACTTTTTATTCATACAGAGCATCTGGCTCTAGGCTCTCCATGAAATCCTCCATCAGCGCAGAAGCTTTGCTTTTCTTTTTTGGGGGACCTATGTGAAAAGGAGCAAAGAGCACAAGGTGCAAATTAGCGTTATGGCAAAATGGCATGTGTAATCTCAAGAAGTCAGATGTGCAATGCTAATAATCCTTATTGTTTTATAAACAAAGGAAATACTGAATATACATTATTATGTTACATTAGTAAAATGTTTTCAAAATTATTATTATTATTATTATTATTATTATTATACAGGATTTATATAGTGCCGACAGTTTACGCAGCGCTTTACAACATAAGGGCAGACAGTACAAGTACAATACAATTCAATACAGGAAGAATCAGAGGGCCCTGCTCGTTAGAGCTTACAATCTAGGAGATGGCAGAAATTACTCACAGTTTTATTACACTCATACCTTAACGGAATATTATGCCGTTCTTAACTTGGCCACAAAAGGTGTTTAAGTATCCTGCACACTGAATGGTGACTTCTAGGATGAGTGGCACACCAGTATTCCCCAAATCCCCTGCATTATTTCTCACTGTTGCCCTGCTGTCTTCTCCAGGGAAGTTCCATCCTTTGAGGATGGAGTGGGAGGCCCCATTGACTGACATGTTTACAGAATGCAGAAAACTAGTCAATACTAATTAACCTGCTAGGAGACACAGTTGCTGACAGTGAAAGCGAAGGAGGGGGAGAGAAAGACAGAAAGGAGGAGGAGAGAAAGAGAGGAAGAATTGGGAAAGTTGATAAAAAAAAAAAGAATGAAACAAAAAAAGGCATATGGATTTTAAAAAAAATAATTAAAGAAAATTTAAATAAAACTGAATAAGTAAAAACAGACGACCAGATAAGGTTTTTTTTTTGCTGATTATTTAGTGGATATCAAGTGAGCTCTAACGCTATGTGAAAGAACAAATAGAAATATAAAAAGAGGGTGATAAACTATGGGAAACCATATAACAGAGAAGTACTGTATAAATAAATGTGATGGGATGATACTTGTTGGGCTATGTGCAGAAATTTTTATGAAAGGTGAGGACACCCATATGCAGACTACAAAAGTATTAATTACTACATAGTTACATAGTAGGTGAGGTTGAAAAAAGACACAAGTCCTTCAAGTCAAACCTATGTGTGTGATTATATGTCAGTATTACATTGTATTTCCTTGTATGTTGCTGTCATTCAGGTGCTTATCTAATCGTTTTTTGAAACTATCGATGCCCCCCGCTGAAACCACCATCTGTGGAAGGGAATTCCACATCCTCACCGCTCTTACAGTAAAGAACCCACTAAGCAGTTTAAGGTTAAATCTCTTTTTTTCTAATTTTAATGAGTGGCCACGTGTCTTATTAAACTCCCTTCCGCGAAAAAGTTTTATCCCTATTTTGGGGTCACCAGTATGGCATTTGCAAATTTAAATCATATCCCCTCTCAAGCATCTCTTCTTCAAAGAGAATAAGTTCAGTGCTTGCAACCTTTCTTCATAACAAATATTCTCCAGACCCTGTATTAGCTTTGTTGCCCTTCTTTGTACTCGCTACATTTCCAGTACATCCTTCCTGAGGACTGGTGCCCAGAACTGGATGGCATACTCCAGATGTGGCCGGACCAGAGTCTTGTAGAGTGGGAGAATTATCGCTTTATCCCTGGAGTTATTCCCCTTTTTAATGCATGCCAAAATTCAGTTTGCTTTGTTAGCAGCAGCTTGGCATTGCATGCCATTGCTGAGCCTAATATCTACTAGGACCCCCAGGTCCTTTTCCATCCTAGATTCCCCCCCAGAGATTCACCCCCTAGTGAGTAGATTGCATTCATATTTTTGCCACCCAAATGCATTATTTTACATTTTTCTACATTAACCACTTCAGCCCCGGACCATTTGGCTGCCCAAAGACCAGAACGTTTTTTGTAATTCGGCACTGCGGCGCTTTAACTGACAATAGTGCAGTCGTGCGACGCTGTACCCAAACAAAATTGGCATCCTTTTTTTTCCACAAATAGAGCTTTTTTTTGGTGGTATTTGATCGCCTCTGCGGTTTTTATTTTTTGCGCTATAAACAAAAAAAGAGCAACAATTTTGAGAAAAAAAACACTGCAGTATTTTTTACTTTTTGCTATAATAAGTATCCCCAAAAATATATTAAATTTTTTTTTTCTCAGTTTTGGCCAGTATGTATTCTTCTACCTTTTTTTGGTAAAAAAAAAAATCACAATAAGCATATATTGATTGGTTTGCGCAAAATTTATAGTGTCTACAAAACGGGATAGTTTTATGGCATTTTTAATTTTTTTTTTTATTAGTAATGGCGGCAATCTGCGATTTTTATCGGGACTGCGACATTATGGCGAACACTTCGGACATTTGACACATTTTTGGGAACCATTGACATTTATACAGCGATCAGTGCAATTAAAAATACTGTGTAAATGACACTGGCAGTGAAGGGGTTAACCACTAGGGGGCAGTGAAGGGGTTAAGTGTGTCCTAGGGAGTGATTCTAACTGTGAGGGGGCTGGGCTTGAACACACAGGACAGTGATCACTGCTCTCGATCACAGAGAGCAGTAGATCACTGTCCTGTCACTAGGCAGAACGGGGAATGCTTTGTTTATATAAGCATCTCCTCGTTCTTCCTCTCCATGACACGATCGCGGGCACCTGGCGGACATCGAGACCGCGGGACTCGTGGCGCGCGCTTGCGACATCGCTTCTTAAAGAGGACGTACCTGTATGCCCTTTTGCCTGCCAGTGCCATTCTGCCGACGTACATCGGCGTGCGCTGGTCGGCAAGCGATTAAACCTCATATGCCATGTAGTTGCCCACCCCATTAATTTGTTCAGATCTTCTTGCAAGGTCTCCACATCCTGCAGGGAAGTTTTTGCCCTGCTTAGCTTAGTGTCTTCTGCAAATACAGAGATTGAACTGTTTACCCCATCCTCCAGGTCGTTTATGAACAAATTAAACAGGATTGGTCTCAGCACAGAACCCTGGTGTACCCAACTTCCCATCCCTGACCATTCCGAGTATTCCCTATTTATCACCACCCTTTATCTGGATGGCAGCTCACCTCCTCATAGAAGGTTAATAGATTGGTTTGGCAAGAACGATTCTTCATGAATCCATGCTGATTACTGTTAATGATACCGTTTTCATTAAGTTCCTTATCCCCTCCAAGAGCTTGCACACTATTGATGTTAGGCTAACTGGTCTGTAATTCCCAGGGATGTATTTTGGCCCTTTTTTAAATATTGGTGCTGTAGACTGTCAGTAAAAATTAGGAACAATGGTCTGGCAATTACTTGACTGAGTTCCCCAAGTACCCTCGGGTGCAAGCCATCTGGTCCCGGTGATTTATTAATGTTAAGTTCCCCAAGTCTATTTCTAATTCTGTCCTGTGTTAGCCATGAGGGTGCTTCCTGTGATGTGTCATGAGGACAAACACTGTAGTTTTGGTTACTGAAGCCCCCCCGATTCCCTTGTGAAGACTGAGGAGAGGAATAAATTCAATACCTTCACCATCTCCCCATCCTTTGTAACCAGATGTCCTTCCTCATTCTTTATGGGGCCAATATGGTCTGTCCTCCCTTTTTTACTGTTTATATACTTAAAGAATTTATTGGGATTTTTTTTTGCTCTCCTCCGCTGTGTGTATTTCGTGTTCTATCTTAGCCGTCCTAATTGCACCCTTACATATCTTGTTGCATTCTTTGTAAAGTCTGAATGCTAAAATTGATTATCACTACTGATCAAATATATATATATATACACAATGATGTACCATCGTCCTATCAGTTGAAGAAACAATGTGCAGAAGATTTGAGGCAACTTTGGAATGGACTTTCATGGTACGGTAAAGACTCACAAAAAGTTATTTTTTAAAGAGATATAAATTTATTAAGACATAACATGGTTAAAAAAAACCCTTTTAGACAATACAAATACTAGAAATTCAATAGCTCTGAAGTGAACTGGGAAGAATTAACGTGCATCCATCCAGGAGTGGGATTAGATATTCATTTGTCACTTGCCAGGTTGACCTCTACATTTTTTGTGCTCCACCGGTTGAGATCACCACCTTCTCAAGTTTCGCCATCATCTACCTAAACTTTTAATAAGCATTTAATTGGTGCGTATCACCATATATGTACATCTTATTTAATTCTTTGTTTTCATTTGGTTTATTTGTGCGCATATGGGGTGCAAGTTTTTTCCTGCACCCCCTATGTACACTGTTTCAGCAATCATCCCATATGGTTTGCTGTACCAGTCATATATATTTATCTTTTTATTTTTTGACAGCTATTTTACCCTATGTACCCTCACCTTGGTTTCCGCACTCGCTCAGGAAATTGCCCTTTGCAGCCTTGAGGCGCCTGTTGGTTCTTGTCAGCGTTTTTGGTAGGTTCAGGTTACTCACTCTCTTTGATGATGCATTACAGATGGGGAACATTGTATATACGTATTACAGTTGTGGTTGCATTGTTTATGGGATGTCCCACCCCTATGGCAGTCAATAGGTGGTTCATGTCCTTTTCCCAAAATTTTGCAATCCTAATTTGTCCATTTGGTTTTATTATGTTGAACTGCCAAGTGACGAATATCTAATCCCTCTCCTGGATGGATACACGTTAATTCTTTCCAGTTCATTTCAGAGCTATCGAAATGCCAGTATTTGTATTGTCTCTTTCCCCCCGAAGGGGTTTTTAACCATGTTAGGTCTTAATAAATTTATATCTTTTTTAAAAAAATAACTTTTTGTGAGTCTTTACCGTACCATGAAAGTCCAAAGTTGCCTCAAATCTTCTGCCCATGGTTTCTTAAAGTCTGAATGCTGATGATGATCCCTCAACCTCGTATTTTTTGAAGGCCTTCTCCTTTTTTTATATGTTTGCATTTGTATGCATTTTTACATTGGAGTTAAGCCATCCAGGACTTTTGTTCGCTCTTTTAAATTTATTTCCCATTGGGATGCACTGGCAAATGCCCTTATTTAATATGCTCTTAACCACTTGCCGCACGCCGATGTACGTCCTAACTTTGAGGACGGATACCGTTGTTATGGCAGCAGCTAGCTGCCATAACCCCGGTATCACAGTTTTTGTCCGGCGGTCGCCTACAAGATAAAAGTGGTCCCTGCGGCGGATTCGCCACAAGATCACTTTTATCGGTGGCAGGAGAGGGCCCCCTACCGCCGTGATCCGGTGCCCTCCGCCGTTTACCGGAGCCGCCGTTAGCGGCGGAGGCGATCGCGTCCTGTCAGTGGCTGTGCATGGAGATGAGTGAGTGGCCCCCACCCGACTCCATGATACTGCAGGGCGGAAGCGACGTCATAACGTCACTTCCGCCCATGCCTCTTAAAGGCACATTTTTTCAATGTCACTTTTTCAAATGACATTTTTTATTTATTTATTTTTTTTAATTGCATTTAAGTCCAAATATGAGATCGCGCGCAGAAGCGAACGCATATGAAAACGGTGGTCAAACCACACATGTGGGGTATCGCTGCGACCGGTAGAGCGAGAGCAATAATTCTAGCCCTAGACCTCCTCTGTAATGCAAAAAATGCAACCTGTAGAATTTTTTAAATGTCACCTATGGAGATTTTTAAAGGTAAAAGTTTGACGCCATTCCATGAGCGGGCGCAATTTTGAAGCGTGACATGTTGGGTATCAATTTACTTGGCGTAAGATTATATTTCACAATATATAAAAAAAATTGGGCTAACTTTACTGTTGTCTTATTTTTTTATTCAAAAAAGTGAATTTTTTCCAAAAAAAGTGAATTTTTTCCAAAAAAAGTGAATTTTTTCCAAAAAAAGTGCGCTTATAAGATCGCTGCGCAAATATGGTGCGAAAAAAAGTATTACAATGACCACCATTTTATTCTCTAGGGTGTTAGAAAAAAAAATATATAATGTTTGGGGGTTCTAAGTAATTTTCTAGCAAAAAAACCTGTTTTAAACATGTAAACACCTAAAATCCAAAACGAGGCTGGTCCTTAAGTGGTTAAAGCAAACCCATCTCTCTTCCGTGTTCTTTGTTTCTAAGATTTTTTCCCCAATTTATATCTTCTAGCAAGTTTCGTAGTTCAGGGAAGTTGGTGCTTTTGAAATTCAGTCTTTGTTTTCCCCTTGTGTTTCCTATTCATGTGATTTATACTGAAGCCAATTGACCTGTGATCGCTGTTTCCTAAATTGCCCCCTATTTCCACATCCGTGATCAGGTCTGTATTGTTGGTAATCAGTAGATCTAGTAACGCCTTGTTTCTAGTTGGTGCGTCTAACATCTGACCCATGTAATTGTCCTGCAAGGCATTTAGGAATTGGCGAGCCTTAGACGAATGCGTGGTTCCCTCCACCCAGTCTATGTCTGGATAATTAAAACCCCCCATTATGATAACACTTCTCATTCTTGCTGCTAATCCAAATTGTGATAGGAGGTCCGTCTTCCCCACCTCCCTCAGGTTAGGGGGCCTATAGCATAACCCAGGCTTATATTACCCTTAGGCTTATCCCTTTGGAGCTTCCTTAATGATGTTATCTCTCACATTCATTTGTACATTATTCTTGATATATAGGCATACCCCTCCCCCTTTTTTTTACCTTCTTTATCCCTGGGAATACCCTTAAATGGTTGCCAGCCAATCATGAGAGCTGTTGAACCAGGTCTCTGAAATTCCCACAAAATCTAAATCCTCCTCGTTCAACAGTATCTCTAGTTCACCCATCTTGCCTGCCAGGCTCCCGGCATTGGTGAACATGCCACCTAATTTAGAGCAGTCGCATACTGTTCTCTTATTGGGTATTCAGAGATTGCAAATAGGACTTGTTACTATAATTACCTCGGGTTTATGTGCTTTAGTCAACCTACCACTAATACCCTCAAATACTACCCTCTGGAATATGTTGATTGCTGACTATTTATACCTCTGGAACCCCCCCCCCCCCTCCCTAGTTTAAAAACCCCTCTAACTTTTTGGCCACCATCACTCCCAGCAGATCTGCACCCTCCTCATTTACGTGCAGTCGATTCCTTCTATAGAACTGGTGACCGACTGAGCACTGTAGACAACTGGCAAACAGGAGGGATAGAAACCCGAAAAGAATAAGTGATTTCATAGCATGGACATCCACAAGCACTGTACAGGGGGCATTAAAACACAAAGCAACAATTGCAGACTGGATTTAAATAAAAAAAATCAGGGAGAGATACAGCAAAATTAATTTTGAGTGGGGATCAAAGATAGTTGATAAAGGACACTGTTGGTTGTAAATGTTCATTAATATCTCACTCTGCAATATTATTCATTTGGAAGGACTGTGTTTGCAGATTCCACTGTGTTTATACAAGAGCCATGGGCAGCACTATTCATTTGATTGTAATCTCTTGTTCGATACATGGCAAGGGTCAATACACATTGGCTTACTCTAAAAGGACTACAAATATGCTCACAAATATGAGTAGGGTATACATCTGAATAAACTTTACACAGTACCTGATTGGATAACCCAAGTGAATAGTGGTTAGGGTAAAAATGATCTGTTAGGTGAATATGTAAAGTTTTGTGCTGGTGCCTGGCACAGTATATACAAATGTAAAAATTTTACTTGTAGCTGTAAAATAAAAAAAAAAATGTATTTTAAGTTTCCTGACCTTTTAATTAATTTATCACAGACTGCAGTACATTTAACAGTATTAGCAAATTATACTGTTGATGGGTAGATTTAACCCTTTGACTGCCACTGACAAAAGAGCTATGTTGGAACAGAACTGCTTGCAGCAAGCTAGCTCAGTAACCCTTATGTCCATTGCATTACCTAAGGCATCCATGGTCACTGAAGCATAAACCCAAAATGGTGCCTTAAAATTTGCTCTCATGTGAATGGATAAGATCAGTGGCTAACAAGCCCACAATCACATCCACAAGTCTGTAAATGTGGTGGCTCCTGTATCCAGCTATGCCATAATGGCATCTGATCACATTCACAGGTTTGCACCCAGTTTACCTCTCCAGAGCCCATCACTTTCCACCCAGTGTCCCCTTCCTGTGCTCCAGCCCTTATGCCTCTCCAGCCTGTGTTTCCTTCCTGTGTTTTCCCCCTGTGCTACAAGCTACAAATAAAAAGGATGGTGGCTGTACTGTCCAGAACCAATGTAGACATGGACTGTACAGCCACCATCCTTTTTATTTGCCATCATGCAAGCCCACCTACTACACTACAATTAGTGAGCTTGCAGCCTAAATGAGGTGCACAGACAGCTCTGTCTATGTGATCCGGCAGCCGAATGGCTGCTGAACACGTTATCAACATCCTTGCAACTGAGCAAGGCATAGCTCCTGTGTCAGGCTGCTGTGCTTTACTCCGTGAATATGATTTGGCAGCTGATCACATTCACAGCATCTCTGCCCAGCTGTAAAAATTCTCCCCTAGCTAATGATGCCAGTCCTATGAATGACACTTTCAGGATGGCGAGTGGGGAGATCAGTGAACGTGTCTTATGTTCACTGAACTCCTTTAGTTTAATTAAACTTGGAAATGCTCAATTATGAGCAGTTCTGGTTTTAATACTGTACCGGACAAAAGCAGAGGAGAATCCCTGTCCCTCCCCCCTCCTACAGCTTCCCTTGGCTCTTAATGGCAATTCCAAGTTGTCATTTTGAAAGCTGGGACTTTTAGACAGCAGCTGCTTCCAAACGCCTCTGAAAAGTGTTTGTAAACACTGCTCATATGCAATTCAGAAGAAATACAAAATAACAGTGTTTAGTTTTTCATCTTCTCCTCTAGTCTCACTCTAGTTTTCTCCTTACAACCAAGCATATTGAGCATATTACAAATCTGGTAACAGGTCAGGCAACATATCAGACAAAATCTTTGCCACCTACAATACATACTTGTTTGTCTTACATCATTCACCGGAGGATATAAAAACTATTATATTTCTATAATATTCCTATATAGCTGTAAGATTACCAAGCTAGATATATCAATGACTCCTCATACTCTTTACTATCCTCCTAGTTTGCTTCAGTATGCTTTCCCTGCACTTGCCCCCTGGGGTCCTGATGGTATGGTCCCATTACGTCTGGATCACTGAATGTGAATGCAATGAGTACATCAACCTATATATCTTGGTTATAGTATACAGTGGGGAAAATATTTATTTGATCCCCTGCAGGTTTTGCAACTTTGCCCACTTACAAAGAAATAAAGGGTCTATTATTTTTATCATAGGTGTATTTTAAATGATAGAGACAGAATATCAAACAAAAATCTAGAAAAAACACATGATACTAATGTTATAAATTGAGTTAATTAGGTATTTGATCCCCAAGCAAAACATGACTTGGTGTAGAAACCCTTGTTGGCAAACACAGAGGTAAGATGTTTGTTGTAGCTGGTTATTAGGTTTGCACACATCTCAGGAGGGGTTTTGGTCCACCCTTTACAGATTTTCCCTAAATCCTTAAAGGGGTTGTAAAGGTAAAAATTTTTTCACCTCAATGCATTCTATGCATTAAGGTGAAAAAACTTTTGACAATACCGCCGCCCCCAGCCCCCCCGTTTTACTTACCTGACGCCTCGAATCTTCGCTGCTCGTTATCTCCATTGCAGCTCAGCCTGGTCGCTGATTGGCTGCAGTGGACGGATTGAAAGCAGCGCAGCCATTGGCTCGCGCTGCTGTCAATCACATCCGATGACGCGGCGCGCCGGGGCCGAGTGATACAGCGAGCGGCTATAGCCGCCGGCTGTATCACAGGAGCGCGCCCGCAAGAACTCACCAACATGCGAGGGAGCTCGCATTAAGGTGGTTAATGCTTGCGGGGAGGAGCTGAAACAGCCGCCGAGGGACCCCAGAAGACCAGGTTCGGGGCCACTCTGTGCAGAACAAGCTGCACAGTGAAGGTAAGTATAACATGTTTGTTATTTTTAAAAAAATAAAAATTTACCTTTACAACCCCTTTAAGGTTTCTTGGCTGTCGCTTGGCAACTCGAAGTTTCAGCTCCCTCCATAAATTTTCTATAGGATTAAGGTCTGGAGACTGGCTAGGCCGCTCCATGACCTTAATGTGCTTCTTCTTGAGCAACTCCTTTGTTGCCTTGGCAGTAGGTTTTGGGTCATTGTCATGCTGTAAGACCCATCCATGATCTATTGTCAGTGTTATGGTTGAGGGAAGAAGGTTCTCATCCAAGATTTTACAATACAATACATGGCCCTGTCTATTGGCCCCTCCATGTGGCAAATTCGGCCTGCACCCTTAGCAGAGAAACAGCCCCAAAGCATAATGTTTCCACCTCTGTGCTTGACGGTAGGGATGGTGTTCTTAGGGTCATACTCAACATTTTTCTTCCTCCAAACCAGGCGAGTCGAGTTAATGCCTAAGAGCTCAATTTTGGTCTCATCTGACCGTAGCACTTTCTCCCAATCCTTCTCTGAATCCTTTAGATGATCATTGGCAAAATTCGGAAGGGTCTCTATACGTGCCTTCTTGAGGAGGGGGGCCTTGTGGGCGCTGCAGGATTTCAATCCATGGTGGCATATTTGGTCACCAATGGTTTGTTTGGTGACTGTGGTCCCAACTGCCCTAAGATCATTCACAACTCCTCCCATGTAGTTCTGGGCTGATCCCTCACTTTTCTCATGATCATCCTTTACCCCATGGGGCGAAATCTTGCATGTAGCTCCAGTCTGAGGGCCATTGATGCTTATTTTGTATTTCTTGCATGTGCAAATAATCGCTCCAATGGTTGTCTCCTTCTCAGCAAGCTTCTTGCTGATGGTCTTGTAGCCCATTCCAGCCTTGTGCAGGTCTACAATCTTGTCCCTGACATCCTTTGACAGCTCTTTGGTCTTGCCCATGATAGCGAGGTTCGAATTGAAGAAAGATTCTGTGGATAGGTGTCTTTTATACACATAACAAGTTGTCATTAGGAACACCTTCTTAAATGAACAGGACTACTGTAGCCAGTCTGTGGAAGCCAGAATTATTCTTGGTTGGTAGGGGATCAAATACTGTCTCTTTCATTTAAAAGACACCTATGATAAAAATTATGGACCCTTCTTTCTTTGTAAGTGGGCAAACTTACAAATCCTGCAGGAGGTTCAATAATTATTTTCCCCACTGTATGTTAAATGTGGAATATGGGATTAAGTAATGTACAAATACACATGTATTATACAGTACATATGATTTTTTGTTTTTTATCTAATTACACAGATACTGTACTCTCCCAAGTCCTTCTGAGAGAGTTGGCGTATGCCTTGTGAAATGCATTGAAGCTCATGGGACCCCAATAATATAAAGTAAAAGATATAAAGACGAATAGAATGGTCTAGTTTGAGTAGTAGTAGTATAGCAGTAGTATAAGTAAACGCCGGGGCACAAATACTCAGAAATCGCAAGGCCACTATGCTAAACATTTCCCCACATGCCTCAATACTAGTTATCCCCATAGCACATTTCTTATAATTTTTTTCTGCTTTATTTTTAAATCCTGTGTTCTGGCTGAAGCCAGTGCCATATTTGTGGCATCTACCGATTCCATAAAGCGGTATACGTCCGCCTTTTCTCGTGTGTCCGAGACATAATGTCTCGCATTTAATGGCCATGGCACCTATTTGAAGAGACTGATAGCACATTGAGTGTGCTGTCAACGGGTAACAAAATGCAAATGTACCAAAGACGTCATGCCAGCAAAGATCGGGCAAAATCTCCTAAACTGCACGGACTGGGATAGCATGAAAGACACCTACATGTAAATCATTACGCTTGATTAAAATCAAGCATTAACAGCGCTTCATGTAAATAAACTTATATACATTGATGTAATGACATCTGGTGCATTTAGTTAAACCATCTCAGGTCAGGTGTAAAATACTCATTAAACAAGGAGTCCACTTCTAATCATGCAACGCTCCTTCTCATCCTTTATTTAGGATAGGGATAGAAACATGACCACCAGTGTGTCCTTCTAAGATCAGTTCAATATGGTGCTTGCATAAAAGACAAGTAAAGAGTTAAAAATCTCCAATCCACCAGTGCAGATCAGCTTGCAACTTCTACACCTCCACCAGTCCACCTCATGCTTTCCCCTTTATGTGTGCGCTTACCAGAGGGGATTTGTATCTGAGCCTGTTACTATCCTTTGCAGCATGGGTCAGTAGCTCTCATGTTGACAACCCAAGCTCTTCATATAAAACACGTAATAGGACCAATGTTCATTGCATGTAGAAATTGAAGGGGATTCCACTCATAGTGTTAATTTCAAATAAAGGAATTCATTACGTGCATGTCAACGCATTTAGTACATGCTCTGGAATGCCCGTGCGGGCTCATGTATATTGGCCGCACGAAAAGAACACTAGTTAAAAGGGTGTCAGAGCAAATATATATAACATTAGTATATAGGATATAAAGAACACAGTGTGTCATTACACTTTAGAGAAAAGCATAACAGAAATCCAGTGGGCCTGAAATTCTGGGGAATTGATAAATTATACCCCAATTGGAGGGGATCAAACATGGTGCGAGAGATATCCAGATGTGAATCGCAGTAGATATTTCTGACCAACACTTTGAGTCCCAACGGACTGAACATAGATTTGAATTTAAATTGCCAGGTTTAACATGCTCACTGAGGGATTGGAGGAGTAAGTTTGATTACACTATTTTTATTCTTTAGATATAGATTTTAATAATATTATTGTTTAAACAATGAGGGAAGAGAACCCCCTGTTTTAAGGACTTTACATAATTTCTAGTTCAAATGCCTTGCAGAATCAACCAACTATGCATAGTATTGCTGCAATATTCTAGTTATTGTAAACTTTTTATTAGATAGTAATCATATTGGCATTAGTAGTAAGAATGAGTGTTAACGCTCACTATCTAAATGATTTCATCTGGAACTAATAATGTATTTTAGATATTAGTTTGCATACGCATTTACATATATTCTTCATGAGTCTAAGTGTAATATATTTAGGATTTCGATGTATGTGGGAGTGTGCAGATTTTATGTTGAGGTTATACAGCATCCTGTGTAAATGCCCGACTGGATGGATGTGGAGTGGTCGGGCATCGGACCGGAGGCATGAGGTGTGCTGTTGTGTCCGGTCTCTTGTTATGGGTCATTCCATATCGTATCTAGCGATGGGCGGCATATAGACTGATGACGCCCGTGATGACAGGGGCAGAGGAGCCGGCTGCCCATGTTATTTAAATGGAGGATTGTGGTGAGTGGCCACGCCCTCTGAAGACGTAATCACGAAACGCGCCAGGGTGTGACCACGCACCTTACCAGCTACACGCTACCTGCGTCATCCCGGGACTCATCAAGACGGACCGTCCAACACGGACACCGAGCGGTGTTGAGCTTGATGCGGCTTGTGTTATGCCTGGTCTTCTTTTTAATCTAGTAAGCAGAATTTGTATGAGGGGGACTTTGATTTTTTTAATAAACGGAGTAACACTATGAGTGGTATCCCCTTCAATTTTTACATGCAATGAACATTGGTCCTATTACATGTTTTATATGAAGAGCTGGGGTGTCAACATGAGAGCTACTGACCCATGCTGCAAAGGATGGTAACAGGCTCAGTTACAAATCCCCTCTGGTAAGCGCACACACAAAGGGGAAAGCACGAGGTGGACTGGTGAAGGTGTAGAAGTTGCAAGCTGATCTGCACTGGTGGATTGGAGATTTTTAACTCTTTACTTGGCTTTTATGCAAGCACCATATTGAACTGATCTTAGAAGGACACACTGGTGGTCATGTTTCTATCCCTATCCTAATAAAGGATGAGAAGGAGTGTTGCATGATTAGAAATGGACTCCTTGTTTAATGAGTATTTTACACCTGACCTGAGATGGTTTAACTAAATGCACCAGATGTCATTACATCAATGTATATAAGTTTATTTACATGAAGCGCTGTTAATGTTTGATTTTAATCAAGCGTAATTTATTGTCTATTGTTTTTGTTTATAATAGCGGCTGTAAGTGCAGTGAATTTATTCCATTTGAGCACTGGGATCGGAACTACTTAGTATTTCTGACTTTTATTTGTTGCCATGTAAATCATTACGCTTTGCTTTACATGATGCAAAGTAGGTTGGGAGACTTTACTACTACTCTAACAGTAAATGTGGAACATCAACATAGGGATCTCGGAACAAGAAAGGAACTGTAAAAAAAAAATGCAATATTAATTTTAAAAGTTTCTGTTCAATATATGTGAACAGGTAACAATGAATACCTATAGAAGTATATATCGCTCAAGACAACAATGCCACAATTACACCTTCCCTGCACGTAAGGCAGAGGGTGCTGGCTCTGCATACATAGTCTGTAGAAAGTCTGGACGGCAGCACTCAGATGCAGACACCTTTATTGGAATAAAATACGCGTTTCGCACCCTTACCAATGCTTAGTCATAGCCAACTAAGCACCAGTAAGGGCGTGAAACGCATCAGTTGTAACCGTTTCCTGTACCTCTGTCTGCTGTATGGATCTTATTTTATTCCAATAAAGGTGAATGCATCGGAGTGCAGCTGTTCAGGCTCTCTTATCTCTACTAACAATAAATACCTGAAGACACTTAACCTTTCCTACTCTATCCATAATAGGTATTAGTGGAGTTACACTTTAAGCAGACAGGCATGTAAAAAACTCAAATAACTAAAACACACAAACATCCTAGGGTATTATTTTGTACCAAATAGGTAAGTTCATCACCTGCAACCTCATGACCAGCTAATAGAGCACTCATTGTTTTTTGTATTTTTAGCATAATACAAAAATCACTTATATGACTGCACTAAAAATATAATGTCTTGTAGGCATTTCTATGGTCATTCTGAAGCTGATCAAATGGGACAAACACAATGTGGTTGAACAGTGTCCGCTAATTTGCATATACTGAACTCGGGAGGACAGACATATGGGAGGCTCTTGGACTATCATTCTGATTCTAGCTTCATAACTTAGAGTGATGAACCTGAAACTAGCATGCAGCTAGGCGAGTTTAAATGTCCACCTTGAATGCGTGTTCCAGGTCAGTAACTTACTACCTAATAAACCAAAGATCATATATTCCAGCTTGAATCACCTTGTCCCTATGCAAGACCAAAAAGTGTTCTTTGCAAGAACCTTATGGGTAAAAGTAAACAGAAGAGAGTTAATGGGTTTAAAAAGCAGCTTCTGAAGGTGCAGTAAGAACCACCTTCAGATCCTACAGTTACAAGGGAATAGACAGGGGAAACCTTAAGGGAGACCCCTGCAAAAAGATCATAATTAAACAGTAAGAGGCCAATGGTCTCTGAAAAGGAATGAAAACAGCAGAGACTTGACCCTTAATGGTTATCAGAGCCAAACACTAGTCCAGACCAAACTACAGGAAGGATAGCATTCATCCCAAGGAGAAACTCCCTGGGTAAACGCCTCTGGGATTACTAAGTGAAGTAAGCCTTCCATGTCCAGTGATAGACCTTGCAGGAATTGAACTTCCTAGCCTTATACATAGTAATAACACGGAGATGCCCCTGTCTCTAGGGACTTGGGCTTCAACAGCCATGCAGGATGGCAAATTGGTCATTGAGACAGAAGTTCCAGACAAGTGGCATGGCCCATGGTGCATGGTGCATTGGTCCAGACACTCCTGGATGAGGGAACGTACACAGCTTTCAAGGTTTGAGCATGAAGTTCTAACCGGGGCAGGATTTGCTCTACCTCTTTGCCTCAAAGAGACTCCTGGGTCCTCCTTGATGGTTGCCGTGGCATATATCTCGACTGAATCCAGATTTGATGGCCCTCCAACAAGTTGGTCCAACACTGAAAAAATGACTAGAAGCGCCAAGATGTTTATTTGAGATTCTTCCGATTGCCAAGTCCCCTGCACACAGGGTGTCTGGGATCTTCCCAGTAAATAGCCGTGCAGAGGGGCTTGTCAGCACACATCTGATCATTGGAGGAAGACAGGCACACTTTTCTTCCAGCACAGCCAGAAAACTGACCACGCTGGGATGGATATGTTCTCATGACTAGCGTGGTCAGTTTGATATAGGAAAGCTGGGGGACTGGCAGGATCACCAGGTATTTCACAGAAAGGAAGAAATACAAAGAGAACAGGATACAAGTACATGGTACAACAGACACGTATCAGGAATATGAAATGATGGGGTAACATTCTTTAAGGGATTTCGCCCAGTCAGACAAAGAAAACTCACAGCCAGATTTATGTTCAATCCTAGACCTGTCAGCAAAAACAGAGTTCTAAAAAAGGACCTTCAATCATTGTTGGGTCCTTGAAAACAGGTCCGTCCTCCACTGGAATAGTAGCCTTGTTAAAACAAGATATGGTTGAATCCACGGAGGGAACAAACCACTTATCAGTAATAATAATTAGGATGTTTCTTTGTATAGAAACAGTTGCAAAATGAATGTGAAGGGAAGGCTTTTGTCGCCTTAAGGGCCCTATATAACCCATGGCTGGAAACAACACTGGTATAAGAAACAGGCTGAGCATCAAGTTTTGAAGCGGTGCTCACTGCATCAATTAGAAAAGAAACAGCGTCCTTTAATTTGGGAGTAGTATCTGTATGCAATTCCTCAGGTGTAGACTCATGTGACAAAGATTCGAGTGACCCATAACCAGAGTCTCTGCAGCTGATAGCTCAGAACCTGCTAAAACTGAAAGTAAAGCACATACAGGATCGGTGGGAAAGGGCACAGCAGTGGACTTAGGTTCTCTTTGACCATAGTCAGAAAATAACTGGGTAATCTGGGTCATAAAGTCCTGCATGACCATAGTAAAGACCTCATCGGAGAGTGTCGAGGACCCTGCAACACCCGCCAGAGCGAGATGACTTTGAAGTAAAGACTCTAATGCTGCGTACACATGGTAGGACTTTTCAGCTACAAAAGTCCGACAGCCCGTCCGACAGACTTTTGACAGACTTTTTAACGAACGGACTTGCCTACATACGATCACACCAAAGTCCGATGGATTCGTACGTGATGACGTACACCGGACTAAAATAAGGAAGTTGATAGCCAGTAGCCAATAGCTGCCCTAGCGTCAGTTTTTGTCCGTCGGACTAGGGACTAGCATACAGACGAGCGGATTTCTGGGTCCTGCGGAGTTATGACGTAAAGATTTGAAGCATGTTCCAAATCTAAAGTCCGTCAGATTTGCGACTGGAAAAGCCCGCTGAAGGTCCGGTGAAGCCCACACACGATCGGATTGTTCGCCGGATTTGGTCCGTCGGTGTCCGTCAGACAAGTACGGTCGAAAAGTCAGACCGTGTGTACGCGGCATAACAGAACAGGACAACATGATTCCAGACTGCAGATGTAAACATCATCAGTGGGCATGCTGCAAGCTCCTGATGCTCTTTGTGAAACTACAGCTGTAGCCAAAAGTTTTGAGAATTACACAAATATTCATTTTCACAAAGTCTGCTGCCTTTTTTATGATAGCAATTTGCATATACTCCAGAATGTTATGAAGAGTGATCAGATGAATTGAAATTAATTGCAAAGTCCCTCTTTACCTTGAAAATTAACTTAATCCCATAAAAAAACATTTCCACTGCATTTGTGCAGAAGGCTTTAGGGCGCTCAAGAAAGTCCAGCAAGTGCCAAAACAATCTCCTACAGTTGATTCAGCTGCGGGATCGGCTGTACCTACTCACTGAGTGAGTCTTGAGAGACAGGGCAAGCAGCTCTGGGCCAAGTAAGCTGTTCACAGATAACTTTCACAAACATAGTCTGGAATGCAAAATCCAGTGCCTGAAGGTCAATTCCAGGCTAATCCTGCAACGTGCAGTACAGCGATGTCTGGATGCAGTTTGGGCCAAAAGCAAGGCTGAGGAAAACAGTCTGGATAGTTGCCGATTAGAGGAGAAACCTCCATCAGCGATGTACAGAAGAATCTTGATTTAAGCAGTAAAAAGGAGAAAAAAATGGCAAGAAAAAAAAATCACAAGTTAGACCTTTCAACAGCAGAGCTGAGAAAGGGATTTACATCTTTCTAGGACACTGGCAAAAAAACTGGGGCATGCTGGTAGTAGGGAGAGTTGTTCTTGGCTGGCTTGCAGTTTTCTTGTTTGCCAGTGTCAAATCATCTTGTAGGTGGTAATATAATGTGAAGCTTAGACTTCCTGGGAGGTTAAGGGAACCTCCATGCTAGAGTTCTGCTTTTGTTTCAGAGAACACGGAGACAAAAAACTTTGCAAATATCAATAATAAATGAAAAAATGCTGGTGTTCATAAATGTTTGCTTGAAAGTATATACATTTTTAAAATATTTTTTATATGGAGAGACCTGATGCAACTTCTCCTTACCCCAGACAGCTCTGTGATGTGACATCACTTTCTTTGTAAACATAATGTGGTAGCACTGCATAGCAGCGCTCTGATATGGAGAGCTCTTTTGGAGTACTCTGTAAAGTGATCGGAAGCGCAGGAGCAGGATGATTCAGCTTCAGAGATTAGTGCTGGACAATTCAGAGGGAGCTATTGAACCTGCATATAATGGATATCCTAGTATCGCTTTAAAGCAGGACCTGAGACAGGTAATTTTTTTGTCTAAAAATAAACAAAATATTTGACTTCTTTTAAAGTATTAAAAGAGAAGTCCAGCCTAAGCTCGTTTGGCTGGGCTTCTCCTATGGGTCACAGGAGTCCAATTCGTTTTCAGCAGGAAGCGGACTGAAGCCTGCTCTCTGCTGACGTCACAGGAATCAGTCCAGGCACTGCGTCATCACGACAATGGAAGTCGGGATCCGCCAGGTGCCTGGACTGATACCCGTATCAGCCTCTCAGCGTGCTGCTGGGAGGCTGAGATGGCCGCTCCCCACCCCTCCACAGCTCAGCGCTCCAGTGAGCGTGGAGGAGCAGAGCGGAGAGATGCCCATTGACAGTCAGCAGCACTCTGCTTGGGGAGCTGTGAGAACCGAGCCATCAATGGTGTTCAATTGCTCGGTTCTCAGTGCCGGGGGACAGATGCACCTAGGTTAAGTATGATGGGGGGGAAAAACCCCCAAACCCATACTTCTCTTTTAAGCATGTTGCGTATATCAATTACTTATGGAAAGCACCATATAGTAAAAAAAAAAAAAAAACACACATGTACAGTTTGATGATCAAAATTTGCATGTTAAAAAAATTATAGGCAATAGACTACATATGCAATTTTAAAATCTTGGTATGGGTATTTTAACTTAGTATTCAGATGCCAGTCTGTCCAGTCTAGCAGCCAACTAAATTTTATGAGCCAAAGATGAGCTATGATTTCATTAACAATAATGGGAAAGGCTCAAAAGTTAGATTCCAGAAGTAATTTTTAGGTACATTGGCTATCTTGGAGGGATCCCAGTCCTAGTATAAGATAAAAATGCAACGCAACTTATCATAAAAACAGAAAAAAGAATGAAGACAAACAGAGAAAAGATGAAGAGAAGCCAGAGAAAGAAAAAGTGTTTCCTCTTTGGATCACTAGGGTATGTATTACATCAGTTGGACCTAAATTAAAAGAAAAAAGAAAAAAAAAAGAAAAAGAAGAGGACAGGGAAGAAAAAAAATTCCACAAGGAGACTTGTCTAATCAGTCTAACCAGCTTCTCCAACCTCTGCTGATCTAGAGTTTAAGGCAATAAAGTGATTGTAAAGTCATGTTTAAAAAAAAAAAAAAAAAAAAAAAAAACAACAAACCTTCTCTGTGCAGTTGATTTTGCACAGAGCAGCCCCAATCCTGCTCTTCTCGGATCCCTCTTTGGTTCTCTTGGCCCCCCCCCTCAGCAAGCAGCTTGCTATGGGGCACCCGAGAGCAGAGTCACAGCTCCCTGTGTCGGTTCACACACTGAGCCCCGACCCGGCCCCACCCCTTCCCTCTTCTGATTGGCTAACTGACTGATTGACAACCGCAGGAGCCAATGGCGCCACAGCTGTGTCTCAGCCAATCAAGAGGAGAGTTCCGGAAGGCTAAGACACACGTGGACATCGCTGGGGAGAGATGGGGTTCAGGTAAGTAATTAGGGGGTGCTGGGAAGGCTGCTACACACAGAAGGTTTTTTATCCTAATGCATAGCATGCATTAAGATAAAAAACCTTCTGACTTTACAACTCCTTTAACCACTTAATCCCCGGACCATTTTGCTGGGCAAAGACCAGAGCACTTTTTGCGATTCGGCACTGCGTCGCTTTAACTGACAATTGCGCGGTCATGCGACGTGGCTCCCAAACAAAATTGACGTCCTTTTTTTCCCACAAATAGAGCTTTCTTTTAGTGATATTTGATCACCTCCCCGGTTTTTATTTTTTGCGCTATAAACAAAAAAAGAGCGACAATTTTGAAAAAAAAAAAACATTATTTTTTACATTTTGCTATAATAAATATCCCCCAAAAATATATAAAAAACCCAATTTTTTTTCTCAGTTTAGGCCGATACATATTCTTCTACATGATTTTGGTAAAAAAAAAAAAAAAAATCGCAATAAGCCTGTTGATTGGTTTACGCAAAAGTTATAGCGTTTACAAAATAGGGGATAGTTTTATGGCATTTTTATTAATAATTTTTTTTTTTTTTTACTAGTAATGGCGGCGATTTTTATCGTGACTGCGACATTATGACAGACACATCAGACATTTTTGACACATTTTTGGGACCATTGTCATTTATACAGCAATCAGTGCTGTAAAAATGCACTGATTCCTGTGTAAATGACACTGGCAGTGAAGGGGTTAATCACTAGGGGGCAGTGTAAGGGTTAAGTATGTCCTGGGGAGTGATTCTAACTGTGGTGGGGACGTGGCTACGTGTGACACGTCACTGATCTCTGCTCCCGATCACAGGGAGCAGAGATCAGTGACACTGTCAGTAGGCAGAACGGGGAGATGCTTGTTTACATTAGCATCTCCCCGTTCTTCCTCTCCGTGAGGCGATCGCAGGTATCCCCGCAGAGATCGAGTCCGCGGGACCCGCAACCCGACTCACGGAGCTCCCAGCTGGCAAGCACGCAATGGCACGGCGGCAAATTTCAAGGGACGTACAGGTACGCCCATTTGCCCAGCCGTGCCATTCTGCCGACGTACAACAGCGTGCGTCGGTCGGGAACCGGTTAAGTAAAGCAGTTAGCCCTGTAAAAAAAGAAAACTGTTTGCAAGCTCTCACGTGCAGGCCCCTCCTTGCTCTCTTGTCTTGAACTGTTTTGTGACTGTACTGTCTCCATTTATTTTGCAAAGTGCTGTGCAAATTGTTGTTGCTTCCTGTATAATATCAGGGTGCCATTGCTAACCTCCTTCTGAAAATACTGACAACTTGTTAGTTAAGATGATCTAATGGCTTCAGTTCTCTGATTCACTGAACTGTAACACATATGCTGAATTAGAAAGCCAGAAGTCCTTATCAGCATACTTGTGATTTAGGGGCTCATCAGTATGACAGGCAGGCAACTAGCATTTTAAGCAAAAGAGTCAGCAATACCAACCCCAATGTTTCCTTACAAGCTTACTGCCCCTTTCTGAACCTAGTGCACTGAATTCATTACTTTTTTTCCCCCAGAGAACTTTATTAAAATGTAACCGTTACATTAGCTCTCATTGCAAAATAAAGGGAGACAGTATAGTTACAAAACAGTTTAAGCATAGCTGTAGTATGAACTGACAACAGAGGAAACAAACCATTTTGCCATGTGTTGGGGCTGCACAAGTAATAGTTGCCAGTGTAGCACCTATGTATCTGATGTGATTTGTCATGCGATTTGAGAGATCAAAACGCATGACAAGTCCCAGCCTATTGGAGGCAATGGCACTGTTCCAATTGGTGCGACAACGATTTTGCGGCTCCGCACCGATTTGCAAAAGTAGTTCCTGCATTACTTTTGCCGATTTTAGGTGCGACTTCAATAGACATCTGTGCATGAAGCCACACAGATGTCTATCAAGTAGCACCTGAAAGCGCGCTGACCTTGCTACTTTGAAATCGCGCTACTTCAAGTGAAGTAACGTGATTTCAAAGTAGCATCATGTGAATCAGTCTTTTGTTTTTTTGCCAGTGGGAAGAATTGATGTATAGGTCTGTTCTTCCAGGTGGGCCTTGAGGTTACCACCTAACGAATGCATCAGCTCTGGAAACATGACCTAGCGGCAGCAACATCTTCTTCATAGCAAATAAGCATTAAAAAGCTTTTGTAACCAGTTCAGCATATTATAGACTGATAGACCCTTTTAAAGATAATGCTTGTTTAGGAATTGGTAAGCTGCAATATAATAAATGTTGGATGTAATACCTTAAGGAAAAAAATAACTGTTACACTGGCTTCATACATAGGACTACTTATCATGAATTCCAGACAAGGACTATGCAATCCCTGGCAGTCGGTTCATAAAGGCTTAATTAAGATAGAGATGAGCACTCCATGAAAGGCTTGCTTCAGGTTACGCTCTGACACGTTTCAATAGATGTGGACTAAAGCATCTGCACAGGTTTGATGCTGGAATCACAGTCACTTGTACTGCTTTTCCCAACAAGCCCTCCCATCAAAGAGAAAGTTTAACGATCTCAAATTAAGCACAGGTGCTACTGGATGCATGCCTGCATTTAGCACCTTAATACTTGTTAAATGCAGGCAAATGATTCCAGAAATCCACAGCACTGTAAGAGTATTTCCCTCCTCGTCAGTCAACATGGCAACATGGGTGCAATCCAGGACATCACATTATAAAGATCCAACAACTTAATACAAATATTTCATTACAGAGTGTCATAAGAAGATACTGTATATTTACATTAAAAATAAGGCATATTCTAGTTGGGTCTGCTCAGTTTCAGAGAGTATAAACTTAAAGGGGTTGTAAAGGTATTTTTTTTTTCTTTAAATAATAAACATGTTATACTTACCTCCACTGTGCAGCTCGTTTTGCACAGATTGGCCCAATACCTGGTCTTCTGGGGTCCCTTGGCGGCTGTCTCAGCTCTTCCCCGCAAGAACTAAACACCTTCATATGAGCTCTCTCACATGGTGTTTAGTTCTTGCGGGCGCGCTCCCATGATACAGCCGGCGGCTATAGCCGCTGACTGTATCACTCGGCCCCACTCCCTGGCGCGCCGCGCCATTGGATGTGATTGACAGCAGCGCGAGCCAGTGGCTGCGCTGCTTTCAATCCACCCACTCTAGCCAATCAACGGCCAGGCTGAGTGGTGAAGAGGATGTCGGGAGCGAGTGCGGGACTTTCGAGGGGTCAGGTATGTAAAACGGGGGGTACTGGGGGGCCGCCATTGTCGGATGTTTTTTCACCTTAATGCATAGGATGCATTAAGGTGAAAAAATGTGAACCTTTACAACCCCTTTAACTTACATCACAACATTACCAGGTATGTTACAGATTTGCTTCTTACCATGATACTGCTCCGCTGTCTTTCTCCTTAGATCCTCCAAACTCTCCTCGGTGTCTGCCCACTCCAGAACCAGCCTTCGCCCATACAAATGTGTACTATGACAAAGAGCATTAAAAGCCCTCTGTGTTGGGGGAGAGAAACTGGGTATTAAAATAAAGATCAATGACTTGACAATTACACAAAAGTGAAAAATCGAGCCTTTAGGAGGTGTAGGCCTTTGCTAGGAAGTATAGAAAATGAGAACAGGAAACATTCAAATATAATGCAGTACAATGTTTAATAAATTATAAAAGCCAACATGACTTCCCTAAACTCAGAGTCCAAAATTAATTATTGCTAACTAGAGCCTGGATTTAGCATACTCCCGTTGGTTTATGAAGGCCGAACTTTTTATAATAAAAGGGTCTTGATTTAATAAGAATAGAGAGATGTAAATGTAAATTAACATTTCCCGAATAACGCACATAAACATTCACTAGTGTCCACAATTTCTTGGTTTAAAAATTAAGCACGGCCCTTAAATTAAGGCTCCATTCTGTGAAGACATCCTATACTAAAGATACAATACAGGGAATGTTGGTTGAAGGCATCTGGGATCACTGCATAAATGCCAAGTGGCGCTTAGCCTGAAAGCAATTGTGCAGCAATATAATCAATATGTAGTATTCAAAAGAACAAAAGTCAGCGCTAGAGAAGAACAGTGGCAGCTGGCAATAAAGGTCAATATATAAAACTCAAAGTGTTTCAAAAAATTCTGCGCTAAAATGTGTATAACATAGTACTAAATTAGTGCATCTAATCAATATATGTTAATAAGTGACAAAATACCAAAAATGTCCAAATAATGTTCAATTAACAACAAGAATAAGAATCCATAAGTGATCATGTGAACTACTATAACTAAAATAACAAACATGTAATACTTACCTCCTCTGTGCAAGGGTTTTGCAAAGAGCAGCCCATATCCTTCTCTTCTGGGGTCCCTCAGCTGCTCCTCTTCTCGAGTGCCTCCACGGAGAGCCGCATTCCATGGAAACACTCAGGTGGGCGTGCTCCTGAGTCCTGCTGCTGTGCCCATTGACACAGACAGCAGGAAAGGTACTGCAACCCAAGCATACCCCCCCCCCGCTCCCATGTCACTGGATTTAATTGACCGCAGCGAGAGCCAATGCTATCAATCTATCCAATGAGGACCCGAGACAGCGGCTGGAGCTGCTATGCTCGTCCCCGTCACTGGAACGATCGGGTTCAGGTAAGTAAAAGGGGGGGCTCTAGGGGGCTGCTGCCCTCTACAGAAGGTTTTTTACATTAATGCCCTGTACACACGGTCGGACATTCCGACAACAAAATCCATGGATTTTTTCCGACGGATGTTGGCTCAAACTTGTCTTGCATATACACGGTCACACAAAGTTGACGGAAAATCCGATTGTTCTGAACGCGGTGACGTAAAACACGTACGTCGGGACTATAAACGGGGCAGTAGCCAATAGCTTTCGTTTCTTAATTTATTCTGAGCATGCGTGGCACTTTGTGCGTCGGATTTGTGTACACACGATCCGAATTTCCGACAACGGATTTTGTTGTCGGAAAATTTTATAGCCTGCTCTCAAACTTTGTGTGTCGGAAATTCCGATGGAAAATGTGTGATGGAGCCTACACACGGTCGGAATTTCTGACAACAAGGTCCTATCACACATTTTCCGTCGGAAAATCCGACCGTGTGTACAGGGCATAATGCATAGAATGCATTAAGGTGAAAAACCTTGAGGGTTTACAACCCCTTTAAATTCCACCACTGAAAAGATACGTAGCACCCAGAGTGGCCTCCAAGCCAACACCACTATGCACTTACCAGATATGAGCTTCCACTACATATGTCAACAGATGATAATAGGAGTGTTCAAGAATTAATGAGTGGTTTCCACCACTGGAGGGATGTGTCTGCTACACTGACAACCCTATTTACTCTTACTTTATTGTATATATTACAAGTATTACATAGTGTTTATAGTATTTTTATTATTAAAAACTTAATGCAGCTCAATATAGATTAAAAAGCAAAAAAAATAAATAAAAAAATCAGTCGAATGAATATAGCTCCAAGAGCAATAGCATCATAAAATACAGAAAGAGTCCTTACAAAGATGGCTGCTGATTCCGGATGCGGAAGTGGTGTTGCAACGTTAGCACATAGCTCCACCCCTACGCGTTTTGTGCGAGGACACCCCAGGGGATTGTGGTGTTGCTTCACTTCAGCAGTGGTTCAAATGATCACTTATTGGATTCTTATACTATTTCCTAAATGAAAATTATTTGGAAATGTTATGCTACTTTGTCACTTATTAACATATATTGACTAGATGCACTAATTTGGTACTGTGTTATACACATTTCAGCGTAGCATTTTTTTTTTTTTGAAACCAAAGAACCAATTTGAAGGAAGGATCAGGGTTTAAAAAACAAAAAAACACATTTAAAAATTTGGACCTGAGGTGTGTGTGTGTGTGTTATAAGTGGTTAGCACTTCCGTCTAGCAGCACTAGGGTAGTCGGTTTGAATCTCAACTACAGCATTACCTGCCTGGAGTTTGCATGTTCTCCATGTGCTTACGTGGCTTTCCTAATTTGCTATGTAAAAAAAAAATTACTTTCTTATGAACCCCACAAACATAACAAACGTCAAATAGGTCAAGGACGTAAACCATTATGCACACTTATGTCTAGAGATTTAAAGGAAACCATTCTTTCTTTCATGGGTCACAGGTTGCCTTTGCTTATATATCTTGTGTCAGAGGTAGCACAGGCTGCGGCATAACAGATTTGAAGACAGAGACCGGGTCGAGACACAGTGTGAGCCAAATATTACCAGAACTGAGAATGCAAGAGTACAAATGAGGATGTAATTGGAAGGTCTTGCTCAACATAAACAGCATCTAAACATCACCCCCCTCTGCCTGTTTATTTACACAGATGCATCACTTGTTAATTGAGAAACAGGCAGTGTGAAAACAGCTATTTAGGGGGGAGGTGGGAATTTGAAAACAGGATCCCCATGTCTGGAGGGAAGAAAAAAAGTGAGGCACAGAAGATAAAGGAAAAGAGCTACAGAAAAGACTAGCCGAGACACTGCTGTATAAAAGATAGGAGCAAAAGGTGGGGCGAGACCTGTGTGTGAAAAGCACATACGGGAAAATAGTAACGTATGAGTACTGTTAGTTTGCCAAGAGCCTCATTATTCTCATCATTATTTAATGAAAGGGAGAGCTACACGCAGGAATAGGATTTTAGCACACTGGTATCTACAGCCATGTAAATCAGTGTTTGAGCCCTTCCTTCTCTTGACCTGTATTTTCTTACCTTAGCATCTTGTTTAGTTACAAAGTCCACAAAGCCAAAACCTCGATGTGCTCCTGTGCCAGCCATCTTCTTTGGTAGACGTACAGTCTTCAGTTCACCGAAAGTGCTACATTGAGGGATGGCAATAGATGTGAGGCTCTAAATCTATATTCCAGTTGTCTAATACCATTTAAAGTACAAGATACTAAATGTTTTTTCTAGCTTTCTCCCCTTACAGTTACCTTTTTCTTATGGTTTATTATGTTTTGTAACCTAATTTCAACTTGGAACAATGAGTAAACACAATGCTAAAATCTCATATAAGCTTTAAGATGTTCATAAAAATTCAACAGTCAATTTCAAAATTTTGAAACCTGCAGTTTTCATTTAAATTATACATTACCCATCAGATTTTATTTGAAAAAGTTTAAGACACAACAAAAACACACGCTAGACAATAGACTGCAAAAAAAAAAAAAGCACTAAATCTGCAAACACATAGATCATACCTAAATGCCAATGCAACAAAATAGTAAGGCTGGTTTCACACTGAAAGCGCCAGCCGATAGTTGTCAGCTGTTAAAGCGGGGCTTTTGCAGCGCTTTTAACCCCAATAAAAGGGTTTAAAACTCCCGTTTTGCGGTGCTTTCAAAATGCTTTTCAATTCAAATGGACAGGTCGTTTTGGAAGCGCTAAATACAGTGCTCCCAACACACCCCAAAAATTCTGCTTGCAAGACTTTTCGGAACATCCCGCAAGCGCACCGCCCGAGTGTTAAAAGTCACACTGGAATGAATGGGAGGCAGTTTTCAGGCGCTTAGCAGAGGCTATTTCCAGCGCTAAAGCACCTGAAAACCGTCCCAGTGTGAAAGGGGTCTTAATGGCATCATGAAAACCAGATATGGGCCTTGCTTTTAAAGATAAACAAGGCAGCAATACTTAAAAAGGGTTGAAAACAAACTCAATCCCGAACTCAAATGATCTAACCAAGGTAATCAAATTTCGTCAAACCTCTTTAATGATTTTTAGAAAAAAAGGTATGTCTCTCATAAGAAATACAGTTATTAAGCTGTCCAGTCGGAAATAATCGGAGTGTGCAGGGAAGTCCACTTAAGGGCAATTTGCCTACAGGCCACAAACAGCGCACGCACAACAGTGATCTGCATTGGCGGCTTAAGCACAGAAAGGTCAACGTAGCTCCACTAAAAGACTCAAATCTAGAAGCCTGTTAAGTGTGCCCACAACCTTCACCCAATACCTCTGGAGCTTGGGGCAGTGCCAAAATAAGTGTTTTAGAGACCCTGAATTACCACATCTGGGACAGGCTGGGCCAGATCTTAACCCGATAGCACACAAAAGTTCTGTGGTCCTGTACACCCTATGAAAAATAAAAAACTGGGTTAACCAGTACAAGGGGGAGGGCCCAAAGAATCGACTCCCAAGCATGGTTTACAACTGGCCCAACATCCTGTTCCCACTTCGTCCCCATAAAAGGAAGGGGGAAATTATGTAAGAAGGTTTCCAAAAGGGATAAATAAGTAACAGAGATTAGGCCCTTAGTAAAAGTCGCTTTTACCACCCTGCCCAAGGAAAAACAAACTGCAGAAGAGGAAAACTGAGCATGACGCAGCTGCAAATATTGATAAAACCATCTAGGGTTCACTGTGATCCTGCCATAAAGGTTCTTGTTTTGTATAATCTGTCTTTCTTTCATTTTCTAAAGTTTATAAATAAAGAAAACAAAGATGTCTTAGACAAGATCAAGACAAACGGCCCCATTCACACCTGACTGTTCTGGGAATGTGAGAAAAACATGCCAAAACATAGCAACCCAAATGTGGCTAGCAGGCACAGGTTTTGTCACATGCGGTACAAAAAGAAAAAAAAACGCCCCAAGCTCTGCACCTGAAAAAGGTGCAAGAACTTCTTTGACACCTTTGTCTCGTGTAGAACATCCCATTCAAGTGAACAGTCTACCCTGTGCTGCTGACAAAAACCACACAGATGTCAATGGGGCCTCAAAGTTAACAGAACAATAAATTCTGGCAGCTTATACTCAACTTGAAGGAACTGTGCAAATGGTTTCCATAAAAGTAGATTAGCATGGAAATATAAAATGGAATTCTTCTTGAAGTTACAATAATTACTATTATACATAAACTGCATGTCTGAGTATTTTGTATAGTCTTAAGATTCTTTGTATTCTTCGAAGCATTTACTGAGCAGTCACAAATTCTAACTGTATCTTGCCTAATACATTTCCTGCAGACATCAGCTCCATCTATTTGCCATAATGTGGAATTTTCCTGAATTAGCTCAACGAGGAAAACAGAGCTTTATGGCCACTAGATGGAGCAGACGATCAAAAGAAATAAATGTATTAGGTGAGAAATCGTGTTGGGTGTATACTAGGTATAAATAGCTATTTTAGAGAGAAATTGTATACATGCCAGCAGAGGAGGCTAAAAAAAATAATGAAATAAAAGAAAACAGGAGGGGTAGGCATTGGAAATGGATGAATAATGTTCCATACCAAGCATCGGTCATCAAGTAGGAAGATTATGCGTTTTGAGGATTTGAACTGTATCCAGGAGATCCTGGTGTCCATGACCTGGTCTTGCATATCTTTCTTCCAGGAGATTATTTCTTTTATTTTATAAATTAGGTTTAAATTGTTAAACCCACTCTGCGATAGATAGATTTGTGGTCACTCCCCAGTGTTATAGGATAACTGTTCTGTTTGCTTTGAGAAAAAGCTGTAACATGCCTTGTTTAACCCTTTCATGACTAAGCCTATTTCTGACATTTGGTGTTTACAAGGTAAAATCCGTATTCTTTGCTAGACTTTTTCTATTAATTACTTAGAACCCCCAAACATTATATATATTTTTTTTAGCAGAGAATCTAGAGAATAAAATGGCGATTGTTGCAATATTTTATGTCACACACAGTAATTGTGCAGCAGTGTTTTAAACGCAACTTTTTGGAAAAAGGGACACTTTCATGAATTTTAAAAAACGAAACAGTATAGTTATCCCAATTTTTTTGTATAATGTGAAAGATGATGTTACACTGAGTAAATAGATACCAAACATGTCACGCTTTATAATTGCACGCACTCGTGGAATGGCGACAAACTATGGTACCTAAAAATCTCCATAGGCAACGCTTTAAATTTTTTTTTACGGTTACCAGGTTAGAGTTACAGAGGAGATCTAATGCTAGAATTATTGCTCTCGCTCCGACGATCGCGGCAATACTTCACATGTGTGATTTGAATACCGTTTACATATGCGGGCGCGACTTCCATATGCGTTTTCTTTGCTGCGAGAGCTAGCGGGGACGGAGTGCTTTAAAAAAATGTTTTTTCTTATTTTATTTATATTATTAAATTGTTTAATTGCTGTTTTATTGCTGTCACAAGGAATGTAAACATCCCTTGTGACAGTAATAGGTGGTGACAGGTACTCTTTATGGAGGGATCGGGGGTCTAAAAGACCTCCAATCCCTCCTTTGCACTTTAAAGTATTTAGATCGCCGAGAATAAGCGATTCTGAATACTGTATATTTCTTTAAATCCGGCACCATTGGCAGCCGAGTAAACCTGAAGTGACGTTGTGACGTCGCTTCCGTGTTTACATTCAGGAGACTGGAACAAAGCCGTTACTGGCTTCGTGCTAGTCTGTCTCTAGCCGCCGGAAGTGTCGGATCGGGTCTCCCGGTGTGACAGGAGGACCAGTCAGAGCGGTGGGAGGGGGCGACGTCCCCTTCCACTCCTCCGGGATAACAATCGAGCGGCTTTTAGCCGCATCGGTTGTTATCCCTGGAAAGCCGATCGCCCGCTCTAAAAAACAGTACCGGGCTGCGGGCACCATCCCGGTATATCCCCCGAAAGCTGAGGCCGCATATCTGTGTACGCTTGGTGGGAAGGGGTTAATTCCCTTGAGGCTCCGTTCACACCATAGCGTTCCGGATCACGGTGGCATCGCTGCGATTCTGCCCGTGACTCCAAATTGCCGCAAAACACTCTTGCGATCCCCGTTACTTTCAATGGCTCCCAAATAGCAGCGCGATTTTGCCACGACTGTCACCCGACGAATTGTGGTAAAATCATGCAAACAAAATCACAGGGTGCCTGTCGCCCAAAAGAACTTCTTTTTGACAAAAGGTGTTCCCGTGATTTTATTTGCACGATTTTACGGTGATTCATCGGGTGACAATCGCTGCAAAATCGCACCACGATTTGGGTGCTGAGACACCTGATCCCCGTCCCTCCACAGCTCAGCGCTCCAGTGAGTGTGGAGGAGCAGAGCAGGAGAGCTGCTGGCTGACAGGCAGCAGCTCTCCGCTCGGGGAGGTGAGAGAACCGAGCCATTGGTGGTGTTCGGTGGCTCGGTTCTCAGTGAAGGTAAGTTCTCTAGGTAAGTATGAATATGGGATGAAAAAAAATCCCATACTTCTCTTTTAACATGCAAGTTCCCATTTTTAGTGCGAACCCCATCTCAAAAAACTGCAAAAAAAAAACAAAAACAAAAAGTATGGGAATAAAAAAACGAGTTAATATACTGGTTGTCCGAGGTGCCTAGGCAAGGTGGACAACCTTCCTTCCGATAAAAGGGATGCTGAGTACTTCAAATCTTGCTAGAATATGCTAGTGCTCTGTTCTATAGTGTGACTTCACCAGATTTGGGCTATTTTCCATTTCCTGGGATCTCTTCAGAAGGATAGAGATGCATGGAGTGCAAGGTCCACTTAAAAAAAAAAAAAGAAGAGGTTCCCTACAGAATCTTTTAGGGCTTTGATGGACACAGTGGACACAGATGGACACAGTGCAGACTCACATCCAACACCCTCATGAGCACAGTAAGTATTTACTTAGTGCTTGATGCTATCCCAGGTATGGCACAAAATAAAGAAATATTCTGCTTTAAGCAAATCTATACCAAGACATGTGTTAAATATTCTTAAAATGCCAAGTACTCCCTTGGGCATTAGTTTGTACAAGGCATTAAGCCCTCTAGGTATGGGTGTCAAAATGGGGCACCTAACATGCATTGCTAGCACTCCCTGATGCCCTAAAACAGCACAGTAAGCTATACAGCAATCTACACACAAAAGCTCAGCAGCTTAGCACAGATTTAGCACAGGTACTTAAAAATTGTGGGATGACTGGGCCAGATGAAACATAGAAACCTAGGACAACAGCTCTCTCTTAAATATTTTTGCCTATAATAAGATACAATTAACAGGTCCATTATATAAAACACAACTCAAGTTTTTAGGTTTGCTGGCCCTTTAAGTACCACGATTGTCCATAACAAAGCAGTTTTCAGAAGAATATATGAAAGATTTTTCTTTGCCCTGCTCTCCCCAGGTCTCACTCCCTCCTCTACCTATACTTCATGCTACAGGCAATAATCCTGTTACAGAAAAATAACAGAACGAATGTGGGATGCATTAAATCCTTACAGGAATGTTTTTCTTACAAAAAAAAAGCCTTTACTGCCCCAGACATTAAATCTTGGAGCCAACTCCTTTCAGAGCCCCCTGAACACCTCAAAAGATGCTATCCCCCACGAGATCTTTAAAAATAGTGTTTAGTCCACACAATGTGTCTTCAGTGCATACCAAGGACGTAGAGAACAACAAAGATAGTCAAGCGTGAACACTGCAGTGTTGCCAAACAGTGACATGAAAAAAGACACAAGGTCACTCAGTTCCATTGGGCACAACACTACATACACTGCACATCACAATACACAGATATTCACAATCAGGTGGTAATAAGATGACAAGATGTTGTAACATTACATACAGCATACTAATGTAGGACTCTCCCCACATATACTTCCTCAAAGCAAAATTCCAAAGCACATTCCATAAGCACAATACCACAGCTCCCCCTGGTGAACATTTTTTATTATAGCAACACAGCATAAAAGATTTACTGACCTGAACAGCTCTCGGATTTCCTTAACAGTAGCCTGGAAAGGGACATTTCGAACCAGAATCTTTGAGGTCTTCTGTTTTTTGCTCTTCTGTTTCTTGTGATCAGTAGGCGCTTTTTCCCTGCAGTTAGAAAAGATATGTTTTATATTACATGTTTCCTCTATGCTAATAACTACTTCTACACTATGCTTTAAAAGTTAGCGTTACTGATTTACTATCTATTTAGGGTCTATTCAAAGATGGAAAATCTATTTGAGTGTAAATATTCCCCTATTTCTTAAATATTATTCAGTTAAGAAACAATGGGCACAAAATCTGCTGAATGTAGTCGCGTTTAATTATAAACTTCAGTTTTCAAGGATAAAAACATAACTGGCCTCTCTCAGACTAGCAGACGTTCTATAGAAATAGTGGACTTCACCAGCTGTGACCTGCAGCACTAATTTCAGCATAATAACGATGAGAGTTAAAGTTCTTACATGTTGTTAAATAGGCCACATCTACACACCTGTAATAGACTTTTGTGAGAAAACGTACAGGAGAATAAACTAAAAATAGTTTTTTAGTGAAGAAAACAAAATATGGTTATTGTACTCCCCGTAAAATCCTTTCCTTGGAGTCTACTGGGGGGCACAGGAAGTGTTATACCTTCAGGATATACTACTATCTACAAGATGAATGGACACTGGCAAAATGGTAGGTCAGCTCCTAGTAGCAGCATGCCCCAGTTTGTAGCAAGCAGTACCAAGAACATCCATTAGGGAACAAAAGAAGTCTTACACATTTAGGATGTGCAAAAACACGCCAACTGAGGGGTGGAAATATTTCTGAAGCTGGAACCAGATAAAGTTGCGACCTACACCCAGTAACAAAACACGCAAGAATAAAAAAAGCAGGTGGCAACCTATAATGGGGAACCAATGCCCGATGCCAAAAACAAACAAACAAGAAAACAGATAGTCAGTGAGGAAGCTTTTGATATGGCTTTGGCACACACTGGTCTACCTGGTCCATCCAGAGTGGTATAAGAAAACTGAACAGCCTACAAGAATCAACTAGGATGACGAACAGAGACTCAACACTAAGAAAAAAAGTTCACAGCTCGACACGTGGTCAACACAAAAGGGACCTCCTGTCAGAGAGCTGGGGCTGGACTGAGGGACCAAAAAAAAAAAAATATATACTGGGGGAAGGAAGATCAGAACTGCCCAGCGTAAGAAGGTCATAGGTCTCAATGCACCTATTCCTATTAAAAAAGCCCAAGAACTCCAATAGGGTACTATGCATGAAATAGCTGTCAGGGCAGACATTCACATCACAGAATCAATGCCTACTACGGAAGAACCCTTCTTCTGTGGTAGAACCCTTGAGGTTGAATAGAGGTAGAATTATCTCAAAGGAGTGTAACAGTGGGTCTTGAGAACACAAAAAACCCAGAGTCACAATGCTAAAAACGGAGGAAGGCAAGGGAAAGGAGGTTAATCTCTTCACCAAAACATAGCAAGGATGAGAACTGATGACTAAGATCAAAACCCACCTATCTACAAGTAAAAAAAAAAAACCCTTTAGGTGAAGCCCTATGGTAAGTCTTGCTGTAAAATTCTGCCTATCCTGAAGATCGTAAGAGCCACAAGTTCAGAGATGCTCTTGACTCCCCAGATCCAACAGTGTTAGAGTCCATGAAAAAACAGTCAGAAGCCTTATTAGGCCAGCATGGAACAGCTGCCTGGGTCAATCCATAGCAAGGGAGATTGCCAGAACATCCTCCCACTTAGTTGTGTACAGGTCCTTCAAAGAGACCAGAGCATTCCTTGCTATGGTGAAAAGATTCCTGCACCTGGAGACGAGCCTGCTCACATGCAGCTGAACATGGGGCCCACATCCGACATCCTCCACTTGCACTGTAGGTCCTGGAATATACTCTATTGCATGGACCACTCTATCATGTCCAGATGCTAGTTGAGGGAGCATGACCTTCAGCTGACTGCACTTGAGATGAGCACAGTGAACAGGTCAAATTGGAACTCTCTCTATTGTAACAGTAAGATCTCCTATTCCTGCTTTCTGGAAAGCCAGCACTATGGTGTTGTCCAGCTGCATCCAGATCAGGTGACCAGCTAAGGGGATAATCCAGTGATATTGATAGAAGCACAGATTCTAAAATTCCAGGACACAGGACTTGAGAACTATCTGATAATTATTAATTTACAAGAGTTATATACTGCCAAAAGTTTGCGCAGTGCTTTACAACATGAGGGCAGACAGTACAGTTACAATGCAGTTTAACAAAAGAGGAATCAGAGGGCCTTGCTCACTAGAGCATACAACCTAAAACAGAGGGTCAATTGATACAAAAGGGGTCTATTGATACAACTGATTGGGGTAGGGAGTTCCAGAGGATAGGAGAGGCTCTGGAGAAGTCCTGAAATGAGCATGGTAGGAGGTGACGAGGAAGCTAGAGAGCAGAATGCCTTAGGAAGAATGAGGAGAATGATTTGGTTGGTATTTTGAGACAAGGTTAGTAATATATGCCAAAATAGTTAAGTTCTTGCGAGCTACCAAATCAAAGTTCCCCTATCTTATAATAGTATGATGACAGCTGCTAGCACTAATCACGTCCCATACCAACGTGTGAGATTCAAAGATAAATAGACAAATCATGTGCTGCGCTATCCCCTTAATGATCTGCTGAATCTGCAGCAACAACCTAAAAAACAAAATTGTTAAATAAAGTGATGTGCCTATAAAATCAAATCCAAGGATGAAATAATAATATATAAACTACTAATGTCATACAGCTTACAACATCATATAGCATGAATATACACACATTTCATAAAATATAAATATTGATACAAAAGTGATCCATAAAGTGCCCAAGTGCATATAAGTCCATGATACCCTGACCACCCAGGATCAGTTTTCAGCGTCCCTAATACAGAGATAATAAACGTGACTTGATAGGTGACTGTGAATATAACGATCTTCAGTAGTGACTACACTCAGGTGCTTCCCACCCCAAGGTAATGGCCGCTCATCGCAGGGTGTGTGACCTCGCAATTAAGTTTGGTCAATACACGCTAATGAATCATCAAAACAGGTTCCACCACTTACGCATTTCGTCATTAGATGTTATCAAAGGCGGACATCCAATGACGAAACGCGTAAGCTGTAGCTACGCTACTACGTCATTTCCGGTACGGGAGTAAGGGGCTGGAACGCAGGTGGAGCGCAAGCTGCGAACCAGTGCCCTTACAGATTATCTTTTGTTTTTTGCTTATAACTTTTAATAAATACTTTTTTTAAATACTACACAATGGAAGCCCAATCTCTTTCTATGAGGATATAACTATGAACAGCTGACGAATCAACTTTGGGAAAAGTGACCAGGAAGATTCCCTTGGATACCGTTACTGGGTGGAGTGAGCTGCTGGAGAGCTAGGAGAGATACCAGGAACCATCCCAGGCTATCTTTACATGCCCATTACCCCTGCAGGGGTGCAGGGAGCTGGTGAGTGGGGACCCACTCGATTCTCTGAACACAAGAGTCACTTGAGCACTTTGGACTTTTTTTGTTTTTCGCTGGTCATTTTGGAGCTTCACAAATAATTTTTTATATATATTTTATATCTTCATGCTGAATTTTTATTACCGTTTATGACTACACATATGTGTCACTGGATTTTGCTGGTTTTGGGTTTTATACATTTTTGCACATAATGTATATATATTTTTTATCTTTTGGACATTAAGGTTTTTTTGATGGTACATGGATCCCATGAGGTTTATCTCTCAAGGTTATTCTTATGCACACATATATGTGAGGTTTATTGGGATTTACTTAATATTTATTTTTATCTGTGCATTTTTTTTTTTTTTTTAAATTTTGCACATTGATATGGATGCATGGAGCCTGCATTATCGGGGTAACTAACCCTTCCGAACACGCATTCACCACCGGAATGCACATTGCCACTATATTCATCCTTATAAGTTAGCCAGTAGGTAGCACCACCAACCCCACACCTGCACATCATTAGAGAGATGATATAATCTCTCTGCTGACCATGGCTGCACAGTGAGGGCAGAACTGCAGTGATGCAGGGCGGACGGTGAGAGATGATATCATCTCTCTGCTCCCCCACCCACTGGTGTTCTATTAGATAGGCGCTTCACGTCACTTCGGCTGCGCATCGCACATGCACAGTAGGCCGGGTAGCAGCTATATGATAGAACACTGGCCCGCTGATTGCCCAGCAAGCCCGCAAACTCACTCAGCCACTGACCCGCCCACTGCTCCCCCCTGGGCAGCGAGTGTTCTGCCCGCACGCTCCTGTTACCTTGGCGCTGGGCTCCCTCACAATGGGATAAGCAGCAGAGTGGACAGAACAGGCTGGCGGGCAGCAATTTGCCTCCCCCCCTGAAAGTGCCGCTTGGGACCGATGGTACCAGTGGTCCCATGGTAGAGCCGGCCTTGATATATATGCATCTTCAGTTATCCTCCTCGAAAGATCGATCTCATTATTAACTTTCCTTCATTTCTTTAATATATTCAGCTGATTACTCAGCTAAATTAGATACTAAACACCAAGACCAAATTTTCAAAAACTTTTTAGGACTTCTATGTTTATATGCCAATTCCTGCCGTTTAAGATTAAGGTTAATCGCTTCGGACCATTGTGTTATTGTTGGGGGAGTTTGATATCCATTTTTTGTAGTGTAGTAAGTTTACAAGCTATATACATAGATCTTACCCACATCACATGCATTCTCACTGGGAGAATGTCTTCCGATACAATCCCTAACAGTGCTATTTTTAGGTTTGGCTGTATCTGTGCAGAACATAAGGTGTTTAACTACTTAAGGACCAGCCGCCGTCGATATACGTCGCTACTTTGACGTTAAATGCTGTGGTTATGGCAGCAGCTAGCGAGATCACTTTTATCGGGGGCAGGAGAGGGCCCCCCCCCCGCGCCAAGCTCCGGTCGTCTCCGCCGCTTACTGTAGCCGTCGGTAGCAGCAGAGCAGATCGGTTCCTCTCCCCTCACTGCCTGGATACCAAGTGAGGGAAAGATAGCCCCCACTTGGCTCCATAGCATTAAAGGGCGGAAGCGACGTCAAATGTCACTTCCGCCCAATGCTCTTAAAAAGGGGACTTTTTTTTTTTTTATTACAATAAATTGTTTTTTTTTTTATTTTTTAATTGCATTTTAGTTGTAAATATGAGATGTGAGGTCTTTTTGACCCCAGATCTCACATTTAAGAGGTCCTGTCATGCTTTTTTTCTATTACAAGGGATGTTTACACTCCTTGTAAAAGGAATAAAACTGACCCCAAAAATTTTTTTTAAGCGGACAGTGTCAAAATAAAATAAGAAAAAATAAAAATTAAAGTGCACCGTCCCGCCGAGCTCACACGCAGAAGCGAACGCGTACGTGAGTCGCGTACGCATATGAAAACAGTGTTCAAACCACACATGTGAGGTATCGCCGCGATCATTAGAGCAAGAGCAATAATTCTAGCACTAGATGTCCTCTAACTCAAAACTGGTAACCTGAAGAAATTTTTAAACATTGCCTATGGTGATTATTAAGGGTAAAAGAGCGGGTGTCATTAGTACATCTTGGGCAATTTGATGTAGTTGCTTTACCCCAAGAATGTAACTTTAAGGGAGTATAGTGAGCTCTATGGATAATAAATAGCTGGGTCAGACATTGTGAAAAGCATAAAGATACTCTAAATAAATTCTTCAAAACTTCCTCCCACAAACATGTGTTAAATAAGTCATGGTCTAGCCACACAGTATTTAAATTAGTTGTAAACTTCAGAAATATGAACAAAGCACTTAAGAACACAGGAGGGTTTATTTATTAAAGGCAAATCCACTGTGCACTACAATTGCACTTGGAAGTGCAGTCGCTGTAGATCTGAGGGGGGCATGCAAGGAAAATAAAAAATAGCATTTTTGCTTGTACATGATTGGATGGTAGAAATCAGCAGAGCTTCCCCCTCATTTCATATCTTCCCCTCAGATCTACAGTGACTGCACTTCCAAGTTCACTTGCAGTGCACAGTGATATGCCTTTGGTAAATCAACCCCTAATGCAGCGTACACACGAGTGGACTTTTCAGAATCAAAAGTCCAACGGTCTTTTCGACAGACTTTCGAACGACCAGACTTGGCCACACACGAACGGACTAAAGTCCGTTCGAAAGTCTGTTCGTTTGAACATGATGACGTACGAAGGGAATAGAATAAGGAAGTTCATAGGCAGTAGCCAATAGCTAACCTTGCGTCCTTTTTTCTTCATCGGACTAGCATACAGACGAACGGATTTTTCGACCGGACTCGAGTCCGTCGTAAAGATTTGAAACATGCTCCAAATCTAAAGTCTGTCTGATTTTCGACAGAAGAAGTCAGATGTAGCCCACACACGGTCGGATTGTCCGACGTATTCGTTCCGTCGGACCAGTCCGGTCGTGTGTACACGGCATAAGTGTCATTTCTGCTGCTTTGTTCCTCTGCTATCAGCGTGAATCAATTCTGACAAGTTTTCTTGACACCAAGAGAAAAAAGGTGACAAGGTAGGGAGCTCCAGCAGGTTCAAAGCTCTGTTCCTGTGTGGAGGTGGGTGTGTCCCTTCCCTCCTCACTGAGCTCTGCAGAGTGTAACTGCATCTCTCCTCCCCATTTTTCCTGAACTCTTGGCCAGCTGGTTGTTAAAGAGGAGCTCCACCTTAAACAAAAATATTAAAAGCCAGCAGCTACAAATAGTGCAGCTGCCGACTTTTAATAAATGGACACTTGCCTGTCCCAGGGTCAAGCGATGTCGGCAGCCGAAGCCGATCGATCGCTCGTCTCTCGGCTGCCCCCGCCGCCATCCTTGGTCAGGGAATCGGGAAGTGAAGCGCTGCGGCTTCACTGCCCGGTTCCCTACTGCGCATGCGCGTCTACACTGGTCCCTGTTGTGTTGAGGGAACTGTGCGTTTCCCACAACACAACGGGGGGGGGGGGGGGGGGGCGGCTAGTATTATACAGGTATCTGCACCCCCCTCCCCCCTGAAAGGTGCCAATTGAGGCAGGGGGGAGGAATCCGATGAGCGGAAGTTCCACTTTAGGGTGGAGCTCCGCTTTAAGGAGTCTGCACCTGCCACATCCTTAACAACCAGTGACTTCTAGCGGAATGTAAACAAGAATGCAAAAAAATAGGATTTTTTAAAACAGCTTACCTGTAAAATCCTTTTCTTTCGAAGGACACACAGAGCCTCAGTAATTACTGATGGGTTATATAGGGTATCACTAGGTGATTGGACACTGGCACACCCTATCAGAAAGTTCAATCCCCTATATAATCCCTCCCCTTACAGGGATACCTCAGTTTTGTAGCCAAGCAATATAGTGTATTAGAAGAGGGGCGGGACCTCTGTGTCCCATGATGTCCATCGAAAGAAAAGGATTTTACAGGTAAGCTGTTTTAAAAAATCCTATTTTCTTTCTCGAACATCACGGGACACAGAGCCTCAGTAATTACTGATGGGATGTCCCAGAGCAATGCTATCTGAAAGGGGGGGAACCACAACCAAGTAGGGTGCAATCAGACCTGAGGTCCAATGCCGCTGCCTGCAGCACACTACACCCAAAGGCGATATCCTCATGCCTTCTCACATCCACCTGATAGAATCTGGTGAATGTATGAACTGAAGACCAGGTTGCGGCCTTACAGATTTGAGCCATAGAGGCCCGGTGATGCACTGCCCAAGAAGCACCAATAGCCCTTGTGGAATGTGCCCTGATCTGAAACGGAGGGATCTTCTGTTTCAAACCGTAAGGTTGAATGATCAATTGTCGAATCCATTTAGAAATGGTAGATTTTGATGCTGCCTGTCCTCTACTGGGACCCTCTGGCAACACAAACAAAACATCCGTTTTGCGAATCTGAGCAGTCGCTTCCAGATAGGTCTTAACTGCTCTTACTACATCCAAAGAATGTAGTGATCTTTCTTCCGGAGAACAGGGATCTGGAAAAAAGGAAGGTAGAACAATGTCTTGGTTTAGATGAAAATCCGAAACCACCTTCGGTAAAAAACTAGGATGAGGGCGCAGTACCACTCTATCCTTGTGTACAATCAAATAAGGCTCTTTACAGGAAAAAGCTGCTAATTCTGATACTCTTCTAGCAGAAGAGATGGCTACCAGAAAAATTAACTTCCTTGCCAGCAAGACCAAAGGAATCTGATGTATTGGTTCAAAAGGCTGTTTCTGTAACACAGATAGAACCAAGTTCAAGTCCCAGGGGTTTAGAGGTGTCTTAACCGGAGGATCCCCCCCGATCTTTGGCATATGGCCCAAAAGACGTCGGGATGCAGAGACCATTCCTCCGTATGCCAGTTCTCTATCTCCGGAATGAAGACTGCCGATATACATGGCACCTGCTTCTCTGCCCAGACTAAGATCTGGTTCACCTCTTTTTGAGCAGTTTGGCTCCTGGTGCCTCCCTAATGATTGACATAAGCCACTGCTGTGGCATTGTCGGACTGGATCCTGACCGGGCAACCCTGTAGCCTGATAGTCCAAGCCTTTAGGGCTGGATATATCGCCCGGATCTGCAGAATGTTGATGGGTAAGGTCCTCTCGGTCTTGGACCAAACCCCCTAAACCGCAGCCTGTTCCAGAACTGCTCCCCAACCAGACAGACTGGCATCTGTTGTTACCACCGTCCAGGTAACCGGTAGAAAGGATTTCCCTTTCTGCAGGTTTTCGGGTATTAGCCACCAATTGAGGCTGTGACGCACCGCCTGAGACAGGTGCATCGGAAGGTCTAATGCCTGAACCTTCTTGTTCCAGACCGACAGAATACTGTGTTGCAGCATTCTTGAATGAAGCTGAGCATAGGGAACTGCTTCGAATGAAGACACCATCTTCCCTAGTAGCCTCATACAAAGGTGGACAGAAGGACCCTTCTTGGTCCTGACTGCCAGAATCAGCTCCCTTAAAGTAGTGATCTTTGCCTGAGGTAGAAATATTTTCTCCTGGCTTGTACCTATTACCAGACCTAAATACTCCAGTCTTCTTACTGGTTTTAGGAAAGATTTTTCTAGGTTGAGGATCCAACCCAGGTGTTCCAGATACTTGACCGTGGTCCTCAAGTTTCCGTTCAAGGAGGCTACCGACCGGTCTATCAAGAGCAGGTCGTCTAGGTATGCTATGACAGCTATACCCTGAGCCCTTAATCTGGCCAGAGGAGGAGCCAAGACCTTTGTGAATACTCGAGGTGCAGTGGCTATCCCAAAAGGCAGAGCCAAAAACTGGAAATGGCGCCCTCCTATCTCGAAGCGCAGAAACTTCTGATGAGCAGGAAAAATGGGCACATGCAGACATGCATCTCTGATGTCTATTGATGCCAGAAATTCCCCTCCCTGCAGGGTGGAGACTACTGTCTGAATTGATTCCATGCGGAAGGACTGAATCCTTAGGAATCGGTTCAGATCCCTTAAATCCAGAATGGGTCTGACACCCCCATTTGGTTTTTGGACCGTAAAAAGGTTGGAATAGAAGCCCAATCCTTGATCCTTTGCAGGAACTACCATAATGACCTCCTGCGACAAAAGGAGGCCGTCGAGACTGCCTGGTGGCAGAAGCCCCCGGCGCTAAGGAAAGAATCTGTTTGAAAGAGGGACGCTTACTCTTCTTCTTAACCGGTAAGAGAGCGCTTTTCCCACAAGAGATTCTCTTGATATAGTTATCCAAGTCTTCTCCAAATAACCTTTCACCACGAAATGGAAACCCAGCCAGGAGTTTCTTACATGGTGCTTCGGCTGACCAATTTTTCAACCATAGGATTCTACGTATATGCACTAACCCCAGCGATAGACGAGAGGTTTGAATGATAGAATCTCTGATGGAGTCCACAACATAACATAAGGTCGCTGGAAGGTTAGCCAACCCCTGGGCCTGCTGTTCAGGTAAAACTTTGATGACCTGTTTAACATGGTCTCTTAAGTATTGACAGACTCCAATCGCTGCTACTGCAGGTTGGGCCACTGAACCTGCTAAGGAGAAAACATCCTTCAATAGGGATTCCATCTTTTTATCTACAGGATCCCTGAGCATCTGAGCATTGTCTACAGGACAAGTCAGATTATTATTTACAGAGGAAATGGCGGCATCAATGGCCGGTATTCCCCACATTTTAATAAACCTTTCTTCCATAGGATAAAGTGTTGAAAACTTTTTTGGCGGAAAAAAGCGTTTATCTGGGTGATCCCACTCAGCATAAAGGAGCTTTTCAAGTAAATTATGAACAGGAAAAGCCTGTGCTGTTTGAGGAGGTTTCAGTGACCCTAAAGAAGAAGAGGGTTCTTTAACTGATTCAGATATGGGCAACTTAAATGTGGAGCGGACCAATCCAGTAAGGATCTGCACCAAGATATTCTCCTCTTGGGAAGTCGCAAAGGGTCCCTCTCCACCCGATTCCTCTGAAGAGGAATAATCCGTCCCATCCCAATCCTCTGAAAGGGATTCCTCTCCTTTATCCCAGAGCTCCTCTTCCTGAGGGACTTGGGGAACAGAGGAAGGCCTAGTGCGTTTTCTTCCAATGAGTGAAGATGTAATCACGGCCATTAATCTTTCTTCTAAACCATTAATGGCTGAGGAAAAAAACTCCTGCGTAATGTATACAGGGGCTGAAGGAAGCAGGTGTAGCTCCTGACCCCAACGGCTCTCCCTGGCTAGCCGTCCCTGGCCCCTCGGGGGGGATGCTGCAGACAGGGGGCCCTCAGAACCTGAGCGAGATCCCCTAGAGTCTCTGGTTCTTGGGGTGCTTGAACCTCTTCTACCCATAGTGCAAAGCAACAAGGTGGAGGTGTCACAAAATGAACACTGACTGCTGAGCGATGTAGTCTGGCTAAAAGCCTTGCTACCAAATGCCCAGTCTGGTGTTACTTTAGTAAATGCTGCCTAGGAGAATGCCTGTGTCCCACCTTACATGCGACCGTCAGCTCTGTGTCCCTCCAGAAGGCTTAGTGCACCTGTAATCAGTGCCTTTAATAGCCTGCGGCCGGCCCTGTGAGCATCTGAGCATGCTGGATGCTGTGCTGACGCCCCGCCCCCCCCCCCAAACCTCAGTTTTTCGAAAAAACTAGCGCTTCCTGCGATAGCCGACCCTTATGGAAGCAACCTGGAGGAAGGCTGGGGGAGGGGGAGGAAGGAGAGAGGCCGGTAGTGATGGGCCTGCACGTGCAATGGCGGCGGCCGCGACGGTGGTGAAAGTGCTGTGTCTAACCGCCTCACAGACCATCTGCAGCCTCCCCCTAGTCTGGGGGGAGATATCCCTGAGGCGAGCCCCCTATCCCATCCTACCTGGAGCCGGCCGGAGGAGCTTATGCAGCGTCGAACACCTGAGACAGACATCAACATGAGAAGGTATGTGCTCTTGCAGCCCCCGGTGGTCACAATAGGCATAGCATGCATTTACCTTAAAGGAGACTACTAGAATTAAAAAATTCTGTGGAATCTCCTCTTACCTTATCCAGCTGCAGGGTTCCGTTACACAGACCCAATCTTCGCCTCTCACGGTGGGCTCCATTTGAAAAAACCGTCAGAGACTGGGGCCCCCTATGAATAGGGGGATCCACAGTTCTGGCCCTGTAAAGCACCCGGCTGGAAATTAGGCTAGAAAAACCATTTTCTAATATGCGGGGTCCAGCTCTCTAAAAAGAGAAGCATTACAGGTAAAACCTAGTTTCTTCGGACACGAGGCCAAGGTACCATCCAATTTGGCCTAGAAAAGACACTTTGGAATGGATCCGGTTCGCCTGGCCTGCCCAAGTATAGAATATAGGATATAGGATAATCCCTTTGGAGCTCAGCACAGGACATCTTTACACGGCCATCACCTAAGACACTGGCGTAAAAACTGAGGTATCGTTACAAGGGGAGGGATTATATAGGGGGTTGAACTTCCTGGTTAGGGTGTGCCAGTGTCCAATCACCAGTGATACCCTATATAACCCATCAGTAATTACTGAGGCTCTGTGTCCCATGATGTTCGAGAAAGAAAAAAAAGCTGTGCAGTTCCCCCCAATCCATACCATGTCTTTCAAGGTTTAGTATGGACCTACAAATGTTTTTTTTTTTTTTTTAATGGCGTGAGGTCCCCCCACAAAATCCATACCAGACCTCTATCCGAGCATGAAGCCCAGCAATCCCCCCCACACACACCTCCTGAACCAGGGAAAGTCAGAAATCATAACAAGACCTTGCACCTAGCAATATGGAACAAAGTACTACATGTAGCTAGGGGCAGAACAATATAAAAAAAATTGTAACAATAGTTCTTTTTTAAATAAAACCACACTATCTGTTCACAGAAACAGGAACACATTCACTGGGGGTTTAGGTGTGTTTTTAAATAATTTTTTGTCTTTTGATTAAACATGTAAATGTAATTTTTTGTTTTAAAATTCTGTAACAATTTACTATTACAAAAGTAGTGTTGGTTTTGAAATTAAATGGAATAATAATGTCAAAGTGGCTTTGTTTTTCAGCAATGTATGTAGTACCTATGATACATCATCATTAAAGTAAGGTTAGTCTTATGAATCGCCTGGTGGTCATTCACAACTGTTGCTTTATGTATCCTACAACAAACACATGCAGGCTGATATAATCTTAAGACTGTGTTGCGTTAATCTTCAGGAAACCCTCAGAAAAGCACTTGCAAAGCCGGAGTACATTACTTTTACACCACATGCACAGCCTGTGAAGCTTACTTATACAGTACACTGCATGCAGACTTACCGGGTTGCTCGCTCTGACAGTTTGACCTCCAACTGATGGCCATCTACTGTGCAATGCTGTTGAAAAAAAAATGCACATTCTTAAAGATTCACCAAAGAGATTTCCATTGTGTTCTAAGAATTCTAATATTATTGATTATGTATCTACATATACTGCACCAAACTTCCCCATGAATCTTGCAATTCAAATATAGTGTTTTTCAAAGTAATTGAAAACATTTAGTACTGTGTAAAAGTTTTAAGCAGGTGTGAAGAGACACTGTAAACTATGAATTCTTTCAAAATTATACAATTTGTTTATTTTTATCAATTTACAAAATGCAAAGTGTGCGAACAGAAGAAAAATCCAAGTCAAATCAATATTTTGTGTGACTACCCTTTGACTTCAATCCAGCATCAATTCTTACACTTGCACACTTTGTACACTTGCACAGTCAAGTCAGGGATTTTGTAGGATTAGAGTCAGTTGTATGATTAACCAATTATACCAAGCAGTTGCTAATGAACATCAATTTCATATGTACGATGAAACACAATCATTAACTGAAACAGAAACAGCTGTGTAGGAAACATAAAACTGGGCGAGGAACAGCCAAACTCTGCTACTAAGCTGAGGTTGTGGAGACAGTTTCATGTCACAGGTCAAACACCAAGGCAAGACTGAGCACGACAGCAAGACACAAGATAGTTATGCTGTATTGGCAAGGTCTCTCCTAAGCTAAGATTTCAAAGCAGCCTGGGGTTTCAAGATGTGCTGTTCAAGCTCTTTTGAAGAAGCGCAAAGAAATGGATGGGCAATACAGAGGACCGTAGATGCAGTGGTTGGCCAACGAAACTTAATGCAGCAGATGAAAGACACATCATGCTTACTTCCCTTCAACATCAGAAGTCCAACAGTGCCCATCACTTTACTGGTGGAAACAAAAGGTGCACCGAATGGAAATTTTGGCGCCAAAACTGAAAATGAAGGATGCACTAGGCCGAAAACCGAAACAATACCGAAAATGACAGTTTTTAAAAAATATTAAATTAACCACTTGCCGACAGCTGGCCGTCATATGACGTCCTGGGCTTTGTGGGGGGATATCTGAATGATGCCAGCAGCTTCTGGCATCATTCAGATATCGTCTTTTAGAGCTGGGGATTCCCTACACCATAAGAATGATCATAGTGGCTGGTCAGTCGCTTGATCGTTATTACGGGCGGCAAGAGGGGACACCCCCCCTCCTCCCGCCGCCCCTCTGCGATCGTCGAGTCGGAGAACGGATCCGTCGACCCCGGATGTTCACCATAGAGATTTCCGCCAGACCAGATGGTTGCCGGAGTCTTTATGATCGTCGGAGGCCGGGCGCGATGTTATGACGTCACGCCCGGCCTCTGCATTCAAACAAATGGCGCCGCCTCGGCTGGGAAGCCGTGATCATTTTATTTTTCTTTATTTCAGGCTTCCCAGCCTAGAGGTGAGATGTGGGGTCTTATTGACCCCATATATCACTGTAAAGAGGACCGATCATGCCATATTCCTATTACAAGGGTTGTTTACATTCCTTGTAATAGAAATAAAAGTGATGCAAACTAACTAAATGTCAAACTAAAAAATATAAAGTAAAATTAACAATAATTTTTTTTTTTTAAAGCGCCCCTGTGCTCGCATGCAGAAGAGAACGCATACGTAAGTCCCGCCCACATATGAAAATGGTGTTCAAACCACACATGTGAGGTATCGCCGCGAACGTTAGAGCGAGAGCAATAATTCCAGCCCTATTTACTTGGCGTAACTTCATCTTTCACATTATGCAAAAAATTGGGCTAACGTTACTTTTTTTTAAAGCACAAAACTGTCTGTTTTCCCCCCAAAAAAAAGGCGTTTGAAAAATTGTTGCGCACATACCGTGTGAGATAAAAAGTTGCAATGACCGCCATTGTATTCTCTAGGGTCCCTGCTAAAAAAAACATATATAATGTTTGGGGGTTCTATGTAATTTTCTAGCAAAAAATGATGATTTTTACATGTAGGAGAGAAATGTCAGAATTGGCCTGGTTGGTAAGTGGTTAATATGAATTTATTGTTGGCCATTATTGGCACCTTTTAGTGCAAGAAAAGCTCAAGAAAAATGCACTCTGCACTTGTCTCTGACTATTTCTTGCATCATGTCCACAGTCTCTAACCATCTGACACAGGAGATGATCAGAGACTGCAGACATAGTACAGAAGACGGTCAGAGACTGCAGACATGATACAAGAGATCAATGCAGCCTCACCAGTGTTCGTCAGATGCAGTCTGCCTGTCCCCGTCAGATGCAGTCTGCCTGTCCCCGTCAGATGCAGTCTGCCTGCCAGTGCCCGTCAGATGCAGTCTGCCTGCCAGTGCCCGTCAGATGCAGTCTGCCTGCCAGTGCCCGTCAGATGCAGCCTGCCTGCCAGTGCCCGTCAGATGCAGCCTGCCTGCCAGTGCCCGTCAGATGCAGCCTGCCTGCCAGTGCCCGTCAGATGCAGCCTGCCAGTGCCCGTCAGATGCAGCCTGCCAGTGCCCGTCAGATGCAGCCTGCCAGTGCCCGTCAGATGCAGCCTGCCAGTGCCCGTCAGATGCAGCCTGCCAGTGCCCGTCAGATGCAGCCTGCCAGTGCCCGTCAGATGCAGCCTGCCAGTGCCCGTCAGATGCAGCCTGCCAGTGCCCGTCCGATGCAGCCTGCCTGTCCCCGTCCGATGCAGCCTGCCTGTCCCCGTCCGATGCAGCCTGCCTGTCCCCGTCCGATGCAGCCTGACCAGTGCCCGGATCAGAGTGGCGATCTCCATGTGTCACACAGCTGTATTTGAATTGCCCGGGTTGCAGTAACAATGTCCCGCCTCCTGTGATTACATCACATTGATTCAATATCCCACCGTTGGATCAGTGTGCCATTTGTCACAGGAGGCGGGACATTATTACTGCGGCCCGTGCAATTCAGCTTTTGACACACGGAGATCGCCGCTCTGTGGGAGGGAGGAGGGAGGACTGGGGTGATCCAGGATGACACCCCCGCAATTTTCGGCTCTATTATCGGCAATATTTTCCTTTCGGCAATGTGCCGAAAACACCATTTTTGTCAGATTTTTTTCAGCCACTGAAATTTTGGTGCATCCCTAGTGGAAACCAGTGGGACCCAGGTACACCTATCTACTATCCAGAGAAGTCTGGCCAAAAGTATTCTTCATTGAAGAAACTGTGCCCCAAAAGGCATATTCTGATGTGGAAACAAGGCTAAGAGACATAACTATGCGTAAAAACATAGGAACTGGGGTGCAGAAAAATGGCAGCAGGTACTCTGGACTGATGAGTCAAAATCTGAAATATTTGGCTTTAGCAGGAGGCAGTTTATTTGTCAAAGGGCTGGAGAGTGGTACAATAATGAGTGTCTGCATGCAACAGTGAAGAATGGTGGAGGTTCCTTGCAAGTTTGGGGCTGCATTTCTGCAAACGGAGTTGCTGGCTTAGTCAGAATCAATGGGTTCCTCAATGCAGAGAAATATAGGAAGAATCTTATCCATAATGTCATGATGTCCCATGAAGTCCTATATTTTGAGTTGTTACCAAAACAGGAACAGAGTGGAAATCTTCCAATGTGGACAACTAGTTCTTGTGACCCTAGTGACAAAAGGGGATTTCCCTCACTTTGCAGGGATTCCTCTCACTCACTAAGGCTATGGGACAGAAAGTGAAGTGAAATCTCTTCAAGGGGGCACATATGGGGAAAAAAAAAAACTGGACAGAGGTTGCCTTACCGTACACAAAATGAAAAAAACATTTTGGTTGTAGTTCTACTTTAAAGCAGGCACCACAAAACATCTGTTAATAGCTGACTATGTGCCTCACCTATTCCTGCACCAGAATCCCTAACACTGGCCCCTTAGTTCAGGCTAAGCCCCTCAAACTCACCACCATCATCATGTCCAAATAGAGCAACCTTACTGGTCACTGAGATGTTCTTATTGTACATGTAAACAATCAGTGGCAAGTTATTGACTCTAGTGTAATGTAAATATGCCTATAAATCTAGAGGTATGACGTGGCCTTAAAATGTAAAAAGGTAAACCATTATTTGTAAAATGAATCCAAGATCATAGGGAAGCACTGAAGAAGTGGTTGCTTACAAAGGTAGTAGTAGACACTCTGCATTGTTACAGATTAAAAACGCTATAGCGACAAAGAAATTTCAAGATAGAAACCAGCCTTAAATTTCCTTTAATGTTACACTATAGAGGCCTAGTTAAAAGGACATAAAAAGACATACCTGCAACTGTCGCAGAGCTTTTTGAGCTTGTTCTGGCTTCTTATATTCCACAAAACCAAAGCCCATAGATAGGAGTACACCTGTAAGAAAGAAAACAGAAGAATAATTAAAAAAACTTGTGCAAAAAGGTTATATTATTAATGTAAGTCAAAATGAAGAGGCCTTTTAATATTACATAAGCTGAACAGTTTCTAATATACTCATCTACACTGTAGTGAAGGTAAAGCCCTTAGAGAACAGAAGGCTAACAGATTCAGCATGTTCAAAACAGGGCCGATCATACAGCTTCAAACGCTAGCTGTAGTTAACCTTCTGCCCCCCACACAACGCATATATGTAGCAGCAAGGAGGGTGTGTTTTAATGCCCACCTGCTGCAATGGGCGGCACAGCTCAATGCTTGCACCCAGAGAGAGAGAGAGAGAGAGTGCTCAATGCTTGCACTCAGCACAGTGACCAAGCTGTCAAAGACAGCTACCTGTCTCTACTAATGATTGAGAGCCTACAGGCAATTTGGTTATGTTGCAGGCTAGCTGGTAAGTGAGCTGGGAAATTCTGTTTGTTTTTGATGTGCATTGCCTTTCCATGTGCTTCTTGCTGCAAAGCGTAGTTATAGGTTGGGGTGGTTGCCATTTGTTTGTGAATTGGTGCGTGTGCGCAAGGGATACCTTCAGCTGCCACTGCACCCTTGCTGGGTGTCCTTTGTCTCTCTACCTCTTTAAGGAGGGGTGGGCTCCCTCCAGGCACACCTGCCCTTAATCTATATAACTGCTATATATGTGCTTCAGTTTGGGAGACACTCAAAATTATAAAGGTAGGACCACAGTAAACTTGTCTTGACGTGGTCACTGCGGCTTACAAATATGTTTGCATATACGTGCAACTAAATCCATTTGTTTTTAACGTAATGTGTTAGACAGGGCCAATTTGGTTTTGCTGAAGGCTAACTGGTAAGTGAGTTGGAAAATTCTGTCTGTTTTTGATGTTCATAGCCCTTCCATGTGCTCCTTGCTGCAGAGGCTAGTTATAGGTTGATGTGGTTGCCATTTGTTTGTGGTCTATTAGATCACACATCTCTGGTCTGCCCTCCAAAGCAGCCGATGAAACTGAGATCAGTTTGATTGGCTGCTTTACTAACCTATTTACCAAAAATAAAAACTCTTGCCAACATCCTACACACACTTTTACTCAGATTACTAAATGTTTGGGTAACACTCCACAGATCCATTCAATCAGATTACCCAAAACCTGGCTAACATTCTATGGTTTCACACACACAGGTGACCAAAAGGCCAAGTAATGTTTCAAATATTACAGATTAAAGAGTCACCAACTCAGACTACCAAAAGTTAATTTACTATCCCTTATACTCATTCATCAAAATTACCAAAAAGTTTGGGCGACAGCCTACAGATTCATTACCAAAAAAACAGGTAACAATTCTTAGACTTGTTTACCCCGATTACCAGAAATCTACATTACAATTCACATATTACCAAAGGCCCCAGCAACATTTCATGGACTAATTCACCCAGACTGACAAAAGCCTGGCTGCCCACCAAAGTCACCTCACCTTGTTTGTCTTTCTTTTTTGAGATGCTACACGATTTCACAGTCCCAATTTTTGAAAAGACCTAAGAAGAAAAATACAAGGTTACACTGACCTGTTTATAACAGAAATATATAAATCCATTTCAAAAGTGTGTCTAAAATGCTCTATGTATTCTCTGAAAACTTTACCAAGCAAAAATAGGGAAAAGCACATTTCTTACCTCTCTAAGACTTTCCTCATTGGTGCTGAAATTTAGGTTTTTAATAAATAATGTACAGCCAGGAAGCGTTTCTTCATCCTCAGATTCACTCTGTCTGTCAGTCTGAGCTTCTTCATGTTCTGGGGAAATGTTATCTACAAAAAAATAACTGTATTTTAAAGGTCTGTATGTACATGTGCTAATGGCAACTAGGATTTTTAGTCACTGTAAAATCCTTTACTTAGAAACCATTGAGGAGAACCTACAGTAGAAATGGCAAACAAAAAACTGTAACCCAACCCAGGATAACCCCTATCACTTCCAGCATGCATCAGTTTATTAGCAAAGCAGTACCAAGAGCACACTTATAAACACAGAGGGGTGAGGCCAGTGTTCCTCAATAGACTCCAAAAAAAATTTACGATTTTACGATGAATACAAAAATACTATTTTCTTTCTTATTCATTGAGAGACATGGGACATCCTTAAGAAGTCTTACTTGGAGGTATGCAACACAGAAAATAAACACTAAGGGGCCCAAGAAAATATAGGGCTGCATGAAGGACCTTATGCCAAAAGCTGGCTTCAGATGAGGAAGAAATAGCCACTTGGCAGAACAAAGAAAATGTATGAACAGGAGACCAGGTGGAAGTCTTCCAAATTTGGGAAAGAGATGCCAAAAGGCCCAAGAAGCACTCAAAGGTCCAGTAAAACAGTGGGATCCCATAATTAAGACCATAAGCCTGGATAATGGTGTGCCCGATCCAGCTAGAGATGGTGCAGTCTTCCAGAAAGAAGCAGTGGCTGGGAGAGACTTTTACAGTCGAACAACATCCAGACAAATAAAGGAGAAATTTTCTTCTGCTGAACTGGAGCCAGACAGAGGGATGGGACCTGGTTGAGGTGAAAGGCGGAAACATAGGCAGGAAATCTTGGGACTTAACACCACCATGCCCCAATGTCAAAGTAGAAAGAGTTCCTTGCAGGATAAGACTACCAGAGTTGAGAGGTGATGGCTACAAGAAGCACCACCTTGTGGGTCAAAGTGAAGAGAGGAGTGTTCTTTAATGGTTTCAAACAGAGGTTTCTGAAGAGCTGAGAGAACCAGATTCAGATCCCATCAAGTCACAGGGGGACAAACTGGGGGAGCTACATGGCAGACACCCAGTACAATCAAAGATTGAGAAGCCAATGGTCTCAAACAGAATAGAAAGGTCAGAAACCCTATGCTTGATAGTGCAGACAGTCTAACACTAATACAGATAGAACTGCAGGACAAAGAGAATGTTTCACATCTAGAAACCCCTGGAGTGGAAGCATAGAGATTCACAGCAAGTGAAGTATGCCTTTATTGCCCAATGATAGACCTTGTAACAAATGGACTTCTTTAGCTTGTAGTGTCATATGAATCAAAGACTTGCAGCAAGATTTCTGCTTTCTTCCTGATGATTGATGTACACCACCACTGTGATGTTGTGTGACTGAAACGGCAATTCACCAACAGGATAGCCTAATGCTGCAGAGGCTACTAAATTTCCCAAAGTTCCAAGAGGTTGATTAGGAGACAAAACTCTAATGTTAACCAAGTCTCCTGCACTGACAGCATGTCTTGGAATCCTCCCTAACCACACAGGCTAGCATCTACCGTGAGGATCTTTCAAAGGACTAGTAAAAAATATTTCTCTCTAGAGCTAGATTCCTGAGCACTAAAGCCAGACACATCCTTGTCCTCAACGACAGATGAATTGTGCTGTCTAGAGACCAGATAGACAACAGAATGCTGCATAATAGAAGTTGTAGGCGAAAAACTGAGGAAGGAGCAGGGAGTAATACTACAGGTTGTAGCCCTAGCATACCACCTCCTGCATGCAAGAATCTGAGAAACAAGCTGTCCAAGGTTAACTTAAATATTAGCAGAGGAAGGCTGGTCAGAGTATTTGGCAGACATTGGGTGCAAAGACTTGAAAGTGGATGGAGAGTCATGCTTGGGGAGGGGTCTCAAAGTGGAGGTCAAGGGAGTGGAGAAATGAATGGGATCTTTCCGATATTAATGTGTTTCTAACACGGAGAAAGATGGGTGCCCCTGCTACCAGGAGCATCTTAGATGATGTTGTCAAGAGATGGTCAAAAGAGACACTGTCCCTTGAAAGCCATGCAAATCAAATGTATTTTTACACAAATGTTCCACAGTCCAGCAATTTAGCCATAGTGCCCTTCATCACAATGAATAGGGGGGGGGGTTGGAGGTGCCAACTCTAGTAACACTGTCACATGATGTTAGTGTAAAGCATACACTTACTGGTTCGTAGGTTCAGATGGGGTGGCGATGTCCTGGGGTGTGCTGGTGTTCAGGTGCAGGCTCCGGTGATGATCCTTCGGCTTGGGAGATGTAAAATCCTGGTTGGAGGAAAGGTAGTACAGTGGTGTCCAGTGGAAGCTCCACGCTAACCACCCTGGAACACGGAAGTGATGTCAACGGTGCACAGAGAGCATCCAGAAACTATATCCCCCAAGTATTTGTATTATCCTGGAGATTGAACCTAGATGGGAATAATGTAACTGTAGGGCACAAGGATAGGGTGGAAGGCAAAAAAGCGGGGGTAAAACTACAATAAAGAGTGTGTCTCTATTTCTTCATTGAGTCCTCCCGGCAAGAGAGTGTTCAAGGAATATATCCAGTAAGTTTCCTGCTGACATAAACGTTTAAAACGTTCTGCAACAGGAAGATCTCTGGGAATGGCCTCTATAACCCAGACTTTGAGGTCAGTGGTGGATTTATGGTGTACAAAATGAAGAGGGACACCGTTTGTCACAGCCTTTTTCTATGAAGCGCATATGTTCGCCAAAACGTTGGCGTAAGGTGCGTATGGTCCTGCCCACATAAAACAGGCCACATGGGCAGGTCAGGCAGTATACCACGTACTCACTAGAGCAATTGTGAAATTCTTTTATGGTATATGTTTTTCCTTGAATGGTGAAGTTTTTTTGGCCGTGATCCACAAATTTACAGGTGAGACATAATTTTTTCTTGCATTGGTACATTCCCACTAATGGAATGAGGGGAATGTATGAAACCGAAGTTGGTGTGATATTTTTTATTTTGCTGGGTGCCATTTTACTCTTTATATTTTTGGCTCTGCGATAGGATACCTTAGGTTGTTGGGTGAGGGAGGAACCCAAAAAAGGGTCTCTGAGCAGGATGCACCAATGTTTCGTTATGATATCCTCCATTTTTTTGTGACAATCATGAAATTGGGTTGTGAATCTTGTTGGTTGTAGGTCATCTAAAGTTTTTGCCTTTGGTGGAAGTTTATTTGCTTGTTGAATGAAGGCTTTTTGGACCAGATTGGATGGATATCCTTTGTCCTGAAATTTTTCTGAGAGGAGTTTGCCCTGTGTATGGTAATCTTCGTCTTCGTGGCATGTATTTGGAATTCACTATGGAAGAGTTCTAGATCCAGGAAGGCTAATTTGTTGGGATCTATAACATGAGTGAAGGATAGCCCTAGGAAATTTTGGTTACAATGCTCAACAAAGGACTCCACACTTTCTTTTGGACCATACCAGATCATTACGATATCATCAATAAAATGTCCATAGTAGATAATTTGGGCAGCAAAGGGATTGTTGTGTAAGACATATTGTAATTCCCAACAGCCCATAGTCAGATTGGCATAACTAGGAGCAAAATTGGCACCCATGGCGGTACCCTGAGATTGCAAATAGAAGGTATGATCAAACTCAAAATAGTTATGTTCTAAACAGAATTTTTGTGGCCTCCAGGATGTACTGTGCCTGTCTGGGGTTGATGAGAGGGTCCTCAGAGAGAAAATGTTCCACTGCTCTGAGGCCAATGGTGTGAGGAATGGAGGTATATAGGGATGCGACGTCCAGGGACACCCACTGATAAGTTGGTTCCCAGGAGTAGAAGGAAAGCATTTCTAGTAGATGGGTACTATCTCTGATATACGATGGTAAGTTTTGGGCTAGAGGTTGGAGGAAACGGTCTTTGTACATGGAAAAGCCGCTGGTGATACTTTCCATAGCGGCTACTATGGGACGGCCTGGTGGATTGGACTGGTCCTTGTGGATTTTGGGCAAATGATAGAAGTAGGGTTTTTTTTTTTTTAACCCTTGATGAGAAATGACATCACAACTGTTGTTTAATAGTAAGACCATCTGCTCCAAGTGTTCTATAACAGAGGGATCAACAGTAACAGCCATCAGTTAGATTTCCTTTAAAGCCTTTGTTAACCCAAAAAAAAAAAGAGATCCTGCTCCTTTAAAGCATGTTATATGACACAGTGCTTGTCCTGTGTCATTTGGCCCCCCTGTAACACCTAAAAAACCTGGCTGATCCTGACAGTTTCTCCCCATCCCTCTGTAAACTGACCACGGTGTATTGTGGCTCCTGAGCCCTGACACCATGGTCAGTTTATGTGCCTTTGTCATCAGCAGCCTGCTATCTGCTCTCCTCTCTGCTCCTGTGTCCTCCTCCCCCCTCTGTCTGTGTGTGAGCCACCCCTCCCCCCTCCTGCTGCTCTCAAAACTCTAACCTTTATACACCATCAGCACTGCCTCCTAGTGTAGTATTTATAAACATAAATGCTGTAAATACCTCATTTAAGAGCTGAGATTGCAATCACATGACCAGCCAGCTCTCTCCTCCTGCCCTCCAGACTGACATCAGCAGATGAATCTCAGCCCCTCCCGCTGCATCTCTCAGAGGAGGAAAGGAGAAAGCTGGCCCAGTCATGTGATCGCAATCTCGGCTGTGAAATTAGGCAGTTGCAGCATTTATTTTTATAAATCACACACAGAGGGGGAATACTACAATAGGAGGCAGTGCTGATGGTGTATACAGGTTAGAGTGGCTTAACAACCACTTTAAGGAATTTTGACCAGTCAGACAGGGTTTGACAAAGTATAGTTACAGCCAGAATCAGATGAATGGCAGGACCAGACACTGCTGGATCCACAGTGGGGCTGAACCACTAATGCATAAAATCTTTTTCGCTTATCAGGATGCTTCCAATCTCCATAGAGAAATAGTTGAATAAGCTGCTGCAAAATAAAAGTCTTTGTGGCCTTAGGAGTTTTAAACAATCCAAGACTAGACACAGCGCTGGTGGAAGCAACAGGTTAAGCCTCTATATTCAGAGTAGTGCGCACTGCATCAATTAGCGATAATACTTCCAGACTAAAGAAGACTGTTTTATCAGTGGACCGTGACTCTTCAGGGCTAAGCTCTGTGGACATTGGCTTGGATGCTATCAAGGTCATGTGTAAATCAGATGTAGAATCAGCAAGAGGTAATATAGGAGAACGCTTGTGGCCTCTATGGTCAGAGTCAGTAAATGAAATCATAAAGTCTTGTGTGACCATGGTAAAAATCTCAGTGGAGGGGGGAGTCGGTCCAGCCATACCCGGTGGACCCAAAAAGGACTCCAAGGATGGAAGAGATTTTAAGAACAGAGGAAAACATAATTCCAGGCTGCAGACATTGGCCGAGTCTCAAAGCTCACTCCAAGCAGACCCAGAACCATTAGTAGAATGAAAGCTAGAATTGGATACAGCAGTACCTTTTCATCTGTGTCTTTAATCAGACATGTTGCAACTGCCTTGCAGTAGGACAACATATAGGTTAAAGTTAGGAAAGGCCTCAGGTACTCACAAAACCTGCACAGCTGGTAGCATGTGAGGGTTGGACAGATAAAGGTGACAAAAGTTCCTGTAGGTGGGAAGCACAAACAGAAGATTACATTTCCACATGGCTCCTTGCAAGCAGAGGCAGCAGCGAGAAGATGCTCAGAGCAGTATGGCAGGAAAAAGCACAGTGAGTGATAATCCATCTGGAAGGTTACATCAGTGCTCAGTCCTGGTAAACCCCTGCATCCAGCAGGTTATCTCAGTGCTCAGTTCTGTTAACCCTTTTCACAGCAAAAGCTGAGGGAAAAGGGAACAAAAATGCTCAGTAATTGAGGTAGCTCCCAATGCTCAGCCTAAATGACCTACTCACTTAGTCTTGGACAAAGCATGCACTGAGGCATCATCAGCAGCTCTGGACCTGAGGGGCGCTCTGCAGTTAAATTTTACTAGGACAGAGTCTGGAAAGAGTGCTGAGTGGAACCTAGTGCTCAAAGATCAATTTCAGGCTATCCCCATATGATGATGTAATACATGATTTACTGCATGTTGTTCTTCAGCTTTCATGTATGTACAATATTTAATACATATTTTCTGATACTACTGTAGTGACCATTTTACTTGGTGGAGATCTGAGGTCCTGAGGAAGTGGTACCCTGTGAAATGCATTGACATATATCTAATGTCTCCAGGGACCCAACAATTCAAGTCCCTGTATACTCTACAATTTAACTGGCATGACATTTATATGCATTTTTTTAAAAAGATTGGATAAAAAAACGTAATATGTACAAATAATAATATTAATTTTGTGGGTATAAAACCACTGGCAATATATTTAAAGTCCCTCTTCATATATGAAATACTTTGGTCTTGTCCCATAACATTCAGTCCAGATGTTGTATTTTAAAAAGTCAGACTGAGGATGCAAGCATCTGCAACTGAAAAGACAAAGTTTCAGCAGCGATGAAGATAAGGTTCTTGTTCATAGAAAAAAAGTTGTTAAATATGGTACTGGCAAAAAAACAAGAACACAGTGGAGTTGCAGAGAAGACACCCATCCTCCTAGGACACTAGAAAAAGACTAATTCTGGTAGTGGGTGAAGTTATTCTGGACTGGCCTACAGTTTTTGTTTGCCAGTGTCCAATCCAACCCAAAAGTTAAAGGTTTACTGTGTGCCTAAATAGATGAGAAAGCAAGACATGTTACCATATTAAAGCAACTCTATCACCATCCTAATTAAATAAAAAATGCTGCCTGGAAAAGGCAGCTTTAAATAATTACGGTACCTTTTCTGATGCCTGCATTTTCTCTCCCTTGGAGGTACAGCTACTGAAGAATCTTCTGCATCCAAGACCTTTGGGATATATGGTCCTCCCTCAACCCTCTCTGGTTTCATCCGCCTGCACCTATGTCATTACAGGACACAGTAATGACGTAGGGGGTTAGCAGATGGTGCGTGCAGCAGGTGAGTCTCCAAAGGTTTGTTTTCCAGCAGGCAGCTTTTTTTTTTTCAATTTGATTAAGGTGGTGATAGAGGAACTTTAAAGGGATTCATAGGGATCCAGATAAGATGGAGAGTAAAAATGTATCTTTACATCTTCCATTTTAATGCTGTAAGGAAAACAAAACCAGCACATTCATTCTCTGTCTTTCTCACCTTTCTCTTCTTTTGCTGGCTTGTCCTCATTTACCGGTTCAGCTTTCTTCCCTGCAGGTGGGGTGTTAAACACATTCATGGGAGCCCATTCCAGGTACAGAGGCACATGCTGAAACTGGTATTGAAAAAGCAGTGCAGAAGTCAGCATGCAATGTACACAATTCATTAATTTCACACAAAAAAGGGAGAAAAAAAATATTCCAATAAAAAGTATCATGAAACAAAGTAAATTAAATGGTCAAGCATGAAAAGGAAAGTAGCAAAATATGTTGAAGATTTTGCTCTTATTTATCAACATACACAATCTGGTTGCTGTTATTTTTCATGGCATGTGGTTGTACAAAACTGCTATATGACTCGCAAGTAAATAAATTAACTATATTTCAGAGGGCTGTGTGATATTGCTCACACAAGTCTTTAAGCAAAAATCAATGGACCAATTTTCCTGGAAATTCTGAAGTTTTAAAAAATAAGGAAGTCAACCAGACCTGTCAGATATTATAAGTCATCTGCACACAGGGATACCAATTTCTCTAATTTCAGGGCCTGTGGTGCTGTTAAGGTTTTGTAAGTTAGTTCCACTAACGCCTCTTGCACACTGCTGCCTGAAAATGCTCACATTATACACACAGGCACGTAAACATGTGCTGCTGGTGTGGCGGTGATCAGGGACAATATGACTGGTGTGTCGTGATCAGGGACAATATGACTGGCACCACTGGCGGTGATCAGGTACAATATGACTGGTGTGATGGTGATCAGGGACAATATGACTGGTGTGGCGGGGACCAGGGACATTATTGTAAGTGGTGTGGCAGTGATTAGTGACACTGTGAGTGAGTAGCAGTGATTAGGGACAATATGAGTGATGTTGTGGTGATCAATAACACAACAGGGAGTGGGCATAAGTGGCGGAGTCATGCGGGTACATCCACCCTCATCGGCACTGCTTCTGTACAGCTGTAACCCCAGGAAGGGGTTAAGGAGAATGTTACAAACTGGCCTGTGCAGAATCGCAACAACAGTAATTATTATATGTAGCTTTGCTTGGAGTAAGTTTGGAGATGTTAGACAACCTGAATGTTTCTCTTTTTCTCTGAATTCCACAGAATGTTTTTTTTGTGCAGCAGCCTTCCTGCAGTCATGTTTCACCCAACAGGTGAACAGTTACATCTCCACTGTTTTGTCCAAGCCACAATTTTCCCTCTACTGCTCTCCTCTGCCTCCCTGGTCCAGCCACATTTATAGATTTTTTTCACATCATATGGTAAATTTAACCTCCCTTTTTCCTTCATACCACAATGTCTTCATTTTAATTTAGCCCAATGCAATGCCCCTACAAAAATGTATCCCTTTCCAGTGTTCCCACACATGGTATCTTCAGAGCAGCACATGGTATCCTCATGCCATCAGAAAGAGACTAAGAGCCACCACTGAAATGCCTGTGTGCAGGATGTACGTTAGTTTGCCAGCTATGCGAACATCCTTAAAGCTGTGTGTCACACTTTTTATGTGAGTATATCATATGCATTATTTTAAAAAAAACATTTTAAAATGGAGAGCACAAGAAGTGTCTATTCTAGGTCTCTGCTGTAGAAGGAAAGGAGGAAGAAAGTTGAAAAAAAAAAGTCTAAGAAGGGCAACATCAGGCAGCCTGGCGGCGAGCCCCTGGAAGTGACGGGAAGTGGTTGTACAACTGGTGCACTTTAGACCTCTTATAATGTAGAGGTCTATAGAGGGGTGAGCACATACATACGTCTGGTGTGAAGTAAATGTAAGAGGACTTTCTGGGATTTACCACTGATGTCATCTATTGCTGCAAGTCACTGTGAAGAGTTCTGTGCGGACTTTCATATCATTTTTTTTCACTGTATTTATTTTTTCGATGTCATGTTTAATGATTGGGATACATTTTTGTAATTTGAAATTTTGGGTTAGGTAGTCTCACTTCCAGTGCTGCCCAACTGTGGTTTATATTTTTTCATGTGTATACTTTACATACATTAAAAAAAACCTTTTGATTATGTATTCCTATCACATTGTTATAAACCTTTTATGGTCAATGCTTTTTGTGGAACTTTGTTACACACTAGGGTCAATTGAGGCATACAGTAAAGTTCCTACACACACACACACATCATTATTCATGTTCAAGAAGGCAAACCGAAGCATTCAAATGAACAGACCCATCGCATCTTTCACTGGTTGAGCGTCTGTAATCTGAAATGTGATGGATGCTATGGGTTAGCACACTATATACACTTTCATATTTATTTTGCCTCTTCAGAGTATGTAAAATGGTTGTAAAAGAATGCACATATGATGGGTATATTTTACAGGCACTGCAAAAAAATAAGTATGCAAATAGAAAAATCTGAATGAATCTAAGCATCAATTACTGAAATGCAGGTTTACCTTTGTATATGCCAGTTTACGGAATGCTTGCTTGGCTTCAGTTGGCTCAGTGAACTCCACAATGGCAGTAATGCCACCTTCTGGCAGCAACACCCTGCCCAGGTCTCCAAACCGCTCAAACACTTCCTGTAGTTCTGAAACCTGAGTACCAGCTGGAAGATTTTTCACTAAGATTACAGTTTTACTGCGTGGTGCAGAGGCCTAATGAAAAGATAACAAAACAGACCTCAGATACTGCTAGAACTAGTACTAAAAGGTCTCACAAGCCTATTACATAACAGATTATTCCAATTACCTGTGTGACTAAGGATGACACTCATCACCCCATATTCGAACATATTCTATAATCGCTGGCAAGCATTCAAAACATACTAAAAGTATATGTCACTATTATAAACACCACCACTTTGCTGGAGAGCTGCATTCATTTCTCCCTTCTAAAAACAGCTTGATGTTTCATGGAAAAAGCCATACAGGGTAGCCATCATTTTCGTTGAGCATACTGTTAGGAACAAACGTGACTTTGAGATACATGTCCTCCGGTTTACAGTTTAAACTGGACCTTCACCCTCAAATTTACGTTTCCTCCCCTCCACCCAGAGAGCACTTTTTTTTTTGTTTACACACGGTCGGACTTTGTTCGGACATTCCGACAACAAAATCCTAGGATTTTTTCCGACGGATGTTGGCTCAAACTTGTCTTGCATACACACGGTCACACAAAGTTGTCGGAAAATCCGATCATTCTGAACGCGGTGACGTAAAACACGTACGTCGGAACTATAAACGGGGCAGTGGCCAATAGCTTTCATCTCTTTATTTATTCTGAGCATGCGTGGCACTTTCTCCGTCGGATTTGTGTACACACGATCGGAATTTCCGACAACGGATTTTGTTGTCGGAAAATTTTATAGCCTGCTCTCAAACTTTGTGTGTCGGAAAATCCGATGGAAAATATGTGATGGAGCCTCCACACGGTCGGAATTTCCGACAACAAGGTCCTATCACACATTTTCTGTCGGAAAATCCGACCGTGTGTACGGGGCATAAAAATGTCAGGCCTGCCCCCCCCCACCCCACCCCCCATGCACGTCACTCACCGAAGCGAAAGACGCGTATTATGCCCGCTGTGCCTTCTGGGATATGCACGTCACATATCCCAGGAGGCACTATCCTTTATTGAGAAAGGAAAAGGGGGCTGGCCCTAGTGGCGCTTCAGCGGCTGTACCCGGAAGAGTCGGCAGGCCTCCCGATGACGTCACATAGGAAGATGGCAGCACGGGACCGAGTGGGGGCAAAATTTTGAAAGGATTCTGCAGGACGACACTGGATCCGTTGGGTGGAAGAGTATCTGAAATGGTTATAACCTGCAACAAAGTTTTGATTCGGTGGGGAGGGTGGAGATCCATTTTAACATTACCAAAGTGTGCAGTTGAACATTAGTGGTGGAGTAAGGACAGATGAATTCATATTTATTGTCAATCAAATACTACTATAAAAACAGAGCGCAAACACAATTATAAAAAAAAAAATAAAAAAAGGAAGTAATAATTAGCATTACTGTGGCTTTACATTAGCAGGCAAACCACATAAAAAGATTTTATAAATATCAAAAAATAACCTGGCTGAAAGAATCCAGACTGACTCCATTTTCCATTAGGAACTGACGAACATCTTGCACTAATTGTGTCTCTCCCAGAGCAACTCTTACAGCTACACTTCCCTTTCCCTCCTGCAGAAACAAGGGAAAATAGATGAACATGTAGCTGAAAATATACAAAGCACACACCTCGTTATATTCATTATGGTAGAAGTCTGGGCAGCACTTACATGGTCCAACACTTGGCTTTTGCTAGTATTGTACTTCTGAGCAATCACATCAGCCACTGAGCTGGTGCCCATGAACAGCGTATTCCAGTTGTGGGAGCTAAAACGAAATGCAGATAAATGATCACAGCTTTCAGTTTTGCAGCTGGGACTGCAGTCAATAAGCATAAACAGTGGTGTAAATGTGCTGAAAATGCTCTTAAACAAAATGCAGTCAATAAGCATAAACAGTGGTGTAAATGTGCTGAAAATGCTCTTAAACAAAACCATGAGAAAAAGTTTAATGCACACTTTGGTGTCACTGGTGACACAACTGTTCCTGAAAATCATGGTTTCTGCCATCTCTACTTTCTGTTTATTGAGAATATTTTTAGGGTCCTATACAAGACTATAGCATTATAAATAAATCAGACCAATGATGCTCAATACAATTCACCCAAAAATCAACACTTAGTACCTGGAGCTATTGGCTTTCTCCTTCAGAGCCTTTTGTTTTTTGTATCCGGAGGATTCTGTAGCCCCCTCAGCCTCCTCCTCTTTTTTTACTGTTGAGGGAAGAACATGCAACATCCGGCCCTGTGGAGCAGAGTTATTGTTAACAAGGAGTCTTACCCAACTGTATCCAAAAACATCTCAATGTAAAAACGCAATACTAGTTTAAGAATGCACATGCTGATACAAATGGGAAGAAACAAAACAGGATGACACACTGTTAACAACAAAATAAATACATAGTTATTTTATTTATTATTTTACCAATCCTATTATGATCACTGATAGCTAGATCACTGAGGTCACTGAAGACCAGATACCCATCCTAAGTTTAGCAGGAACATCAGTTAACTCCTTGGGACATATTTATAAAACAGTAAAGCTAATGTTCACAGGTGGCTAATCTTTTGCTGTAATTTTCAAACACATGCACCTGGAAGATTTGTATGCATTGAATAGACGGTTAACGTCCCATTACTTGCTTTATAAAAATGCCGCTATGACTATAAGATCATCTGACCCCAATAGTATAACTTGTCAGTATGCGCCACGCTCTTAATAGTTCCTTATGGCTATCTCCTGGGAATGTCCATTTGGGTGCAAAACACAAAAAGTGGATTTGAGTAAGCCCTGGTTCACACTATGGGGGTTATTTACGAAAGGTAAATCCACTTTGCACTTCAAGTGCACTGAAAGTGCACTTGGAAGTGCAGTCGCTGTAGATCTGAGGGGAAGATCTGAAATGAGGGGAAGCTCTGCTGATTTTATAATCCAATCATGTGCAAGCTAAAATGCTGTTTTTTATCCTCCTTGCATGTCCCCCTCTGATCTACAGCGACTGCACTTCCAAGTGCACTTTCGGTGCACTTTCAAGTGCACGTGCAGTGGACTTGTAGTGCAAAGTGGATTTGCCTTTAGTAAATAACCCCCTATGAGTTGCACAGAAATTTGAACCGCATTCCTATGCAATTTACATGTGACTCAGTGCAGAGCGATTGAGCCCAATCATTTTGATTGGGTTTAATAATGCACAGCATTGCAGCAAAGGAGTGCATGCACTACTTTTGGAAAGGCACTGTAGCCTGATAGCATGGTAGGTTTGTACCATGCGATCCGATGTAGGCAAATGCACTGCCTTTGCAACCTATGTTTGGGGTGTCATCAACATTGCACTGACACTACTGCAGACCACAAGGGCAGTGTGTTTTGAATGCAGTGCGGGAAATGCGCATGTATCGCAGGTTTCCAGCACTGCGTTGTAGTGTCAACCAGGGCTTACTGACATGCAGAAAGACAGGTACAGTGACATCTGCAATTTGGAGCAGTTTATTTGCAAACAAACTTCCAGTGATCACCATGGTTTGCTATTACACTGCTCACTTGCTCAGGAACCATACTGATTGGCTCCCGATCATTACTCTAAGACCTACAGGTGCAGGCAACAGCATGGTTTCAGAACTCGAAGCACCTACACAGATTGCACCTAGTTCACAGCTGCAACAAGCAATTTTCTCTTTGGGTATTATTTACAGATTTATAATAGTAGAAAATACCGCGCTAAGTGCCAAATAAAAGGAAAGAAAAAAACAAAAGAACAAGGCGGCTGATAGAAACGTGAGATACACACATATACAATTATAAAATTAAGTAAAGCTGTACTAAAAAAAAATAAGAATAAATAAGAAAATAAAAAGATTGTGGATATAGTCCAAAAAAACACAATGAATGTGCGTGAACTTCCAACACAACAGCAGCCTATGTGTTGCACAAATTCAATCCATATGTGTGCACCAAGTGTGTAAACCAAATAAGGTTTTTTAAAGCTAAAAATTGCACTTACAGGAATGCAGAGTAAAATCATCAAGAAAACAGCCGGCCGGCTTGCATACACCCGTCCACTGAGTTACAGCGCGATGTCGTCGACACGTCAAACCTCCAGACGCGCGTTTCATCACAATCTGACGTTGTCTCGGGGAACAGTCCCTGAGACGTCAGATTGTGACGAAACGCGCGTCAGAAGGTTTGATGTGCTGACATCATCGCGCTGTAACGCAGTGGACGGGTGTTCGCAAGCGGGCCGGCTGTTTTCTTGATGATTTTACTCTGCATTCCTGTAAGTGAAGTTTTTAGCTTTACTAAACCTTATTTGGTACGTTTTACACTATGGTGAGTCTGTTTAAATTTTTGGGTAAAGCTTGACCTACCCCCTCAACTGGTTGATGATCGAGTCTCCCTGGTCGCCTGGTGCCTAGCTCAGGATTCTCCTCACCAAATATCTGTGATTTGTTATATCAACACTCCTCCGGACAGAGGCCCTGGCTGGGTTTTTAGCCGCAGGCTCAGAAGAGCTTGCCTTCTGGTAAGCACGCACTCTATGTGGTGGAGGTGCACTGTCTCTCTGTGTTTATTTCAAGATTACACACGAAGTTCACACACATTCATTGTGTTTGGACTATATCCACATTCTTTTTATTTTCTTATTTATTCTTAATTACATTTTTTTTAGCGCAGCTTTACTTAATTTTATTATTTACAGATTGCAATCATCTAGAACATTGGTGCTCAATCTGTGGCCCATCATGCCTCTGCCTTTGGGAGTTATGCTTGTAACTGTCAGCGGCTTGCAGTGCCTCGTGGGACTCATAGTTCCACAACAGCTGGAGGGCCATATCATCTAGAAGCTAAACAGATATATCCAATACAACAAAGCATACACATTCATCAAAGTACAGAAATCCTCATCTATTTATTGCTATTACCTTTACATAGAAAAATAGCTAAAATTCCCATACCCATACAGGAAATATTGATCAAGCTTGTACAGATATCTATAGAAAACCTACGTTTCTAACTAGTCCCTGCCTTTCTTGCACAAAGTACTGCAATAGACATTCAAACCTGTCATAGTAAAACTATTTGTCAATTTAAAAAGTATGTCAATATCAAATTGTTTTTTCTTAATAGTGGCAGCAAGGAACCATTATATAATGACATATTATGCGATGACAACTGTCTACAGTACAGTCTGCAATGGAAAATTATGAAAGAGTAATAAGAGCTCCACAAATCGAGGCTCCCGGCACAGTTCATGGTGACCCTGTACTGTAAATTATTTTTTTTCCTGTAACAACTATTGCATGCCCTACAGCTCAATCTTCATTTGGAAATTGCTCATTGGTGTCAAAACAGAAGCATACGCCAGTCAGTAAATTACAGATTCAGCATAATACTCCTAGATTAAAAATTCAGACCTTGTAACACTACAAAGACTAAATAAGTCTCAAAGAGTTTTGACTTTTTTTGACCCACCTGAAATATCTGTCCATCAACTTCTGCGTAGGCTTTTACAGCATGTTCTGTAATAAGGAAAGTAACAAAGGCAAAGCCTTTTGGTTTCTTTGTTAGCTTGTCAATGGGAAAATGGATCTCAGAAATTTGTCCTGAAAGGAAAAAACAAAAGAAGCCATTTTAGTCGATAAACATTTGGCATCACATATAGTTAAAGTGGTAGTTGAAGAGCAATACAATGTTTTCTAAATCTAAAACTAAAAATATATCTATAGCTAATACTTGTTTTTTAGTTTTAGATAGTGAGTGTATTAAAAGTTAGAACCCTTGTCAGCGGAAGTTTTATTTAAAATTAAACAACAGAGTGTTTTATTTATTGCAGAAATGACATATTACAAGCTCAATATGCAAAGCTTTAACACAAGGATACGGATCTTCAGCTATGTGACTGAATTATTTAAATCTCATTGGACTCAAATGAAATAGCGACCACTGTTTCCAAAAATTGTGAATTGCAATTAATCTCTCTTCTACAACAAAACAAATTGCCTGGTTGCAATCTTTTTAAAAATGTGCAGCACAGTGTAAGTTCTCAGGATGAATATAATGCAATACCGCTCCCTGCAAGATTCCTAAAAGTCTTACAAACTAAATTCTTGCGATATATATGATGTGGGGAAAAAAGCTAGGACTTAAAAATGCATCTTCACTCTCTCAAAATTCGGTGGCAGTTTTGGATTCCCAGATCCTGTAAAATATAATGATGCCATTCATCTTACCAGACTTCTAGACTGAGACAAAAAGCCTTGGATAGGGCTTGAACAATCCTTGTCCTCATTGTCCAGCCTTTCTTGTTTAGAGAGAGACGACATGATACCTCATAAGTACACAAATCACCCTCTTTGGTCCCACAATCAAGACAATCAGGCTCCTTATTCGGACTATTGCCCTGTCTCCCATGCCAAGCCCAAAGACCTTGGTCTTGGGATCCCCACACCTCTCTCTCAGTACTTTAGCCCCTCAAATGTCAACGCTAATAAAGAAGTGCATTTTTAGGCTGGCCCATTGCTCCTTTCAAAACAAAGTGATGAACAGTGATAAACACTTCTGTCACCCTACGAAAAGACCTAGATTTCATGAGAGGTTTTCAACTTAGCTCCCATCTTGGATTTTTACCAGATGCACTGAACGTAATCCGCACTAGAACCTCATGTGAAAAATGATGCACAGATCAAACCGCAATCTGACATTCTTTATTCTTATTTTACTTACCATAACCACAGAAGGCCCACCAATAAGACCTTCAATTCTTACAAAAATGGGAAGATGACTATATTTTCCCAAGCCCCAAAAAAACAGCATTATCCATTTCACACACAAAGCTTTCTTGGCCAACAAGCACCAAGAGAGTGGATATAAACTGCTGACATGATGGTACAGGATCCCTAAGTAACTACATCAGATATACCCCAAGGTCTCCCAATTATCCCGGCACTGCCAAAATTTACAAAAATTCCCTCCTTAAAAATTTCCTGACTGCAGCTAACCCCCACACTAAGATGCAGTGCTATACCAGAATTAGTAAGATTTAGCAGATGGGGAATGTCACTTTAGCCCTGAAAAACCAGGAAAAGAAATACTTCCACATTTGAACACCTTAGTTTCAATATAAGGATGCCAAGACCCCAGTTCAACCAGAACCACTGGGTTTTATAACTCTTGACCACCAAAACCCCCAGATGAGGGGTGGTCCGGGAGAAGTAGATACCCCTATCCTCCAACCGCCCAACATTTTTTTTTCTTTTATTCTCTTGCTTTCCTTCTAATACCCGCCTCATATGACCATCCTATACACAGTTCTTCTGCTCCATCCTGTTTTTCTTTCCCTATGGTCACAATATCTTCCTCTACCCCCCAAGAAAGGAAAAACAAGGAGAACAGTTGCGTTGTAAATAACAGCTTTTTATTACCAATCCAATTAGAGTTATAGTAACGTGTTTATCCATGGACAGGCAACCTGACAGGTTACTGAACACTTATTAATCTTGTATACACATATTGTAAATTTGTGGATTAAATGTGTGGTGGTTCCCTTAAGGTAGTTCTGAAGTCAAAAAGTTTTTTTTTTTTACCTTAATGCATTCTGGGCATTAAAGGTAAAAAACATCCCACTACCTGTCCTAGTCCGAACCCCTAAATATATACCTGGCTCCTGTCACTGATGCAGCGCTGTCCAAGCAACAGCACCACTCCTCCACTTCTTGGTCTCACAAGACACACAGGCAGCAGGAAGTTAAACGCCTGTGAGGAGGTAGACGGAATGTGGCCTACCAGCGCTGTGTGTGTGTATAAGGACACACAGCCCGGGATCAGGAGCGTGCCTACACGGGTACCCCCTTAGGACATGGCTTTCTGAGGAGGCACCTACAGGAAGGAGGAATCGACAGCGCCAGTGGGGGACTTCAGAAGAGAAGGTAAGGGACTGCTCTGTAAAAAATCATTGCACAGAGCAGGTATGACATTTTTTTTATTTTAAAGCAAAAAAAAGAAAATTCTTTAGTATCACCTGTATCACTTTAAGATTGCATACTTAACAAACAATTGTCAATCCTTCTGTTTCCCTCCTAAAGATTTAAATATAAAAAAAGGATACAATTCTAATCCCATAACATTCTACTTATATATTACCAACTGGGAAGACTTTTTACAAAGATTTACCGTATTTGGAGAACAAGGCCTCTAGGTCTGTCTCAGTGCAGCTGTAGGGCAGATTTCGGACAAATAGTCTTCCAGATTCCGATAAATCCTCCTGCAGCTCGGAATCACTATTCTTCTTTTCCCATGGTCTACTATGTATTTTCTCTGAGACTGAATTGGCCTTTACTTGCTCAGCCCGAAACACTTCTATGTATCTTCCACCTAGAAGACATTGCTACAGTATCAACAATCACAGTCTGTTAAAAAAAGATTAAAAGCAGTTATAAACCCTGTTTGGTAATTTTTACCCACAAGTATGCCCATAATAAGGCTTACCGGTAGGTAAAATGAATATCTCCTAAACGTGCACCGATTAGGAGATAGTCGCCCTGCACGCAGCCAGTGACATCACCAGCACATGCACTCTGAAGGTACGGTGTACCTTGCCGGAACTTCACAGCTTTGTGTCGGGAACCAAGGGAAGAAAGAGAGGGGGAACATATCCACCATCTCAGCGGCGACTTTTCAGCACTGGAGGGCTTAGTTCCAAGGTGAGTATTTAATAATGTACTAGTATGCGATGCATACTAGCACATTATGCCATTGCCTTGCAGGGTTTTTTTTTTTGAACATTCGTGGTTTACAACCGCTTTAACTAAAGCCTGGTACAGACGGGCCAAATATCGGCTGGTTCAATAGAAACCGGCCAACATTCGGCCTGTGTGTACGGCAGCCTGTCCGACAGAAGTCAGCCGAACGTCGGGCTTTTGTAGAACGGGCATGCCAGAAAAACACCTGCAAATCGGCATCCAATCAGTGCTCGCAGCCAATGGGTGGGGGGCAGTCCCCCGTCAGAACACAATAGCTTAGTGGGAAGATCGCCGTACTAACATTTCATAGGTAGTACAGAGAGCTCCTCGCAAGCTCCTCAGTTTGTTTTGTTCAGCCCCCAGGGCTGAAAGTAAAAAAAAAAAAAATCATAGTATGTACCCAGCATAAGGCTGTGTTCAGAAGGATGTTTAAACAGAGGTGTCTGGCAGCTAGTTTTGGGAATGATTAGTATACTAACGAAGCGACTCATTAAGCATGTGGGGCCCAAATGTCAAGACCAGTTCTTAGGCAGCGTCTGGCCTTTTAGTTTCACTCATGCTCATTAGAACCATTGTACCACAACCAGAAGAGTACTTCAATCACAGTCAAAATGCTGCCCTAGGAATTAGTTGAACATTCTGAAGCTGTGCATATAAAACAATATACGTATGACTATACAATGCACATAATTATCATAAAACTCCAATTTAAACTATTTTTCTCAAGAGTTTTCAATCAGAGTTCATATTATTAACAAAGCTGGGCAACTTACGTGTGGAGTCACGCAGAATACTTATAAAAAGTAATAACTAATAACAATTCTTTCACTTGACTCTACAACATCTTTATCCAACCAATAAAAATCCTATACAACAATATAGAACAACTGTAATGTAACCAAATTGTTGAGTCATGCATATTAATCACCTTGTATTAGAGTTGCACGATTCTGGCTAAAATGAGAATAACAATTTTTTTTTTGCTTAGAATAAAGATCACGATTCTCTCACGATTTTTGCGGCGTAACATCATCTTTGACATTATACAAAAAAAATTGGGCTAACTTTACTGTTTCGTTTTTTTAAATTCATTAAAGTGTATTTTTTCCTAAAAAAATTGCGTTTGAAAGACCGCTGCGCAAATACAGTGTGACATAAAATATTGCAACAACCGCCATTTTTTTCTCTAGGGTCTCTGCTAAAAAAAATATATGTAAAATTTGGGGGTTCCCTGTAATTTTCTAGCAAAAAATACTTATTTTAACTTGTAAGCAACAAGTGTCAGAAAAAAGCTTAGTCTTTAAAGAGGAACTCCAGTCTGCTTACATAATCTGTAATAAAAATATCTTTGCCATTCTGAAGCTTCCCTCCAACCACTTTGCATATTATTTTATATATACTGTGATTCTGTACTTGACAAATATGCTGCATAAATCTCTCTCCACAAAGTCTGGCTGCTTCCATTTTAACTGTGGGCAACTAAAGCTGCTGCCTGTTCACTTCCTGGATTTACACAGACACACTCCTCCAGCTCTGCAGCTCTCATTGGCTTTCTTATGACTCATCCCCACTCCCTTCCTGACAAACTCTCACAAGAGTGAGAGAGAGAGCTGTGCATGATGTCATAGGCCTAGGCTAATGACCAGACAAGAAACAGGAAGTGAACTGTATAAGGTATTTACTGGCAGAAAAAAAAAAATTTCTACTATCCAAAGTTAAAACAACAAGGGCAGAAGATTTAGTAGATGGAAAGATGAAAAAATGACTGAAGGTCCCCTTGAAGTTGTTAAACTTACCTCATTTACAGACCGAAGTTCATTCCTTTGATCTAAAAGAACTATATGTTACAATGTTTCTCTTTATCTCCACCTAAGCAATGTTGTGATAAAACTTGGCAGGCTGCCTGGGGTTTATTTTTGTCAGCTGTCAGAAATGAGCAAGGAACTCTCTGCACTTGTGACATAAGATAAAGCGATTTTAGGATTGTGAGGAAAGTTGAATCGCGATCTCCATTCTTTAACGATTAATCGTGCAGCTCTACCTTGTATATATTAGATAAAACTGAAAATGAATGCAAAACTCAGTTACAGATCAAGTGACAGCAAACAAACAATGCCACTGCATCCTCCAAAATCACAGAATTAGTCACTCACCCATATAATCCTTGTTTTTCTTAAGGGCTTTTTGAATCTCATCTTCACTTTTAAAATCCACAAAGATATAACCTAGACAACAGACGTACAAGAATGAATACACCAATGTTTTGTTTTCTGATAGATTAAAATACTGCATGACACCAAGTAGGTCTGAACTTGTGACGGACTGAAAGTTACCAGCCATGAGCTTCTACAACTTTTAGGGTCTGACTAATGCAGTCCATACATGGGTCGAATTACGAACAAATTTTCTTTAGAAAATCAGAAATTTTATGCGTTTTGTAATCCAATGGTGTCACCATTGATTTCGAAATTTGACCAACCAAGCCTTCAATTTCAACTCATGTTGCTACAGAAAATTTGTGGCCCATGAATTTTATTTTCTTTCCAGGTCACAGCTCATGCTCATTTCTTTTTCAATTATATTGCTCGTAAGATTCTCCCATCATTAATTAAAAATTTGTTAGTTTTTCAAAAAATTTCCAACATTGCTGATCACTCAAATTCGATGGCCACATGAAAATCAGCCATTGCTGCAGCCCACAAATGGTGTAAAATTCGAACACATTTTATTTTTCTAAAGAAATTTTTTTCGAATTCAACCCATGTATGGCCGGCATAAAGATCCAAAAATAAAACAAAAAAGTGTACTGTTGTACTTGTGACAAAAATTTGCAAATTTGCTCTGACCACTACAATGCTTGTAGTGGTCAAAATCATGCAGCGGTGAGATGTCAGTTGCTATAGCTGCAAGTCCGGAGCAATTTTATGTACCCTTATTGTATTGTATTTAATGGGAAGTTCTATTATTGTAGACATCAGTTAAATAAATTACTACACTATGGCCACATCTTCTACTCTTTTGTGAGCTTTATTGCTGCAGCTTAGATTGGTGTCTATACCTGGGTATGAGAAGGTTGCATTCAAGAGATGCTTAAAGGATAAGTTCACCTTTGGGAACATGTTCCACCCATTTTTAGGATGTAATCTGTTCCCACTGCTGCAGCCGCAGCCCGCCGCTCGTTTTCCCTGTAGCAGCAGTACGGGAACGTTCTCCGTACTAGCTGTCACTTTTTGAAAATAGTGCGGCCGTGTCGGGCTCCGCCCACATCATTCATACACAGAGCTCTGTGTATGAATGAACTACAAGTCCCGACATCCTTTGCGGCTGTTGGCTTGCAGTTCTCAATGTAGTTCATTGACTCTTCCTGTCAGACTGTAGCGGCTTCCTTGTACGAGGTACGAGTAAGCAGATACAATGACAGCTGACAGTCTGCAGGAGACCTGCTTGGTATCAGTGATCTGCTGATCTCTGGGGCAGGGCTTTACAGGCTCCTGCAACAAAAAATAATAAATGCACATTTTTCTACCTGCAAAAAAATGTGCATTTATAATTTTTTTTTAAAGTGAACTTATCCTTTAATCTTTGTGGTATGTCCATTTGCTACGCAGAGGGTAGCATTTATTTCTGGTGAGGTGGAGGCGTCTTTCACAAAGGAGGCATTTCATTTTGGATCTGTTGGTGGAGGACTGATTTTTTTGTATGAATGTGGATGGACTTTGAGTGTTTCACGATTCATTTTTTTTTTTTTTTATTTTAGACTGCGTGAATATTTTGATTTAGGAACTACAAATAATTATTTTTGTTTATATGCTGCATTTTATCGCAGTGCGCTGCTCAGAATTGCATGGCACTGTACAGAAGTGAAGCGCATCCTGCTGCTGTACAGTGACATGAATTAAGTGTACAATTTATACACTTCAAATAAGGTTTGTACAAAAACAAAAAAAAAAGAAAAAAAAAAAAGAAAGTGGTTTGTGATGTGCTGAATTGCTCCCCATAACACAGTCGGAAACGGACAGCTGTCGGAAAGGTAAAGCGCTCCAGCGGCTGTCCGTTCCCATATGAATAAAGCCTCACATCCAGGTATAATATGAGCTGACAATTATCTCTGGCTCTAAGAGACCTTTCACACTGAGGCAGTTTTCAGGCATTTTAGCTCTAGAAATAGCGCCTGTAAAGTGCCTGAAAACTGCCCCCAATGCTGCTGGAGTGTGAAAGCCTGAGTACTTTCACAATGGGGTGGTGCACTTGAGAGATGATAAAAAAAAGTCCTGCAAGCAGCATCTTTGGGGCGGTTTGGGAGCGCTGTATACATCGCTCCCAAAACGCTCCTGCGCATTGAAATGAATGGGCAGTGCTTCCATAGAGCCTGAACAGCGCTCTTCTTTGGGGTTAAAAGCACCCCGCTAGCGGCTGAAAAGCGACGCTTAAACAACAGTAAAGTGCCGCTAAAACGAGCGGCGCTTTACCGCCGACGCACAGGCGGCTCCAGTGTGAAAGGGGTCTTAACCCTGCTTTGGCTTACCTCTCTATCCAGTTTTTAGACCTTGGTCTTAAAATAATTTGGCTTCATCGATGGGCATCCCCCCATGGAGATCCTCTGATTACAATTTGCTAATTTTTGTACTGAACTTAGTTCAATGGCTTAGGTAAATAGAAACCATTGCTCCACTGCAATATTCATATATTACATTTCATAAATCAAGATTGGGATTTTTTTTAATGCCCAGGATAGCAAACACCTACTCATCCTTACAGTAAGATCAAACAGAATCTTACCAGTCTTGTTGCCATGGTAGTTTTTCACGATCCTAATTGCAGCTGGTTTCAGTGGCAAAAGAAATTCACGTACATTTTGCTTAAAGTAAAATTGTGGAAAAAATGTGTTACATTTAGACATAGGCAAAGCATTCCATAATACCACAATTACACGATAATAAAGAAAAATGTACTGGACATAGATATATCATATGCCAAAATCTGCATCGTCACAGGCCAGTGTGGGGTTCAATTTGTTTGTTGTAGGATGTATAGCTGTTGTTATCTGCTGTGAAAAGTAACAGTTTCTGTAAACCCCCAGGGATTGATCCCTGGGAACTAATAATGTATGTAATTATAGTCTAGCCTAAAAAAGTGAGCATACAGCCTGGATGTAAATCCATGAATTTGTACATATAAAAACCATCAAGCCTGTGCCTTAACTACTTGCCATCTGGGGCAATTTTGACATTTCTCAAATACATGTTAAAATCATATTTTTCATTTTTTTTTTTTTTTGCTAGAAAACTACCCCAAACTTTATATATTTTCTAAAAGCAAAGACCCTGGAGAATAAAATGGTGGCTGTTGAACTTTTTTGTATCACATGATGCTTGAGCAACTGTTTATCAAATGCAAATTTTCAGGTAAAAATACACTTAAATGAATTTTAGAGCCCACAAACACTTTTTTTTAAAAGATGATGTTGCGTCGAGTAAATAGATAACAAGCATGTCAAGATTTAAAATTGTGCACGCCTGTGAAATGGGGACAAAACTACGGTACTTAAAATTATCCATAGGCGATGCTTTAACTACTTACCGACCACCGCATGACGATGTACGTCCAAACTTTGAACGGGGATATCGTTGTTATGGCAGCAGCTGGTGCCATAACCCCGGTATCCCCGTTTTCGTGCGGCGGCCGGCTTTCAGATAAAAGTGGTCCCTGCGGCAAGATCACTTTCATCCTGCCGCGATCCGGTACCCTCCGCCGCTTACCGGAGCTATCGGTAGTGGCGGAGGCGATCGCATCTGTCTCCGTCCTGTGCCTGGAGACGAGTGAGGCTAAGATGGCGCCCACTCGTCTCCATGACACTGCTGGGCGGTAGCGACGTCAAAACGTCACTTCCGTCCACGCCTCTTAAAAGGCACATTTTATCAAATGTCATTTTTTTAAATGACTTTTTTTTTTATTGCATTTTAGTGTAAATATGAGATCTGAGGTGTTTTTGACCCCAGATCTCATATTTAAGAGGTCCTGTCATGCTTTTTTCTAGTACAAGGGATGTTTACATTCCTTGTAATAGGAATAAAAGTGACACCATTTAAAAAAAAAAAAAAAAACAGTGTAAAAATAAATAAAAAAATGTAAAATAAATAATAAATTTTTTTTTTTTTTAAACCCCCCCCCCATCCCGACGAGCTCGCGCGCAGAAGCGAACGCATACGCGAGTAGTGCCCGCAGATGAAAACGGTGGTCAAACCACACATGTGAGGTATCGCTGCGACCGGTAGAGCGAGAGCAATAATTATAGCCCATGACCTCCTCTGTACCGCAAAATATGCAACCTGTAGAATTTTTTAAACATCGCCTATGGAGATTTTTGAGGGTAAAAGTTTGACGCCATTCCACGAGCAGGCGCAATTTTCAAGCGTGACATGTTGGGTATCAATTTACTTGGCGTAACATTATATTTCACAATATAAAAAAAAATTGGCCTAACTTTACTGTTGTCTTATTTTTTTATTCAAAAAAGTGAATTTTTTCCAAAAAAAGTGTGCTTTTAAGACCGCTGTGCAAATACGGTGCAAAAAAAAGTATTGCAACGACCGCCATTTTATTTTCTAGGGTGTTAGAAGAAAAACCATATATAATGTTTGGGGGTTCTAAGTAATTTTCTAGCAAAAAAACCTGTTTTAAACATGTAAACACCTAAAATCCAAAACGAGGCTGGTCTTTAAGTGGTTAAAACCCTTTATGGGTCACCAGTTTAGAGTTAAATTTGAGCTCTGGCACTAGAATTATTGCTCTCACTGTTGTTCGCAGAGATACCTCACATGTGTGGTGCAATCAATGTTTACATATGCATGCAGTACCTACATGAGCATTCACATTTGCAGGGGAATGGGGGTGCTTTACATTTTTTTTTTATTAATTTTTTCTTGCATGTTTCTTTTATTTATTTATTTTCATTCAACATTACTGTTATCACAAGGGGTGAACACTACTCCTTGTGATAGCTTGGGCTGTGAAAGGTACTCTTTATGAAGAGATTTGAGGCCTATTAGACCCCTGATCTCTCTTCTGCTCTCTGATCTGTTTGATCGGGTGCTTCCCTAGCCAAACACAACACTAACACTGGAAATTATCAAATTCTTTTTGTTTCCGGCTTCACTCATCACAGAGGAGACGGGGGAACGGATATTCCTTCATCTCTACTGTGGGCAGCTGGCTCCCTGATGGAATGAGAGAGACTGGGAATTGCGGAGGGTTCCCCTTTTAAGTCCTGCAAAAGCAATTGGGCGACTACACAGCCACTCAGATTATTTTTACCTGAAAGTCAATCGCCAGCTTTAAAAATTGATACCAGGATAATGGCTGCTGAATATATATACCGTATTTATCGGCGTATAACCCGCACTTTTTTCCCCTTAAAATCAGGGGAAAGTCGCAGGTGCGTGTTATACGCCGATCCCCTGAGCTGCACAACTCAAAAATCGCCGACCGCGATTTGAAAATGGCGCCGCAATACACAGAGCCGGTCCTCGGCTCTTTCCGGCGGCTCTCGTTCATTTTCGGCTCCACTCGTAGTCCCGAGCGGAGCTATCCGAACCTACTCGGCTACGTTCGGATAGCTCCGCTCGGGACTACGAGTGGGGCAGAAAGTGAACGAGAGCCGCCGGAAAGAGCCGAGGACCGGCTCTGTGTATTTTGGCGCCGGCGGCGCCATTTTCAAATCGCGGTCGGCGATTTTGAAGACAGGGGATCGAAGGCTGCACTGGGCGAGGCTGCACTGGGGGAGGCTGCACTGATGGGCATTTAAATGTAAGTTTTTTTTCCTTAAAATTCCCTCCTAAATTGGGGTGCGTGTTATACACCGGTGCTATATATATATATATATATATATATATATATATATATATATATATATATATATATATATATATATATATATATATATATATAGCGCCTAAGGAGGGGAAGTTAAAGCATTTTATTTTAGAAAAAGTAAAGAGACTGTCAGGTTTGAAATCTTTTCTGCATTCCATTTGGGGAGATCTTCCTTTAACTCCCATCAGGACAGTAAGCAATGGTAAAGTTCTACAATGGGGACGAAGACAAAAACAGAATTATTGTACTGACCGTACGATCCTTTTCCTGGAGTCCATTGACAGACACAGGCTATCTTAAACTTTTCAGTTATATTACCGCCTACAGGAATATTGGACACTAGCAAGCCAAAAAACTGTGGGCCTAGGAAAATCCCTCCCACCACCAGCATGCCCCAGTTTTGTAGCAAAGCAATAATAAAAGCATGATCATTAACAGAATGGTGATCTGATCAACAGAGCAAATAACTTCCAACAATATAAGATATCAGATGAGGCTGCAGCATCTACCTGGTACAGCTTAGAGAACGTGTTAACAGAAAACCAGGTGTCTTGCAAATTTGGTAAAATGTTGCTTAAAGTGGAGTTCCACCCACTTTTACAACTCTTCAGCATCCCTCAATAAACTGTGCACTGTAAACAAATTGGATATTTTTTTATTTTTTTTCTCAGCACCTACTGTATATCTGCTGTATTCATTTTTCACTTCCTCCTCCCTGGCCGCGGCCCATCGCATCATTTCCTGTTTTCAATGCCTTCTGGGAAGGGGCGGCAACTTCCTCTGAAACTGCTGTTGCTATGGAAACCTGACCTGAAACCTATTACACTGCTTGTGCTGCGCTGAGCATGTGCGAGATCTGCAAGGATGAGATCCAGGAAGAAATACAGTCTGGCTTCAGATGCCCACACTTAAGATGGCCACGGCCTGCTGTAAGTTTATAAAATAACAAACTACTGCTATAAACTAACAAAACAGACCTTAGTTTACAGACTAACTTTACTAGAATACATTAAGCTTGTGTAGTATAGGGGTATTTTCGAGCGGAACACCACTTTAATGTGGAAAGGCCCATAATGCACTCACAGATGTAGTAGAACGTGCCTTGATGGAACCTGCTCCTTTTGACCATAAGCTTGAATGATGGTCTCTCTGATCCACCTGGGAGACTCTCTCCAAACCACATCCAATTAATGGGGGGAAATTTCTTTTTGGTGAAGTGGAGCCAGACAGGGGGACAGAAGAATAATATGCTGATTGAGGTAAAAAGCAAAAACTCTTTAGACTAGAAAAAAGTCCTGGAAGTCCATCTCAGCTGATCAATCAAGGATTAGAGCGACTAAGTCTCTGTGGCTGATGACTGTAAAGCCGCTAAAGCTACAGGCAAATCAGATATAGAAACTGCAGGAGACATTGTAGGAGTGTAGTTGTGGCTTCTACAAGTAAAGTCAACAAATAACTGGGTGATTTGGGTCACAAATTCTTGCATGACTGTTGTAAAAACCTCAGCTGAGTGGGAGATTGCCCAGCCACACCCAATAGGGCCAAAGATGACTCCAGTACAACAGGACTGTCCCCATTCCCCCATGTCTAGAATTAGACATGTTATTACCATATGGCAGTAAGGCAATATATAAGCACAGGACAAGAGGAAAGGTTCCCACAAAACCCAAACAGCCAGTAGCAGGTGAGGGTCAACCGAACGTGGGTTATCAAAGTCACTATAGGTGTGTAGCAGGAACAGATTGAAGGCCGAAGTTCCAAATGTCTCTTTTTAAGCAGAAGTAGCAGCCAAGAGATGCTTCCTCGCTGTGTGGTGGGAAAGAGAGCACAAAGTGCACATGACACTACACCCAGCAGATGACATTAGCACCATGTCTCACAGCATTAGCCCATTCCATTGCAAAACTGTCAGAAACAGAGGATAAAGACACTCAGCGACCAAAGTAACTGACATAGCTAACAATGCTCAGCACGACCAGTCTACTGAACAGCTCAGAACCTCCGCAGCTAACTTTACCCAGAGCGAAATCTAGAAAGTGCCCTACACAGACTTTAGAGCCCGTAGGTCACTCAAAACTATTCCAGGGGCCCAGATGCGGTACTCCAAAAGCCAGGCTGAGGGTGACATGGTGGAAGGCTGCAATCGATGTCCCAGCAGCAATGCAAAGAAATGATTGATTAAAAGGAAAACAAAGATGCTACTTAGTCTTAACACAGCAGAGCTGTAAAAAAAAAGATGTCCACTCTCCTAGGACACTAGGGAAAAACTGAAGCATGCTGGTGGTGGGAGTTGTGTTTCTTGGATAGCCTACATTTTTTTTTTTTGTTTGCTAGTATCCAATCCTCTTGTAGGGGGCTGTGTAATCCAAACGTTTAAAGCGGGTTTAAACCCACAAGAAACGCATTATATATTGCAGCTTACTAATTCGTAGATGTGATGGCTGCATTAATGTTCTTTTTTAGCCTCTCTTAATTTTTACCTGGTGATCAAGCCAGTAAGTCTGTTTTTCTCAACAGAACCAGCTTTCCTGCTGATGTAGTAGAGGTTTGAAACATTTAACACAGACAGGGGTGCTTACAATGATTGGCTTTTATTTAGGTTAAGCTTTTATCTCCCAAAAAAATAAAAAAAAAGTTGCTGTAATTACATAAGAAGTATTAACAGGCATTTGGCTTCAATTTGCTGGTGGACCTAAATCTGCTAGTGCATCTAACACTCCCCTCCCCCAAGACTGACAATGCTGCTGTCCAAAGGTGTCTCTCTGTGCTCCTTCATCCAGAGTGTAGGCAATTTAACACAGGTGTATTAACCAGCCAGACCTTCAGATTGAAAAAACAAACAAATGCAGCCACCAATTCTAATGGCTGGTAAGCTGAAAAATATTACATTTTTGGTTTTGTGTTTAACACTACTTTAAGGCTTTCTTGTGTCCCTCAATGGACAAGAAAATGTTTTCTCGTATCCAGTAACTCTCCTGTAACTGCTGAAATGTACAAATGTACAAAGGACATTATTAAAAAAGGACCATTACTGAGAAAAATATGTATATGAACTCTGCTTTCTTTAATTTCTTAGATTTTTCTCCAGATTTACATGCAAACCAATGCTTCCAAGCAAAAGTGGTGGTGACAAATAGCACTTCCAAAAAGAAAAAAAAATGAAAAACAAAACAAAAGAAATGGCGTTTCAGCAGGCACATGATAATTTTACATAAATATAATATATATACTCCGATATATATCAGCCATAACATTATGACCACTGACGGGTAAAGGGAATGTCCCATTGCAATGGCATCTGAAAAATGGTAAGCTATATTAGGCAACAAGTAAACATGTTGTCCATGAAGTTGATGTGGTGAAAGCAGAAAAAAAATGGGCATCGCAGTTTGTTGTGTATGGGGCTGTGAAGCCCATGGTGACCCATCTCCATAGCCAAAAGCTTCTACAATAGTTATATGAACATCAGAACTGGACTACGGAGCAATGGAAGAAGGTGGCCTGGTCTGACGAATAACGTTTTCTTTTATATCATGTGGATGGTCGAGTGCGCGTGTGTCACTTACCTGGGGAAGCGATGGCACAAGGATGCGGTATAACAAGGCAAGTTGGCAGAGGCAGTTTGATGCTTTGGGCAATATTTTGCTGGGAAACCTTGGGTCCTGCCATTCATGTGGATGATACTTTGGTGTCCATGCCTCAATGGGTCAGGGCTGTTTTAGCAAAAGGGGGCCATACTCCATATTAGGTGGGTCGTCATAATGTTATGGCTGATAGAGATGTGTATATATATATATATATATATATATATATATATATATATATATATATATATATATATATATATCGATCTCCATCTCCACACACAGTACTGTTTGGACAAATTGTTTGATAAACTTACTTCAGTAACATTGAATGGTGCACCCCTCAGCTTAATAGTATATGGAGTTGTAGGCTCATTTTGAACAGCTATTTTCTGTGGGAAAAAAATCAATTTGTAATTATGTGACTAGTATGTAAAATGCAACTTCTTCAGCAGTTTGAACCAGAAAGATAGACAAACATTAAAAATATTTTATTTAAAGGAAATTTCAGTGCTTGGGGGAAACAAACAAAGTGAAAACATACAAAATTGATGCCGATAATGTCCTTTGTGGAAATCAGCCTAAAGTTGGCCATACACGGATCGAAATTCAGCCGGTTCAGCAGAGACCGCCCAAATTTCATTCCATGTATAGGCACCCTGCTTGTACACAAGTCAATCTATCGACTGACTTGTGTAAAACCAGCCTGTCGGGTTTTTCAACATCAAATAGTGTTGCCAGCACTGTAAGGTAATCGGATCTTTTTTTTTTTTTCATCCAACCCGCTGGTTGAAAAAAAAAAAAAATTATGAATTAGTGCTGCTGCTGCATAATCATGCATGTTTCAGTGTATTTTTGTAATGCATTTTTATGATTATTGCATTTTATGAAGGAGGAGACTGGTTGTTAAACACAAATCCCTGCCAAAAACGTACCAAAACAACATACTCAGAGGTGCTAAAAACTTTCAGACTTGGGAGTGTAGTCAGATAAAGGAAAATTTCAAACAAGATAAATAGGTCTGGAGAGTTTATTCCCACATAGCAGTTTTCCTCAACGGCCACCCAACAGTAGCTCAAACCATAGATATACATAGAGCAGGGCCAAATCAAAATCAGATAAAAGAGTCCAAGATAATTATAATAGTTGAGAAAAAAAGGTATATAAAAACAAACAGTCTGTAAAGTTCACCATGCACTATCCAATCTGATAATACAATCTCCTTTAGAGCCAACATCAGCCATATAGTGCAAGGGTCTACCTGATTGGATAGATAGGTGTGCGCTCTATAGTTCTGGTAAATCTAAAGGCGATTGTATATCAGTGTATGGCCACCTTTATACACCTAAAAAGACTAGTCCCACTTTCTGAGCCATTAATTGTTAATGCCATCCTAAGTGTGGAATCAAACACGCATTTGCTGCATGCAAAAACATACGACAAATGAGGCAAAACGCGGTAAAAAAATGTGCAAACCAAAGCGCGTCAAAATGCCCCCATGAGCTACTTTACCACGAGTAAGGCATCCCATAGAAATCAACAGGCTGCCCTATGTGTCTTGCGGGGAAAAAAAACAACCAAAAATGTGTGCTCCCACTATGCTAGGTGTGAAAGGGGCCTGCAAGTGAAATTGTGTGTTTACACACTCCCACTCCCAGAGCTGGATTATGAGAACAATGACAGCTGAGTGCCCCCCCATTTACTTGTATAAAGCTGGCCATTATGCAATCTGATTGTACAGCCTCTCTACAATTTTCTTTAGCTTTACAAAAACTATGTAATAGGAAGTCAGGGCTCAGAATGCATTTTTTGACATTTTGAACAGAGGGTGCACATTAAAGGCTGCCATGGACTATGAAGATGAAAAGTAAAATTCTGCCTGAAAAGGTAAACTTAGCCTTTAAAGTATTTTTCATGCATTCCAATTGAAGTATATGGAGCCAAAACACTATGCTGCACCAAAAGAAGCACATATTGCATTGTGGTGAACGGGCACCATAGAGAATAATGTGATTTCCACTGTTGTGCATTGCAGCACTATGGCAGATGCAGGAGAAATCACATTAGTGTGAATGAGGCCTTACATTCAAGAATGCTTTCTTTAGAAAAGTTATCTTCCACTTACCTCTTTCTTTGCGAATTTGTTCATTGGAGACGATTCCAGACTTTTGCTCTTACCGCTTGGAGTATTTGGATTAATTTCTTTGTTACTTTCATTTTGTTCTGCCTCGCTCTTATTTCCAGATGAGGCATCTGATACTACCTTAGACTTAAGGTACTCCATGTCAGAAACTTCAGTCTGTAATGCAAGCTTTCCACCTATTGAAAAACAGTAAAACATTATTTTTATTTCTGTCTTAGTAAAAATGTATTACCAAAAACTGGTAAAACCACATCTTTATGGACCTGACTTTATGGATAGGGACATAGTCATGTTAGACCAGAAAAGGGCCTTCCCCAAACTGATGCTGCAAGCCTGAAATGCACTGAGGAATTTTGACTTGCCTGTAAATTCTATATCTTGGAGTACAGTACAGGTCATGTACCTTCATGTGATTGGACAAACACCCCCGGCGCCTGCCCCATAACCCTACCCACTCCTTGAGTCCTCAGTTTTGTAAAAAACAATGCAGAGTAAGTCAAGGAATGGAAGGGAAGGTTGCATGTGTCCTGTGCTGTACTCCAGGATGTGGAGTTTACGGTGAGATCAAAATTTCTCCTATCATAAAGTGTTTAAGGAAAGATTTTTTTTTTTTCTAAATAACAATGTTATACTTACCTGCTCTGCACAAAGGTATTGTGTGCCAATAGAATGCATTAAGATACAAAACTTTGGGCCTTTAAAACCACTTTAATCATAGAGTACAGAACACTGGCAGAATATGGATACAGCCATGGGACGTTTCCAAGCAATGAATAAGAAGGGTAGGACACAATGAGGCAAACAAAACTGTGCTAACAGGCTTAAAGTGTAAATCCAAAACCTAACTCTAGACCTGCTTTTTGCCACATTCTAAACTTAATATATCCAACCCTGTAAAGCAAAAATTGCTGTTTTTATCTATTCTGCAGACAATCCGGTCTAGTTTCCAGTGGCAGAAGCTGTGCGCAGGAAAGGACCGACACCGCCTGTGAAATGAATGGGAAGTGATGTCACCCATAGACTTACTATGGGGCTTCTGTTGTCGGCTGCCTCTCTTGCACCCGCCTCCACACTGAAGCCACCGCTGACAGCTGATGCTGGGACCGGACTGGATCAGCTGCAGAATAGCTAAGTATAATGATTTTTGCTTAACGGGGTTAGATAGATTAGGTTTAGAATGTGGCAGAGAGCAGGTTTAGCGTAGGTTTTGCCTGAACTTCCACTTTAAGCACCAAGGCTCAGAAAACCCAACCTCAGATTGCCGCAGCAAAAAGCTGCTTCAGCAGCAGCCTGAACATCCACCTGGTAAAACTCTGAAAAGGTATGAACAGAAGGCCACGTGCACAACTGGGCTAGAGAGGCTCGGTGATGAAATGCCAAGGAAACTCCCACTGATGCTCTGGAATGGACACTAAAAAGCAATAAGATTGCTTATCGATTGTGCAATGGTGGATACAGAGTACCTTGCAAAGTTCTGAGGACAGAACAGGGAATCTGTCCATCTAGTAAATATATTGCTCTGACTACATCCAGGCAATGTAGATTTACTTTGGATGCTTAGGGGTAGGCAATATGAATGGTAGACCAATATCCTCATTAAGGGGGAATGCTGAATCCACCTTCAGTTGAAAGGATGGCCTTAAGCGCAAGACAACCTTGTCATTGTAAAGTATGAGTAATGCCCCGTACACACGATAGGAGCTTGTCGTCGGAAATTCCAACCATATGTATGCTCCATTGGACATTTTCCATCGGAATTTCCGTCACACAAAATTTGAGAGCTGGTTCTCAAACTTTCCGACAACAAAATCCATTATCGGAAATTCCGATCGTGTGTACACAATTTCCAACACACAAAGTTCCACGCATACTTGGAATCAAGCAGAAGAGCAGCACTGGCTATTGAACTTCATTTTTCTCTGCTCGTCGTACGTGTTGTACATCACCGCGTTCTTGACATTCGGAATTTCCAACCAACTTTGTGTGACTGTGTGTATGCAAGACAAGTTTGAGCCAACATCCGTCGGAAAAAAAACATGGATTTTGTTGTTGGAAAATCCTATCGCAGCTCTTTACCACCACCATATAAAAGTTTTTGCACTCACATGTATCAGTGCCTTTGCCAGGCACTAGGGATCTACAGCATGTGCTGATGTAGCCTGTCAGCTTAACGTGTGGAGCGCATGTCGGCGTTAAACTGACAGGCTACATCAGCACATGCTGTAGATCCCTAGTGCCTGGCAAAGGCACTGATACATGTGTGCGCAAAAACTTTTATATGCTTTATTTTAAACATCAATAAACCTACTACACTATAAAGATCTCCATTGTGTCTCTGATAGCGTACACTTTTACTTTTTAGCTGTAACCTGAGGGAACAAAGGAGCAGAATGGTGGAAGCTCAGGAACTGATCTGGTTTCCCAAAAGCGCTATTTGACCTCCTGTAACAAAGGGTCAAACACCTTTGGTGAATTGCCATCTACCCTCTGAGCACCCGTGGTAAAGCCATCAGAAGATACATGTATTTAAAAGCATTTTAAACCAGTGGTGTTGGGCACAGCCACGTTGGACTATTTTGCATTTCTATTGTGTTTTTCTAAATACTATATTTGTATGTAGTTGTTTTTTCATGATCATCCACATTGAAGCGCCATCACCTTTCCACTATTACTTGTATCATATGCAATTATTATGTAAGTTCATGTTTTTATTCCTTGCTGCATCATCAGCTACTCGTTAATAAAGTTTTACGAAAAACGGATCTGTGCAAGTGGCGCATGTTACAACCGATGTATTCTTCAGAGGGTACTACATGTCACATGAAAAAGTAGGAGTTCTCTTAACTGGTGGGGTTTTATGAGCGGTGCCAGCCACACACAACAATCAATGGATGTGGGCAGGTTGTGACCAGGTGCAGTCATACCCATGTACAGAATGAAGTGTGATGTAAACATTTCACCACCCTCCTTCTGTAAACTACACAGAGAACAGAGAAGGAAACATGACCAAGAGCCATTTCTCTATAGGGGAAAAAAAAGCAGTGTCTGGTCACACAAGGAGGAAGTTGATCTAATAAGGAGGCATAAAGGAAAAGTTTGGGGACCAGTAATATAATAAAAAAAAATGGACTTAAAGTGGTTGTAAACCCTCTCATATACCCAGTAAAGTGACCGGATAATACAAAGTGATCCTACATAGGTTTTACTTGTTTATCCAGTCTTCTCTTCCCCCACGCATGTTCAAAATGGCAGAATCCTGTTAAAATCCTTCTCAATCTGTTAGCATCAAGGAGGAGAGGGTGGAGAGCTGCAGTTGCACTGTGTGAGAGCTGATTGAAAAAAAGCACACACCCCCCTCCACACAGCAAACAAGACCAAAAGAAGGATGCAGAGCTGTGTTTTGAATAGACAAGCTGTGTGCTGAGCTCCCTCTCCATCACAAATTTTATTTCATGTGTCAGGAAAACTTCTCAGAAGAGACTCATGCTGATAACAGAGGAATGAAACACCAGAGAGAAATTACATTTAAAGCTTTGGGGGGAGATAAGTAAACATTACAGATATATGTGCTTTGCTCATATTTCATGACTGAGGTTTACAACCACTTTTAAAAAGCCATGGCTATTGTTTCTGGAACTGGCAAACAAATCAAATGGGATGCTAGACCAGCCTTTCCCATTAGACTTATTTCTTTAGCAGAATACTAGCAGTTTGATCAACAAGTTCAAAATTCAAATAAAATATATTTCCATGGGATAAAAGATTGAAGCTTTGCAAGTATAAAAGAAATGGATAATCAAAATCAATCAGAAATGGATAATCAAAAATGTAAAGTGGAGAATTTAATTGCAATTCTGATCACATGTAGTTTGCTTATTTTTTTATATTATTTCTGTGTTTTAGCCATTTCAAAAAAGAGAAGTATCTTTGTAGGGTTAGCCATACCCCTTTTTGTGACTTACCTTTTTCTAAATCATCCTCATTCTCATCATCTGTCTCCTGCTCAGATTCAGAGTCAAAATTCAGGTAATCATCTCTTGAGAGGCTTTTCGCTTTCTCTGCCGTCTCCACTTTTGTATCGTTAGTCCAGGTAGCTGTTTTGCTCCTGTTCTGATGCACTGTAAGGAACTCTTGGAAGCCACTGTCTTTTTCCAGCTGCACACATCACAGCAAATATATCAGAATAATATATCAGAAACCACATACACTTATCAAACACTTTAATAAACACAGCTCAAAAGAGTGAGTCTCCATTTTCATACAACTAGCAGGTCAGTTGCTTTAAAGAACACTGTTTAACTGGTTCGGTTAAGAAAATAAGGTAATGTACTCCATTATATTTGTTAGTCCTAATTTCATTAGGCCGCTAAAAGTGGCAAGTCTAATGCCCCGTACACACGGTCGGACATTGATCGGACATTCCGACAACAAAATCCATGGATTTTTTCCGACGGATGTTGGCTCAAACTTGTCTTGCATACACACGGTCACACAAAGTTGTCGTAAAATCCGATCGTTCTGAACGCGGTGACGTAAAACACGTACGTCGGGACTATAAACGGGGCAGTAGCCAATAGCTTTCGTCTCTTAATTTATTCTGAGCATGCGTGGCACTTTATGCGTCAGATTTGTGTACACATGATCAGAATTTCTGAAAACGGATTTTGTTGTTGGAAAATTTTATAGCCTGCTCTCAAACTTTGTGTGTCGGAAATTCCGATGGAAAATGTGTGATGGAGCCTACACACGGTCGGAATTTCCAAAAACAAGGTCCTATCACACATTTTCCGTCAGAAAATCCGACCGTGTGTACAGGGCATTAGATTCTTAAGAGACTTGCTTTTTATCCACATTGTACAATATAATTTAAAAAAAGGTTTCAATAGTCCTTTACTAGTGGATTTTAAGGCCTCCATAAAAGGTTTGAATATCTTCCAATTCCTGCTACATCAGCCAAAATTCAAGCCATGGGTGGCCCCACAAGCACCACCCAAGAATAAATAAGTCCATTTAAAGATTGGTGGTAAATTATCAGCCAAACACTAACTGTGATCTGTCAGATGCTGTCACTGTTTGTGCCTGAAAGAAATTCATTGATTTTTTTTCTCCCTCTATTGAGAGCTGAAAAGGGTGAAATTCAAGCCATCTATGCCTGCCTTTAGAAATCCTATCAAATGGCAAAATGTGCAACAGCCCCACTAATATTCTAAATCCTTAAAGCGGAAATTCACTCTCTCAGTCAACACTGACTAATATTAATCCCTATGCTGCTAGCATTAGTAAATAGATAGGAAAGTAGGAAATATTTACTTATTTTAAACTTTAACATTTCTTCAGTTACTTCCTGGTAAGGATGAGCTCAGGCGTGTTCGCAACTGCACATGCAGAGACCGCCAGGAAGTCGGCAGTAGTAGTGAGACGTTTTCCCTATCCGCGGCTGCAGTGATCGGGAAATGTCTCACTGCCTGTGATTAGCGATGTGCAGTGCCGACTTCCTGGGGGGCTCTGCACGTGCGGTTACGAACATGCCTGAGCTCATCCTTACTTCCTGTTTTCCAGGCCTAGGCAAATTATGTCATACCTCCCAGGAGTCTTCAGGAGGGAAGGAGGGGTTGTCTCAGCTAAGCACATCCTCCTTCCTGCGTGCCTAACCTTTGGGCAGATGGATTTCAGTAAATACTACATGAATCATCTGCCCTTACTCAGAATGGCCATGGACAGAAATGCTAGGGGATGATTTTTTTTTTTTAACTCTGTTTATTGAGATAAAGATACCATGACAGAGCATCAAAACCACATTGTGACAATCTGATGGCATGTAAGATACAATAACAATGTACCAGGATCATTACAAATTCAATAAACAGAAATACCAATAGAATAACCTAAAAGTGAAATCTTACTTAGTGCAGCCATAAGGCAGACTTGATCCTAACATGGAATCGAACCTAAGAGATGGGGCTAATTCCAAGTATCCATTACCATGAGAGTAGAATCACAACAGATAACGCAGATTTTGTTGTGCTTCCAGGGGCAAACCCTATGTTCGTAAATAACCTTTTCATATGGTATAATTTGATTTACTGCATGTACTCATTGGTTCACTGAAGGTGGGGAAGGTTGCATCCATTTAAGGGTGATTTATTTACGGCTAAAAATAGTGTTTCACATATGAGAATTCTGGTGCATCTAGACCAGAGTTCTACATCTAATAAACCCAGTAAACAGATTTCAGGGGTCAATGGGGCAGGGGTGGAAAGTACGAAGGAGAGCAAGCCCACGACTTGCTTCCAGTATTGGGTGATTATCTGGCAGGTCCAGATCACATGTACAAAATCAGTCCATGATTTGGTACATCTGATATAGTTAGAGGTGGCTAGTCGATGCATAGCATGTAGACTAGTGGGGTTGAGGCAAGTTTGGTGAAAAATATAGAGTTGGGTTAATTTATTGTTGACAACAGGAGAAACCACCCAGTGTGAGGAGCAAGCTTCTTCCTAATCCTCATATGTCAACGTAAGGATTAAAGACTGCCACTTAGACTGTACTTGGAGTGAGGCCCTGATAAATTTGGTGTTGAGTAAGTTGGAGTATACTGTGGATATCTATCAGTCCTTTAAGCCCCTGTGACCATAAAATACCAATTAAGGGTGAACTGGAAAAATATAAATCGTGGGACCCAAACTGTGCCTGAAGGTCATATTAGATAGATCATAGGTTTCTCTGATATGGTCAAAAGAGTGTAAAACATGGTTACAATATACGTTTGCAAGGAAAGCCAGGCCTTGGTGCTGCCAAAAACTGGAGTCTTGGAAATGTATCAAATGGAAGAACATAGGATTGTGCCGAAGTGGTAGTTTCAAAGCTGTATCCGTATGAAGAAAGCCTTTTAGACTCACACTATATGGACCTCGCCAGGGTAATAATGGGTAATTTAAGTCTGGGTAGCAATGACCCAGGAGAATTTTCCATGTCGGTCGCAGCCCTGTTTGACCTGGAGTCAACATAACAAGCAAAGGAGAGTGGTTGGAAACTCCTCAAGAGAGATAAGTAGCTGCAAGCAATTTAGTGAGCAATTTGTCACTCACCAAAGCCAAGTCAAAAATGGAGAGAGTACCCAGGCTTTGCTTAGATCAGGCGTATGCTCTAGTGTGGGGGGGGGGGGATGAATATTTCTCCAAGCCAAGTTTCATGGGTAAATGGCAAAATGGGGTAGGGCCTGTGGCTATTTGTTGAGAGGGGTCCCCATGTCCGTTCACAAGTGGATGCAGCAACAGGTTGAATTTAGAAACAAAGAGTTCAGCTTCTCTTACAATTTCTAAAGTAGTCGGAGATGAACTGTAGATTCCAAAAATCACAAAAGGTAAAACATACAACTGGGCATGTATAAAAATATATCTCCCTTCCGGGTCAGTCTTAACTTAAAGACATTCCCATGGAACGTATCAATGCACCAACGGTGACACACTGCGTGTGTAAGATGCATGGCAGGAGCAACCCAGCCACTGGACCCAGGGTTTACTCAGGTAATTATAGTGGTCATTAGTCAAATGAGTTTCTTGTATACACCCACCCCTCGCCCATTCCATGAAAGAAATCAGCAGAAATCAGCCATTAGGTGTGGTAGAAGAGTATTCAAAGGATTTGTCTGCCTGTCAGTGCATCAAAGATCGATAGCTGTAGGAATCTAAATAATCATTCAAAACAAGGACTGAATATAGTCCAACCATGCAAAACAGAGCAAACATGTCAAGAAGTACCAACAGAGAAAAAGGCAATGAGGCATTGCCTGGACAATGCTTACACATATATGAAGGCAAAACGTGGAGCCAATTGCCTTATCTGCTCCCTTATTTGAAGCATTTGTGTAGAGACAGAGAGCGATAGGTGACTTGCTCGTCAGGGATGACACAGCTCATGATGTTTGGTTCAAGTGAGCGCGGAATAGCAGAGATACAGTGCATCCAGAAAGTATTCACAGCGCTTAACTTTTTCCACATTTTTTTATGTTACAGCCTTATTCCAAAATGGATTAAATGCATTATTTTCCCTAAAATTCTACAAACAATACCCCATAATGACAATGTGAAATAAGTTTGTTTGAAGTCTTTGCAAATGTATCAAAAATAAAAAACGAAAACAAATCACATGTACATAAGTATTCACAGCCTTTGCCATGACACTCAAAATTGAGCTCAGGTGCATCCCATTTCCACTGATCATCGAGGCCGGGCTCACACTGGTACGACAAACGCTCCGACATTAGGAGCTCATGTCGCATAACATGTGAACATCAATGTTTATCTATGGGAGCCGTCTTAACTGGTCCGACACAAATCGGTCCGACTTTGAAAATGCTCCCTGCTCTACTTTGGTACGACTTTGATCCTACTTCATCCCATTGAATATCACTGAAGTCGGATTGCCGTCTTGACTGATACCACTTTGGCATGCGACTTGTGCTCTAATGATCTTGAAGGGGAACTCCACGCCAAATTTTAAAAGAAGACGGCATGGGTTCCCCCTCCAAGAGCATACCAGGCCCTTCGGTCTGGTATGGATTTTCAGGGGAACCCCTAAGCCAAAAAAATCGGCGTGGGGGTTCCTCCCAAAATCCATAAGAGACCCTTATCCGAGCACAGCCTGGCAGGTCAGGAAAGGGGGTGGGAACGAGCAATTGCTCCCCCCCCCCGAACCGTACCAGGCCACATGCCCTCAACATGAGGGGGTGGGTGCTTTGGGGCAGGGGGGGGCCCTGCACCCTGCTCCCCCCACCCCAAAGCACCTTGTCCCCATGTTGATGAGGACGAGGGTCTCTCCCCGACAGTCCTGGCCTTTGGTTGTCGGGGTCTATGGACCCGGACAGCGAAGAAAACAGCGGACAGAGGGAGAAGAACCGGAGAGGGCTGGAAGACATCAGCGGAGAAGACCCGGAGAAAGGAGAAGAACCGTCAGAGGCAGACGTCCGTGGAGGAGGCAGAAGAGCCAGGGAGGGGAGAAGAAATCAGAAGAGACAACGGAGCTGCTTTAATAAACTAATTACTTTAAAAACCTGTGTAATGTGTTTTATTTTTGACATTTTTTTTTTTTTTTTTAGGTGAATGGGTAGGGGTACCCCCTACTCATTCGCATAGGGTAGGGGGCCGGAATCTGGGGGCCTCCTTGTTAAAGGGGGCTTCCAGATTCCGACAAGCCCCCCGCCCACAGACCCCGACAACCAACGGCCAGGGTTGTCGGGAAGAGGACCTTGTCCTCATCAACATGGAGACAAGGTGCTTAGGGGTAGGTGGCGCCCCCCCTGCCCCAAAGCAGTCCCCCATGTTGAGGGCATGCGGCCTGGTACAGTTCGGGGGGGGGGGCTTGCTCGTCCCCACCCCCCTCCTTACCTGCCAGGCTGTGTGCTCGGATGAGACTCTGGTATGGATTTTGGGGAGATCCCAATGCCGTTTTTTCGGCGTGGGGGTTCCCCTGAAAATCCATACCAGACCGAAGGGCCTGGTATGCTCTTGGAGGGGGAACCCATGCCATTTTTGTTTTTTTAAATTAGGCGTGGAGTTCCCCCTAAAGATTTATACCAGACAGAGTGCCTGGTATTGTCAGGGATCAAAGTCGGATCCCTGTTCATTAAAGTCGGACACATGTCGGACTTCAAGTCACAGGGCAAAGTCGTATTCAAAGTGGTACGACTGTCGTGTCGTACCAGTGTAAACCCGGCCTGAGATGTTTCTACAACTTGATTAGAGTCCACCTGTGGTAAATTCAGTTGATTGGACATGATTTGGAAAGGCACACACCTGTCTATATAAGGTCCCATAGTTAACAGTTCATGTCAGAGCACAAACCAAGCCATGAAGATAAAAGGAATAGTCTGTAGACCTCAGAGACAGGATTGTATCGAGGCATATATCTGGGGAAGAGTGCAGAGAAATGTCTGCAGCATTGAAGGACCTAATGAGCACAGTGGCCTCCGTCATCTATAAATGGAAGATGCTTGGAACCCACCAGGACCCCCGGCCAAACTGAGCGATTGGGGAGAAGGGCCTTAGTCAGGGAGGTGACCAAGAACCCGATGGTCACTCTGACAGAGCTCCAGCATTTCTCAGTGGAGAGAGAAGAACCTTCTCTGTGGAGAGAGGAAAACCATCTCTGCAGCACTCCACCAATCAGGCCTGTATGGTAGAGTGGCCAGAAGGAAGCCACTCCTCAGAAAAAAGCACATGACAGCCCGCCTGGAGTTTGTCAAAAGGTACCTGAAGGACTCTCAGACCATGAGAAACAAAATTCTCTGGTCTGATGAAACAAAGATTGAACTCTTTGGCCTGAATAGCAAGTGATATGTCTGGAGGAAACCAGGCACTGCTCATCACCTGGCCAATACCATCACTACAGTGAAGCATGGTGGTGGCAGCATCATGCTGTGGGGATGTTTTTCAGCGGCAGGAAATGGGAGACTAGTCATGATCGAGAGAAAGATGAATGCAGCAATGTACAGTAACATCATTGATAAAAACCTGCTCCAAAGCACTCTGGACCTCATACTGGGGTAAAGGTTCATCTTCCAACAGGACAACGATCCTAAGCACACAGCCAAGATAACAAAGGAGTGGCTACGGGACAACTCTGTGAATGTCCTGGAGTGGCCCAGCCAGAGCCCAGACTTGAACCTGATTGAACATCTCTGGAGAGATCTGAAAATGGCTGTGCACCGACAATCCCCATCCAACCTCACGGAGTTTGAGAGGTCCTGCAAAGAAGAATGAGAGAAACTGCCTAAAAATAGGTGTGCCAAGCTTGAAACGTCATACTCACAAAGACTTGAGGCGGTAATTGGTGCCAAACGTGCTTCAACAAAGTAAAGGCTGTGAATACTTATGTATATGTGATTTTTTTCGTTTTTTATTTTTAATAAATTTGCAAAGATTTCAAACAAACTTCTTTCATGTTGTCATTATGGGGTATTGTTTGTAGAATTTTGAGGAAAATAAGTAATTTAATCTATTTTGGAATAAGGTTGTAACATAACAAAATGTGGAAAAAGTGAAGCGTTGTGAATACTTTCAGGATGCACCGTAGGCGCAAGCCAGGCTGAGCAGACCAACTATATAAAAGCACACTGCAAGTAGATCTGCAGATCATGAGATGACTATCAAGTGTTCAGAGCACTAGAGAGGTAGCATTCCATATGAGGAGGTGAATCTTCGATTTATTGTCACAAGACAATGCAAAAAAACTTGGTCCTCACTCAAAACAAGTAGTAGCATAAATCAGGGGCAGCTAAAACGTAAAAGAAACATCAGTCCATTTATGGAGGCAAGTTCTCTTGGAGAGGTGCCACACAGCCCTAAAGAAATAACATCTTAGCAGTTCCATATAGGTGGCCGAGAGCCATTTGTTTCAGGGGAAAGGTCGCAGCCCTGCTATGTGGGCTACAGCAAATGCTGGTGTCCAGGACGTGACATTTTATAATAGGTGATAGCAAAATGATAGCAAAGACCATAGGTAGAATCCAGGAGTACCTCATACAGAGGGTAAACCACAGTGTAGGAGTACCTTAAAACGAAGTTCCACCCAAAAGTGGAACTTCCGCTCATTTGATTCCTCCCCCCCTCTGGTGCCACAATTGGCACCTTTCAGGGGGGAGGGGGGTGCAGATACCTGTCTAATACAGGTATTTGCACCCAATACCGGGAAAAGACTCTCGTGGGAGTCACGCCCCTTCCCACACCCCCCGCTGTCTCCTGGGAAACACACAGGTCCCAGGAAATAGCGGGGACCAGTTAGGACGCGCAGCGCGACTTGCGCATGCACAGTAGGGAACTGGGAAGTGAAGCCCCAACACTTCACTTCCTGATTCCCTCACTGAGGATGGCGGTGGCAGCTGCCAAGACCCGAGAGATTGATCCGCTTCGACATCGCTGGACCTTGGAACAGGTAAGTGTCCATTTATTAAAAGTCAGCAGCTGTAGTATTTGTAGCTGCTGGCTTTTAATATTTTTTTTTTTTTTTTAGGTGGACTCCCGCTTTAAGATGGGTGTTGTGAGATCCCTAGTCAGTCCTTGGCCTGATCAGTAGTGTTAAAGAAGAGCACTTTACTGTCATCCACCACCTGCAGCTTAGCTGGATAGCAGGATTGGGCATAGAGTAAACCAGGGCTTGACAAATTTGCTTGGAATCTAGGAGCCAGCTAAAAAAGTTAGGAGCCAGGTTTTTTTTTTTTTTTTTTAAACGACCGACAAAGCTTTATTTTCAATATAAAAATTAACCAATCTTAAATTTACACAGAGACGACTAGAACTAATGTGACTGCTTTTATTTCCTGCCATGCAGGTACACAAGACCACCATATTCTCGCTAAGGATCCAATCAGGTCCGCCTGAAAAACTGACAGGCGAACCTGATCAGACAGCCCGTGTGAAAGGGGCCAAGCAGGGAGATGACAAATAATAAATTCATTTTAATTAACCACTTCCTTCCCGCAGGACGACTATATACGTCCTGTCTTTGAAGAGAAATACCGTTGTTATGGTTGCAGCTAGCTACCATAACCCCGGTATCTTCTTCAAGAGCCGGCGGTTCTCTTTCAGATAAAAGTGGTCTCTGCAGCAGATTAGCAGCGAGATCACTTTTATCGGCGGCAGGAGGGGCCCCCCTACCGCCGCTCTCCGGTGCCCTTCACCGCTTACCGTGGCCGTCGGTAACGGCAGAGGCGATCCGGATCTATCCCTGGCCTGACATGGAGACAAGTGAGAGGAAGATGGGCCCCCCCCCCCCCCGCCCATCTCCAAGTCATTGCAGGGCGGAAGCGACGTCAAATCGTCACTTCCACCCATAGCACTTGAAGGGACATTTTTTTTTTTTTTTCAAATGACAATTTTTTTTTTTAATGCATTTTAGTGTAAATATGAGATCTGAGGTCTTTTTGACCCCAGATGTCATATTTAAGAGGACCTGTCATGCTTTTTTTCTATTACAAGGGATTTTTACATTCCTTCTAATAGGAATAAAAGTGACTTTTTTTTTTTTTTAAAAGAACAGTGAAAAAATAAAAGTTAAAATAAATAAGAAAAAAAAAAAAAAATTTAAAATGTGCCCCATCCCTTGTAATAGAAATAAAAGTGACACAATTTTTTTTTAAAAAAACAGTGTAAAAATAAAAAGTAAAATATATAAGAAAAAATAATAATTTTTTTAAATGCGCCCCGTCCCGCCGAGCTCGCTTGCAGAAGCGAACGCATATGTGAGTAGCACCCGCATATGAAAGCGGTGTTCAAACCACACATGTGAGGTATCGCCACGATAGTTAGAGCGAGAGCAATAATTCTAGTCCTAGACCTCCTCTGTAACTCAAAACATGCAACATGTAGAATTTTTTAAACGACACCTATGGAGATTTTAAAGGGTAAAAGTTTGTCGCCATTCCACGAGCGGATGAAATTTTGAAGCGTGACATGTTGGGAATCAATTTACTCGGCGTAACATCATCTTTCAAAATATAAAAAAAATTGGGCTAACTTTACTGTTTTCTTATTTTTTAATTAAAAAAAGTATTTTTTCCCAAAAAAGTGCGCTTGTAAGTCCGCTGCGCAAATACGGTGTGACAGAAAGTATTGCAATGACCGCCATTTTATTCTCTAGGGTGTTAGAATAAAAAAATATATATAATGTTTGGGGGTTCTAAGTAAAGGGAAGGAGATGAGCAGGCAGTGAAAACAGGTAGGGAAAGCTGCTCCATTAGCATTGGTGGATGTCTTGTCATACCAACGGCCACCACCAGAGGGCGCCCGATTGCAGAAGGAACCAGGAACCATAGGACTGCAGTAGGCCGCAAAGCCGGGGCCTCAATTACCGGCGCGGCCCAGCGCGATCGCGGCGGGAGGGGGGGTGTCGAACGGACACAGGATACCCCAGCTGTGCCGCCCCAGGCGCCAGGTCGCTAATTCTAGTCGCAAATGCGACCTGGCGCCCGGGGTTTGTCGAGCCCTGGAGTAAACTATACCGCAATCTCAAAGCTGTCATTTGAATTCAGCAAGTGTGGCCCGTTTTTTGTAATTCCAAGGAAAAATCCAGAAGAATAGATACTCACATTTTCAAATTTGTCTAGCTTTGAGTAGAATCAAGTCTACTTGCCGTTCTTGCAGTTGAGCAGTTTGGCAAGCAGATGTCTAGGTGGTGCACCTGCTGGCGGAAGCCTGACAGGGACTTTATGAACCTGTTCTACTGCAAACACAGAAGAAAAGGTTGTGTCTGGCAAAGTATATTTCAGCCATGTTTTAACAAAGTCCCCAGAGTTCTGTCCGCTCTTTCAGGCAAACCCATAGTTATGTTATTTCTCCTTGTATGATTTTCCAAGTCATCGGATACCAAAAAGATATCAGTTTGTCTGCCGCAGAGACTCGACTAGGAAGAGGAGAAAAATCATCCTCCAGGGTAGAAAGCCTTTTTTCAATCTCAGCAACTATCACAAATGTTTTGCGTATCTTGTCTCAGAAGGCCGATGTCTACTCTCCTCCATTTTGTCGGTTTGTGTGGTCCTACAAGTAGTAATTGCTGCTAGGGGCTGAGAGTTTACCTGCTTCAGAGTTAGCTTGGATGTCATATCGGCCTGCGTGCCTGATGCTTTCTGTATATCCGGAGCCGAGCCTGCTCTAAGTGTGTAGAGGGCTGTGCGCATCATCTTGCTTGTCTAAACGAGCAAGTTCTTTGAGGTGCTCCATCCCTAAAGACTGACAGTCTTAACTCATACTGATGGCTGAGTGTTTCCGTGACCACAGTAGCCAGTCAGGAGAGTGGGAGCTGCCGGTGCAGGATAGTAGCGGATTCTGAATGCAGGGAGTGGAGTTCCCTCTAGCCATCTTAGTGGAAGCCTCGCTCCTTTGCTAGGGAGGTGTTTTTTTAAAGTGGTTTCTCAGCAAAATAAAGCATAGAGCAATGGATGGATGGGCAAGTTTGCTTTGAATATTAAAAATGTATTCAACAGCGTTTCTGGTGCTCAGATGTGGTATTGTTCTGCTTTAAAGAACAGACTCTGATCACCGTTAGGAAGCTGCAACATGATAGTCCATATTAATGCTTTTCAAAATAGCATTCATTGACTCAATCAACTAACAGTTTGCTAGCAGGTCCTCAAATTTTTAACTTATATCTGTCAGAATGCAAGTGGCCCGGGCTGTGGTAGGTTAGGAATACTCTTTCTCCCAGGGATTCCTACCGTGAAACAGTATGAATTGACTGTGCAAGATAGATCAAATGCATTGTTTACTCGGCTGGAAAACTGGATACTATATGATCAAGAAATCTATAGCAGAAAGTCTGAGTTTATTACATTTATTTTGTCTGCAGCACCGCCAGATACTTTTGTAACTGTTGCACTGGTTAACATTCCTGTTCATGCATTATTACAACAGGAGATACCTTTTTTACTTCTACTTTTGGGATTGTTAGACAATTTTATGCATTTTTTGTGAGGGCTTACTGAATTTTATGAATTAATTTCTTATGGGATGACTGTGATACGACAACATGAGAAGAGAACTGCGCAAAAGCCCAAAAGTTTCCATTAACCACATGTTCTAAACAAATACATTGGCAACTACAAATAAGATGTATCCACTATATGGTGAAAAAGTACTGCAGAGACTAACAGTTTCATATTATTAAAAGTACCATATTTATCGGCGTATAACACGCACTTTTTTCCCCTTAAAATCAGGGGAAAGTCGCAGGTGCGTGTTATACGCCGATCCCCGCCGATCCTGAGCTGTCAAAACTTCAAAATCGCCGACCGCGATTTGAAAATGGCGCCGCCGGCGCCGAAATACACAGAGCCGGTCCTCGGCTCTTTCCAGCGGCTCTCGTTTACTTTCGGCTCCACTCGTAGTCCCGAGTGGAGCTATCCGAACCTACTCGGATAGCTCCGCTCGGGACTACGAGTGGAGCCGAAAGTGAACGAGAGCCGCCGGAAAGAGCCGAGGACCGGCTCTGTGTATTTCGGCGCCATTTTCAAATCGCGGTCGGCGATTTTGAAGCCCAGGATGGCAGGGACAGGGGATCAAAGGCTGCACTGGGGAAGGCTGCACTGGGGCAAGGCTGCACTGGGGGAAGGCTGCACTGGGGGAAGGCTGCACTGGGGGAAGGCTGCACTGGGGGAAGGCTGCACTGGGGGAAGGCTGCACTGGGGGAAGGCTGCACTGGGGGAAGGCTGCACTGGGGCAAGGCTGCACTGAGAAGGCTGCAATGATGGGCATTTAAATGTAAGTTTAGGTTTTTTTCCTTCAACTTCCCTCCTAAAAGTTTTTTTTTCCTTAAAATTCCCTCCTAAATTGGGGTGCGTGTTATACGCCGATAAATACGGTATTTTACTCTTTATAAAAAGTATCAAGCATTAGTTCACAAACATGACTGATACCAAAGAAGTCCCCATATTAAAAACTGAAAAAACGTACTTCCTCCAAAGTTGCATTCTTCTTTTTCTTCAACTGAAAAAAATAAGTAATGATCCTGTTAGGCAAGCAAAAGTAGGACAGATGTCTTGTAAACAGAAGGATTTTTTTTTTCAAACTGGTTGAAAGAAGGACTGCCTGTATTGTCCAGAGTGGCCAACACAGATGATTTGTCTTCCAGGAATTTTGAAAATGAGCCCTTAACCACTTGACAACTGGGCACTTAAACCCCCCTCGTGACCAGACCAATTTTCAGCTTTCAGCGCTCTCACACTTTGAATGACAATTACTCAGTCATGCAATACTGTACCCAAATGAATTTTTTGTCCTTTTTTTCATACAAATAGAGCTTTCTTTTGGTGGTATTTGATCACCTCTGGGTTTTTTATTTTTTGCGCTATAAATGAAAAAAGACCGCAAATTTAAAAAAAAAAAACTAATTTTTCTTTGTTTCTGTGATAAAATTTTGCAAATTAGTAATTTTTCTTCATAAATTTTGGCCACAATTTATACTGCTACATATCTTTGGTAAAAGTAACCCAAATTAGTGGATATTATTTGGTCTTTGTGAAAGTTAGAGAGTCTACAAGTTATGGTGCAAATCATAAAAAATTGATCACATCTGATGCACTGACGGCCTATCTCATTTCTTGCGACCCGAACAAGTCAGGAAAGTACAAATACCCCCCAAATGACCCCTTTTTTGAAAGTAGACATTCCAGGGTATTTAGTAAGATGCATGGTGAGGTTTTTGATGTTGTCATTTATTCCCACAATTCTTTGCAAAATGAAGATTCCCCCCCCCCCCACAAAATTGTCATTGTAATAGGTTATTTCTCTCACATGGCATGTATATACCACAAATAACACCCCAAAATACATTCTGCTACTCCTCCTGAGTATTACGATACCACATGTGTGGGACTTTTTCGCAGCCTAGCCACATACAGAGGCCGAACATGCAGGGAGCACCGTCACATGTTCTAGGAGCATAAATTACACATCTAATTTGTTGAATATCTATTACACTTTTGAAGGCCCTGGAGAACCAGGACAATGACATGTGACACTGACGTAGCACTGATGACAAATGGCACTGATACGTGGCACTGATGACAGATGGCACTGATACGTGGCACTGACACTGATGTGGCACTGATGACAGATGGCACTGATGACAGATGGCACTGATGACAGATGGCACTAATATGTGGCACTGATGACATGTGGCGCTGATGACAAATGGCACGGATATGTGGCACTGATTACACGTGACACTGATAAAAGATGGCACTAATACAGGGCACTGATGACAGATGGCACTAATACGTGGCACTGATGACAGATGGCACTGATACGTGGCACTGATGACAGATGACACGTGACACTGACAGGTGGCACTGATGACAGATGGCACTATGTGGCACTGATGACAGATGGCACTTATACGTGGCAGTGGGGACAGATGGCACTGGGGACAGATGGCAGGACAAATGGCAGGGGCAGATGGCAGGGGCAGATGGCAGGGACTGTTAACAGTGGGACACCTTTTTTTCCTTTTTTTTTTCTTTTACACTTACCGCCGCAGCGGTTCCGCTCTCCCTCCTCACACGCTGTCTCTGTGTGAGGAGGGAGAGCCGGCGATGAGAGAGGATCTCATATGTTTACATGTGAGATCCTCTCTCATTGGCACCCCTGATCGCACTGTAAACAGCCGCTGTCATTGGCCGTTTACGGTGATCTGTGACTGGCTGTGTCCGAGGGACACGGCCAGCACAAAACTTCCGCGATGCGCGCAATGCGGAAGTAAACAGGAGGACGTCCAGGGACGCCCTCCCGGCAATTGGAGTCCGCGCTGTAGCCGTCTTTCGGCTATAGCGCGGACGCCTAGTGGTTAAAATATTCTTATGAAAACAGTAACGGTACTGTAGTTGATCTAGAGGCAAGGTCAATAAAATAAGCAAGGTGGTACTATAGCAGATGAGTACCTGCCTAAATTTAGCTGTTAATTCTTGAGTTGTGCTTTTAAGTTAATTGATAAAGGGTTCCAAGGCAGTCTGAGGTTTTAAAAAATAAAAATCCCAGAAATGATCTGGGATTTTTTGTGATGACTTGCTAAGGTACTCCACTATCAAACCTTTTTGTGACGTACCATATGCATTGTCTCTAATTATATATATATATATATATATATATATATATATATATATATATATATATATATATATATATATATATATATATATATATATATTTATTTTGAAGTAAGCTACATTACTAACCTACATTACCTTTATAACTGTGAGAACCATCAAATTCAGAGTAACTTATATTTTAGGATTTAAAGACATATCATCACATTACCCATGCAAGACAAAGGCCCCCTATACATAACTTACCAACGCTCCCTCATCGCACGTTCCTTCCCTGCAGCCAGCACTGAAATGATTGGTGTCTGCAACCCCCTTTAATGTGACAGTGCTCTTGGCTGCTGATCCACAGTATTGCCACAGGAGGTGGTCCATGCTACGCTATACCAGTCAGTGCCAGGTTTTGTTCCTGACTGCAGAGGAAGGGAGCAGCAGGGAAGCCCTGGTAAGGCAAGTATAATTCGTTTGGAGGGGGCCCTTTGCAGGAACACTTTGCCCTGCATAGGCAAGCTGACAGTCTCTTTAAAGATTAAAATCTACATTCAAACCTAATGTATAATTAGTACATTTTATATTTTTCCATTAACTTTTGTGATTACTTTGATATTTTTTACAGTCCCAACATATACTGATCTCATGTGTAAAGTATATTACTGCTACTAATAAAGTAAACTATGTGAGTTTATTTGTTTTCATCTTAGATCTTACCGTTTTATTGTCGCCTGATGACTGCTTTGCATCCTGATTTTTGGCAGATTCCTTGGCTTCGTTCTTGGAGTATTTGCTCCAAGCTTTGGCCTTCAAAGGATCTCCAAATGATTTACAGACTTCCACCTTTGAAAAAAAACACAGTTTTTACAAGGCAAAAGTTTGTTTCACAACAAAAACAAATATGTTCAGTACTTGCATAACTCACAGATATGCGGGATGTGTCAATGAAGCTTTTGTTGAAATGGGTAAGTGCTGCGTTGGCCTCTTCTTCTGAGCCATAACCAATAAAGCCAAACTTTCTGAATTTACCATCCTTTGTAAATTTAAGGGTAGAGTCTGTTAAAGTCCCAAATGCTGCAAACAGGTCTCGGAATCTGTCTTCTTTCATCTGCATGAAAAGCAGCACAAGAGAACATTAAATGTGTATTACATAACTCAAGCATCACCCACACTTATGAAGAGAAATTGAACTAATCAAAACATGCACTGCTGTCATCAACATAGCTGATATTTCACGTGTGCACTTGTAATGTCTCTTTCTTCCTCGTCCATCGAGCGACACAGAAATGTTAACGTGGTTATAACATGAAACATGAGCAAAGCATATCCTTCTATAGTGTGTACTAGCATCAATCCAAAGCACAGAGTGTTATTTCTCTCTTCCTTCTACTATCCACATGAGTCACTGATAATAGTCCAAGCTGACTTCACAGCAGCCCAGGTGACAGCCGTCCTGCCTCCAGCACATAGCAGGTGGTTGACAGCCTCAGTTGTGTGTATTTTCATATGATTGTGTGTAGAAAGGTGTGTATTCCCTCCACTCAGGTTTTAGGTCTCATTAAGCTCTGTGCGTGAAGTCAGGTCCTTGCCCCCTGACTTTTATTGCTGGGAAATAGCCTTTGATCTGTGTGTTTTAGGAGGATGTATATAAAACAGGTACAATTTATGTAGGAGGATTTGGTTAATGTTAATGTGTATCACTTGAGGCTTATGCCGCGTACACACGGTCGGACTTTCTGCCCTACTTGGTCCGGCACACTTTCTGACGGACTTTGTCCGCCAGGTGCGCCGGACTTTAAAATGGACGGACTTGCCCACACACGGCCGGACTTTGCGGCGGGCTAAGTCCGCCCGTCTTTCCGAAAGACTTTCGCCAGAGTTACGGCGGACTTTCAGAATGAACGGACTTGCCCACACACGGACAAGTCCGTTCATTTTGAACGTGACTCAGGTGCGACGGGACTAGAAAAGGATGTCAATCTTGCCGCTTTTATCGGCGAGATTGACACCTTGCGAGCCCCGTCGCGGGTCATACCAGGCCCTTAGGTCTGGTATGGATTATAAAGGGAACCCCCCTACGTCGAAAAAACGGCGTGGGGTCCCCCCTAAGATCCATACAAGACCCCGATCCGAGCACGCAGCCTGGCCGGTCAGGAAAGGGGGTGGGGACGAGCGAGCGCCCCCCCCCCTCCTGAACCTTACCAGGCCGCATGCCCTCAACATGGGGGGAGGGTGGGTGCTTTGGGGGAGGGGGGCGCCCTGCAGGGCCCCCCCACCCCAAAGCACCTTGTCTCCATGTTGATGAGGACAAGGGCCTCTTCCCGACAACCCTGGCCGTTGGTTGTCGGAGTCTGCGGGCGGGGGGCTTATCGGAATCCGGGAGCCCCCTATAAGAGGGCCCCCAGATCCCGGCCCCCCCACCCTATGTGAATGAGCATGGGGTACATGGTACCCCTACCCATTCACCTAGGGAAAAAGTGTAAATAATAAAACACTACACAGGTTTTTAAAATATTTTATTTAACAGCTCCGGGGGGGATCTTCCCTCCGGCTTCGGGGGTCTTCTTCCGGCTTCGGGGATCCCTCCGGTTCATCTTCTCCCGGCGTCCAGTTGGTTCTTCTCCGCTCTCTTCTCCCGGTGTTCCAGTTCTTCGGCCAGCTCCTCCGCTGTCTTCAGGTAGCTCTCTTGCCAGCAGAGGTCCGGACTTCTGGGCTTCTTGTCTTCTGGGCTTTTTGTCTTCTCTTCTCCAGATGTTGACACGACGCTCTCTCCGGCTGGACTGCTCTCTGAGGGCTGCGTTGTGACTTATATAGGCGGAGACCCCGCCCCCTTTTGATGTCACAGTCCCTGGGCATGCTGGGACTGTGACGTTTTAGGGGGCGTAGTGAAAATCACCCAGTGACCACGCCTCCTAAAACGTCACAGTCCCAGCATGCCCAGGGACTGTGACATCAAAAGGGGGCGGGGTCTCCGCCTATATAAGTCACAACGCAGCCCTCAGAGAGCAGTCCAGCCGGAGAGAGCGTCGTGTCAACATCTGGAGAAGAGAAGAGAAGCCCAGAAGTCCGGACCTCTGCTGGCAAGAGAGCTACCTGAAGACAGCGGAGGAGCCGGCCGAAGAACTGGAACACCGGGAGAAGAGAGCTGAGAAGAACCAACCGGACGTCGGGAGAAGATGAACCGGAGGGACCCCCGAAGCCGGAAGAAGACCCCCGAAGGTGGAGGAAGATCCCCCCCCGGAGCTGTTTAATAAAATATTTTAAAAACCTGTGTAGTGTGTTTTATTATTTACACTTTTTCCCTAGGTGAATGGGTAGGGGTACCATGTACCCCATACTCATTCACATAGGGTGGGGGGGGCCGGGATCTGGGGGCCCTCTTATAGGGGTCTCCCGGATTCCGATTAGCCCCCCACCCGCAGACCCCGACAACCAACGGCCAGGGTTGTCGGGAAGAGGCCCTTGTCCTCATCAACAAGGGGACAAGGTGCTTTGGGGTGGGGGGGGCCCCGCAGGGCTTCCCCCTCCCCCAAAGCACCCACCCCCCATGTTGAGGGCATGTGGCCTGGTACGGTTCAGGAGGGGGGCGCTCGCTCGTCCCCACCCCCTTTCCTGACCGGCCAGGCTGCGCGCTCGGATCGGGGTCTGGCATGGATTTTAGGGGGGGACCCCACGCCGTTTTTTCGGCGTAGGGGGGTTCCCTTTATAATCCATACCAGACCTAAGGGCCTGGAATGCCCCGCGCTCGCCGCAATAGGAAAATTTGTTTCTCCTATTGCGGCGAGCGCGAGATGCAATACCCTGCCCTCGCGTCGTATCTGGTCCGTTGGACCAGCATACACACGAGCGGGCTTTCCGTCGGACCAGCACACAGACGAGCGGACTTTCCGCCCGAAACGGAGTCCGACGGAAAGATTTAAAACATGTTTCAAATCTAGGTCCGGCGGGCTTTTGGGAAAAAGTCCGCCGGAGCCTACACACGGGCGGATTGTCCGGCACACTCTGGTCCGCCGGACCAAGTATGCCGGAAAGTCCGACTGTGTGTACGCGGCATTAGAGTATCAGCCTGTTGCCTCCACCAGTCTTAAGTCCTTTAGGCCAGGTTCACACAGGGGCGACTTGTCAGGCGACAAAATGGGACTGACAAGTCACGTCCCATTTTGTACTATGGAACCGTTCTAATAGGAGCAACGCAAGTCGCTCCGACTTAGAAAAAGGTTCCTGTACTATTTTTGGAGCGACTTCAGGCGACTTGAATTGACTTCTATACAGAAGTCGTTTTGCAAGTCGCCACTGAAGTCGTGTGCAGGTCGCCTCTGTGAGTCGGCCTGCAAGTCTTGTTGCCCCTGTGTGAACCGGCAGTTAGAGCCCCCAAGTCTGCAAAGACTTTCACAATGCTTCTGATTTATGGAGATTGGAAACACCCTAACAAGATGTTTGCACCCCCTAAGCACTTATTAACCTTGTATCTGTTTGAAGAGGACTTGTTAAAAAGTGGTCTTCCCCAACTGTGGATCTGGCAGTGTCCTGCCTTAAAGCGGTAGTAAACCACACAAATTTTTTTTTTTTTTTTTAGACCCTGCAAAGTAAAGTCATAATGTGCTAGTTAAAAAAGAATTACCCTAAAACAAAGCCCTGCAGCACTGCACTGTCAGCGCAGACACTTCCATCTTCACCCGGTCTTCCTTTTGGGTCTACGTCCTCCGCTGACTGGCCGTGCCGTGATGACGTCACGAACCACGGCACGGAGCTCTGAAAGGACGGCATGGGTATACTGTCCCTTCAGAGCTAATGTGCCGGTGACATCACTGGCTAAATGCAGTGTGAATATCTCCTAAACTGTGCAGGTTTAGGACATATTCATAGTACCTAAAGGTAAGCCTTAAATTGGTCCCATGTCTTTCTGCTGTTTCGTTCCTCTGTTATCAGCATGATAACTTCTTACAAGCTCTCCGACAGGGGAGATAAAAGCAGCTGCAAATTTGTGTCGGAGAGGTTGCTATAAATAGATTAGCAGAGAGCTTGTCTATTCACAACACAGCTCTGCATGTTTCTTTCTTCCTCTGCCTATGTGGAGGGGGGTGGGGTGTGTCTTTCCTCCAATCAGCTGTCACATAGTGTATGCCAAGACTCCCCTTCCACTGCTGAAAGAGGAATTAAAAATTCTAACACGATGTTCACTTTCTAATGAATATAGCAAGCTAAAGACAGCAGATATGCATGTAAAACATATGTAGGGAGATTTGTTTCTCCCTGTGTAACATCTGAGGCGGTTCACTTTACTGGGTATAGGAGAAGGTTTACATCCACTTTAATATAGGCTTATCTATAGGTACAAGTTTACAGAAAGGGTTTGCTTCCACTTTAAAGCAACCATCATTCCAGTTAGAAAATACACCTTTCTTTAAGGACCCAACCCATAAGCAGATGAAGCACTCTCTATAGTTCTGTCCTTGTTGACTTGCCCTGTTCTTTTCCCTGTCTTAGCTGTGACTTTGCTTTGCCAAACTGATGGACTGGTCAAAAAAATATGTTACCACTTCTGTAGTTGATCCCTTAAATAATATAATTTTTTGGAGAAAATGGTTATAGTTTTAAGCTGCAATTGTGATGGGCTGCTGATTTCCTGTCTCATCTAATGCATACATTTTGTGTAAGTGCACCTGCCGGGAACACTTTGGCTAAACTTGGAGCCTGTGTTTAACCACTTAAAGCGGAGTTCCACCCGTTTTTTTAGTTTATTAAAAGTCAGCAGCTACAAAAAGCATAGCTGCTGACTTTTAATAAACCGACACTTACCTGCCCCACGGTCCAGCGATGTGGCCGCCCAGAGGCTAACTCCTCTCCCCCTCCTCTGCGCCATCATGGCAACTGTGGGCACCCAGACGTGACAGTTCCCGGGTTCATGGCCGAGCGCGCACTGTGCTCTCCTATTGGCCAGCCGATCTTCTGGGACCCGAGTTGTGTCCCAGAAGATTGCTGGCAGGGAGGGGCCGTCTAGGGCGAGAGGAGAAGTCGCCTAGGCGGCCGAAGATAGGAAGCAGGAAGTGGGAAGTCCCACGAAAAAAATGGTACACACTCCGCTTTAAGGACCAAGCCTCTTTCTGAGATTTGGTGTTAACAAGTTAAAAACTTTTTTTTTTGCTAGAAAATTACTTAGAACCTCCAAACATTATATTTTTTTTTTGTCCAACAAAATAGAGAATAAAATGATGGTCGTTGCAATACTTTAGCACACGGTATTCGCGCAGCGTTTTTACAAGCGCACTTTTTTTGGAAAAAATACACTTTGTTGCATTAAAATAATATAAGACAACAGTAATGTTAGCCCATTTTTTTTTATATTGTGAAAGATAATGTTCCCCTGAGTAAATTGATACCCAACATGTCGCGCTTCAAAATTGCGCCCGCTCGTGGAATGGCGACAAACTTTTACCTTTAAATATCTCCATAGGCGACATTTAAAAATCTCTACGGGTTACTAATTTTAAGTTACAGAGGTCTAGAGCTAGAATTAATGCTCTCGCTCTAATGATTGCGATGATATCTCACATGTGTGGTTTGAACACCGTTTTCATATGCGGGCGCTACTCGTGTATGCGTTCGCTTCTGCACAAGAGCACGGCGGGACAGGGCGCGTTAAATTTTTTTTTATTATTTATTTTACTTTTTATACTGTTCTTTTTTTGTAAACATGCCTTGTAATAGGAAAAAAGCATGACAGGACCTCTTAAATATGAGATCTGGGGTGAAAAAGACCTCAGATCTCATATTTACACTAAAATGCAATAAAAAATAAAAAAATTGTCGTTTTAAATAAAAAGCTATGATAAAGAGCTATGGGCAGAAGTGACATTTTGACGTCGCTTCCGCCCTGCAATGGTATGGAGATGGGTGGGGGCCATCTTCCCCTCACTCATCTCCATACCTAACAGGGAGAAGGATCCGATTGCCTCCGCCGCTGCCGGCGGCTCCGGTTAGCGGCGGAGGACGGGCCCTCTCCCGCCGCCGATAAAAGTGATCTTGCGGCGAATCCGCCGCAGAGACCACTTTTATCTGAAACCGGACCACTCACTGAAGAAGAGGATACCGGGGTTAAGGCAGCTAGCTGCTGCCATAACAACGATATCCCTCTTCAAAATGCCGACGTATATCGTCGTGAGCCGGTCCGGAAGTGGTTAAGAATTGCTTGCTTCACATGGCCTTCAAAGGACAACATTTTTTTAGATCTACTCTGGATATCATCAAGTCATCCCTTGTTAAAGATTATGAAAAGTCTTTTTATTACTCTACTTTAGAGCGTGCAGGGGAAGCTATAGGGATGTAGGGATGCCATAGGGATGTCCCTGTGCATCATAGGGGGGCGGGGCCACCCGGTGACATCACCAGGTGGCCCCGCCCTCAGTTATAAAAGAACTGTCACCTGAGAGGACAGTCATTACGGCGGGTGCCTCCCATGGAGGCGAGTCGCTGGCGGCGTGCGGGTTTTTTTTTCTTTTTCGGCCCGTCGGCGGAGCAATAAAGGTAGAAGACGACTATGTGGGACATTTTTATTTTTTTATTTTTTAATAAAGGACTTGTCCCCAAGCCGTGTCTTGTCATTTTTACACTTGTTTTGTGAAATGGTAGGAGTACATTTGTATCCCGTTACCATTTCACACAGGGGGGGGGGGGGGGGGCCGGGATCTGGGGGTCTCCCTGTTAAAGGGGGCTTCCAGATTCCGATAAGTCCCCCCGCCCGCAGACCCCCACAACCACTGGGCAAGGGTTGTGAGGATGAGGCCCTTGTCCCCATCAACATGGGGACACGGTGCTTTGGGGCGATACCCCAAAGCACCCTCCCCATGTTGAGGGCATGTGGCCTGGTACGGTTCAGGAGGGAGCACTCTCTCGTCCCCCCCTCTTTTCCTGCGGTCTGCCAGGTTGTGTGCTCAGATAAGGATCTGGTATGGATTTTTGGAAGGGGGACAACGCCATTTTTTAAAAAATTTTGGCGCGGGGTTCCCCTTAAAATATGGATTTTGAGGGGGACCCCTCGCCATTTTTTTTTTAAATTTTGCTGTGGGGTTACCCTTAATATCCATACCAAACCCAAAGGGCCTGGTAATAGACTGTGGGGGAATCCTATGCCGTTTTTATCAATGAACTTTTATGTGTATTGCTGGGACCGACAATTCATTAAAGCCGCGAGTAGTTTTAAACAACTTTTTTTTCCTTTAGAAATGTCATTTTGCTCTCAGACTGTTCTAAACACGGGAAACATGCGCCACTTTACAGTCATACTATAGACACCCCCCCTCAGGTACGAAATTTAAAGGAATATTTCACTTTTATTGTTTCTCTTTAAGCATTATTAAAATCACTGCTCCCGAAAAAACGGCCGTTTTTAAAACTTTTTTTTGCATTGATACATGTCCCCTGGGGCAGGACCCAGGTCCACAAACACTTTATATGACAATACCATGCATATAAGCCTTTAAAATTTTGATTTCTCTCATAGACTTTTAAAGGGTGTTGCGCGGCTTTCAAATTTGCCGCAGACACCCCAAATTGTTCGCTATTCGGCGAACAGTCGAACACCCGATGTTTGAGTTGAACTTACGCTTGACTCGAACATCGGGCTCATCCCTACTAATCACCCATTTCCACAATTCTATTTTAACAGTGCAGAGCCAAGCTGTCAAAAAAAAAAAAGCCGACAAATGTTTATCAACATTCCTCAGCGCTGAGCGATAGAGAAGAGATACAAACATTTAGCATACACACACGTTCTGGGGCTCAAAGTCTGAAAACGTTTCCTTAGCATAAAAGGTATGTACACACCATCCCCCCCCCCCCCCCCCTGTTAGCCTTTGCAGACACTTGGGCTGTTTGCATCTTGGATGCTCGGGCGAAGGAGGTTGGTTTCCAGGGGACTACACGCTAGAGTTTCACTCCCTCCTCCCTTTTTCACCTCCAATCTGTGTCATATTAGCAGATTTCCAGGTAGTCCTCTTGGGCCTTCTGGATCAAGGACAATTTTTCAGGCACTGCCAAGTTCTCTGCAAATGCTGGGCATAAAAATGTGCCGTGAACTGAATAGATCAGTTCACATTTGTTGCTGGGGAGAAAGCCAGTGTGATGGTCTGAACACAATTTGCAGCATTCAATATGGCTTTTAATTTTTTTTCCTGGCAGCGTAGAAGTTCCATCTACCACCACAGCAGATGGCCTGTAGTTCTCAATAAACTAACCGGGTGCTAATCAGTGCCCTTGTAGCTCACTGACAATTCCTGCAGCTAAGTAACTGTCTGCCCATACAGAGGTATGGGCAGAGCACTGTCAACAGTATCTGCAGGAGCCCAACATTTTTACCTGCAAAATCATGTGCATGATTGTGCATGTAACACTATGTTACATACTCCTGACCCCTGCACACTATACGTAACACAATTCTGATTGCCGCACTCTGTTCATTACAAACTCCTGAACTTTATATGATACACATTTCTGACCCCTGCATTCTTCACGCTACATGCTCCTGCACTCTGTACGTTACACACTCCTGACCCCTGCACTCTGTACGTTACACATTCCTGACCCCTGCACACTCCTGACCCCTGCACTCTGTACGTTACACACTCCTGACCCCTGAACGCTACACACTCCTGACCCCTGAACTTTGTACGTTACACACTCCTGACCCCTGCACTCTGTACGTTACACACTCCTGACCCCTGAACTCTGTACGTTACACACTCCTGACCCCTGAACTCTGTACGTTACACACTCCTGACCCCTGCACTCTGTACGTTACACACTCCTGACCCCTGCACTCTGTACGTTACACACTCCTGACCCCTGCACTCTGTACGTTACACACTCCTGACCCCTGCACTCTGTACGCTACACACTCCTGACCCCTGCACTCTGTACGTTACACACTCCTGACCCCTGCACTCTGTACGTTACACACTCCTGACCCCTGCACTCTGTACGTTACACACTCCTGACCCCTGCACTCTGTACGTTACACACTCCTGACCCCTGCACTCTGTACGTTACACACTCCTGACCCCTGCACTCTGTACGTTACACACTCCTGACCCCTGCACTCTGTACGTTACACACTCCTGACCCCTGCACTCTGTACGTTACACACTCCTGACCCCTGCACTCTGTACGTTACACACTCCTGACCCCTGCACTCTGTACGTTACACACTCCTGACCCCTGCACTCCGCACGTTACACACTCCCGACCCCTGCACCCTGTATGTGGGTATGACAATTGAGAATACATATCGGAGACGATTGGGCACACACATCACTGTGAAGAGGGCACAATTTGACAACATGGCACTGGATGGCTTTGTCTAAGCACAGTTTGTAACCTGTCCCTGGCTTTAGATAAACAGTAACATTCATCCATGATTAATGCAGAAAGCGCACACTTTCTCACTCAGCAGGAACATTTCTTTTATCCAGCTACTGGTGGCAGCCTGACATGTTAGCTGCCCTCCATCCATCTAACCCCAGGTCAGTCCTCAGCCAGGTATGAACGATTTTACACTGACATCGGAAGCAAGCTAACTAGAGTTGTACCTATTTAGCTCAGTGTTTGCAACCTATAAAATGAACATATCAGGATAATACACTGACCCCACACCCACAGCTAAAACGGTGTGCCGAGCACAGGAAGACTGCATCCAACATAAAGTGAGCAGACAGGGGCCAGCGTGTAGCTGGTGTATAAAAGCCGGGAAAACAGTGCTTGGTTACATCGCTGCGACAGAGATCGCACTAACCAATCATAGCTGTAATACATACCCCGTTAGGGAGATTCTTTATAATCAATCGTGACATCTTGATGGATATTGCTGAACACCCTAACTAGCTTCACGTTGCGTTTCTGGGCGCCGCCATCTTGGTGAGAATCACGTGGCCGCCTGTGTGCGCGCGCAGCACTTGTGTTTGGCTCGAAGACAAGACAAAGCGGAGGTGATATGTGAAGCGATGCCTGTGTTGTGTTAGAGGCTGGCCCTTCCAGTCCATCCCCACCCTCTCCATGACAAGTAATATAATGCCAGTTACTTTACTTCAGGAAGGGTATCCCTATGATATGACTCTAATTCATCAAATTTCCTAAAATGTTTTTACTAATGATTTCAGGAAATAATTGTGACTATAGTAAATAGCAGTTGTTGTAGTAAATCAAGCCTGTGGGAAATTGATGGTAGTATCCTCTTTGAAAATCCCCAAGGTTTTGTGCCTCGTGCTTCTGTTTTTGTTTGGGGGTGGGCGCTCGCTTCTACTACCTGTCAGGGATCACTGAAAGTTCTTAGTCCCCCCCCAGAACCCTTTTGGACACATTACAGGTCCCAGAAGACCAGTCACAAAGCGCGGCATGGCTTGCGCATGTGCAGTTGCAAGGAATCACAGCTGGCTGCCCACAATAAACATTCCAGGGACCCGAAAAACCTTTGTGTGAGCACTGTTTTGGACCCCTGGACAGGTAAGTGTCCTTTTATTTAGCCTAGGTTCACACTGGTGCATGCAAAACGCACCACATTCCTGTGCACATCATTTGCGATGTCTGTACGGCGAGATTTGAGCCATACATTTTGCACAGCTCATATCACATCTGCACCAAAATGGTGCCGAACCCTTTTTTTTTTCCCTTGGGTCTGAGCGCAGACTGATAATGTCACTCATAGGCTTACTATGGGTCATCTGTTGTCCATTGCCCCTCCTCTACGCTGAAGCAGACAAGGTGACCCAATCATGTGACCAGACGGGAGCAGCCTCAGAATAGGTAAGTATAGACAGCTTTCCTTTCACACAGCAGATAAAATATGCTTAGAATGGGTGTGGAAGCAGATTTAGGAATAGTTAGTATTTGACTAAACTTCCACTTTAATCTCATACCTCTTTCTAATATCTTGTAGCGCTAGCCCCGAAGAAACTACCTGGGCTGTCCCTCCCAGTAGATTGCCCCGCAGCCAGGCACACTATCACAGTCACTCTTTGGCTTAAAGCAGAGTTCCAACAAAAAAAAAAACATTTAAAGTCAGCAGCTACAAATACTGCAGCTGCTGACTTTTACCTGTCCCAGGGTCCAGCGTTGCTGGGGATCGAAGCCCCGCTCGTCTTCCCCTCCCCTTTGCGGCGCCAACATTGTCACTGTGGGCGCCCAGCTGTGACTTCACAGCCGGGCACGCACTGCGCATGCGTGAGCTGCGCTGTGACCGGCCGGGCAATCATCTGGGACCTGTGACGTGTCCCAGATGATTGCCGAGAGGGAGGGGGGAGAGGTGAACTTACTTCCTGAGCCGCGGTGCCCCAGGAGGAAGTGGGAGCTGAAACCCTCTAAAAAGAGGGTCTCCCCCCCCCCCAAAAAAAAATGTGGCATGTCAGGGGGTCACCTTTCTTTAGGCGTAAGTTCCATTTTTGGCTGGAACTCCGCTTTAACAACAAGCCAGGGGTGTTCTTTTTGGAGTGACTGGGGATAGGGTTGAGGGAATTTGAGTGGGGTACCCCAAAAACAACTATGCAGTTGAGGACAGTAGACTTCCTTCTGTAGACCTGAAGCAAAAGTTCTTGCAAAAGTAAACTGTGGACTTGGCTTTGTAGTAGAAGCAGTTAACCTCTTTCCGACCCTCGGGCTTTCACACTGGAGACACAGGAGAGGCGCTTTACAGGCGCTATTTTTTAGCGCTATAGCGCCTGTAAAGTGTCTCAGTGTGAAAGTAGCCTCAGAGTATTTAGTCTTCAGGGCCACCCTCCCTGGGATTGGCCGGGGCTGTATAAATGCATGCTTCTTTTTGTATTACTCCACACCTATGATCCAAAGGATTCTACTGCACTCTGGAAAGCAGAGGAAACATTGAACAGACCTAACTAATCACATGCAGCCACACTAATTACAGTAAGACAAGCTACATTTACCTAGCAACGAAAATACAGCTCCACTGAACACAATGATCCAAAACTAAATCTACCTTATCCTAGCACCTATCTTAGAGGGTGCTATATCTTATGGGGACCTTTTGCACCTTGGTCCTTAGGCATCAATGGGGTACTTAGGACATGTTCTGGACACCAAATAAGTAGTGCTTCTAGCCTGATGACAGACCTGACAGTGTATTATTATTATTATTATTATTATTATACGAGATTTATATAGCGCCAACAGTTTACTCAGCGCTTTACAATGTATAAGGGGGACAACACAATTACAGTACAGTTCAATACAAAAGGTAGAGGAGGGCCCTGCTTGTAGAGCTTACATTCTAAAGGGAGGGGGTGGTGGTACAAAAGGTAATAGCTGCAAAGAATGATTTGATGGGGGTGGCTCAGGGACAGTTATGTGGGTGTGGGATAGGCTTCCCTGAATAAATGAGTTTTCAAGGATCTCCTAAAGGTGGACAGGGTAGGGGCTGATCGGACATACTGGGGCAGGGAATTCCAGAGGATGGGAGAGGCTCTGGAGAAGTCCTGGAGGCGAGCATGGGAGGAGGTAACAAGGGAGCTAGAGAGCAGGAGGTCCTGGGAGGAGCGGAGGGGGCGATTTGGGCGATATCTGCAGATGAGGTTGGTGATGTAGGTGGGGGCGATGTTGTGAATGGCCTTGTATGTTATGGTTAGCATTTTGAATTTTACACGGTGGGGTAGGGGAAGCCAGTGAAGGGATTGGCAGAGAGGAGCAGCAGTCACGGATCGATTAGTGAGGTGTATTAGTCTAGCAGCAGCATTCATAATAGACTGAAGGGGGGATAGCCTGCTTAAGGGTAGGCCATTAAGGAGAGAGTTGCAATAGTCGAGGCGGGAAATAATCAAGGAGTGAATAAGTTGTTTTGTAGTGTCATTAGTCAGGAAGGGTCGAATTTTGGAGATGTTGCGGAGGTTAAGGCGGCAGGATTTAGCCAGTGATTGGATATGGGGGCTGAAGGAGAGGTCAGAGTCAAGGATTACACCCAGGACTCTGGCATGTGTGGAGGGACCAATGGTTGTGTTGTTGATATTAATGGTGAAGTCACAGGAGGGGGACCGTGAAGGAGGAAATATAACAAGCTCAGTTTTAGAAAGATTAAGTTTGAGGAAGTGGTGTGACATCCATACCGATATGTCATTCAGCAAGTTTGAGATCCGTGAGGAGATAGTGGGGGTGAGTTGGGGAGTGGAGAGATAGATCTGTGTGTCATCGGCATAGAGATGGTATTGGAAGCCATGGGAGGTGATCAACTGGCCCAGGGAAGAGGTATAGAGTGAGAAAAGGAGAGGCCCAAGGACAGAGCCTTGGGGTACCCCAACAGAAAGAGGAAGGGGAGCGGAGGAGATGGAGTTGTAAGTGACGCTGAAAGTGCGCTGAGATAGGTAGGAGGAGAACCAGGATAATGCAGAATCACGGAGGCCAAGGGAGTGTAATTTGCTGAGGAGCAGCAGGTGGTCAACTGTGTCAAAGGCAGCAGAGAGGTCTAAAAGTATGAGTATGGAGTAGTGGCCATTGGTTTTGGCAGTTATTAGGTCATTGGTGATTTTTAGTAGGGCAGTTTCAGTCGAATGTTGTAGGCGGAAGCCAGACTGTAGGGGGTCGAGAAGGTTGTTGTCCGTGAGGTAGCGACTCATTTGGTCATGAACAAGGCGTTCGATGAGCTTGGAGGCAAACGGGAGAAGGGAGATAGGTCTTAAGTTATTCAAACAGGTGGGGTCTAGTGAGGGTTTTTTGAGTATGGGGGTAACCAGTGCATGTTTGAACGGGGAAGGAAAGGTGCCGGAGGAGAGGGAGAGGTTGAAGATGTGGGTTAGGGAGTTGAGGATAGAGTGGGAAGGTGGTCGCAGCAATTGAGAGGGGACAGGGTCCAGGGGACATGTAGTGAGGTGGGCCATGGAGAGGAGTTTATCAACTTCTTCTGTGGTAACAGGGCAAAAGGAGGAGAGTATTGAGTGTGGTGTTGGACTTGATATGTTGGGTAGGGGAGGAATTTTAATGCTGGATATCTCCTTGCGAATTGTGTTGATTTTGCTATTGAAGTGGTTGGCAATCTGTTGAGCGGTAAGCAAGTTGGTGGGAGGGGGCAGTGGGGGGTGAAGTAAGGAATTAAGGGTAGAAAAGAGTTGACGAGGTTTGGATGAGAGGGTTTTGATGAGAGTGTTGTAATAGGTTTGTTTAGCAGTGTGGAGGCAGGAGTTGTATTTGAGAAGGACAGATTTGTAGAGGGTAAAGTCTTGCAGGGATTTAGATTTACGCCATGCTCGCTCAAGAGCACGGCTGCGTCTCTTGAGACTTCTGGTGTCGTCTGTTTGCCAGGGTTGTGGCAGATGGGGCCTGGTTCTGCGTGTAGAAAGAGGAGCAAGTACGTCTAGGGAGGATGACAATGTGGTGTTGTAGATGGAAGTGGTTAGGTCTGGGCAGGACAGGGGTGCGATTTTGTCATAAAGGCCATCAGTAGCAGAGTGAAGAGTGAAGAGTGTACTGAGCATATGCACTATGACATGCCAAGAAAAAATGCCAGTTACATCTACACTGCTTCTGATGGTGCAGACATCTTCATTTTTATTTCTCACTAAGTGCTTGAAAGTCAGAAACACAGCCATGCATGAAAAGCTGATGAATTCACTTCCTCAGCTAGCAATATGAGACCTAATTCCACCTTACTGCAGCCAACTTTAGGGAGTTTTAGTCTTTTTGATGGATCTTTCATTGACATTGCTTTACAGAGAAAATAGTAGAAGTAGTAAACTCCACTTGGAAGGGATGCAACAAGATATTCCAGCAAGGGACATGTCTGCTTTAATCCCTCAAAAGATATAAAAAGCCATAGAGTAATTCGGCCCACCTATGTCCACTTATTGGATTAAAGATGAATTCTTGATATAAATATTTTATACATATTTACATTGGTCAAGCTTAGATCAATGTAACTATGTATATACAGTAGGTCAAATGGCAAACTCCATTATTCATATTTATATATTACCGTGGATAAGGTTATCCAATTTCTTCACCTAGTGAACACGCCACCATCACAATAGGTTGGACTCTTACCAGAGAGCCTGGACCCTTTATTATGAAGGGTCAAATAGGCTGGATGAATATGTCCCAGTAGGGATCATCAGCAGGGGACATACAAAGGAACCACATCAGTAACAGCTTCAGAGCATCCAGGGTACTCCACCCAAACGACGATCGTGTAGTCAGATCCAAAAAAAACATAAAACGTTGGATAGTGTAAAACCTCTTAAGGGTTGCATTTGACATAATGTTTTGCACTTACAAGTATCCATAGTAAAAACAGCATTGCATGGTAAAAAAGGAAGGCGACCGCTACAGAACATCCAAACATGTAAAATCCGTGATAGCAGGAACATACAGCTCAGCCCGACCGGTTTCGTCAAAATGTATGTTCCTGCTATCACGCATTTTACATGTTTGGATGTTCTGTGGTGGCCGCCTTCTTTTTTTACAATGCAATTCAAGTGAACACGCCACCATCACAATAGGTTGGACTCTTACCAGAGAGCCTGGACCCTTTATTATTAACGCTCAAATAGGCTTGGTGAATATGTCCTGGTAGGGGTCATCAGCAGGGGATGTACAAAGGAAGCACATCGGGAACAGCTCCAGAGCATCCAGGGTACTCCATCTAAACGACGTTCGTGTAGTCAGATCTAAATAAAGCATAAAACTAGAGGTTGACCGAAATATTAGCTGATATTTGGCCTTTTGTAAGAAATCGGCATCGGCCGATTATTATGCAAATTAGGCCGATATTTAACACTGACTGCACCTTGCCTGTTCCTCCTCCCTTCCCCACACTCCATTGGCAGAGCAGTGCGCTATGTGAAGTGTGTGAAACTGACATGTGACTGAATACAGAGAGAGACCAACTGTCAAAATTGAGCGTTGATGTTGGGGGTGGGCGAGAGTCAGCAGCTATCAAACACCAGTCAATGGGATGGAATTTAGGCGGGCTGCTACGTGTCTTTTTTAAGCAGCCCAATTATTGGCTGGTGTTTGATAGATGCTGTGTCCCACCCACCCCGGGTCCCGCCCACCCCCGACAGCACTGCTGATTTTTGACAGCTGGGCTCTCTGCATTCAGTTACATATGTCAGTTTCACACACAGTTACACTATATCGACTCAGTGTGAAACCTGCCAGTGTCAACCAGTGCCATCTGCCAGTGCCACCTGCCAGTGCCAACCAGCACCACCTGCTGGTGCCAATCAGTGCCAACCAGTGCCACCTGCAAGTGCCAATCAGTGCCACCTGCCAGTGCCAATTAGAGCCAACCAGTGCCACCTGCCAGTGCCAATCAGTGCCACCTGCCAGTGCCAATTAGTGCCAACCAGTGCCACCTGCCAGTGCCAATCAGTGCCATCTGTACTGAGGACATCAAGTGTGTGGTAGAGTGACCGGAGCAAGCAGGGGGGAATGGAGTGGGAGAGTCTATAAGATGAAGGTAAAAGAAAAATTGGCCTAAAATATCGACATCATATATCGGCCATCGGCCGCCCCGATTTCTAAATACCAGCGTCGGCCAGAGAGAAACCCATATCGCCCCTACATAGAACACTGGATAGTGTAAAACCTTTTAAGGGTTGCATTTAATATAAATTATTGCACTTGAATTGCATTGTAAAAAAAGAAGACGGCCGCCAAAGAACATCCAAACATGTAAAATGCGCGATAGCAGGAACATACATTTCGACGAAACCGGTCAGGCTGAGCTGTATGTTCCTGCTATCACGCATTTTACATGTTTGGATGTTCTTTGGAGGTCGCCTTCCTTTTTTTCTTAGGCAATGCTGTTTTTACTACGGATACGTGTAAGTGCAAAACTTTATATTAAATGCAACCCTGAAGAGGTTTTGCACTATCCAACGTTTTATGTTTTATTTGGATCTGACTACACGATCGTCGTTTGGGTGGAGTCCCCTGGATGTTCTGGATCTGTTCCTGACGTGGTTCCTTTGTACATCCCCTGCTGATGACCCCTACCGGGACATATTCATCAAGCCTGTTTGACCCTTCGTAATAAAGGCTCCAGGCTCTCTGGTAAGAGTCCAACCTATTTTGGTGGTGGCGTGTTCACTAGGTGAAGGGATTGGATAACCTTATCCACAGTTGAATAATGGAGTTTGCCATTTAACCATTATGGTCCATTTGAGAGACTGATTTTTCTGGACTGTTTATTCATTTATAATTTTTTCAGTATTTTTTTAATATCAACACACCTTTACAACACACCTTTATTTTGTTTCCTGTTTTTGTGGTAATATCTCACATTTGTGGTGCTTATTTTTTTCACACTGAATAATATTTTCACATGCGCAGTATTATTTTTGTATTTATAGTATCTCACAAAAGTGAGTACACCCCTCACATTTTTGTAAATATTTTATTTATTATCTTTTCATGTGACAACACTGAAGAAATGACACTGCTACAATGTAAAGTAGTCAGTGTACAGCTTGTATAACAGTGTAAATTTGCTGCCCCCTCAAAATAACTCAACACACAGCAATTAATGTCTAAACCGCTGGCAACAAAAGTGAGTACACCTCTAAGTAAAAATGTACAAATTGGGCCCAAATTGTCAATGTTTTACGTGGCCACCATTTTTTTCCAGCAAGCCTTAACCCTCTTGGGCATGGAGTTCACCAGAACTTCACAGGTTGCCACTGGAGTCCTCTTCCACTCCTCCATGATGACATCACGGAGCTGGTGGATGTTAGAGACCTTGCGCTCCGCCTCCTTCCTTTTGAGGATGCCCCACAGATGCTCAATAGGGTTTAGGTCTGGAGACATGCTTGGCCAGTCCATCACCTTTACCCTCAGCTTCTTTAGCAAGGCAGTGGTCGTCTTGGAGGTGTGTTTGGGGGTAAAGGTGATGGACTGGCCAAGCATGTCTCCAGACCTAAACCCGAATTAATTTGTAGTTTTTTTCAATTTTCTGGGATTCAAAATCTATCTTTTATTCTGACATCGCATAACGCAACCACAGTAGCCCAGAACTGGCTCTATTTTTTGTGCAGTAAAGGAAGAGGATAGGTATGTACTTCCATCCCCTTTGCAGTACATGGCAACTCAGTGACCTATTTTTAGCAGGCCTGAAGTCATGAATGGAGCTGTACCTATAGCTATGAATATACAGTATTTGCAAAGATAAAGTTTTGCCTATAGTACTACTACTTTAACCACTTCCCGCCCAGCCTATAGCAGATTGATGGCCGGGGAGTGGTTCTGTTATCCTGACTGGGCGTCATATGACGTCCAGCAGGATAAAACGATGGCCCGCGCCCACAGGGGCCCGCAGCGTGTCGATCGCAAGTGCGGCATGTCAGTCTGACACACCACATCTCCGATCGTGGTAAGGAGCCTCTGACAGAGGCTTCTTACCACATGTTCAGCTATGACCAATCACGGCTGATCATCGCGTGAACCAGGAAGTGCCGGTAAACGGCATTCTTTGGTTTGCTCTGACAGGGAGAGCCGATCGGCGGCTCTCCCTGTCAGAGGGGGGGTTTGTGCTGATAATCAGCACATTGATTATCAGCACAGCCCCCAGCAGATGTGCCCATCAAAAACTCTGTGCCCACCACAGTACCAATCAGAGCCCACCAAAGTGCCAATCAGTGCCCAGCAGTAACACCTGTCATTACCTCATCACATGTGCTGCCCATCAGTGCTATCTATTAGTGTCAGTCAGTGCCATCTGTCAGTGCCGCCAGTTAGTGCCCATCAGTGCCACCTATCAGTGCCATCTATCAGTGCTGCATATCAGTGCCGCCTATTGGTGCCCATCAGTGCTGCACATTAGTGCCGCCTATCAGTGCCTATCAATTCTACATATCAGTGCCTCCTCATCAGTGCCACCTTATCAGTGCCACCTTATCAGTGCCAACTCATCAGTGCCGCCTCATCAGCGCTCCCATCAGTGATGGAGAAAACTAAATTTTATGACAGAAACTAAGAAAAACTTTTTTTTTTTCAAAAATGATTTTAGTTTGTTTAGCAAAAAATAAAACCCCCAGAGGTGATCAAATACCACCAAAAGAAAGCTCTATTTGTGGGAAGAAAATTATAAAAATTTAGTTTTTGGTACAGTGTTACATGACGCGTAATTGTCATTCAAAGTGCAACAGCGCTGAAAGCTGAAAATTGTCCTGGGCAGGAAGGGACGAAAGTGCCTGGTATTGAAGTGGTTAAGGGGGGCAGTTAGAGAGAGGTTGAAAAACAGCTGATTATGCCCCCCCCCCACAAGTGTAAAGAAGCCCTTAATCCATGAGCTCTGTAATTATTAGTGTGGTGGAAAGAAGTGGTTGAGATGTGCATAGCAATAATTGATCACAATGCAAACAGCAGAGGGCAATGTTGTACCAAAGTGAACAATTGGAAAAAGACCAGACGTTTTTGTTCTAATAGCTGTTTGCTGGCTGTATGCAAACCTATCTGTATAAATAGATTTGAGTATTACAAGTCAGTGTTAGCATTTATAGATTTCTATCTGTAAAAACCTTTACAATTTGAATACTTTATAAAGTATTAATTAGATTGCATTGGAGCTTTCAGAATAAAATGCTAGTTAGGCTAATGTTCCTGTTTAGTATATAGTTTATTCTGCTTTTTTATGTATCTCACACAGGCTTCAAAGAACAGCTGTTGTAGTTTTGACAATGCAGTTTTTAGTGTCTACAAGCAACTAAGGGGACATGTCCTCTTTTTTCTTTGGATGGAATTGGTGTGTTTACTTGAACAAAATTTCATTCTGCTTTTTCGAGCCCAACTCCAGCCTAAATTTTTTAGTCGATAAAAACACTTGTTTTTGTCTCTTTTTCTCCTTCACTTCTTCTGTCTGGCATCTGTCAAAATATATAGGATTTGGGGGACTAGAAAAGTTGGCTGGAGTTGAGCTTTTACTTCAGACCCAGGTGCCCATTTAAAAAAAGGAGTTGCTCTATTGCATCTATCTATACATGGCGATAATAAAGTTAAATCAAATACATTTTAAAATATTTGCGATTAAATACTTATACAAGTAAAAAGGTTTCACATTTCCCAATTAATTCCAAGGATTGAGCAAATATAGTGAATACGGTAGATGACATATACAGTATAATGATATATAAGTGTGCACATACTAAATTTTATCAACCCACTGAGCCATTTTCCGTTTTTGCAAACCCAACTTGCTCATATCTCCAGTATAACTGAAGACAAAACTTGTTGATGGAAAAATATTTTAGGAGATAATATAATGATGAAAAATGTAAATAAAAGTTATGCCTTTACTTCCAATTAAATGTTACCCTAAAATGTGTTGATATTTTTTTTTCAGGCGCCTACCCACAGCAGTGACAAACCACTGCATCTAGAGGGAGTGTGTGCAAACAGGAAGTGACTGGAAGCAATCTAAAGCAATGTGATTCAACAAAGGGTTAAAATGTTAAAACATTATGGAAAACGTCTACAATCCACAGTAAAAGTAATGTATATAGGGTTAAGACCTACTTGAAGCAAAGTAACCTTTATAGTAGCCTAAACCAATCACATTTAAACTTCCAAGGCAGATTTGAATCTGATTAGTAGCCTAAAAACTACTTTCACTGACTGTATGATTTGAGATCTCCAACAGTCTAACTCAGAGGTGCCCAACCTTTTGAAGAGTGAGGGCCACTTAAGCGACTTGGTAACCGGTCGTGGGCCACAATGAGCGGAGCGGGCAGATGACAGGTCTGTGTCTACTCCGCATATGTGCACAGCCCGATCACAGCCCGCTCTACTCTATGGGCCCTCCGATCCAATCAGACGGAAGGGAACAGATGCCCTTATGGTTTTTTTAGGGGATCAGATTAGAGGTAGGTGGGTGTAAACCGACACAAGTCTGTTTACATCTGCTGCTCCATAGAGGTGAATAGAGGGTCCGATTGGGTCCGCCTGAAAAATGGACAGGCGTACCTGATCGAACCAATCATGTGAAAGGGGCCTAAGGCTGCTTTCACACTGATGCGCTGTGGTTTACCCACACTGCAGGTGCAGCACAATGCACCCGTGGCTTTCCTGCAGGTTAGCTGCTCTTTCCCATAGACTTCTATTATGTCCTGCACGTGTGGTGCACTTTCTGAAAGTGCACCAAAACTCCTGCATTCAGGAGATTTGGTGATCTTTCAGAAGGCGCACCAGAGCCGCAGGTAAAAACAGAAGTCTATGGCAGATAACAGAAGTATGCAGATATCAGCACAGTGTACCTGCGGATCATTTTGAAAGCAGCCTAGTAACCACTTCAGAACAAATATGCCTATATATACACTGTGATTTTAGTAATAAACTGACCTTTATTAACAATCTTCCATTCAGGTATCGTTGGCTGTTGCTGTCCCAGGCGGAGTGCATTTGGTACAACTCCATCTGTGACAGGAGCCGGCGCTATAAAGGAAGCATCGGCTTATGTGACTTTGCTCTGCAGCCGCTTGCTTCCTCTACTGCCGGCTCTATTCACAACACTGATGCTCTGGGATCGCGGGTCGGCAACCTGCGATCTGGACTTGCCAACCCGCATCAGGGGGGTTCGGCCACCGGTTGGGCACCCCTGGTCTAACTGCTATGAACTGAGTCTAAACTTTAGAGGAGAATAGCGGTCTGACAGTTAGAAGAGCTGTCCTCTGATATATCGGCATTGGAGGTCTCAGAAGCTGAGAGTGAATTATCACCTGATGCGTGTTTTGGGCCTAGAAGACAGATGTGTGAGGATGGCTGGATTGTACTTATAGATATTACCACACTCTATTGCCCATATGAAGAAAAAAAAACCTTTCAAGTATTTTAAATGATTATTTGTGGCATCCCTCCTTTTCATAAACATTTTTTTTATTGACTTGTAATGTTCCTCTGAACTTGCTAGCAATAATGTCTACTTCAAGAAGAGTAAATTCCCTAGTCAACCTCCGCCCTTCTTGCATGTCAAAGCCCTATGCCCTTCTGGGAGTTTCTAATTACCCTAGCTCAGGGCCGTCTTACTGAGCAAGCTCATGGGGCCCCATCAGAGCCAGACAAATAGAAGTAGCAGTGGGGCAAGGGAGTCGGGCTTAGCGGGCACAGACAGTCCAGCGGGCAGAGCCTCCATCAGGGGGGTACAGAGTCCATACACTAGGAAGGGGCCCGAGCATCTAGAAGAGCCCGGCTGTCTGGTGGGGATGGGAGAAGGCAGAGGCGTGTGCAGGAGAGCTCTGTGGCTGCGCTGTCTTTCGGAATGTGTGTGAGTGTCATTGAGCTCTCACATCAGGCTCTTTGCTGCCATCGCTGGTAAATTCCTGCATGTGCACTTCTCGTGTGTGCTGCACAAGAGCTGGGACAAGGAACACCACCTAACAAATAAGGGCTATTCTACAAGTGAGGGGGGGTTGTGGGTGTGTCTGTGTACATGTGTGCCTGTGTACATGTGTGTGTGTGTGTGCCTGTTTACATGTGTGTCTGTGTACATGTGTGTGTTTGTGTGTGTGCCTGTGTATATGTGTGTTTGTGTGTGTGTCTGTGTACATGTGTGTGTGCCTGTGTACATGTGTGTGTGTGTGTGCCTGTGTATGTGTGTGTGTGTGTCTGTGTACATTTGTGTGTGTCTGTGTACTTGTGTATGTGTGTCTGTGTACATGTGTGTCTGTGTATGTGTGTGTGTGTGTGTCATATATACACATGTGAAAGAAAATGGGAGTTTGGGACTTTAAATGAGGCCCACGGACAACAGGAGGTGAATAAAAAATGGTGTTTATTGTTCATGGAACCTGTATCAAACCATATAACAAATATAGACCACATGTAAAAGAAGAACATTGTAATAAATGTCGTTCAATATACCTACGCACATGTGTATGAGCGCATGCAATAAGCATCAAGAGTACATCAATATGTCAAACTAGAGGCCACATGGTAGTCACAAGTGATCGATGGATACATACAATAATAAATACATATATATACACATAAAAGCAGCATAGGGCAATATTAGTAAAAATGTGTGAACCCGTAATTGATTGAAGAGAGATGCTCTGAGTTGATAATGAGATGTGAGCATGTATCTGCGTAACAAAATGCCCGACGCGTTTCGTGTAAACCACTCATCAGGGGCACAGTGCTCAAACATATCTATGAAATGTAGTAGGTGCAGAGGAGGTGTGGTGATGATGGAGCCAAGGCCATATTAGTAGTCCATTTATTTTTTATTTTTCAATTTTTATTCTTATATTTATTTATTTTTTTCATTTTTCCTTTTTCTTTTATCCCCAGCTGGGTTTTCTCTTTGCTTTGACTTCTTTAATTTTAGTTTCCACTCATCTGATGCATATATTTTTTATTTACCCCATCAGTACAATATGACATACTGATTATGCATCTTCCTTTTTCTTAGACCCCGCTTGGCAGTCATTACTGGCAGGTTACTGTCTCATCCCAAGACCTAGTGCTCCGGGCTCTGTGCATGTGGGGGGGTTCTGTGCATGCGCCCCACCAGTGCATGTTTCGGTCACCTCAGCTCCCGATACGGACTACTAATATGGCCTTGGCTCCATCATCACCACACCTCCTCTGCACTGATTTTATGTAAGTACTCAGGGGTTGCATAATTGCTTCCCCCGGCTACTATCGGTTGCATATATATATTAATTGTTTACTTTACTACATTTCATAGATATGTTTGAGCACTGTGCCCCTGATGAGTGGTTTACACGAAACGCATCGGACATTTTGTTATGCAGATACATGCTCACATCTCATTATCAACTCAGAACATCTCTCTTCAATCAATTACGGGTTCACACATTTTTACTATTATTGCCCTATGCTGCTTTTATGTGTATATATATGTATTTATCATTGTATGTATCCATCGATCACTTGTGACTACCATGTGGCCTCTAGTTTGACATATTGATGTACTCTTGATGCTTATTGCATGCGCTCATACACATGTGCATAGGTATATTGAATGACATTTATTAAAATGTTCTTCTTTTACATGTGGTCTATATTTGTGATATGGTTTGATACAGGTTCCATGATCAATAAACACCATTTTTTATTCACCTCCTGTTGTCCGTGGGCCTCATTTAAAGTCCCAAACTCCCATTTTTCTTTTTGAACTAGGGATGGAGGCGCATTCCCCAATAATTTTCCAAAATTCCAATATCCTATATACACATGTGAGGGAGGATGAGACCATACAGGCGTTAGGGGGGCTGAGAGCATACAGGTGTGAGTGGGGCTGTGAATGTACAAGTGTGAAGGGGGGCTGATGATGAGACTAACATTTTCTTAACGCAACCTTTTCCCTTTACACAATTTCTCCTTGCATGGATATTGCATGTTTATGTGTCGCAACTTTTTCTTCACTGAATATTTGTGTCTTCATCTAACTTCACTATTAGCATGGTATATGCCCCTTGATTTTACGTGTTTAGATTATCTGATATTTTTTATACCTGCGGCTTTAGTTCTTTCAGTCCCCTCCCCTCTCCTTTTGGTTAAGTCACCATTTTCTTTTCTCCCTTTTTGCAACATTTAAAGTTTCAGTAGGGATGAATTTGAATATCGCTCTTCAAGAGTGATTAAGAAAGATGGAGTGTTTGAAATTAATGGTGAACCTGAGGGTGATTTGGGAGGTCTTTACGAGACTAAAAAATCTCATGGTGTCAGAAATCCACACCCAATGGGACATAGCCTTCTTAGAACAGTATTTGTCTGATAATATGGTACCCAGAAGCCTGCGTTGGGAAGTTAGCCCCCAAAAAGTTGAGTTAGAACTTCAGGAATGGTTTCGGTATTTTAATGAAGCAGGTGTCAAGTTTTTAGAATTCTTAGTTCAGAGAAAGAAATGTAAACTTACACGATTGGATATAGAGAATAAATCAATTAAAGATAAACTTTCACCCCATTTCAACAGTGAGGAGTATAAAGAACGGTCTATCAATCTCAAAAAACTCCTAGAAAAGGAGGAGATTGAACAGAAAAATAAGAAAAAGAAGAAATTTAATAGGGATGTAGGAGATTATAAAACTGGGATAGTTTTTGATTGGCAGAGCATAGTCTTAGGAAATGAGAGCGACTCTTCAGTTGTAGCCATTGCTCCCCCACTAAGACAAGAACCGGGTAATCAATCTAACTCTTATGTTTATCCTCAAACCCCCAATAGATCTAACAATCTATCTAGGAGAGTCTCATACAGGTCTCCAGAGAGGGACCATAGATCTCCCCCCCCCCCCCACAGAGACCTTGACCCACTAACACTTATGCAAAGGGACCCCCCTAAATCTCCAATTGGAAGAATAAAACAAAAATCCGTAAACCCCAATCTGTCCGTCAGTAGCATAATGGGTATAATGGGTCCCAGAGAAGATTCTATGAAGGAGGACAGTATGGGGACTGTCTACTTACAATCGATTCCAACAGCTCCATGAGGAAGATTATCCATATGGGGATTATTCTCGGACTGTAATCAATATCAGGATAATCGTACCCCAGGAAGGGGGTAGTGGAATGATGGACCTTATAAACACTATCCTTCCCCACCTCCCCCTCCCTTGTTGAGACGAGATAGATCATATGAACATTCCTACCAACAAGAACCGTGGGAGAACAGAAGTTACCCCCGACAATCAGTGGGTTTTCCCTGGTCAGACCTAAATCAACAAAGGCCTATAGAATATAGAACGAGGAGAGGAATCAGAGGGGGGCGGAGATCAAAGGTCCAAAAGGAAAAGGGAGTAGTTGGTCAGGGAATTTATAATCCGAGTACCATCAACCTCTCTCCAGATGAAATTTCTCTTCTGGACAAGGGATTAAAATTTGCTCCACCATAAAGATTAAATAAATTCCAGACTTACATGGATATTCACAAATATACTAGAAAGTTGAGTGTTAAGAGGTATATTATGTCTAATCCGATTAAAATCGGTAGGAATGTCCAGACAGACGTACAACACTCTAATTTAGCTAACGCTTCTCTATTCAATCCCCCTTGAGGACTGACTCCGTCAGTAAGGGTCTTTAGGGATGTTTTATTGAGAGATCTTGAAAAGATAAAAATTAGGAAAACCAAACTTAACAAATCTTTACAATCAGGGTTGGATCAATTGTGTGAAGAAAAAGAAATCATCATCCGCCCCGCTGATAAGGGGGGCAGAATTGTGATTTTAAATAAAACTGATTACCTGAAGGAATTGGACAATTTAGTGGGTGATACTGATACCTATACCCCCCTTTTAGCAGGTCCACGTCCACTATATAGAATAATTTTGGAAAATATAGTCGATCAGGATTTTACTTCAGGCATACTAAATAAAAAAGAAAAGTCCTTTCTTGTACCAACATCATCCTGGATACCCGTCATATACTATCTACCCAAAATACATAAGGACCCTGTCCACCCCCCTGGTCCTCCCATTATTAGTGGGATCGATTCTATTTCATCCAGGGCAGGAAAGTATATTGACGGATATCTTCAAACCTTGGTCAAATCCTTTCCTGCGTACATTAAGGACAGTAAACATGTGATTAATTTACTGAGTAACTTTCCATATGAAGGAGGTTTGTGGATGGTTACCGCAGACATTACGTCTTTATACACAATCATGCCCCATCATTGGGGAATCTCTTCAGTTGAACATTTTTTGAACAGAGACTCAGGCCTACCGATTGGTCAGAGGAGGTTGATTGTTGAGCTTTTGAAGTTTGAGACAACACACAATTTCTTTTGGTTCAACAATCGGTTTAACCTTCAGAACAGGGGCGTGGCTATGGGGGCAAAATTTGCCCCCAGCCTAGCTAAACTGTTTATGGGTAAATGGGAGGAGGACGTCGTCTATGCCAGCCACAGGCCTGAATTGTTTCTATGGGCTAGGTATATTGACGACGTCCTCCTCCTATGGAAGGAACCCAGAGATTCACTAGATCTTTTTATGGAATCCTTGAATGACAATAACAGGGGTATACAGTTAAAATATGAGGCAGATTAGAGTACCATCCATTTTTTGGACTTACAGATACGTGTTGAGGAGGGCCAGTTTGCCACCTCGACATATTTTAAGTCCACTGACAGGAATGCCTTTATTCCCCGAGACAGTTACCATCATGTCTCGTGGCTCAATTCAGTACCTAAGAGCCAGTATATGTGCCTAATTGCAAATGCGCTAAATTGGACGACTTCAGAGAGCAGGCTAATATTTTAACCAGTAGATTTATAGAGAAGGGATATTCTGCTAGCAATCTTGAACAGAGAGTCTTGGAAGTTGAACGGTTGGATAGAAGTCAACTTCTGACCGAAAAGCAAGTAGTGGCAGATGGATACAACAATTTGTCTTGCCATTTGTTACAAGCTTCTCTAACCAGAATTTTTTGGTAAAGAAGCTGATACGCAAACACTGGCACCTAATTAAAGACGATGCAGTGTTGGTTCCCATTCTCCCAGAACAACCTCAAGTTGTGTTTAGGGGAGCTTCTTCTTTGAAGGACTCCTTGGCTCCCAGTGTTTGCGATCCCCCAAGCCAGAAACCAATGTTTTTTCAGAACTTGGTGGGATTCTATAAATGTAAAAAAAAAAGCGCTGTTTGCAGCATAAATCACATTAGGGACTGGAAGACCACCAAGTTTGTTTCCAATAGCACTTCTCGCCGCTGAACGGAGGGGGAGACGAGCGGGGCTTCGATCCCCCGCATCTCTGGACCCAGGGACAGGTAAGTGTCCAATTAAAAGTCAGCAGCTGCAGTATTTGTAGCTCTGACTTTTAATTTTTTTTTTTTTTTTCATGGGCCCCCTGGGCCCCCCCTTTAAGTTGACGTTCAGTGCGTGGCTCGTGCCCTTTGAAAATGTCACATGTGACGAAACATGTCAGTGTTAAGTCACGCACTGGCATCACTACGCTATACGTGACCCCGGAAGCAAGGGCGATCACTATATTTTTTATTGCCGGCAAATTTCTTTTTAAACTTTGTATGAACTTTTTAATGAATAAACTGGACAGTATTTGAGGATAACGCACTATCGGAGCCCCCTCCTTTTTTTTCTATCCTCCTATATGGCTCGTCTCGGTCCGAGTGAGCATCTTAGCTCTTTCTGTCAGGAAGCAAGCTTCTCTGTACAGTGGACGGAAAATAGACATTACAAGCGAGGAGGAATTTTGGAGGTACACACATTCCAGATCGGTGCAAAGACCCCGCAAAGGGTAATATCTGCAGGCGCTAACGACCTACGGATAAGAGGTCCATCTTATCCAGTAAGGGTCCTCATTACTCTTTGGTGTGCACCCCAAGGATGGACCTACCCTTCACTCTCTCGGTGGCGGGAGAACCATCTTTCAACTTGCATTCCAAACTTTCTCCTCCTCTTGTTTTCATTGTGGAATTGGACTTGATATACACTATATGCAGATTTTTTCACATAGCAATTAAGTTAATCATTTTATTAATTTTGCACTATATGGATTTATGTGGACATTTTTTCAATTAAATTTTCATCTACTTTTATCGATTTATATTTCACTGAAGATTTATTTAAGATATGTGCTTTTGCACATTAGACTTTGCACTTATATATTAATTTAAGAACTTTTTTTGGGAATCTAACATTTTCTTAATTAGCGCGACCCTTTCCCTTTATACAATTTTTCCTTGCATGGATATTGCATGTTTATGTGTCGCAGCTTTTTCTTCACTGAATAATTGTGTCTTCATTTAACTTCACTATTAGCGCGATACATGCCCCTTGATTTTACGTGATGATGAGACCGTACAGGTGTGAGGAGGGCTGAGAGCATACAGGTGTGAGAGCGGCTGAGAGCATACAGACGTTAGGGGGGCTGAGAGCATACAGACGTTAGGGGGGCTGAGAGCATTTAGGTGTGAGGGGGCTGTGAGCGTACAGGTGTGAAGGGGGGCTGCGAGCGTACAGGTGTAAAGGAGCGCTGCGAGCGTACAGGTGTGAAGGGGGGCTGCAAGCGTACAGGTGTGAAAGGGGGCTGCGAGCGTACAGATGTGATGGGGGCTAAGAGCGTACAGGTGTGAGGGGGGGCTGAGAGCGTACAGGTGTGGGGGGGCTGAGAGCGTACAGGTGTGAGGGGGCTGAGAGTGTACAGGTGTGGGGGCGGCTGAGAGCGTACAGGTGTGAAGGGGGGGCTGAGAACGTACAGGTGTGAAGGGGGGGCTGAGAGTGTACAGGTGTGGGGGGTGCTGAGACTGTACAGGTGTGAGGGGGGCTGAGAGTGTACAGGTGTGAGGGGGGCTGAGAGTGTATAGGTGTGGGGGGGGGCTCAGAGTGTACAGGTGTGAAGGGGGCTGCGAGCGTACAGGTGCGAGGGGGCTGAGAGAGTACAGCTCTCTCAGGGATTTTTTATACCAAAGACATGTAGCAGAATACATTTTGGCCTACGTTTATGAAGATGTTTTACATTTTTCTAATTTGATATGTTTCATAGCAGAAAGTAGAAAAGATTGTACTTTAATTGTTAGGAGTAGGTGGTGCGTAAATTAGGCAGGCTTGGGGCCCCATAACATTACTTTGCCCAGAGGCCCATGATGCTATTAAGATGCCCCTGCCCTAGTTCCTGATCTTCCTGTCACTTACACACATAGCCTTTTATGTAGCAGTGGTGGTCAACTTGAAGATTATTGAGGGCCTTAAGTACAGTCCCTGACACCTCCAGAAGGCAACACAATAGCAGCACATTTTCACACCTCAATGCTCAAAAATGTAATTTCTGCTGCATTTTTGCAGCATAGTGCAATGCACACTGAATAAGTCAAAGTACAAAAATCCCCAGAATTGGTGTCAGTGGACACAGTAATAACCACCAACATTGGTGCCAATGGATGTCATAATAACCCTCAGCATCGGTGCCAGTGAATGCCATAATAACAACCAATATTGGTGTAAGTGGATGCAATATGTAGCGATGATTGTAAACGACCATCTTGTAAAAAAAAATTCAATCAATTTAAAATAGAACTGAAAGGCAAAACATTTGTGTGTAGATATAAAAAACATTATAAATATCTTTTCCCCAGGAGCTGCAGGTTAGTGTAGGCTAATGTACATGAAGCCTTAGGGCGTTTCCACTCTGGATATTGGAGAAACAGTGGCACCCATGGACAGCAGCATTGTCAGTCTGGGGAGAGGGTCATGTTAGATATACTAGCAGATTTAGACGGACTTGACTAAATTAAAGTATAACTAAAGGCAAAACTTTTTTTTCCGTTTTGGATAGAGTGCAAGGGGATTAGAACACCTGACAGTTTTCATTGCTGTCTGTACCCCCTCTCTATTTATCCTGTTTACCATTATCCTTAAAAGTGAAAGTAAAATAAAATCCCATATTTTGACTTGTCCCTAGAAAAGTAATAGAGGAGAAGTCTTTTAATAGGGACACCAGTTCTGGGGACCTGGAGCAGGGATTTCCTCTCACTTCCTGTTTAGACATAGGACAGGAAGTGAAGTGAAATCTCTGCAATGGGACACAGGAAAAAAATCTGACAGAGGTTATAACTTTCTCTTACTCTATGCAAAATGAAAAAAAAACACTAATGCCCCGTACACACGGTCGGATTTTCTGACGGAAAATGTTCGATGGGAGCTTTTTGTCGTAAATTCCGATCGTGTGTACACAATTCCGACGCACAAAGTTCCACGCATGCTCTGAATCAAGCAGAAGAGCCATACTGGCTATTGAACTTCATTTTTCTCGGCTCGTCGTACGTGTTGTATGTCACCGCGTTCTTGACGTTCGGAATTTCCAACAAGATTTGTGTGACCGTGTGTATGTAAGACAAGTTTGAGCCAACATCCGTCGGAAAAAATCAGTGGATTTTGTTGTAGGAATGTCCGATCGTGTGTACAGGGCATAACACTTTTTAAGTAGTTACAGCAACAGTTCTTTTTTTCCTTTTGATTTAAAGGATTTTACACAAATGAATAAAAGCTGACCATTGTAAACACCCCTGCCAGTGATAAATACTTGATTTTTCTGTAGAGCCCTGGGGTTTAGTCAGGGAGCTCCTCACCAAATTCCTTAGCAGGGGTAGCTACCATAGTTAAATTGTTAGAGATCCATTGATTTCTCCTTAAGTTTGGCCTTGTTGTACTTTTTTCTTCTACCACTAGGTGGCCGGACACTTGGTGTTATTAGATATGAGAAGGGCAACCCAAGGTCAGGTTATGGGTGTCCCAGCCAATGGGCAGGGGTTTTCTTTAATCCCTTGGCCTGCTGGGAGAGCCTATATATTCAGGTGAGGTCAGGTAATTTCTGTTCCGTGTCACCCGGACCGCTGTCTGGGTGGACGTGTGTCATCTGAAGGGAAGCTGTTGCAACGAAGGGACTACTCGCCTTTACCAGGGACCACAGTGAGTAACTGAAGCAAGTACCAGAACCATATTCTCACTGAAGGGCACGGCGGAGAATCCAGAAACTTCAGGCGGTGATCAAGTCAGGGACCCAACCAGCGGAAGAGACGCTTGCAGAGCAGTCTTGTGTGTCAAGCCAGGCACAAGCCAGTTAGCAGGGGTGAAGCTTGAGCATTATCTGGAGTGCCAAGCTAGGGACCCAGCAGAGAAGCGAGGGTAATGCTTGAGGGGATACCTCCGCCATCCTTGGAGGAGCTCAAGGGATTCATAGTCAGTGAAACAGTGGGTCTAGTAAGAGACCAGGAGCTCAGTATTGAAGAACTGCAAGGAGCAGTTGTAGTGGAACTGAAAGAACTGATATGTTGAGTTAGGAACTGTTAAAGGACTGTTACCATACGAGACAGCAATCCTGCACCTGCATAAGTGGCGCCTTGCTGGGGCCTTTCCCAGTATGGCTGTCCTCCTATTGAAAACTCGGAGTCTGCCAATTGAGTTTGCAATTATCTAAGGGTGTCCTGGCCCTAATTCTCTTTCCCCAAAAAATATATAAAAAGGACTGTCAATATAAATAAAACTTCTTTTACATCCAAGAAGTGTCTGGCGCCCAATAACTTTCACCATCTTTGCACCCACTATGCCTCACAACCCACTACATATTGAAGGATGTCAGCTATCTTTGGCCTTGGAGGTTCTCATTAGACCAGAAGAGGTAAAAGACCTTGCTACATTTCTTTCCTTTCCTTGCACTTCAGTGTTATGCCCCGTACACACGGTCGGATTTTACGATGGACAATGTCCGATCGGAGCGTGTTGTCGGAAATTCCGACCGTGTGTGGGCGCCATCAGACATTTTCCATCGGATTTTCCGACACACAAAGTTGGACAGCAGGAGATAAAATTTTCCGACAACAAAATCCGATCGCGTCAATTCCGACCGTGTGTGGCCTGTTCCGACGCACAAAGTGCCACGCATGCTCAGAAGAAATTCCGAGACGGGACAGCTCGTTCTGGTAAACTTAGCGTTCGCAATGGATACAGCACTTTCGTCACGCTGCAATGTTAAAAATGGTTTAATACAGCGCACTCTCTTCTTCTTTATAATGTGACAAGAATGAAGTAGTTTTGCTGCTCATATTCACCCACACTTCTCACAAACTTATTTCGTTACTATTTATCGGGATTCCCTCAATATATTTTGATTTCTCACATCTGACAACATATTTTTGTATATTTTTTTTTTTTTTTTTTTTTGGCTTTAATGTAGAATCTTTTTTTGTGTTTCTCTTTTTTATTTTTTTATTTTTTGGTGATTTTGATTTGTACTCCCGAAAATGTTTGTGTGTTTTTGGTGACAAGTTCCCACAACACCACTAATATGTTGTTCTATTTAATTTGTAGGAGATTGTTTGGTGTTGTTGTCCCTTGTTAATTTCACATTGTACTTTAGAAATGTACCTGAATCGTCACCAACAAACTGTCCTTTTTGGATGAAAACACACACAGGAGAGTAGAATTTACCTTAAAAAATTTTATTAAGGGGTCACAACTATAAAAAAACAAAGAGGGAGGCAACGCTGGAGAAACTGCAGAAATTGGCAAAGCCTTGAACCCCCAGGGCAGACATCAATTATTTAAAAGCAAAATTGGTGGCCTGAGGAGTCCATATCTAAGGGAGTGCAGTGTGGTCCAGAAGTCCCAGAGATCCGGAAAGCAGCAGATGACATCTGTGTCCCCAGGCTGTGGTCATACGAGAGACTGCATCTTCTGTCAGACCAGACTGAACCCAGGGCAATCACTCTTTCGTCTTCCTTCCACGCTTCCTTACAGGCTTTGGCTGTGGTGGTGGAGTTGTGGCAGCAGGAGGAGGAGGAGGAGGAGGATCGTCCATCTCAATGACATCCGTCTTGGGTGTTAGTTCCCCACTCTCCCCCTTACGTAGGACTTTATAAATCAGGTCCTCAGAGAGCCTGCGTTGGCCCTCCTGCATGCCCTGCAATTTTGTGGCAGCCATGCAGGCAAAGGCCTCTGCAGGACTGGGGAAGGCTCTGAGGGACGCAGAAGCCTCCTGGATCAGCCTGTATGCTGAATCCTGCACAGGACTGGGAGTGGCCTTCCTGGCCCTTTTGTATGGCAGGCGGAGGGGAGGAACCTGAGACTCAGTCAGGCTGCGACTTGTCCCAGGCTTCTCTTGGCTGACACTTAGCCCCGCCTCCTCCTGGCTGCCACTAATCCCCGCCTCCTCCTGACTGCCACATTCCACAGCCTCCTCCTGGCTGAGGTCTTTCTGTGTATGAAAAAAGGGACATAGTTTTAGTATTTTTTACATCAATCACACACAATTTTCACCTCCTGACTGCTGCAAATTGAATGTTAACAAATATAACAGACTATCCTTCTGAGCTCAGCATTTTGCATAATAACATCTAGTAAACATCATTTATTTATTGCCCAGAAATCTGTAGAAGAATGCTATACCTGACTCCAGCTGGGCTCCTCCACTTCTTCCTGGCTGGAAGCCTCAGCTGGTATGGAAGGAAGAGTGGAAGGAAGAGTAGAGAGGGATTCCCTGACTTCAGTGTGGTCTGACAGAAATCACAGTCTCTCATAGTACCACAACCTGAGGACATAAACCTCATCTGCTGCAGCTCCGGACCTCTGGGAATCTGTGACCTTCTTGCGCTCCCTCAGATAAGTGCTCCTCAGGCCACCAATTTTAGCTTTTAAATAGGTGATGGTTGATGTGGGGACCACCGGCTTCACCAACTCCAGCAGTTTCTCCAGCGCTGCCTGCCTCTTCTGTTTGTGATTATAGTGGGGTTGTCTGACCTGCCACAGACAGGGCAGCTCCCTGTACTTGTCAATAAACAGGGGCAGGAAATTGTGGTCGTTGAACCCATCCATTTTCTCTGCAAGACACAACACAAGACAAACCCTAATGTCAGGCCAAACTCCCCTAATCTTGTTACAATATAGGCTTCCATTTCGAAGCAGTATAGGCCCAAGTTTAGATCCTACCTTCGTTAGCATGATCAGCGTCTCCGATGCTCCTTCCTCTGCTCACAGATCGTACGTAAGACGCGCGCGTGTTACGATTTATACACACTGCGCATGCGTATAACTCCGCCCGCCCCTGGTGTTCTTTCTAGTCTATTCCCCGCCCCTTTTCGTTCGGCGCAGTGGGGGAAGAGCACATGGTGGATAGACAGCAGGATCGTGCTAATTGTAGCAACGAGGAGGAGGAGGAGGAAAGGCCGGAGCCTGAAACGTCCCGATCCAGAAGGAGATTAAAGGACTCAAATATGTCCTTTGGGGAGATGTTGGAGATGGTGGACATCCTGAAGAGGGCCGACTATGATGGAAAGTATGGGCCTTACCCCAACCCCAATGTCCGAAAGGACAAGATCATGGTGAAAGTGGTCAGGAGTCTGCACCGGAATTTCGGGGTACGACGATCGAAAGATCAGCTCAGGAAGCGGTGGTCGGACCTGAAATTACGAGAACATGAGCAGTACAGAAAGATCCGGAGAGTGCTGCAAAAAAGTAAGTAGTTGTGCTGTGTTCCTATTCTTTATGTTTCTTACGTTTGTGCTGCTCCATGTTCTTTTAGGAACTGTTGTACAGTTTAAAATGGCAACTTTCATGTTCATGGGCACATTATTCGTTCGGATCACACATTTTTATTTCGGACTATAAAATACCATTGTTTAGGCCATATGCATTTGGCCACCATTTTGATGCCCTATACTTGGCTTCAAAGAATTGGGTTGTGTAGATGGGTTTGTTACTAGAATGAAATGCAAACTAGATTGTGTGTAAGGAGAGGACACTCAGCAGCTGTTTTCACATCTGGACACTGGAGCACTAGTGTGGGACACAAGAACACCATTTTTATTAGGGGGGGCACACAGGTGCTCCAGTGTATACTATAGGGGGGGCTACATCTGTGAAGCTTGTACTAAACAGGTAAAGTATTGAAGCTTGACAAAGGACACTAAAAAAGCTACATCTTGGAACTCTGCTAAAATTGACAATTGTACCCCACTTCCAAGCAATGTTTCATCTTTATAGTTCTGACATTAAATATCTGTGTGCTAATTATACCATTTTTGTTTTACATAGGGGAGAAAAGGAGAAAAGACTCGGAGGACACCCCTCATCCGAGGAGACCAGACCCCCCCCCCCCCTCTGGAAGAAGGGGAAATCCCCCCAACACAAGCTGAGCAGGAGGAAGAAGACGTGGTGGAACTAGTCACCACAACAGGTGAGTGTCTGCAACCACAGGCTCAGATAAGAGATGGATGGCGGCATTTTTTTTAAACCTAATTTATTTTGGGTTTCCTCTCTTTTTAGGTGATCGTGAGGTTGTGGATCCAGATCCTTTCACATCCGAAAGTGCCCAGATCCTGATTGGGGAGATCATGGGGTGTAATTTACAATTGGAAATCATCAAGCAAAACATCAATGATGTTATTCCAAAATATAAAAACATCATTGATGTTTTGGGGCGAGTTTAAAACCCCTCCAAATCACTTTCTTCTTTTGTGTGCTACAATGTGCGAAATGTTTTTGTGATTTTTCCCAAAGCCAAATTTGGAGGATGCACACAGTGTGCCAACATGTGCTATCTGCCATCACGGGAGATCAATGGACGTGTTTTGGGGGTGCAACCCCTTCCTCAATAATAAAGTAGCGGTGAGGAAGGGCTTTCTCCCCCAAAACACATCCCTTGATCCCCCGTGATGGCAGCTAGCACGTTGACATTGTGAAATTTGTGTGCATCTTCCGAAATTGGCTTTTCCAGGGGTGATTTCACCCCATCTGAACGCAATATCAAACCCAGTTCCTAAATACTGATGTCTGATATTGCCTTCCAGTTCTCCCAAATGTGAACTTTGTAAGATCAAGATTTGTGTCTTTCTTGTTGGTTTTACACAGGCCTGTTTTCTATAAAATGCACATTTTGATTTTGGATAATGACACCACAAAAATTGTTATACAACAAACATGTTGATTTGTCAGAAAAACCTTTGGTAAATGCACATGTGATTGGGCAGGTATTAAAAAGATTGTTCATCAAGAATGTGTGGATTATTGTCTCACCGCTGCAACACTTTTGGGGTGATGTAATTGTTGTTTTATGAGAAAATGGGGGTAATTTCCTAAGGGCAAATCCACTTTGCACTACAAGTGCTGTTTCAGTGCAGTTGCAAGTGCACTTGTAGTGAAAAGTTTCTTTGCATTTAGTAAATAACAGCCAACAGTGCTTTGTAAGGTTACACAATCACAACATTTTCTGGACTCCACACATTTCTGTCAGGGTCAGCTCAAACAAACACAAGCAGTAAATGTCCACAAAGAAGAGCCTGGGGGGAGATGCCTGTCGAGAACTTGAGGTCCTGCAGGCTTCTCCCTGTGGCCAAATACCGCAGGGTAGCGACGAGCCTCTGCTCCGGAGTGATGGCTTGCCTCGTGCAGGTATCCTGCCTGCTAATATAGGGGGTCAGCGAAGCCAACAAACGGTGAAACACGGGGTCCGTCATCCTGAGAAAGTTCCTGAAATCATCAGGATTATTCTCACGGATCTCACGGAGCAAAGGCAAATGAGAGAACTGGTCACGCTGAAGCAACCAATTCTTGGTCCATGAACTCCTCCCCACCCTGTTCATGGACTGGACTTGTGTCAAGGTCAGGACCCCAACACCAAGCCCCCGCACAGCACGAACTCTACCGAGGAGTACGCATACGAAACATGGCTAGAAAACGGTCGGCTGCTCAGAACGAAGTAACAGAACGCACTGAAGAACAGCAAGGCCTGTGAAGAGCGACCTGAAAGCCAGTAACGAACGAACAAGAATACAATGACTACCTAAAGTCACGCGGAACTTGCTGCACGCACTGAAGAGCAGATACAAACCCTCAAGCACAAACTGAACGGCAGAAAACGATCTGAAAGCCACGAGTCTGAAAAAGCGTGAATCGTCTCTCACCAAACTTTTACTAACACGAGATTAGCAAAAGGAACCCAAAGGGTTCCGCGCTTGGTTCTGAACCGGCCTTTTCTAGTCTCGTCGTACTTGGTGTACGTGACCGCGTGGTTGTCGATCGGAAATTTCCGACAACTTTGTGCGACCGTGTGTAGGCAAAACAAGTTTGAGCCAACATCTGTCTGAAAAAATCCTAGGATTTTGTTGTCGGAATGTCCGAACAAAGTCCGACCGTGTGTACGCCCTATTAAAATGCAGCATGTTTAATTTTCACCCTGCACTTGTGAAAGGGGGCATATAGATGGTTGAGTGTTGGCCCCAAAGAATACAAGTCCCTGCCCTGCTTCTTCTTGCTAGAACAACACTGCACCTGCTTGAAGCCTTAAACCTCCACCGTCTTGCGCCCAACTACTTGCCAGAGGCCTTCCCACGACATCCTGGGCCATTAGCCTTTATATTCCAAAGAAAGGAATGGCCACACAAAAGAAGTTTAGTTGTTGCACTTTACTGCTGTTACTTTAAAAAAATGGCAATTACAGTCACATCACATAGACATACTATCCAGGGTCACTTGATAGTATATTTTCAATCACATATAGTGTACAAACCGCAGCAGTCAGATCAATGGAGCCTGTTCACACATCTCTGGGGTGGCTGTGGAGCAGATTGCACAGGGATCCTGTGCGTCTTTGGCTCTGTTTTTAGGTCCAAATTTAGGCAGAAATTCAGGCCTGATTCGTCCCTGAAACAGAGAACAGGGACGCACAGGACCCCTGCTGTGAGCCACATCGGCATAAGTGTGAACCCAGTCTTAGGCTTTCTGTGTCCAGCTCACAACTCCATGCTTGTCGTTCCAGAGGCTGCACATGTAACTCCAGTACACTTCTCCCAGGTCCTCCAGGGGGATGGACTCTCTTTAGAGAACTCTTGGCATTGCCTTAAAGGCCTTTTACAACCCACTCTAGCCTCCATCAACCATAAGAGACAAGATGACTACAACTCTTCTGGGTGCAAAACTATCACACCCTGCCTCCTGCCCTGTCCAAGGCCCCTGCACTAGGTGACTACATTTGTACAATGTGGGGTAGCTGGCTCCCATGCCTTTAACTTCACCAAGGCTCCAGCCAACCTAGCTTTTTAATGGGTACTGACTCTCCAATGACATCCTTACAGCATAGCTCCCAAATGTCCCTGATTTCGAGGGACTGTCCCTGGTTTGGAACAAAAAGTCCCTCTGTCTCTCTTTCCACCTCATTTGTCCCTCATTTTGGTGTGATCTATATAGTTGTTTATAAAATACAATATTTATCTTTCAAAAAGTGTTTCCCAGTGCTAAACCTTTCACCCGATTTCTAAATTGTTGCATTTGTAGATTTAAAAAGTCAGTATAATGGAATAGTAGTGGGTCCTTAAGGAACTCAGTCAGGTGATAGCTAAACCATTGTTCCTGATTTTTATGGGCAGTTTACTGGCTGGAATGGTACCAGCTGATTGGAGAAAAGCCAACATGGTACCAATTTATCTATCCCTGGAATCTACAGGCCAGTCAGCCTAACATCACTAGTCTGTAAGCTATTGGTTGATTCATGAAGGATCATTCTTGCCAGACTAATCTATTAACCTTCTATGAAGAAGTAAACTGCCATCTAGATAAAGGTAGGCCTGTGGATGTGGTGTATCTGGATTTTGCAAAGGCATTTGATACAGTTCCCCACAAACATTTACTCTACAAACTGAGGTCTTTTGGCATGGACCATAGAGTATGTACCTGGATTGAAAACTGGCTACAGGGATGGGTCTAAAGGTGGTGATAAATAGCGAGTACTCTAAATGGTCTAGTATGGTAAGTGGGGTCCCTAGTGTGGTAAGTGGTGTGTCCTAGCACCAATTCTGTTTAATTTATTCACAAATTATATAGAGTTTGGTCTAAATAGCTCAATCTCAGTGTTTGCGGATGATACAAAGCTAAGCAGGGCAAAAACTTCTGTGCAGGATGTGGAAACCTTACAAGAAGACCTAAATAAAATAATGGGGTGGGCAACTACATTGCAAATGAGGTTTAATGTTGAAAAATGTAAGGTAATGCATATGAATGCTAAAAATACAAACGCAAGTTACTCGGTAGGGGAGAACCTGGGGGAATCCAGGAAGGAAAAGGACCTGGGGATCCTAGTAGATGGCAGTCTCAGTAATGGCATGCAATGCCAAGCTGTTGCAAGCAAAGCCAACAGAATATTAGCATGCATTAAAAAGGGGATTCACTCCAGAGATAAAACGGTAATTCTCCCACTCTACAAGACTCTGGTCTGGCCGCATCTTAAGTATGCTGTCCAGTTCTGGGCACCAGGATGTGCTGCAACTAGAGAGAGTCCAGAGAAGGGCAACAAAGCTAAAAAAGGAATTAGATGATGTCAGCTGTGGGGAAAGACTACAAGCATTTAACTTTTTCTCTCTGGAGAAGAGACGCCTGAGAGGGGATATAATAGCGTACTGGTACAAATACTGTACTGGTGACCCTAGCATAGGGAAAAAACTTCTCAGTGAAAGGGAGTTTAACCACTTAAGGACCTAGCCTCTTTGTGACACTTGTTGTTTACAAGTTAAAATCATTTTTTTTTTTGCTAGAAAATTACTTAGAACCCCCAAACATTATATATATATTTTTTGAACACCCTAGAGAAAAAATGGCGGTCGTTGTGATACTTTCTGTCACATCGTATTTGCAAAGCCGTCTTACAAGCACACTTTTTATGGAAAGAATACCCTTTTTGAATTAAAAAATAAAACAACAGTAAAGTTAGCCCAATTTTTTTTTTTATATTGTGAAAAATAATGTTACGCCAAGTAAATTGATACCCAACATGTCACGCTTCAAAATTGTGCCCGCTCGTGGAGTGGCGACAAACTTTTACCCTTAAATATCTCCATAGGCGATGCTTAAAAATTTCTACAGGTTACCAGTTTTGAGTTACAGAGGAGGTCTAGGCTAGAATTATTGCTCTCGCTTTAACAATCGCGGCGATACCTCACATGTGTGGTTTGAACACCGTTTTCATATACGGGCGCTACTCACGTGTGTGTTCGCTTCTGCGTGCAAGCTAGTCTTGACAGGGCGCTTTAAAAAAAAAAAATTATGTTATTTATTTTACTTTTCATTTTGACACTGTCTTTTCAAAAAAAAAAAATTGGGTCACTTTTATTCCTATTACAAGGAATGTAAACATCCCTTGTAATAGAAAAAAAGCATGACGGGACCTCTTAAAGATGAGATCTGGGGTCAAAAAGACCTCAGATGTCATATTTATATTAAAATGCAATAAAAAAAAATAAATGTCGCTTGAAAAAAAAAATTCTCCTTTAAGAGCTACGGGCGGTAGTGCTGTATTCTGGCCTAGGCCGACAAAGCCCAGGCCTAGGGCGGCACTTTGCGGCTGCTTGTAAGCCTGTTTTGGCCACTAGCAGGTGTTAAAAGCGCCCCGCAAGTGGCCAAAAAACTATGGTAAAGCGCTACTAAAAATAGTGGCGCTTTACCGCCGACGCCCCAGTGTGAAAGTGCCCTTAGTGTTTGCTTGTATATATGTGGTATCCTTTGATAGCTACCTGTATGGCTAATGCTGCCTTCTGACATATGAAGAAAAGTGTAATTTCTGATCATAGATCAGTCTGGATTTTATTACCCATCCTGCTGACTACATTATCACACTGATGCGGTTTAGAAATCGTGTGGGTTCAGCTGAACTCACACGATTTCAAACTGGCAGTGCAGTCCGATTTTGGGGGTGATTTGACAGACATCTGTGTGGGTTTATGCACAGATGTCTGTACAAATTGCACCCAAAGTCCCCAAAAGTAGTACAGGAAATACTGTTTTGGGAATCATTGCAGAGCTGCAAAGTCGGCTTCGCACAAATTCGGACGATGCCAATTCCGCCCAATGCGAACAGGTGCTTAAAGAGGAACTGCAGTCTGCTCACACAATTTGTTATGATTAGAATGCAATTGGAGACACTTATTGGGTACTGATGAGGCTGTGCTGATGGGCACAGGTGAGGCTGCATTGATGGGCACAGGTGAGGCTGCATTGATGGGCACTGGTGAGGCTGCATTGATGGGCACTGGTGAGGCTGTACTGATGGGCACTGATGAGGCTGCATTGATTGGCACTGTTGAGGCTGTATTGATGGGCACTAATGAGGCTGCGCTGATGAGGCTGCATTAATGGGCACTGATGAGGCTGCGCTGATGGACACTGGTGAGACTGCATTGATTGGCACTGGTGAGGCTGCATTGATGGGCACTGATGAGGCTGCGCTGATTGGTACTAATGAGGCTGCTTTGATGGACACTGATGAGGCTGCCTTGATGGGCACTGATGAAGCTGCAATTGGTACCCACTTTTAATGTACAGAGAGGAATCAGTGGGGCTCTAAGAGGAAAAGGTGGAGCCTAAATAGTAAGGGGTGTGGTTTTCAGATGACAGGGCAGGTCTTAAACAGGAAGGGGTGTGACATTGACAGGAAGGGGTGGGTCATATTTAAATTAGGGAGTGCATAAGTTTAGTCAGGCCTAGGGCAGCACAAAAAAACTAAATACACCACTGATGGGCAGAAGTGACGCTTGACATCGCTTCCGTCCTCCCATGCTATGGAGCTGAGCAGGGGCTATCTTCCCCTCACTCAGCAGCCAGGCATCCATGGGAAAGGATGCAATCATCCCCGCCGCTACCGGCAGGTCCGGTAAGCGGCGGAGACGACTGGAGCGCTGCAGGAGGGGGGTGGGCACCTCTCCCGCCACTGATAAAAGTCATCTCTCGGCGAATCCACCTCAGAGACCACTTTTATCATAAAGAGAAACGCACTGCGTTCCCAAAAATACCGGGGTTATGGTAGCTAGCTGCTGCCATAACCCCAGTATTTAGCGTCAAAATACCGACGTACGGGTGCATTGTTTTGCGTGAAGTGGTTAAAAAGACACGCGGCCATTCACTGAAATTGGAAGAGAAGTGGTTTAACCATAATCTGCGTTGAGGGTTCTTTATTGTCAGAGCAGTAATGATGTTGAATTCTCTTCCACAAGCAGTGGTATCAACAGGGATCGTCGATACTAGGGTTGTCCCGATACCACTTTTTTAAGACCGAGTACAAGTACCGATACTTTTTTACAAGTACTTGCCGATACTGATTACCGATACTTTTTTTAATGTCATGTGACAGTGGCACGTGTGTCAGTAGTTTTTTGGTTTTGTTTTTACAATTTTATTTTTTACAATCATTTTTTAAAATTATTTTTTACAATTTATTTTGTTATGTGTTTTTTACAATGCATTCTTTTTATAAAAGGGGGGGGGGGGAGTGGACAGTGTCAGTGTGTTTTTTATTTTTTAATATTTTTTACAATTCATTTATTTTTATTATTTATTGCAATTCTTTTTTCTTATTATTATTAGCCCTGTTGGGGGGCTTTGGTAAGATATCAGGGGTCTTAACATCTCCCCTTTGAGACACGGAAAGGGACTGAGGACACAAATCACCCCCTGATGAAGATACGAAATACCCCTTGTATCGAACACGCGTAGGGGAAGGGGACAGGACGGAACGTTATACATACAACCTGTTGGGAAAGATTAGCACGCCACCCCATACCGGCCGCTGTTGCCCGTTTGTTCCTGCTGTTTTAGTGTGGCGCCCTTAAGCTCCTTGTTACTGTGAGTACCCATTGCGGGATTTGTTTATGATTTTAATAAATTTAGTACATACTGCACCATGAAGTCCTTTTTATGTTGATATATTGAGGTACAAACGGGACTGCTGTGAGGAACAGAGGCACCGGTGCAAATCTATCCAGGACCCTGCGTACAACATCGAACCCATAGAGGTTCTAAGGCGCATTCTGACCAAGCTTAATTGCAAGGTCGCACGCCCTAAGGTGAAGGCTATCACCTGGGGGGGAGCACTTGTATGAGCACACAGCACTTTAGTTTGTGTTCACAATAACACATGAATGGATTTTGCAAGATCTGTGGACTGTTAATTTGATCATTGCACAGCCACACAGCACTGAATTGCATAGAATCACATGGATGCAACACCAAATCGCATGGATACGTTTTTTTGTATTTTTTAACTTTTTATTGTTTGAACATTGCACTAACACCATATTGCATAGATGCAGCACTGAAATGCATGGATGCAACACTAAATCGAACTGTTAATTTAATCATTGCACAGAAACACTGCATTGAATTGCATAGAATCACATGGATGCAGCACCAAATCGCATGGATGCGTTTTTTTGTATTTTTTAGCTTTTTATTGTTTGAACATTGCACTAACACCATATTGCATAGATGCACCACTGTAATGCATGGATGCAACACTAAATCGCATGGATGTTTGTTTTCAATTATCTATTAATGTTTGAAAATTGCACAAGCTTTGTGGAATATTTGCAATACACAGGCTGATTGGAGCACTTTTACCTATTTATTCATTCATTGAAGTTTATTGCACATTAATGTATAGTATTAATAGATTTTGTATATATTTTGTATGCTAAGCACAATATCACTTTATTCATATTTTAGTGGAAATTTCTTACTTTTTTATTTTGATAAGCGCAGCGTGTGTACTATTTGGACTGAGGACACATGTTTCCCAGTCCCCTTCTCAGCAGCCTCAGCTGCACTGAAAATGAATGGAGAGGAGACAGAGGCTCCTCTCCATTCATAAACTGAAGCATCGTAAACACAGGTTACGATGTTTCAGTTATGTGAATGGACAGAGTCAGTTATCACTGACTGTTCATTCGCAAAAGGAAGGAGCCAGATTTACTGGCCCCTATCTCCGCTCTCCATCTTGAAAGAGCGAGGGGGCAGAGGAGGGGAATGGAGGGGGACAGAACAGAGGGGGACACGGAGGAGAACGGAGGAGGGCAGCAGAACGGAGGGGGACAGAATGGAGGGGGACACGGAGGAGAACAGAGTGGGACAGAAAGGAGGGGGATACGGAGGAGAACAGAGGGGACAGAACGGAGGGGGACACAGAGGAGAACGAAGGGGGACAGCGTAACGGAGGGGGACAGAACGGAGGGGGACACGAAGGAGAAGGGAGGGGGACAGCAGCACAGAGCGGGACAGCAGCAGAACAGAGGGGGACTGGAGGAGGATACAGGGACAGCCAGCGGTCATCGATGCAGCTTTGGGGGCAGTTACAAGCACCGATCACTGCTGTGTAGATTTCACTATAGCAGCTGAAAGGGGGGGGGGAGAGAAGCGGAGAAACGGCTGTCAGGCTTTATTGAAATCTATACAGGGTGATTGGTGCTTGTAACTCCCCCTCCGAACCGATCACCCTGACTGTCCAGGTATCGGGTGAAGCATCGGAGCATTTGCCTGAGTACAAGTACTCGGGCAAATGCTCGGTATCGGTACCGATACTAGTATCGGTATTGGGACAACCCTAGTTGATACTGTGAAAAAACTATTAGATGGGCATCTTAACGATCACAACATATAGGGCTATATGATTTACTATTGACATAAACACATACACACACTCCCACACAGGTTGAACTGGATGGACTGGTGTCTTTTGTCAGCCTTACTGACTATGAAACTATGTAAAAAAAAGCACTCGTGGGTTTAACTAATTTTTTTTGTATATTTCTCTTTTAAGGGGGTGTGTCCTATGTCTACATACTGTTGCTAATAGGTGTCCCTCGTTTTCATCTGAAAAAAAAAAAGTTGGGAGGTTTGATTACAGGAGGGCTCTAACTAAAAGGGACCTAGCACCTGATTACACTATTCTCTGTCACCACACACTATCCTGGGACAGAGCCACCCACTGACAGACTAGCTAGTTGCATAGCTCCCGCTGTCCCTTTTTCTTCTCCATTTGTCCCTCATTGTGGTCTGATCTATATATCTGTATATAAAATGCACTATTTATCGATTGAAAAGTGTTCCCAGTGCTAAACCTTTCATCCAATTTCTAAATTGCTGCATTTCTAAATTCTAAAGGCCAATAAAATGTAATAGTAGTGGTAATAAAGTACTCGTCGGTTTAGCCAATCATTTTTTTTGCTCAATTTTAAGGAGGGTGTGGCAGGGGGTATATCCTAAGCCTGCATACTTTTGCTAATAAGTGGCCCTCGTTCCCCATCTCAGAAAGTTGGGAGGTATGTAACTGCATCTGCTTACACTTGTGCTGGTGGGAAATGGGCCTATTGGAAACAAAGAATTTCAATGTAAGCTTGTCATGGTAATCTAGTAAGCATTACAGCCCAGTGCACATGAAGCTCTCTGACTGTGACAAGCGATTTCTGTGACTTTCATTTAGTAGAATTGACTGCATTCATGATTGTCTTCAGCTTCCTAACATATTGTAGCTGAATAATTAATTCTACAAATAAAATCTTTCCTTGTGTCTTGATTACAAAAAGTGAAATATATGAATGTTTTTTTGGATGAGGAAATTCAGTGAGATGGGCAGTTTGTATGCCCGTACGTATGACATTAGCAACAGACACATTTTCACTACTTCCAAAATATGCTTATCTGATTATCATCCTTTCCAAATTTCCTGTGATTGACATTTTTAGTTCATAAATTTCAAAAAACCTTAACTGAGCTAAATGAAAAATGTTTAAAGGTGTAAAAAGGTTAGCCAGGAATGGGTCACGTGTGTCGTGAGCAAGGTGATCTGTTACTTGAGGGCAGCCAAGGCCTCAAAATGTTTCCTGATGTTCAGAAGGACAGGTATTGAGAGAATATTTGGCATGCCTAGTGACAGTACAGCTTTCCCTTCGCAGCTTCTGTCACTGTTGCTGTCCAAGCTGCCATAGAAGGGCACACGGTGCCTGCAGGGTTCACGGTACCATGAAGGTGAGCAGGGACAGTTACAGAGAGACCTGCTCTTTTGGCTCTTGTGTCCCCTAAGGTGACTGATGTCGTTATGCGTGTACTTCTAGAGTGCCACCACATTTTGCAGTTAAAACGGCCCCTGGCAGATTTTTTTTTGATTGCTACCATGTAAAGAATTAACCTAACCCACTTTCTGACCTCTGCTAAAGAGACCTTTTCAAGAAGACGACAGGCTTTCTGAAAACAAACAATAGTGACAAAAAAAGCTTCCGATGATGATGATGTGATTTGCCTGCCTGACTCTAAAAATGTAAGAACCTATTTAAATTGTCTTGATTTGTCCCTTGCTGTTTCTTACTTATTCTGCCGTGATGTTTGGTTTCTTCATTTTATTATTCGTTTTTTTCCCACTATGTTGTCTTCCTCAAGTGTTTCAATGTATTAAGCATTAGCTTTGATGACTTGTTACCTGATAAGGTAATCTTGTACATGGGCAGCTGGGCCATCCAAGGAAAAAGCTGGCAATTTTTCTAAACCAGGAATGCCCAGGTGCAACATACAGTGTGCTGCTGCACTTGGGTATGAAGCAGTGTTATCATAAACACGAGTATAGCGTACACATGCATGCAAATAATACAAAATGTTATGATAGCACCACTGTATACTCGAGTACAGCAGCGCACAGCATTCATGTCTATGGAAGTGGAGGAGTATAGAGGAGACTGTGGAGGGTGGATGGTGGTTTGGTTTGGTGTACAGTGGTAAAAGTGCACGGCAGTGTCCTGCCTGGAAGCCTGCTAGCAGGGGAAGTTACCTGTGACAAAAACCAAAGACTGTTTAACTACGATAGCAGTTCTGAGTTCTGCAAGTCGATTATTGCCTTTGATGAACTTCAGACAGACTTTAAGAACCCTATTGAACAGGGGAATTCATCCAGAGCGCTGGTAGTACCAGAGTATTGCATCCATGGCCTCTTCTGTCTCATGTTTATGTGTGCTGCTGAATGGGTCACTCTTGGTCTGAATATACCACTGCTATTCTACCACCTTTGGAGATCCTTCCATGAAGGCTCTGGAGATTTCAGATTTCAATTATTGAGGACTTCCAAAGTTCCCCCCCTATCGTCGGCTGACAATACAAGCTGGTTTGACTCATAGAACGTAAGTTCTTTTGAGTTCAAACTGGTAAACCTTCACTCATCCTGGTGGTGGCACTATTATATTGGCGTTCTTACTTTCCATCTATCCTATTGGTTTCATGCACGGGGATCAAGATCATCCCACCTCAATATGGACTGTTACTAATCACTGCACATTGTGGACACTTGGAGATCACTAGAGACTTTATTTCTTATACCACTTTTATATAAGTTATCCGTTTCTTTTCACATAATTTTCCATCACATGTTATCTATATATGTATAAATTTATTATGTTATTTACGTTTATAACATAACTACGGTCATTTAATTTGGCACTTCAGCGCTACACTTGTTGAACATGTCTATGGAAGGCTGTATGCTACACCTGGGCTTCCCTGGCATTTGCCTTGAACAGGCTCAGCTACCTGTGTGCAAGTACCTTAGGGTCCTTTCACATTGGCTTTCCAAACAGGTCCGCCTGTCAGTTTTTCAGCAAACCTGATCGGATCCTCCAGTCTCCCCTATGGAACGGACGACACATGTCTGCTGACACCCACCGCCATCCGATCCGATCCTGCCTGCAAAATCCAGACGGATGGTGGTCCTATTTTCCATTTGTCTGGTGGATCTATAAGATTTGCTATCATTTAAGCCCAGTCTTGCCACATAGATTTAATCCATCTCTGAGCAATCCTCTTTTAGGCTCGGTTCACACTGGGGCGACTTGGGATCCGACTTGTACGCCCTCAAGTCGCCCCAAGTCGCCCCAGAAATAGTTTGAATGGGAGTGAACGCTAGCGTCTTAATAGACGCTACTGAAGTCGCTCCGACTTCAGAGCGTACTCCCTGTACTACTTTGATCCGACTTGGTAGGCGACCTGTACCATAGAAATCAATGGAAGTCGCCTCCAAGTCGGATCTCTCTGTAAAGTCAAGCGACTTTGCAGGGAAAACCCCTCCCTCCCCCCCTCCCTCCCAGAGAGCTGATTGGCCACAGGCGAAGTCGCCTGTCATGGAGGCGACTTCAAGTCGCCTCGTAATTTGCCGAAGTCGCGCTGAAGTCGCGCTAAAGTCGCGCTGAAGCCGCGTTGAAGTCGCGGTACAAAGTCGCGCTAAAGTCGTGTTGCCCATGTGTGAACCGACCCTTATTGTTCAGTGAGACAATTCTTGACAAACTGTAAAAAACTGTCAAATCCTCCCCCTTGCTGTGAGTGACAGGTGATTTACATCTCCTGTATTAGCCTAAGAGACATGCAGTATTTTTAAATTCCCTCCCCCACTCCTTTCTTCAGCAGCTCTGCAAGGATTGCCTGTTCCACACCTCAGCATGATTTGGCATGCTGAAGTCATGTGGTTACTTTCCTGTCTTTTCACTGGATGTTAGAGATCATAGCAGAAGTTCAGTGTTAGAAATACACAGGAGAAAACACACGTTGACAAGGGGAGTGTAGAGGTGGGAGGGGAGTCTACTGACATCACAACTCCACCCACCGAGCTCCAGACAACAGACCCACCTACAGAATATGCAGTTTTTCAGCTCTCATAACAGACAGAGGGGAGACATTTGACAGGTAAGGATACATGCAGGAGGCGTGTATATCCTTATAGATAACCCCTATGGCAGTAGTTTAGAAAGGATGACATTGGGTTTACATCCACTTTAAAGTCATTCTATAGGTTATATATATTTTTTTAAATAATAAACATGTTATACTTACCTGTTCTTTGCAATGGTTTCGCACAGAGTAGCCCCTTCTTTTTGGGTCCCCTGCCAGCAGTCCTGGCTCCACCCATCTGCCGGGTGCCCCGGCAAACCTCTTGCTATGGGGCACTCGTTTAGGCTCACACCCGTGCCATGCTCCTGTGAATGAACATTGTGCGCCTTGGCCCCTCCCTCCACTTTCTCCTCATTAGTTTACTGGCTGTGATTGACAGCAACAAGAAACAGAGGAGAGACAGACCTGGGAGAGCCGCTGTTCTCATGCTGAATCACTGAATTGAGATCAGGCTTAGGTAAGTATAAGGGGGGTAGGGGAAAGCTGCACACAAGGGTTTTTTAGCATAACGCATAGAATGCAATAAGGTAAAACACCTTTAGAACCACTTTAGCCCTGTAATTAATTTATTAAATTAAATCTGTGATTAAGGCTGGCCATACACTATTCAATTTTCCTGTTCAACTTTCCTTTAGATTTACCAAAAACATATAATAGGAGGTCAAACCCAAACACTTTCAATTTGGATGCAATCAGGCAGGCCCTTGTACTACATAGTTGAAGGTAAATCTAAAGAAAATTGAACAGGAAAATTGTATGGTGTATGGCCAGTTTAACACAATATGTGATTAACTATAAACAACCAGTCCTCAGCCCATGTGTGTTACCTCCTCAGCACTTAGTCAATGCATGTGTTAACCCCTCAGTAGCCACTTTTCAACTCACACTTTACATTAACTGCTTAGTATCCAGTACTCAGATCACATTCAAGAACCTGCTTCAACTTTGGTGTCTCCTATACAACCTCTGTTGTCCCCACTTTCACTGACATACTCCTCCTGTTTAAGTTTTTTTTTTTTTCAAGTATTTTATTTAAACCACAAAAGGTGAGTCCAAGTTATCACAATAACAATGTGTAAGCAATGGCACTACAGATACATTGGGATGATACATTCAGAAATCAGGATTGTAAGTTAGACCATACACAGGGGCGGACTGACCATTTGGGCTCTCGGTACTGCCCGAGGACCCAGGGTCGGGAGGGCCTCATGAGCGGCTCAGTCTGCCCCTGGATGTGCCCACAGCTTATCATGCAGGATAGGGGAAGTTTATGCATCGAGGAGGTCGTGAGCGATGTCGTCCCTGCCTGCAGTTGATGCGACTATATGAGAGGACTCGGGTGCTAGCCAGCATTATAGAGCGATCGCGGAGCCATGAGGATGATAGCAGTGACAGGCGCTCCGGCCACCTCACCTCCTGGGGAATTCAGCAGAGGGGCGGGGCCACAGTTTACATCTCTGCCGCGGGGGACAGCCGGTGAGAGAGCTAGAGGCTGCAGAGTGAAGACAGAGTGGAGTCATCATGTCAGAGATAGTCACCTGACCTGCCTTCTGCGCAGCAGCAGGTCAGTGTGTAATCATAGCAGTTTTGTGTGTGTCTATAATCAGCAGCCAGGCTGACTGAGTGTTCCTTCTTGCCCAGTGCCCATCTACCAGGTGCAATTCCCTAGTACACTGATATCTGTACACTAAGTGCCACTCAGTGTACAGATATCAGTGTTGCATATAATGAATAGCACTCAGTATACAGATATCAGTGTTAGGGAAAAGCACTCAGTGTACAGATGTCAGTTATATATAGGGAATAGCACTGACATCTATACACTGAGTGCTTTTCCCTAACACTGATATCTGTATACTGAGTGCTATTCCTTATATGCAACACTGATATTAGTACACTTCGGCAGAAAGAACGCCCCTTACATTGGTGGTCAGAGAGAATAATGATCCTTACATTGGTGCTCAGCAGAATGTTCCTTACATTGGTGGTCAGCAGAAAGAATGTTCCTTACATTGGAGGTCAGCAGAAAGAATGTTCCTTACATTGGAGGTCAGCAAAAATAATGTTCCTCACACTGGTGGTCAGCAGAAAGAATGTTCCTTACATTGGTGGTCAGCCAGCGGAAAGAATTTTCCTTACATTGGAGGTCAGCAGAAAGAATGTCCCTTACATTGGTGATCAGTGTGAAGAATGCTCTTTACATTGGTGGTCTGTGAGAAGAATGCTCCTTACATTGGTGGTCAGCAGAAAGAATGTCTATTGCATTGGTGGTCATTGAGAAGAATGTTTCTTACATTGGTGGTCAGCGGAAAGAATGTCTATTACATTGGTGGTCAGTGAGAAGAATGTTTCTTATGCCGCGTACACATGGCCAGACTTGCCAACGAACTAAACTCCGTCGGAATTTCCGACGTAGAGATTTAGAACATGTTCTATATCTGAGTCCGTCGGAAATGCCGACAGAAAAACTTCGATGGGGCATACACACGGTCGGAATGTCCGACCAAAAGCTCCCATCGGACTTTTTCTGTCGGGAAGTCCAGCCATTTGTACGCGGCATTACATTGGTGATCAGTGGGAAGAATGCTCCTTACATTGGTGGTCAGCGGAAAGAATGACTATTACATTGGTGGTCAGTGAGAAGAATGTGTCTTACATTGGTGATCAGTGGGAAGTATGTCCCTTACTTTGGTGGTCAGTGTGAAGAATGTTCCTTACATTGGTGGTCAGCGGAAAGAATGTCTGTTACATTGGTGGTCAGTGAGAAGAATGTTTCTTACATTGGTGGTCAGTGGGAAGAATGTTCCTTACATTGGTGGTCAGTGAGAATAATGTCCCTTACATTGGTGGTCAGAAAGAATAATGCCCCTTACATTGGTGGTCAGAAAGTATAATGCCCCTTACATTGGTGGTCAGCAGAAAGAATGCTCCTTACATTGGTGGCCGGTAGAAAGAATGTTCCTTACATTGGTGGTCAGTGGGAAGAATGCCCCTTACATTGGCGGTCAGTGGGAAGAATGCCCCTTACATTGGTGGTTAGTAAAAATGATATATAGTAAATAAAAATAATTTTAAAAAAATGTAAAGCACACCCATGACCCCCGCACACGCTCTATATGAAAAGCTTTATGTAGGATGAGCAAATGTATGTAAACAATAATGGCGCCACACATGTATAGTATCGTAGGGAACGTTGGAGTAAGAGCAATTCTAGGGCCATAATTTTGTAACATGCTGGACAGACCTTTTTATTTTTTTTGTATATATTTTTTACCAAACTGTTCAGCTAAGAAGACATTTGTTGCACCTGTTACATTGTGTTAATTAATGAAATCCTTAATATTGGAAATGTACCATTGTTGCACTTTCTTTAATGTAAGTTTATTTTTTTTATATTCTATAATAAAAATTTATTTTGAACATAGTGTAGAGAAATTCTGTGACGAACACATGTAGTGTGGGCAGTGCAATATGTAGGTGGGGCTTTGTGTGGGTGTGGCTTGAGTGGGGATGAGAACACATGGGCGGAGACAGGGGGCCCCAGGATCTCCTATTGTTTAAGCCCCACCATCCAAGTGGGCATAGAGTTTGAATAAAACTATGCCAAGTGAGGCGAGGCCGTGCCCGAAGCATGGTGAGTGAAGCGAGCCCGTGAGGAGCCCTGTTACAAGCGTCGTGTACAGCTGACTCTCAGCTGTTCAGCTTTGGCTATTTTCAGCGGCTCGTACTGCTCAAGCACTGCGCCTGCACAGTACAGGGGAGTCCTTACCTGCCGGGGGAACTTTCTCAGCAGAACACCGGCAATATGGATGAAAATCAGGGAGACAAACGGCATGGGTACCCCCCACCCTCCAGTCCATTACCAGGCCCTTTGGGTCTTGTATGGATATTAAGGGGAACCTCGCACCCAAATTAAAGAAAGGAAAGGCGTGGGGGCCCCCAGGCCCTATATACTCTGAACAGCAGTATACAGGCAGTGCAAACAAGACAGGGACTGTAGGTTTGTTGTCAAGTAGAATCTGTTTGTAATTTTGAACTGGTACATTTTTAAAGTGTAGCTCAAGCCAAAAAATCTATTTTAAAGCTTTTTGGAAAAAATAGGGAAGGGTTATTACCCCTGTGACATTTGTTTTGCTGTCTGTGCACCTCTTCAGAAGATTTCACCTCACTTTCTGTCCCAATGACAAATGTTTTTAGAAAATTTGGGGTTTTTAGTGAAACAAGGATTGGTGATAAAGCATCAGTGGAGAGGAGAAACGTTTTTTCCCATATTAACTCTTATGCCCCGTACACACGGTCGGACATTGATCCCACATTCCAACAACAAAATCCTAGGATTTTTTCCGATGGATGTTGGCTCAAACTTGTCTTGCATACACACGGTCACACAAAGTTGTCGGAAAATCTGATCATTCTGAACGCGGTGACGTAAAACACGTGTCAGGACTATAAACGGGGCAGTAGCCAATAGCTTTCATATCTTTATTTATTCTGAGCATGCGTGGCACTTTGTGCGTCGGATTTGTGTACACACGGATTTTGTTGTCGGAAAATTTTATAGCCTGCTCTCAAACTTTGTGTGTCGGAAAATCCGATGGAAAAAGTGTGATGGAGCCTACACACGGTCAGAATTTCCGACAACTAGGTCCTATCACACATTTTCCGTCGGAAACCGACCGTGTGTACAGGGCATAACAGGAGAGAATTTCCCTTCCTAGGGGTAGATTTCATCACACTTCCTGTTGTCTCCTTCCGTTTGCAAGTAGGAGTCGTTTGTAAGTTGGATGTTTGAAAGTAGGGGCCTGCCCTATATGCTCTGCAGAAATTGGGGCCTTAGGTGTTGGTGTTGCCACAACATTGTAAGCCCTCACAGTTACTCTTGGTTGGCGCAGGAATGGGCCCTGCTGTGAAATATTAGATCAAGAATTGTAATTACATGCCATTGTTGAACAGTGGTAGAAAAATTGGGCCTTTGGTGGTGGTGCTGGTGCCACAACACTTTAAGTCCTCACAGTTACTCTTGGGCGCTGGAACGGGCCCTGCTGTGAAATATTAGATCAAGAATTGTAATTACATGTCCCTGTTAAACAGGGGCAGAAAAATTGGGTCTTAGGCACTGGTGCCTCAACACTGCAACCCCTCACAGATGCTATAGTTGGAGCGCAGGAATGAGCCCTGCTGCAAAGCATTGCATCGAAAATTGTAATTATACGCCCCTGTTAAACAGGGGCTGAAAGTTTGGGTCTTGGGCACTGGTGCTGGTGCCACAACACTGCAACTCCTCACAGATACTCTAGTTGGAGCGCAGGAATGAGCCTTGCTGCAAAGTATTGCATTAAAAATTGTAATTACACGCCCCTGTTAAACAGGGGCTGAAAAATTGGGCCTTGGGCACTGGTGCTGGTGCCCAGAACAAAAAATGTTCTGAAAATTGAGGAGGAAGAGGATAATTACTCAGCATAACAGGATAGTCACTCAGCATCAGCATAGTCTTGAAGGGATCTCACATTTAAAAAAAAATCAATCGGTTACATCAGCATCAGGTGCTTGGTAGCTGGTGATCCGAGACTGATTCATTTTTATGAAGGTCAGCTGATCGACTGATTCGGTGGACAGGCACACCCTGTGATCGGTTACAAAGCCTCCAGCAGCACTGAATGTGCATTCCGAAAGAACGCTTGATGCAGTACAGGCCAGTAGCTTAATTGCATACTGTGCAAGCTCTGGCCAGTGATCCATCCTCAAGACCCAGTAACCCAGAGGATTTTTGGGGGGAAAGGTGTCCAAGTCTGATCTTGCCCCTAGGTAATCCTGCACCATGTGAATCAGACGCTGGCCATGGTTGCTGGAACCGATCAGACCTTGGGGCTGCGGACTAAAAAATTGTCTGAACGCATCGGTCAGACGGTCACCTTCTCCACCACTCCTTCTGTGACTGACCAAAGCCCCAGCAACACGTTGTCCAGGAGGACCAGGAAATTGTAACCTCCCAGGCTCTGGAAACGCGTTGCACAAACCTTTCTGAGGCCTTTCAGGCCTCCTGAAGATGTTTCATCCTCTGCTCCCTCTGCGATGGCAAGATAAGGTCCGCAACCTTACCCTTGTAACGTGGATCAAGGAGGGTTGCCAGCCAGTAATCATCCCTTCCCTTGATACCACGAATACGAGAATCCTTCCACAGGCTTTGCAGGACCTGGGAGGCCATGCAGCGTAGGCTTGCTGAGGCATTCGGTCCAGAGTCCTCTGGGTTACTAAGGACAAAATGATCTGCTGCCACCTCCTCCCAGCCACGTAAAAGTCCATGGGTTTCTTCGGACAGTAAATGAGCCCTTGAAGACTGCTGCTGATGCTGAGTGCCAGGCTCCACCTTCATGCTGACACAATCCTCCTCCTCGTCCTCTTCCTGTGTGATCGGCGGGCACGCAGGAACACTGTCTGGATAAAGGGGGACTTGAGTGGTAAGGAAGTCCTTCTCTTCTCTTCCTCCCTCTGTTCTGCCTCAAGTAGCCCACTGGCATGGGGAAAAAAAAACAAGGTCCCCTGACCCTGTCCTGGTGCCATAGTCGCATAGGTACTCACTGATGGCCCTCTGCTGCATGTGCAGCCGCTGCAGCATGGCCAACGTTGAGTTCCATCTGGTGGGCATGTCACAGATTAGGCGGTTCTTGGGCAGGTTAAATTCCTTTTGGAGGTCAGCCAGCCGAGCACTGGCATTATATGACCTGCGGAAATGCACACAGACTTTCCTGGCCTGCCTCAGGACATCCTGTAAGCCCGGGTACCTGCCCAAGAACCGCTGCACCACCAAATTAAGGACATGAGCCAAACAGGGCACATGGGTCAGTTGTCCCTGTCAGAGGGTGGAGAGGAGGTTGGTGCCATTGTTGCAAACCGCCATACCTGGCTTAAGCTGGCATGGCGTCAACCACCTCTGAACCTGCCCCTGCAGAGCTGACAGAATCTCTGCCCCAGTGTGGCTCCTGTCCCCCAAGCACACCAGCCCAAGCACCGCATGGCATCTTTTTGCCTGCATGCTTGCGTAGCCCCTTGAACGCCTACGGAGCACCGCTGGTTCCGAGGACAGATCAGCACAGGAAGACGCCATGGAGGAAGAAGAAGAGGAGGGGGTGGAGGAGAGAGGTGTGGCAGAATCACCACTAGTAGAATTTTGGAGGCATGGTGGCGGAACAACCTCCAACACTACTGCACCCTGTCCTGCATCCTTCCCAGCTGCCAGAAGAGTCACCCAGTGAAAGATAGGTAACATCCCTGTCCATGCCTGCTGGACCATGAGTCAGCGGTAATATGCACCTTACCGGTGCCGGTAGAGAGCCGGAATTGCCTTCCATGAGAAAAAGTGGTGTTTGTGAACCTGCCACTGAGGAACCGCACATTCCACAAACTCACGGAAGGGGGCAGAGTCTACCAACTGAAAAGGCAGCAGTTGAAGTTCTAGCAATTTAGCCAAGCTAGCATTCAACCGCTGGGCATGTGGATGGCTGGGAGCAAACTTCTTTCGGCGGTGCAGCAGCTGGGGCAGGGAAATTTGCCTGGTACAATCTGATGTCGGTGTACCGATAGCAAATTACCTGCAAGTACTTGGCTGTGACACACCTAATTCTACACCTTCATTCCCCTCAGTGCAGGTTTCAGAGAGGACTGAAGGTATAGTGGGGTTGGAGATCCCAGCTGATGAGGAGCAAGGAGAGGTCCGCTTTGTTCTTTGGTGTGGGTCTTTTAGGTACACTTGCTAAACAACTGCATGACAGGTCGACATATGTCTGGTCAAGCATGTGGTGCCCAAGCGGGTGATGTTTTGGCCACGCAAGATACGCTTGAGACATATGTTGCAAATAGCAGCGGTGGAATCTGATGCACTCGTCTCAAAAAAGGCCCACACCAAAGAACTTTTGGAATAACGCGCAGAGATAGCAGCGCCTTGCACATGCGGAGCTCTGCGGTGTGATGCAGTCGGTGTGCTGCCCTTAAGCTGGCCCCTGGAGGGCATCCTGCCTCATTGAAGATGTGTCTCCTCCTCCTCCTCTCTCCTATCAGGCACTCACGTGGAGTCAGTCACCTCATCATCCCCTCCCTCCTCATCACTGGAGCAAAGCTGGCAGTATGCTGCAGCTGGGGGAACATGACTGCCAGACTGGTATCCTTCTTGGGCACCCCCTCTCTCTGGGCTCACATTACTGCCTTCCTATAGCTGGGTACCATCATCAGAGCCTTCAAAACGCTGGGCATCCTCCTGGAGCGTGTACCCAACACTGTTTAAACAGTTCGGGGGACTCCTCAGGAAGACATGGTGGGGCTAGGGAAGGAGTGACTGATGCCATTGAGCCGAGGGAAGAGGCCGCGTTGGCAACTGCTTTGCCAGACAAAGTACCCTGAGCCTGGGTGAGAGAGGATGAGGAGGATGAGGACGGCTTGGTCATCCACTCTACCAAGTCTTCCGCATGTTGCAGCTCAACATGGCCAGCTGCCGAAAAAAAGGATAAGTGTGTCCTACGGCCACGTGCTGATGAGGATGCACCATCTCCTTGACCAGCACTGTTGCCTCTAGACACAGACCCTTCTTGCCCTCTTTTATTGGCTTGTGACTGTCTGCCTCTCCTTGTTGGCCTACCAGACATACTAATGGCCTGCAGTGAGATGTAGCTGCACAAAGCTGGGATGTATATATATACTGATACTGCAGATAGCAGAATCAACTGCCTGCCTGTGGTACTAATAGGATCAGAAGAACACCACCAATTTTCTTCAGGTAGCTTTAGGTGCACACTGTGCAGAGGACGCACTACACTAACTTGTAAATACTGCAGCTGCCTGCGGTACTAATAGGATCAGAAGAACACCACCAATTTTCTTCAGGTAGCTTTAGGTGCACACTGTGCAAAGGACGCACTACACTAACTTGTAAATACTGCAGCTGCCTGCGGTACTAATAGGATCAGAAGAACACCACCAATTTTCTTCAGGTAGCTTTAGGTGCACACTGTGCCGAGGACGCACTACACTAACTTGTAAATGCTGCAGCTGCCTGCGGTACTAATAGGATCAGAAGAACACCACCAATTTTCTTCAGGTAGCTTTAGGTGCACACTGTGCAGAGGACGCTCTGCACTATTTTGTAAATACTGCAGCTGCCTGCGGTACTAATAGGATCAGAAGAACACCACCAATTTTCTTCAGGTATCTTTAGGTACACACTGTGCATAGGACGCACTACACTAACTTGTAAATACTGCAGCTGCCTGCGGTACTAATAGAATCAGAAGAACACCACCAATTTTCTTCAGGTAGCTTTAGGTGCACACTGTGCAGAGGACGCACTACACTAACTTGTAAATACTGCAGCTGCCTGTGGTACTAATAGGATCAGAAGAACACCACCAATTTTCTTCAGGTAGCTTTAGGTGCACACTGCGCCGAGGACGCACTGCACTGACTTGTAAATACTACAGCTGCCTGCGGTACTAATAGGATCAGAAGAACACCACAAATTTTCTTCAGGTAGTTTTAGGTGCACACTGTGCAGAGGACCGCACTACACTAACCTGTAAATACTGCAGCTGCCTGCGGTACTAATAGGATCAGAAGAACACCACCAATTTTCTTCAGGTAGCTTTAGGTGCACACTGTGCAGAGGACGCACTACACTAACTTGTAAATACTGCACTGTGTTTTTCTGTCAATATGGGGTGCTGTGTGTACATTAATGAGGAAAAAAATGAACTTAAACGATTTTAGCAAATGGCTGCAATATAACAAAGAGTGACAAATTTAAGGGGGTCTGAATACTTTCCGTCCCCACTGTATATATACACAATACACTGTAAGTGCAGCTAACTGACTCGCCTGCCTAATCTAACTTAAATCAAATGACACTGTCTCTCTCTATTGTCTTCTCTATGGCGATGCCGCAGTGAATTATGGGCCGTGACATGCCACTCGTATTTGGCGCGAATGGCCCATATTGTTCGCAATTCGACGAATGGCCGAACATGCGATGTTCAAGTCGAACATGGGTTCGACTCGAACTTGAAGTCATCCCTAATCTCCAGCAATGTTCAGGCACCTCAGGATAAAAGTTATGAAGCATTTGCGGGATATGGTACCACCGTGTCAGTATTGTATAATTATTTTCCTGAATCCTAGTGCAAATGGAAGATTTCAATGAGAACCTAGCAATATTTTGCCGTTGGCTGAGTGTGAGCCTACGATTCAGTTCTTTCTCCCATTTCCCTATCCAGGGTAGGTGCAATTATTCTGGAGGGGTAATCAGTAGACTACGGGGTTTATTTACTAAAGGCAAATCCACTTTGCACTACAAGTGCACTGCTTGTACATGATTGGATGATAAAATCAGCAGAGCTTCCCCTCATTTCAGATCTTCCCCTCAGATCTAAAGCGACTGCACTTGCAAGTTCACTTGTATTGCAAAGTGGATTTGCCTTTAGTAAATAAACCCCTATATGTTTTTGAAAAAACTTATGTCAACACTCCATCATCTGAGCAGTACTCTTGAAATGTGGATAGTTGTCGACTGAATCTCCCTGGAGTCTGTAGGGAGTGGAGAAAGTGATGGAGATGTAGGGCACTCCAAAACAGCAAGCGAAAGAAACTGGTGGGCTCCATTACAGAGATGGAGGGCCAACTATTCGATACTAAAAAATGTGTTGCCCGAAAGCAGTTACTCTGTCGTAGGGTTTAGAAGGGATTATCTCTCAGGCCTGGGAGAAACCGTGGATTCCCAAAAATGGGCATCAGGGGAGAGTCTGTGGTTAAGAGAGGGGTCTTTGTAAATACTTGTGCGCAGATACTTACAGTTGTACCTATCAGGGGGTGCATCTTTAAGGCAGGTGGTAGATCATCATAACACCAAGGTGCCCCCCTCAGTAAAATGTCTGAGCTTGTTCAATTTGTACCCAGAGTTTGCTGGCCGAATGTCGGTTCCAATCTATTAGATGTCCTAAGTGAACTGCCTGGTAATATTTTAGAGCGTCAGGAAGGGCAATACCCCCCCATTGTTTAGGCAGGGATAGATGGGATCGGGGAGTTTGTGGTCACTTGTGAGCCCAGATAAATTTGATGAATAAGTTAGATAGCCTGCCATAAATATCAAATTCTCGGATAAGGTTGGGAAGTGATACTGAGGGGTTAGTGAGGGAAAAGAGCAAGTCATCAGCATAAGCTGAAATTTTATGTTGCACATTCCCTACCGTAAATCCAGTGATGTCAGGATTTAGTCGGATCATACAAACAAAAGGTTCCAGGGAGAGAGCAAAGAGCAGCAGGGACAGTGGGCACCCCTGTCTTTTCCCGTTGGCTTTAACTTGGGCTGTTGGGTGGGAGTAAATCTTAGTGATCCATTGTAGCATATGTTCCCCCAGGCCTATATGACGTAAGACCGCAAACATGAAGCGCCAGTTCACGTGGTCAAGTGCTTTTTCAGCGTCCGTGCCTATTATAACCTAAGGAGTCCATGTCTCTTGTGCTGTGTGGATAAGATTTAACACTTTAACTGTGTTATCGCAGGCTTCTCTAGTTGGGATGAATCCCACTTGATCAAGGTGAATTAGTGGTTGTTGATGTTGTGCAATACGAGTGGCAATAATCTTCGTAAATAATTTAAGGTCACAGTTCAAGAGTGAGGCATGTAGCTGCCACAGCAAGTCGGATCTTTACCGTCTTTAGGGATTACTGTGACACAGGCTTTTAAGGTGTCTCTAGGTAAGAGTGTTTCGGAACCTATTTTATTGAATAGGTCCACCATGTGGGGGCCCAGGAGTGGGAAGAACCGCTTGTAGTACTGTAGTGAGAAACCATCGGGACCCAGGGCTTTGCCTGTCTTTGAGATATTAAGTGCATCCTGCAGTTTGTCTAAGGTTATTGGCACTTCCAAATCCTCTCGTACCTCTGGGGTCAGCTGAGGAAGCTGAGAGGGGGCAATGTAATCTTCTATTTGTGCTTGAGATGGGGACTGGTCCAGTAAGTTGTAAAGGGAAGAATAAAATTCCCTAAAGCCCTGGGCAATCTGGTTAGGGAGCACCGCTTTTTGGTCGAGAGGTGTAATTATTTGAGGGACATATGAAGCTAATTTTTGTTCTCTAATCGAGCGGGCCAACATTCTCCCACATTTATCTCCAGACTCATAACTAGTCTTCAGCATCTTTGTATGGCTGCTTTGGCTTGGTACCTTAATAAATCAGACGTCTGCTTGCGAAGGGCTAAGAGGTCTCGTTCAAGCGCCAGAGTTGGGGCATGTTTATGTTGGGCCTTCACTTTGTGGATGTCGTTGAGCAGAGACAAAAGTTTCTCCTCACGTTGTCTTTTGAGCCTCAATCCGAGTTTGATGAGGATGCCTCTAATAACTGCCTTGTGGGCTTCCCATAAGATCCCTACATCGCAGTCAGGTTGGTTGTTAGTCTGAAAGTATAGATTCAGTTCTTTTTGAAGATCCTTAACCACTTCGGGAGTCTGCAAGAGGCTTTAGTTTAACTTCCAGAATCTAGTCCTTTAAGAGGATAGTTCCGAAATTTTGTATGTGAGCTCAATTGGTGCGTTGTCTGACCATGTTATCGTACCGATAGCTGAACTTTGCACAGCCTGTAACTGTGAGTGTGGGATTAAAAAATAGTCTATTCCTGTATAGAATTTGTAAGGGAAGGAATAAAAGGAGTAGTCTTTTTCACCTGGATGCTGTAATCGCCAGATGTCGACCAGTTGGGCTTGTAAAGGGATTGAGCCACTCATTTGCAGACAACAGGAGCAACGGAGGACGAGCCGGAGGAGGTATCTACATTGGGAAGGAACAGAACATTGAAGTCTCCCCCTAATATCAACTGACCTGCAGAAAATTCCAAGAGTAATGCTGCGTACACACGATCGGACTTTCCACCAACCAAACTGTGGATTTTTGTTCGAAGGTTGTTGGCTCAAACTTGTCTTGCATATACACGGTCACACAAATGTTGTCCGACAAGTCCGAACGTGAGAACGTGGTGACGTACAACACGTATGACGAGCGGATAAAAAGGAAGTTCAATAGTCAGTGCGCCACCCTTTGGGCTCCTTCTGCTAATCTTGTGTTTATCTTGTGTTAGTTGAAGTTTGGTGAGAGACTATTCGTGCTTTTCAGCTTCGTGCTTTTCAGTTCGTTTCTGCTGTTCAGTTTGTGCTTGTTGGTTCATATTCGTTTCAGTGCGTTCTATTTATAGTTTGCTTCTATTCTTCAGTGCGTTCTTGTGCGCTTGTTTCTGACTTTCAGCTCGTTCTTCTCAGATCCTCTGATTTTTAGTGCGTTCTGTCAGTTCGTTCTCAGCTGCCGACCATTTTCTAGCCATGTTGTAGTTACGTACTGGTCGTAGAGTTCGTTCTGTTGTTGGGCTTGGTGTTGTAGTTATTGCTTTGACTTAAGTCCAGTCCATGAACAGGGGGAGAAGGAGTTCATGGACCAAGAGTTGGTTACTCAATCATGACCAATTCTCTCATATGCCTTTGCTGCGGGAGCTCCAGGAGAATAATCCTGATGATTTCAGGAACTATCTCCGGATGACGGACCCTGTCTATCACTATCTGTTGGCTTTGCTGTTTCCCTATATTACTAAGCAGGATACCTGCATGTGGCAAGCCATCACTCCCGAGCAAAGGCTCGTCCCCACCTTGCTGTACTTGGCGACGGGGAGAAGTCTCCCTCCAGGATATCAAGTTCACGACTGGGATCTGCCCCCAGGCTCTGGGAATCATTATTCCAGAGACCTGTTCTGCCATCATTCTGGTCCTGCAGAAGGACTATATTAACCACTTCAGTCCCAGAAGGATTTACCCCCTTCCTGACCAGAGCACTTTTTACAATTTGGCACTGCGTCGCTTTAACTGCTAATTGCGCGGCCTCTCCTCTTCCAATGCACACAGCTTTTGTATTGCCGACTCAGTCTAGGAGCAGAGGAGACAGTGGGATTCCAGGAGAAGCAAGAGCTGAAGGACACCTACACCTCCAAGTTTTGTACAGACTCCATTCCTGTATTGCCATTCCCTTGATTAAAGCACATTACCGCTACTTGATCTTTGAAACTGTTGATGATCTACGAAAATGTGAGTTTGTTTTTTAATACCATACCATACCATATTCACATAGCATATGAATATCCGTTTGCGGCCTTCCATTGAGATATTAATCCTATGACTGTTAAGATTGACTGTGAACGCCAAGGAGTTGCCCTAATTTGAAGTATTTTGAGGATACGCTAAAGGGGAATACCTTTCCGACCAGTTGGTCATTATGCCTATTTGACTTGGTTGACATAAGTCTTTCCAGGTCAACAACCTCTGGTAAGCTTTTAGATCTTCAGGTGACGGCTTTTCCCTATCCTTATTGCCCTTCCCGGGAATTCTGGTTGCTTCTACATAGCCTCTTCATATATCTCTGTTCCAGACTTCAATCCAATATGGGCATCTAAAATACTATACTTGTGCAACCCGCTGGTCTCATAGCCTGTTTTGACTTGGCCGGCATATGCCGTTCCAAGTCGTTTGCATCTGGTAAGCCCCCTATGACCCTAGGTGGTGGCTTCTTCACTCCTTCTTGTTTACACTGTTGGTGGACTTTAACTTGCTGGCTCCCGGTGGCGCCAATTCATCTTTTTGGACTTTATTATTTATTTATTTGTTATCACTCTTCATATGTCTTGTTATACACATGTTTTGATTAATTTATATGTTTATATATATGCCTTTTGGTATATGGTATAGTGTATACACAATATATTATTCTTAATTGTATTGATACCGGAAAATTTCCTCATACATTGGTTCACATCTTTTGTATATTATATAGGTAATATTTGGTTCTTCATATCACATGTAACTGAATGGTTTACCTATTTATTATTTTTTGACCTGAGATATGTCACATATGTTACTATGAATCCTTTTTTGAGTTTATAGCGCCACACTTTTTACACATAATTGCGCGGTCATGCAATGCTGTACCCAAACAAAATTTGCGTCCTTTTCTTCCCACAAATAGAGCTTTCTTTTGATGGTATTTGATCACCTCTGTGGTTTTTAATTTTTGCGCTATAAACGGAAAAAGACCGAAAATTTAGAAAAAAAAATGATATTTTCTACTTTTTGTTATAAAAAAATCCAATAAACTCAATTTTAGTCATACATTTAGGCCAAAATGTATTCGGCCACATGTCTTTGGTAAAAAAAATGTAAATAAGCGTATATTTATTGGTTTGTGCAAAAGTTATAGCGTCTACAAACTAGGGTACATTTTCTGGAATGTACACAGCTTTTAGTTTATGACTGCCTAGGTCATTTCTTGAGGTGCTAAAATGTCAGGGCAGTACAACCCCCCCCCCCCCAAATGACCCCATTTTGGAAAGTAGAAGGAAATTGCTGAGAGGCATGTTGAGCCCATTAAATATTACATTTTTTTGTCCCAAGTGATTTGAATAATGATAAAAAAAAAATTACTAAAAGTTGTCACTAAATGATATATTGCTCACACATGCCATGGTTATATGTGAAATTGCGCCCCAAAATACATTTAGCTGCTTCTCCTGAGTATGGGGATACCACATGTGTGGGACTTTTTGGGAGCCTAACCGCGTACGGGGCCCCGAAAACCAGGCACCGCCTTCAGGATTTCTAAGGGCGTAACTTTTTTATTTCACTCCTCACTACCTATCACAGTTTTGAAGGCCATAAAATACCAAGATGGCACAAAACTCCCCCAAATGTCCCCATTTTGGAAAGTAGATGCCCCAAGCTATTTGCTGAGAGGCATGTTGAGTCCATGAAATATTTTATATTTTGACACAAGTTGCAGGAAAGTGACAAAATTTTTTTTTTTTGCACAAAGTTGTCACTAAATAATATATTGCTCAAACATGCCATGGGCATATGTGGAATTACACCCCAAAATACATTCTGCTGCTTCTCCTGAGTACAGGGATACCACATGTGTGGGACTTTTTGGGAGCCTAGCTGCATACGGGGCCCCGAAAACAAATCACCGCCTTCAGGATTTCTAAGGGCGTAAATTTTTGATTCACTCCTCACTGCCTATCACAGTTTCGAAGGCCATAAAATGCCAAGATAGCACAACTCCCCCCCCAAATGATCCCATTTCGGAAAGTAGACACCCCAAGCTATTTGCTAAGAGGCATGGTGAGTATTTTGCAGCTCTCATTTGTTTTTGAAAATGAAGAAAGACAAGAAATTTTTTTTTTCTTTTTTCAATTTTCAAAACTTTGTGAGTGAGGTGAGGTCTGCAAAATACTCACTATACCTCTCAGCAAATAGCTTGGGGTGTCTACTTTCCAAAATGGGGTCATTTGGGGGGGGGGGGTTGTGCCACCTGAGCATTCCATGGCCTCCGAAACTGTGATAGGCAATGAAGAGTGAAAAAAAAAATTTACGCCCTTAGAAAGCCTGAAGGCGGTGCTTGGTTTTCGGGGTCCCGTACGCGGCTAGGCTCCCAAAAAGTCTCACACGTGGTATCGCCGTACTCAGGAGAAGCAACAGAATGTATTTTGGGGTGTAATTTCACATATTCCCATGGCATGTTTGAGCAATATATCATTTAGTGACAACTTTGTGCAAAAAAAAAAAAAATTGTCTTTTTCCCGCAACTTGTGTCACAATATAAAATATTCCATGGACTCGACATGCCTCTCAGCAAATAGCTTGGGGTGTCTCCTTTCCAAAATGGGGTCATTTGGGGGGGGTTGAACTGTCCTGGCATTTTATGCACAACATTTAGAAGCTTATGTCACACATCACCCACTCTTCTAACCACTTCAAGATAAAGCCCTTTCTGACACTTTTCGTTTACATGAAAAAAATATTTTTTTTTGCAAGAAAATTACTTTAAACCCCCAAACATTATATATTTTTTTAAAGCAGATGCCCTACAGATTAAAATGGTGGGTGTTTAATTTTTTTTTCACACAGTAATTGCGCAGCAATTTTTCAAACGCATTATTTTTTTAAAAAACCCATTTTTTAATGCACTAAAACACACTATATTGCCCAAATGTTTGATAAAATAAAAAAGATGATCTTAGGCCGAGTACATGGATACCAAACACGACATGCTTTAAAATTGCACACAAACGTGCAGTGGCGACAAATTAAATACATTTTTAAAAGCCTTTAAAAGCCTTTACAGGTTACCACTTTAGATTTACAGAGGAGGTCTACTGCTAAATTTACTGCCCTCGATCTGACCTTCGCGGTGATACCTCACATGCAATTGCTGTCTACATTTGACGCCAGACCAACGCTTGCATTCGCCTTTGCGCAAGAGCGGGGAGGACAGGGGTGTTTTTTTTTATTTATTTTTTTTTTTATTTTTTTTTGCTTTTTTATCTTATTTTTAAACTGTTCCTTTCATTTTTTTAATCATTTTTATTGTTATCTCAGGGGATGTAAATATCCCCTATGATAGCAATAGGTAGTGACAGCAGTGGCGGAATTATCAAGGTCGCACCAGTCGCATTTGCGACTGGACCCTTGAATTCTGCCACTGTGGGGGGGCCCGCCGCCGCCCAGGAGATAGTCATTCATGTGGAGTCCCGGAGTCCCGGTCCGCTCTGCCCATCCTCTCCTGCTGCTCCGCCCATCCTCCCCGCCCAACCTCTGCTCCCTCACTCACGGGGACAGTCCCTGCCCGCTTCGCCCATCCTCTCCACCTGCACAGTCCCCGCCCATCGTCTCTAACCCCGCCCGCTCCGCCCATCTTCTCCGGCTCCGTCCATCTTCTCCGGCTCCGCCCATCTTCTCCGGCTCAGCCTTCACTTACAGTCTCCGCCCATCTTCTCTGTCACACCTGCACTCACGAGCACAATCCCCGCCCGCTCCGCCCATCTTCTCTGGCTCTGCCTTCACTCACAGGCCCCGCCCTTCCTCTCTGCTCGCCCAAGCAAGACGGAGCAAGGAGGGGGAACCAAGTGATCGGCAAGTGAGTGGCACCCATCCCTCAATATCAAAACTGCCACTGATCCCCCCCACACCACAGCTTCCACTGATCCCCCCCACACCACCACTACTGCCACTGATCCCCCCCACACCACCACTACTGCCACTGATACCCCCCTCCACACCACCTCTACTGCCACTGATACCCCCCTCCACACCACCACTACTGCCACTGATACCCCCTTCACACCACCACTACTGCCACTGATACCCCCCTCCACACCACCACTACTGCCACTGATACCCCCACACCACCACCACTGCCACTGATACCCCCCTCCACACCACCGCTACTGCCACTGATATCCCCCTCCACACCACCACTACTGCCACTGATACCCCCCTCCACACCACCACCACTGCCACTGATACCCCTCTCCACACCACCACCACTGCCACTGATACCCCCCACACCACCACCACTGCCACTGATACCCCCCTCCACACCACCACTACTGCCACTGATACCCCCTCCACACCACCACTACTGCCACTGATACCCCCCCTCCACACCACCACTACTGCCACTGATACCCCCCTCCACACCACCACTTCTGCCACTGATACCCCCCTCCACACCACCACTACTGCCACTGATACCCCCCTCCACACCACCACTACTGCCACTGCTAGCCCCCCACACCACCACTACTGCCACTGATACCCCCCCACACCACCACCACTGCCACTGATACCCCCCTCCACACTACCACTACTGCCACTGATACCCCCCTCCACACCACCACTACTGCCACTGATACCCCCTCCACACCACTTCTACTGCAACTGATACCCCCCTCCACACCACCACTACTGCCACTGATACCCCCCTCCACACCACCACTACTGCCACTGATACCCCCCTCCACACCACCACTACTGCCACTGATATCCCCCTCCACACCACCACTACTGCCACTGATACCCCCCCTCCACACCACCACCACTGCCACTGATACCCCTCTCCACACCACCACCACTGCCACTGATACCCCCCACACCACCACCACTGCCACTGATACCCCCCTCCACACCACCACTACTGCCACTGATACCCCCTCCACACCACCACTACTGCCACTGATACCCCCCCTCCACACCACCACTACTGCCACTGATACCCCCCTCCACACCACCACTTCTGCCACTGATACCCCCCTCCACACCACCACTACTGCCACTGATACCCCTCTCCACACCACCACCACTGCCACTGATACTCCCCACACCACCACCACTGCCACTGATACCCCCCTCCACACCACCACTACTGCCACTGATACCCCCTCCACACCACCACTACTGCCACTGATACCCCCCCTCCACACCACCACTACTGCCACTGATACCCCCCTCCACACCACCACTTCTGCCACTGATACCCCCCTCCACACCACCACTACTGCCACTGATACCCCCCTCCACACCACCACTACTGCCACTGCTAGCCCCCCACACCACCACTACTGCCACTGATACCCCCCCACACCACCACCACTGCCACTGATACCCCCCTCCACACTACCACTACTGCCACTGATACCCCCTCCACACCACCACTACTGCCACTGATACCCCCCACACCACCACTATTGCCACTGATACCCCCCACACCACCACTATTGCCACTGATACCCCCCACACCACCACTATTGCCACTGATACCCCCTACACCACCACTATTGCCACTGATACCCTCCACACCACCACCACTGCCACTGATACCCTCCACACCACCACCACTGCCACTGATACCCCCTTTCACACCACCACCACTGCCACTGATACCCCCCTTCACACCACCACTACTGCCACTGATACCCCCCTCCACACCACCACTACTGCCACTGATACCCCCCCCCACACCACCCCAACTGCCACTGATCCCCTGTATTGCATTTGTTAAAAATATTATTTTTTTATATTAATCAGACATAAGATAAATGGGACAATATTACAATAGTGAGTTGGTCAGATTACTGTCAGTTTTTTGGCTTGAGTAGATTTCTCAAACAAATGCTGTTTTATACAATGGGGGTAGATATCATTGTTGTATTTAATTGACAGTTCAATTAACAGGCTATTGTCTTTATAGCTACAGTACACAAGAAAGAGATTTACTCGTTTGAGGGTTTTTTCAGCTCTCAAACTGAAAGAATGACTGTTAGATTACTGTCAGGTGTTGGCCTGATTAGACAATGGGTACGTAGATGCAGTTTTCAACAGTCCATTGTTTCTACAGCTACAGTAAACAGGCATGTTTTCTGTTGTTTGGTAACTATGGTAAACAGCCTGGCACATAAAAGGGGGATTCGGGCATAAGCTAGGGACACAGACACACACACACACACACACACACACACACACACACACCATCATGCTTTGAAGATCAGAAGCCACCACTCATGATACAAGAACACTGCCTGATGCTCCAGGAGATTCTTTGCCAATGGAGATCACGAACATACAGTAACAGAAGATAAGTAACCTTTGTGTGTTTGTACTAATATAGACCATAGGCTGTTCAGTTTGCTAGGCATTTTGCTTGTTATTGATATCTGTCAGTCTTGTATTGTATTCCTAATATTGTAATAGTTTTATATGTACAGCATCTTTGTATAGTAAAAGCACAATTTACACACTGCAGAAATCTCAGCTTCCTTGCTTATACCACAGAGTAACCTTGCTAGACGCAAGCAAAACATCCCCCCACACCACTGCTGCCACTGATCCCCCCACACCACCACTACTGCCACTGATACCCCCCACACCACCACTACTGCCACTGATACCCCCCACACCACCACTACTGCCACTGATACCCCCCACACCACCACTACTGCCACTGATACCCCCCCACACCACCACTACTGCCACTGATCCCCCCCACACCACCACTACTACCACGGATCCCCCCCACACCACCACTACTGCCACTGATCCCCCCACACCACCACTACTGCCACTGATACCCCCTTACACCACCACTACTGCCACTGATACCCCCACACCACCACTACTGCCACTCATCCCATCCCCCTTTAACCATCACCCTTGCCACTGATCCCACCCCCCCCCACCACTGATCTCACCCCCCAAACACAACCCTTGCCACTGATCCCATCCCCCCTCACCGCTGCCACTCATCCCATCCCACCACCACCGCTACTACTTATCCCATCCCCACCCAACCACCACCGCTGCCACTGATCTCATCCCCCCCACCACTGCCACTCATCCCATCCCCCACCACCGATGTCACTGATCCTATCCCTCCCCAACCACCACTGCTGCCACTCATCCCAGGGGCGTAACTACAGGGGTAACAATTGCAATAGCACACATGTTGCCCCTGAACACGTGGATGGGTGGGCATTTAGAGGTAAAAATCCCCTCAATTTTTCTCCTGCAGCCACTAAAAGTCTGCTTCTCCTCCTCTCCCTCTGATAGGCATTAAGTGGCTGCAGGAGGAAAATGGAGGGGATTTGTTCCCCCTCCTATCCTGGTCCTGCTGCCCCCGCGATCAGTGGGAAGGGCCCTGGCTGGAGGTCAGGGGGGCCCTCCATGGTTTCTTGCACCGGGGCCCTGAAGGTTCTAGTTACGCCACTGAGTGACAGGTACTCTTTTTTTTAAAAATGGGGTCTATTAGACCCTAGATCTCTCCTCTGCCCTCAAAGCATCTGACCACACCAAGATCGGTGTGATAAAATGCTTTCCCAATTTCCCAATGGCGCTGTTTACATCCGGCAAAATCTAAGTCATGAAATGCTCGTAGCTTCCGGTTTCTTAGGCTATAGAGATATTTGGAGCCATTCTGGTCTCTGATCAGCTATATGGTCAGCTGGCTGAATCACCGTCTGCATTCTCAGGTTCCCTGTTGGGACAGGAGAGCCAGAGAAAAACATGGAAGATGGCGGGGTGGACATTCCCTCCCACTGCTTGTAAAAGCAGTCTAGAGGCTAATTAGCTACTAGGATTGCTTTCACATGAAAGCCGACTGCTGGCTGAAAAGAATGATACCAAGATGATACCTGAACCTGCAGGCATCATTCTGGTATAACCACTCAAAGTCCAGCAACATACCAGTACGTTGCTAGTCCTTGGTGGGCATATATTGTAAAAAAAATTTTCATGCAGCCTGTGGGCTGAACGAAAAAAAAGAGATTGACCATTAGAATATCTCCCTTCATCCACCCACTTCTAATGATGGGCATACATACACCATTTATATATGCCGAAGCATGGGGGCATGGGGGCACCCGCCCCAAAAGGTAGGAGCAAATCGCTCCTCCGCCCCTGCTGCCCCCATGCTTCGGCATATATGCTCTTTTTTTAAACTGTGGTGGTGAAATCACCTCCTACAGCGCTGGAGTCACGACTTTATGTATCGTGGGAGCAAACGCTGTTGCTGTCAAGATAAATAAATTCGCGCTGCAACTGAATGGCGTACCTGCTAAGCAAATGATGGTTAACAATAAAACAAAGTAACATTACAGTATAACAGTAAGGCTTACCATACCTGCAAGGCAAATACAAAAAAAACATAGTAAAAAATAAAACATTTTTTAACGCAACCTGTGCCTTAGATATATATATGCCGAGGCATGGGGGGATCCACCCGCAAAAGGTGGGAGCAAATCGCTCCTCCACCCCTGCTGCCCCCATGCTTCGGCATATATGCTCTTTTTTTTAACTGTGGTGGTGAAATCACCTCCGACAGCGCTGGAGTCACGGCTTTATGTATCGTGGGAGCAAACGATGTTGCTGTCAAGATGAATAAATCCGCTCTGCAGCTGAATGGCGTACCTGAAAACAAAAAAATGGTTAACAATAAAACACAGTAAACAGTAATAATTTTTTTGTGTTTTTTTTTTTTTTTTTTACACTTTTTTTTGTAACTGTAACTTTTGTAACTGTAACCAGTTCCAGGTTCGGGTCTCTCAAAATGAGATGGCATCTTGGGAGACCCTGTGAAAGTGTGCCTAGTCTGTGCAGTGCTGTACCCTACGCTAATACTCAACTAGTGTATGGTAGCGTTCAAAACATTCACCAATGCAAAGACCAGGATTGTCAGGACAGGAGGGACAATAATAGCGGGTGTCACGCCTATATCCGCGCTTTCTACAGACACGACATTTTCTTTGGGGGGCTCATTGGGTAGGGGTACTCGGGAGGACATAAGGAAAATGCCTCTCATGCAGCCGGCTTACTGCATTTGGTTGAGGAAGGTGAGGTTGAGCACCGTCTGGAAACAGAAGGGCTCTGACGATCTCTTCCTGGAATTTAAGGAAGGATCCAATCTGTCCTGAAGCTCTGTATAGCACATAAGTGTTCAGCAAAGTCAATTGAAATAAACAAACACTTTCTTGTACCAGCGTCTGGCCTTACGGGCAATTAGGTACGGCGCCAACAACTGGTTGTTGAGGTCCACCCCTCCCATATTTTGGTTATATTCGTGGACACAGAGGGATTTCACCACAACACCAGTCACCGTAGTAATTTGGACCGTCGTGTCTGCAAGAAGGGAGGTAAGAACGAAAACATTTTTATTATTCCTCCACTTCATAAAACTACATGTATAGCCTGTGGCCCTGTCACAGAGCTTATACATCTTGACCCCGTATCTGACACGCTTGCTGGGAAGGTACTGTTTGAATGACAAGTGGCCAGAAAACTTAATCAGGCACTCTTCAACGCAGACAACTTTACTTGGCGTAAACACGTCTGCAAAACGTTGGTTGAAGTGGTTTACGAGGGGCCGAATTTTGTAGAGCCAATTGTATCCAGGGTCTCCACGAGGACGACAGAGTTCATTGTCATTGAAGTACATGAACCGCAAGATCTGCTCGTATCGTTCCCTGGTCATGGAGGCAGAGAACAAGGGCATATGGTGAATTGGGTCAGTGGACCAATATGACCGCAACTCACTCTTTTTAGTTATGCCCATGTTGAGGGAAAGGCCCAGAAAGAGCTTAAATTTGGAGACCGTAATTGGTCTCCAATCTCTGGCAAGGGAGGACAGGGGAATAGTGGTGATGTCTTGACCAGCGTACAAATTGCTTTGGTCCACAATAGATCTATAGAGATCTTCAGTGAAAAACAGCAAATAAAAATCAAGTGACGTAAAACCAACTGTTTCCACCTTAATGCCGGGTTGGCCAGTGAATAGGGGATGTACGGGTGCTGCAGAAGTGGTGGGTTCCCAATTAGGATTAGCGAATGCAACAGGAAGGGCACTATGGGCACGACGAGCCTGTGTTCGTCTTCTTGATGGCAGCGGGACACTACTTGTGCTTGCCACCTCACCAGCTTGAACTGCACTTATGGGACTTGCCACGTCACCACGTGATACTGCAGTGCTTGATGTACGACCAGGGTGTACTAGGCCGCTGTTGCTTGCCAGTTCACCAGAAGGAATAGAGGCGCTAGTACTGCTCTGCTCCATACGAGGGACCTGCGGTTCTTGCACATCAACGACAGAAGAAGAAGTTCGGGGTCTGGTATGCCTGACCTTGGCAGGGACCACAACTCCGTCGTCAGAGCTATCTGTCACGAAGCCGCTGTCATCTACAGGATCGTATTCTGAGCCTGAATCTGACAGATGAGTGACTTCCTCTTCACTATCTGTCATGCTCAGAAACGTGTAGGCCTCTTCACTAGTGTAGCTTCGATTTGCCATTTTGGGCTCTAAATTTAGTGGTACACTAGTGAGACTCACAGGTAAAAAAGCTCCTGACTTAGCGACTGTATCAAAAGGCTACCAAAAAAACTGTTAGCGATCGCAGGGATCAGGCTTGACTCTGTGAATGCTGCAGTTATGTGTGTTTAGTGTTTTGTAAGGGACAGTGATCGATCGATACTGCACTTGGGTGGGCTGGGCAGGGCTGGGCCGAGAGGCAAAATGCAGGTGCTAGCAGGTATCTGGACTGATCCCGCTAACACTGCTTTTTTGGTAACCCTAAACTGCTGGGGACGCTAGTATAGATCTGATTAGATCAGACATTGATCTGTTCAGATACTATACTGCATGCTTGGGTGTTAGCGGTACTGGCGCTAACCTGACGCTGCCTGGGGCGACGCAGACCCTATCTGACCCTAAAACCTAACTTATATCACCGCCGGGCAATCAGGGGGTTAAACCTTTATTAGGTAATAAACGGCGGGTGCCCTGAAACTGTAAAAAACAAACTAACTAACCAGCGTCACCCGTAACAGTTATACGGTGATCACTGGTGAAAGGGTTAACTAGGGGGCAATCAGGGGGTTAAAACCTTTATTAGGTAGTATATGGGGGTCCCTGACGCTATAAAATGCTGACGGCGAACCTAAATACTTACCTCCCTAACTAGCGTCACCTGTGACACTAATACAGCGATCAGAAAAACGATCGCTTAGTGATACTGGCGACGGGGGGTGATCATGGGGTTAAACCTTTACTAGGGTGGGTTAGGGGGGTATCCTAGACCTAAAAGGGGGTAACACTAACTGCCCTACCACCTACAGGGCTGGTGCAAGGATTTTTGACAATCTAGGCGAAACTTCATTTTTCTGCACCCCCTTGGCTCCACCCCTGACTCCACCCCCTTTGTCCTGCCCATGTATACCTCACCTTTTTAGTGAAGCGCCCATCAAATGCAGCCTCATCAGCACCCATCAAATGCAGCCTCACCAGCGCCCATCAAATGCAGCCCACCAGCGCCCATCAAATGCAGCCTCACCAGCGCCCATCAATGTAGCCTACCAGCACCCATCAATGCAGCCTTACCAGTGCCCAAAAAAATCAGCCTCACCAGTGCCCATCAAATGCAGCCTACTATCGTCCATCAATGCAGCCTCACCAGCGCCCATCAATGTAGCCTACTAGTACCCATCATTAAATGTTTGCTTGCTTCCATTCTTTCAGGAGTCGGGACACAGAAACAGTCCTCCGCCGCCACTGCGCTTCTGACACTATGTGTGAATGGAGCGGCGGCTGCCTGCTGATGCTGAGACTTAGTTGCTTGTTGCAGAGGGAAGAAAGTAGGAACACCAGTGGCCGGGTGCCCCTAGGCAGCAGTGTACCCTAGGCGGCTGCCTAGTTTGCCTAGTGGTAGCACCGGCCCTGACCACTTATAACTGTCACAAACTGACACCAATGCAATAATCAGTAAAAAAAAAAATGCTATTGGTGTCACTGTGACAGGGGGTACAGGGGGTTGATCGGGGTTGATGGGGGGTGAAAAGTGTGCCTAGAGTGTTCTACTGTACGTGTGGTGTTGGTGCACTTACTTGGATGTCTTCTCTCCTCTGCGCCGGAATGAAAAAGACTGACATGAGGAGAGATGACATCACTTCCTCTGCTGCTGTTTACATTACAGAGGCAGAGGAAGATTGTCATTCGTTGGGAGCGATCACGAGGGGGTGGCCACGAATGAGTGGCCTCCCCCTCAGCATTGATCGCTCCCCTAACGATGCCGACCGCCTCGGGCACGCGGGAGGCAGATCATGTACCAGGCACGTGATTTTGCCTGCCCGTGCCATTCTGCCGCAGTATATCTGCGTTAGGCGGTTGGCAAGTGGTTAAGGTAAGTTTTATCCCTTAACATCACATTCTGTGTATTTAATGTTTGCTAATGTATTCTATTTATTTCATCATTCACTAATTACCATGATTGTAATATGCTGTGAATGTCCTCTCTGTCCTCATGCATGCTGTAAGCTTTTATTGCTCCTTTTTTGTCCTTCAAGCATATTTGCCTTCACTAACCTCCCCAGTATGCTATCCTGGCCCCATACACACCTAGCCTAGTCACTTAACAATGTATTTTGTCAGCTCCATTGTAGTGCTTACCCTAAACACCCCCTAAAATTTGTCCAAATGTTATTGTTGTCCGTAAATTCAGGCAGAGTGCAAGAGGCCCTTTTGGGGGGGGGGGGGGCCAAACTCATTTGGAACCCTCCCTCCCCCCAACCGCTAGGTCAACCGATACCAATACTCTACCTGCTGACTTTGCCAAACCCATACACACTATACTTACCTCTTTTGTGTTCATATTTATGGATGAATTCACCAAAGCATGTAGTGCAAGGCCCTGCCTGAATACTTTCAAATGGTACTGTTTAAAGTTTTGTTCTCCTATTATCTTGATAGATAATTGCAGAATGTAAAAATGTGCTTTGATTTGGACATTATGTATTCATATTTTTGGATTATGACACTTCTTACCTGTCCAGTGGGCTGCCAATAGTGTAAGTAAGGAGGGGCTGGCCAAAGTAACACACATTATGTATGCATTTAGCTCTCAATGAAGTGGAGAGGGTTACCTGTCCAAAACATCTACCCCCCACCCTAAAATTTTTCCAATGTGCCATCAGAGGGGGTGAGGAATCTGATAAGTTGACCTTATACTTTTGTCTTTAAATACTCATTTCAATAAATGTTATACTTATGTTGGCCAAGAATGTTTGTGTCTAATCTGCTTGCAATGTTATGTACAAAAGTACAATTTTTTTTTCTTGTTTGACTCCACAGTTTCCTTCCAACCCACAGAAATGGCAGACTGTGGCCTCCCAATTCGCCCGGCAGTGGGACTTTCCCAACTGCGGTGGTACGATAGATGGGAAGCACGTCCGGATCGTCCCACCCCCCAACTCTATCTGGACATGTGGAAGAATGGCCATATGTCAGATGGTGGAGTGATCGCACAGACCGAATTTTACAGACGTCTCCAGAATGGCAGCTTGCCATCTCCCGCAAATAACGTGGCGGACCTCCCGTTCTTGTGGCAGATGAGGCATTTGAGCTGGGGTACCATCTAATGAGGACCCTCACCCTGGAGCAGAGGGTTTTTAACTACCGGCTGACCAGAGCCAGAAGAGTGGTCAAGAATGCCTTTGCCATAATGGCCAGCCGGTTCCGGCTAATCCAAATGGCCATAAACATGGCCGAATACAAACTGAACCACATAATTTTAAGCTGCTGCATTCTACATAATTTCCTGCGTAAGAATGCAGTCAACTATCTGGCCTCAGTTGCGACTGAGGCCGACTCACTGGTAGAAACAATGACGGAGCTTGAAACTGGCCGTCCTGGCCTGCCCCCCCAAAGCGCCCATGAAGTACGGCAAACCTATGTGGAGTACTTCGTGGGTAGGGGGCAATTGATATGCCAGAGAATCTTTACGCTCTTTCAAATAAATTTTCTGTGAAAAACTAAACTCATGTTTCATTTGATTTACTGCTTGTGTTTCTTATCTGTCCCCTAGGTTCTCCAATGGCCTTTTAGTTCAGGTCATTTTCTTCAATAGTGCAAACGTAACTTATTTGATACATGAGGTGACAATCTCTTCTTCAGCTAACTATTATGTTGTGCTGTGGGTCTGCCACACACACACACAATGTTTTTGTTGTTAATGTATGTAATGCATGAATTCATTGCTTGGAGTCCCTAAAATGGCCTGATTGGGGCAAATTTTAGAGCACAGTGGGGGTTATTTACTAAAGACAAATCCACTTTGCATTGCGAGTGCACTTGAAAGTGCTTTGAAAGTGCACTTGTAGTGCAAAGTGGATTTGCCTTTAGTAAATACCCCCCATTGTCACTGTAACTACACCAAATTAATAAAAAAAACTGGTATTGAGCATTGAAAGAAGAAGCCACACATTGTTGAGTATAAAACATTTAACTCCAAGCACATTCACATGTGCGTTATAAAAGGGTTTTTTAACAAACCAACATCTTTGGTGTATAACATGTATGTTTGACAGTATATAGCCTTTTTGTGGCTAAACAGGCATGTTTAACCCTTTCATGACTAAGCCTATTTTTGACATTTGGTGTTTACAAGTTAAAATCTGTATTTTTTGCTAGAAAATTACTTAGAGCCCCCAAACATTATATATATATATATTTTAGCAGAGAATCTAGAGCAGTGTTTCTCAACTCCAGTCCTCAAGGCGCCCCAACAGGTCATGTTTTCAGGCTTTCCATTATTTAGCACAGGTGATTTGATCAGTTTCACTGCCTTGGTAATTGCCACAGTTGTTTCATCTGAGGGAAATCCTGAAAACGTGACCTGTTAGGGCGCCTTGAGGACTGGAGTTGAGAAACACTGATCTAGAGAATAAAATGGCGATTGTTGCAATATTTTATGTCACACGGTATTTGTGCAGCGGTGTTTTAAACGCAACTTTTTTTTAACTGTGGTGGTGAAATCACCTCCGGCAGCGCTGGAGTCACAGCTTTATGTATCGTGGGAGCAAACGCTGTTGCTGTCAAGATAAATAAATCCGCTCTGCAGCTGAATAGCGTACCTGAAAACAAAAAAATGGTTAACAATAAAACACAGTAAACAGTAAAGTATAAAAAAATTGCATACCTATAAAGCAAACATGATAAAATATATTAACAATAAAACATTGCAGAATAGAATACAGTAAAAAAGAGCAGAACAATAGAGAGAGAATAGAGAGAGAACAATAAAATGACAACTATTTTTGTTTTTTTTTCAGGAGGGGGGCGCTCTCTCGTCCCCCCTCTTTTACTGCGGCCTGCCAGGTTGCGTGCTTGGATAAGGGTCTGGTATGGATTTTTGGGGGGACCCCCACACATTTTTTATTTTATTTTGGCGCGGGATTCCCCTTAAAATCCATACCAGACCTGAAGGGCCTGGTATGGAATTTGGGGGGACCCCCACGCAATTTTTTTTAAAAAAAATTTGGTTCGGGGTTCTCCTTAATATTCATACCAGACTCAAAGGGCCTGGTAATGAACTGGGGGATCCCATGCCGTTTTTTTCAATGACTTCTTTTATCTGTATTGCCGGACCCGACAATTCATTATAGCCGTGAGTAGTTTAAATGACTTTTTTCCTTTAGAAATGTCATTTTGTTCAGGGACTGTTATAAACACTGGAAAAATGCGCCACTTTACATTCATACTATAGACACCCCCCAGGTACGAAATTTAAAAGAATATTTCACTTTCATTGTTTCACTTTAAGAATGATTAAAATCACTGCTCCCGAAAAAATGGCCGTTTTTAAAACTTTTTTTTGCATTGATACATGTCCCCTGGGGCAGGACCCGGTCCCCAAACGCTTTTTATGACAATACCATGCATATAAGCCTTTAAAATTAGCACTTTTGATTTCTCCCATAGACTTTTAAAGGGTGTTCCGCGGCTTTCGAATTTGCCGCGAACACCCCAAATTGTTCGCTATTCGGCGAACAGGCAAACACCCTATGTGCGAGTCGAACATCGGGCTCTTCCCTACTTATAATACCTCACCACAAAGAACCTCTCGCAGAACTGTCTCTTTGGAAAACAAACACATTTTAGTAAATACACCTTTTAATTCACTATTACAGATATTTAAATTGGCTCAGGTAATTTGCATGTCAATACAGTTCGCTTTACACTCTCACTGACCTGGTCAGAAAGAAGGAGGGTCATTTGGGTGGGTTCTCAGCAGTTGAGACAGCAGACCTCAGAGTTAGATGACCCAACATATATTTCATATTCCACACAGACATACAAATTCACACAATTAGCTAGGTTAAAGACGAACTCTAGACATCACATATATCAGCATGTTTTCTATAATAACCTGTACTTCTTCTTAAATCCATAACATCTGTTTGGTAAGGTTGAAATTCTTTCAGAAATCCATCCCATTTCATTAGCCCTTTCTCCACCTGTATGGATGCATTCTAAGGATTTTGGAACAAAAGGCTTTGTTTTAGATGACTGAGAATGTTTGATGGCTACAACTGGATTAGTAGCTGGCTGTTTACAAGATATGGGGGCAATTAAAAAAAAAAAAAAACTCTTACCTTCCAGGGATTCATTCTTGCAGAAACACCAGGGATTGAACATTGTTGGTACATACCTTAGGTGTGGAGGATGTCCCCCTGAATGCAGACATACCCAAATCCGTTGCTCTGTTATCGCCCAAATCTGACTCGCAACTGAACTTATATGGCCATGCTCATCTTTGTGTGATGAGCACAGTACAGATCTTTCCATACTTTAAGTTTAACCTCTCTTAGAAAACCTCTTCCCCGTCCAACAATCCCAATCACGAATATCCTAGGGCCCATATTTAATCCATCCTTACGGACGCTTGGACCCTGACCTGATTTCCCAACCTTTTATAGGTTGATCCTCCAGAGGTAGCGACCCTCTGGACCGTGATTGAGCTGACAGGTACCGCCCCTGTCACCGTTGCTGCTTTTTTTCCACTACTTGTCAGAACAATTCCCTGTCCTGACTATAGTCCTTCAAAAAATTAGCCTGGAGATTTCCCAAACTATAATAGTTCAATCTCCTCTGTGGAGTTTTCTGAAGTATTCTTAAAAAAATGGCTTAAAGTAGGGCTTATTACTTTTGTTATCTCAAGAAAGATTAGAGCACACTTGGATAACAATAGAGAATAAGCCCTACTCCATTATGAACGCTAGTTTTACAAGACCGAGCGCTTCTGGCTGGTACTTGATTCCGAGCATGCATGAACTTTTATGCGCGGACAAAAAGTTTTCTTGACAGAAAATTTGAGAACCTGGTAGCAAACATTTGTTGGCAGAAAGTCCGACAGCAAATGTTTGATGGAGCATACACGCGGTCGGACTTTCCGACAACAAGCTCACATCCAACATTTCCTATTGGAAAATCAGACCGTGTGTACGTGGCATAAGTCTAAGGTGCGGCTGAGAAAAAGGTCTTGACGGTCATTACGGGCATAAATAGTGGCGAATGTCATTTTGGCCTCCCCCAGTAACCCTTTGATGAACATGAAGCAGCACTCAGAGTTTGCTAGGGTGTCTTGACAGGCCCAACGTAGTCGGTTGGATAAAAGTATGGATATGCCTTTAGATTTAGTGAGTTTATTAGTAGAATGGTAAGTAACTGGGTGTGACGGGAGGGCCCGTGGAAGAATACATCTTATGTCTAAGTCACCATGTGCCATCCTGGCACAGGGTGAGTGAGAAAATATATCTTGGACTACTTAAAATGGGACAGTAATATTTGTCCACAATATCTCCCAGGATGTATGTAGAGACTATTATTGGTTTGGTTGATTCTGAACTCAACCTATTAATTGAATGAGCTGATCACATTAGCCACCAGCACTGGCTAGGAGACGAATGGTCTAGGCTGAGGAGGTATGGAGATTGTTGTTTGTATTGTTAATTGTAATTAGCTCCAGCTATTGTGTTTATACTACTGTGTGAAGCTCAGTGCCCACAAGTCTGTCATCTGGTCTGGGTACATTTTGTAGTAAATTAGCTCATGTTAATTATGTTAATTAGGTTACAGTTGTATTGTTAGAGGAGGTTCCAACAGCATATAAAGTCTTGTAATTTTGATTCTAAAAAAAACAGTTCATGGTAGCAACAAGCAAGTGTCGCCTTGTTTTGTGCTCAGAGAGGTTGGAATATCTGATATCTGTATACAGACTGGGAGGAAGTGGTATATGACGGAAGCACTCAAGCGGAGTGAAGGACGTTCCGTGACATTGGTGGCAAGTAGCGGGAAAGCTTCCTGCAGTCTGGGAAATCTAAACCTCCACCTGGATCCAAGATCAGGATAGCAGACTTCAGTCACCCCAGCGGAGATATGGACCTGGCATCAGAGTTCCCGGGGCTGCTGCGGATCATCCTTTCAACATACACCAGGACTGTGTCTGAGGATGAATACCTGGAGCTTAGGCAGCAAATTCGGGTGGAGCTCTGGATTGCAGCCCTCCGTCTCGCTGGTATAAAACAGGGCAAGTGCTTTCCAACCCAAGAGCAACGGGCCAGTGACCAACGGGCATTGCGGATGGCATTCCTGGGAGAGCAGCCCCAGGAGCAATGGGTGACTGAGTTGGACAGGCTGGTCCAGCAGGAGATAGAGCTGGACAATTGTTATCGGGCTCTGCAATGGCACGCAGAGGAGGGATATTTAGGGGAGACAACAGAATGCTCTCCGGAGGGATATGACTTTGGCGGCCCTGGATTGCTGTGGGAGAGCCTTACAGATCATTTTATGTTTGGCGATGAAGGGGAACCTGACCTTGAGGACCTGAGAGAATATACAGAGGCTATGCTCGGTCTTGCAGGGGTCTCAGAGCTCAAACCTGATCTGGACCATTTGCTAAGGAAGGAACAGCATCTAGAAAGGGCATACAAAAAACTGCTAGAACAAGTTCAGCAGCATGCCAGAGAATCGGCAGTGGAAAATCTGAAGATTGCCATCCCTAAACCTGAAGTGCTGACAACAGGGCAGCGCTCTGCTAACCTCTGTCCAGCACTGATAACATCTTGTGGGTTCCATGGACAGGAGATTGTGAACCTCTATCCCCAGACACCAGTTATAGAGATAGGGGATTTAATAGACTTTTCTGCTGAGGAAGAACAACCTGATGAGCCTCCAGCAGAAGAGCTGGTATTGGGGCCAAACTTCACTGTGCTCTGCCCAGCACCAACAGCAGTATCTGTGGAGTTACAACAAACTTCTCCAGCTGAAGATCTGGCAACCGGACAGAGGGTCCAAGACCTCTGCCCCACACCTGTGGCAGTTTCGGAGGCCCAGGGTGAGAAGGTGGCAATCACTTCCCAGCAGCAGATACAGGGGGAGAAGGGAGAGGAGGTGTGTGTTGTCCTTACCCAACAGTTGGCCAGGGTGGAGGAAGCGGCCTTCCCTCCCCAGCAAAGATCAGTGCACCTGGGAGACAGTACCAGAGACATGTCGTCCAAGCAACCAGATGAGGGAATGGAAAAGGAAGCAGCCGGCTCAACTCCCCAATGGCAGCTACACAGTTTGGGAGTGGAGGAAGCCAGCCTCCTGCCCCAACGGTTAGCCGGAGCAGAGGATGCGGAGTCCCCAGCAGAAGTGCTGGCAACAGGGCAGAGTGTTACCAACCTCTGCCCAGCACCGGCAACAACTACAGAGTTCCAGGGAGCCGGGGCAGTCGGCCTCCCTCCCCAACAGTTAGATGGAACAGATGGTGTGGGGTTTCCAGCAGTAGGGCTGGCAACAAGGCCGAGGACTGCTGGACTCTGCCCTCAACTAACAGAGGATGAATTTCCTGTGAAGGTGGATGGGACTTCAGTCTCCACCTGTATACCCCAGGGATGCTGGGCAGTTGGCTCAGATCCCCAACAGCATGACAGAGTGAGCCCAGTCACCCTGTCTTCTCTCCAGCGGCAGAAAGGACTCCAGGGAGAAGGGCCAGTCCGGGCCTCTCCCCAGCGGCAGATATGGTCTCTGAGAGAGGCAGAGGTTGGCTGGGTGAGTAATGCTTTGTTTGGAACAATTTATTTGGGGTACTGTGTGGGTACAGGCATTAGAGGACTGGAACTACTTACTAACTTCGGAGTCAACCCGTCTGGGGTCTCCTCCTATGTTAGTCTTCTGCCGAAAGGGGAGAGATGTGACGGGAGGGCCCGTGGAACTCAAAATACATCTTATGTCTAAGTCACCCTGTGCCATCCTGGCACAGGGTGAGTGAGAAAATATATCTTGGACTACTTAAAATGGGACAGTAATATTTGTACACAATATCTCCCAGGATGTATGTAGAGACTATTATTGGTTTGGTTGATTCTGAACTCAACCTGTTAATTGAATGAGCTGATCACATTAGCCACCAGCACTGGCTAGGAGACGAATGGTCTAGGCTGAGGAGGGGGGAGATTGTTGTTTGTATTGTTAATTGTAATTAGCTCCAGCTATTGTGTTTATACTACTGTGTGAAGCTCGGTGCCCACAAGTCTGTCATCTGGTCTGGGTACATTTTGTAGTAAATTAGCTCATGTTAATTATGTTAATTAGGTTACAGTTGTATTGTTAGAGGAGGTTCCAACGGCATATAAAGTCTTGTAATTTTGATTCTAAAAAAAACAGTTCATTGTAGCAACAAGCAAGTGTCGCCTTGTTTTGTGCTCAGAGAGGTTGGAATATCTGATATCTGTATACAGACTCGGAGGAAGTGGTATATGACGGAAGCACTCAAGCGGAGTGAGGGACGTTCCGTGACACTGGGTAAAACCTATTCTTCAACATAGGAAGTTATTTGTCTCTGAAGTGGGTTTCGTGGATGAACGTCACACCTGCATGTGAGCGTTTCAGATCATTCAAAAGTATATGTCTCTTTTTGGGGACATTTAGCCCCTTGGCATTGAGTGAAATTATCTTAACAAGGTCCATCCCAGGATAGGGAGAGGAAATTGACAAGGGGAAGGTGTGGGGGGGGGGAGGGAAAAGAGAGAGAAGGGGTAACAGTAAGTGAAAGGGTACAGTTGGAGTAGAAGTGTAAAGATTGGAAGAAGAAAAATATACAAAAGCTAAGTCAGCAAGTAAGTTCAGAGGGTCGTGTATACAAAGACACGGCCCTCGAAGCTGCAATGGCAAAAAATTTGCCAAAGGTGCACTCCAACGTTGGGGAGAACTAAGTGGGGGAGGGAGTAGACAGAAGCCTAACAGGAGTGGCCCCTACCTATCCCACCCAGCCCGGCAACAACAGTATCAGTAACAGCATGTAATATGGAGTATAAACATAACCCAAGCAGAAAAAAAATATAACCCATCCGCAGTTCAGGGGTTTTACCCAGATCAGCATGGGGCAATCCTCTAACCCATTATCGGGGTAGGGAGGGACCAGCCACACCCGCGGGCGCAGTTGTGCTTAAAGGGAAATAACCAAAAATATAGGGGGGGCAGCTATGCAGAGAAAAATCCCAAAAACCCTCATTAAAAATATCAGGGCACAAGTGTCAGACAGGTCACTGGGTAACAGACTTTACCTAAAGGTAGGTTCCCAACACATTATAGCATTCAACCTGTGCATCCTTTTTTCTCCCAGTGTAGTACAGCCCACCCTGCATCAAACCGCATCCAGGCAGACTCTGCCAGGTCTCTGCCAGGAAAAGTCCCAGCGGAGGCGCAATACAAATACATTTCTAACAGACATTGCCGCCCCCCAGAACATTATGCGGTGGCGTCAGCGTTAACTTCGCCCATTGCCCAACATAGAAGCAATCATAAGATCAGTTCCACATTTCGCTGTAGTAGCGGCTATTGCTGCACAGCAGAAGCGTGGGGCTCATATATTAAGGCACTGGGACCTCCAATGGGGTGAAAAATCTTGGTTAGCCCTGCTAGGGATGGGTGAATGATTAATGAGTCAATAGCCGAGGACCGTGGAGAACAACAACAACAATTGCTCACATTATTGATGGAATTATAGGTCTCTCTGTTGTTCTCAGGCGGTATGAAAAGTGCAGCTTTGGCAGATAAGGAACCAAGAGGGAGGCAAACAGAGCAGTGTTATGGGGATATGTGCCAGATATTGTATTTGATTGGGATAGTTCTCCGTGCTTATAGCTAATAAGTCAAAAAAGGGGTAGTAGCTATGCAGTCTGGCACTACGGACACATGTGTCAATAGGTAGGAAAAGTTACCTGCACCGTGTATACTGGAAGGAGCGGAGAGTAGCCGGTAGCTACGCAATGTACAAAGTTGGATTTGGGCTTCATCTATAAGCTTTTGGGAGCACATCAAAGAGCATGGCGAAAGCAACTGCTATAAGGATTGTCGTCAGCTATGAGACAATAGTGAGCGAGTGCTGCTATCATCTGCATTACTATGGGAGTACAGCACTTTATCCAGGTGTCATCTATGCCAGTCAAACTGCAGGGTGGCATCTGGATAAGCTCATGAAGGGATCCGTAACAGAGGATCGGGTAGGGAGTGGAACCGGGGAACATCAGGCACAGTTCAGGACTCACATGGATCCTCCGGTGACCGTAAGTGAGATATCCTTATGATTCTCTGTGGTCGAGGTTGAGTGGCCCGCCAAGGCATTCCCAATACCACAGGGCCCGCTGGCCAGGGAAGGAACATCAGCCAGGTATGAATTGGCACTGGGTCTGTCTCCAAAAATGTGAAGAGGGTAGGAAGATCTCCCAGTGTGCGCAGAGTGAAGGAGCGCAGTTCCTTACAAAAGGTGGCCGAGAGGGAATCCCCATCTGTAGTTAACGCCCATCTGTCGGGCAATATCTGGGATCGGTCGGAGCATAGCCCGACGTTGTAAAGCGGCCCTGGAGGATTTTGACCATAGCACCATCAAAGTCCAACTCCCTGAATTCCCATGCTTTGTGCAACACGGTCTCCTTATAGGTATACCAATGTAGTCGGCAGATCACATCTCTCGGCCTGGCCGGGTCAGTAGGCTGGGGACCCAGTGCTCTGTGTATGCGATCGAATTCCACCCACTCAAGGAGGGCTGCCCCCAAGACCTTCTGGAATATCACAGCCGCTGACTCCACCAGGTCCTCCGATCCCGTTGCCTCAGGTAAACCCTGGAGTCGCAGGTTGTTGTGTCTGCTCTGCTCCTCCATCTCCTCCATATGGGCATCCACGTGGGTGTCCTGAAAAGATTCCTGGACTGATACACGCTGAGTTTAGGGACTCCACAGAAGACTCCTGTCAGAAACCATGAATCAGACTGAGACAGAAGTACAGTTAAATCACACTTGTTTAATAATAAAAGTAAATAGAACAAACGTAGTCAAAACGTAGCCAAAGTTCAGTAACCGGAACGGATAGTCAGACAAGCCAGAAAGTCAGGAAGCCAGGAATTAGGGTAGTGGAACAGCAAGCAGGATCTGGAGCCAGAAGGAATGTCAGCCAAGCAAGTCTTTAGCATCAGGTGCCCCTGATGATGTCATTTCTGACGAAACGGCCGTAGGGTAGACACACACGCACGGACTGCGCATGCGCGGACTTTCTGATTCATTGGAGCTGTTTTTAAACTCCTTGCAAGGAACTTTTACTTATGGATGCCTGTTGGCGATTTAACTAAATAAAAAGAAGTTAAACTTTTTACACTATTGGAGTTTCTTCTTCCCCTTTTTTTGGACTTTTACCATCGCTGAGAGGGGATTCCCCCTCTCCCCTCCTCTCTTTGCTGAGGCTTGATCTGGAAACCACCATCACAGCGCTCACAAACAGGAACCATCCACAGGGAGGACAACATCCATAAGGGGAGGATATCATATGCTGTCTTACAAGGGCTGTCTGGTAAGCCTCCATCTTTCTATGTGGTGACGGTTTCTGTCAATGGTGGATGTCACGGATTTACCCAGCGGAATATTCACATATGCTTTTCATGGACACTATATTATAATTAAGCACGTCCTTATGACATTGGAATTTGTATTTAGTATTATCATTACCCACTAACCCCTATTTGATAATTAGTGGAATATTTATGTGCACGGTTTATTAGCACTAATGTTTCAGTTTTTCTTGTAATTACAAATTTTATTTGTCTACTGTTGTGGTAGTCTTCCAGCGCTGCACTTTTTGTATACATATTTTGTTTTGTGCCCCCTATCAGGGTTATAGTGTTCAGCTGCAGGGCATTTAATTTAACATATAATTTAAAATGTAATCTTCATTCACAGTTTTCGGTCACTTATTTTCTTGGCACACCTAGTGCAAATTTTTCTTTTTAGATAAAGTCTTTAACAGGAGCGCAGGAGAAAGTCACTGTGATGTTGACCAAGGCGAAGGCAGAGATCATCTGGGCTGGACGGCTTTAAGAAAGCAGGACTGACGAGCAGGATATCACCAGCAGGTGAGTCACTGTGGAGAGATAGGAGCTGGCAATTAGCAGACAGCTGAGCGGCCAGCTCAGAGAAGGAAGGGCTGAGCCCAGCCCTGACAACTCCGCATCAACCTGGTGGGTAGGGATTGGATCTCCTACTTGACCCCCTGTATTTCCCTGCGGTATGTTCCTCGAGGTGGCTAATGAGTTTCTCTATGTACAACATTGTTGGCAAGGCCTGAAGGAGGGTCCGCAGCTCTGTGTCCATGCGGAGAGTGCAGGGATGCGGTGAGGTACTCTGCATGTCCGATCGCAGATCAGGCGGAGTGTCCGAGGCTGAGGAAACAGCAGGAGAGGCAGGTTGCGTGTGCGGGCCTGAGACCTCATGGGACAAGCCTCGTAGTTCCGCCATCTTGGGATCCTGGGAGGCCGCCTGAGTGTTTGGGAAAAAGTGGTCCAAAGTTTCACCAGCTTTGTTGTTTTTAGGAGCTTGGTTGCTTCCCTTCGCCTTCCGCTTCTTGGCTGAGGGCATTCCATTATAATCAGATCAAAATAAGGCAGGGTAGGTGGAGAAAGGCCGGGAACTGATGCTACTTCCGACTACCTGCAGCCATGTCCAGACCACGCCCCTCATGTTTAAGTTTTGGTGTCCTCCACATCACCCCTACAGTCTGTGGTGCTGCCAACACACTTCCGCTATCCTAGAACAAAACTTCAGTTTTAGTTGGCCTGTTTTTTGGACACCTATTTTGCTCATTATTCTTCCTCCATAAAACCCTCTGTGTGAGGAGCATGGCTCTCATGTTGCTGCTTTACAAGAAGTCTTTTTTTGTGAATGGGTTCCAAATTTATTGTGGGATGCACTTTCTTGCCCCTGTCATACACCTGTGACCATATTTTGAAGTGATTTTGTTGCTTGTCATGAAAAGATCAGTAACCACAATTTGTGAGTCAAAAGGTTGACTGTACTGCCCACTGTCATAACCTGTGTACTCCTCCTCTGCACATAGTTCCAGAGCTTGGCTGAGGCAGAGTGAGAAATGGCACCCATGTTAGGAGCCATGCTGCAGGAGGTGCTCCAGAGGTGGGAGCTTCTCCTGCCCCTGCATCAACCAGTCATGTCCTGCACTTTGCAAGACTAAACCATCAAACTGTAGGTCTGTAAATGGAGCTCAGAGATGGAGAGGTGGGGTGGTGATATCATGATCTCTGACTTGTCCCATCAGAAAATGCCCTGTACTCATTGAATAAAATACAAGTTGTTCTGTGACTGGCAGCACTGCTTAGGTGTGAGATATGTACACTTTCATTGGTCCAAATTGGACCAATGTAACTATGCAATAAAATTTATACCAAAACTTCAGCTTTAAACAGAACACAGTAGGTTTATTGGTATTTAGCTGTTTGCAGGCTCAACTACCACCTTTCTCATCTTTGCAGGCATACAAAAATAAAATCGATCAACATTTGCAGTATGAGGTGGTTAAGAAGAACTAATGTTTAGTGAACTCTGGGCTATAGGCTATAGGCTATATAGTCATTTCAGTTTTCTTTGGTCTTTAGTCCTTGCTGGGTAAACAAAACTGAATTTACTGTTAACTGCTGTGGCATCAGAATTACTCTCAAAACTGGCCCTAATTAATACTAACTATTGGCAGCATTTTCGAAGATGTCAGATGAAATAAGATAAGGGAGTGAAGGCCCATCTTGTAATTACAACCCTGGCCTAAATGTTATCTTCATTGCCAAATTGTTGTCTCTGTATTTATCCTGGATGGTAACATTTAAAGATTCTGCAACATAATCTACTACTTTTAATTCTCACGAAATTAATATTTTTTTAACCCTAATGTCTTTACTTTGGTACCGCTATTTTGACTGACCTTCAAGGAGGTGTGATTAAATCTTGACCTTCAGTTTTCTACCAATTTCATTGCAACTGTCCCAGACCCACTTGGTTGTGCAATAAATGTCCCAGACACATTCCTTCCGTGGTGCAGTTCTGGATGTTCAGAATAACGGACGCCAGTTACTTTGATTAGGATTTTTGTGGATTGTATTGCACATGTTCATGGAGAAATAAGAAGGAAGGTAAAGGGGGTGCAGGATACCAGTACGTTCTACTTAAAACACAGTCTTTGGTCTTCTGTATGTCTTCATAACCTTCTGTGTCACTCATAGAGCTTTACTGGCTGGTCTCTTAAACTTCTAAAGTGGCTCCTTGACAACATAGGGTCCAGTGTGATGCCTTAGAATTCAATGCAGCACAGTGTGGAAAAGTTCCTGAGTTGCTTTCCAACTCAGTCAGTCACTTACCACATTCATGTAGGGAACAAGCACAGTGTGCTTCCTCCAGGTCCAACAGTAGCATACCATGACAGCCAGTATCTTCAAGTTTTCCCCCCAGGAGGGGAGATCCTTGCAGCTTTCCACATCCTAAAGTCTAAGGACAAGACTGGTGTTACAGCAACATTCCCACAGGGTAAAAGCCCAGGAGGGTAGACCATATGCCAGGATGTTTATTAACACTCCCAGCATCCCCCAAGCCTGCTGATTGGCTAGGTATTAAACATTCCTAATACAGAATGATATCTCTATCAATATTAAAGTTCAATATTCAGTAGTTCATTATTAAAGTATTTGAGTTTCCTGATGGATGGCTGTGTTATTGAAGATTTTCAAAATCTTAGATTTTATTTTTATTTTTATTTCAGGTATTAAAGTGAAACTAAGGTTCCACTGTTACAACATGTGAGCTGGCATGCTCTTTATTGCAGAAGAGACATGCAATATTAGGCCCTATAGCTTGTGTGGGGCCTGACGTGCAGAATGTGGAGATAGCCCTGAAGTGGTCCTGGAGCTCTCCTGCCTTTTGATGGGGGAAGCTGTGCCAAGAAGGAGACACATGGGAGGACCCTGCTTGTTGCAGGGGCCTGGTGACTCACTTTGAGAAAGACACATTGAAGCCTAGGAAAAAGCTATGAAGCTGAACATGGACGAAGTCTGTAAGTATTCTACTGGGGTATCTGGGACCCCTAACCTTCAACCCATTGTGCTGTTCAGTAAAACTTCAAAATTGACTGTCGCCCATTATTCAGTGTCGGGCTCCCATCTTAGCCATGGGCACAGCCCTGGGGATGAAATGCTAGCCCACACCTGCCTCTGCAGTTGCCACATTGCCTTTAGGGTTCAGGGGGTGCTACGTAAGGAAAAACTGAGGGGTGCTGATTTATTGTGCAAATTAGATGAATTGTTACATGGATAGTGAACTTAAGGCTAGGTTTGCAGGTGGGGAACGTATCCGAAATTTCAGGAAAATGGTTGTGGACTTCTTTCCCCAAGTTTCTCGTGGGTGAGGCAGCTCTTTGAAATTAATGGTTACTCGTGATGTGCATGCACAAACGCACTTGCACATATCTTAACAGATCCTAAAGCAATCCTGGACATGAGTGAAATAAATTGGGATGAATTTCTCATGAAAATTTTAGTAGCCTGGCTGTTATACTGATGCTCTGGCTTCCGTACTTTCTGAGCCACAGACTGAGGACATGTAAGGCCTTATCTGCATATTTGTTCCAGGTCATTGACTGAACAAGGTGATCAGTATGCATTTTCAGGAGAGGTTAACATTGGAAGCCTCTGTGTTTCTTCCATGACAGGGGACCTACATACTGCAACTGATACTATCAATAAAGTTATAGATGCTATTAGTGTTGATAAGTTGTATAAAAAATGTTTTCCCACTGAATTTTGAGCATGCTTTAAAAGATAAGTTCACCTTTTAGAACATTTTACATGTTACACCCATATTTAGGGTGTAACATGTAACATGTTTCAGCACCCCCCTCCCATATCTTCTGCTCCGCCGTAGTCAGCAATCTGTAAATTAGGAAATTATAAATCCAGTCTTCCACCACTGCAGATGGCTTGTAGTTCTAAATGGACTACAAGTGCGCTGATCAGCTTCCTCCAGCTTTCTAATAGAAAGCCCATATGGAGGTACGGGCAGAAAGCTGGAGGGAGAGTGTACAGGAACCTAACAAGCATGATCCATTGATCATGGGTACAATGCTTTGCAGGCTCCTGCATGAAAAAATAATTAATGCACATGTTTTCCTTAAAGGTGAACTTGGCCTTTAACAATTTCCCATTTCTATTTATGGTAGTCAGATGCAACTGAAACAGTTTCTTTCTTCCAAATTTCTACTATTGCAACATACTGAAATAAATCTATTCACTGCTTCATTCTCTGGCATTCACAAAGGAGATCTTTCTCCTCTGTGTGCCAGTTTATGAAGCTTTGTAGATCGCTTCACCTTCGGAGGAGTGAAGCGATCTACAAATGCTTCAAACAGTGGAGAACGGCCCCTGATACTGGAATCTCGTGAGACTTTACGAGATTACAGCACCAGAAATTCACAGAAACACAGAGATGTCAGTTTATCAAGAAGTGATAAATTATCACTGCTCAATACACTGACAGACGGTGTGGTTAATGTTAAAAAAATAACAAGTCCCACTACATTATATATATATATATGTGTTATATATATATATATATATATATATATATATATATATATATGTATATATATATATATATATATATATATATATATATATATATATATTTTTTTTTTTTTACATATATATAATATATATATATATATATATATATATATATATATATATATATATATATATATACAGTGGGGCAAAAAAGTATTTAGTCAGCCACCAATTGTGCAAGTTCTCCCACTTAAAAAGATGAGAGAGGCCTGTAATTGTCATCATAGGTATACCTCAACTATGAGAGACAAAATGTGGAAACAAATCCAGACAATCACATTGTCTGATTTTTGAAAGCATTTATTTGCAAATTATGGTGGAAAATAAGTATTTGGTCACCTACAAACAAGCAAGATTTCTGTCTCTCACAGACCTGTATCTTCTTCTTTAAGAGGCTCCTCTGTCCTCCACTCATTACCTGTATTAATGGCACCTGTTTGAACTTGTTATCAGTATAAAAGACACCTGTCCACAACCTCAAACAGTCACACTCCAAACTCCACTATGGTGAAGACCAAAGAGCTGTCGAAGGACACCAGAAACAAAATTGTAGACCTGCACCAGGCTGGGAAGACTGAATCTGCAATAGGCAAGCAGCTTGGTGTGAAGAAATCAACTGTGGGAGCAATAATTAGAAAATGTAACGCATACAAGACCACTGATAATCTCCCTCAATCTGGGGCTCCACGCAAGATCTCACCCATGGGGTCAAAATGATCACAAGAACGGTGAGCAAAAATCCCAGAACCACACGGGGGGACCTAGTGAATGACCTGCAGAGAGCTGGGACCAACGTAACAAAGGCTATCATCAGTAACACACTACGCCGCCAGGGACTCAGATCCTGCAGTGCCAGACGTGTCCCCCTGCTTAAGCCAGTACATGTCCGGGCCCGTCTGAGGTTTGTTAGAGAGCATTTGGATGATCCAGAAGAGGATTGGGAGAATGTCATATGGTTAGATGAAACCAAAGTAGAACTGTTTGGTAGAAACACAACTCGTCGGGTTTGAAGGAGAGAGAATGCTGAGTTGCAACCAAAGAACACCATACCTACTGTGAAGCATGGGGGTGGCAACATCATGCTTTGGGGATGTTTCTCGGCGAAGGGAAAAGGACAACTGATCCGTGTACATGAAAGAATGAATGGGGCCATGTATCGTGAGATTTTGAGTGCAAACCTCCTCCCATCAGCAAGGGCATTGAAGATGAAACGTGGCTGGGTCTTTCAGCATGACAATGATCCCAAACACACCGCCCGGGCAACGAAGGAGTGGCTTCGTAAGAATCATTTCAAGTTCCTGGAGTGGCCTAGCCAGTCTCCAGATCTCAACCCCATAGAAAACCTTTGGAGGGAGTTGAAAGTCCGTGTTGCCCAGCGACAGCCCCAAAACATCACTGCTGTAGAGGAGATCTGCAATGAGGAATGGGCCAACATACCAGCAACAGTGTGTGACAACCTTGTGAAGACTTACAGAAAACGTTTGACCTCTGTCATTTCCAACAAAGGATATATAACAAAGTATTGAGATGAACTTTTGATATTGACAAAATACTTATTTTCCACCATAATTTGCAAATAAATTCTTTCAAAAATCAGACGATGTGATTGTCTGGATTTGTTTCCACATTTTGTCTCTCGTAGTTGAGGTATACCTATGATGACAATTACAGGCCTCTCTCATCTTTTTAAGTGGGAGAACTTGCACAATTGGTGGCTGACTAAATACTTTTTTGCCCCACTGTATGTATATATATATATATATATATATATATATATATATATATATATATATATATATATATATATATATATATATATATACACACACACACACACACACACATTATATATACATGGTTACAGTGTTGGGGGGTCTGAACGAGGTATAAGGAAGTTAAAAATCTTCCTTTTTTTTTGTCAGATCCCCCCAGATTCCCTCTTCACTCCCTGATTCTCTACCTCTGAGCTGGTGAATCGGGGAGTGTGAATTCTGACACAGATCACCAGTGAAGTGCTGAGATTGCAGCTTCATAAACTGTCCGTTTCTGTGTCATTCAATGAGGATTCTCAGTGTGCGGAGATCATCGGCGGGAGAACATGTTCAAACACTTCTCCCCCCGATTATCTCTGTTTCATAAACTGTTTATGGACTGTGATCAGCGGGGATCCTCGGGATCACTGCTTCATAAACGGACACCTGTATATGGCCATTAGAATATTTTTTCTGTTGTTTTAATTGGTTTTCTTTTAATAAAATAATTATTTCTTTTTTTTAGGTAATTCATGTAAATTCAGAAAATTTTGTTCCCCAACCCATCAACAAATTTGCTTACGCATGCGTTTGCAAATGCATGCGGACTAAACCCCTGTTTTTAACGCATACTGTTAGACAGGTTAATTTGGTTGTCTGCGAGCTGGTGGTAAGTAGGCTTGGAATTTTTTCCTGGGCATTCCCCAGGCCTTGTTTATATCTGTTTGTAGCCCTCCAATGCCGCTTACTGCGATAGCCAGCTATAAATAAGGGTGGTGGCAAGTTTTTTGAGATCACCTTGGTGTGTGTATTGGTCCAGCAACGCACCAGCACCTTTGCAGCCATTGTGCTATTTGCTGGGTGTCTGGTGTGCTCCTGTACCTTTAAGAAGGATGGGCTGCCCTTCAGTCCACCTGCTCTCATTTATCCATCAGAATGCATGTGCCTCCACTGTGGGGACACTCATATTTTAGTGTTAGGACCACAGATATCAGGGTGCCGTGACATGGCTCTGTGGCTTACGCATGCGTTTGCAAATGCGTGCGGACTAAACCCCTGTTTTTAACGCATACTGTTAGACAGGTTAATTTGGTTGTCTGCGAGCTGGTGGTAAGTAGGCTTGGAATTTTTTCCTGGGCATTCCCCAGGCCTTGTTTATATTCATAAACGGACACCTGTATATGGCCATTAGAATATTTTTTCTGTTGTTTTAATTGGTTTTCTTTTAATAAAATAATTATTTCTTTTTTTTAGGTAATTCATGTAAATTCAGAAAATTTTGTTCCCCAACCCATCAACAAATTCTGGCAAATAAAAACCCAATTCTTACCCCATAATGACTTCTAAGTCACTTGCTGACAAGTTTTAACTTGCATGCTTTTTTTTGGATCAAAGAATTCAATCAAGGCGATCAGCAAACAGAATTTTTAGAAGAGGCAAACAGTGGTAACATTTTACTCTCATGACAGATTTCCCTCAAGCAGTTAATCATTGAAGTGCATTTTTGCTTCAATATGTTGTATACATGTTTTTATATACCCTACAATTGAATTCTATGTAATGACAGCAAAGATGCAGCAAGCAGGACTTTTTCCAATGCACCTAACACTTACAGATTTGAAAAGAGCCTGAAGAAGAGGGTTTCTGTAATAAAAACTTTACAGCCACTTTCAAATTATTTTAAGTATATAGTTTTTACTTTTAATGTACATTAATTAACTTTCTTGTTCTATGTTTTTGGCCAACCATATTTGACAATTTTCGAGAGGGGATATAAAGAATATGCTATATCCTCCTGGGAAGGAGGTTTGTGTATACTTTAGGATGTTATGGTACTGTGATGCATCTCCCAGTACGTTGCTGACTGAATTCACCATTTCTTCTTTGCCTTATCCTTTATGGGTCATAGAGCTTAAAGAAGAAAAGCTGCTTTCTTTCCTCACTTTCTGACCTGCTCATTTTGTCCATAGTTATTTTCGGAAATAAAAGCTTTTTGGCTTTTGTCTTTCCTTACTCTATTTTGTAACACAAATAACATATCTTATACCTTTCTATTCATTCAGCTGGAAAAAGAGAGAAATGGTTAGCAGGGAAGTGATAACCCATAGATGCCTTTTTCTTTCTTTGTAATCTTAACCCATTAACTGCTAAACCCTTTTCCTTTTCACAAATTAGAATGTTGGTTTAGATCAAGTTTTATTTTATTTTTTTAATCTTTGCATTTCTTTTCTATAGGTAGATAAATTTGATAATATGTACAGTTTATATGCAGCAGCCATAATTGTAGAAAAAAAAATAGTAAAATGCTATGAACATGTAGACTGCACACTGCTATTGGTCCCACTGCTTGCAACAAAATGATAAACTGACATCCTATGTGACCATAAGCAATCATGCTAATGTTTAGGCTGTATTTGTTCCTGAATTTCTGACACTATTCTGACAATAATTTACAGCATGTTTGTTCCTGGTCTGTGAATCAAAAAAAAGTATGCTGGACACTGCTAAATAATTAGCATTTTCAAAATAAGGCCAAAAGAAGTGTCAGCCACTGGGCACTTCCCATGACAGTCAATTGAAAACAATCAGGTTTCTATAAATGGGTAAAAAAATAAAAAGCTAAGAGTGAGGAAGGGTTATAGCGCCTGAGAGCTCCTGGTGGATGTGACTTCCTATATCACAGGGAGAGGAAGTAAAGAGAAATGTCCCCAATCGGAAGCTATGCCAGGATTTCAGCTTTAAAATGTTTTAATGCTGTATTTTGCCAAAACTGAATAGAATGCGGTCATGTATTCTTTATACAGCTCACACCTTGGTGAAATGTGTTCATCTGAAGGAATTAATGCCCTGATCGATCATTGCAGTTTGAGTATATATGGAGCTTCTAACCAGTTGCTATGGGCAGCAGAAACTTAGTTGAGGCACTTATATGTGTGATGTGCATTAGGGAAAAGTCATACTGGTGGTCAGGTATAACAATATTCAAAACCTACTTTATCTGAATCTAAGGCCGTGTACATACGGGCGGACTTTTCAACCGGACTGGTCCAACGGACTTTCTGACGGACTTTTGACGGGCTTCTGACAGACTTTTGAACGAACGGACTTGCCTACACATGATCACACCAAAGTCTGACGGATTTGTACGTGATGACGTACGACCGGACTAAAATAAGGAAGTTGATAGCCAGTAGCCAATAGCTGCCCTAGCGAGGGTTTTCATCCGTCGGACTAGCATACAGACGAGCGGATTTTTCGACCGGACTCGAGTCCATCGGAAAGATTTGAAGCATGTTTCAAATCTAAAGTCCGTCAGATTTTCGACTGGAAAAGTCCGCTGAAGGCCTGAAGAAGCCCACACATGATCGGATTGTCCGTCGGACCAGTCCGGTCGAAAAGTCCGCTCGTATGTACGCTGCATAAGAATTCTTAATTTTACAAAAATTGAAAATTAATATTCATTTTAGGAGCACTAAATCAACCATAGCGCCAGAATGACTGAATATCTGCATAGCCAAAATAGTCTGTGACTTAGGGAGGCAGGACTGCCAGGGACTTCAGTGTACATCAGTTATTAAAATTTTATTGAAATGATACTAAAGCTTCATTTTTTTTTTTTTGTTTGTTAGAAATAACAAACATGTTATACTTACCTGCCCCGTGCAGTGGTTTTGCAAAAAGCAGCCCAGATCCTCCTCTTTTTGGGTTCCTCTTCTGTGCTCCTGGCCCCTCCCTCCTGTCGAGTGCCCCACAGCAAGCAGCTTGCTATAGGGGCACCTAAGCAGAGTCACAGCTCCCTGTGTCCATTCAGACACGGAGCCGTGACCCGGCCCCACCCCCTCTCTTTCCTGATTGGCTAACTGATTGGCAGCAGTGTTAGCCAATGGTGCCACTGCTGTGTCTCAGACAGTCAGGACGGAGAGTCTCAGATGACTAAGACACTCGTGGACATCCCTGGACAGAGATAGGGCTCAGGTAAGTAGTAGACAGGCCTAGGGTGGCTGCTGCACACAGAAGGCTGTTTATCTTAATGCATAGAATGCATAGAGTGCATTAAATAGGAAGTAAACTCTGCTGAAATTTTTTTCCCCCCTCCCTGCAAAGTAAAGGCATAATGTGTCACATACTAGCGCATTATGTGACACTTACTTGCAAACAAAGCCTGCGTCGTCCCCGCTGCAGGCCGCATCCATCTTACAACTTCTTCCTTCCGGAGCGCGCACTCCAGTTGTGTGATTGGCTGAAGCTGTGTGACATCACTCCCACGCATGTGTGCGCAAGCCGCTACTCACGGCACTCGCTCCTGACGAAGCGGCACGGGCAGCTGTTCCTTCAGAGCGCATGCGCCAATGACATCATCGCCGCAGTATACAGTAAGATTCTCCTAAACGACGCATGTTGAGGAGATATTTACAGGCTTACCTATAGGTACAAATTACACAGGGAGGTTTACAACCTCTTTAACTACTTCAATACAGGGCACTTTCCCCCCCATCCTGCCCAGGACAATTTTCAGCTTTCAGCGCTGCCACACTTTGAATGACAATTGCGCAGTCATGCAACACTGTACCCAAAGTAAATTTGTATCATTTTCTTCCCACAAATAGAGCTTTCTTTCAATGGTATTTGATCAGCACTGGCTTTTTTTTTTTTTTTTTTGCTAAACAAACTAAAAAAGTCTGAAATTTTTGAAAAAAAAAGTTTTTCTTTGTTTCTGTTATAAAGTTTAGTTTTCTCCTTCTCTGATAGGCATTGATGAGGCTGCATTGTTGGGCACTGATAAGGTGGCACTGATGGGCACTGATGAGGCACTAATATGTAGAATTGATGGGCACTGATAGGCGGCACTGATATGCAGCACTGATGGTCACCGATAGGTGGCACTGATATGCAGCACTGATGGGCACTGATAAATGGCACTGATGGGCACTAATAGATGGCACTGATGAGCAGCACTGATGATGAGGTACTGACAGTCATTACTGATGGGCACTGATTGGCATCTGTGAAGGGAACTGACAGGCGTTACTGATGAGCACTGATTGGCACTTTGATGGGCACTGACTGGCACCTGATGGGCATTGATTGGCAGATATGGTGGGCACCTCTGATGGGGGCTGAGCTGATAATCAATACACTGATTATCAGTACAGACCCCGCCCCCTGACAGGAGAGCCGCCGATTAGCTCTCCTGTCCACGCGAACTGAGTAAATTTGTTTACCGGCACTTCCTGGTTACACTATGATCAGCTGTGAATGGTCACAGCTGATCATGTTGTAAATAGCCTACGTCATAGGCTCTTTACCACGAATGGAGTTGCGGTGTGTCAGAGTGACACAACACACCACCGCTTGCCGCACTGGGTGCCCCCGCGGGCGCGCAATCATGGCTAATCCTTCTGGAAGTCATATGACGTCCAGTCAGGATAACTTAACCACTTTGCGCACGTCATTCTGTTTTATCGCGGGCGGGAAGTGATTAAGGTAAAAAACCCTCAGACTTTACAACCCCTTTAAGGGCTCTTGCATATGAGCTGGCTGAGCTCATTTAGCATAATTTGCTGATGTATTTTCTCTTCTCAGGCAGCCCAGGTGCAGCATACAGCCCGTCATTGCCATAAATGGCTGTGCGCTGCTGTACTTGTGTATATGGCAGCACTATCATAAATACAAGTACAGCATTTGGGTGCAAAAATTAGAATATGTTTTATGTTGTAGATACCCTGGTATGCTGTTCTTGTGTTTATGATATTACTGCCATATACACTATATTACCAAAAGTATTGGGACGCTTGCCTTTACACGCACATGAAATTTAATGGCATCCCAGTCTTAGTCCGTAGGGTTCAATATTGAGTTTGCCCACCCTTTGCAGCTATAACAGCTTCAACTCTTTTGGGAAGGCGGTCCACTAGGTTTAGGAGTGTTTCTATGGGAATGTTTGACCATTCTTCTAGAAGCGCATTTGTGAGGTCAGGCACTGATGTTGGACGAGAAGGCCTGGCTCGCAGTCTCCACTCTAATTCATCCCAAAGGTGTTCTATCAGGTTGAGGTCAGGACTCTGGGCAGGCCAGTCAAGTTCCTCCACCCCAAACTCCCTCATTCATGTCTTTATGGACCTTGCTTTGTGCACTAGTGCACAGTCATGTTGGAATAGGAAGGGGCCATCCCCAAACTGTTCTCACAAATTTAGGAGCTTTAAATTGCCAAAATGTCTTGGTATGCTGATGCCTTAAGAGTTCCCTTCACTGGAATTAAGGGGCCAAGCCCAACCCCTGAAAAACAACCCCACACCATAATCCCAGCTCTACCAAATGATTTGGACCAGTACACAAAGCAAGGTCCATAAAGACATGGGTGAGCGAGTTTGGGTTGGAGGAACTTGACTGGCCTGCACAGAGTCCTGACCTCAACCCGATAGAACACCTTTGAGATGAATTTGAGCGGAGACTGCGAGCCAGGCCTTCTCATCCACATCAGTGCCTGACCTCACAAATGTGCTACTGGAAGAATGGTCAAACATTCCAATAGACAAACTCCTAAACCTTGTGGACAGCCTTCTCAGAAGAGTTGAAGCTGTTATAGGTGCAAAGAGTGGGGCAACTCAATACTGAACCCTAAAGGACTAAAACTGGGATGTGTCCCAATACTTTTGGTAATATTGTTTATACGAGTACAGCGGTGCTCAGGTATTTATGTCAATGATAGGCTGCACGCTGCACCTGGGCGGTCTGAATAGAGGAAATACATTGGCAGTTACACTGAATGGGCTCAGTTGGCTCTTGTGCAAGAACCCTAACATAGTATGGTGCATCTTTTATGAAATAATGCTGAAAATGTGTGGCTTTTTGTATATCATTTTTGTATACTAACATAAGTGAACAAAGCCAACAAGCTAGCACATTCACTACATTTATCTAACTGATCAGTTAATATAAGCATTTTGCTTAGCTTTTGGTTTAATTATTGCATAGCATAAAAATCAATTAGTGCAATTTATATGAACAGACAACTTACTCGGAATTATTGGCACTTATAAAGCATTGCCAATCTTTTTTAGACCACTGTACAGAGCTTGCTAAATCCCAAGATAACTGAACATATATTTTCTTGTTATAGAACATATCAAAATCTCAAAAGGAAACACTTAAATAGCATGGCACTACTACTTGACATGATTTTTACTAGCTGTAGCATATTTTACATTTATATTCTTGATATGTTTCATGTGTACATAATGTTCTCCATTGGGTGGCGCTGGTATTACAAAGAGTACAAGTAGAAATGACACTTAGAAGTGATTGCAGAAGCCTAGTGAAGTGATTTTACACTTGTAGAAATCTACTCTGTTTTGATATTTCAGTAACTGTTACAATATCCATTCTCACGAAGGTGAATATAGCTATGTAAAAATTAGTCCTACAATTTAACTGCATTAAAATTGAAAATGACTTAATTTAAGATTATTTATAATTACTTTTAGCAAATAAATAACAAAAATAAAAACGGTCCTTTTTACTTTACCTAGTAACGATTAGCATATTTTGGTTATAAACGGATAAAGAAGGCAGCATGGCGGCTATGTGGTTAGCACTCTAGGTTCATAAGCTATCAGCATGGAGTTTGTATGTTTTCCCCATTTTTGTAATGGTTTCTTTCAGGTGCTCTGTTTTCCTTCCATTAAAAAAAAAACATACTGTACAAGTAGGTTAATCGGCTTTGACCTAAAGCGGCCCTAGTATGAGGGGGACATTGGATTGTGAGCTTCTTTTTGGAATGGGATAGATGGAAATATATAAAGCAGTTGATATGTTGGTGATGCATACATTTAAGAAATAAATTAAATAAAGGGAACACATAATACTATACATAATGAGGAAAATTTTACATATAATGAGTAATACAAATATAATTTTAAAACTGTGCAAAATGAGCAGATATTAATGGTCAAGGATCAGAATAGACTTCTATACAACCTCGTGGCTACTCTGAAAGTTCTTCTTACTGGCCAACGTTGGCCAACGTTTGCATTACAAGTGGAATTGTGCTTTGCCCATGTAGGTCCATGCACCTCCCCAACTGCACATACATACTCTTCCTTTGCTCCTCTGCTGCTCCATTCAGCTGCCGGAAGGGAAGAAAGACAGTCCTGTGTAAGCTCCAAATAGCTCAAGTCAGAGCTTACACTATGGAAATTTCCTACCCCATGTGACAATATTGGGCAAATCACTAATAATAATAATATATCAGAATATAATAATATACGATTCTACAACAACCTTATGCATTGCTAATAACAAATTTGAATATTTATAGTGGAAGAAAAGCCTAACTATAACTATTCTTTAAAATATGCCCTCCCCCCTCCTGCTTCCTTCTAATTATCCTGCCTACCCTGTCTAAAAAAGATCTGTTTACCTACTTATTTTTAAACTTCATTGGTCCAGTCACATGATCTCACAGCTCTATGTCATAGTTTGCTCGACAACGGCTCTGAATTCTGGTGACATCACCCCAAGACTACCATGGTCCAGCCACTGTCAGCGCTCCCTCCTCTCCCCTGCTGCAGCCAATCACTAACATTGGGAAGCTGGAGGTGTAGGATCATGCGACTGGACCAGAGAGGATACAAAAAGAGGTAAGTACACCTATCTCTTGTACAGTGGGGCAAAAAAGTATTTAGTCAGCCACCAATTGTGCAAGATCTCCCACTTAAAAAGATGAGAGAGGCCTGTAATTGTCATCATAGGTATACCTCAACTATGAGAGACAAAATGTGGAAACAAATCCTGACAATCACATTGTCTAATTTTTGAAAGAATTTATTTGCAAATTATGGTGGAAAATAAGTATTTGGTCACCTACTAACAAGCAAGATTTCTGGCTCTCACAGACCTGTAGCTTCTTCTTTAAGAGGCTCCTCTGTCCTCCACTCATTACCTGTATTAATGGCACCTGTTTGAACTTATCAGTATAAAAGACACCTGTCCACAACCTCAAACAGTCACACTCCAAACTCCACTATGGTGAAGACCAAGGAGCTGTCGAAGGACACCAGAAACACAATTATAGACCTGCACCAGGCTGGGAAGACTGAATCTGCAATAGGCAAGCAGCTTGGTGTGAAGAAATCAACTGTGGGAGCAATAATTAGAAAATTGAAGACATACAAGACCACCATAATATCCCTCGATCTGGGGCTTCACGCAAGATCTCACCCATGGGGTCAAAATGATTACAAGAACGATGAGCAAAAATCCCAGAATCACACGGGGTGACCTAGTGAATGACTTGCAAGGAGCTGGGACCAATGTAACAAAGGCTACCATCAGTAACACACTATGCCGCCAGGGACTCAGATCCTGCAGTGCCAGACGTGTCCCCCTGCTTAAGCCAGTACATGTCCGGGCCCGTCTGAGGTTTGCTAGAGAGCATTTGGATGATCCAGAAGAGGACTGGGAGAATGTCATATGGTCAGATGAAACCAAAGTAGAACTGTTTGGTATACACAATTCGTCGTGTTTGGAGGAGAGAGAATGCTGAGTTGCAACCAAAGAACACCATACCTACTGTGAAGCATGGGGGTGGCAACATCATTCTTTGGGGCTGTTTCTCTGCAAAGGGAACAGGACGACTGATCCGTGTAAATGAAAGAATGAATGGGGCCATGTATCATGAGATTTTGAGTGCAAACCTCCTCCCATCAGCAAGGGCATTGAAGATGAAACGTGGCTGGGTCTTTCAGCATGACAATAATCCCAAACACACCGCCCGGGCAACTAAGGAGTGACTTCGTAAGAATCATTTCAAGGTCCTGGAGTGGCCTAGCCAGTCTCCAGATCTCAACCCCATAGAAAACCTTTGGAGGGAGTTGAAAGTCCGTGTTGCCCAGCGACAGCCCCAAAACATCACTGCTCTAGAGGAGATCTGCATGGAATGGGCCAACATACCAGCAACAGTGTGTGACAACCTTGTGAAGACTTACAGAAAACGTTTGACCTCTGTCATTGCCAACAAAGGATATATAACAAAGTATTGAGATTAACTTTTGATATTGACAAAATACTTATTTTCCACCATAATTTGCAAATAAATTCTTTCAAAAATCAGACAATGTGATTGTCTGGATTTTTTTCCATATTTTGTCTCTCATATTTGAGGTATACCTATGATGACAATTTCAGGCCTCTCTCATCTTTTTAAGTGGGAGAACTTGCACGATTGATGGCTGACTAAATACTTTTTTGCCCCACTGTATATAGGTTAGGCAAGATAAGTAGGAAGAGGGAGAGGGAACATTTTAAGAATAGTTATAGTTACTCCTTACTTCCACTTTAAAGATTCAAATGTGTTATTAGCAATGCATAAGGCTTGATGGCATCAGTTTAAAGTACAACTGAAGGCAAAACTGTATACAAAACTGTATTCCCCTTTGGAAAATACCCTCTCTATATTTGTCCTGATGATTGTCGTCACTGAAAGTCAAAGAAAATCCCAAATTTTAAGTGGTGACCAGATCAGGAACAGAGGGGACATTTTCTAATGTGGGCACTAGTTCTGGTGGATTGCCCTCACTTTGAAGGGATGTCATCTCACTTCCCACTTGCTTGGGACAGAAAGTAGAGGTAAATCTCCCCAACCTGACACAGATGGCAGATGATCACCATGACATGGGTTATAGCCCTCCCTTACAGTTCTTCAGTTCTACTTTAACAACAGTTTGAGATGCTTCTGAGATTATTCAGAATTCACTGACAAGTGCATTTGTCCTGCAGTTGACCTACTTCTGACCTCCTCCAAGTGGATTTTGCAATCATTTACACTTTAATGGGAATGTAAAACCAATCTGACACAAACTGAAACTTGTTGACACAGGCCCTTCCTTAACCACTTGCCTACTGGGATTTTACCCCATTCCTGCCCAGGCCATTTTTCAGCTTGTGCTATCCAACTTTGAATGCAAATTGCGTGGTCATGCAACACTGTACTCATATGACATTTTTATCATTTTTTTTCACACAAATAGAGCTTTCTTTTGGTGGTATTTAATCATAACTGTGAAAAACATTTTTCATAGCTTGTTATAAAATTTTGCAAACAGGTAATTTTGTCCTTCTCTTATGTGCGCTCATGAGGCTGCGCTGATGGGAACTGATAGGCTGCACTGATGGGCACTGATTAGGTGGCACTGATGAGGCGATACTGATGGGCACTGATGAGGCGGCACTGGTGGGCACTGATGAGGAGGCACTGATGCGGCTTCAATGATAGTTGGCGCTGATGGGCACTGATAGGCTGCACTGATGGGCACTGATTGGCAGCACTGATAGGCACTGTTGGAGCTGCAATGATAATCAGGACACTGATAATCAGTGCCCTGATTATCAGTGTAGATGTCCCTTTCACACAATCCGGTTACCGGTACTCCTCTCCTCTCCTCATGCTGTCAGCGTGAGGAAAAGAATGCTGATAACCAGCTTGTGTTTACATTGTGTTCAGCTGAAATTTGACACAGCTGATCACGTGATAAAGGAGCGCTGTGATTGGCTCTTTACCCCAATCTGTGATCAGCTGTGTCCGAAGTCAGAGTTAGAGCTAGCACAGAGCTTGGTGTATCTAGGTCTGATCCTGGACCCGGTCCAGGCAAAGGTGTTTTTGCCTCCAGGAAAGGGCCTTTCTCCGAGAATTCAGATGGCAAATTATAAAGAGTTTCAGGTTTCCATCTATTCGTCTTTGCATGAGACTGCTGGAGAAGATAGTTCCATATGCTCAATTCCATTTCAAACCATTACAGAGGAACATCTATCGAAACGGAACAGGAGAAATCAGTCATTGCACTGTGCAATGTTCCTAGGACCCAGAGCGATTCAGGCATTAAAATGAATGATCCTTCAGAATCCGGAGAGAGGGAGGTTGTTTCTTCCAGTCGCTTGGAAGGTGCTGATTACTGATCCCAGTCTGACAGGATGCGGGGGCCTTCATAGGACCTTGTCAGTACAGGGGACATTGTCTCTCCAGGAAGGGAGCTTTCCCATCAATATTGTGGATCTTTGGGCTGGCTTACTGAACAATACAACTGTGGGGGCTTCCAGTCAGAGTCCAATCGGATAATGCCAGGCAGGTGACATATATCACCTATCAGGGTGGCACCAGGAGTCGGGCTGTTCAGATGGAGGTGTATTATATTCTTGCTTGGGTAGAACATCATGTCCTGGCTCTAGCCGCAGTTCATATCCCAGTTGTAGAAAACTGGCAAGCAGACTTCATCAGCAATTGATGCCAGAGAAGTTGTCTGTTCATCCCGAGGTGTTCAGTGCAATTTGTCATTGTTGGGGCACCCTGGATGTGGTTATTCTAGTGTCCAGACGCAATGCAAAGCTGGCAAGGTTTGTCTCTAGAAGGTGGGATCCACAGTTTATGGGGGTAGATGTCCTAGTAGCACGTTGGGACCCGTGCTCTCTAATTTATGCCTTTCCACTAGTTCAGCTACTTTTGCATATGTTTTGCTGATCCAGGAAGAGAAGACACCGATGATTTCAGACGCTCCAGGTTGGCTCAGGAGACCTTCGTATGCTGGCATTGTGAACTTGGCAGTAGATGGTCCTTGGGCACTACCGTTCCAGACAGATCTCCTGTCTCAGGCCCCAATAGTGCATCCTGCTTCACAGCCACGTGCACACTGTGCATGCACGAGACGCGCTGCGCCTCCTCAATGGTTAGGCAATCTTCTGGGACCTGTTGTGTCTCAGAAAATTTCAGGGAGGGAGGGGAAGAGGAGAACTTCCACAAGGATTGCCTAGCAGAAGACAGAAGTGGGAGCGGGTACCTGTCAAAACTAGGTACCCGCTCCCCCCTACAAAAAAATGACATGCCAAATATGGCATAGGAGGGGGGAGAATGCTTAAAGCGGAACTTCCCCTTTTGGGTGGAGCTCCGCTTTAAGTATTTTTTTTTTCATACACTCTTGTTTATTTACAATTTTCTCCCCCAGCAAGGAGAGAAAGATACAATGTATCTTTCTTCCCATTCAGAGGAGAAAGCATGCACAGTGATGGGCTTTGCAGTAATTGATCACTGTGATAGCCAATCAGAGGCCATCATAGTGATAAGGTGATCAGGAACCTTTCTTTCTTTCCAGTTCCCGATCATTAGTACTGGATCTGGGGCTCTCATTATGATCCCATGATGACCTATTTCAGTGAGGCTGCATATGTGTACACACATCAGCAAGGGGTTAATGTACCTCTGTAACCAAGAATACCTCAGTACAATTATTCAATTTTTTAAATGCATGTAGTGTAAGTACCTGAATTTGACCTAGTATCAGTCTCTTGCAGTCCATGTAGAGGAGGGCATTTCAGAGAAAGAAGCAGTACAAGGAGCCAATCGGTACATGTGCTGAAAAGAAGCATGCTTATGGGAGTGGAAAGCAGGGTGTAGGGATGAACAGCGAAAAATTTGGGGTGTTCGCTGCAAATTCGAAAGCCGCGGAACACCCTTTAAAAGTCTATGGGAGAAATCAAAAGTGCTAATTTTAAAGGCTTATATGCATGGTATTGTCATAAAAAGTGTTCGGGTTCTGCCCCAGGGGACATGGATCAGTGCAAAAAAAAGTTTTAAAAAGGCCGTTTTTTCGGGAGCAGTGATTTTAATAATGCTTAAAGTGAAACAATAAAAGTGTAATATTCCTTTAAATTTCGTACCTGGGGGGTGTCTATAGTATGCCTATAAAGGGGCGCACGTTTCCAGTGTTTAGAACAGTCTGACAGCAAAATGACATTTCAAAAGAAAAAAAAGTCATTTAAAAGTACTCGCGGCTATATGAATTGTCGGTCCGACAATACACATATAAGCTCATTGATAAAAAGGGCATGGGATTTCCCCACAGGGGAACCCCGAACCAAAATTAAAAAAACAATTGGTGTGGGGGTCCCCCTAAATTTCATACCAGACCCCAGGTCTGGTATGGATATTAAGGGGAACCCTGCGCCAAAATTTAAAAAAAATGACGTGGGGTCCGCCTCAAAATCCATACCAGACCCTTCAGGTCTGGTATGGATTTTAAGGGGAACCCTGCGCCAAAATTAAAAAGAAAATGGCGTGGGGTCCCCCCAAAAATCCATACCAGACCCTTAATTGAGCACGCAACCTGGCAGGCCGCAGGAAAAGAGGGGGGACGAGGGAGTACCCCTCCTCCTGAACCGTACCAGGCCACATGCCCTCAACATTGGGAGGGTGCTTTGGGGTCCCCCCCAAAGCACCTTGTCCCCATGTTGATGAGGACAAGGGCCTCATCCCCACAACCCTTGCCCGGTGGTTGTAGGGGTCTGCGGGCGGGGGACTTATCGGAATCTGGAAGCCCCCTTTAACAAGGGGACCCCCAGATCCCGGCCCCCCCCTGTGTGAAATGGTAAGGGGGTACTTTCCATTTCACAAAAAAGTGTCAGAAATGTTAAAAATGACAAGAGACAATTTTTGACAATTCCTTTATTTAAATGCTTCTTCTTTCCATCTTCTTTCTTTTATCTTCCTTCGGTTTCTTCCTCCATCTTCTTCTGGTTCTTCCTCCGATCCTCTGCTTTTTGCTCCGGTGTTCTCATCCGGCATCTTCTTCCCTTCTTCGTTCTCGGGCCGCTCCGCATCCATGATGGGAGGCTCCCACTATGTGATGCTTCTCGTCTTCTGACAGTTCTTAAATAATGGAGGGTGGAGCCACCCGGTGACCCCGCCCCCCTCTGACACACGGGGACTTGACGGGGACTTCCCTGAGGCTTTCCCCGTGATGTCAGAGGGGGCGGGATCACCTGTAACAGGTGACCTGCCCCCTCTGACATCACGGGACTTGATGGGACTTCCCTGAGGCTTTCCCCGTGACGTCAGAGGGGGCGAGTGACCCCACCCCATCTGATGTCACGGGGAAAGCCTCAGGGAAGTCCCCGTCAAGTCCCCGTGCGTCAGAGGGGGCGGTGCCACCGGGTTTAACCCTCCATTATTTAAGAACCGTCAGAAGATGAGAAGCGTCACACAGCGGGAGCCTCCCATCATGGATGCGGAGCGGCTCGAGAACGAAGAAGGGAAGAAGACGCCGTGGAGGAAGATGTGGGACAAGAACACCGGAGGAAGAACCAGAAGAAGAAGAAGATGGACGAAGAAACCAAAGGAAGATAGAAGAAAGAAGATAGAAGAAAGAAGATGGAAAGAAGAAGCATTTAAATAAAGGAATTTTTAAAAACTGTCTCTTGTCATTTTTAACATTTTTGACACTTTTTTTGTGAAATGGTAGGGGTACTTTTGTACCCCCTTACCATTTCACACAGGGGGGCCGGGATCTGGGGGTCCCCTTGTTCTTCCAGATTCCGATAACCCACCCGCCCACAGACCCCCACAACCATCAGGCAAGGGTTGTGGGGATGAGGCCCTTGTCCTCATCAACATGGGGACAAGGTGCTTTGGGGTCTCCCAATGTTGAGGGCTTGTGGCCTGGTACGGTTCAGGAGGGGGGGCGCTCTCTCATCCCCCCCCTCTTTTCCTGCAGCCTGCCAGGTTGCATGCTCGGATAAGGGTCTGGTATAGATTTTTGGGGGGACCCTACGCCATTTTTTTTTAAATTTTGGCGCGGGGTTCCCCTTAAAATCTATACCAGACCTGAAGGGTCTGGTATGGATTTTGAAGGGGACCCCCAGGCCTTTTTTTTTTTAAATTTTGGCACAGGGTTTCCCTTAATATCCATACCAGACCTGAAGGGCCTGGTATGGAATTTAGGGGGACCCTCACGACATTTTTTTTTTAAATTTTGGTTCGGGGTTCACCTGTGGGGAAATCCCATGCTGTTTTTATCAATGAACTTATATGTGTATTGTCGGACAGACAATTCATATAGCCGCGAGTACTTTTAAATGACTTTTTTTCCTTTGAAATGTCATTTTGCTGTCAGACTGTTCTAAACACGGGAAGCATGCGCCCCTTTACAGGCATACTATAGACACCCCCCAGGTACGAAATTTAAAGGAATATTACACTAAGCATTATTAAAATCACTGCTCCCGAAAAAACATCCGTTTTTAAAACTTTTTTTGCATTGATCCATGTCCCCTGGGGCAGGACCCAGGTCCCCAAACACTTTTTATGACAATAACCTGCATATAAGCCTTTAAAATTAGCACTTTTGATTATTCATGTTCGAGTCCCATAGACTTTAACGGTGTTCGCGTGTTCGAACATATTTTTTGCCTGTTCGCATGTTCTGGTGCGAACCGAACAGGGGGGTGTTCGGTTCATCCCTAGCAGGGTGACAGATAGATAATCTCACCACTGTGCTGTTTCTTCTTTCACTGTTTAGTCACAAGCTGGGGCAGATCTAGGATGACCTGGACTCAAACAAAATGGGTTGAGTGATGCTGGCCATCAGACTGAGGACATCTAGCAGCAAAAAAAAAACTGTGGGGGATATTCCTCGACTGAAGCTGAAGTTCACTTTAATTATTCATTAAAAAATGTATTTGTATATACAACTACCAAAAATATCTGAATCTGTTTTGATATCCACGTGCGATCACCTTCCCAGCAGTACTGAGGACTGAGAAAACGAGGGCCATCAAAGTGCTGTCAGTCTAAGGCCTCCTGTGCATGGATGCTTACCAGCTTCTATGTGCTGAGGCAAAAAAAAAAACAGCACTTTAGGTGCCTAAGGAGCTGCAAGTGCCATGTACAGCTGCAAATAAAACTGGGAACTGAATGGTTGCACATGGTTGCGCTCAGATAAATGCAGATGGCTTCTGCTATGGTGTTTACCTGTGCATACAGCGCTTCTTCCTAAACATGAAAGTCGCATGCCCTAAGGTAATGCATAGATAAACGCCAATGCAAAAGCCATTGGTGTTAACCAGAGCACGCCCGTGCACAGCCATTCACATGTGTCTGCTGTACACAGCATGTGCGGGTCCTCTGGTCCCCGAAAGTGCTAGGGATTTTTTGCCTCAGCACACAGGTGCTGGTAAGCGCCTGTGTGCATGAGGCCTAACACAAGTAACATGCTTACAGATAGGGTAAGCACATGGATGACCTCAATGGTGTGCTGCTGCACCTTTATTGCCCAGTCACACACTGGGGTGGGACTATGCTGCATTGCTTAAAGTGGATCCTAACCCTCAGATTTAGGTACCCTCCTCTCCACCCCTCCTCCCGTCCTACATACAGAGCATACTTTTTTGTTTATCTTCCTCTTTAATGTGTAGATTCTGTCCTGCCCAGCAAGCACCCCACTCGCCGAAGCGAATGACATGCATTATGCCCACTATGCCTCCTAGGATATGCACGTCACATATCCCAGGAGGCATAGCCCTCCGCTCTTCCTTTCTTAATGAAAGATGGGCCTAGCGGCATGTTATTGTTCAGCCCGGTGGCTGAACCTGGAAGAGATGACAGGGCTTCCGATGGCGTCATACAATAGGATGGCGGGCCCTCCTCCTTTCATTAAGAAAGGAGGAGGCCCCTTTTCTTCTTTCTTAATGAAGGGCATTCCCAGTGGCATGTCATCGTGAGGCCCAATGGCTGAACCCGGAAGAGCCGGTTGGGCCTTTCAATGACATCATTCAAGAAGATGTCAGTGTGGGGGCAAAATTCTGAAAGGATTCCACAGGACGTCTCTGGATCCACTGGGTAGGCGTATATCTGAAATGTTTAGAACAAGGTATGCAAAGGGATGAAAAAAACTGGGGTGGATAAGGCTAGAGACCTGCTTTAACTGTAGTAAAGTATGCAGCAAAGTCCAGGATCTGTTAGTTCCAGCTAGCAGGAATGTCTTCTTAATCACAAGCTTAGTCAATCAGAATTACAAATTGTTTGGAAGTAAAACAGTTCACATATATGTATTTTAATTGTGCATTTAGTCTGGAGTTATATATAGGAAGACTCTATTTTCCAAATCAGGAAAAATTCTACACTTTTTCATTAAAAGATATGGGAAAAGCTGGTTAGTAAGATAAGAGAGATTCCCTGAAGGGAACCTCAGAGATTGGCACTAGTTAAAGGTGAGTTGTTTATTCTCACTACTTGTGGAAAACATTGTGAAACTTCCAAGACCACCTCAGAGAAACTAAGTGTAGAATCAAATATGAAACGTACAGACTAGAGAAAAAAATGGCCATGGCTATTTACTCAGAAATAACTAGAAAATGCAATGGATAAAGGTTTTACTCTCTAATGCACACTTTATTTTTGCTCCTGGTTATATAGTGTACTGGCAAAATATTGCACACTGCTCGACAGCGAATACTGAATAATTCATATCAATGCTTACCTACATTGCTCTTACAGTCTAATGTCTTTAGCATAGTAGTAAAATGCTTGCTCAATTATTATCATCAAGTGACTCCCCATTATTTCAAATACAACTTGGGAAGCTGCTTTTAATCTGCTTGCATTGAAAACAAGAAACACCTCAGCCAGTTCATCTGCATTTAAACCTGGTAGTGCTGTACCACAGCTACATTTTCCAATTTGGTGCAAATTTTGTTCCTTGGTAGGTATAGTTTGCCTGTGATGAGTGCAGTGAGTTTTCAAAAAAAATCCACCTATGATCTGAATGGCTATAACTGCACAGTGATAAATTATTTTTGCAAGAAAGACATGCATAATTCAGGTATCCTAAATGATAACCAAATTTTAATAGTTCTTAGTCATTCCAAACACTCATTTTTTTGTGCAGATAAGTATACATATAGATTTATTTAAGCAAAGTTTAGTGTACATTCTATATCTGATCAAGTCCTTAGGGCTGAGTGTATAGGGACAACACAAGGGTTAAGGCCAACAGCTACAGACTGGATGCCTTCTTTCTTCCTAATACCCCCGCCCAGGCCTGGAGCCGCTGCCTTCCCTCATTAGGAAATCTCTCGCCCTGTCAGCTCTGGTCCACTAACAGAAGCTGACTGGATTACAATATGGATACCAGCAGGTGGTAAAGAAAGAGGGCAGCTCAGCTCATAGTGTTTGGACTTAAAATTTATTCTCATTAAAGCCTGAGTATAGGTGATATCACCAGTACTCCTAGGAGTTTCTATAAGTCATTGCACATCATCCTTATCAACTGGCTATCTCAATTCATTTTCCCTCTTGGTTTGTCTTCAAAGAAACTTGATGTATTTTTTCTTGCTAAGCACAGCACACATTATTTTATCCTATTTACTCCTATTATCCTATTCATTCAAAGATAGGGTGTTTGAGTTCAACAGTAATTGTCAATTAAAGAGGAGGGTCGCCCACCCCTGCAAAAATTAAAAGCCAGCAGCTACACATTACTGCAGCTGCTGACTTTTAATAACACTTACCTGTCCTGGAGTCCAGCAATGTCAGCACCGCAGCTGATGTTTCCATCAGCTGCTGGGTACTGCCGCTGCCATTTCGGGTAAGGGAACCCGACAGTGTAGCATTACGGCTTCACACCGGGTCCCTACTGCGCATGCGTGAGGCACCGCTGCGCTCTCCTACTGGCCCGGCGGCAGGGGAGGGAGGAAGAGGGAGCCAAGCTGTGACGTATTGCGCCGCGGCCAGGACTCCCGAAAGTGTGGACAGGATACCTGTCAAAGACAAGTATCTGCTACCCCCACAAGCCCCCCCCCCCAGAAAAGTCCCAAATGTGGCACCGGAGGGGGGAGGAGACAAATGAGTGGAAGTTCCACTTTTGGTTGGAACTCCGCTTTAAGTTTAACATCCTATATACAGTAAGTTACCCATACATGAGGTCTTATTACTCTAGATATAAACTCTTGACATAGCCATGCTATAATCGGATGTTATGAAGTGATATTTTCAACTGCAACAGATTGCTTCAGAGCGCAGTAACCTTAATCTGTCTTATTTGTTGATTGTACTGCTATAACTCCATTAAGTCTAAATTATTTCGCAAAATCAGGGATTGGTCAGTTTTCCTTTTCAATGCTGAGGCCTTATACAAACATAATTAATAAACTCTGGGCATCAAAGGGTGCCACGTGTCAATTGAATGTTGGGCAAGTATTGGATTTGGTCATCAAAAACATCTGTCTGCATGTGGGTTTTCCCTACATATCCCTTATATGCATCTTTAATTGATAAACTATCTGAAGCTTTTATAATATGATCAATTGGACTATACAGTATATATTTTTTAATATTGGCAGATGTCTTGCTGAGAAAGATTGGGAATGAGACATCTACTGTATTTCCAGCCAGCCTGGACCTGCTGTTGGTTGGTGACTCAGCCAAGGAGGTGCAGTGGAGGAAAATACAGACTATATCGCACCAAGGTTATTCCAACAAGATGGAAAATTTCTGTGATTAGAAAAGAATCCCAGTAGTTTGAAGTAGCCTGTACTGCCCCTAAGCCCTACATGGCCCAAATCTCACATGATTTCAGCAAAATACTTGAATCAGGTAAGAGTCTGGCAATTTGTGACCATTCCAAGCATGTACATGGGAGATAAGTGATTGACATATTGATGATTTGCCTAAGCTTGCTAATGCATTTCAAGGTTGCTCTTGCACTGCCAAATCTTTGTAAGCAAGGCTTATATAAATTATATCATTCTTAAAAATCACATTTTGTATGGGTATGCACACAAAGATATTTTCCCTTCTGTTCATTTAGTTTGATTTTACCTCATCAACTCAAGTCATAGAACTTTCCTTGCACTTATTCACTAGCACAATCGTTTAAATAGCTCTAACTTGTCTGTCACCCTTTGACCTTTCCTTGGGACCTGTTGCTTTTCACTTTCATTTTGCTGACCTCGAGGTCATCTGTCCTGAGGAGCAAGGGAGAGGAGTCACTAGCATATAGATAAACCCTAGTACAAGTCTCATCTCTCTCTGATAATAAGGAGCAATACTAAGAAGCACTTATGATCTGTCTGCTTCTCTTCTATTATTCTTAAAAGACTGTCTCCTCCAAATCCACATTCACATTTCTGGAATTGATACTGGATACATTATCTCTTAAACACACTTCAGATCCTAACTTAATGGCAATGATATCTCTTAATTTATGCTGGAAAAAACTCCCTAAGTACGTTTTATGAGACTAAAACGTTACCATTTACAACTACATTACCTTTTCAGTGTATTCAAAGATGCACTGATTTACTTTACTGAACTCATTCCAGAATATTCTCACATACTTATTTAAAACTATGGTTTTCAATGTGGCTAAAAGTAATTAAACGTGTATTATACTTAATAATATTATTATTATTATTATTTTACAGGATTTATATAGCGCCAACAGTTTACGCAGTGCTTTACAATATAAATAGTATAATAGTATTTCATTTAGGAAATATGTGCTATCTTATACTATAGGCAAGTTGTTTTTTTCACTGCTTTTTTATATATACTATATATAGGATTTTATAAAAAATGTTTTAAAAAAATGTATAAAAATTTTACAAAAAAATGTTAAATAACTATAAAGACATGCGCATACACAATCACATATGTATACATATGCATAAATGTATATATATATAATATATGGTTTTACTTAAGTAAGTTAAAAATAGCAAGCCTAACATTACGTTTTCTAGTTTTAGATACGGTAGGAAAGGATTAGAATTCCTATGAGTTTTTAAAGTTATCTGGGGTTCTGTTAGAGAAATTTTCTCTCACTTTCTGCTCTGAAGACACTAGACATAAATTAAGGCAAAATCTGCAACTGGCGCACAGATAGAAAAAAATACCGTAATCTTACAGAGTTTCCAGCCCTCCCTAAAGCCCGCCATAGACAGTTAGATTTTCAGCCGGTTAAGCTGGGACTGGCCGAGATTTGAAGCATGTATTGGCAGGCTGTGAAATAGATCAACTTGGGTACAACCAGCCTGTTTTATTTTCCATGCAATTATCACAAGCAGCTATTATAAACACTAGCAGCAATCACTGTGTTCTCCTAGCGGGGACTGCTCTCCCCGCCGGTAGAACACCATAGCCCTGCAGGAGGAATTCCCCCATCAACACTGACTATGTTGATGGGGGAATTTAGTTCCCATGGTTGCAGGAAAGAAAATCGCTCCATCTATATCCGGCTTTACTCTACTAAAGAAAAGCAATTGCATTTCTGTTTGTGAGGTGCCAGTCTGGTAAAACAAAATCAGCAGGTCAGGAAATGAGTGATAATCTCTCTAATGAAGCCCTGAATAGCAGTAAAAACCTTACAGGGATTCCAAATTTTCCCACTCTATTTGAATCTAAGAAAAATGTTTTACCTTGTTTTACACTTTAGTTAAGGCTGGGCTCACATCACAGCATGCTCCGGTGCGTCTCCATTCACAGTTTCAGGTCCGATTTCAGCACAGTGGCGGCCGGTGGTTATTTTTGTTAAGGAGGGAGGCAAACAGTACCACCCCCCCCATCGCTCGGTTGGGTCTGGAGCACTAACCCCATCTATGGTGGATGGCGCTCCTCCTCCCGGGCTTCATTGGTGGCGGCTTCCCCTTCCTCTTCTCTCCATGGGCATCGCAGCAGCTTCCGTTTCCTACCTCCTCCTCGTTGGCCAATTGGGACTCTTCTCTTTTCGGGCAATCGGAAAACGGATCCCAGACCTGCTTCTGATTGGCCGGATTGAGGATCAATGTTTCAATAGCGAATATTTATTTGCTGTTGTAACACCTAGGTGGCCTCGTAGCGCAATGCTCTGCGCCACAAGCCCACCCTATTTTGAAACCTCTGGCTCTAATCGGGTGCTTCAAAAAAACTGTAGTTCATGCACTCCGCGGCCTGAAAGAGGCCGGATGCATGAATAGGGGGTGGGGGCCATGGAAAGAGCATGGAAAGAGCATGAATAGGCGGCTCTGGATAGAGGGGGCGGCGCTCGGGCACCCCTAATGAACGGACTGCCACTGCATTTCAGCCCGGATTTTGGGCTTTTTTTGGGGGGGGGGGGGGTTTGTGTTCTCAACTACGATTAGAATAACAAGTATAGGTGCAATCACTCAGAATTCCCACAGGATCAAATCTACAAAAGGTAATGAACCAAAATCGGTCAAATAGTAAAAAATGGGAAATAACAATCCATATAGCAAGCACGAATCAATAGTCTATGTATTGCTGTTATTGAAATGGAGGGGTAAAAACGTCCAGAAGGAGCAAGCAGGGCTGCCATCATAGTAGGAAAGAAACCATGTTCCTGAGGCTGAAAAACAACAAGTGGAGAGGCGCCTCTGGGTGCAGTCATTTTTATAAGTATAAAATGCTTTAATAAATCATAGATAAACTCACATTGCAGTGGTAAAAAAAGGCATGGTAGTATAAGTCATGGATGGCGCTCCCGAACCTGTGCCTGTGGACAGTCTCTGCGGTGGATGTATAGACAGCTCTTCTGGATGTAATAAGCCGGCTTCAAACACGGAGGAGTGGCCTCAGAACGAGGCTTGTACCACATGAGACCGCTGGCTGCAGGGTGATGGCGTCATCCCTCTGCAGCTATCGGTCTCGTGTGCTACAAGCCTCGTTCTGAGGCCGCTCCTCTGTGTTTGAAGCCGGCTTATTACATCCGGAAGAGCTGTCTATACATCTACCGCAGAGACTGTCCATAGGCACAGGTTCGGGAGCGCCATCCATGACTTATACTACCATGCCTTTTTTTACCAATGCAATGTGAGTTTATCTATGATTTATTAAAGCATTTTATACTTATAAAAACGACTGCACCCAGAGGCGCCTCTCCACTTGTTGTTTTTAAACTACCATTAGACCCTGAAGGGATTTTTTCAGAAGATTTCCCATCAGTGTTGGGGGGATGGTGTGTGTAGCAGCCCTTCCAATGTTGGGAGTGCCACCAATTTAAATTCAGTGGGCAGATAGGCTGTAGCCAGCCTGAACTCTGGTTTATTTGGAAAGCCTTTCTAGAAGGGTCTTTGCCTTCCAGGATTTGACTAGAGAGGATTGGAGTTCAGGGACCCAGCCATTGCCTTTAAAGCTTTACCTGCAAAGATTTTTCGTGAGATTGGTGTCCTTGCTTTTTGGATTGCTGCCTGGAAAGGGTATATATATTCAGACAAGTCTAGTTCATACATCTCAGGCCTCCTGCCTGGGAAAGGTATCTGAAGGAGAATTCTGTTTAGTCAACTCACCTGCCTTTGCATAAAGGTCCACAACTAGCGTGTGAGAGGGTCTAAAGATATGTAGCACCCCTTAACATTGCTAGAGTTCTTGAGTCAGGGTTTTGTTAAGTGTAGGTAAATTTGTGCAGGCTTGGCTGGAAGCCAAGCCTGTGTGTTTTTTCCTGGGTTGGGCAGGGATCCAGGGAGGGCTGGGTGACTCACAGGCAGCATCACTGAGACCTCCCCCCTACTTCTAGAACTTAGTGAAAATTTATAGAAGAATGTGAGGGGAAGTAAAGTGGAGCTGCCGGGAGTATTCATGAGGGCCCTGACCAATCTAACAGATGGGTTTTCAGGGGGCAGGCCCCCTCAAATACTCAGGGTCAGCCCAGCTGGGAGCAGTGGAGTTTGGGTGGATGCTGGAGATGGAGTGTTAGCTGTCAGAGGCCTTTGAGAGTAACCCCCTAGTCTGGGGGGGTGGGGTGGGGGGGGGGACTCAGGCCTGGGCTTGGGTGTGGAAGGACCCTTCTCATGACACACTGAGGTATCCTGATAAGGAGGCATGGGAGCAAGGAGAGGATAGCAGAAGGACACTGCTGGGCAAATTTCCAGGTGGGCTGGTGAGTGACACACAGTGGGGAGGACTGAGAGGCAGCCTTAGAGGCCTGGGTGAGAGCAGTCTGGGATGGATGCAGAGTCAGTCAGGAGGACTGTGGTGGAATAGGCAGGAGAAGGGGGCAGCTGCAGCCAGGTGGTCTGGCAGTGCCTGAAGAGGTGGTACTGGGAGCAATAGCCACAGATAGGGCAACTGAGCACTAGAACTTTTCTACACCGAAGGGGCCCGCGGTCCCTGCCTATAAAGGGCATTTGCTACTGGTCTAACTGAGCCGATTGTTAGACCATCTAAACAGTGCCAGCTGGTCCTGGGAGTTGTAGTTTTTACAAGCAAGAGTTGTGCTGGAGGAGTAGATCTGCAAGCAAGTTTGTGCAGGAAGCAGAGGAGTGTATATACTGAGTGTATATAGTTGTCCCTGAAAACCTTACTACATCGATCAAGTGGGCATCCCATATTCCCCATCCCCTAAATAAAATTTTAAAAATTCTGCTCGGACTGTTTCCTGACTCTGTTTGCTGTGGAAAATGCGGTATGCCTGGCTGTGCAAAGTGGGGGATTCCATTCACCAGTGGCTCCTGCGGGGGTAGCACTAGAGATACTTGAAGGTAGCTTTCTGTCTGGCAAGATCCATAGGGGCTCTTCGCTACAAGAAAAAAAAAATGTTTCATTCCAACAAAGGATTGCAAATCCATTTGCAAGCATCTCTAGGGCAATTTGTAATATCTTAGTCACTTAGAAATTTGACAGTGCAATATTTTTCAAATTTAGGAATAGTTTTGATTAAAAAAAATGAATATTCTAGATTTATTCTAATTAGATGTTTACATTTTATCTAACAAGAAAAAAGAAAATGGATGAGATCTGTTATTGTTGTGACCTTTGATTCTGCTTCATGACCATCGTCAAATAAATATCGCTAATGACTATTTTTATGTATCTTTCCTCTTTTGCTACTCTTTGCCTAACTTTAAAAGAGAAGTATGGCCAAAGCTCATGTTGGTCAAAGGCCAAAGCTACTTCTCATGTGGGTTACAGGAGTGCACTTAGTTCTGCTCTCCTGTGATCCACAATCAGCTGACAACGGACGAAAGCCCGCTGTTGGCTGATATCACAGAGCTACTGGAGAGATCCGGTCAATAACGTTGGGATCCACCCAGATGCCTGATCGGCAGCTGACTCAGGCTCTCAGCGTGCTGCTAAGAGCCTGAGCCAGCCGCTACCGCCCCCTCTCCTGCCCAGGGGTCCAGTTAACATTGGTGCGGCGGAGCAGAGAGCAGTGACTGACATCACCGCTCTGTGCTCAGAGCAGACACGAGAACTGAGCGATCAGCAAACAGATGCTTCAGAAGGTAGGTATGTATGTGTGTTTATTTTTTTAACTTCCCGCACTTCTCTTTTTTTTAGCTATTTTTGAGTTAAGATTGGCAGATTCCATGAATAGGGCATATGGCTAAACACAGATATGCTAACCATTCTGTGATTGTGCCACTTACATATCAGCTTGACATTGACTCTGTTTTCTCATTATTAGTTCAAGCAGCATTATCAGTCTATTACCAACAGAGGATATATATAGGGGAAGTGCCATGTTAGTCATTTACCATATCCTTCAACTTAAGCTTTTTTTGCAGAGAGGCCTCATGTCATAAAGGCAGAAGTTGTAATTGATTTTCATTAATATTTTGAGCTTTTCAGGCCTTTAACAATTTTCAGCTTTCAGCTCTGTCACACTTTGAATGACAATTGGGCCGTCATGCAACGCTGTACCCAAATTACATTTTTATCATTTTCTTTGAGACAGATAGAGCTTTCCTTTGGTGGTATTTAATCACGACTATGTTTTTTTATTTTTTGCTAAGAAAATGAAAAAGACCAAAAATTTTGGGGAAAAAAAGTTTTTCTTAGTTTCTGTTAGAAAATTTTGTAAATAAATAATTTTTCTCCATCACTGATGGGCACTAATGAGACAGCACTGAAGGGAACTGATGAGGAGGCATTAGTATGCAGCACTGATGAACACTGATAGGTGGCACTGATATGAGCACTGAGAGGCGGCACTGATGGGCACTGACTGGCATCATTGCTGGCATCACTGCTGGGCACTGTTGGGGCTGCACTGATAATCAAGGCACTGATAAACAGTGCCCTGCTTATCTGTGCAGGTCTCTCCTGTGAGGAAATGACGCTGATCGGCTCTCCTCTCCTCACACGCTGTCGTTGTGAGGAGAGGAAAGCCGATAACTGGCATTTCCTTGTTTACATGTGATCAGCTGTGATTAGACCAGCTGATCATATGGGTAAAGAGCCTTGTCATTGGCTCATTACCAAGAGATGTGCTGTATAATAATAAAACCAGCTTTTGTTATTCACCTTTAATCCAGAAATTCCCCCTGCAGTATATTTATAACCATAACCCCTGCAGACTGTCCTCTTACCAGCATCGTTAACCTACTTCCACAGAGCATAGGTCAGTGATGGCGAACTTTGGCACCCCAGATGTTTTTTAACTACATATTTCATGATAGTCAACTACCCTGCAGAGTGCATGAGCATCATGGAAAATGTGGTTCCAAAACATATGGGGTGCCAAGGTTTGCCATCACTGGCCTGGGTCATCTTGGATCCTCCTCATCCTGCTACTGGACTGTGAAAGGAGAAGCAGCTCAGTGATGAGCTCATCTCCTATCCTTCCTATCAACATATTCTTTGTCAGCACATGAACTGTTAGAATACTTGTACTGCTTTATTCTCTCACACTCCAGTCCTGCTGTACTGGGACTACAAGAGGTTGATACCAGGTCAGGTTCACACACTTACACTGCTTGCATTCAACCACTTCCTGCCCAAACTGTTGTCAACCGACGGCTGGGTGGGACATTTGTAGTGGCTATGGGGCCATGCTTTGGCGCGATCTGTCACCGGCTGTGTCCATCCGACACAGCTGATGGCTGATCAGCGTACTGGCTCGCTGCCGGTAGCGTCTGATCGCTGTAACCAATCACAGCAGATTACAAGACAATTGTAAACAATGGATGGCTTCCTTTCAAGCCATTCATCGTGTACAATTGTGTTGCTAGCTTTTATTGGTCACAGTGACCACATGGTACAGAAAGGGCCAATCACATCCCATATGTATCATGTGAGTGGCTGTGATCAATCACAGCTAATCACAACAATACACACTGAATTAATCAGTACAATTATGAAATTCACTGATATAAGCAATCATAATGTGTAAGAAAAAATTTAAAATTCCTGATCACTTGCCCAGAGTAGTACAGTGTTACTATGGTAACACTGTATTGCTCTGGTCACAGTGTGTTAAAAAAAAAGAAGAAAAAGTAATACAAAAGAAAAAAATGATTACATTTTTTTTTTTTTACATACTGTCACCAGTCAGTGTCCTTGATCGCTGCCACACCAGTTGTATGATGATGCTGTCCTTCATTGGTGACAGTATGTAAAAAAAAAAAAAAATTGTGAAAAAAACTATTTTTGTTTAACCACTTCAGCTCGGAAGGATTTACCCCCTTCCTGACCAGAGCACTTTTTACAATTTGTCACTGCGTCGCTTTAACTGCTAATTGCGCGGTCATGTAATGCTGTACCCAAACGAAATTTGCGTCCTTTTGTTCCCACAAGTAGAGCTTTCTTTTTATGTTATTTGATTACCTCTGCGGTTTTTATTTTTTGCACTATAAACGGAAAAAGACAGAAAATTGTGGAAAAAAAAGATATTTTCTTTTACTTTTTGTTATAAAAAAAAATCTACGGTAATAAACTCAATTTTAGTCATACATTTAGTCCAAAATGTATTCAGCCACATGTCTTTGGTAAAAAAAATGTCAATAAGCATATATTTATTGGTTTGCGCAAAAGTTATAGCGTCTACAAACTAGGGTACATTTTCTGGAATTTACACAGCTTTTAGTTTATGACGGCCTATCTCATTTCTTGAGGTGCTAAAATGGCAGGGCAGTAAAAACCCCCCCAAATTACCCCATTTTGGAAAGTAGACACCCCAAGGAAATTGCTGAGAGGCATGTTGAGCCCATTGAATATTAATTTTTTTTGTCCCAAGTGATTGAATAATGACAAGAAAAAAAATAATTTACAAAAAGTTGTCACTAAATTATATATTGCTCAAACATTCCATGGGCATATGTGAAATTACATCCCAAAATACATTCTGCTGCTTCTCCTGAGTATGGGGATACCACATGTGTGGGACTTTTCGGGAGCCTAGCTGCGTACGGGGCACCAAAAACAATCACCGCCTTCAGGATTTCTAAGGGTGTAAATTTTTGATTTCACTCCTCACTACCTATCACAGTTTCGAAGGCCATAAAATGCCAAGATGGCACAAAACCCCTCCAAATGACCCCATTTTAGAAAGTAGACACCCCAAGCTATTTGCTGAGAGGCATGGTGAGTATTTTGCAGCTCTCATTTGTTTTTGAAAATGAAGAAAGAAAAGAAAAATGTATTTTTTTATCTTCTTTCAATTTTCAAAACTTTGTGACAAAAAGCAAGGTCTGCAAAATACTCACCATATCTCTCAGCAAATAGCTTGACGTGTCTACCTTCCAAAATGGGGTCATTTGTGGGGGTTTGTGCCATCTGGGGATTCCATGGCCACCAAAACTGTGATAGGCAGTGAGGAGTGAAATCAAAAATGTACACCCTTAGAAAGCCTGAAGGCGGTGCTTGGTTTTTGGGGCCCCATATGCGGCTAGGCTCCCAAAAAGTCTCACACATGTGGTATCCCCGTACTCAGGAGAAGCAACAGAATGTATTTTGGGGTGTAATTCCACATTTGCCCATGGCATGTTTGAGCAATATATCATTTAGTGACAATTTTGTGCAAAAAAAAAATGTCTTTTTTCCCGCAACTTGTGTCACAAAATAAAATATTCCATGGACTCAACATGCCTCTCAGCAAATAGCTTGGGGTGTCTACTTTCCAAAATAGGGTCATTTGGGGGGGGTTTGAACTGCCCTGGCATTTTATGCACAACATTTAGAAGCTTATGTCACACATCACCCACTCTTCTAACCACTTAAAGACAAAGCCCTTTCTGACACTATTTGTTTACATGAAAAAATTATTTTTTTGAAAGAAAATTACTTTAAACCGCCAAACATTATATATTCTTTAAAGCAAAGGCCCTACAGATTAAAATGGTGGGTGTTTCATTTTTTTTCACACAGTATTTGCGCGGTGATTTTTCAAACGCATTTTTTGGGGAAAAAAACACACTTTTTTAAATTTTAATGCACTAAAACACACTATATTGCTCAAATGTTTGATGAAATAAAAAAGATGATCTTAGGCCGAGTACATGGAAACCAAACACGACATGCATTAAAATTGCGCACAAACGTGCAGTGGTGACAAACTACATAAATTTTTAAAAGCCTTTAAAAGCCTTTACAGGTTACCACTTTAGATTTACAGAGGAGGTCTACTGCTAAAATTACTGCCCTCGATCTGAGAGCAGGGGGGGACAGGGGTGCTTTTTTATTTTATTTTTTAATTTTTTTTAAAACTCTTCCGTTCATTTTTTAAAATCATTTTTATTGTTATGTCAGGGAATGTAAATATCCCCTATGATAGCAATAGGTAGTGACAGTTACTCTTTTTTGAAAAAAAATGGGGTCTATTAGTCCCTAGATCTCTCCTCTGCCCTCAAAGCATCTGACCACACCAAGATCAGTGTGATAAAATGCTTTCCCAATTTCCCAATGACTCTGTTTACATCCGGCAAAATCTAAGTCATAAAATGCTCGTAGCTTCCGGTTTCTTAGGCCATAGAGATGATTGTAGCCATTCTGGTCTCTGATCAGCTCTATGGTCAGCTGGCCGAATCACTGGCTGCATTCCCAGGTTCCCTGTTGGGACAGGAGAGCCAGAGAAAAACATGGAAGACGGTGTGGGGGGGGACATTCCCTCCCATTGCTTGTAAAAGCAGTCTGGGGGCTAATTAGCTGCTAGGATTGCTTTTACATGAAACATGACTGCTGGCTGAAAGGAATGATACCAAGATGATACCTAAACCTGCAGGCATCATTCTGGTATAACCACTCAAAGTCCAGCAACATACCAGTACATTGCTGGTCCTTGTTGGGCATATATTGTAATCTTTTTTTTTTATGCAGCCTGTGGGTTGAACGAAAAAATGAGATTGATCGGTGGGTATGCCCACCATTGGAATACCACCCTTTATCCACCCACTTCTAATGATGGGCATACATGCACCATTTATATATGCCGAAGCATGTGGGCATCAGCCCCAAAAGTTAGGAGCAAATCGCTCCTCCGCCCCTGCTGCCCCCATGCTTCGGCATATATCACCTCCGACAGCTCTGGAGTCACGGCTTTATGTATCGTGGGAGCAAACGCTGTTGCTGTCAAGATAAATAAAGCCGCGCTGCAGCTGAATGGCGTACCTGAAAACAAAAAAATGGTTAACAATAAAACACAGTAAACAGTAAAGTGTAAAAAAATTACATACCTGAAAAGCAAACAGGATAAAACATGATAACAATAAAACATTGCAGAATAGAATACAGTAAAAAAGAGCAGAACAATAGAGAGAGAATAGAGGGAGAGAGAACAATAAAATGGCAACTACTTTTGTTTTTTTTATTTTATATATTTTCTTGTTTTTTTACTTTTTTTTTTTTACACTTTTTTTGTAACTGTAACTTTTATAACTGTAACCGGTTGCAGGTTCGGGTCTCTCAAAATGCGATGGCATCTTGGGAGACCCTGTGAAAGTGTGCCTAGTCTGTGCAATGCTGCACCCTACGCTAATACTCAACTAGTGTAAGAGAGTTGACATCACTTCCTCTGCTGCTGTTTACATTACAGCAGCAGAGGAAGATTTTCATTCGTTGGGAGCGATCGCGAGTGGGTGGCCACGAATGAGTGGCCTCCCCCTCAGCATTGATCGTTCCCCTAACAATGCCGACCGCGGGAGGCAAATCATGTACCAGGTACGTGATTTTGCCTGCCCATGCCATTCTGCCACAGTATATCTGTGTTAGGCGGTCTGCAAGTGGTTAATCTCTTAATTTTCAAAAAAATTGTGACAAAAAATTACAACTTCTAAAAAATTACCATGCCTCTTACTAAATACCTTGGACTGTCTACTTTTCAAAAAGGCGTAATTTGGGGGATATTTGTGCTGTCCTCTAATTTTACGGGATAGGCCATCAGTACATCATGATAAATTTTCAGATATACAGGTACTATAGATATACCACAGTGTGTACTCTATAACTTTCGTACGGACTAAATATTAAACACTGATTTGGGTTATTTTCGCCAAAGAAATGTAGCAGAATACAGTTTTGCCTAAATCTATGAAGAAAGATTATTTATTTGCAAAATTTTATAACAGAAACAAAGAAAAACTTATTTTTTAAAAATAATTTTGAGGGGTTTTTTTTAGCAAAAAATAAAAACCCCAGTGGTGCATAAATACCACCAAAAAAAAGCTCTATTTATGTGAAAAAAATATAAAAATGTCATATGGGTACAGTGTTGCATGTCTGCACAAAGTTCAAAGTGCTACAGCGCTGAAAGCTGAAAATTGGCCTGGGCAGGAAGGGGGTGAAAGTGTATTGAAGTGGTTAAAAAAAAAATGATTTATTAATGATTACAGAGCATTGTGTCTTTTATATCTGCCTGGAGTTTGACTTTGAAAAAACACATCTTCCACCCAACTGCATCTCCCTGGCATGACTCATGCCTATATATGAGATGGCCTGCCCCCTGCCAGCCCTTTACTGGGGATTGGCTGAGGCCCTCATAAATATTCCAAGCAGCTCCTCCTAACCTCCACCCACTATATCTAAAACATTCTCCAATGTTCCGGAGAAGAGGGTTGAGGCACCAGAGAAGCTGTTAGGATGAGTCACCCAGCCCTGAGTCACTAAATCCTGACCCAGATTCCCAGCTCAGGTTTGGCCCTCAGCCAAACAAATATTTACCTACACAAACAACAAACCTATCTACATCTAGCACACACTAGAGGGTGCTACACATGTTATAACCAATATGTGATAAAATATTTAGTGATACACATAAAAGTTGTCTCAAATCATGTGCAAAAAAATGACAAAATATATTAATTCAAAAAACACTTTGTGAACCCAAGTGCTAAATTATCATCAGAAAAAGTGCAAAGGAAATTCATATACTGTTTGACTCTGAAGTACTGAAACACTTTTCGTTAATTTTGAGCACAGAGCACTTTTTAATCACTTGGATGGACTTTATACAAAGATCATATTTTAAAATATAATAATTAATATTTTAAAATATATGAATTCATATTTTAAGTCACTTACGTATGAATTTTCTTTTGCACTTTTTCTGATTTGATAATTTAGCACTTGGGTTCACAAAGTGTTATTTGAATTAATATATTTTGGCATTTTTTTGCACATGATGTGATACAACTTTTATATGTACCATATATTTTATCACATATTGGTTATAACATACGACAGATCAAGACACTTTTTTGTAGTTTAACCTGGTATGTAGTCTTTTGCTGTGCTGTTTTTTTTATTATCAGAGGCATTAACGCATACATAATACATTGATTTATTGTTAACTAGGCTTGAACAGTTGGCATACAATGCTTGAAACCCTGAGCTCAATTGAACAAATATTATATTGAATAGACTAGTCTTTGCTGAATAATGTGTTTCTTATTGTTTTCTTATTTCTCTACAGTCTCTTCATGTAGTGTTCTTTTACTAGTGTAGTTCAGCACAAAGCTATGAGATCTTTACACAGTTACCTGTGCAGCAACCAGGACAGACTCCAGGAGTCATTTGCAAGGTCTGCTTATCAGTGTCATCCAAGGGTTAGAAGTCCCTTTTTTCTAAGTCTCATCCTCACTACACTGTGACTTGATATGAAACTTATTACATAAGATGAGAATCTAAGCTGTTTTTGGGAGGGTATAAGAGAAGTGGTGTCCCATGTTGCAATAAAATTAATTTTGTGACTAATATATACAGTCTGTCTATCTACACAGTTATGTGCCGACTGATCAAAGGGACCTTGGCTTTGGGGCTATCACATTCAGACCCTTAATGCTTGAATGTCAAAACAAGATTCCTGGGAGATGCTTTGAGGTGGGCGCCTCAAGGGAGCGTGAGCCCCCCTTCTGCTGTATAATATATACAGAGTGTGGCTATTATAGCTTGCCTCTAATTCCTCTTGGACATTAATATAAACACAAGAAACACGAGCAATATACAGATTATTCTGGGAAAAAGAAATGTTTCATGTCCTGTATGGTTTCTCACAAATGGTTGCCTTATGTAACTGACCTTTCTTATAAAATGTATAATTGCACAACAACTCAAGGTAAGCCAAAGCGCATTCCTTTAAAGGCCTCCTATGACTGATCTTACTGGTTACCATTTTCAGATAATATAAAATACAAAGGTATAAACTGTGATGTTTCTTGCTTAAAGATGTGCTAATTATAATGACCACGTAAAGTAGAAACTTATAATAATGAACCTTTCTCACAGTAAATATGGTTTTTGGATACTGGAAGGATGACATTAAAGAGGACCTGGACTGCGAAAGCTGTACTCAGAAAAAGCCTGCTCCTCTGCTATGATGGCAACCTCCACAAAGAGACACAGTATAAGGCATGGTAAGTCGAAAATGGGGAATAGATGAGCTGCAGGGAGGCCAAAGGAGATACCGGTGATAAGTTCTTTGCCCTCCCTGCAGCTCATCTTTTCCCCATTTTCGACTTGCCCTGCCTTGTACTGTGTCTCTTTGTGGAGGCGGCCATCTTAGCAGAGGAGCGGGGTTTTGGTTGCCCTTCTGATGACTGGTGGTAAGATGACTGAAAGAGGAGGAATAATCAAGAGAGTGGAGAAAGCTCAGATTGAATGTTATCTTACACTACATACACAGTATACAGCTATGAGCCTTAAATCTCTTTAAAAAAATTATAACCCCCTCCACCCGATCCCTGACAGTAATGTAAAAAAAAAAATCTTATATAAATGCCCATGTTGCTTACCTAATCCATGATCCTCCAGTCTTCGGTCCTCCTTTGTTTACACAAGCAGGGTCTTTCTTTGGGTATCCATGCCACAACCTGTACCATGTGACATGTACACTTCCTATTGGCTGTCCAGCAGTGGAGTGCTCTCATGATCTAGAAGAGGGGTGACGTCATTGCAAGGGGACTGTAGGAGACCAGCCAGTATGAAACCATAGACAGTGCTAGATTATCTTCCCCCCCCGCAAGTAAATGGTGTAAGCCAGGGACCTGCATGGGGACCTCAAGGAATATAACCTGCAGGATGGGTTAGAGGGCATAGCATAAGAGTAGGCATACCATCTTTTTTTTCTGCTCCCTGCAGTGCACACTGTCCATATAGGCCTTGGCTTTACTTCTCTAGTACTGGTGTTCCAGAGGTTTAAACAAAATAAAAAATTAAAAACAGCACTTGCACTTAAATCTATACAAAAAAATGATAATAATAATTACAAATGACAAATGTCCAAGTGAGTCCCAAAATTCAAATTGCTATACTTACCTGCTCCGTGCAGTGAATTTGCACATTGCAGCCCAGATCCTCCTCTTCTCGGGTGCTTCTTCTGTGCTCCTGGCCCCTCCCTTCTGTCGAGTGCCCCCACAGCAAGCAGCTTGCTATGGGGGCACCTGAGCCGAGCTGCAGGTCTGTGTGTCCATTCTGACACGGAGCTGCCATTCGGCCCCGCCCCCTCTCTCTCCTGGTTAGCTAATTGACTTTGATTGACAGCCGCGGGAGCCATTGGCACCGCTGCTGTGTCACAGCCAATCAGGAGGGAGAGTTTCGAACAGTCGAGGGACTCGTGGACATTGCTGGACAGAGAGGGGGCTCAGGTAAGAATTGGGTGCTGGGGAGTCTGCTGCACACAAAAGGCCTTTTTATCTTAATGCATAGAATGCATTAAGATAAAAAAAAACACTTTAAATCCTCCAAGAGCCACCAGACAGCAGGGCCATTAAGAAGGAAAGGAGAAGCCTCCCATAGTGAAACCAAGTATTCACAACAACAAAACCATAAGTGCCGCTGATTCTCTAGCGTGCGTTCCACTAAAGCAGAGGTGATGTAACCAAGAAGTTTCTCCCTACCTGTTTTGTCATTCATGTGCAATGTCCTTGGGAGCTCCAGAAGACGTCTCACATAAATGACGAAATGCGTAGGAGTACGTCCGGTTAGGTCACTTCTGCTTTAGTTGAACACACACTGGGAAATTATGTTACCCTAACTAAGCTACATTGAACTTTGCACCTGTTTAGTGTAGTTACTCTCTGCCTGAACATTCTGCCACTTACACATTGTATTGCATGCTCTTCATCTAAGACATCTGTAAAGAAGATAGGTGGAGAAAGATGTTCTGATATGCCAAATTACAGTTAAATCTGCCAATGGCCCTAACCTGCTAGTGCTGGCACTGGAACAAGAAAACTACATTGAAACACGCACAGCCCCGGGGCTCTTACTCATTTAGGACAGCAGAGGTCCAGGGATCTTAAGTTGGATTGGTGTGCAGTACATCTGCCCTATTGACCCAGTGAATGGTCTATTTGCATTGCAAATGTTATCTTATTTTCAGTACACTTGTAAAAAGATAATGTGAATTCCACCTTCAGTATTAACAAAAATAGTAAAAAAAAAAAAAAACATTTATTGTTTTTTCTTCACACTTCCTTGTGTTCAATCTCTCAGAATGTCTGAAGGCTCTCGGTGATCATCCTACCCTTGGCAGCACGTTGGTGGTCGCTAGGGATGCTTTTCGACACTCTTCGGTGTCACCATTACCTTCTCCCATGTCGCCTATACTGGGTAATTCAGAATTTGAACCAGGCCTCCAGAACCCTAATTTCCAGCGTCTGGTTTTGAGTGGCTGCCTTCATTTTTGTGACTTTACAGGACCTGACGGTCAGCTCCCTTCTTCTGCCGGAGAGACCACGAATGACCCTCCACTAGACTTCTGAAGCAATCTCCAGTTACACAATTTTCTTCGCCAGTGTTCACGTTCCCCGGGTATACTTTGCCAGCTTACAGAACTGGAGCACATCTGTCATAGAAGGGAACTGATCCGTCATTGTCTTTCAAAGATTTACTCCTCCCTGATTTGGCCAGAGACAGGTTATGCCCCTATGTTCCTTACTAAGCGGGAATCAGACCTTGAAACCCGATTCACTGACTCACAGAAGGAGAACATCCTTCATTTTGCCCAAAAATCTTCCATTGCCACTAGAGTTCAAGAGACTTTTTACAAGATCTTGACTCATTGGTACAGGGTACCCACTACTCTGCATCACTTTTTTCCTCAGGTCCCTGGTATGTGCTGGTGATGTGGCAATGCTAAGGGAACAATGCTACATATTTCCTGGTATTTTCCCAAACTCAGGCCTTTCTGGCGAGAGGTGATCTGTTCTGTCAAGCACTTGACTAACGTTGATTTGGAGGGAAACCCTGCAGCATGCTTGTTACATCTATCGAAACGACCTATTAAGATGTATATGGCTTTTCTTACAATTCAGTTACTGAATGTATCTATCGTTCTAAATCTGTACTTTTTCTTCTAACAAGGAACACCTGGCCCCTTACTCCTTCTCTTCCCTAACGTCCCCTCCCACCCCTTTTCCTGCTCCCCCCCCCACCCCATATACCTCGTTTAGCCATGGGCATTTTATTTTTCAGATATTTAAATATCCTTTTATGCATTATCCGATTCTCACTGTTCCCTGTCTGGGTCCAGATGGCCATCGGGATGCCCAGCTTCCCGATATATTGTTGTGTCCTATAGAGTTGCACATTTTTAAGTCTACGGGTATTCATTCTGGGTCTTCCATTCCGCCACCTCATATGCCTTATATACCCTGCACATTGATGATCATTTTAATATTGGTAATGTTATATGTGCCCATATATACTATGTCTTGACTAGCCTGTTGGCTTATGGATCTAAATGGTATGACCCTCTTGGTTATTGTAAATTGATAAAAACTAAGTTTTCTGCCTTTGGTGTACCTGACTGTAAACTGAAAAATAAAGGAATTACAAAAAAAGCTTATAAGGTACCTGCAGAGGGGAATGAGAGGTGTGGAATATTATCAGTAGTAGTATTAAAGTTGACATAACCCTTTAAATCATCTCTGAGTCCACATCTCTGTCCTGGAAGTAGATGCTGACCCTAATTGATGCCTGAACATGGATGGTACCAGCCTTCTGAGGAGAAAGAAAGATGGTTGTCAGGGGTAGCACTATGACCTACTGTATGTGAGAGGTAATAAGTACGTATCTTAATACATATATAGGAGACCCCGTCACCTTATAACATTTTTATTTCAAACAAATACTCCAGGTCCTTTATAATATTGTAGCACCGCCTTTGTCAGATAAAACAACAATGACAAGCTTCCATATAATGTTCATATATGAGTCAATAATGCGAAGGAGGCCAGTTATAACTTGTGCTGTGATTTGTTCAGGAGCAAAACACCATCCACCAGACACTTCACCACATGAGGGAATCTCCCCTTTGGGGGTACACTCACCACAAATACGGATGTAATACGTCTTTAGTTTAAAACTGATTCTCCACCGCTCCAACCAAACTTCCACCGAACTCTAGTCACACTGTGCAAGGCTCCAGTATAATCATGTGAAAAAAACGAATTGTCCACATAGTGTGATACTGTATATGAGTTTTAAAATAAGCCAAAACCCCCCTTACAAATGAAACGTACAAAAGTCAAGTTAATCTGAAGCAGTAATCAATTGCTTTGTGCAAACGTTCAAACGTTTGTGCAAACGCCCTCAGACGAAGTCAGGAAGTGACGAAACGCGTCAGTGTCGTGATCTCCGTGATTTACCGGAAGTGACGTGTGCGTTTCAACGGGACGTCGAGTATCCAGGAAGTAGATCGCTGGTGTACACAGACGCGTCTTTTCTTCCATTACCGGGACCGGTTGAATACGTTTACACAAAGCACTTTATTACTGCTTCAGAGTAACTTGACTTTTGTACGTTTCATTTGTAAGGGGGGTTTTGGGTTAAAATAAAACTCATATACAGTATCACGCTATGTGGACAATTCGTTTTTTTCACATGATTATACTGGAGCCTTGCACAGTGTGACTAGAGTTCGGTGGAAGTTTGGTTGGAGCGGTGGAGAATCAGTTTTAAACTAAAGGCGCATTACATCCGTATTTGTGGTGAGTGTACCCCCAAAGGGGAGATTCCCTCATGTGGTGAAGTGTCTGGTGGATGGTGTTTTGCTCTTGAACAAATCACAGCACAAGTTATAACTGGCCTCCTTCGCATTATTGACTCATATGTGAACATTATATGGAAGCTTGTCATTATTGTTTTATCTGACGAGAGCGCTGCTACAATATTATAAAGGACTCTTTAAGTTTGGAGCGTTTTTAGTATTTTTTTTATATTACATTGCTTTTCTAGCGGCTGCTTTGAGATTGTGATTTTATAATTAACGTATTTTCATATGGGTGACATCTTATATTACATAGAGACCTGAAGTGCACTTATCCTGGGCGCTGAGCGGTGCTTTCATAGGTGGGCCAGTTTAAAATATCTTTTACATATACTCCAGGTCAGTACTGTATCCTACAGGGGGCCAGAAAGACTGATCCTCCTGGAAGTTGGTTTACCAGCATTCTTGAGGAAGACAACTTTTTTGCAATAGAGAAGCATAGCAATAGTAGCACAGGTAGTAGGAAAGGTAGGTATGTAATGTCTCCTTCACAGGTATGTACTTGGATTAAAATTGTTAAAAAGAATGAGTAAAAAGCATATACTGTAGTAAGTTTTTCAAAACGTTTACCATTTCTACACTTTGAGGCTATCATACTTATACTTGCTACTACAAGTTTCCCTTTCAGCATTTTATTGTGACACATACTAGTCTGTTTGCATTAATTGTTAGTGTACCACAGTAGTTTAGTGATTTTAAAAGATGCTTGAGTACATAAACCTTGCTCTGACCCTGCACGTGCCAGTAATGAGAACTAGGATTTGACAGAAGACTAACATCTGTATTCATGTGATATTTCAATCATTTTACCTTGTTTACAGATGACATGGTGCCCACGTTTCTGCCTACATAATGTGGACACTTTCTATTGATTTTTCAGCACTGTGGTCCTCTTTGGATCCAGAAGGAGTCTGCAGGTGATGACATCAGGACGAGGGGACTGTCTGGGACTGGCCAGCATAGGCTCAACTGCAGCAATGGACTGCTGGTGACAGACTTGGTTGGCAGACATAAATAGGTTTAAAAAGCTGCACCAGGTAAAAAATGAAAAACATGTTTTGCCTAGGGATGAACTTTAATTTTTAGGTTGCCATTTTGGGTACAAATAGTACTTAACAGAGTGATTCTTCAAAACAGGTCATGCACAATAAATAAACTTACAATAACTGTCAGTTTGGCCAGCACTACAGCATTTAGTCTCCAAAGATTGGAAACATGGGTGGCCCCATCTGCTTTCTTTAATTGATTGAATCAATATCAATGATCTGTAGATTTCTCTTGTTTGGTCATCAGAGTATCCTGATGTGACAAGCTGTCTGGGTATTGAATTTGGGAAGCCTTTGGGAAAGAGGTTAATGAACTTAAATGCTTGCATACTGAATTAACCCAACAAAGAAATATATGAAGGTTCAAACTATGCAAACATACATATATATCTCAGATAGGAACCCATGATTATTTAATGAGAACCTTATATGACCTATGCTGTTACCTAATAAAAACAGCATTTATTGGTCAGACTTTTGGGAGCACATACTGTATTAGTCTGCTGTAAACAGTACAATGTTCCATTATTTTTTAGGATCTTGGACAGTGTGGCAACAAATTGAGGTAGTGAGGAGGCACGGGAAAGGTAAGTACTAGCCCCTTAAAGTCCCCGATGTGCAGTGAACCATACTTGGCAAAGTACACATTAACTTTAACTATGGTTCTTCTCATGAGTCCTGGATGGGAATAAACTAAAAATACGTAGAAATGGCACAGAGAACTATTTTTAAAAATAATCTTTTATTGCATCTTCATAAAAGCAACAGCAAGCAATTCCGGGCAGAGTAAAACACGTACCACTTTCAATATAGCAGCACTGTTTCAGGTCTCTTATATGTGGATGTGAATGAATTTATAAAGAAAAGCAAATAACATTATTGCCATTATACTGGAAAATCAAAGCATAAAAACAGTTAACTACAGCAGAATTGCATTTCCTGGCAGGTAATGTGGCATCACCATTTCTAGGAAGGAACAGAGCAATACTGTAGGTATTAATTGAAAAGTAGCCAAGAACGCCCTTTGAAGCACTGTACGGTATGTCATAGGGATTACCGGGTACCTTGTTCCATGCAATGTCTTTCACTGATATTGACTTCATCATGCCACCTTCCCATGTAGAGCAAGCTTTATTCAGCACCTGATTTCATTTGAAGTTGTTACACCTGGTTATTATAGATCAAGCTACGTAGGTAACAATGAGGTTGATTTACTAAAGGCAAATCCACTTTGCACTACAAGTGCACTGCAAGTGCACTGAAAGTGCATTTGGAAGTGCAGTCGCTGTAGATCTGAGGGGGACATGTAAGGAAAATAAAAAACAGCATTTTAGCTTGCACATGATTGGATGAAAAAATCAGCAGTGCTTCCTTTCATTTCAGATCTTCCCCTCAGATCTGCAGCGACTGCACTTTCAGTGCACTTTCAAGTGCACTTGCAGGGCGCTTGTGGTGCAGAGTGGATTTGCCTTTAGTAAATCAACCCCTATGGCTGTTGTTTTCCACAAATCACACAAATAAGTGGCTGTTCACATATATTGCGGTGATTGGTATTGGATTTTCTGCACTGGAAGAACGACTGTCACTGCTAAGACACACAGAAAACAATTGTTTTCAATGTGCCTTGCTCATACTGCAAATCAGCTGGAAACTGTGGTGCAGTGAGCAGTGATAAAATGCAGACATGCTACATTTTATTGCAGCACATTGGAAATCACTACATGTCACTGTACAGCAGTGCAACGCATCATCCTGCTGTACAGTGACATGAATTAAATATCACTTTTGTGCACTTCAGATAAAGTTTGTACAAAAAAAAGAGAGCTGTGTGATACAGTAAAATGCGCATTACACCACCCCTACACCGTGCTTACTGCAGCTAGATCAGAGCATTGCTCACACACTAAGCTAGGCCACAGACAGAAGCAGGAACCGGCCTACATTCAAACTATGTATGGGCAGGCTGAATGTACTAAGTTAATTGATCGATAAACTTAGGTACAACCAGTCTGCTGGATTTTGTACGCGATTCTCGCTAGCAGCTGGTATAGCCGCTAGCAATAATCACTTCCCCCACGTGGAGAATACAATGGCCAGACGGGAGGGATTCCCCTGTCAACACTGTCATATGGTTGCAGGAAAGAAATTTGCTCTGTGTATGGCTTGCTTATACTGCTATGATTTAATGCGTGGGCACTGTGAACTGGTCAATCCTGGCAGGCAGTCCTTTTCAGTCAATGTTAGCCAAAAACCAAATATGTAATAACCCTTCGTATGCCAACAGAACAAAAAAAAAAAACAAGTGTAGGTTAGTGGGGTAGTTCAGAATAGTGGCATTAAAGGGGATCTATGGATAAAACATTTTTTCTAATTGTAAAGTGGTGGGGGAGGATAAGAAACCCTGTCAGGTTTTACTGCTACCCAGGGCTCCATAGAGAGATCGCCCTAATTTTCTGTTCTGGTAACTCAATTTTAACAGACAGGAAGTGGGGGAAAATATGCAACAGGGGTACTGAACAAAGGTATTAAGCATTACATGTAATAGAGAGATATGACGTGTTATGTAATAGAGAGGTACTATGCACTGTGTATACTAAAGAAGTATGAGGCACTGTGCATTCTACATGGGTATGAAGCATTGCATATAATAGAAATGTATGAGGCATCTATCATTTTAATAGATGTGTTATCAGACACTGAGTGTAATACATCTTATGGTTATATCCTTCCTACATTGAAATGAAAAGAGATCCTTTATGAAATAATTTGGATGTTTTTTTCCTTTCATAGATCTTGAGATAATTATGAAAAAGCACATCTGACCTTTATATTTTAGGGTCCATTCCATCTGGTGAGTGAGTCTTTCTGATGTGGAGTTCTGAACACATGCAGCACTGCACTGCACTGTTGATAATTTACCTGAATAAAGGTTGATTCATTTAACGGGGAACATTCTTTGGTTAATGCACCACAGTTATGCCGCGTACACACGAGCGGACTTTACGGCAGACTTTGTTTGGCAGACTTTTCAACGCACTTTACGACGGACTTTCTGAATGAACGGACTTGCCTACACACGATCAACCAAAGTCCGACGGATTCGTAGGTGATGACGTACGACTGGACTAAAATAAGAAAGTTCATAGCCAGTAGCCAATAGCTGCCCTAGCGTCGGTTTTTGTCCCTCGGACTAGCATACAGAAGAGCGGACTTTTCGACCAGACTCGAATCCATCGAACAGATTTGAAACATGTTTCATTTCTAGGTCCGTCAAACTTTTGAGAAAAAAAAGTCCGCTGGAGCCCACACACGATCGAATTGTCCGACGGACTCCGGTACGCCGGACCAAGTATGCCATAAAGTCCGGTCGTGTGTACGCGGCATTACACTAAAAGATTGTGGACCTTGCAACATTGTATTTTTTTATTTGTAACAAATGTTTGAATTTTGGCACTGGTTTTGTATGTGGATATAATCTTGTACTGTATTAAGTTAATAAATACCTAATATATCTAGCCTCAGAGTTGCTTGCAAAAGCTACAAGAAACATACAGCCAAGACTGGAAAAAAAAACCCTTTACAGCTCATTACTTTAGAGTTACCTAACTGATGGTGAGAGGTGATTTAACCTCTGCCATGTGTGGTCCCTGATCAGAGTCTCTGAACTGCATCCTAACCAGTCATTGTTACCAGTGTTACACTGTGAGTGTTACACTCAATGTCTGAACTTGGACGTTATTAGAGCACTTCAGTTTTCAATGCAGGGGAGTGGTAGTTGTCAAGATCAGGGGTCAGGCTCGAAGACCAGTTGTAGCAGTAGTGGGACTACCAATGACCAGCAGGATAGGTACACAGGCACTCACCCTTGTGGATGACTCAGGCTCACCTGGGGTGAGGAGTCTAAGTACTAACTGGTGTTCACCAGAGCTCCTAATGGTGAATATGGATTTTTCTACATGTTAGTACCAGGTCACCATCCTCAGGATCGCCCCATCAGGAGGTGAGCAAGCCGGGGTCCAGAAGCGGATAAGCAGGTAAGGAACAAACAGAAGTGTAGTCAGTAAAACAAGCCAAAGGTCAGTAACGAGTAGTTGCAGGTTGGTATCAGGCAGAAGCGTAGTCAAGGAGCAAGCCAAGGGTCGAAAACGAGTGATAGCACAATATGGATGGCAGCAGGGAAGACGAGAGCAAGATACTGCTGAAGAGAGCACAATACCCTGGCAAATAGGAAGTGCAGTGACATGGCTTAAATCAAGATGTTCATGGGAGGAGCACAGAGTTCAAGGTTCAGCAGAAGTCAAGCAACAAGCCGGGGTTGTCCAGTAGTTCAAACAGGTTGCTGTCCAGAATCTCAGGTAGCTCAGCAAGAAGAGTCATTTCCAGACAAAGTAGAGGTCTTAAGTTCAAGTCCAGGCCCTGACAGTAGTTCACCAATCTCATCCACTTTTTGTCCTAAGGCAGCCAACAACTTCCTGAGCTCACAGAGGCACCAGTGGGTGCCAGAAACAGAAGGGGGTATCCTCCTCAATCACCTCTAGTAAGCAGTAAAAAGTTGGCTTATGAATTTCAATATAGACTTATGGCTGTGAGGTTATGTAAACCTTTTTATTTGCTGTGGTAATTAGCACAAGTCCAAGGCATTTAAAGTGTTAAAACAATGCACACTCAGTTACCTGCACATTCTTTATCCAGCATCATTAGTGCTCTGGTTGCCCCCAAACCCGAGGTACCCTGATATTATTATCTCAACTTTTACAGAAAAAGTAATGGGCTGCCCCATCCCACTCCCTACAACCTCCATCTCATTACTTTAATATCCAATAGGGAGTTGAGGGGAGAGTAGGACAACACTTAGCTTTCTCGAAAATAGTTGAGATTAGACAAGTTAAGAGTGCCTTAAGTTAAGAGGTTGGCAAGCTGTTCAAAATGCAGAATAAACTATATAGAGGTACCTAACTATTACTAGTCAGAACTGGATTTTCTGTAAATTTTAGTCTGATTGATTGCTATATGCTACTATATTTTCATACAATTACTCATCCGTACATCTAATAAATGACCAAATGTATTTAAGAATTCTTAGCTTTTCATGAACTATCTAAAGATCATGGAACCATTTGGGGGTTGATTTACTGAAACTGGAGAGTGCAAAATCTGGTACAGCTATGCTTAGAAACCAATCAATCAGCTTCCAGGTTTTATTGTCAAAATTGATTGGCTATCATGCACAGTTGCACCAGATTTTGCACTCTCCAGTTTTCGTAAATCAACCCAATGGTCTTATACAGTAAGGCACAGAAAAAAGTCATGAGCATGTGAAAAGTATTGGCTGAGTTGAGGGTTACTTTATTTTGCTCAGCTACTAGTAGTAGTCCCATTCCCATTTTTTTTTTTGAAAAATAATTTTTATTGAGTTTCAAACAATTGGTGAATACAATAGAGCCTGCCTTAATTTGGCCTTGCAGGGCCGAGTAACAAAAATACATACAGTGATTTATCTACTAAAATCCCCACCCCCTCAACCGTCCTACCAATCCCCACAACTGTCTCCCTTCTAACCAGTCCCATTCCCATTTAACTGGGTTTGTTCTGTACAGTTGAAGATGTTTCATAGCTTATTCAAGCAACTTCTTAAGTTTTAATAAGTGTCAGGAATAAGTGTCATACACCAATATTTATAGCCACACATGTTACTCAGCCTATTAATCCAATCACCACGGAATGTATCAAGGCAGATGATGACTGTCCAAGAACAGTTTGGGAGGTGTGAAGGTTTGTGGAAACACCTTGTTCCAATTACTGTATATAACCAATCCCTTGGTGGTAGGAGGTCTGCAGCAGGTCTTAATCCTTCGATTACTGTGACTAAATGTGTGATTTGTTGCTAAATTTCTGAGGTAACAATGTTAAAAACAGCATTATATGTGGGCTAAAGACCCCCAGCCATATGGTTGTTCCATTATTTTTTCTTTTATTTACTTAAGATATTTATATAGCGCTGTCAATTTACACAGCGCTTCACATATACATTGACATCAGTCACTGCCCTCACAGAACTTACAATCTAAGGTTCCTAACTCACATTCATACATACACATACTAGGAGCAATTTAGACAGGATTCAATTAACCTACCAGCACGTGTGCATGTGTCTTTGGAGTGTGGGAGGAAACCGGAGGACTCGGAGATAGCCCACGCAGGCACAGGGAGAACATGCAAATTCAAGGCAGGTAGTGTCATGGTTGAGATTCGAATCAGCGACCCTTTTGCTGCTAGGCGAAAGTGCTAACCACTACACCACTGTGCTGGCTGACATTATGACGTTAATAGCATTTTTTATGCCTCTTGCAAACCAGTTGTTCCCTGTGTCCAAAATGTGCCCCTTACTTTTTTTAAAAAAAATTCTCTTTTCTTTAAGGTGTAAGAAAACTGCTAAATTTTGACCTGTAGAGTTCAGTCTTCTATGTTAGACCTTCTGTTTATTAAAAGGTTGTTGTGTTTCCCAAATGTACAGGTCTTTTCATTTCTTACTACACTGCTCTAGATACTGTATAACAGGTTGCTTTGCTTTGGGTGGTGGGTCATTTGGATGTATAAGCTCCTGTCTCATACATACATGTTTGTCACACAATAGGGGCTGTACAGAGATCTATAGTAGTAGTACTGTAAAAACTGTACACAGTAAAAAGTGATCAAAACATAACCACGCCTGCATAGTACAACAAAGTACTTGTTACTTTTTATAGCCACATTTGACTACAGACATGTGTGAAATTTTATAGTTTGTATGTTATAGTTTATGCTCTATTTTTCTTTTACGATTTTGGGTTCGCAACTGGATCTGCTCTTAATTATGTATGTGCATAATCAAAATGTTCTAGTATAAAAATCAACATATTCTTTTGAGCACCAGCAAACTTTCAAATATTCTTTCAGTAGAACCTTCTACAGTATTGCAGACCAGTTTGGATTATGGAAAACACTCAAAATATTCTGTGTGTCATTTGTTTATTGTGTATAATCTGTGGTAAAACTGTGTTCTATGTGCTTAAGTAGAGTTTCCATGAGAAAGCTTCAAAAACAGTGGAGTAAATGTGATGTTGCTGCTTTCGGCAGACAGCCAGATTGTACCTCTCTTGTTTCCAGTGCCATTCTGAAATTAAATTAAAAAAATTACTCATTACAATAGACAGTGCATTTCTTTTTATTGTTTTAATGCTATAGAACGGTCAATCCTGAAAATGGTAATGTCTTAAAAAGTTTCTGTAGTGATCCCATTAACTGTGATACCACCCGTTTTAAACAAGTATATTTTGTGCAGAATGCATTGACTGTAATCAAACCTCACTCTATTATAATAGCATTTTATTCTTTCCATTCTGCAGCTGTCAATACAATTCATCATACTTCTGTTCCCAATGCACATCAGTCCTGTCCTGTAACACTTCTGGTACATAGACATACAAGATTCTCTGGAGATGCTTTACACTGGATCATTTAAAAAAAAAAAAGTTACTAAATTGCCTTTCTTTTACTCCCAATGGATCTCTGGAAAGTTGTGATGCCAAAGCCCCCTTCCAGACGTGTAGTATTAATGGCTTATTGATCAGGTAGAATTTGGTGAGTGAAGAAAGACCCACTGACCTCTAGCTGTGTCTGGACTAAGAGCCTCACGTAACATTATAAGAAGAGTGATGTTAACATGGTGTCTGACAGACCGATGCCCAAAGAGCTGCATGTCCCTTGTCAAAACACGCAGTGCCTGGCATGTGTCCCTGAGGGAATATGGGGGTGAGGGAGGGTGCGTACCTATACTGACAGTAGGAAAGAAGTGACACAATCATAATGTATTTGGAGAGAGATGTAGCAAAGAATCTTTGAGGAGGAAATAAGAACTTCCAGGATTCAAAATAATTAACAGGGGCAAATGAAGTGCATCTTTTCCAATAAAGGGCAGTTACTTATTTCTATAAAGTCCTAATCCTTCCTTAACTGAAAGTTTACTCTTAGAGGTTTTTTTCCCATTAGATTAACAGTAAATGGAACCTGGAGCACTCAGGCTTTCACAGAACTTGCAACATCTATGCAGGGTTTATAGATTTAATGAAATACTCTAAAACAAGTGTATTCAGTTCATTTAATGAAAGTCAATAAACAGCATGGTTCCATTTGCAGCAATATATTCACTTGTTATGTTCTGAATTGAAATTATGTTTGACAACATCTTGAGGAATATTAATTCAGGCCTCACTTGGACAATCGCTTCTTCAGTAAATTGAGTATATTATTTATTCTCAGTAATGTCTCTGCTAATGTAACCTTGCTGGTCAGTGTTTTGTCTCAGTTCTGCCAAATGTTTGTCTGGTGGTACGTGCATTTGTCTTTCTAAAACATCCTATTTACTGCAGTTTACTGTTGCTTTTAGTTTTTTGACAAAAGGGTTTACCACTCTGTTGATGTATTAATTGGTCATCATAATAAGTTTAGGTACAACCACTAAAGAATTGTTTTCATAATTCATGGAGCACCAAAAGCATTACTTCAGAAATAGGAGCATTGCACCCGACACACGCTTACATCTGATCCTGTCCGCCAAAAACAGCGGATCGGATGACAGTCAGATGAGCCTCATAGAGAACAGTGGAGCTGTCATCTGTCTGCTCAGGGGAGGCGATCCCCTCCTAAGCAGGCAGATGCAGACTACAGACAAAGCCATGTGAAACCAGCCTAACACGGACCTGTCATTTGCCTTCTCAGTGGTGAGATCACCTGCTGAGCAGGCGGATGCAGACTATGGACAAAGCTTGTATGAAACCAGCCTAAGACATAGCCAATGAACACAACTCTTTAGCATTGCCTGTCTAGTTCACTTCCTGGAGGAGGGAGTTCCATATTTTTACTGTTCCAACAGTAAATAACCCTTTCCTCAATTTAAGGTTGAACCTCTTTTTCTAACCTCAAATTATGGCCCTCTTCATGGATCCTAGAATAAACAATTTATTACAGTTACTTGAGTCACCTTTGATATATTTGTGCAGTTTATCATATCCCCTCTTATGTGCCTCTTCTCCAGTGTGGATAACAGATAATGTAATTGATCCTTATAGCTGTGACCTTCCATCCCCTTTATCCATTCTGTTGCCCTTCACTTTCTAATTCAACATCTTTCTTAAAGGTTGATGACTAAAATGGAACTGCACATCCAAGATCAGGCCAAACTGGTGTTTTGAAAAGGGTAGAATTAGTGATTTATCTGTGGAATGAATGCCCTTTTTAATGCATGACAGTGTTTTGCTAGCTTTGTTAGCTACAACTTGACATTGCATGAAAGTCTGTGATCTACAAGCACCTCAGATCCTTTTGCATCACTGATTACCCTAGGGGAGCCCCTCATGTGTGTTTTGCATGTATATTTTTGGCACTCAGGTAGATAACTTTACATTTCTCAATATTGAACCTCATCTGCCATGTAGCTGTACAACCCCCTGTTTTGCCAAGGTCTTCCTGTAACAATGCCACATACTGCTGAATTTACTTCCCTGCATATTTTGGTATCATCAGCAAACACTATATTATTAAACAAATTGAACAGCATTGGCCCCAAGGCAGAACCCCATAATAATAATATTTAGGGATGGAGTGTAATGGGCTGCCAACATCCAAAATAGACATGGAAAAATATGCACCAAGTGCAATGTAAGGTATATAAGAGGTAAGTTTCTTTAAAAGGCAACAACGCCACTTTTATTAATACAATCATAAAAGAAGGGCAAAAGCAAGCCCTAATAACAAGTAAGACACATAAAACAATACACAAATAATAAAAATGTACACTGTTCAGAGATCATCATATGACCTATACCCAATGCTATCAAGTATACCCAGATATTGCAAGAGATATACAGTGGTAAGTCCACATAGGTTTCTTTGATACGTCTCAACATGTTTCAGAATTGTTATTCCTTCTTGGTGGTGGTGGTGGGGGGGGGGGTTGCTGGGCAATTTTTCCTTCTAGAATGCAGGTATAAATAATCAACAGCTATCATAGTACATATATAAACACTTCAAATCCATATAGTATTTCAGAGTGTAATGGTGGCTGTTTTATGCTTACAATAAACATTGTACAATACATAAACAGACAAGTAGAAGATTCCAAAAATAGATGGGGCTGGAATGCATAAACCCCCTCACTGGATGGGTAGATGGGCGCCCTGGATGGGTCACCATGCATCAACAAGAATCAGCTACAAACAGCAAGCCGCACCAGCAAAAAAGGTGGTAATGTCTAAAATTGAATATAGTAATGTGGCATATAGAGTAGTAAAAAAAAAGTTATTAAAGAGAGTAAACTATAGATTACTTCAAAAAAGTCACGCATATCACCACTAAAAGGGGCAGTAGCCCCAAAGAAAGTTCCCTATATTAATCAATTTACCTTTAAAGGAAAAGTGCAGCCAAAGCACATTTGGCTGTACTTCTCCTGTGGATCACAGAAGTGCAGTTCGCTTTGCACTCCTGTGACCCGTTTTCAGCAGAAAGCGGGCTAAAGTCCGCTCTCTGCTGATGTTACAGAAATTAGTGGGCCGACACCCAGCTGAGCATCTCAACGAGCCGCTGAGAGCCTGAGCCGGCCGCCCCCTCCACAGCCCAGCGCTCCAATAAACGAGGAGGGAGCAGAGCAGAGAGCTGTGACTGTCACCAGCTCTATGCTCGTGGAGCAGTCAGAACCAAGCAATCAGCGGTGTTCGATCGCTCAAGTCTCAGTGTGGAAGCGCCGGGTGACAGATGCAGCATCGGACCGATGCTGTATCCACCCAGGTAAGTATGAATCAAAAAAAAATACAAACTCATACTTTTCCTTTAAGTGGTCACAAGTACAAATGTATCCCTATGTCAGCAATGCTCCAGCTGAGACCGACTGCTGTATATTAGTGGTTTATATGTGTATTTTCCATCTGGGGAGCCAATCCCCAGCCAGAGGAGGTGCTGGATATTTGGCGCCAAAGTTGCTGCAAGGTTTTGCGACGAAAGAAGGCAGAGAAAGAAGGCAGAGTAAAGACGGTTCTATGCCAACCTATACCTGGGGGAGTGGGAATGTACATTTTTGGCTGATGACACGTTGTCTATGTATGCTGACGATGTGACAGCTTGATACCACTACATAGATGACATTTTCATGTTGTGGGACGGATACGATGCTCTCCTTAATGAGTTCTCTACACAAATTAACAAAAATTAATTTTTTTTTAAATTAAGTACCTGGGTATACTTGATGGAATTGGGTATAGGTCATATGATCATCTCTGAACAGTGTACATTGTTATTATTTGTACAAGTATATTGTTTTATGTGTCTTACTTGTTATTAGGGCTTGCTTTAACCCTTATTTTATGACTGTATTAATAAAAGTGGCGTTGTTGCCTTTTAAAGAAAATCACCTCTTATATAATTGTCCACCCTAAAAGTCCACAGGGCCTACCTTACATTGCACTTGGTGCATATTTTTCCAAGACAGAACCCCGGGGCACACCACTCACAACTTTGGACCATTTTTATGTGATATTTAGTATTCCAAAAACGCACAGGTATTGTGTAACTATTTAAATTTATTTTAAAATAACATTTCCAGTAAAGGACAATGAATGATTTTGCCAACTTTTGCATGCAGTCTCACCTATTCGATTTACAAGGACTAGATTTAGCAGAAGTTAGTCTTATAGGTAGTAGGTGATCCAAGTCCCTAGGCATTTGAATGTATTTACCCACTAAAACAGACTTTGGGTTAGCATTAGTTCTGCAAGCAAGGTCAGTTGGTGACCAACTGATCACAGTTGATTAGCAAGAAGAGGGCTTGGGCCAAGCCTAAGGACTTAAATCCTGGTAACATTTTTTTAACATCTGCATTTAGCAGAGAGAAAGGTCCATACCATGGGGAGGATTTATCAACATAGTAAGTATAGATTATGTGTGCCATATACATTAAAGGCAGGGGAGAATTAGAGTGTGAGAGTGTTACATAACATCTTCAATACGGGAGCAAGGTTTTACACATGCAGTCTATATATAGAAAATTTGCAATGAATAAAACCCTTAAATGTTTGTAATATGTGCAAAATGTCAGTTTCTATATATTGTTTTTGCAGGGTAAATGTAACATTCCTTAGCATTTATTCCTAATTGGAAAAATCCTTAAGAACATTCATACAGAAGAGTTCAAGAACAATTGTCCAGCAGAGGAAATAGGCTAACTCTATAGGCAAAAGCATTTGACCTGAAAAGGAAATAATATTAAGGCAATTTTTGCACTTAAGTTCAAGGTGTATTACAATTGATGTGCTCAAGCCACCACCAACAGTGTAATAGGGCGTACACACGGTTGGACTTTGTTCGGACATTCCGACAACAAAATCCTAGGATTTTTTCCGACGGATGTTGGCTCAAACTTTTTTTGTCTACACACGGTCGCACAAAGTTGTCGGAATTTCCGATCGCCAACTACGCGGTCACGTACACCACGTACGACGAGACTAGAAAAGGCCGGTTCAGAACCAAGCGGGGCACCCTTTGGGCTCCTTTTGCTAATCTCGTGTTAGTAAAAGTTTGGTGAGAGACGATTCGCACTTTTTCAGACTCGTGGCTTTCAGATCGTTTTCTGCTGTTCAGTTTGTGCTTGTGGGTTTGCATCTGCTCTTCAGTGCGTGCAGCAAGTTCCGCGTGACTTTAAGTAGTCATTGTATTCTTGTTCGTTCGTTACTGTTTTTCAGTTCGCTCTTCACAGGCCTTGCTGTTCTTCAGTGCGTTCTGTTACTTCGTTCTGAGCAGCCGACCATTTTCTAGCCATGTTTCGTATGCGTACTCCTCGTAGAGTTCGTGCTGTGCGGGGGCTTGGTGTTGGGGTCCTGACCTTGACACAAGTCCAGTCCATGAACAGGGTGGGGAGGAGTTCATGGACCAAGAATTGGTTGCTTCAGCGTGACCAGTTCTCTCATATGCCTTTGCTCCGTGAGATCCGTGAGAATAATCCTAATGATTTCAGGAACTTTCTCAGGATGACGGACCCCGTGTTTCACTGTCTGTTGGCTTCGCTGACCCCCTATATTAGCAGGCAGGATACCTGCATGAGGCAAGCCATCACTCCGGAGCAGAGGTTGGTCGCTACCCTGCGGTATTTGGTCACAGGGAGAAGCCTGCGGGACTTGAAGTTCTTGACAGGCATCTCCCCCCAGGCTCTGGGGATCATTATCCCAGAGACCTGTTCTGCCATCATCCAGGTCCTGCAGAAGGAGTATATGAAGGTAAGATTTTTATCCTTTTATATCACATTTTATTGTATTGAATGTTTGCTAATATATTGTATTTCTTTCCTCATTCCCTAATTACCATGATTGTAATATGCTGTGAATGTCCCCTTTGGTCTCATGCATGCTGGATTTTTATGTAATTATTATTTTAGGTCCTTCATACATATTTGCCCTTCACTAACCTCCCCAGCATGGTGTCTCCTGCCCTATATTCACCTCATGTAGTCACTTAACAATGTATTTTATCAGCTCCATAGTAGTTCTTTACCCCAAACACCCCCTAAAATGTTTGGAAATGTTATTTTTGATTTAAATTTAGGCAGAGTGCCAGAGGCTTTTTTTTGTGGTGTCCCCAAATAATTTTTAGTAACCCTCCCTCCCCCAACTGCTAAGTCAGCTGATCCCAATTCTCTATCCTCAATCATCTATCTGCTGACTTTGCCAAACCCATACACACTATACCCACCTCTTTAGTGCAGATTTATGGATGAATTCCCCAAAGCATGTAGAGCAAGGGCCTGCCTGTATACTTTCAAATGGTACTGTTTAAAGTTTTTGGATCCTATTATTATCTTGATAGGTAATAGCAGAATGTCCAAATGTCCTCAAATGTGTACAATGTGTATTTATATCTTTGTATTATGACACTTCTTACCTGTCCAGTGGGCTGCCAATAGTGTAACTAAGGAGGGTCTTTTCAAAGTAATACCCATTATTTAGGCATTCATCTCTCAATGAAGTGAAGAGGGTTACCTGTCCAAGATTTCCACATACCCCCTATAATGTTAGAAATGGCCCATAAGGGGGGGGGGGGGAATATGATAGGTGTACCTTATACTTTGGCCTTGTTAAATTCCCCTTACTAAATGCTATCTGGAGGTTGCCCCATAATGTTTGTGTTTAATCTGCTTGCCATGTTTCAGAGTAAATATAGTAATGTTTATTGTTTTTTCCTCAACAGTTTCCTTCCACGCCACAGGAATGGCAGACTGTGGCCTCCCACTTTGCCGAGCAGTGGGACTTTCCTAACTGCGAAGGGGCAATTGATGGGAAACATGTCCACATCGTCCCACCACCCAACTCGGGGTCGTACTATTATAATTACAAGGGGTTTAATAGTATAGTGATGTTGGCGGTGGTGTCGGCTAATTACGACTTCTTGTATGTGGACATGGGGAAGAATGGCCGGATGTCCGATGGTGGAGTCATCGCCCAGACGGAGTTCTACAAGCATCTCCAGAATGGCAGCTTGGACTTGCCAGCTCCAGAGGACAATGTGGAAGGACTCCCATTTGTGTTCGTTGCTGATGAAGCGTTTGCGCTGGGGGACCACCTGATGCGGCCATTCCCAATGAGGACCCTCACCCCGGAACAGAGGGTTTTTAATTACCGGCTGGCCAGAGCCCGAAGAGTGGTGGAGAACACATTTGGAATCCTGGCCAGCCGGTTCCGACTATTTCTGACACCCATCCATATGGCGGAGTATAAACTGAACCATATTATACTGGCGTGCTGTGTTCTCCATAACTTTTTAAGGAAACATTCGGCCAACTATGCTGGCTCAGGCCTGAATCATACATCAAACCACACTGACGGCGCTTGAAAGTGGCCGTCCTGGCTTGCCCTCCCTGAGTGCCCGTGATGTCCGGTTACGCTACCTGGAGTTCTTTGCGGGTAGGGGGGCTATCAATATGCCAGACAATCTATGAAGCCTTTTTATAATAAAAAAAAAAAAGAAATTCTTTGTAGACATTTACTGCTTGTGTTTGTTTTAGCTGACCCTAACAGAAATGTGTTGAGTCCAGAAAATGTCGTGATTGTGTAACCTTATTATACAAAGCACTGTTGGCTGTTATTTCCTAAATGCAAAAACACATTTCACTACAAGTGCACTTGCAACTGCACTGAAACTGCACTTGTAGTGCAAAGAGGATTTGCCCTTAGGAAATAACCCCCATTTTTGCTGAAAACAGCAATTACATCACCCCAAAAGTGTTGTAGTGTTGAGACAATAATCCACACATTCTTGAGTAACCAACTTTTTTATACCTGCACAATCACATGTGCATTTACCAAAGGTTTTTAAAACAAACCAACATAAACAATTTTTGCAGTAGCATTATCAAAAATCGAAATGTCCATTTCAGATAAAACAGGCCTGTGTAAAACCAACAAGAAAGCCAAAAAACTTGAACTTACAAAGTTCACATTATGTAAAACCTGAAGGTTCTATCAGACATCAGTATTTAGGAACTGGGTTTGATATAGCATTCAGATGGGGGGAAATCACCCCTGGAAAAGCCAAATTTGGAAGATGCACACCAATTTACAAATGTCAACATGTGCTATCTGCCATCAGGGGGGATCAAGGGACGTGTTTTGGGGGAGCAAGCCCTTCCTCAACGCTACTTTATAATTGAGGAAGGGGTTGCACCCCCAAAACGCGTCCATTGATCTCCCGTGATGGCAGATAGCACATGTTGACACACTGTGTGCATCCTCCAAATTTGGCTTTTCAAAACATTGCAAAAAGTTTTAAAAGATTGGACCACAATCCAAAAAGTGATTTTGTGGGGTTTTAAATTCGCCCCAAAACATCAATGATGTTACATCATTGATTTTTTGCTGTATGTTTTGCAGTTCTACATTACACCCCGTGATCTCCCCGATCAGGATCTGGGCACTTTCTGATGTGAAACGTTCTGGATCCCTCACATCACGATCACCTAAAAAGAGAGAAAGAAAACAAAAACAGGGATCAAAAATCTGCCACCATCCATCTCTTTTACCTGAGCCTGTGGTCGCAGACACTCACCTGTTGTGGTGCCAATCTCCACCACATCTTCTTCTTCCTCCTGCTCTTCTTGGGTTGGTGTTAGTTCCCCTTCTTCCAGAGGTGGGGGGTCTGTGGTCTCCTCGGATGAGGGGTGTCCTCCGAGTCTTTTCTCCCCTATGTAAAACAAAAATGGTATAATTAGCACACAGATATTTGATGGCCGAACAAGAAATAGGAAACATTGCTTGGAAGTGGGGTACAATTGTCTATTTTGGCAGAGTTCCAAGATGTATTTTTTTTATTGGCCTTTGTCAAGCTGCAATACTTTGGTACAAGCTTCACAGATGTAGCCCCCCCCTATAGTATACACTGGAGCACCTGTGTGGCCCCTAATAAAAATGGTGTTCTTGTGTCCCACACTAGTGCTCCAGTGTCCAGATGTGAAAACAGCTGCTCAGTGTCCTCTCCTTACACAGAATCTAGTTTGCATTTCATTCTAGTAACAAACCCATCTACACAAACAAATATTTGGCATCCAAGTAGGCCCCAAAAAAATGTGGGAAAATGCATATGGCCTAAACAATGGTGTTTTAGAGGCCGAAAGAAAAATGTTTGATACGAACGAATAATGGGCCCATGAACATTAAAGTTGCCCTTTTAAACGTTACAATTAATAAAAGCATATGGAGCAGCGCGAACGGAATAAAGACAGAAAGAATAGGAACACAGCACAACTACTTACTTTTTTGCAGCACTCTCCGGATCTTTCGGTACTGCTCTGGCTCTCTCAATTTCAGGTCCGACCACCACTTCCTGAGCTGATTTTTCGATCGTCGTACCCCGAAATTCTTGTGCAGACTTTTGATCACTTTCGCCATGATCTTGGCCTTTCTGATATTGGGGTTGGGGTAAGGCCCATACTTTCCGTCATAGTCGGACTTCTTCATGATGTCGACCATCTCCAACATCTCCCCAAAGGACATATTTGTGGCCTTAAAACGTCTCCTTCTGGATCGGGACATGTCCGGATCCGGGCTTTCCTCCTCCTCGTTCCTGCAATTATCACGCACCTGCTGTGACTCCACCATGTGCTCTTCCCCCACTGCGCCGAAAAAAAAGGGGCGGGGAATAGACTAGAAAGAACGTCAGGGGTGGGCGGAGTTGCACGCATGCGCAGTGTGTATAAAGCGTAACACGCGTGCGTATTACGTACGATCTGTGAGTGGAGGAAGGAGCATTGGACGCGCCGATCGTAAGAACGAAGGTAAGAGACAAACTTGTGCCTATACTGCTTCTACATTGAGGCCTATATTGTAACAAGATTAGGAGAGTTTTGTCTGACATTAGGCTTTGTCTTGTGTTGTGTCTTGCAGTGAACATGGATATGCTACTGAAAGACAATGACTTCATGTCAGTATTCGTAGATATGTTAAGGGAGCTGCCCTGTCTGTGGGAGATTAACCACCCCCATTTCAAGAACCAAGCAAAGAGGAAGGCAGCACTGGTGCAATTGTGTGAAATTGTGAAGCAGGTGATCCCCACAGCAGCCATCACCTATTTAAAGATCTTAATTGGTGGCCTGAGGAGCACATATCTAAGGGAGCGCAAGAAAGTCCTGGATTCACAGAGATCTGGAGCAGCAGATGACATCTATGTCCCCAGGATGTTGTACTACGACAGGCTGCATTTTCTGGCAGGCCAGACTGAACCCAGGCCATCCCTCTCCAGTCTTCCTTCCACGCTTCCTTCCCCCCCGGCTGAGGCTTCTGACGCCCAACCTGGGCCTTTCAGGCCGCATTTGGAGGATCCCAGATTGAGCCAAGTATAGCATTCCTCTAAATATTTCTGCTTGTCCAATCAATGATGTTAACTAGATGTTAGTTGGGAGTACTAATTTAGGATTGTGATTGATGAAGCAAAAACTAAAACCATGTCCCTTTTTCATACACAGGGAAGTCTCAGCCAGGAGGTGGCCGGGCCGAGCCGGCTGGCTGATCTGCAGTTCCCTCCACCCCCCTTGGAAAGAGAAAGTGGCAGTAGGAGGAGTGCCCTAGAGGAGGCTACCAGAGGACTCTTTTGGAGGGCTACAGAGGTCCTGGGAGCACCACAGACCGTGGAGGAGGACATTGCTGCCATCATTGCATATAAAATGCAGAGGATGGAGGAGGGCCAACAAGCCATGTGTGAGGCGCTCATATTGGAGGCTCTTAACAAAGGTATGAGAGGCCAAATGACAGCTCAGACACACCTTTGCGATGGTCCTCCTCCTCCTCCTGCAGGTCCTCCTCCTCGTCCTCCCTCTCCTCCAGGTCCTCCCAGTCCTCCTCCAGGTCCTACTCCTCCTCCTGCCACATCTCCAACAGCACAGCCACAGCCGGGAAGGAAGCGTGAAAGGAAGACCAGAAAGTGAGGACCCTGGATCCAGTCTGGTCAGCCAAAAAATTCAGCCTCTTGTGGTACCACAGCCTTGGGTACACACATGTCATCTGCTGCTATCCGGATCTCTGCGAATTCTGGACCAGACTGCCCTCCCTTACATATGGACTCCTCAGGCCACCAATTTTGATGTTCAAGAATTGATGTCTGCCGTGGGGGTCCCAGGCTTCGCTAATTTCTCTTGTTGATCCAGTGTTGCCTTCCTCTTTGTTTGGTTCTGATCCCTTAATAAAGGATTTTTGTTTTGAATTATACTCTCCTATGTGTTTTACTTCAAAAATGACAGTTTTTTTGTGAGGATTCAGGTACATTTCAAATATACAATGTGAAATTAACAAGGGACACCAACACTTGCCAAGCACCTGGATGCCTACCCATGTAAGGCAATTGACGCTTGGAGAAGGGACCTAGGTCAGATAACTGAGGATCAATGGGAGGAAGCGCTACAGGCCATACCCACGTGTTCCCTCAATGTTGCACAAAAAGTGTCCCAACTTTATATAATACTTAGAGTGCATTACACTCCATCCAAGTTGCACAAGATGGGCAGAGTGGCGGACCCCATATGCTGCCGATGTCGGCAGCACAATGCGGATCTTATACATCTTCTGTGGCGATGTCCGAAGCTCCATCGGTACTGGCACGAGGTGATAGGTACACTAAACGGAGTGTTCCAGACGACAGTACCGGTGGATCCTATGCACTGCTTGCTGGGGGTATTGGATGAGGTAATCCCAGAGGAACAAACTAAAGTGGCTGTATCCAGGGCTTTATTCCAAGCTAGAAAACTTATATTAATGGCGTGGAAGTCTGCAGTACCACCCTCTGTTAAAATGTGGATAACGCATATGGGTAAAACTCTAATTATGGAAAAGTACATATACCAACACAGAGGCTGTCCACACAGGTTTGAACGCATTTGGTCCAGCTGGTTGGACACGCCTGGACTTAGTCCGAGAGAACTAGTCATGACGAGACTCTTACAGGGTTCTTAGATAAATAATATAAATGAATATGGAAAGGAGATACAATACATGCGAATTGGAGGGAGGATGGATGTCAATTATATTTCTCAACATGGTATAATGGAAATCAGAAGGCTGTGTAGTAACACTATAAGAACCTATGATCTACATTGTATGAATATGACACTGAAATGTAGAAAATTGTACACCGGAAGATGTATTTATTTAAAATGTTCAATAAAAACCTTTTTGATTTAAAAAAAACAAGGGACACCAACACCAAACAATCTCATTGAGATTAAATAATAAAAGATACCAATGGTGTTGGGGTAACTTGACACACAAAACACACACAAAAATATTCTGGAATAAAAATAAAAATAACATTGAACAAAGATCAGCCTTTGAAAAAATCCAAACATTAAATTAAAAAAAAGGCTTAAAATGGCCAAAAAAATTAAATACAAAAAAAAAAATTCTGTCAGATGTGACAACTAATAACAATATATTCAGGGAATCCCAATAAAAAAACAAAAATAAAACTTTGTGAGAAGTGTGTGTGAATATGAGCAGCAAAACTACTTAATTCTTGTCACATTATAAAGAAGAAGAGAGTGCGCTGTATTAAACCATTTTTTACATTGCAGCGTGACGAAAGTGCTGTATCCATTGCGAACGCTAAGTTTACCAGAACGAGCTGTTCCGTGCCAGAATTTCTTCTGAGCATGCGTGGCACTTTGTGCGTCGGAACAGGCCACACACGGTCGGAATTGACGTGATCGGATTTTGTTGTCGGAAAATTTTATCTCCTGCTCTCCAACTTTGTGTGTCGGAAAATGCGATGGAAAATGTCCGATGGAGCCCACACACGGTCGGAATTTCCGACAACACGCTCCGATCGGACATTTTCCATCGGAAAATCTGACCGTGTGTACGGGGCATAAGGGATATGCTGCAGTGAATGAACTGCTTTACAGAATTAATATAACATTGCTTGTTTTTATGCAAAGACCCTTAAGTATTGATGCTATACCTTAGAGATCCCATCAAGGTCTGGGATCTGGTTTAATCTAGATCCAGAAAATTCCTTATTAAGGAAAAGGATTGAGTGTAAGGTTAGCCAATAAATGCTTCAAAAAAAGTTCTTGTGCTTTTTTGGGGCATGTTTCCCTGGGTCTACATAGTACAACTGGAGTTGTTTCCAATTTGTAAGAGTTTAATATATGTCTCTGGGTAGCAACAGATCTGGTTTGCCACATGGTAAATTCCATATCACAAATCAGGCCTAGTCTGGTTGTTAGGGGTTCTGACTATCTTAATCAAGGATCTGTATTCCTCTCTCATGGAGGCTTTACAGTGTACTTTTACTGTGATTTTCATAAAAAAAGTGACCCAAGAGTCTACTTGGGAAGTAGCTAACTTTTGCGATGTCTTATAAAAGCTGAATATTACCAAAGGCCGGGTTTTATTTAGAAGGATATCCGAGCGGTTGAAAGGCAAGATTACTGTTTAATGTTAGGATGTTCCTTTGCCAAAGTAAAACTGGCCATATCAGCCCAGTGAATAAGGTCCATTGATGGTATTATTATTGAGTTTAAGCTTTCAACTTCATAGTAACATGACCACCAAATATAACTGGAAAGTATGGGACTAATTTATCATACCTTGTACTAAAAATTCAAGTTGAAATAGAGAACTAATATACTCTACATACTAAGAAGAAAAAAAAAAATTTTGGCAAAGCATTTAATAACAAACAGTGTATACTGTCAAATTTCACTGTACAAGCTCTATTTCTAAGGATTTAGGTACACCTTGCACAAGTATTGAAGCAAGAAATAGTCTGCTCCCTTCCTATAGGAGTTCAAAAAATGTTGCAATAGGCAGCCATTATAGTAACTAATATACTCTACATACTAAGAAGAAAAAAAAAATTTTTGGCAAAGCATTTAATAACAAACAGTGTATACTGTCAAATTTCACTGTACAAGCTCTATTTCTAAGGATTTAGGTACACCTTGCACAAGTATTGAAGCAAGAAATAGTCTGCTCCCTTCCTATAGGAGTTCAAAAAATGTTGCAATAGGCAGCCATTATAGTTTAATCTCGATGGAGTCCGTAAGTGAAGGGTAAGTGGCTAGTAGTACCCAAAAAGTGTATGGCAATGTCCTATCCTGTTGTGGTGGCTGCCTGTGCCTCCCTGCAAGCTTCTATGACTAGGGTTTCAATATGAACACCTGCTAGACCAATTGACTCTGCCTTTGCAAGAGTCCTCTTTGCCACAACGATTGTTTAATGAACTTCTAGAGTAACATGTACTAGTGTTTGCAGCCAGACCCGAAGATTACAGATGCACTAATGCTCCTCATTAGAAAACAGTACTGTAATATACCATCTGCCTTGTACCAAGAGGTCAAACATTTGATTCATAATATGGCGTGGCACAAGAAATTCAGAGTTTGTGGGTCACACCCAGAGTGCTTATCTGGGGGAAGGATGGGAGCTTGTATTTTTGTGTGAACTAACTACCCTCTGAATATAAATATACACGTTGGGATGCCTTTCCTCTGCTCCATTTAGTGAAGGGTGAGTCATCTCTTTACATCCAGCAAACTGGCAGGACCCATAGAACATCTGATTACGGTCCTCTTGTATGCTGACTATACGAAACCTACTGATGACAGTTCTCAAGGACTTGGTGCTGTGCTGGCTAAGAAACAAGATGGGGCTGAATGTGTTATTATTTATGCCAGTCATAGTCTGCAGCCTACAGAATGTGACCCACAATTACAGCTTCATCAAACTAGAACTGCTGGCCTTGGTCTGGGCTATGACTGAGAAACGTGGGAAATACCTCACAGGAGTGCAGGTGGACATCTACACAGTCAACAACCTTCTAGCTTATCTAGACTCAGCCAAACTGGCAACTCTGGAGCCGTGATGGGTGGCACAGTTAGCCCGTTTCAAGTATAAGATTCATTATAGGCCAGGAACGTTGCACAGCATTGTAGATGCTCTATTCCACTACCCTGCAGAGCAACCCCATGAAAATGTCATCTAGTGTCAAGAGTTGATTGAAGTGGCTGCTTCACAATACAACCAGAGCAAACTTGGAATGTGTCAGTGGTTCACACTATACAACTGCCACCAAAAGTAACTGAAATTCACACCTTGTAAGAGTGGACCACATAACAATGGAAATACTTTGACTTGGCACACATATGGCAATTCCTTTCCAGGCATAAGAAACCCTATTGAAAGCAACTTTGTCTTTTTGCTGAGGTAGAACAGTGGGATCACCTGGAAATACATAATGAAGTGTTGTATGGGTGTGCTCATATCTCCACCAGTTACAGTTCTTTTTTTGTTTTACCTTGGAATAAAAGTTTTACATAAATTAATAAAAGCTGACCATTGTAATAACTCCTGTCAGTTTTACATGGTTTGTGTGGAACCACTAACAGTCATTTTTGCTGAACAGCTTGGCTTATTAAAGGAAGTTACATTACTGGCAGGATCCTCAGGTGAAAAAAGCCTGAAAATAGAAACATAATGCAGCTAACACATCTAAGGAATGGTGAGCTGCAATATAATACATTTTTGTTTTTGGGTCTTTTACCACTTAAAAAAAGTCACGCAAAGAGAGAAAGTGACTACAAAAGTCTGAGAAAGTCTGAGTCTGCTTAAAGTATAAACTGTACACAGTCCATAGTCTTTGTACCCAAAATACCCCTGTGCTATGAGTGAGAGTCTTACAAACACACATAAACCTAAAGGATCATATTATTACAGTAAAACAGAATATAGACAGGGAGCTAACATTCTGAGCCTATCTCGAGGAAGAACTTCATTCAAATATTTCCAAACTACACAGGTGATTAGCAATTACATTGACCACCAAAATAATGGGGCACAAGTTATGAACTCCCACCATAAATGCAAAATCACATTCAACCCAATCCCAACCCAGAGATGTTCAACCCAACAGACAGATGCCTACTGTTACAGGGCAAAGTATTTGACACTGAAGTTACATTAGTAAATCATTATGCTCCCAATATCTGTCAAGTTCATTTCTTTATACATCATTTGGGAGTAATTGACAAACACAAAGAAGGACTGCTTAATTTTCATCCATCACATGTTTGTGAACCAGCAATTTCTTCCCTTAATTATCAAACCTAAAATACTATCTACACCAGAACCCCAGACACCCCCTGCCCCTCTCCCTTCCCATCGGACCTATTCTTCAATTACATTATTATGCAGCCTGTTCAAACCAATTCACTTGGCTTTTGAATTACAGTGATACCTCAGTTCACTAACTTAATTCGTGAAACGACTCTGGTCGCGAACCGAATTGGTTGAGACCCGAGGTAAATTTTCCCATAGGGTTCAATGTAAATCAGGTTAATACGTTGTGAACTTTTTTTGTTTTTAACCACAAAAATATGAAACAAAGTACAGTACAGTATGAAGAGAGAGAACACTAACCTTGCTTGAGACTTCTGGCGTGGAGGAACGTTCTTGTCACCTTCATTACCGCTCTGCACTTTCTTTTCAACAACATTCTTGCTCTGAACAGTCTTGTCACCTTCATTACTGCTCCGCACTTTCTTCTTACTACTGTGCTTGCTTTGAATTTTCTTTGGAGCCATACTGGATGTCCGGTACAGTACAGTATGTGATAAAAATCACACAAAAAAGCTTTACATCAAGTGTGCACAGGGATGTACACCAAAAAGCTGCTCAATATAGTGTCAGAGCAGGGAAGATGGCCGTGGCTCGTGTTTTTGAACCGAAGATAAGTTTGCACACCAAAGCAAATTTTTATGAATCCTTCTGTTCGCGAACGAGTTGTTTGTGAACAGAAGCGTTCGTGAACCGAGGTATCACTGTACTTGCTCCTCACTTTTACAATAGAGCACACAATCCTACTCAGCAGCTTGCTCTCTGCTTTGCTTGCATCCCCAGAAAACAGAGACAAATTTCTCCTCTACTCCCATCAGTAAGTGGAGACACAACCCCTTTTAAGGCGTCATTGTTGTTAGGAAGCAGCATAGGTGTGCGCAGCCTAATGCATTAGGGTGTGCACCCTTAAGCTCAAACACACATGCATGTGTATGTATCTACATATATATGACTCTGGCACATTGATCTCCCTGCTGGCACAGTGAAAGAGAAAAGGATAAACACTTCTCTTATGGCAGAGCCAGTTAGAAGGAGATCTTTCCCATGTTCCTGTTGCTACACAGAACGATAACACTAATGTCCATGGGGGGATTAGGGTGTGCCTGGGCACATCCGGCACACCCTGTGCGCACGCCTATGGGAAGCAGGTTGATTCTGCTTTGTCTTCTCAGTGCTGATTGGCCTACAACAGGATGTAACTGGATCCTCAGTTTAGTTTCAGGAGGAACCTATGCAGGAGCCACCCGGTTGGCTCTTGAAAAACAAAACAAAAGGAGGATACATATATTGCAGTGGCTGTGACCACTTCTGCCCTGTCCTATTGTTCCTCTGTCAGAACCAGAAACCCAAACCATGAAATTCTACATCCAGCAGAATCTTGAGAATGGTTTTATCCACCTGTCCACTTACACTGTAAGGGCTGGTTTCTTTTGTTGCAAACAGAAGAACTTGACCTTAATGCCGGGTACACATGGGCTGAAAATTGTCAGAAAACGATTGGTTCGGCAGGAACCAGCTGACTTTTTTGCCTGTGTGTACAGCTCCCGGTCTCACAGAAGCTGATCCCATGACTGGCTTCTGTTGAATGGGCATGCTGAAAACCAACATCCGATCAGCATCCAATCAGTGCTGGCAGTGTGTCCTGGCCAGGGGGGTTGGCAGTCCTCCTTTCAGAACACAATAGCACAGCAGAGGAGATCACTGTACTAACATAGCTTGTGTTAGTACAGCGATCTGTCAGTTTTTTGTCATCCAATCTGCTGGGTTGAATGAAAAAACATATAGTGTGTAACAGGCTTGAGCTCTGTATAGATTTTTGTGGCCTTAATAAAGTTACTATTCTCAAAAAATATCCATTGCCCCTTATTACTGAACAGATCCAGAGAAAATTAATATTCACCAAACTGGATTTGCAGGAAACCTACATCCTGATACGTATTTGAGAAGGCGATGGAAGATTTAAGGAATGAAAGATGATATTTTACACACATGATGGGTGTTATAAGTATCTGGTCATACCTTTCAACTTAAGTAATGAACCAGGCATCTTACAGGAGTTTTTCAATAACTTTTTTTGGGCGATATTTTGATATATTTCTCCTCCCCGGATGAACACTGCAACCACATCTGTAAAGTTATAGCCAATTCTGAGAGCATTCCTGTAAAAGTACAGGCCACCACTCAATGGACTCAGCCTAGGGATCTGAACGCTGTCCATTGCTTCTTGGGCTTTGCAAATTTCTATAGGAAGTTCACTTTCAAAATTTCAAAATTCACTTTCAAAATTTTCCACCATCATTATACCAATTGTTGCCCTTACCAAAAAGGGAATACTCCTGATCTTTGGCCTTCAGAGGCCATTTCTGTCTTTCAAAAAACAAAATCTGCTTTTCTGTTGGCACCTATTTCTGATACCCCCTAACCTATATTGTCATTTGTTGTGGAGATCGATGCCTCAGATGTGGTTGATGGTGCAGTCTTGTGGCTACTTCTCCCAGACATTTTATAATCTGAAACTCAACTAAAACATCAGAGACCATAAACTTTTACCTATAAGTGGCACTATTGACTGGAAGGGGTTTGCCATCCATTTGTGGTCTATTTCGAACACAAGAATCTAGAATACATCAAGGCAGCAAAACATCTGACCTGCTGGTCCCTCTTTTTTACCTGCTTTAACTTTACCTACCACCTAGGCTTCAAAAATGCCAAAGTCTCTTGCCCTTTCCTTTGAGCCTTGTTCCAAGGTTTTCCAAAGACCCACGCCATTGTTCCTTCTCACAGATCTTGGCTATGATACCAGAGGCACAATCTGATGGTCCACCATTCCAGTTTACCCCAAGTTCGAGGTCCTATTAGAAGCACATGGTGCCAAGTTGGCTGGTCATCCACTAAGACACTTTCTTTGGTCTCTTGTAATCTCTGGTGGCCTACCCTCCACAAAGTTACTAATTTATATGTTGAGACCTGCACGACCCATGTACATTCCAAGTCCTCTAGTTCCAAGGCTTCTGGTTTACTCTTTCCCCTGCCAGTCCCTTAGCATACCTGGACTCATTTGGCTATGGACTTCACAGTAGACCTTTCTCCCTAAAACCGACACATGGTTATTTGTGTCATTGTGGATTTGTTCAGTAAAATGACCCACTTGATAACAACTTCCTTTTTCTAAGTCACGGGTTATTTTGTTATTTTAAGAGATGCTTAGACTTCACAATGTGCCCCAGAACATTGTCTCAGGCAGAGGCACATAATGTATCTATGTTGTGGAAAGATTTTTTTCTGTCATCGGCACCAGTCATGGGCAGGTTGAGAGAATGAATCATATATAGTGATAAGAGTGGCGCTGGTCCGCACATCAACCCAAAAATCCTTAATCTTAAAGTGTGAGTGATCAGAACATTATATATATATATATATATATATATATATATATATATATATATATATATATATATATATATATATATGTGTGTGTGTGTGTAATAAACAAATTCTGTGCAAAAATATGACTAAAAGTGCATATCAAAGTGCAATACAAAAAAATCTTTGTGCAATAATATTAAAGTGCTTGTATAACAGTCCATAAAATAAAAAAAAACTCAAATAAAAAATGAATAAATATATAAAGAGAAAATAATGAACAATTTTTCAAACTTGTGAAGTAAAAACGTCTTTGCTTATAAGTGCACCGAGTGCTCCACCACTGTGTGAATCCTTCACCGCTCTCACTAAAATGGACTCATCAGATTGATATACTGGTAAAATTATAAACCAGCCAGAAGACCACCATTTCTCCAAACTATCACCAACTCCAACTCCCTTATATCACATTTTTATGGTCAGATTCCCCTTTCACAGATCACAGCATGTCATGGTGGAGATAAAAAAGAAGGAAGGAGGCTCCCACAGTGTAAAAACCTCTCACAGGCTTGTTAAAAGAATGTATGTAATCCACTCACATTTGAAGAGTGCCTTCCCAGGACTAGGAAGAGTGTTACTTCAGCACGCTCTCTGCTGAAAATGGGTCACAGGAGTGCAGAACGAACTGCACTTCTGTGATTCACAGGAGAAGTACAGCCAAACATGCTTTGGCTGTACTTTTACCTTTAAGAGAACAGAGATGCATTTATATGAGTGATGTCAAGCATGATAATGTGATGATCTAAAAATTGTTTATGCCCATTAATCATGTTTTGTTTTGTCTTTTTCTATGCATTTTCTGTTTACAATTTTCCTGATACATGTGTTTTTTTCCATCTTCTGAAATTAAAGTCATTGTACATATCCAAATGTTTTTAACTAGTTATTAGTGTATTTATATTCTTTGTGTTGTTTGTTGCCTTACCTTGTAATGATGGGCTAATATGTTGTGCCTTCCGTTTGTATTGTCATGGCTCATTGATTCCCTTATGTCCATGTATTAATTCACCTAGCTTGTCCCTATTCACTAAAGGGAAAGGCAATTTATTGTACAGAGTTGCATGGGGGGGGGGGGGAGTTTATCAAAATTGGACAACAAATGGCACCATGACACTATAGAAAGGTTTACAGTGCCTTTAAAGTGCACCTGTAGGAAACAAATGTGATAATGTGTAACCTTTGCCTGATACTAGGTAAACCAAGTATCTACCCTCTTTTTTTGTACAAAAGTACTTTGGTATGCCTTACGGAAATCACAAACCTCAGCCCTCCAGCTGTGGTGAAACTACAAATCCCATCATGCCTCTGCCTCTAGGAGTCATGCCTGTGATTGTTAGGGTCTTGCAATGTCTCATAGGACTTGTAGTTTCAAAACAGCTGGAGGGCCGAGGCTGCCTACCCCTGATGTAAGTCTTTGCAGCAGGGCTGTTATATGCCTCTTATTCCACACTGAGTGCAGGGTCAGCCTATAGAGAATCATACTATTTGAACTATGAAATTTGAAGAGTGTGACAGAACTCCCAACTTTGGCTGCAGATTGAAATTTGGCATTTGGTGGGGCTCACGTTGGTCCCTCAGCCCCTATTCACACTTGAGCTTGTTTCTGACTATGCCTGACTACACTCAACATGCAGAATCCTCTACTTCCTTGTACCTGCTCCCACCTGCATGCTCGCTTTCCCTACGCTCTATGCACTCCACTCAAAAATGTACATGATGTCAGAAACCATAATTTAGACTGAGACAGAAGTACAGTTAAATCACACTTGTTCAATAATAATAAAACAAAGATAAACAGAGTAAACGTAGTTAAAACATAGCCAGAGTTCAGGAACCAGAACGGATAGTCAGACAAGCCAAAACGCCAGAGAGCTAGAGAACAGCGTAGTAGAACACCAAACAGGATCTGGAGCCAGAAGGAATGTTAGCTAAGCAATTTTTTTACAGGAACACAGGAGAGCATCTCTAGAGATGTGACCAAGGCAAAGGCAGAGATCATCTGGACTGGACGGCTTAAGTGGGCAGGATTGAGGAGCAGGTTATTATCAACAGGTGAGTCACTGTGGAGAGATAGGAGCTGGCAATTAGCCGACAGCTGAGCGGCCAGCTCAGAGAAGGAAGAGCTGAGCCCAGCCCTGACACATGAGGTTTTTTTTTGGCATATTCAGGAGTTTGTCACCCCATAGACTTCAATAGCAGCACTTGTAAGTGTTCTACTTGCAATTGTGCACCTAAAGAACTTCTCCCAGTTTCTAGAACTGTTCTCTTCCTTTTGTCCAGTCCAGGAAACAAATGCCCGAGGCTTGATACACATGCAAAACTATCTGTAAAATGCCTGAAAAACATGCTTCAAATTCACATGGAATACATTTTGCTTACGCTCTGCTCAGGTGTGAATGCAGTCTTAGGGCCAAAAATACTTTGATGCACCTGTTATTATGCAAATATCATGCTGACATACTTCCCAACATTTGAATTTGACAAAGAGGGACAACTGGAAAAGAGGTGAAATGCAGTTTAGTGCACTGGGAAGAAAAGTGGTTGTAGCCAGTGAAAAGTGGGCATGAAAACATGGGTTTAAAGGGAAATACCAGGTATGGTATATTTTTATATAGTTACATTGTTCCACCTTGGACCAATGTAATTATGTATAGATCATACTTGGCCAATGCACCTGGAAGCTGGAAATCAATGCTGCTCCAGTGATCTCCACTTGCTTCCAGGTCCTGTGCCGAGTGGGTAGCCTGATGTATTGTGAACACAGGAGGTCAGCTACTCAGCACTGGCACCATTCAGTGAAGGCTTTGCAGCTCTTGAAGAAAATACAGTCATAAACATCAATTACACTGCACATTTGTCATAAAATATTTAGAAAACATCTTTTACTGTTGCCGTTGCTTCTGAGTACTATAAGAACTATTGTTTCTGCTGATAGGTTGAAGGTTTTTTAGGAAGCAAAAATTCTGTGTGATAAAACTACTTAGGACTCTGTCACCCAGACTAATACAATGTAAAACATAGAGTATATAGTGCAGGGTTCAGGAGTATAATGTACAACATAGCATATACAGTATACAACATAGTGAATGCAGTGAAAACGTCAAGAGTATAACATACAACATAGCATATACAGTGCAGGGGACAAGATTATAATGCACATTGCACAACATAGTGCATGCAGGCAGGAGTTAGGAGTATTGTCATGAATCTGCGGTAATCTTTCTTTCAGAAACCATGAAATCAGGCAGAGACAGAAGTACAGTTAAATCACACTTGTTTAATAACAGTAAAAAGAATAAACATTGTCAAATTATAGCCAAAGTTCAGTAACCTGAACGGATAGTCAGCCAAGCCACAAGTCAGGGATCAATGTAGCGGAACAGCAAGCAGAATCTGGAGCCAGAAGGGATGTCAGCAAACAAGTCTTGAACAGAATCGCAGGAGATAGTTTCTGTGATGTTGACCAAAGCGAAAGCAGAGATCCACTGGGCTGAACGGCTTAAGTAGGCAGGACTGGCGAGCAGGATATCATCAACAGCTGAGTAACTGTGGAGCGATAGGAGCTGGCAATTAGCCGACAGCTGAGCAGAAAGCTCTAAGAAGGAAGGGCTGAACCCAGCCCTGACAGTACCCCCTGCTCAACGACCCCTCCCCCTCAGAGGACCACCAGGCTCGAGGGGAAAACGTCTATGGAAATCACGGAGGAGGACAGGGGCATGTACGTCCGAGGATGAGACCCAAGAGCGTTCCTACGGACCGTACCCCTTCCAATGCACCAGGTACTGTATGTGCCCAAGTGGAATGAAGACCAAGGAGATGCTCCTCTAACGCAGGAATACTCTGGGGAACAAATGAGTCAGGCAACATGGAAGGTTGGAAATCATTTTTCGGCATAAACGGGGACAATCGGGAAGCAGAATTCAAGGCACTATTGTGAGCAAATAGCAATAGGTCTGACCAGTTGTTATGATGGTCAGAAATATAGCAACGTAAGAATTGCTCCAAGGACTGATTGGCTTGTTCTGCGGCCCCATTAGACTGCGGGTGATATGCTGAATTCCCAACTATGCACAAAAGGCTCGCCAGAATTGGGGCACAAACTGACTACCCCTGTCCGAGACAATCACCTTGGGTAGCCCATGTAAGCGAAAGATCTCCCGAGCAAAAATGGAAGCCAGTTCCTTAGAAGTGGGCAACTTCTTAAGTGGAATACAATGAGCCATTTTTGTGTTGCCCTGGGAGTCAGGTAACTCCACAATGAAATCCATAGACAGGTGAATCCAGGGCCTCTCTCCGTTGGGTATGGGTTATAGGAGGACCACTGGAAGATGTCGTGGAGTCTTACTCTGAGCACACACGGAACAGGCAGCTACGAAGTCGGTTACATCAGCACATAGACTAGTCCACCAGAATTGTTGGGAAATGGCCCAAAAGAGTTGATTCTTCCCTGGGTGGCCAGCAGCCTTGGGAGAAAGGTAAGTCTGGAGCACGGCAGTATGGAGGCTCTCTGGGACAAAGCAGCGGTCACAAGGTTTCTCAGGAGGAGCATGGACCTGAGCAGCAAGAATTTTGTCACCCAAAGGAGAAATGAGACTGGTACGAACCGTAGCCAGAATACAATCAGGAGGAGTCACAGGAACCGGAACCGACTCCATCTTGGAAGTGGAGAAAAATTGTCTTGACAAAGCGTCAGCACTTACATTCTTAATACCGGGTAAGAATGAGGCAATGTAATTGAAACTTGACAAGAATAGAGCCCATTGCGCTCCTCTGGGAGGGAGGCGTTTAGCCTTAGACAAGAATGTGAGATTCTTATGGTCAGTAAGAATGAGAACCGGCACAGTGGTACCTTTGAGGAGATGACTTTTAGGACTAAAATAATCGCCAACAGCTCTCTGTCACTCTCTTAATTGCAGTCTGCAGGGGACAATTTCTTGGAAAAGTAGCCACAAGGATGCATAGAGCTCTCAGAGGTAGGACGTTAAGACAGAAGGGCGCCAACACCAGTCTCAGAAGCATCAACCTCAAGGATAAAAGGTAATGTAGAATCAGGATGTGCCAACACAGGAGCAGAAACAAAGGCAGCCTTGAGACTCTCAAAGGCCTTAATGGACTCCGGAGACCAACTCTGTGGGTTACCGTCCTTTATGGTCATATCAGTCAGGGGCTTGAAAGCCAAGAAAATGCTGCAGAGGACGTAAACCCACAGGTCGGGGCCACTGTAGAACTGCCAAAAGTTTCTCTGGGTCCATCGAAAAAACAGCAGTGAAAATGATATAACCCGGGAATTTAACCTGTTCACGATGGAACTCGCATTTCTCCAGTTTACAATAGAGATTGTTCTCTCTTAATTTCTGAAGCACACGACAGACATCTGTGTGGTGGCTCTCCAGGGACTTGGAAAATATGCGGATATCATCGAGATAAACCACCACACATAACTGCAACAAATCTGGGAGGACATCATTAATAAATTCCTGAAAAACTGCCGAGGCATTACAAAGGCCAAAAGGCATTACGAGGTACTCATTATGGCCTGTTCTGGTATTAAACGCAGTTTTCCACTCGTCGCCCTCCTTAATCCTCACAAAGCTCAAATCAAGCTTTGTGAAAACCGTTGCTCCCTTGAGGTGGTCAAATAACTCCGTAATCAACGGAATTGGATAAGCATTCTTAATCGCAAAACGATTGAGACCCCTATAATCAATACAAGGTCTCAGTTCACCACTCTTCTTCTTCACAAAGAAGAAACCAGCACCAGCAGGAGACAAGGATTTGCGGATGAAACCTCGAGAAAGTGTGTCTGCAACATAATCCTCCATGACCTTATCCTCCAAGACCGACAAAGGGTAAACCCAGCCACGAGGGGGTATGGCACAGGTTGAAGGTCAATTGCGCAATCACACGGCCGGTGTGAAGGCCAACTACTGGCTTGAATTTTGTCAAAGACATCGCTAAAATCGCGGTACTCCTCCGGCAGGGAGGAGAGTGAAGAGGTGCACAGGACCTTGGCTACTTTCTGGAAGCATGTCTCACTGCATTGTGGTGATCAGGAGAGAACCTCTGCAGGAGCCAATCAAAAGAGGGGTTGTGCCTCTGTAACCAAGGATAACCAATGACCAGCGGAAACTTAGGTGAGGAAATAATTTGAAATTGGATTTTCCCATGATGAAGAGCCCCTATGGCCATGGACAACGGAACCTTCTCATGAGTCACATGGGCAGGCTGTAGAGGTCCCCCGTCAAGAGCCTAAATGGCAAGTGGAGTGTCACGCAGCTGCAGCGGAATCGAGTGCTTTGATACAAAGGCAGCATCAATGAACAGGCCTGCAGCCCCAGAGTCGATTACAGCCTGTATCTCGATGGACGACTCAGCCCAAGAAAGGGTGACCAAAACCAGGGGCTTATCCTTCTGTATAACTGGGAATGAAACAACACCACCTAAGGTCTGTCCGTGACAGGACCTCAAGGCTCGGGCGTTCCCAGGACGGGTAGGGCAAGACTTCAAAAAGTGACCTGCCTGGCCACAATAAAGGCACAATCTCTCCCTTCTCCTAAAGGTTCTCTCATCCGCAGAGAGACACGTGAAACCCAAGTGCATGGGTTCACCTTCACTGACCAACTCGGTACCAGGAGGCATGGGAGGTGAAGGAGGCACAGGTGGGACTGCAAAGCTCGGAGACGAACGTACAGGAGGCTTCTGCAAGCGCTCCTTAAAAGAGAGTCTTTCTCTAAGTCTGGAGTCAATGAGGATGGCAAACGTGATCAACTTCTCCAGCTCAGTGGGTATATCTCGGGCTGCTATCTCATCCTTGATGGTATCCGAGAGACCATGAGAAAAAGCAGCTATGAGGGCCTCATTGTTCCACGCAACCTCTGCTGCCAGAGTCCTGAATTCAATGGCGTAGTTGGCAACAGTTCTCGTACTCTTTTCGATGGACATGAGGCACTTGGCAGCAGAAGCGTAGCGTGCGGGAACATCAAATACCCTTTTAAACGAAGCCACAAACTCAGGGTAGCTCAAGACAACAAGTTTTTGCATCTCCCATAGAGGGTTTGCCCAGGCCAAGGCTCTCTCAGAAAGCAAAAATATCACAAAACCTACTTTGCTTCTGTCCGTGGGAAATGCCTGGGGCAGCATCTCAAAGTATATCTCAATCTGGTTAAGAAACCCTTTGCATTGGACTGGATTGCCCCCAAATAGCTGCGGAAGCAGAGAGGAACCAGACATACCTCTTATAGAGGTAATACTCGAGGCGGGTGCCTGCACAGAGACTGAAGCAGCAGCAGGGTCAGCCTGCAACATAGGTTGTACCAGGGCAGCCAGAGTAGGAGATTCCAGGTGAGCCTCGCAACTCAGGAGCATTTTTATGGCAAACTGATCCATGCGATAATCCAGTTCATCCAATCTGAAAAAAATATTACCAACAAGTGGATTGACTGCATCTTCTGAATTCATGGCCTTCGTCTACTGTCAGAAACCATGAAATCAGGCCGAGACAGAAGTACAGTTAAATCACACTTGTTTAATAATAAAAGTAAAAAGAACAAATGTAGTCAAAACATCAGCCAAAGTTCAGTAACCGGAAGGGATAGTCAGCCAAGCCAGAAGTCAGGGATCAATGTAGTGGAACAGCAATCAGGATCTGGAACCAGAATGGATGTCAGCAAAGCAAGTCTTGAACAGGATCGCAGGAGATAGTTTCTGTGATATTGACCAAGTCGAAGGCAGAGATCCACTGGGCTGAACGGCTTAAGTAGGCAGGGCTGACGAGCAGGATATCATCTACAGCTGATTAACTGTGGAGAGATAGGAGCTGGCAATTAGCCGACAGCTGAGCAGCCAGCTCTGAGAAGGAAGGGCTGAGCCCAGCCCTGACAGTTTCATGCCCTGACTGTCTGCTTACCTCTCTGGTCTGTTTATCAGCTTTAGGGACTGTGCTCTCACACCTGTGTGTTTAAGTAATCTTCTCTCAGCATGGCTCCACCCCAGCCTCTAACAGTAAACGCTATTTAACCCTGTGCACTGCAAGTCAGCCTTGCCGAGTAACAATTGTGTGAAGGCTTTCCTGGGTGATTCTTGCCTTGTGCTCTACGTTTGATTCCAATGTACCAACTTTGGCTTGTTTTCCTGACCATCCCTGACTGCTTGTTGCCCCGACCTTTGGTTCGTTCTTCTGACCATCCCTGTCTGCTTGTGCCCCGACCTTTGCTTGTCCTCCTGACTATTCCTTGTTGCCCTGGACTGCTGCTTCCTCTCCATCCACCAGAACCAGCCATGAGCATGAGCTAGGAGACCCTGGGGGCCGTGACCTGGAGTCAGCTTCAGGCAAGTCCATCCTCACTATCAGAGGCCCTGGTGAAAACCTGCTGGCTATTAGACTCTGAGCCCTGGGGAATCTTATGCTCTAGCTCCCTGTCCATGAACATGGCTGCGACCCTGTGTAGCTGCTTCTCAGAACCATCGACCCTCAGCAGTCAGCCGTTGAGTCCACAGCCTCCGTGGTCTCTCCCAGTCACTTGGTCCCGCAGGTGACCTGACAAGTATAATGTATATAGAGTGTAAATCTATGGTGCTCCAGTGTTAATTTGCATATAAATGACCTGTGGGCACACTGTAGCAGGGGCAGAGCCTTTGTGGGACAAAGCATCAGTACACGAGATTCCGGGACTATGGTGAAAATGCGGGATAGGTATGTGCTAGTCATTTTAGCACCTCTTATTTATATATCTTTACTGCAAATACATATTTTTCCAAATTATATTTCGTGATTTTGTAGTGAGCTTTAGTAAGCTTAACTGTGTGATGGCTAGTGTTCTCTTAGCAGAGAGTATATTAGTTTTCTCTAAGCATTGAGTATTATTTCAGTTGCATGTTGTGTTGCGTTTGCTGCAGTAGAATGTGCTAGAAATACTGAACTATTCTGTGTTTAATGCCTGTTAATCCGGCAGCCTTGGGTTGCCTGTTGGTGCATGCTGGGAGTGTTATTAAATATCTGATGCACTTTCTGGCACATGGGATTTTCTCCTGGGCTTTTGCCCTTTGAGGATGTTGCTCCAACACCTGTCTTGTACTTACGCCTTTGGGACTAGGGGTGTGGTAAGATGCAAGGATCACCTCTCCATGGAAGAATCATTGTATATACTAGCTGCCTTAGAGTGCTACATTGAGCATAGAGGAAGCAGACTGTGGTTGCCCCCCACATGGAGTTGGTAAGTGACTAATGTTCCATGCTGTACTGCTGTGAATTTCAACATGGAGGTACCACTTGAACCTCAGTAGTTAAAGAGCCACTTTGTGTCACAGCTAGCCCAACACAGGTGGTCCGACACTATAGCTGGCTACCGTGTTCTTCACTTATAGCAGCCCCCTTTCCCATAAGGCAAACACGCCTACTGGTGCTCAGTTGCCCCCAGGTCTTATACACAATGCTATAGTGCCTGGCCACCATGCCAGGGCATGCGCGAACTGAGCAAAGCAAACAGGTACTTGCGGTTCAGCAGACAGGTAGCGTGGTTCTATGACAGTTCAGGTAAAAGGCAGGCTGAGTTCAGGGAATAGTCCAAAATCTGGTCCAAGGTCAAACACTGGGAAATCCAATCTAGCAGAGCAGGGCAGACAGGCAGGGGGCTTGATCAGGAATAACACACGTATCACCCTCTATCACAAGCTTGCAAGTGAGGGTTTGGCTGGCTTATAACAAGCCTGATCTCCACCCAGAGACTGATCACATTAATCACTTTGCAGGTGGACAGACAAACAGGGAGAGTGCCATAGCCAAAACCCAGATGCTGGAATGAGGAGCAGGAGCACTAGATGCTCCTGACACTTTGAAGTTTATCACTCCAGCCAGTATAGCACTGTAAGAAAGGGACACATAAAGTTAGAAAGGCATGCAGAATATCAACGACTGTAAAACTTCTAAAGTAGAATTACAGGTATCCTGTACTTAGTCCAACTTACCTCCTACTTCTCCATGCTATAGTGCCCATCATTCTGAACATTTAGATGAAAAACCTACACCCTGGGATGAATGTCCCTGGGACCTTTATTGCCAAGTAAGTGGGTCTGGGACATTCATAATGTGGCTGTTGGGTAGCTGAAGAGCAGGATCTCTTCAATTTATGGTAAATTGGCTACCAATAGTGCTTTACAATAATTAGGAATGCCCTACATTTTGTTTTTGTTTTTTGTTTTTAATTTTTAGATTACAACTGAATGCACTTTTATTATTGCTGCAAATTAGAGTTGTGGCTCCTTTAAAATGTTTTTTTTTCTCTAAGATGGAAAGCTGTTAAGATGCATTCTACAGAACACAAGATGATGGCTTATTATGGTGGTGAAGGTAAAAGGAAGTATCTTGTGAAATCACAGTTAAAATAAATGAGCAGTTAATACATGCTCGTTTTGGAATATGTTATGGATATATATATAAGTAATTGGCAGCATTGTGTATGATATTCTCAGTTAACTTATAGCGTATAAGTAGAAAAATACTTTACATGATGATGACATCACAGGAATTCTGTTGTGAACACGCAATTGCACTTTATATCTCATAATAAGAGAAAAAAAATGTGATTTTGACAGTAAGAAACATAATGGCAACTCAAGAGACTCAGAAAAAAATCTTTTAGTGGCAGGCCTGTTGATGGATGCTAGGCAACACTATAAAATTCCTGGAACCTTTGCAGCTAGTTTGGATCATGTTCCTTTAATAAACATCTCAGTTTTGCACAATTATACTACCCTACTATTCTCACTTTTTGTCAGGCTAATTGAATTTTTGAATAGTTTTGCCGTTTTCAGCATCAGAATTCAATATATAAATCAGAGTACAATTAACCATGTTATCTGGATATATTATTAAAGATGCAAGGAGACTTACATCCTCTCCGCACTCCTTGGAAAAGAAAATCCACCCACTCCCCCGTCTGTCCACTTAGGTAATGCAGATGTTTATAAAAATTCTTCCTGCCACTAAGAAAAATTGACATCCCCCATCCTCTGAATTTCACCCTCCTTCTTTTTCCTATAACGCTTTGGTTACGTTTTGTTCATTGTTGTCTCCCTCCTTCATATGTTGGCGCTGCCCGCAACATGCATGGCAATTTATCAGGATTCCATACTGCAGCCACACACCCATATGGAATTAGTTCTGCTGGGATAAGGGGAGGGGACCAATAGGTATCCAGACGGTCTAAAGAAAAAAGCTGCAGACATTTGCATCAGAGGGATCTGCTCAATATCAGATAGATCCCAGCTCTTCAAATGGTTGCAATACTGTCTTAAAGATTTTATTCATTTTGTGTACGTGCTCAGTTTTTAACCTTAGATGAACCAGAGGAAGTAGAGCATGATGCAGAACTGTCTCCAGTGGCTGTTGTAACTGTAAGGCTGGGCCTGAAACTATACTGCAAGTCTATAGAATCTACCCACCCACTATGTACATATGTATGTTAAGTAGCTGTCTTAGCAGCACACAAATAAACATACCGTATGTTTGATATATTTTGCTTTACCACCACTTGTCTTTTATGATTTCCAAATTACATTCTTGCTATCTCATGGGAACCCTACATTGTCAGCATGAGCTTCCCATGTACTGGGATAGACACGCATATCGAAAACCGTTCTGTGATCATTTTAGATTGGACATATGACATCCTCATTTTTGCCTGTGAATGATTCAGAACAGTTTCTTGTATAATCTTTTTTTTAGTCAATATTTTTTATTGAATTTTAAAAGTTTTACAACATGGTAAATGTCAGGAAGTAGTTGTACATCAATTATAATAGATCATTTATCCAGATAACATAACAGCTCAGTGTCATCACTGAAACCAGTAGAGTAGTACATAATAGGTCAACACCATTTAGTAATTGCCACAATTATGGCAATTTCTACACATACTTTATTTACCTATGAATGATTCAGAATAATTTGCTGTATAATCTGTAACCCTTTAGGAAATGCCAGATAAATGGCAAGCCCTACACAACAGATCTCTAGTGCTGTGGTAATGTAAACATACCCCTGGCAATCCCATGTGACAACATTGACCAAATGTGCGCACTGACATCACCCTTTATTCCTGGCTGTGTGTTTACATTAACACAGGTCCAAAGATCTCTGATTTAGTGACTGGAGTGCATTGTGTAAAGATTATCAGGCAATGGGTCATCATGATTGACATTGATTTACAACACAGGACGCCGTGATTGACGTGGTTTAAATCACAGGACAATATAATTGACATTGATACACATTTGGAGATATTCATTAACTTCTTTTATACTGTTTCCTAAAGGATGTTTTGGACACTGGCAACCAGGAAAGCCCAAGCATGCTTCTACTTTTTTGCCTGTGTCCTAGGAGGATAGAATTTTTTTCTCTACTGAGAAAGGTGCAACTTTTTATATACCATTTCATAATATTTCAGGATTGTTTGCTTCAGACGTGACCTTATCTGCTTGATCTGGTCTCTTCATGCAGCTAGCCATACGAGCGTATGCTCAAACACTAGCTTGAGAGGATGTAATGCCAGACTGAAGATCACAGGGATTTTTTGGAATGTGACCTTCAGGCATTGGACTATGCTTGCGGTACTTTCTACAGCTTTGTGTATGGTGTTAGTTAACCACAGAGACTCTTCCACGTCCACTCCAGAGCCTTGGAACAGCCTCTGGATGCCACTCTTCTTTTGAACTCCAAGGAAAGGGTTTATATACTGACCAACTGAGTGCTGTGTCACTTGCTGTTGCACTGTCTGCACTTTTTTCCCACCTTTCAGTGTCCGGTAACATCTTCTGAGTATTGCTCCTATTCACAAGAGACATTGGAACTACCTCCGTTAGTCCTTCCTGGCACCTACAGTGACCTAGACACCTCCGGAAATTCGAACTATTCCTGCTTTTAGCAATTTGTTTGTGAGTGCCCAAAGTTTTTATCTTGTGTTTTCAAGCAGTACAGCATAGCAAATCCTAAGTGCAAAGAAAGCAGTACCTCTGTATTGTGTCACTCCAACTCATAATCCACCAATAGTTCCAGGGAGGCCTGCAGTATCCTTCCTCTTGGACCTGATACAAACATTCTGGACTGTTACCCCCTTGTTTGAGTCTGTTTACTTCTCAAAATCTTCCATAGCTCTGTTGGACATTGCTCTTTGCTCAGCCTTGTCCAAGGAGGAATTTGAGAAGTCATAGGAGATTGTATGGGCCACATTACAGCTTTTATTGCTGACCTTGAAAGCAGAGGCTATATGACTTCAACATCTTCCCTTTCAGATTCATTGTTTTCAGGGCCGTCTTTAAGGCAGGGCAAAAGGGGCAGCTGCCCTGGGCCCTGTCATTGTTGTGGGGCCCGAAGCAGCTGCCTCATACTTGCCAACTTACCCAGTTTAAATTCCCTCATCCCTTGAGGTTTTAATCTTATGCTGTGTCCTAATATCTCAGTGTGAAGTTCTGTTATTAATGCTGCCCAGCTCTGTCTTGTGTACAGATGACTCACCTGCAGACCCTGTGTTTACATGTAAATACCGGCATTGATATGTAAATAGCAGCGGCATTCATATGTAAATAGTGGCAGAGCGGCAGCATTCTATGTAAACAGAGCTGGTATTCATATGTATATCATGACCCCCTGAGGTCATATCCACCATCACCTATACTGAATGCTGCCCACTGGGCAGGTAAAGGGGCATGCTTGAAAGTCCTGCCTACAACTGTGGTCATTAAGCCTACCATCAGCCTGTTCTGCAAAGGTAAGCAAATTAGTGGGGGGAGGGTAGTGTGTGGTGTGCAGAGGTAGGCAGAGAAGGAATTACAGTTTGGGGTGCACAGGTGAGCAAGGTCCAGTCCATGGTGTGCAGCCATTGAGGAGATGATGTGCTGTAATCTCTAGCAACCAATCAGTAGGCAGTAATGATGTGCAGTAACCAATCAGTGAGCAGTATTAATGTACAGTAATCTCTAGCAACCAATGAACATGCAGAAATCATGTGCTGTAACCTCTAGCAACTAATCAGTGAGCCGAAATGTGTGCTGTAACCTCTAGCAACCAGTCAGGTGAGCGGTAATGATACACTGTAACCTCTGGCAACCAATCGCAATCACTGTCTGATCTCATTCAGTAAACTGACTTTGAGTCTAGCTGTTATTTATTGTATGTCGCAGAGCAGGTGGAGAGCAAAACTGCATGGGGGGGCCCCAAAAAAATGTTTGCCCAGGGTCCAATCAATATTAAAGATGGCCCTGATTGTTTTACATATCCGCAGTTGTAGCAACCCTCAAGTCTTCTGCTGTGGAGAGATGATGAAGAGTCTCACAAATCCTTAGCAGATGAATTTGTACACAAATTAACAAATTGTATCTAAACTATTATACTGTCATGGTAACCTCTGTATAAGTGGTCAGAAAATATACTGTTTATAAAAGCTGCAGCTTAGTGTAGTATCACCTATAGCACTTCCCATTCCTAAAGTCAGGCAAGCCTAGCCTACTGGTACATAGCTGACCCCAGGAATGCCATGTTCACTGGCCAGGAAGTACAGGAGGCTGTCTAAAGGAAAAGGAGAAAGAGTTCCTGTGGTTCCAGGAGTGCAGTAGTTGTCATCAGGGGATGACCAGTGTCTCACAGGAACATAATCAGGGGGACATGCAGATGGGTCAGTTCAGGTAGCAGGCAGAGATATGGTCAGCAAACAGGCAAAGGACTGGTCCAGACAGCAGGCAGAAAGGTGATGAATAAACAGGTTAGGTTCATACTGGCGGGCCGCAAGATGCAACATTGAACTAGTGTGGTGGTGATCAGCAACACTGTTATGGGGTGCACTGGCTCTGGTGACAATGTACTAATGTGGTGGTGATAAGGGACACTGTTGAAAGCTACACTGGCTCTGCTGACATTGACACTGGTGTAGCTAGTGATCAGGAAAATCATTGCTGGCTGCACTGGTCTGGTGACATTGTCACTAGTGATGCCTTGATTAGTAAAACTGTTAATCGCTTATCCTGGTTGGTTGACACTGACTAGTGTGGCTGCAATTAGGAACATTGTTGCTGGTGTACACTGGTCTGGTGTGGTGACACTAATGCCACGTACACACAATCGGAAATTCTGCCAGCAAAAGACCGATGAGAGCTTTTGATCGGAAAATGCGACCATGTGTATGCTCCATCGGACTTTTGCTGGCGGAATTCTCGCCAGCAAAAGATTGAGAGCAAGTTCTCAATTTTTCGTTCGGAAAAAGTTCCTATCCGAAAATGCGATCGTCTGTACAAATTCCGACGTGAAAAATTCCTACACATGCTCAGAAACAAAACAATTCCATGCATGCTCGGAAGCATTGAACTTCATTTTCTCGGCTCATCGTAGTGTTGTACATCACCGCGTTCTTGACGTTCGAAAGTTCTGAGAACTTTTGTGTGATCGTGTGTATGCAAGGCAAGCTTGAGTGGAATTCCGTCGGAAAAACCATCCAAGTTTTTTCCGACGGAAAATCCTCTCGTGTGTACGCGGCATAAGAGAGGTGTGGCTGCTATCAGGAACATTGTTACTGGTTTACACTGGTCTGGTGACACTGGGACTGGTGTGGCTGTGATCAGGAAAACTGTTGCTGACTGCACTGGTCTGGCATGGTGGGAATCAGGAACACTCTTTCTAGCCACACTGGTATGGTGACACTGTGATTGGTATGGTGGTGGTCTGAGACACTGTGACTCTCTGCACTATTATAGCTTGTTCACACAAGAGGTTGGGGTGTGGGAAAACCTTGCGGTTAAGCTTCGCTTTTACCTCCCCCAACTGCTACAATACCTCTTTAGCTGCAAAGGCAGTGACTGCAAAAGCACACATGCGATGCTATCCTTTGCAGCCATGGCAGGAATTATACCCTTGTCACTTTTAAGAGGCATAGCGTCCACCAATCAAGACTTTAAGTTATTGGGGGTGCTTGTGTGGGGTCCAAGAGGTTAAAGCAGGAGTTGAGGAGGCGATGGAACGCCTCCTCAGGCTAAGTTTACATCTATGCGGCTGTGCTTGATGTGTTTTTCAGGCACGTTTTGCTGTGCGACTTGCATTTTTATAACCTAGTTTTTTATGCGTTTTTGCATTAAGTTTTCATGCATTTTGCGTGAAAAAACGCACTGGCCACAAAACGCATAGATGTTAAAGTGCACCTTAGGAAACCATGTTAAATGGACTGAAGTGCGTTTCTGCAAACTGCAAAACACACTAAAAAATGCATAGGTGTGAACCTGGGGGCACAGTCTGTCAAATGCTCTCTGAAGAGTGATCCACACATGGTAATTGGGGACACTGTGACTGGCTGCACTGGTCTGGTGATATTGTACTGCTTAGACGGTGGTCAAAGATAATGGCTGGCTGCACTGACTTACAGTGATATCAGGGCAGCCAGCCATTGTACATGATCACCGCTATAACAGTATTGTGTCACCATATTGACACTGCACTGCTAGATCAGTCTGAATTGTACTGCAATGGCAATGGCATACAGTATCATCAGTGTAGCACCCAGTGTCTCTGATCACCAGAGAGAGCAGTACAATGTTATCATAGTGACACTGTACTGTTCAGGGGGCTGGGATTATTTTTGTTTGTTTGTTTTTTTACACTCTGACAGCTTGATACAGTCCCAATGACTGTAGTAAGCAGTCTGTTCCCTCTCATAGCTGATCGCTGTAAGAATAAACGGCCCAAAGGCTGCAATCATGCAGCCTTTGTTTACAAGTGATGTGATTGGTCACAGTGATCACATGATAGAGACCCAATTTCATCTGTGAAAGGACACAGTGATCACAGAGGGCATCGCTGCATACCTAGAAGGTGCACATGAGGTTGGAAAGGGGGAGGACATATGAATACATCCTCCCAAACCGTGGAAGCTCCCGCTAAGGCCATTTATATACAATGGCTGGTCTGGGTTTAAGAGCAATTTTAGGACAACTTTGGAGGGCAAAAAATGACCAGCAACAGGACAATTTTACATTTTATTAAAATTATACTTAACTTTACGGTAGATAAGGAGCTTAGAACAGTGTTTTATTAAAAGAATGAAAATACTGCAGAGGATACACCTGTGTAAAATTGAACAGCAACCAGACAGGTTTAATCATAATCATAATAGGCCTAACAACTGTAGGCATAACTTTTACTATGGGGATAGGGGGTGCAGTGAACATAGGTAGTAGTATAGGGTGATTTTTGTGTACACTGATTTTGCTTCTAATTTTGTGGTTTTCTTTTTTATTTCCCAAGGTGCACTAGTGTGTTGCAAACAAAAGGCAACTATCATAACAGATTGGCAACAAAAATGTTACTGAAATGTTATCAACAACAGCTGGGTGGATCCTAGTGACATATCCATAGGTGCAGAGTGTGCAGTGCAGGTGCTGTGTTGTAGATGTGCCCGTCACTTCCCTCTCTCTGGCTGCTATCACAGAAGAAGATAGTGGGGAGGCTTGGAAGCCTGAGGATGGTGGGGAAGCTGTGAAGCCTGAGGGTGGTGGGGGGGCTGTGAAGCCTGAGGATGGTTGGGAGACTGTGAAGCCTGTGGATTGTGGGGGGGAACTGTGAAGCCTGAGGATGGTGGGGGGGACTGTGAGGTCTGAGGATAGTGGGGGGGATTGTGAAGCCTGAGGATGGGGGGGAAATGTGCAGACATTACAGCATTCTAACCAAACTGTTCATTGTCTTAACTGTTACTGGTTGCTAAGCAGTCCCTGACTATTTTAATGGAGTTCTTCTGTAGGGTAGGCCAAGATAAAGTGTTAGCTTTCTTTCTATTTTCAGCATATGCAAAGTCATATGTAACAGAAGAGTTATGGTTTCTGTTTTATGGGTACATAACAACACCCCTTTTAGCCGCTCCCAGGGTCGATACAATTTGGTCGCACTCACTATTCCACTTGAGGTTCCCAGATACGCCCCAGGTCTTTTACAATCCTATCAACACCCCAGCCACAATGAAAACCATGCACTCTCTTAGCCACAGTGCACTAAGTATGCCACATTTTTATTTTTTCTCTTTTATTTTTTTTATCAAGCAATGTGTTTTTAGCCTATGATCTTGCACACATGCCCACTGATTTCATAAAACTCTCCTGGTGGATCCTGCCAAATGTTGTCAGCCAGCTCTGCCACGTCAGCTGATAGCAGTCAGTAGCCAGCTGTCAACTGACTAGGTCACAGAAGAACAAAAGTAAATGTACTCCTTTGACCCAAAAAAGAGGCAGAGCCAAAAACGTGTTGGCCATACTTCTCTTTTAAAGGCTAAGTCCACCTTTAGGAGCATGTTACATGTTACACCCTTATTTAGGTTATAATATGTAACATGATCCTAATTACCTGCCTCCTACTGCCAGAGCCCCCCTCCCTGTAACAGCAGCCAGAGGTTCCTCCACCTGCACAGCCGCATCATTCATTGACAGTGATCTGTGAATGAATGAACTACAAGTCCTGTCTGCCATAGCAGCAGACATCTTGTAGTTCTCAATGGAGTAGGAGAATGCTGATCAGTGCCCTCATAGACCATTGACACTTCTTACAGCTCTAAAACGGACAGCCTGTACAGAGGTATGGACACAGAGCTGTAAGCAGTGTCTGTGGGAACCTGACATTGCACCCATGATCCACTGATCACAGGTGCAAATCTCTTCAGGCTCCTGTGAACAAAAATATGAATGCACATTTTTTTTCCTGCAAAAATATATGCATTTATTTTTTTTCATAAAGATACATGTATCCTTTAAAGGAAAGCCTTGCAAAAAAGGCAATTTCACCTTTAATAAAAGCAC